>AP025368.1:5760567-7076400 GCA_030295005.1 Cephonodes hylas
TTTGTAATCCTAGCTTCTTAAAATCCGATGTCGCAAGAAAACCTTACATGTGTGTTATTAAATAAAAAATCGGTAATTAACCTTAGTTTATACAGCTTTAATTTTTAGTGCGCTAAGGTGGGTTTTGAGGAAAATGTAAAGTTTATGGAATTGCATTCCTACTTATAAGGTTTCGGATAGGTTAATTATTCAGGTAGTTTATTCCTCCTAGGGTCTTTTCTTAAAAAAAATGAAGAGTTGTATTGAATAAAAAATCATAATGTTATTCGTACATCGCAAATCTTTCTAAAATCTTAGATAGAATGCAAATTGCAATATACAGGATAACTGGTGAGACACTAGCAATATTTAAGGAGAGTCATTCATTCATTATCATTATATGTCTTACTTCCGGAAGCGGGCCTTCTTTGCAACTGGTAAAATATTACTTATATCTATAGCTGTTACAATATTAGTAATGTCCGACATTTCCTCACCGTATATAGTAATTTACCCTACAATAGCAAAAACTTAAAATTCCCTCAAAGAATTTCATCTACTGTATAGCAATTTATCGTGGCTCAGGTGCTAACATTTTCCTTCCTTATTCTGAGCAACTTATTTAGTATTGCGACATGTGTCGCTATTTATGTTACAATGTGGTGCTGCAGAATATTGCCCTGAGAATCATTTCGAAACTGCGAAATGGTCAAACTTACCGCAGAACATACTGCATATTGTGGTTGCTCATATTGACATTTACGTAAAATATTTATTTGTTACATGAAAAACGGTAGAGTATTACTTTCTTTAGTAAGGTTTGATTTACTTTTGACGGAGAATCCGCAGCGCTGCTGGTTGGGTATCAGCTAATGAAACGAAATGCTGTGGGTTTAATACCTTACTCGCACTAGGATAAATATTTGTAAACTTCGTAAATATTTGGTTACGCTCTGGGTGTTTGTCTGAAAAGTCTCTTGTAGTCTAACCCACGACACAAGACCTACATCCTGGTGTGGAGTCTGAACTAATTAACTTATTGATTCGAATTGAGAGAAGTAACTATAATTTTGGTTATGCAATTTTAATAGAGGAATAAGCTTTTAGCGGCCGCTGGATCACATCCCAAGGACACACCACGACCTTTCGAAACGAATTATTGCTTAATTTTAACGGTAAAGGAAAACATAATGAGGAACGGTACACCTAGGACTTCTTAGTAATTTCTTAGGTTTGTAGTTCGCCAACATTAAAGCAACTGATAATTCATTGTGAATATACACATAACTACTTAAAGTCAGAGGTTTGTGCCTGATTTTTGACCGCGCGCTTTGACCTCAAGGGCATCACTGCTAGGGATGATACACCGCTTGTGGGCAATTCAAATAATTCGTGTGCCTATACATTTTTGGGAAAGAAGAGAAGTAATAATTTTATTTTGTCACAGCGAAATGTTATAATAATTATATTATAACATTAATTGTAAACAGTAAAAATCCTGTCAAAAGCTGTTTTCCGGTTTCAGAATTTGCCCTCATATTAAAACTGTATTTATTTATTAGGACCAACGTGTAAATATTTAAAAAAGAAAACGCCTAATTTCTTTTCATAGGAGTGTAAATATTTGTAAATCAAATTTTATTATCAATGTTTCACGAAAATTGAATATTACAATTAGTTGTTATTGAAATTTAATGCCTTTATGTCCGGTATAGACATAACAAAAGTTGTAGGTACCGACGGCACCATTGTCCATAGCCTATTGTGATACAATTCGCGTTTGATTAATTTTTGTCTATGCGGTGACAATTGCATGGACTTTATTTCATGCTTACAATCCGTAATCTCACCGATAACCTTCACGTAGTCATAATAGGGATGTTTTACTTATTGATATTTTTTTCAGTACTATAAATCAACTGTTTAACGAATTGAAATAAATATAACTGACTTAATTTGAATGCCTCATTATCTCGCGCTATATGTGGTGTGCCGTGTTTACCTCTGGTGGAATTTCTGGGTCGGTATTTTGTCTGTATGATATGTATGTCTGTATGAGTCTGGAAATATGAACGGAAAAAAAATAAACATCTGGGTGCATTAATGCTCTTCTGACTCTACCTACGTCTTTTGGTTACAGGCGTTAAGTGTGTGATATGAATATCTTCTTTGGTGATTTGAAAATCGAAATTATTTCGCGTTATACAGGCACTTAAACAAATAAAATTGATATGATTATCATATTGAACCAAATTAAAGTATGAATGAAACATAAAATATATGTAGTAGTTCCATATTCAATTCATAAATATTTATTTCATAATGAACTCCAAGCAAAAGAATGGCAGAACATAAAGCATTTTCGGCTTGGCTCGAAGTTAGCGCGCAGAACAGATATAGTGTAACTATAGACCATTAAATAATAAATATTCGAGGTCGTCCATTGTGAATTCTTGAAGCGTTTCCGATGACCCTTTCCCCAAGGATTGTCCTCAACGTCTTGGATCATTTATTTATGTCAGTCTCCGTAAAGTCTCGATGCTGATTCAAATCTATTGGTATGAATTTACGCGTATTTTGACTTATATTTATAATGATGCAAGTACTTGCAATAGTAGGTAATTTTTTCTTTGTGGAATATTAGGAAGATATCTAGAAAATCTTGCAAATAATTCATTTAACAACAACTGCCATAAAGTTTAACGCAAACTGGCTATAAAAATTGGTTATAGCGTTTTTAAATATTTTTATGTTCGTAAGTGAATAGTTGATTAAGATCGATCGGAGGATCGTTCCTAGGAAAGTAAAATGACTGTTTAATAAAGAAGTAAATTGCATAAAATGTCTGATATGTGCAAAAAAATCCCATAACCTATACCTCATTCACGATAAGTTGATTCTTTTGGCAGATGTCAATTTTTCTGAGACATGACTTTGAAATAAAAAACGTATTATTTTATTATTTTAATGATTTGATAAATATAAAAAAATACATACAACACAAAAGTCCCTAAAGATATAAGCGTTATCCGAAAATTTTGAGACTTTATTGCTTCAAAGTAAAATTAAAATAGGAATACTGAAACTAATTGACGTTTATATAATGTTACATCGTTCGGACGGAAAGGGACGTAACATCGTTCATATCGATTGCCACGTCGATAATTTTATTGAACGCTATGATGATCATGGCTGTGCTCCAGTTTCTTAATAAAAACTGTTTTAAAGATAAAACTCTTTAATTTTTCAACCTTAATTTTTACATACTGCGTTATTTTTGGACCTCCTGTCAACTTAAAATAGGTTGTTTAGACCATGAAACTAAACAACTTTTCCAAAGAAACATAGGTCGAAACGTGATAAATAATTCGACCCTCCCATAGAAAACTGCTCACGTGGTCGATTTCGTGTAGAAGGTCTGAATTTTTTTTTTACTTTTCGACCCGTGTTTCTTTGGGGAAGTTGTTTACTTCCGTGGTCTAAAACACCTATTTAAATTTGGCGGGAGGTCTAAAAATAACCCTGTTTAAATATTAAATAGGTACTTATTATGACCCACAACCGCTTATCTAAATAATGTTTTATATGTCGAAAGTAATAAAGAATTTCACACATAATGCAGTATTTTAAAACGCAATATTTTTGAACTTCTCGATATTTTCTGTTTCCCATCATTAGTCGATATGCCAAAAGAATCAACTTATCGTGAATGAGGTATAAGAAAAAATTGCACATGACGTCACGATATGTTAAGTTAATCTCAAATGAAACATTTGCCGCGGTCCAGTGGCTGACCTAGTATCGTTTAGTGGTTCTCGTGTAGGTAGCTCGGTTGACAGGCAATATCCGGATGATCCATTGTTCACCTCATTGCGGATTCCGAACGGCTATGCGCTCCAACCTCTCTTTCATTCGCCCCTTACTCCACCACGGGGGAAATAAGGAAAACTGCAAATAAAAGCAAAATGCGTTTCAGATTAAAAGACGCCAAGAACGTTTATAACGAAGTCTTCCTTTGAAATATGGGCTATATTTTACCATTTAGTTTATGCTTTATAAAATCTTGGATCAGCAGTTTTATTTAAAATCCTGTTTATTAATAAAGATTTCGAATTACGTACTATTTATATTGGCTGAAATGGAATTATGAAACAGCATTAACAATTTGAACTTTATAGTCTGGTATAATATGTTACTAAGTTTTTAATGCTTATTTAATAGATTATAAAGTTTTTACAGTCACATTGGTAATTTAGGACATTATACGAGTATAATAATTATTACTGGTGACATGATGTTTAAGATATGTTAAATAAAGTTAGTGTCGGTTAAAGGCAGTCGTAGAACGAAAAATTTAATATTTATATCCATTAAACACATTATGTTACGTTTAAGCTTTGTTGATACAGCAATTAGTACATTTTCAGATTTCGCCTTAAATGAACATTCAACAAGTTGATGACGAAATAAACCATCCGAAATCCTATTTATAAAAGCCACATTTTCTTTCAATAGGAAGTATCTAATTATAATTATGATGCGCCTTTGTAGCATAGTAAAAAATTCAATACTTTTGCGCAGAAGTATGATCGCATGGTAATACAACAATTTTCTTATAAGATGTGTTTTTGTTCATCGTCTCGGGGAATTCCTTTTGCGTACGCTGAGTGTAAATTAAGTACTTATAGGGTCATTACATCATTAATATTGGTTTGCGAAATTTTAAACATGTTTCAGCTCACAATATTTATTGCACTGGCTAGAGTTTACACTGTTGTAATGTTAACATATTACACAAACCAGCGATCTCGCAATTTTTATTCAAAATTTATGGAGTCACCAAAAAAGCCTTCGGATTGAAAGTGTCGAGAACATGAATTGCGTATTACTTTATAATAAGGATTATTCTGTGAATACTGAATTTATTAAGTAATTAGATGCAATACAAATAATTATATATTACTACCCGATAAAATTACTTAAGTTTTTTACGTCCCGTAACCATATTTCAATTAAAAAATTTGTACCTATTAAAGAAAAGAAAATTGAAATGTCAAGTAATTAAAAGCTCATTAATTAAAATCGCTAGGTATTGATATAAGCGAAACCTAATCCTCATTATCGTAATTAAGAGGTCAAGATAATCTGAGGCAGATTTTGTGGATACAATTAAAAGTATAATTAAATCACAAAAATATGTGTTTTATCAATAAAATTGTATTACACTATTCTATGAATGTGCTTCTCATGATACATGTTAAGAAAAAAATTGTTATCCATGTGATGTCATTCTTACTTAGCGTATTCATTAGTTGTCTGTCAAATATTAATATCATCATAAGCATGTATAGTTTTTATTTGGGTGTAATCATTGGCATAACTGGCCGAATTTTGACGATACAAGGATAAGCTGTCGACTTGTAACAATAATAGCAGTTTATATCACTTGAATGATACCTCATCAGATGTAAGTAAATACACATAATATGTTTATACATACATAGTTTAGACCCCACATAAAATCTTGTGTCGTGGGTATCAAAAATTACTCGAGACACAAACGCCTAAATCCGAACCCGCGACCTCTCGCTTTGTAAGCTGGTGTTAAGCCAACTAAAATACGGGGGCTGTAGATAACATCTTATTTATCGGTAAATAATTTGAAAAGCTTAGGTCTGGATTTCGCCCTAAATGCGTAAGATATTCGAAACGATTTTTTCGAATTTTTAGCCCAGATATTTTAATAGGGATGAAAAGGATGGAGCAGGAATTTCGGTATTCAGGCTAGGGTTTCAAAACATTTTTTGTCGAAAAAGATAGTCAGTATAGGACTCGACAAGGGCTACAGTAGTACAGTTGTAGAACGTGATACTTTTGGAAATGGTGAGATATTAAGTTATTCATATTATATTCTGCTTAATAATAACATATATTTCTCACAAAAATATTTATATTTAATTAGAACTGTCATAGAACGAAGCAGAAAGGGACGATGCGAATTTCCTACGGTCCAATAATAATAACGATAACAATAGCAACCCTTGGACGGAAGTTATTCTTAAGTCATGCGGACTATAGTAATCTTGGTATGAATATAATTTTTCGTCTCAAGGATAATATGTCCTTTGTATCATTAAAATAAAAAAAGGCAAAAGATTTAAAAATCTCTGAAAGTGACAGAGACTGTCTCGTAGTTTTACGGCACTAATATGTATGTGCTGCCTGATCAAGAGATCCCAGGTTCCGGTTAGAAGAGTTATTGGATTTTTGCATTAGGAAATTCTCTGTAGCAGCACAGATTCTGGAAACGGAAACAGAGGCGCACTCGATTACGTAGGACCGAAATAGTTGGCTAAGGCAGAGAAATGCATCTCTGCCCCAAGAGAAAAGAAGTACAGCCGTGTGAAAATGTTCATAAATATTTAAAGTTCTTGTTTTCCTACATAGAAAGAACATAAATGAAGGCGCTAATGTTATATTAGAGAGTGCGATATGTGTAGAGTGAAAGTGTTTAATCAATTCATATTTATTTAAGCGATTCAAAAACAAACAGTAATTTCTATTATTCTAATTCATGTCTGTGTTTTTTTTTATTTCGTGTTCGAACTTTATTGACAGAATGTACCAGGAGCCCAGATAAACAGATTCCCGAGTGGTCGTGAGTTTGATGCCCTAGACATAATGTTACACTTCGAAGTCACGATTGTTTTGCACGTTTATTATTATCATCATCTTTTATTGTAATAGTGAAGAGAGCCACCATGATAATCATATAGAATTGCCCTCTTTAAAAATTTATAGCGATTCGGAATATCAGTATATTAATTGTTATTAAGACACTGTATTTGGTGACTTGGTGTTAATAAATATAGCCCAAATATATAAGTATGGCCAGCTTTTGCATAAAGATACAAAGAAATTAAAAAATAAAATATTTGAATATTGTCTTAACTCCCTGCTAAGTTTTTGTATTTAAATGTATATTGTTATAAATACCTATAACTTTGGCCGAGTTATTGTTAGTAGAAGTCCCAACGTACTGTAGATAATATTTAAATAATATTATAAGTTACCATGCTAAAACGTTTTTACGTTACCTACCGTTAATAAAACGGCGTCAAAAAAGAACTATGAATATGATTTTGTAGTATCTACGTAAAAAACAATCAGAAGTGTGTATATTTATTATAAATTGAGTGTTTCTGTTGTGTCGGGTGAAGAACCTTATGTTAAATAATAATAATTTATGATATTTAAAATTCTAACACCAATACACTGTACTAAAAAGATTATTATTTAAAATAAAAGCCACGAAAACAGCTTATGGCAATTCTGAACGAACTAACGTTTATATAATTTTGTTTTTTGTTTTGCGTTTGTTCATATTTTTTCTTCATTTTATTACTCTTTGTAATTAGAGACATTCATTTTCTCTTCATTAAAACCTTTGTGAATCGAACAAAACAGAGATAGGATTCGTTGGATATAATTCAGAATTGAATTTGTTGGAAACAGATTTGTTTCGTATTTTTTATGGGCGAAGTAATGGCTAACATTTTGTTATTAATATTTTTGGACATTTTAGGATACAAAATCACTTTATGTATTACTTAGATCCTTTAATACTTTTAGAATTTATTAGTGTTTCTTAGAACTGTATTGTAGACTTCCGCTTAAGAAAATATTTACTTAGGCACACCACTAATTGGCCTTCGCGAAAACCCAGATAATTTATTAGTAAGACGAGTATAGACATTTGTATACGTCTTGATACTAGTATCTAATATATACCAACACTATGTACCTATAGGAATGGATAAAATTTTAAACAGCTGAAATTAGCACAACAAGTTTTACAGAAATAAGATAATAATATACAGAATTAAATTTCATTTAAGAATTTGCATATTTATTGCATAAGGCCGAAGATAAAAATGTTAATTTGAATCCAATTGTTTTAAGGTAAACACTGTTAATTTTTGTAGAGTAATTTAGACATAAAATCGTGGTAATTGTTGTACTTGATGAAACTTTTTATACCAACTCCGCCAAACAAAAAACACGACAATGATTACAAAAGTGACTTGACCGCGAAATAAATGAAATGAATTGCAACACATAAGAAACGTGGAATGATTGAAAAAATCGTGCCTTGATCGAAAACTGTTTAACTTGTTAAACAAACGAAAGGATAGACGAATAGCTACTACATAAGTACTTTGATGATGTTTGCAAAATTGTTTTGCCGTATAATGGAGTGGTACTGAATTTGCAAAAAAAATATAATGTTATTGTCAGACGTATTAATAATATAGTATATCCCCTGCTGGGCTCGAGCCTTCGAGGGAGTTAGACCGCATTTAGTCCACCACGCTGACATAGAGCGGGCTGATTGACCATATACCTAAGAAATTTTAAGTGCCCATTTCTTCACGATATGATTGTTAAAGTAGGTTATAACTCATTATGACTACATACACAACTTTGAAAAGTCAGGTGTATGAGCCTGGAATTTAATCCCGCATCTCCAAAATTTGACTCGACCGCGCCCCTAGTCTTCGAGGTAATCACTACGTTCTTTTCTTGGTACTTGAGAACTCATATTGAACTTATTTAAATACATAAATAAACATTGAGTATGCTATAACATGTATACATATAGGGGAAACTGGGGACACTTGCTCCCCCCTTTTGCTTTTCAACTCTCATTTTCTTAATATTTATCGGATTTTAAATTTGTTGGTACTGAAACACGTGAAATTTATTTGGCTATACTATGTGTGATACCCAACGATCTCAATGTATTAATTTAGTTATAATTCCACTATAAGTACGAATAGAGAAATGTATCTAGTGTTCCCTATACATGTACGACTTGATCCTCCCCATCTCATTAGGAATATCTCCCAAATTTGGGGTCGATATGATACCATTACAAGAAATAAATACTAAAAATATGTTCAAGATTGCTATAATTAAATTTATGTGCAATGAATAATTTTCTAGTATTATTTTAATCACTGGCCTATCTTTTTATTTTCATAACCGCTATTCGGTACTCTTTTACCGTACCACTACAACTTTTACGAATAATAATATCATTCACAGCCAACGCCAGATATTTGTTTATCGATTGGACTCTATTTCGTGCACCTTCTCTTGTTTTGTAAATTCGAGGCATTTGATACAGAACAAGTGTCCCATAATGCCAAGGACCATGTCTACCCAACAGCACTTAGGTTACATAACATTTAATATATAAAAGTATTTTAAGATTATATCTTTTCTCTGTTGCAAAAAGCTAGAAACATGGATAAATATTATATTAAAGCCGCACAACATCGTAAACGTGTTTTCTAAATAATGGAAATTTAAAAATTAAAACTTACTAGAAAGAAGTTTCAGCAACACAAATCATACATCGTTCGCTACCTGACAATAGTGTCAAATCTGGCAGGTGTGTCACTATTCAAAAGTTGGCGGGTACTATTAACTACCAGTTCTGCCATTCTAAACCTTTTAATTGCACTTGGTTGCTTTGTTAATTTAGTGTACCTAGTCTCCCATAAGGATCAAGTGTCCCCAGTTTCCCTATTAATCGCATTTATTTTTTATGTTTATCGGGAATAATAAAATTTTAATATTTCGGTAATTCAATTTGTAGATAAATGTTTCGTTCCATGAGGAAAACCGATGCAGTAAAATTGCAGTCAAACCAGAAAAGGCGGCCGGCGCATGTGTATCGCGAATTGCGATCCAGTAATGTCCTCTGTATCTCCATTCCAATAGGCCGGTAAATGTCAACGTGCTAGAAAAAAGAAATACTCATTACCCAGTCCTTATTTGAACTACATTGCAGTTTAATTTGTCAGCCACTTTTTTTTGTATCTTTATTTTTTTAAGCAAATTATTCAACGTAAAACCCCAAAATTTCATTCAGCTCATATTTTAAAAATAGAATTGCTAATAAGTTCTATACGTTAAGAATTACATTGAAATCTGTCACACTGTTAAATAGAATCACGTAGCGTGACAGGGAAATACACAGATTGCGCGATTATTGTACTCCGCTGTTAAGCAGTTTGTATAGAGTAGTCGTCGAATGCGCCAGTTAAAATCTTGAGGGCGCATGCGCGCGGCGGTTACAAAAACGCGGGAAAATATTCCGATGAAAATATTTATCGGAATTTCGTGGGAGCAATAATGTGAATTTACGATAAATTTGATGAAATTTTTTTTATGTTGAGTGCGGATTTATAGGTGCCAGCTGAAGATTGTGATGTGGTAATATTGAATTGAAGAAAATTGGAAAAAATACTTGAAGAAATCTTTACGAAATTCTAAAGTAAGTCGTTTCGAACTTTTCTAAAAATTGATTCTAATGGCGAGGAAAACTAGTAAAAACGTCATTTTGTTTATTTTTATTGTTTAACAGTAATTTGAATGCTTTATTCCTTTATTTTAAGCCTTGCATTGCATTCCTTGATGCCAACTTTTCTTAGTAATCGAGATGTTTATTTGCACATTATTTCCTGTGTATTGAAAGGTATTATTGTGAGTGACACTTGTATTGCACGAAGAAACTAGTTAAAGGATGTTGCAAGAAATGAGGGCACAGCATCCTTACGTTCAAGACAGTTCGTCGAATAAAAAATATTTCATGATATTCATTTCTCGTATTATTCAATGTTATTGATTGATACTCTGCAGTTTTTTCTGTATACACACCATTACGCCCGTATACCCAAAGAGGTAGACAGAGGTGCTTTTTTGTACTCGTTTTTTGACTGTTTTTTCGGGCACATTACCAAACAGCGTGGTGCTATTGAGAATTTCCGAATAAAAAACTCGATAACATTCCTCTTGCCTCGGGAATCAAACCCAAAACGTCATGTTGAAGCCACGAGACCACAAGGGAGTTTCTAATTCATTAATATAATTATATGGATTATATTAATGTAATCGCTAAATGTAATTGTTTGATTATAAATTCAATTTAATTACCTACATGATGATTAAACGATAATTTCATTTAATATCAACCCGTGCCATGCTCTAATTAGGTCTTACACGTAGACATGAGTCTTAAAGAATTTCGAATTAATTATGCAAAAGGTACTAATTAAGGTTGTCGTAGATCTGTTTATATTAAGATTTATGATACCAATGAAAATACATTCACAATGCTTAACATTAACTATGACAGGTATAAGGAATTATATGGTTGTTATGCAAAAGGATAAAAATATACTAGCATCTGTCCTTGTATAGTGTGCGAAAAGGGTCTTGCATAAAGTAGGACGTGCATGGGCACATATAAATATTGACACGAAGACTTTGTTTAAGAAATTCTACTACACAAAGCTTCTGTTTTTATTTGTCCTTGTCTTGTCTTTTTAAAGATATTTATATGCTATTTATTTTGTGAATAACCATATGCTTATTGTGAAAAAAATGTTAGTAATGTTGGAAGTTAGCATATTTTAAAATAACATGTGAATAGTTTTCAAAAGTTAAAAATTAATATAGCAAAAGCAAATCATCATCTGCTAACATAAACATTCTGCTTTAATTTTTTTTCATTTATATCCGCTTTCATTCGTATCATACGTCAAGGATAGTGTTATCAGACTTTTGGTTAGAGTAAAAAAAGTGACATGTAGCAAGCTATAACGCTCTTTCAACGAAGAGGAAAACATGATAATAAATAATTAATACTTGACTGTTTAGTATTTACTTGCGGTGCCCGTTTCTTTTGCGGAGATTTCTATAATTAAATAAATTAATATTAAATAGCTAATTAGTTAACAGGTAAATTGCTTCATTAGCGCACCCGCGTAAAGAGTGTACCGGAATTCCGTATATTTCGTCTTTTTTTTTAGATAGACTGGATATGTTAAAGCATAGCTGGTGCATTGTGGGTAGTGAACTGCATCCATGCTCTTTAGGGCTATACGATTGATAATGTGTTGGTAGTACCAACCACGTTGAGGATTCTTAAAAAAGGTATATCAGAAAAAATGATTTGCTCTCTGTCAATATTATTTTTCTTGCCGTTGTTTCAGTAAACATGTGTTAATCATTTTCGTTGTATATTTTGGATGTTATTTTACCGGTGTTATTGTTTGGTTAAGCTGTGTTACGCGAACATACTTCGTGTTAATGGAATTTACGATAAAAATCTTATCAACCGTTAATTACTTGACAATTATGTGGTACTTAATTATTACGTACGCTCGTGTACAATCTGTAAATTTGCATTGTTTAAACGTCCTTTTATTTATGTATCGAAAAATTTCGATAACTTTGTTTTCTCATTGTAAAGTTGACGAAGACACATAAGAATTATACAAAATATATCCGGCCGCAATTTTTTTGTAACATTTCGACGTTCAACATTACAGGCATTGTTTTTTTAACTGTTATTTATTTTTCACTTAACGCTGTTACCATGCAAAACCGTGCCGGCCTGTAGATGATTCTAGAACGATTAACGATATCAGAGAAGTTGGATAACGTGGCTTGAAAAAACTCTTTTGTCTAGATACAGTTTTAGAGATACATATATGATGATATCCTTCGACCGTCATCGAGGGACGCTTAAATAGGATTTTGAAGTGGTTTCACTTCAATAGTGGCAAATCAAAGAAGAGTCATCAAACTTTTTTTGTTCAAATTATTAGAAATGAAAAAATAAATCCGATAATAATCAATTTCTCTAGACTTTCACCTAATATGGAACTAGTTCTTAGACCACTTGTAATAAAATGTTCAAAATATAAAACTTGCAAACTACGTGCCTATTTGCCGAGAAACTTCCATAAGAAAAAAATAATGACATAAATGATATCTCGTCAAAGTAAACCATGTTAATATGAGACATAAAAATCTTGGCATAATTTGATAATTTCGTTATTTCCTTAATTTGTTCGAAAATGACACAATAAATTATTAAAATTTAAAATGCATATGCATTCAGATTAAATATGACGCTAAAATTTATGCCAGACATAATAAGGAAGTGAGAATTTCTTAACTTTGTCCTTAATATCTCTACCATGTTGTCTCTCACAAATATATAAAATAATGTTGAGGTTACATCCTATAATTTTTTTATATCTTACTGTATCATTGTACCCCAAAAAAACATAGTATTATGTGTTTCGGTGGAGAATAAGCATTAAAAAAAAACAGCAAAAATAAATAAAATAGGTACTTTTGTATGTGTTTGACGAATAAATTTCTTAAAGGATTAAAAACTACTGATTTAGTTGAAGTTTGGTATGGAAATAGATACGATTAGGTACAAGCACGTGCCGTTCCATCTAGAGGTCTTGGGTTCGATTTCCGGGTCCAAAGTTTTATTTGGTTTTTCTTATATAGGACATTCTCCATTGTAGCACGCAGTCTGGAAATGTGCCCGAAAAACGGCAATAAGCCCGCCCCTTATTATGTAGAACTGATAAATACCTGGCGAAATAACCTTCCTTCCTTCCGGAAACATAGGCGTAAGGCTATGTATTTAAATAAATAGGAATTCTGAAAATGATATAAGCAACTTTTTATCCCTGACAATGTAGATTTCTCATGGTATGCAAAACATTTCAAAATTGCGCTTGGGCGGAGCATCGCTTCTATTTTATATTACATATATATTACTGATTTTAATCTATTAAACGCTTTAACCGAGGAACAAGGGCAAAAGTAAAAAAGATATTAGTCAAAATATTATTTTGTTTTGATAAACGTTTCAAACTCCATGTATTGTGGATTAATATTATGTTTACATAGCTAAATATAACATTTCACAAAATAAACAAATGTGTTGTAAAACAACGCCTATGGTATAGCACTCTTTATTAGTATTAATGAAACCGTAACCAACACCTGAATAAATATTGCTAATTATTTAGTAAATAGTTTCATTTTCGTTTTATATTTTTTGTTTTAGTACATGATAATACCATTGACAGAGTATTAGTTGCAATATGGCACTGAATATAATGTACAGAAGTCACCGCTAGATTTCACTTGCATAATTTGCCCAAAAAAGACAACTGAACCTAGAGAACGATGAATACACCTCTATGTTTTTGGGCACACAGGTGTACAATTGTCTATTCCTTTACAACATTAATACTGTATGTTGTCAATTGAGTAGAATATCTCATGTTTTGCTAATGCGAACGAAATACAAATCCATATCATTTGCGTATAAGTTAGGCAGTGTGCTACACCCACGTTTTGGTACCAAACGTGTAAGTTCTACTTTATACGCCTATTATAATAAAAACATTTCTATTATGTTTCCTGCTACTGAGAACCTCTTAACGTTAAAATTAAATAACACTCGCCGGCTCTGAAATCAAACCTACGGGCAGTAACATAATACCTGAATGAGGAAAATACAACAAACACGAATGCTAGTATTTTTTTAAATAAATTTGTTTTTGAGCACTATTTCAGAGAATTTATAAAATATATATATTCAAAGCGAGCACGTGAATTGAAATTAATGTGATTATTTCAAGTTGTGTTAGACGTGACATTGTATTGTTCGTGAATATAAAACATACAATGCGACTAGATGGGAATTAGCTACAGTATTGTTTAATATACATAATTTATTTCTTCGTAATTTAAATATTTACTAATATTGTATAGCACTCATATTTCGCCGAGTATGTATCTCTCCCACGTAATAGAGAGGTAGCCTATTGCCGTTTTATTTAAATACTAGTACTGCTATTGAAATCCAGGAATTGAATTCGGGACCTCTGTATCGCAAGGCACGTGCCATATATGCATATATGTACCAGTGCAGCGAGATCCGGAGGTACGAGTATATCATTTCCGGATCTTAATTAGCATATAAATGCATATTAAATTGTTACGTCACCCTGCTCGTAAAATATGCATAAATATACCATAGCCATGCGGTGCTTTGTCTTGCTGTATTTTATTACTATTGACTGTACTAGAATAAAAACAAAATGTAGTAATGACTTACGGCAAATTACAAGATTTACAACTAATGATCTCTATATATCTATTACCATTTTACAGCGTCATAAATGGCATGCGGCTTGTTTCATTTTAAATTGTTTTTTTTTTCAGTAATATTATCTTCAAAGCAAAATTTTCAGTGCTTATACACAAACGACAGAGCTCTTTAATTTAAAAATAATGTTCAATTCAAGATCTATGCAATCCTTTAACTCAACATACTTCACTATTCAACATTGAACATAAAAAATAGGTGAAGATACGTACAGCCAAATAAATATTGTTCGGTTAATAATACATGAGTAACATGCGTGTCTAACGTGTATCTTATTCAAAGGCAAGAAAACATAGTACATATATTTCATGCATGTCAAAAGGCCGATGACTGACGACAGTTGGTAAACATTTTAACAGGCGTCGCCATTTTGGGCTATACATTCGTCATTGCCAGCTCATACTAACCCCTCCCTCCTCGCGTCGTTCTCCTTATTGCTGAGGGTCTTGAGTCCCGGCACCAACAGTAGTTCCCTTCTTACTATACTACGCCACTTGTTCCTATCTTTGGCATCGTGAATCGCAGCACAGAGTCCCAGATTGGTCGTCGAGCAGATACTAACAGTGTATTTCTTTTTCAGAAGCAAAATGAAGCTACCAGATCCCCTACAGCTAGTTGGAAGCGTGTTCCCAATTCTGCGGTGGTCGAAGACGTACGACTTGAGGACAGCGATCGGGGACTTAATTGCCGGGATCACGGTCGCACTTACACTGATACCGCAGTCAATAGCATACGCCTCGCTTGCGGGATTTGAACCACAGGTAATATATTAGTTTGGTATACATTTAATCGCTGCTGATCTAAGTATGTGAAGTTTATTTATTACACCTAGAATTTTTGTAGTTACTATGCAGATGAAACTGAATATGCTCTTAATTTACTTGCTTGCTTCCTTGGATTTTCATTTTCGTTTTTTGTTACATTAAAAAAAAAACGTTGAACAGGATTATATTTTTTTCTGTGTCGTGGGTGTATATATATTCAAACAGAACCTTTACATATACTTGCAATCATACTCTTAAGCATTTTTTTATTTACCAAGAAATGCATTTGTTCTAGTACTGACTACTCAAAAAACTTTAATGGACGAATGTCAATTGTAATTATTTAGTCTGTAAATTACATAGCATTTGTGTAATTCAGCTGTTAACCATTAAAAACGAAAGGAAAGAATATGAACCGCAAAAATATTTTTTCCATAATAAAGAAAATTTGAATACGGAGAAGCCACGGTACATAAATAAATCAGTTCCGTAAAACTTTTGAATGTTCTTTGAATTTTTAATTAAGAATACACCTTATTCTTTTCAAAGACGGCTTCGCGATGTCAAATAGGTATTCAGTGTACATTTTTGTGTATTGCATGTAACAGAGAAAATAAGCGAAAACACTCAAACCGCAGTGCAGTACTTTGCCGGGATATGGCTTGAATTCTTTCGCAATGTGAATACAGCGTCCTGTAACGAGACTAAAGTAAATGGATTTTGTAAATTTTTCAGTACCTGATGTCGAAAATGCGCATTCTTATTTGGTTATTCTCTATCGAGCAATGTTTTCGTTTGCGGACAAAATCAAATATTAAAACAGCAGAACTTTTACTTGGGTGTTGCGGTAATTTTGAATTGTTTAGCTGTTATTTGTATAGGAAAATATTATTTCGAATGCAACTATTTGCTATCACCTCTACTACTTGACTAAACATTTATGTTATTAATTTTAAACGACTTACACATATGCGACATATATTCTATAAGTTATTTGCACAAAATAGGTTTTGACATATTTACAATGCATTAAGCCATCACAAATTATAAATATTATGTTTAAAATATGGACGGTCAAGTGACTCTAGCATCTGAGGGTAGGAAAAGAAAAACTTGTAATTTATTTCCTTCTAACATAGTTCAGTTTCTTATCTATTACATCGACTATTTCCTTGTACTTGATAATTGTCCACAATTACATTGCGTAACACTCAGCGCATAGATACCTTGGTAGGTGACCTTTAGTTATAAGTGTCTACTTCGTATACTTTATATGTGAATTTTCTTACATTTCTAACAGTACTTCAAAAAGTCGATGGTAAGCAATTATGAATGGATGCTCTACATAAACGTCACTTTCTTTAAATTGTCGTGTAGCTTTCGAACACGGTTTTTTTAAATTATCAGGTAACTTAAATTATTTTATTTCTCTACACCAGTATGGCTCATTAAGTCAAAAGATTTTTTTACATACAGTTTTTACATACAATTTGATGATATACCTTAGAAATGATTATGATTTTTTTATCTAAAATAAATAAATCGTTAGTAACTTAACAAACATTTTGAGCCCCAATTTTACCACTGGGCTGCTCGTATTCTTTTATCTTTTCAGGAAATACGTAACTCTATATGAAATCCATGTTCTACACCGAATCGTGATGTATATTTCATGAAGCTTCTCGGCTATGATTCTAGTTCTCTATAAAACGCGGGCTTAGTTTATGACCACCGGCGGAGAGTAAGTTTGTATTGCACCCTACAGTATTGTAAGTTAGCCGTGCTGGCAAATGCAGGAGCATTCTGCACGGATACGTGACAGTTAAATTGTTTATATCAACGATGTAAAACTAGCTATGTAAGAGATGTTAGGTACTATAAAATCATTTACGACTTGACAAGAGATCCAACTAGCCTTTCTTGCGTAAAAAAAGTTGTGGTTTTTGAAAGATATAGCATTATTGAAGATATTGCCTTGTGGGAGTAAAACAAATCATATTTAAAGTTTAAAAATGTGGACTAAAAAAACAGAAATGCAAAGTTAGAGTGAATTTATGTCACTAGTGTCGTGCATTGAGAGACTTGCCGAGCTTCATTCCATGTCCTCAACGCATGTTCAATTTGTATGCATTACGCACATGACTTTTAGTGTACGTATTTTTTTTGTACTGATACAAATTCACCTAGAATTCTTGGTCAATTAAAGGACATGACGACTTTAAAAAAGGTCACTCCATAATATTGATTAATATGAGCTACCAAATATAACCGTAAGTAGTTTTAAATAGTATATATTTTATATAGGTTCTATTATGATAATTTCTTATCATAATTACTATTTTACATAAGTATCTCTATCTATTTTAAAGGAAGACATGCTGATCCTTGAATGTGGTGAAATGTAGGCTGTTTTACACTTTAAGTGCGACGACCGTTATCCACTGATTTACTTTACTAGATTAATTTTAAAATTACCTACTGGATTTATATATAAGCCTAGTGAGTTCTGGAAATAAGTGCAGGTTCCTTGCATCGTACTCGAAGATTATTTCGGTATCTATTGCGACTGTATATACATATGTACTGACATTACTTACCCACAATGTATGTAGATTATAGAGTTGAACACTCTGGGTACCAACATACAATTTCCGTCTTATTTTTCTAATGAAATCTCAATATTTCTAAACTGAATTAAATTTATTTTTTCTATCTAACCAGATTCAAGGCTACAATACTTTAGATTGTACTTGTGCCAAGCTGTGACTGTTGCACCGTTCCAGTAATTATCTCTTACCTCTGATCGTAGCGTTTAATTAAATCAGCGACGATAAAAGAAAGATTTTCCTTTTTTCAATTTAGAATATAAATAAATGAACGCAATCCTCTTAATCGCAGGCTCAGTTGAACGGGAAATCTTTTCTATAGAGACTAACTACAGAGATTAAATAGATTTTGATGTTTGATATGTAAATAATTATCATGTTATCTGTAGTCAAATTAATAATCTGGGGAGGATCATAATTTCAAACTTTCTTTACGTCATCGGGATTTTAAGGTCCTCATTTCTATCACTCCATTTTTCCCCGTATTCGTGTTAAACGAATTAAATCATATATGTTTTCCTGCAACAAATGAGTACTTTACTAAAGCAGACATTGGAAGATCATAGTCTAATTCTTTACCACTAAATAAGATGTAAAATCAACTGTAGAATACCTGTGTAGGTTATACTGGTATCAGGTATAAAATATTTGGGCATAATTGTGTTGACTAATCAGATACCTTAATAATTTTTCCCAGCCTATATATTAATTCGATCGTATGACAATTACTACTTTTCAGTGCATTAACTCTACCGTGTTTTAATAACAAAGTAAAATTCCTCTTTCATACCACTGGTTTGTTCAACGAAGTTAAAATGAGAATAAAACGAGATCCACGCCCTTACACGTCGAGCCAGCATGATATGTAATATTAAACTTCTTATCCATTCACTTCTGTCACGGAATACCCAACTACGTCAAATTAGAGCGCCAGTGGCACACGGTCATTGACACCACCTCACAGACACTGTTTTATAACATAATTATTAATCATGCCCTTAGTTCACAGACAAGTGAGAAATGCTTGTCATTTGCATTCATTTCACGCAAGCTATTGAACGTCCGTGACATTTTCAGGGTGAAACGTTCATTCCGAAATGGAGCAGTGAGCTTCTATGTAAATATTTTTTATTACTCATTATACGCTAATGTTGGCAGAATTATGAGCGCAGTCTCTGTGCTGAAGTGTTCGTAGGTAAATGTTTATTAATTATACGTATAATTTCCGCAGTGGCTTGCGGGTTTTCTTCAACTTTGTTTGCTTTCAAAGGAGTTTAGTGAACTCTCTTAAAATAGGGACTGTAGATTTTTTTAGAAGATGTCATGTTGATAGTGTAGCGTTCGATCGTTCTTATAACAAGCCATTTCAGAGACTTTAAAAGTAATATGTATCGATTAGGGATATTGCGGATTCAACTTTTTCACATCCGCGGATGCGGATGCGGATGCGAATTTTAAGAGGCTCACATCCGCGGAGGCGGATGCGGATGCGGATCTGTATGGAATTGATCGATTCGTTGATCTGAATAAAATGTTATTGCTTTCCTATTGGTCAATCAGCACGTGCGGTCAACCACTCGACACTCGAGACCGACACGCGCACCTCGCCGCCCCTCACGCCTTTCTTTCTTTTCGCGATCTGCTACACATCCGCACCCGCATCAGCCCCGCAGCGATTTATGCGGATGCGGATGCCAATGCGGATGTCTAAATCGATGCGAATGTTCCGCATATGCGGATGCGGATGCGAATATTCGCAACATCCCTAGTATCGATCTAGTTAAGATAGTCATGTTAAGGAAGATTCCTTTAAATATCCCAGGTATATTCAATGTTTTAATAACATCAAGTACTAAATAATGATTGGTCGGTTTCGCGCCATAAGCGTGCGGTGTAGGATCTCGAGATTCAAGATTCGATAGCCGGTTGGACAAACTGAAAATCTCGGTAACAACTAGAAATGTGTCGTATAAAGCCTGTGAAACATTATCGCCATAAAACGTGGCTGGAGAAATAAATCTTTGGCCATCCCTTTAGTTGTGTTTGTTTATAATTGATGTCAGGAATTCAATAAAACTTTATACTAATGTTATTTCAGAAAACAATAATTGTATCAAATAGTAAAATATAAATTTCTTCAGACAAGTTGGTAGTTTATTTGACCGCGCTGTACTTTCTATCAGCTGCTGCGGTAGTTTCGCTATTATTAAAACAAAGACAAAGAACTGTCCTTAAAGTTAAGATCTTGTGGTTGTTTGCCACAACAAATTATCACTCGTTGAAATAACTAGCGCTATTTACTTCTGCAACTAACTCCATGTTTATGTCATGCGCGTTTTGTCCTTGAATTGTGTCTGCGACCGTGGTTTTCTAATACGTAGTTATTGCATACGAACGACGTCATTTTATTCTTATTAAACTGTATTAACATATTTATATCCATCGAGTTTTTAGCCCTTGAATAAGAAGTTTAATTCAAATTTGAGTGATATACTGTAATTGGTGAGGCTTGAAAACACTTTTTTGAAATTATGACATAGTTTTAAGCTTTTGGCCGTTCTTATAAATAAATACATATAATTTTTAAGATGTCACATTGGTGCTCTGTTAGAAAAGAATACTTTAACACTCACTTGTTTCGATCACGTAGCGAGACTTCTGGGCAAAAGTGACTTATTGCTTGCTTGTAATTTCTACTTTCAAACGAAATGTTTCTTAAAAAATGACTACAGTAAAAATATTTACACTAAAGTTTGTTATACATCTGTATAAACGTATTTTATCTTTCAGTATGGACTGTACGCGTCGTTCATCGGAGGGTTCGTGTACGCGGTGATGGGCACGTGTCCCCAGATCAACATAGGTCCCACTGCGCTACTCTCCCTCCTCACGTTCACCTACACCAGCGGCACTAACCCAGACTTCGCTGTGCTGCTGTGTATCGTCGCTGGTATAGTCCAAATGTTCGCTGGAATTGCGCAACTTGGTTGGTATACCTTGATCTTCTTTTGAATCGTTGCAGTCGCGGTAAAAATGATTGGCTTCTTTCCTATAAATTAATTAATTGCTTGTCTTAATGATTCACGTTAGTATTATATGGTATTGTCTTTGTAACATAATATAATAAATTAGTTTTTGTAGTTCATTTGGCCGTTTGCAAGGATCTTTTTGAATTAAGTCTATACTAAGCTTGTCACACGAGATATCATAGATATCATCATTATCATCATCATCATATTACGACTATCTGTCCGCAGTCCAAATCATATCTCTCGTTCATATCTTGACATTAGACATAGAATGTTTTGTCAGTTCATACATTTACTGTCTGTCATTTATTATAATTATTAAATTTTCAGGCTTTCTCGTGGACTTCGTTTCTCTCCCCGTAGTGTCTGGTTTTACGTCCGCTGCCGCGATCACCATAGCTTCATCTCAAATCAAGGGGCTTCTAGGACTGCGCTTTAGTGCCGAAACATTCCTATCGACGTGGAAAGGACTGTTTGAGCACATCGGTGAAACGAGAATGCAGGATACCCTACTCAGCTTGGCGTGTTGCATAGTACTTATGGGAATGAAGGTAAGTAATCGGCCAATTTTTATGTTTACTTTTTTATATCTGACTCGTGGTTTCTTGGCACCAGTATATGCTGTGGCGTCTAGTGTCCCCTGATGTGTATCCCAAGGCGGGCAGTGTTTTGGATTTTTCTCTGAGTCACAGTTACAACGAGGATTCGAGAATCTGCCTAATAATCTGCAATAAGCTCGCAACCATGTGGGTGGGACTTAAAACATAATAAGCGGAACGAAAATTTAGAGATAGACCTCTACCTACCAAACTTCTGCTTTCTACCTATCTAAGGAAACAGGCTTAAATGCGTTGGTAAAGACTAAAATAGTCCCACCATGTATGATTTTAAACGAGCATATGCTCGTTCTGTTCACAAATTTTTATTCGTTGTAAAACTACAGGTACTAAAAAATCTGCACAATAATAAGAACAATCACAGTTTTACATTTAAAGTTGGAAATTAAATGTACGCTAACTAATAACACGCATTTTTCAGCAAAAAATGCTCAGTCGGGAATAAAATTGCGCTCTTGTATATTTTTACGTTCCATAAATCACTGAACCGCCACTGCATACAAAAATATATGTGGTATTCAAAAGCTGACAAAAGTCACTGAAAGCCTGCAAAGCAAAAATAACCGATCATATTGTCGGGTATACACCGGAAAATTCCATTTTCTCACTAAAAACTATTTTAAAAGGAAAATATCGCGCACAGATCATTAACCTATATACTAATCTATGGTAGTAATTAAAATATATTCAGATTTTATATATTTTTCCTTTACTGGTAAAGTTGAAAATTAACGTGAAAGAAGCCGTGGGCAACCATTGGTAGCGTAGTAAAATGTTTTTGTAAGTGGAATCTAATCTGCAGCCGTTATATTTATTAAAATTGTATAAGTGTTGTTGTTTTAGATACAGAGAAAAGTACAATGTGATAGTAAAGTATGTATGGGTGCATTTACTTATTTATAATTAAATCACGCGTCTCTTAAAAGTCACGGTTTCATATCTTCGACTTTTGAAGCAATTGATTTTCCAGTTCGATCCATTCCTATCAGAAACTATCGTTCATATTGTGATACCATTTGGCCAAAATATATGACTTTCAAGTCATGTAAGTATTTGTTAACGTGAAATATTGATGCGCTTTTGAGAAACGACCATTGATATTCTTGGCAGTGCTTCGCGATACTTGCACTTTATAGCTAATCAAATACTAACTCATAACACCAGAAACTGATTTACCAGAAAAATGGGAATATTCATATTTTTTGTTCCTTAGTTAACTGATAAGGAACTAAATTTTATAATGTGTAAATTTTTTAATAACTTATTGCTGCTTATTGCATTTGTAAATATCGCGAAAAAAATAATCAAATACCATTTAAATAAAGGTTTTATTTTACTTTTATCTTTGAAAGCTGGAATTTCCGTCGTCGCCTTCGTCCTTCACCTAAAAGGCTAGAACTAATAAAATAAATGTTTGTGCAAAACGCGTAAAGAAAGTAAATGCTCTTGAGGTAATCTATTGTACAGAAAAATGTTGTTTGTTGAGAGATAATTCGTTCTCGTTTTTGTTTTTGGCGACATCATTTTCTTTTTTGTCAAACTTCAACATTGTACATGGCTCGCGTCTTGTTACGTTTTTTTTATATATCCAATTGTTTTAAATTATTCCCAGCAATTTTAATTAAGATGACGCCACGCTGTAAATACTCATTTGCTTCATGCATGCATTATGTGCTGTTACGTCATTGATGTATTCTGTGAGAGATAAGTTAGCTAGCTAGTTACTTAGACCGTATATTTGTTAATTTCGTGTCAAAGCGAGGCTGTCCTTGTACAGTGCGACCAAACACTCCGCAAGTTCGCAAACTCCGTTACAAAGTAAATACGGTTCGATTGTCGTATCCACACACAGCACAATGTAGTGTAATAGAAGAACGGAGAAGACGAATTCGATAACACAATTTGATCAAATGCGAATCCTTTGGGCGGACAAAGAATACATACAACGGTAATGCACGATACAAATAACTGTAAAGAAAACAATTTTACCTTTGTTACACAACTATATATCCCTAACGCGTTCAATATTTTGCGGATTGAAGTTCTCTATGCGGCCTTACGATAAAAACAAACTTTTGTTGTGCTTCTAAATAGATTGTAGGTCGCGTTGACGGAAAAGCGATACCATAAATAAATCAAAAATTTATGAGTTAAACAATATTGGGTCAGCAAAGGATACGAGGGTCACATAAAATTGTGGGTAAATGAGAGTTCCTTGTACGCAGGTGACGACGTGTTAGGTTTGTAAAAAATATAACGAAACATAACTTCTTTTATGTCACGATACAAAGGATCTCGTATATGACGTCTTTTGTGTTATTACGTCGTTAAATACGTGGTAATTAGATGTTCTTCAGGGCGACGAATTTTTTAGATAACTTTATATTTTACCAGCGACCCGCCTCGGCTTCGCACGGGTGCAATGCTGATATTTAATGGATGTTATTATACATATAAACCTTACTCTTGAATCACTCTATCTATTAAAAAAAACCGCATCAAAATCCGTTGCGTAGTTTTAAAGGTTTAAGCATACAAAGGGACATAGGGACAGAGAAAGCGACTTTGTTTTTTACTATGTAGTGATTTCATAGAAGTCTGTAAACGTAGTTTGTTGAAAAATTGTTAATATTCGAGAATCTAATTTGATATAAATGTACCAGTTTGGACCTCAACCTACTACGAGAATTAGATACATAAATGTATTGTGTATTATTTCGGGAAATAACTATATATTATTCCGTGTCTTTATCTTTATTTATAGTACCTACAGTGCGTCACCGGCTTATTTTGTATAAATGTTCTTTAAAATTGTATCGAGAACAGAAAAAAAATGTTAAACACACATTATTACCATATCAGACATTGCTCTTAATTAACGCGAACATTGTTCCAATTCCTAATTGATAGATATACAAAGGAATATATTTACACTTATTACCAAAAAAAAACTTTAACCTCCTATCGGGTTTACTAAGCGTGTCTGAATAGTACCTATTTTGATGAATCAAACTTATACATTAAACAAAGTGGATTCATTTGTTCAGTCTAAACTGGCTGTTACCTACTCCGGCATAAACCACTGGCATCGATTAACCCATAATTTACTTAAGTCATACTCCGACCGATGTACCCAAGTTTACTTTGGAACTAATTTTCACAGCTGTTAGAGATTACGTTGTAATAATCCTGTACCAACAAGTTGGAGTTACGCATTAGTACTCTTGTCCCGGTCTAATCTCTAACGCAATCTATCATGTTACACATAATTGTCACGTCTTGTAATACGCTTAATTTTTTACATATGTATCTATCATCCGGTAATGATAATTATGGAGTATATATGTATGTAGATTTTAGATATATGAGAAGTCCGGGGAGCTGTTGGCCTGACAACAGCTTTTGAAACGATAACCGCAATTGCAACTCTTGCACCAATACAAATGTTTTTGTGACCCATAAATATTACATAAACAACTTTTTGTCCGGGTAAATTTGGATTCTAACTTAAAACATTTAAGTCCAGAAAGTTATAATTTTACTCGTAAGAGTCACTAAGTATGCTCTATATTGGGGTAACTAAGAATAAAGAATACTATGTTGAACGCTATGGATCCTATTTACATATATATATATATTGCTTCAAATATTTAGAACTACGTCTTTAGGCTACAAACATACTAATTTCACTGGTAGTGTCATATTTCTAACGGTCTTGACAAAAAGCAACGCGTACACGGGGCAAAGTCCGTAGTAGTAAATAAGGTAGTGTTAGCTATATATATTTTAGTTTGTTTATATCCGGTAAACAACAACATGCTATAAAAATGTCGATTGCTGACTGATAGCCGTCAATCTTTTGCTAGCCTATACAGTATACGCTTTATTTAACGCATAGGTTTTTTTCCCGGCTGAAGCATACTGAACGATAAATTATTTTGTTATCATCATCAGCTCATATAAGTCCGCCTACTGGGCACGAGCCTCCGCTACAACTGAGAGGAATTAGGCATTAGTCTAGGCATGAGCGGATTGGCGGACTACGCACCTAAGAAATACTTAAACAAAATATTGTGCAGGTTTTCTCAGGATGTTTTACTTTACCGTTAAACTACATTGCAGATATACACGTAACTTCGAAAAGTCAGAGATATGTGCCCGAAGGGAGGAAATTCTCAACCGAGCACTTAAACTTCAAAGCACACACTGCTATACATTTCAAAACCTTAATTGTATTCTTTCTAATTTCAGGCACTAAAAGACATAAGATTCAAGGAGGTTCGCGATGAGAAGAACCGTCGTGGCTCGTTGATACTTCAAAGATGCTTCTGGTTCGTCGGAGTATCGAGGAACGCCGTAGTTGTCGTACTAGCTGCAGTATTAGCATACATGGTGCACGAAGATAAGGCCGATCCTCTCATACTTACCGGTGAGATGTTTAGCAATTCCCTTATCTTGTTGGTTAAAGTTTGTATTAAAAAATAAACAACGAGTAATGCTGGAAAAATATTGTGTAGAATGACTGATAGCGTTGGAAAATGTTTACGCAAATTTTCATAATAGATTGATTGTCATTTTATCTTTGTAAAGTACAATTAACAGGTGGATTACCTGAAGTTGAAATTAGGCCTATTCCTGTGTTAAGTCACAATTGAAAGGCTCAGGATGGTTCAGAAATATCAAGGAAAGGACGTCATCCTTATCTATACTAATATTATAAAGCTGAAGAGTTTGTTTGTTTGTTTGTTTGTTTGAACGCTAG
This sequence comes from Cephonodes hylas, assembly GCA_030295005.1. Lineage (NCBI taxonomy): Eukaryota > Metazoa > Arthropoda > Insecta > Lepidoptera > Sphingidae > Cephonodes > Cephonodes hylas. Next base: position 5,787,386 of record AP025368.1, read on the forward strand.
GATCTCAGGAACTATTGGTCCGATTTGAAAAATTCTTTCACTGTTAGATAGCACATTTATCGAGGAAGGTTATAGGCTATGTATCATTACGCTATGACCAAAAGGAGCGGAGCAGCAATAAAGAATGTTTCAAAATCGGGGATTTTTTCCTTTTTGTGAGCTTCCGCTGCGTACGCTGCAGAAACGGTTAAAGTTTCGCTCAAATAATGTATGACAGAATTGCTCCCCTTTAAAAATTCTAAAAAGAAGTCCGCGACAGCATATGTCTATCTTTTAATGTTGGCTCACTATAACGTTTTTTATTCTAACCAAATTTATTTTAATTAAAGCGTTATTTGTGAAGGTGTCTTTACAAACATGATATTAATCCTTATCCAAATAAATACGTTATTCATTACAAGTATTTAATACAAAATAAATTTGTCCTTTACATCATTTGATTTCAATAAGTATCTTAGAAGATATCGCAGTTTCAAAATAATGATCAAGCGCGCCAATAATGATACTCAAGGCGTCGACCAGCGCTTTACGGTTTCACGTTGAAACAATTTGACCGATTTGTATGATTTTTGTATAATTAAGTAAATGGGGCTCTGCGGAGTAAAATACTACAACTTATTTGATTTCTGAACCCAACCCTGTAGTCCACGCAGACGGAGTTGCGGGCAAAAGCTAGTTACTCATAATTTTTTTACTAAAAAGACAAATTTTTAACCTTTTTAGTTTAGGACACTTAAAAGTTTGCATTAAAATCCTAATAATGCTAAATAGCTCTAAGTATAGGGAAGTTAATGAGAAAAATATTAAAAATCTTTTGCAATGCAGTTGAACTAGTTTCTACCACAAATGTGTATGAAACCAAGTACGGAAATTTTAATTTGAAGCTCATTTGACGAGACTTTAACGAATATGTGCCGTATTTTAGATAGCAGTTAATACGATTAATATTAATGAATTGACACAATTTCAATACCTTTTTGTCTGCTAACTGTTATCAGTAACCTCGTATTCGAACCTTCTAAAGATTATTTTTTTGAGTTTTTCATTGGTACTCTGCTTTTAATGGTCGTAGCGTAATGATATATAGCCAAAAGCCTATCTCGATAAATGGATTATTCACCAAAAACATTTTCCAATTCGAACCAGTAGTTCCTGAGAATGGCGTATTTAACCAAACTATTCAGCTTTATACTTTTATTGTAGATTCGATACTGCAGAATTTTGCTAACCATCACAACAGTCTTCGGTCGGATTAGTTTTGCAAACATTTCTAACTAATATTATGAATGCAAAAGTGAGTTTGTTTGTTACCCCTTAACTCCTAAACAAACTCATAAACAGTTGATGTTGATTAATTTTGGTAAACAGACAGATTGGGTAATCGTAGGCCACTTTTGCGTGACGAAATGATCAATCAGACCCGAGTATCGTATTTAAGGGATATCGCTTGGTAGAGAATCACTAATAATGATGACGCTGTTGTAGATTAATAAATTAAATTCACATTAAAAATAATAAGACAATAAAATAGACTTGTCTACCTTGACCTTGTCACTGACCGTATCTAATGCTTACTTTATTACTGAATATATAAATTTTATTTTATATTACAATAATAAAATAGTTTAATTGATTTTGATGATTGCAGGAAGCATCACCCCCGGTCTTCCTAAGCCACAGGCGCCAGCGTTCAGTACTACAGTTGGTAACACTACGTATACCGCGGGAGACATGTTCTCCCACCTCGGTTCTGGACTCCTGGTAGTCCCTCTGGTCGGGATCATATCCAACGTCGCCATCGCCAAGGCTTTTTGTAAGTATAATAACCACATCTCTTAAATCCCTATATACTACAGTTTATTATTTATTATCAGTTCATTTCCCTTGGCACGGGCGTCCTTTAGAACCAGTAGGATTTAGTTCTACTTAGTCCCTTATTGAGAACTAAGAAATTTCTATGAAAGTTTAGCTGTATATTTTTGTTCATGATGTTTTCCTTCAGGTAAAATTAAGAGATAATTAACTGTGAATATACACATAGCTTTGAAAAGTTGAAGGTTGACATTTGAACCCACGACCACGGAAATTCTCGACAGCGCGTCTAAACCTAGAGACCACTACTACATTCATCTATCTATTACAATTAATTACATTACAATCGGTTCAACGGTCTAGACTTGAAAGCATTACAAAGTTAGGAGTGCTTTAGCAAATTACGTTGCTATATATAGTAATGTAATTTGCAATGGATTTTTGCACTTATAATATAAAACAAATGTGTTATGTTGAGGAACACTTGCTGATAAATGTCTCTTGTTATTCTGTACTTTTACTTTCATTAAATCAAGTGTTCTACATACAAAGTTGTACATTTACTTTTATTACACAATCTTATATATTCGGACTTACTGAGATTAGTCGTAAGCTGTCTGCGTTGAATCTCGCTGTGTCACGCTATCTACGGTAGACGAAAACAGTGAACCTAAATAAAATCCTTAGAGATTTCCGTGCAAAGCTGCTGTGTTTCAAGAGGGTATCTTCACTATATTCCAAGCTATCATTGCGATTCCATTTCAAATCTTTTATTATTTGCCGATTCGATTAAGTGTAGGTACTATTGTTAGAATGTTTCGAGTGAGTGAAAAATAGTTAGAGGAAGTTTGAATGTGGCTTCTGTGATAGATAAGCTGATAGGAAACCGTCTTTTTTTGGTATGGCCGTTTTTTAAGAAGAGGTAGCTAATGTAGGTAAATAAGTTATGAGTATGAAAGGTGATGGATAGGTATGCAGAGGAAGCCCAAAGAGTATATGGGGTGCGTGAGGGAAGATAGGAAAGAAAAGGGAACATCTCTAGATTTTGACCTCAAATAAAATAAGGAAACAGGTCATGATGATGACTCAGCTCAATATGTTCCATAAGGTTCGTTAAGCGAAGTGTGGTGAAGCAATAGACTTCAACGTGTAATCTCTGTCTAGACAGTACTGCGCTTACGGTCACGTGATAGTCATATTGCCGTGTTAATATAATAGGAATTTGAATTTATGACGAAATAAATTATTCATATCTTAATTGAATAACAAATCTGAGATTGAATATAATTATTATAATTGAAAGCATGTAGTATGGTTGACTATTGGTTTGTCACAAAAATGATCGGTATTTACTCGTAAAAATAAATTAGAAAATGATCTCGTTGAGTTCCTTTGACAAGATAATAATTAATTAAAACTGTTTAAATTTTTTGTTCGTAATGGTAATTGACTTCTTTGAAAGACCAACCTTGCTTTTTTAATCTCTATTGTTTTAATATCAAATTATGTTGCAAATAATTTTCTTAACGAGGAGATATTATTTTATAAATAGTAATAGGTTAATTGAGTAATTATTTATGAAACCTGCTTTTCCCTTGCTTGCGATATTGTTCACTTTTTGTACGTTTGTATAACAAGTATACATGCTTTTATACTATATTCTATTGCAATTTTATTAATGTAATTATCTTGTTATGTGGAAAGCGGAATCCCTGAGAAACTTTTAATACTAAATACTAATTATAATATAAATAATTTATAATTTACTTTTAATAAAAATAATTTATAATTGTAAGTGGGTGTGAAAATCTGTAAAATAATGTTCAGTCTCACATTACATCTTCTACAAATTTATTAATGGACTACACAATCATTTTTCTCGAACGGATTCGCGATCGATAGTATTACTTGTTCATTCTCCATTGGTAGAAGAAGTAGATGGCCTCGAGGTCTAGGCGTGCGGTCGAAAATCGTGACAGGCGCGGGTTCCAACCCTCAGGCACACACCTCTGACTTTTCGAAGTTACCTGCCTTTTTACATTGAATTATGATTTACTTTAAAGGTTAAGGAACACATTGTGAGGCAACCTGAACACCAAAAAAATCTTATGATTTTTTAGATAATATAGTCCATCAACTCGCACTAGTCTAGGGTGGTGAACAAAAGCCTGAACAAGTTGTAGAGCAGCCCCTCAGTTGTAGTTATCTAAGATACTTATATTCTAACTAACGCTAACTATTAACATTTCAAACTAATGTACCAGCTTAGCGCCTTAAATTGCTATTAAAACGGATTTTCTGCGAGATTATAACATTACTTTGTATGTTATAGCTTTTTCGAATATAACGGTTTTAGTTGGGAACTAAAACACGCGATAGCGCAACCGCTAGGTGCTCGAGTTAATCCATTGAAACATTGCTTACTTTTTCAATTCAGGCTATTTCGTTAGATTGAAGTTGGATGTTTTTTGAAAAGGAAAACATTGGAGCATTTTTTTTTTTACATTTTTACGTCAGCATATATACGTGTATGACGTCACATCGTTGGTCTAGCAGCACATACGTGCGCAGTGTAGTTTAGTTATAAGCGGTATTGGATTAAATTTTAGGTTCAGTTTAATATTAAGGGTCAATTTTTTTTATAACGTGAAACTTATAATACATACAATCTTGGGTGCAGAAAATGTTTTGCCTTTCTCGATATATGGTGGAAATGACTTTTATTTATTTTAAACTCTTTTATAACATTATATCATATAATTTTATCATAAGGTTGGCAATTTAAGCTGTAAATCGAGCATCACATAGCTGAAGTTTAGCACCCTAACATCCATTTTATAAGAAGTATACAGAACGAGTAAAAGTAGTCTTTTGCGAAACCTTTTAAATGTGAAATACTGGGGAGTATTTCTTTTGTCTATAGATATTTGTTACTATTTGAAAGTATGCTTTGCAATGCACCAATGGCCCCGGAGTAGTCTTTGTGTAGGGAAATATTCATAAAAATATTGACGGGTTCGCCCGTTATCATATCATAGGACGGTGATTCCGCTGGCGAATTGTGAAAGCACGGTACCCTACCTTCCTTAGGGGATTCGAGGGGAAATGTTTTATACTGCAAAAAGTAGGGGCCTAAAGTATATTCTTTGTTGTAATACGTACTACGGCAGAACCATTAATATTTATTTGTAATTTTTATGTCTTACTGCCTCATATGTCTGTAGCTATGAATGTGATTGAAAGGTACGCTATTCCGGAAAGTGTTACTTTGGGTAGTAAAGTTTGGAAATATATTATAATTAACTATATTTCACTGTACGTTTTAACTATGGTTAATAACATATAGTACCAACTTTTGTTTCTATTATTTTTTTATATTTATTAAATGCATTGTCAAAGTGTTGGATATAATATATAAAAGTTATTTTTTATGTAATTTACTGCTACACAGTTGAAATTAAGATTCTAGAATTATGTATATCTTTCTAACTAGACAGTGACTCGATCAAACCATTGTTAACTTACGTAACTTCTGTAATTGATAATTTAGCAAGTTAACGTTACAACTTCTGTTGATTTAGATGCTTTACTAAGTGTGGGCCTCGCAGTAACTGCCTGGGAACTCCAAATTAATCATTTAGAAATTATTAACTATGTTAATGTTGCCTTTCTATGCTACTTTTCGATATATGTATTATGATGACCTTTAAGGTCTACATACACACACTTCACTATGGAGGGTTTTTAAAAAATACTAAATTATGTCATTTTCCATGGTTTGTTTTAAGTCTAAACAAATATGAATCCAAATGTGTTAAACGGACGGAGGACGAATTTATTGAATGACTATAAAAAATGAGTTGTATAGATCTATCAATGAGGTTTTGAACATTAACAAATTTCAAGACATAGCAAGGTTTCATTTAAGATATTCATCAATACCTGAAGTTAAAATTCAAAAGCGCCTGTGAATCTATTGTGTTCTCCTGGATACGATATTCCTATTCGCTCCAGTAGAGATCAACATAAACAAGCTGTGTCGGGTTTCAAGAGCAGCTGGTGTATGTACAATTTCAAATAATAAATGTCTGTCGGTGTGAAATATTCCTAATATTTTTCAGTTTTTCGTTGCTATCCATTATGCCCTATGACGTCATTGGACCTCGAAAAGATATTATAGTTTATCAATATTAATATGTTTATATGAGACTCATTTGCTTTGCGAATAAATCGCATGTTACGCTGCAAAATTAAGCTATAGGTATTCAGCTTATACATAATCCTATACATTGATCTAATTTTCATCGTAACGTAATACGACTCCAATACACGAGTCGCGATCTACACCAAACCTTATCCCCGCTGAGATACATGTAAATTGAAATTACTTGGAAAGGTGAAAATAGAGCACGAAATTTAATGTCACTTATGTGAAAACGTATGCGAAAGCTTTCAAGAGTTCTTGTTAAACTTTTAAGTACTTTCGACGTAAATCCAACACGAGTTTAGTGGTGACGGATAAACTTTAATATGTCGCTGTCTCTTATGATTTCTGTAACGTGACTCGCAGCGTTTAGTTTAATAAACTTGTGCACCAAACTGCTCGGGATTACGTCTCTTTGTTATTGCACGGTGACAAGTTTGAAGTATGTGTCTGTTTGTTGGATGTTGGCCTTTATGTTTGCCGTACATACGAACGTATAATGTGGGATACGGCAGGCTTTCACACGTTCTATTCTAGGGCTTAAGCGTGACCTCGCTAGCAGACTTAATCCGCCAGAGTGACTCAATGCGGGTTAATGGACGCACCAAATCCAGTACAAAACTAAATATTCATATCATAATATCATCCATAAATGTACTACATAAATACACAAACACTGTGCTTTAATATCAAAAGATATTTCCACTTAGAACGCTGTCTTTTAAAACCCAAGAAGCGGAAACTCGGTGCATTGCCAACAATGTCACGGAATCCCGACCATTATTTGAAGCAACATTTTATCTTGATTCTAAAATATCGCAACAATTGGAAGATAAGTCGTAATAATCCATAATACGCTCGAAGACAACGGTCGCGGCGATTAAAACAAGCCTCGATGTAACAAAGTTGATGGCTCGTATATTTTCAGCTAAAGGAAGAACGTTGGATGCGACTCAGGAGATCATCGCTTTGGGCGCTTGCAACATTGTTAGCGCTTTTTTCCGCTCGTTCCCAGTGAACGGGTCGTTTACTCGAAGCGCTGTAAGCGAAGCGTCGGGAGTGAGAACACCGGCAGCTGGCTTTTACACAGGTGGGTGTAGATCATAGAATATCACCTGACGTGGCGTCTTCAGATTGGATATTACTTATACTCGCTTCCGAAGCGCTCGGTTAAAATGATACATTGTGACAATCTTCATTTCACTTATTGGTTATTGTTTCGTTCTTCTTGGATGATATTATTTCACTGCAATATTAGAACTAACTGTATGTGTTGGTTATGATTCTTTTACTTAACTCTAATTCAATTATCATATTATACTAGTCCAATAGTAAATACTTAAGTTAATGTGCATATTATGTATATGTGTAGGTATGTGAATTTATAAATCTCTATGTACTTAAGTAAAAGTTACTTTTAGACTACTTCAGTTGAGAATAAATATCTAAATGTTAGATATGTGACTACCTATAATGCACTTTTTTATTAATCTTTACGTCAGTTATTCTCATTTTGCATGAAAAATTCCGTTCGACAAATATTACAGTAGAGGAAAACAAAGGCCCTTAAAGTTATTGCTCTGTAGATTCTCCGTGAAACTATGTTCAAACAGCGCTCCGAGTCAATAGAGCCAATTGGTTGGGTTAACGTTATTAATATTAAACATCTGATTTAATTGTTCAAACAGATCTATTCCGTAAGTCTCTGGAAATTAATTATTTTGGAGCAAATTTTGATGCTGCTAAAACGTCGGTAAACATTGTATTGTCTGTTACCACCGTATATTTTACAATGAAATTTTCTTGATTGAAATTGCTTTTATTGTAAGGAGCTTTACTTGATAAATCAATGGGTACCAGTATAAATCCCTCTTCATGATGAGTAAAATAAAGTGTTAGAGTGTCGTGATGTTTTGAATACAAATTGTATTAATTGATGTTGTGGCTTCAGTTTTCGATTCAGCTAATGTTTTATTGGGATTTTTCATAAGGAATTCTTAGTAATAGCTCGGATTTGGAAATTTCGGCGATAGGTTAGTTCCCATTTCGTGGGTAAAACACGATGGGAGAAATGTGGGTGCGGAAAGGCACCATTGTCTATCCCTTTGAGAAAAACAGACGTCAGTTTATGTATGTACGTTATAAATTAATATTGATTTATATTTTTGCCCAATTTATGCCTTAATAAATAATGTCTACAAAAAGCTTAATGACTGTGAAAGTAAGAAAGACAAGCAGAGGAAAGCCAAAGAAAAGATGGATGGAGTGTGTGAAAAAGAAAAAAAGACATGACGTCGAATATCCATATTAGATTTCCCTATTCCCTATGTTTGCAAAGATTAAACATACTGCACTGTCTTAACGCCTTCAAAGCAATGGAGGAACGTAGAAGTTCATACAGATATAACACATCGACAGATTCAATACGAATCCGCTTGTTCGTCGAAAATGAACAAGTTTTCAGTAACATCTTCATATTTGGCCGGTTCTCAATTAATTGATTTAATTGAGTTAGCGGGCTTCGTTCCATTCCCGCTTACTACTTCTTTGTTTACTTTGTAACAATTTGTTAACAGTTATTGCTTGTTACGGTTCGACGTATTGTGCGGTATTCGAACCTTTTAAGTATCATTTGTGGTATTAAATACTCATTTGTAATTACTTTTAAGAAGCTTATTGATTGTATTGTTCGCGTTTCCTTAATAATTTCTTGAAATAAATGTGTTTTGCATAATTTTTTTTCCATTCAAATTTATATTGGTGTTTATTTAATTTTTTACAATATAAATATATCAACGCTTTCGGGAATAGACTAGGATTACGTCAACTATGCTTTTCTAGATAACAAGCGGGAAATAACTTGTGACCATTATCTTAATCGTCCGCTATGGTTGGTTCCGTATGAAGTAGAGCTTGCTTTAAAACACTATTAGATTTAAATTAAGTTACACAAACCACTTTTTGTAATCAAACTTCTATCGATGTATCCACTTCTAAGAAAATTATTATTTAAAAAGTGACTTTTAAAGTTTTGCCCCGGTTGTACATAAATATCTGAATATTTAATAGTCCTTCCCGTATCGACTCTCTTTCAGAGCATTTCCACATATTCAGTTCAAAATACATATGGGATACTTTCATTTTATAAATAAAGATAGGTTTGTAAGTGTGCCGACCCGAAGGAGTAGGCAAAGTTCTGCACCATTAAATAAAACCCACTAAATAAAAAAAAAAGTTCGCAAATTTTTTTTTTAAATTCCGTAGGATTTAATCACGTCTAGTTTCTATTATGCTGCAATAAACGCCAATTGAACGTAGTCAAAAGGGAGTATAATACAGTTTAGGCGGCGGGTCGATTGTAATATTGTCTGTGTAAGCCCGGGGTGGATAACGGCCGTCCTCTATAAAAATGTGATTAAAACTTGAACGTATCTACTGAATTGATTACTTGCGCCACGCAAGCGATATTGCAATTAGGGATGCTACAGCCAGCTCAATGTATTGAAAAATGACCGATCGCATTTTCTAAAAGTTAATTTGTAGCGTAGGCTTTTTGAAAGAGTTGATTTTAGTTACCAGTATGTTTTGATTGAGTACGTACGTAGTTTTGATCTAGAAAAGTAAATTTAAAAAAATGTAATGATTACGCGCAGTGCATTATTTAAATTAAGGTTCACATAGGTGTCATTATAGCGTTACGCCATAATGATTTTGCAACGCGACATCCTTGAATTTTTGGGCTTTATGGATCGTGTGTCGCATTCCGTCAGCTTGCAAAGTTCAGCTGTTTGAAATTTGCATTATTCAAAGATCATTCCAATGAATATTTACTCGGCACAATTGAATTTCAATAGCTTTTTGGAAATCCAATATTAACAACGTTGGCTTGTAACTTGGGCGGACATTTTTGCAAGGAAATATTCATAAAGTGTTTTCGCGTTAAATCTACCGTCCAATCATGATAATGTTAAAGTTTCGACAGCTTGATATATCTCGGACGTTTCCGAGACCGTTTAAAACTTGATCGAATTAAATCTAGACGAACGGCGAGCCTGATTTATGGGCCCTCTTTAGCGACGTTCGAAATCGGCGCGTTTTAATCCGGGGATTAGTTTTAACAGAACTAGGTAAAATTTGTAGTAAGACAAATGTAAATTCCGTGTATAAATCATGGGTGGCACGTGCGGTGCGCCGTGCGGCGGCTATGTTGTGCGAACTTCATAAATCTAAAAGTTTACATCGTAGTTTACCGTCACAGTTAAGTTTCCGCGGAGGTTTTACAATTTCAAATATACTCGTATACTTCGCGCAGACTTGTCCTATATATTCGCAATTTTATACAAAATGAGAAACTCGCGCGTCCGCGGCCCGTGTCCCGACTTTGGCTGTCTTTTAAAACTTACACTTTTCGAATAATGTGTGTACCTATCGATGGGCTATTTTAAATGCAATTGTTAACATTTCAGTTTTCTTTTAAATTTTCATAAAACAAGAAAGGGTTAAAGCGAGGTAAATGCACTGAGAATTTGAAATACGTCGCAGAAAACAGTGCATACGACAATTTCATTCCTAGGTGTTTCTCTTTTTATTGTAATAAATGATTGGTTTTAGCAACCAATTGAATAAAACAACATCTAATTTTTTTTTTATAAATAGTATCCTATGGAATCCTACAAAACTTTTACCCATGTACCCCAGTAGAGGACAATTTAACATCTCTATTAATCAATTTAACAAACTACACAAATCAGCATAACCTGATGCTAAATACATTTTCCGCGGACACCATCAAATGTCTCCAACTCCCAATCACAACTACTAAAAAGCTCTTATAACGTCAACAGGTATAATAGTGCTCCTAACTCTGGCTCTACTCACCCCATATTTCTACTTCATCCCGCGCGCCGCCCTCGCCGCGGTGATAGTATGTGCAGTACTGCATATGGTCGACACCGATATACTCAAGAAACTGTGGAACACAAACAGTAAGTATTTACTTCTACCATACATTATACAGCAGGCAAACTGCCAGCCGCAATTTTTACGCGTACATGGAGAATAAGAAATGTACTGACCGACGATGCTTTAAATGCTCTTGTATGTTTTCGACACATTTTGGATAATGGCATTTTGAACGTACAGTTTTTAGAGTTTTGTTATGTTATAAATACATGAAAGTACTGATGATGGCATAGCTAGATTGTGTGAAAATTGTACTTTGCTGTCATCGTATTTTTACAATAAGGACATTAAAGCGTTGATGATGTGGTATTTTAAATGAAATTGTGTTTATATGAAAAGTGAAGGAAGGTACATCATAAAGAGTGTGTAAATTATAAAGTTCATATAAAAAATTTAAATTGTACTAGTTGACTTGATGTGATTTGTACAATCAGTAATGATATTATTAAAATATCAGTCATTTTCAATCATCAATATCGTATATTAATTGAGTTTGAATTTCAATTTCCTTTTGAAAAGCTGTTCCTCTATAGAAAATATAAATAAAGAAATGACGACGTTTTTAACAACTACTTCAGATTTTACTGTTTAAAACTAAGATGAAGTTGGCCCAAACGTGAATATTTAAAAAGTTTAAATCCATGCAAGCGTCGTGACCTCATATCACTGGAACACTTGGCACATAAGAAGCTACTTAAGCTGGGCTCAAATATTTGCCTACTATGTTATTCCATCAAAACGAATTTGATATTCAGGCTGGTACTTAACCTTCCCTCTATAATCTCACTAAAGATTATAATGAGTAATTCAGTTATTTCATCACGGGCGGCCGCCGTCGGAATGGGGCGTCTCATCAAATTATTCCTATAGGATTTGGACTCGACCTTTACAACTATGCTGGAAGTTATTGTTATTACTTCGGTAAAGGAGCTGATCTTCAGTTTATTAGGGTGGTGTCATCAAAACAACCGGAGGGGCGGTCAGGTGCCATTACTCACTTATTCGCACGTTATCAACGTTCTAATGTCCTCATTTCGGAAGTAACAGTTATTCAATTGAAACGTAAAACCTGAGCAAATCATTTCGAAATGGATCTAAAAATGGATTGTTTTTATAATTGTTTTACTTCAACCTACTCGTATTACGTAAATGACGATCAAACTTACCATTCCAAGTCCACAAAATAAATCATGTTAACAGACGAACACTGTTTTAGACGTACCTAATTCAATTGTTAATCATACCTTAATTGAATACGTAATTGAGACCTCTTGATTTGCACAGTATTAATCATGATATGTAAAACGAGTGTCCGGCGTGTGTCCGCAGGGTTGGACCTGATTCCGTTGCTCGGTACGTTCGCGTGCTGTCTCGCGCTCAGCATCGAGGTGGGGCTAATATGCGGCGTGGCGATTGATATGGTGCTACTGCTCTACTACAACTCCAGACCGCCGCTTGATATTCAGTTTGTTGATGTAAATATTTGTTTATAATCTAGATTTTGTTAGTAAGTTAGTCTTAGGTCAAAAGAGGAATTAATTGCAAGAAATGTAAAGAGAATAATGTCTGTTGTAGTCTTTTCGATATTAACAAGGTAATGATGGCAAAAAATATGAAATTATATAGATTAAAATTCATTTACATTTATACAATAAGAATGGTTTCACCCATATTTATTTCTATAAAACTTACTCTTAGATAAACTCATTGAGCTGCATTACCAATATTCTAATTTCAAAATGATTTCCTAATAACCTACCTACAAAACATATGGTTCTTATTGGATCCATTATATTGTAATCAAATATTTAGATTGAAAACCACTTATTTTATAGTCACTTATTTTCGTAAGAGTCAGTTTATATAGAGACAATAATTAATAACAATGAGTAATAAGGAGTCGCTGGGTAAATGACGGAAAACAATTTGTGTATCTTATCCTTGTTACGCAACAACATGAAACTAGTCCAAGCTATCGTAAACTTTGTCCTGCTGGGTGACTGTCGCATGATTGTATCAGAAGCGGCCAATTATTTCTTTGAATAACAGTAATAATCTTTTTGTAGCTTCATATCATAAAATTGTGCCACATAAATTAAGATTATCCGCCCAAACATACATTTATGAGATAATGCAAATATATGACCAATTTGACTGTGCACATCTAAAGTAATGTTGGTCCCTTTTTTCCTCAAAATTGTATATATTGTTTCTGTATTTAAAGTTTTGCTAGTAGTTATTGACGTAAATTTGAATACGTCAATAAGTATTTGTTTTGTATTTCTAACTTCGGTATAACTTTAATTTGAAACTTAATTACATATGTTGTAACGCATAAATATTTCAATTTTGACTACAAAGTTATTGTTTGCCCAATTGAAATTCAATTAGGATTTTATTGAAAAATTAAACAAAAAATATAAAATGAACGATTAAATGTGCACAAGAAGCTCAAGCCTTCTTATTATAAATTAATTTGTAATATTGTATGTTTCTCGGAAAGACTTCTAATTTGGTAGACAGCATTTTGCTTCAACTTCTATTTTATTTTTGTTAATAGATTTAAAACTGTTAACTATTGATGGAGTACTCAAACCAAGAAAGGTATTGTCATATTTCTGCTTCGTTTGCAAGTTCACATCCAAGTGATAGTTAAGGTAATGATGTATAATGTTTTTTGGTTTATTTGCAGGACGGCATATTACCACCACACTATGCTATAAACTTAATAGGAAACTTTAACTTCGCCGGGGCCGAAAGGGTTAGATCCAAGCTCACAGGACTAAAAGATAGCGATAACAAAAAGCCTCCAGTGGTGACTTTGGATACATTAACAATAATACCTGAAGGTGTTAATCACAATGACATAAACATGAGTAATGGTAATGAAGTGACGCACAATCATGAGGCTACTAATGGAGTTGGAACCAATGCTAGTACAAGGAGATCGAGCAATTTATTGGTGATGCACTGTGATACGCTGCACAGACTAGACTATACATTTTTGCAGGTGAGTTTTGTTTTGTATGTATTACTGTGCTTGCGACTTTCTCCGTGCTGATTTTTTTTATAATAATTAATAGAAGATTTTTTTTAATATAGGTAGTCATAGTTATTTCTTATTAGATCAGCTGTCTGCCTGTAAAAGTCCCGTTAAAATCGAGCCGTTTTAGAGATTAGCCAGAACAAACATATTTGGTATTCATTCTGGTATAATTAGCGCGTATGCATTCTTACGCATTTAATGGAATCTAGATCTCCAATTACTGTGTAATTCCTTACTTTCTTTTTATTCAAATCCTGACTGCTAAATATTCATGCCAACAACCAGCCTCATTACATCTACACATATAGTATAGTAATAGTTCTGTAGTTCGACATGAGATTTATCAGGACTGTGCATCGGAAAACGTCATTCCATTTTTTAACATACTGAAACTCGACAGTAAAAATTATTCAATATTATGTACACGTGCACGTGAGTTTAGCATTGTCTATGTGAGATCATGAAAAAAGACTCTTACTATTGATACAATATAATTGTATATGCTTAGCTAAAAACACAACATTGTAAACAGATTGGAAAACAAACGACAATCTTTACACAACCGTTTGCCTCGACACAAAGTAAATCTGGGCCGTAGATAGAGTTTCAGTGCGTTTGTTACCTTGTTGCGACCAGTACCTTTGATACAAGTTGTGCTTAGAGCGGCAGAGTAGAGTTGTTACTATCATTAATAGGATTTTTTAAACATAATGAGATTTTTAATTACTCAAGTTGACATATCGACGGATGTCTAAACGTACCGGACGTCTAAAACAGAGTTAATATTATTTCAGTCATTTCCATCTTCGGTCATCATTAAATGGCGATCTTGATACCTTTGGTTCAATTCTCGAGCGTGAAGTGATTTTGGGTTTTCCATTAGTGAATTCTCAGTAGCAACTCAAAGTCTGAAAATGTACCAAAAACCTCTACCCCTAAATTATGATATTTAAAACTTCTTACCTCAATTTGAGGCAAAAGCAGTGAGTGTGGTTATTAATTTGGTTACCCTATTTTTGTTACCATGTTATTCAGAATATTCTGAGCAATTTCACAGTTTAACTATTGACTTGGTATATTAGAAAAGTGCTAAAACATATTTACTTGCCTAGATGATGTTAGTCCATGTATAAATGAACAAAGTATGTCGTAGCATTATGAATTACCTTATTCTAATACTCGCTAAATTAATAAAATTATAAAAATAACGCTTTGGGCCGAATTACGCGCTTATTTTGTGAAATTAATTACATTTAATGTACAAGTAGTGTCTACCGCAGACTAAGTTCTCATTATATATTAAACAACAGTGAGCTGGGAGACGTCAAAAGGTTTAATACAAACGAAACCATTGTCAACAATTACGTACGGTTTGGCATTAGCTCCAATTTAATATTCAGTTGGCCACAAGCCGCAACGTCAAATCGCATGCAATGTTGACGTTTGAACCGCAGTGCCGGCTTAAATATCTACCGCATCTGCACTCCTGCTGTTATTATACACAATTACATTGTAATTAATTTTTGTTGTCAATCGACATAGCTCACATCATAGTGGTAACGTGGTCGCGCCGCTTATTGTTTTCATTCAATTACGCCTTTGTAGATCGATTTCCATAGGAGAGCTCGAGTGCGAGTGTGGTATTGTGATATGGTTATTAATATTTTTGCTATTGGTATTTCTTTGATCCGTTACTTCTCTCTGAGCTGTCTTTCTGCAAAGTGTTCTGGCTGCGGTTTTGAATGCTCACGTAATGAAGCTTTAAACAGGCTTCTGATTGTTTGATATTATAAGATAGGTTATTTGTTAATTCTTTGTTCGGATTGTATTATGAATATTTTTTTTTGTATTGCACACAATCATATAAAAAACGTAGAATTTGTTAGTAAGCATAGAATGAATGAGAAAATGCTTCAAAAGGATTTACAATATCCAGCAGAGAAAATATAATGTCATCAGGGTTAAAATTGTTAATAAGGCAGTTATATCATAATAAATACATATAATACATATAGATGTACAGAAAGAAGCAACAAAATGTTGTTTCATAAGTAAGAATACCTTAGACACCGCAGACAGTTCACAATTTGGCTCATTTAAGTAATGTCTTGAAAGGAAAATTGTATATTTTCATACATACATTATATACACATTTACGCCTGTTTTTCCGAAATTACATTGCATTTCTGTATCCTAATTTCGCTAGTGTGTGTTTCAGGAAATAAAAGTTTGTTTCCCATTACTTTTAAAATAAGACTTCAAAGTGCAGTTTCCAATACAGTCATTAATAAAATCACATTACGTCGTTCAGCAAAAATTTCAATACCTATGAATATCTTAATTTTTTAAAGAGAATATAAAAGTATTTTGTACGAAAGCAACGATTCAATACTCGGTAAATCTTTCCCGAAAAACTTTGCTACCCCGTACACCTGCTCCTTACCGTGGTTATTTTCAATTATTTTGTTGGAAGAGTATTTATTGGATTTTTGTTTAATATGTAACTACTCGTTTTAACATCCCCAAGCTGGCGGTTTTATGTATAACTAATAATGGTGTATTTACTTATAGACAATAGTTTTCCGATACATATTTTTTTAAGTGAAGATTTTATACTTTGTGTTATAAACATGAACTTATTCGGGTATATCACATTCCATTTTTTTTCTTTATTATATTCCACTCGTCAAATTATACGATCTATGCCACCTTTATGGTTAGGTTTTGACACAATGGTATGATGCCTATATCACTTTCACCGATTTTGAAAGTAATCTAGAAGGTATTAGACAAAGCAGTCGATAATATTTAATTCGTTTTCAGAGCGTAAAAATGTTGGTAAAGGAATGGTCACAGGGCGGCCGTGTTCTTTGGTGCAACGCTTCGCCGAAGGTCAAGGAACAATTAGTCAATGTCCTGCACGATCCAATATTCTGCGACAGCGACCAACTTGGAATATTGCTAGCAGGTGAGATATAAAAATATAATTTATACATAAATCATCATCATTATCATCGTCATCAGCTCATATAAGCCCCACTGCTGGGCACCAGTCTCCTCTACCAATGAGAGGGTTTAGGGCCGTAGTCTACGACGCTGGTCTAGTGCGGGTTGGCGGACTACACACCTAGGAAATTCCTACGAACTTTTAGGTGTGCAGGCTTCATCACGATCTTTTTCTTCACCGTTAAAGCAAGTGATAATTTATTGTAAGTACACAAATACAGGAAATGTATAGAAGTAAGAAAGGAAGACGTCAATGTCATAAGGGATACAAATCCTTAGTTGAAATTAACACATACGATATTCCGATTTGTATGACAAACAACAATGACTACATTTAGGTTCGTCTTGCAATATATAACTCTCACAGCAGGGCAGGATCTAGTGAAAAGAAGAGAATAAAATAATATAATAACATAATTTTCCGTGAATAAACATTTCATATTTGCGCTCATACCTCCTTGGCGTTTAAAAGGAGCCAAGTCCATCACGCTGGTGAAGTAAGAGTGGCTGATCTTCACACACCAAATAAATTATCTTAGAACACGATTCCTTAACTTGTCTAAGACATACTAATTATGTTATTTATTTTGTACAAACTCATAATGTTTTTCCTCACGGCTAAACTGCAAAATAAGATTGTAAAACACTCGACAGATAGTTCAAGTAACAGCTGAAAAACTGTTTTAAATTATTACTGTTAAAAATATATTTAATCAAGCGTCGTTTGATTTACATCGCGCATAACGTCAGAGATACATATTGGAATTGGAATTCTTGTTAGTTGCGACATGATGTGGCTTGTGATTCTGGAATGCACTAACGAGTGCTTGCATTCCAGTAATTTTCCGTCGTTCCTGCGAAAATGTCCTGGGAATCTATCGGTTCTGATATGAGCCACTGCATCGGCGTTATTGCAATGTTCAATTCGTATATGAGATTTGCAGGATTTGGATATGCAAAAAATTCATGCATGTTTTTTTAATTAGTTGTCCATGTAAATAATTATGTATAAAAGTATTTAATCCTCCTTTTATTTCAGTAGTTATAAATTTCGTTTTCCAGGTGATTAAATTCCCTAACACTTGCATGTTTGTGAGACCAAAAAATATAATAACTGGTAAATATTGAATGTTACGAAATATTTTCAACGTTATGATATTTTTAATATTATAGCAGTATCACTCACAAACAGATTCTATTTGGTAACCTTTTCAAAAAGCTATAATAAAATTAAATTATGGTTCAAATATTAATTATATTTATCTTCTTCTTCTTCTTCTTCTTCATCAACCCATATACGCCCACTGCTGAGCACGGGTCTCCTCTACCATTGAGAGGGTTTAGGCCATAGTCCGCCACGCTGGCCTAGTGCGGGTTGGCGGACTACACACCTAAGAAATTCCTAAGAACTCTTAAGTGTGCAGGTTTCATCACGATGTTTTTCCTTCACCGTTAAAGCAAGTGATAATTCAATTTGAATACACACATAACTTCGAAAAGTCAGAGGTGTGTGCCTGGGGTTCGAACCCGCGACCGCCGAGATTCTCGACCGCGCGCCCAAACCTCAAGGCCATCACTGCTTATATTTATAGGGACAATAAATTATATTCCGCTACGAGCGTTGTTGCTGAGAGTGCATATTACGCAAGCTCTCACATATCCAGAACAAGAAATCCTAATTAAGATGTAATTTGTCCGCTATTGTGAATGTAATAATTACACATATGATTAATTAATGTATTCACACCACGCCCTGCAAGGATGCGGCATGAATAGCCAAGTTTAGGCGAGTGAAGTAAAAACTTTGATTCATTTACAATACAGAAAGATTATTGAATATGCACATATGAGACTACATTAATCATTATTTAATATGTATAATTTTCATTTATTTTTTCCTTTTGAATAGCTTGGTCCCAATGTTAGGGTATCAGGTATGTATATTATATAAACAAGATAGACTAGGTTCGACTATAGCACCGGGTAAATTTTTATTCGGTTTTTCCATTAAGATGTCTTTGTAGGACCAAGGACTCTAAAACTGCACTATGCTCTTCTCCCATAACGTTTAATATAAATCGCTGCTGGCGAAGGATAAGCGTGAGTGTTGTTTTTAGTAGCAGAGTAAAATGCTGAGAAAGAAGTCATGGATCATGGAGTAGGCAAAGAAGGCGCATGATAGTTGTTTAAATCCCGACGAAAATAAAAGATTTCTGAATCCTGTGTCCTTCTATTTGAAATCTTGATAATAAATATGATTAAATCTAATTAAGGTCCCTAGGGTTTTTTCTAACAAAGGGATTTATTGTACTTTTATATAAATCCTTCTAAGTCCTCGTTAACTAATTAAATTCTTTTATAAGAAAATGTTACACGCAACGAGTTGTAAGGCAATTCGAAAATTTTCAGAGATAATGGTTTGGGAGTGGCTTTCAAAGTATTTACAACAGCTTCATGAAGCCAAAATATGTTTACTTAAAATGGTGCTGAAATGTGCATTTTATTAAAATAATAAACTTGTATGTACCTTACACAAAATACTGAAACGAAACGAAAATATTTATAAGATTTTAATGCTACACTCATCGTATTTTATGGCGTATAATATTAAACTGAATGTAGTGAGCAGTTAAACCTGTTTTAATATCGTAGCAAAATATTTTAAAGGGTATTCTAATACTGAATGGTAATGACGTTCGGAGTTTAAAGAGCTTAAGTTTAATGTGGACCGTAGTTTAATTTCTATGTTCGACTTAAAATCTCCCAGATCTTATCATTTGCATACTATTATAACTAATATAGTATGTATTTGCACATTACATGTTGAATACTTTGAGTATAAAACAAGTCAAATATCAAGTCCGCTTTGATCTACACGTATTTTACACGAGTTAATTCTACACATTCTACACTAGTTTGGGATTAGGTTAGATAAATCCAATTGCATGCAGAGTGAAATATTAATAATAATCTTATTCCACCTTTTTTAGACGACACTATATGGAACCTATCGTATAAATCATCATCAGAAGTGGTTAATTTCCTATATGTGTATTAAAGCACCAGTGTCTGGATTAATCTAGTAAATTTTTAACAGACTTCACTATTATGAGTGAGTTCAGTCGTTTACTTCAATACAGTCGCTCACGTATTTTTATGTTTCATTCAGAAATTGCAATTTTCGGCAACGTTCGAATGTTAATAAACAACAAAAGCATCGGAACTTCAATAACGTTGTGACAATAAGTTTATTAGTGTACGGCGTGGCGTTTGCATAACAATTGAAGGGAAACCAAATAACGCAATAATGCCTATTTGTGAGTCCCTACGTGCTCCACAACTGCTCTTTTCCATTAAGTGTCGCATTCGAATTTTATATACTAGTATATATTTATGGGACGATTCAGTAAAATATTAATAGAGCAATAGTGGGAGCCTTCAGTAACCACTGAAGGTGTGTATTCGGTTACCATAGATAAGTGCTCTATATTATATATCTATGCCTGTAGCCTACTTAGGTATGTTGCAAGTGGGGCATTTCACGTGAAGCGGACAGGGAAAAAAAAGTGAGGTTCTGAAAATCGTTCATATTCGGCCCATTTATACCTCTAGTAGGAATGAATGTGGACACAAAATATTTTTTTTGTATATTAAATATTTCACAAGTTATGGGCTTCTAAAGAATTGCCGTAATTGAAATATCAATTTTTTAAAAGTCGTTTATCGTATTTAACAAATTTACAATAAAATATTTAACATAGCGATATATATTGGAAAAATACTGTTCTTTTTAATGATGAAATAAAATTTAAAAAAATATATTTTTTTCATGTCCTAAACCGGAAGTAAACTTTTCAAACCTGAATTTCAGTCACTTCGGCCGCTTTTTTTTTCTTCATTTTTTTTCCAAATATAGCTTAAAGTGTACTAAAAATACACGAGAAAATTGAAAATGGAATCGCTATAAGTTTCGGAGTTAGAATAATTAATGTACCATCGCGACGCATTGGGCGTGATAACTGACGCTTTTAAGGTCGAGTATTTTGCGCGATATTGCATTAAAACTCGCAACTTTATTAAAATTTTATCTCGTTTCAGCGTATTTTAGCTCTAAAAAAGATATGGAATAAGTATTATTAATAACAAAATCCAGTATCAGTAGTTTTTGCGTGCAAGAGTAACAAACATATATTTCATTCCATATTCTTATAAATTTTTGCTTAAATAATATTAGCAGACTATATATATTAATATTATGTCATCATCATCATCATCATCGACATCAACAATCCATATGGGCACGGGTCTCCTCTACCATTGAGAAGGCTTAGGCCATAGTCCACCACGCTGGCCTAGTGCGGGTTGGCGGACTACACACCTTAGAAATTCCTAAGAACTTTTAGGTGTTCAGGTTTTATCACGTTGTTTTCCTTCACTGTTTTGTTAAGCCAGTGATGATTCAATGTGAATACATACATAACTTCGAAAAGTCATAGATGTATGCCTGGGGTTCGAACACGCGACGGTCGAGTTTCTCGACCGCGCACCGAAACCTCGAGGCCATCACTCCTTTAATATTATGTACTTAACCCAAATATAAATTAATAAAATATTACGAAGAATAAAATCATTTTAAGGAAGCAGTAGATAAAAATATTATTTGCGAAACACGATAAATAACGCAATCTGCAGCGTAAGTAAGTAAGTAGTAAGTGTCTTCCTTAAAATGTTTTTATTCTTTAATAATATTTTATTAATTTATATTTGGGTTAAGTACATAATATTAATATATATAGTCTGCTAATATTATTTAAGCGAAAATTGGTAAGAATATGGAATGAAATATATTTTTGTTACTCTTCCACGGAAAAACTACTGATACTGGATTTTGTTATTAATATTACTTATTCCATATTTTTTTAGAGCTAAAATACGCTGAAACGAGATAAAATTTTAATAAAGTTGCGAGTTTTAATGCAATATCGCGCAAAATACTCGACCTTAAAAGCGTCAGATATCACGCCCAATGCGTCGCGATGGTACATTAATTGTTCTAACTCCGAAACTTATAGCGATTCCATTTTCAATTTTCTCGTGTATTTTTAGTACACTTTAAGCTATATTTGGAAAAAAAATGAAGAAAAAAAAAGCGGCCGAAGTGACTGAAATTCAGGTTTGAAAAGTTTACTTCCGGTTTAGGACATGAAAAAAATATATTTTTTTAAATTTTATTTCATCATTAAAAAGAACAGTATTTTTCCAATATATATCGCTATGTTAAATATTTTATTGTAAATTTGTTAAATACGATAAACGACTTTTAAAAAATTGATATTTCAATTACGGCAATTCTTTAGAAGCCCATAACTTGTGAAATATTTAATATACAAAAAAAATATTTTGTGTCCACATTCATTCCTACTAGAGGTATAAATGGGCCGAATATGAACGATTTTCAGAACCTCACTTTTTTTTCCCTGTCCGCTTCACGTGAAATGCCCCAAGTATGTGACACTACTTGGAATCACTATGGTACCTAATACCGCAAGAGAAAGATTTATAGAGTGAACACAATTCGCGATCGAACACGAAGACAGGTAATAGTATACACTTATACAGCATACATCATAAGTGTTAAGTAAAACGTTAAAATTATTATTTATTTTTCGTTTTTTTAGTAGCGTCAACGAGTTTTTAAAAGAGTGGCAGATAGATCTTATTGCGTTATATTCTTATAGGTCGTTTTTTTATATTTCTCAGAGCCTGTCTTATTAGTATGAAGTTTAAATAGACGTAGGACATTGTATTTTATCAAAATCAAATTCGATATCCACGTTATACCAAAAGTAGTTAATGTATCATGCATGCTAACTGATTTAATTAATAGATTACACACGTGTAGTATATCCATGCTTATATCGATACTAACGTTATGAATTTGAAAGTAGCTCTGTACCGCTATTTGTCTGTTAGGCGTTCACGTCTAAACTGCTGAACAGATTTTAGTGAGTTTTGGTAATGAGATAAATAATACCTTGGTATGGTACGTAATGCCCGCTATTAGGTACTTTTTGTTATAATAGTCACTGCAATATAAAATGCATTTATGACACAAATCGCTCAGAAAGTTCTGACAGGCGTTATAATTTTCTATTTGTGTAGTGATCTCGTTGATTTATGTAAGAATTCAAAATTCTTCTCGGGCGGAGGCAGGCACCACGAGTAAAGGTTTATAAAATGTTATGGACCATGTTATTATTATACCATACGATTTAAATTTTCTTCCCGGCATTATTGTGTAAATTGGTGCAGCCTCAAAGCTCACTGAGATTATTTGAAAAAAAAAAGACTTTTATTTCTTTCTTAGGTCCCATCTGTCTCTACGCAAAGAAAAAAATCAAATATTGTTAACCGGTTAAGACGTGAAACCGTAACGCTATCAGTTCCACATTTATTGTATTCGTTTAGATAAGGAATATTAGGTTCACACGTGCCTCAAATATAAACACAGAAATACTCAAAGGTAATTTTCGAAATACAATCAAATCTATTAGAGGTGTTAGCTAAGCCTTTATTTTAATTAGACGCGGTATACGCTTATCCAGCCATGAATAATTTTTATGTTCCATAGTTAATTTGATTATTAAATTAACATACTTTTAAATTAATTCTGTGACTTTCAATTAAAGTCATAATAATCAATTTAAAAAAAATCTTGTTTATTCAATTCAACATGTTAACACGATTTTTTTTTACCTCGAAATGAATTTTATTACAATGAGAGTATCGTGGTGCAGTTGGTTATATACTAGCTTCAAAATGAGAGGCCGCAATGTCGATCCCCGCTCTGAGAGAAATGTTAAAGTGAAGACTAGACTTTGTATTTGCCCGGGACATTAATAAATTATTAAGATCCTATAAGATGAAAGTACACATTAGTTCTGCCTTAAAAAAGAAATAAACAAAACAGTTATTTAAAGATAAAACTTTATAAATTGAAGAGAAGTACAACTAACTAATAGACAAAGTACTTTCGCTTTTATATTTCAGTTCTCTGCTATTTACATTTTTGTGTTTTCGTTCATTTAATTCACAAACTGAGTGTTTCTTTATGACTAAGTCTTTAATTTGAAAAGCAACGTCGTCTTTGTTACATTTTTATTGGATTTTATGTACACTTAAAATATTACAGGTTGTTACCCTAAAGAGTAATAACAATTTTAATAACAGCTTTAAACGTGGAATAATAAGCTCTCGCCAATTGATAAGATATTTTTAATAAACAAAGAGATCAAATTGAGTTCAATTTGTTTTTATTAAACAAAGACATTTAGATAAATTAAAGAATGTTTCTTCTGAAGTAACAGTAATAACTTTGCTTTCTTTTATCTCACGCCCCTTTTAGCTATGAAAGCTGTATGTGGAATACACATGCGAGAATGATCGTCTTTTATGGTGATTACTGACAGTTCTGTGTGATCCATTTCAATCCCAGGCGTAGGTTGCGAGCCTAAAGGCTTTATGTATGCATTAGGGATCATAGAGTAGCATTATCACATACCGAATGTAGTTTTTCACTCTATTTTGATGATATTAACCGAGTATAAGGTCTACTAGACTATCATGGCGGCAGTTGTAATTTTAGATCTAGAAAACCACTTCCTATACTGCATAGTAAAATACTCATAATATTTGCACGACCGCGCATTTTTTTGTTATAATTTATAAGCTACATTAAACATCTCTGTAAAATTTATTATAATATTCTATGAAAAACGACTGAACTAGCTTCTAGAATGGATCTCATGTACGTCTTAAAAAGAATATAAAGAGGAACAAAATTAATAGGATGTTTTATCAACCCTTATAATAGTTGATGGTTTTCAGTGGCAAGTTTCGAACGGTATGATGGTACATCGGCAAATTTGCAACTCGGATCTGGCATAAACATATACCTAGGCATTATCCTCTTATGAAAAATTTGTAATACATTTATACAAGAAACTAGATTGTAGTGGGCTTGGTCGCGCTGATTACGTATATATGTCAGGCAATGGATGTTCTTAACTTATTGGTCAAAGCTGTCTAACGAAAGATAATATTACAAATCGAATAGTAAATAATATCTGTTATACCAAGGTATGTGATACATAACGTAAATAATATGAAGACGAAAAAAGACGACATGAATTAAAAGATTTTTAAATTTATGTCCACCTAATAAATCCAAGTAGAGGTAATAGCATACTAAAAATATTTTAAAAATATTAGTATTTATACGGTATATAATATTTTTGAATTTTGAAATAATGATTCTCAAAACTATATTTGTACAGTGTTACTTTAAGTCCTAAGATGCGATTGGTGAACAGTATTAAGTCAGTTACTTATTTTTAATTACAGTGTAATGCAATTCGGTATGTTACATACTCGTACTAAAGTGCATTGACTTCATAGTGCCAGGAGTATTTAAAATTGAAATTGCAGCCAACAGTCTATAAAAATAGCAATTTGCATTTTTATTTGCTCCACGAGAGAGCATGTTTGCAAACCATAATAGCCAATTTCTTTCTGTTGTATATGTATAGTGTTAATTTTGAGCACAATTGTGACATATTGATGGCGCGATTGAATTTATTTATTATTGGAGACGCGCCAGCCGGCGGCTTAATGTGCAATCACAATAATTCTGCTGGTTATCTACAAGTTATAGCCAACGTAACGGCGAGAGTTGGAAAACAGGGCGTTAATAAATTGCCTAAATAATTTTGTCGAGGAACCAATTATGAGATTTCAAATTCTCTTATTACCGTGAGATTACATAAATTGCTGACCATTTAATTTTTTAATTATACCTTTTTATGTAATCGTAACAAACTAAACTTATTAGAAAATTAATTATTAATTTATTTATTTCACTGTTCCGCTAACCGATGTTTACTAAGCGATTATGGACGTAACACACATAAATTTTTTTGAAGTTATTTTTTAACCGATGCTAATAATAATAATAAAATAAGCCCTCTTTAGATAATGGTACCGTTCTGCAATATCGAGAAAACACTTCCTTATAACATTGTGTGTTACTTTAAGTTACCAAATAAAGTACCATAAAATGTAAAAGCAGCATTGTTCTCCTCGCTGCATGTAAGAATTTGTAAATCTTACGCGGCGCGTGTTCGCAACAGATAATGGTCATATGGTAAAACCGCGTCAGACTTTAGTTTAGAATATAGTGGTTTAGAACTTAGTAGTTGGCTTAAAGCCGTTGCATTAAGAGGCATTATTTCGTGAGTACTTACTTGATCGTTTAAATATCTATCTAGAAGTTATTAACGTAAACTTGAGGATCAAGTAAACTTAATTATAGTTGGGAGTAATTAAATCATTTCAATTTTTATTTATTGGGTTTAATAAAGTAAATCGGGATGTTCTCGAAGCTAAGTTGAGTGATTGTCACAAACATTGCATTATTTTGCGTCAAATGAAACCATTGTGTAATTATCTGTACTAAAGATTTGCCATAAGGAATAAGTTAAGTGTGTAGCTCGCACACCAGCAACGACCTAGCGTGGCGGACTTAATCCTAATCCCTCTACATGTTGATATATAACCATACTCATCGTACACCATATTCTATTTGAGAATTTACCCGCCCATTTGTACTATGCGACACAAAATGTAGGAACAATCTAATTTAATGAGTTCAAACCAAATCGTGGCTCGGTACAGCGCGATCGAATGTGCGAGAGCTTTGACATTGACTGCAACAAAGCGGCTGCACTGACGTTCCATTTCAATTTGCCGTAATTGTTACAGGTGCAGTGATAGAAGACCAACAAGCGGGTAATGTTAATGATACGCCACTGTAATTAGCTGCCATTGTAGCGTTCGTTCCAATAAAACTAGTGATACGTGTACGAATTTATTATGTTATACTAATGTTGTTACTTATCAAATGATTATTGCTGTTGTATTGAATCTTTATTGATAGAAAAGATGTGCGCTTTACAGATTTTAATATTGTTATATAAAGGTGTGTTTACTACCTGTATGTTAGATATATTTATTTTGCCAATGAATACGATATTTTTCACAACATTAATGACATTTTGATTAAAAAAACCCAAAGTATATTTCATTTCAGAACCACGTAGGTACATCCTTCATATTAACTGTATTTGCTTCAGTTAATTATTTCCGTAGTTATTTATTCAATGTACATAATAACCCGCTCTTAGAATTAATTTTAATTAGTAGACCTAATAGATTATAATTTGATATGTTACCAGCATTTTAAATAGTTTTAAAGATCTTACTTTCTTTGGCTTGGCGTAGTCTAGTCTCAAAGTCACCTTGTGTTACTGCATATTAGATTAATAGTCGATTGGTGCTGATTGAATGGATATTGCTCGTGAGGATATTATTATGAGATCAAAGGGAAAGGCAGAGTGCAATGATAGCGTTCATGCACCGAAGAGCTTCAACCTGCACGTACTTCACTGATGTCCCATACAACTACTACATAGGATCTGTATTTATGCTGTTGGGTATTTTTATTTACTGTTTCTTCTAATATTTTTTAAGACACATACTTTCAGTTTTATACTTATTTGGTATAGAAATGACCTTTAATGTTACCTCATCTTTTATATCGGATAAACGTAATAATTTATATGATGAGTGGTCCTCGAGTACATGGAGAATATATTGTATTTAATGTGCCGTTTGATACAATTTAAGCTTTCTGGATATTAACATGTATAAACAGAATGCGACTATTTATTGTATAGATAGATAGCAGATTTTTTACCAAACTATGACCAGAATGTACGAAGTATATTAGGTATTTATACTATTTTGTTATCTAGACAAAATCCAGTTAGTAGTACGCAGCAGGAATTAATGTTCAAATCGTGAATCTAATCGTTATTGTTTTAAGTTGTTATTTTAAATACACAGTGATATTGTTTATAGTCGAGTTCATTGAATGAAGTAAAAAAATAAATGGTTGGGTAAAAAATTAAATAAACGATCCAACTCTTAGTAAATAGGTGGAAATAAAGGTTTTCTTGCTTGATGTAAAAAATAAGCCCATAGATAACAATAACTAGTTTATAATTATTGTTTAGAAATTGAAATAATTTACGAGCCCATAATATAAAGAATAATGTAATATGTAATAAATTGAATACAATTATTATATTCTGGAGAAAACATAAGATGCTTAAACATACATGTCCTGTGTAACATAACCTTAACGCTAACTTATTTTCTGTGTATAAAATAATAGTCTATGTTTAATAAAATTTCAGGCTAGTCACAACACATTATACTTACAAGCAGTATGCAAGCTGTTATTAATTTTATAGAGACGCTGGTATCTTATGTAATCAAGTTGAATGTACAAACAATATTCTGTATGTATGCATTTAGTTTTGTTAGCGAATGAGAATAAATGATATTGCGAATATAATTTTAAGTTTTTTATTTAAGTCCAGTTGGTCTACTAGTGGCCCATCGCAGCTTCACTTGAACCCAGTGTTTTTTATTTAATTTATTCCATTCGTCTTCTTTCAACACCTAACCTAGTCATCCGTCCATATGACTACAGCTTTACCTACATCTTACCACTTGAGTTGTAAAAAAGGCCCTTTCCCGGTAGTAGGAAGAATACGGCCTGATGATGATGATGATGATAAAGTGGGAGTTCACAGTTTTGTTCAAAAAGACAAACTAAATATATAACATACTATGATTTTATTAATATTTAATAAAACATAAATCAAATAAGGATTTTTTATTTATATAAATGCCAAAGAACAATTGGAAAAACCTGAGATAACAAGTAATAAATAGATCTTAAATTTTGTCGGCCCAATACTATATAGTTAATACGTAAACTACGGAAAGGCATCTTGTCCGTGAACGTCTTCATAAGTTTTCCCCTCATTATTTCTTTTAAATTTTAATTGGTTTCCATTCTGAAATAAAATTCAAATGAGAACAAATCATCCATTTAAACAAACAGCAATACAGGTATAAAAACATCGCGATCGAAAACTTAGATAGGTAATATCTTGTAGCCGTGATAATATTTTTAAACGCTGTAAACGGATCGTGATCTAAAATTGAGACTGTTTATACTTATAGTGGTTAGAATTCTATTTCTTTGGAAGTATTTTATCGGGAATGTGTTTGTAATCACCATTATTACCTGTCCCAATTTTCGATTACGGTCTTTTCACATTGTTTTACTTACTTTTATTTACATAGTGGGACATTTCCTCTTCAGTGAAATCAGTCAGATTATTGATACCAAAAACTGTCACAGTGCTAAAACGGTTGCTTTCGTTGATTTCTTTTAGTGACTTTACAAATGCTTCGTAATGGATCAGTATATCGTACACACTTTTGTACGTTTTATGAAAATTCTTCAAGTAGTCAACGTACAGTTTTGGTGCTTCACTCACATTATAATACGGTTTTTCAAGACGTACTGCCTCATTGGACAGTATCACAATTGCAAGTACGACTAAAATCATACAACTCTTCATCTTCACTGCTTCTTGTTACTGTATAACGAAATCTACATACCTCCCCCTATTTATATGACTTGCCAAACCGTATCGACATTAATGAGGCGTTTATTTTAATCGCACTTTTCTCGCCTACAATTGCATTAAAAGGTAGGTTTCTACAATTAATTATCAATATGTTTATATAATTGAATTTATAAGTGAATTATCCACATTTGCCAGGTATGGATGAGACCCGCGTAATGGGGGCACGACTATTGGCTTTTTGCGGGCTGTATATTTCTTTCCATTATACAGGATATAGAGATTTATGTTGAAAACGAGTACTCACAGGGGGTTGAGAAAATTAGGATGAGAGTCCTCAGGTTTGCAGCATCAAGGGTCAAAACAAAGAAATTATAACAATGATCACCACTTAAGCATGAAATATACAAGTCCATTATAAGACCTGTCGTCATGTATGGATCAGAGTGTTGGGCTACGAAGAAGACGGACGAAAGGCGACTGCATGCATCAGAAATGCGAATGTTGCGATGGATGTGTGGGGTAACACGCATGGACAGAGTGAGGAATGGCTATGTTAGAGGAAGTTTGAAAGTAGCTCCGGTGATAGATAAGCTGAAAGGAAACCGTCTGTCGTGGTGTGGTCAAATTATGAGGAGGGATGAAACATTTGTTGGAAAACAAGTGATGAGTATTAATGTCGAAGGATGGGCTAGCAGAGGAAGGCCAAAGAATGGATGGAGTGCGTGAGAGGGGATATGAAAGAGAAAAGAGTGACTGAAGACATGACGGCTGACAAATATATTTAAAAGGAAATAACATACTACGCCGACCCCAAATAGACTTGGGAAAAGGGCAAGTGGATGATGATGATCACTATTTCAGCAGAACTAAAAACTGGCATTGCCTCTTTCAACTATTCATTTTAAAAGGTGGGTAGACGATGCAGTAAAGGAATCGTTAAGCTCACTAGCCATTAAGCGGCAGTATAGGTAATTTATGTAATTTTATACTTGAATACTTCGTACACAGGGCACTCACTGTAATCTTGCTTGCTTGGGCAAAGTGTTATTGGGTTTCCCCATTTGGAAATTCTTACTATGAGAACGGAGTCTGAAAGTGACCCCGAAAAGCCCCCTTTTTTGGCAGATTCTGGGTGTACAAATGCACCTCTGCCTACATTTTCATGCGGAAAATACAATTAAATTAAGCCTCGTTAATGTTGATACGGTTTGGCAAGTCATAAATAGAGGGAGGTAGTTTTCGTTATGAAGTAACAAGAAGCAGTGAAGATGAAGAGTTGTATGTTTTTAGTCGTACTTGCAATTGTGATACTGTCCAATGAGGCAGTACATCTTAAAAAACCGCTTTATGATGTGAGTAAGGCACCAGAACTGAGAGGGCTTAAGCCTTATTCTACCACGCTGGCCTTGTGTGGGTTGGCGGACGATATTTTCTTTCACTAAAGGTATGTGTTTATTCATTGCGAATACATATAACTTGGAAAATCAGATGTGTTTGGAGTTTAAACCCATGACTGCCGAGATTATCGACCCTGCATTTAAACCTCGAGGTCATTTCTAAGTTTTATTCTAACTTTTAAAAGAATAAAATCCCAATTTTTTGATCATCATAATTATTATATTATGTAACTAGAAAAATATGACAAATCCAGAATCCATATTTAAGTGTCTAAAAAAATACAGAAGTAGGAAAATGTACAATCCCACCAAAAACATAAATGTAAAAAAGGAAAGCCAAGTTCAATACAAAAATTATTCTCGACTGTGGGCTTCGCCGCAAAAAGAATGGAGATCTAATTGAGTGCCAAGTTCTATGCAAAATCCAAATATAAATAATAGGAAAAAAATATAATTATGAACAAGTATTAAATCTATTTCTGTGCTTTATTAGATATCTATATGTAGCCTAAGGGCTGACTTGGCTAGTTTTCTTACACGAATTATTATTAAGTACCTACTTTTACACAGTAACGGAAGAGCCTTATGTTCGATGGGTAGTTTCTACCAGCAAGCCAAATTTTCGGAATAATAAAATAAGAACCGAAAGGTACCAGGTTTAGAACATGCGAAGGCTATATAAATTGTAAATGAAAACTAGCCAAGTCAACCCTTAGGCTACATATAGATATCTAATAAAGCACAGAAATAGATTTAATACTTGTTCATAATTATATTTTTTTCCTATTATTTATATTTGGATTTTGCATAGAACTTGGCACTCAATTAGATCTCCATTCTTTTTGCGGCGAAGCCCACAGTCGAGAATAATTTTTGTATTGAACTTGGCTTTCCTTTTTTACATTTATGTTTTTGGTGGGATATCATTACTTTTTGTAAAGAATATTATGCAGGTATTGAGATTTTAACTAACTGAATCGGTATTTTTAAGCAGTGCCTATGTTTATGTGTCGCTCGGGAGCGCTTTTATGTATGTACATTTATTTGTGTTCTGTGTATATTTATTATATTATATGTGGTGCCGCGCGCCGCGGAGGACACCGTTGTGTTCGCCGGTTGTTTAGCGCGTATTACAAGTTTTTTGTATGGGGACACCACTTATTTTTTGACTTAACTTCATTTTTATATTTCTGATATATAGCAAGTGAGTATACTAATACATATATTGGGATAGTTTTTTCAAATATCTGCTTGTAACCGTTCTAACGCTACAATTATAAAAAAAAATGTATGGGGACCCCCCCTATTTTTTAACTTTTTTCTATTTTTAGATTTTTTCCTACGTTTACACATAATTATCGAGCTGTATTCTAAATTTTATCCTTCTAGGTCATCTGGAAGTAGGTTAGGTTTAGGTACTATCAGTCAGTCAGTGCTAAAATTTACAACTTTTTGACCTCCATATTTTTATAACCGTTTGAGCTAGCTTCATGAAATTTGGGCTTCTAGATGTCCTTATAGATATAACTAAACACACGTAGTTTCAAGTGTTTACGTCAAATAGGTTTTTAGTTATAGAAGGGTCAAAAATGGCGCCAAATGGATCGTGTAATGATACACTCGGCGCTGGCTAGCCAGTTTTACTTGAACTTGGCTTGACACGCTGCCGCGTGTCTAGATATATGTCCTTTTGCTTCATTCCCCTTAGAAATTTTCAAGAGGACGAAGACACGAGGTCCTTGAAAATTTGTCTATGTAATAATATAAATATTAGTGCTTTTTATTAAACCTTGCAATGTTGAGAATTTACAAGTATAAAAAGATAGACCAATCAATTTTAATTGCTATTAGAATACTGACATTGGCATAATATTATTTTAACTACGGTGTTCTACGGTTGATGATATTTCTGATAAGATTCCTAGAAATTAACTTAATTTGATAAAAAACTGCATAATAGTTTTACCTCATACTTCACCAATCGTGTTTGTCCTAATTCCGAAATTCGTTGTCCTACTAAAAAACTTCTAATAGAAATCCTGATAACATGTTTAAGATCTAGTACGACTAGATCACAGTGCACATATATGTGTCTCGAGATACACAGAGCTACTTAAAACATTAATTACGAAATAATCTGAACAAATATATAATGTCAAGTAGTTAATATGCATCCATGTACTCTAATACCTTTGTTAACAACCATCAACATAATTTTAAAAACAGATTTTTGTCTTGTCTTTCCCTTCGGTATATATTATCGTTGTGAAGAAGAAGCGGCGAGAAACTTCCAGGGCGTTACATCGTGGTTTTTAGGAAATTTATAGTTATTTTTCTAATATTATATAACTACATAATTGTTCGTTTTCTATTAT
This sequence comes from Cephonodes hylas, assembly GCA_030295005.1. Taxonomy (NCBI): domain Eukaryota; kingdom Metazoa; phylum Arthropoda; class Insecta; order Lepidoptera; family Sphingidae; genus Cephonodes; species Cephonodes hylas. Next base: position 5,820,754 of record AP025368.1, read on the forward strand.
ATGGTATAACTGATTGAGTTTTAAAAGAATTGACTCAATGACCAGACCTTTTTTTTAGGGAACTTACAAATAAGTCTGTCATTATTCACAAATGTTTTTTTAATATATGTATTTACAATTTTCGAACATGAAAACATAAAGTTTAATTACTAATGACCTCCGAAGAACAGCTTGCGCTAGTTGTGGGGTCAGGATATTCTCATTTATGTGTAAAATCGCTTTTTATAATTAAAGATTTTTATTATTATTTTATTATTTATTAATTTTATACGAAACTAAGAATGAATAAATTGTGGCAAATGCAACAAATAAAAAATTTGCCACTTCCGTCCCTCAGGCTAATAAATCAAGTATGATATTTTAACTACAAAAAGTTATGTCTAATTTAAAAATATAAATCAACTATAAATATTGTAGATTACGTCTGCGGCGTGGAATGTGAAATGCATGGAAAAGCACTTGTATTGAGTTTCATGGTAAATGAAACAATGTTATCCAACAGTAGTGAATGGACAGACAGAACATGTGTATTTTTTCATCGTTACAGTTAACGTAAGACTGATGCATTTCAGTAAGACTGTGATCGGTTAAATCAGTATATGCTTTTTGACAATAAACTTTAACAGCCCTTTGAATCCAATTCTAACACCTTAATAATTATTGAAAATATTGGAACTATGTAAATAATAACGGAAATTATTTACGATTCAAAGACTAATAAATTCTTAGAAGCGTTTTTGTATTAAAAAGACGGACTGGACTATAAAGTCATGATGATTACTCACATAACTTTAAAAAGTAAGATGTTTAAACAAACCATAATAACTCTTAATCTGTAGGTTTAGGTTAGATCTAGCTATATTAATATTATAAAGTGGTAAAGTTTGTGAGTTTGTGAATTTGTGACGTTGTAGAAATTGCACTCAGGATCTACTAAATAGATTTTGAAAATTCTTTTACCAATAGAAAGATACGTTCTTTGTGAGTGTCATATATGCTATATATTAGTCCGAAAAATGATAACAATAGTCCGGTCAAATTAGACCACAAAACGAGAGTGAAGTTACATTAATTCACAACAAGCTGAAAATTGGTAAGATCGTTAAAAATATATTTATAAATAAAATTTTAAAGTTCCCCATGTTTCCCCTGTATGGAAAAACAATATTCAAGGGTTAAGTTCAAAAATATGTTTTTTTTGCGATTTTCAGCAAAATGGTAATTTTAACATAAATATATATCAGACCAAAATTGTAGATCATAAAATTATCTATAAAATATGTTGAAATACTTTTTTCCTATGAGCCATTGTTTCGGAGATATAACGATTCAAAATTTTAGAAAAGTTGTAGTCTTTATAATATGCATACGTTTCCACGCTTGACGCTACCTATGAGGTAGTGTACTTAGCGCGTTTTTTTAACTTGGTTTCTCCAGTACGCCTATACCACCTGTCTGTTATAATCTTATTTAATTTGAAACTATTGCAAAATATCAAAATTTGGCAAAAAATGCAAATGGTTAAAGCCATGTAAATAAATTCTTTTATGCTAGCCAAATTTGTTCTGTTTTTATAAAGATTATAACTTAACTAAATAAATTCGTTATTTATTATAAGTATTTAATATAAAATAAATTTGCCCTTTACATCATTCGATTTCAATGAATATTTTAGCAGATATCACAATTTTAAAATACTTGTCAAGGCGCCAACCAGCCCGTTACCGTTTCAGGTTTAAAGAATTTGACGAATTTGTATGATTTTTTGTAAGGGCATAAATAGGCGTTTCTGAACTCAACCCTACCCGGACGAAGTCGCGGGCAAAACCTAGTTTGTAGATATATAAATTAATGTACTTTGCAATGCATTGACACCAATATCAGTAACTAAAATACAAAACATATGATGATAAATAATAATTGATAAATCAATTATGTTGGTATATAAGCGGTTTGCCGGTCCAGTCATCGCGTTCTCATTTACGAAGTGAGCAAACAAAGAAACTGGTTACACATCCACCGCCATGAACTTAATCAGTGTTGCAGCGCTGCTCGTAGTAGTCGCAATGGCGTCCGGCAACCAAGCCCCGCAATACGATCTTAATAATGCTCACGAATTGTTTCAAACATTCGTAAAAGACCACAACAGACAGTATAAAGATGACGCCGATAAGGACCTTCACTTCAAAGCATTCGTGGAAAATTTAAAGGAAATAAACAGGTTAAACCAACTTAATCCTAGTGCGACGTACGGCATAAATAAATTCGCTGACTACACGGAAGAGGAGAGAAATTCGATGAGGGGATTAAAGAAAGGTGAGTTATATTTATTTTAATAATAAGACACGCAACTTATTCCATTTAAAATTAAATAACGATACAATGCATAACTAATAACTATACGATTTGCAATGGTTTGTAAATATTCCGTGACGATAAGGTGACATCATTTGGCTTGCAACACGGTCGATAATTGTGTGGCAATGTCACCGACGTGAAGTTGAAACGTTGATTCATTCCTGTTTATTCATAGGAGATAAATAAAACAAAGAATTAATTGCTTCTAATGAGGTTGAGATCTGGTAAATATTAAGTTATTGTTTTTTATGTTAGGATTTTTATTATACAATGTTAATTCTTATTGTTTGCTTTTGTTGTTGTCCATTAATTTTATTATGATTTACTTTATTTAGTTCGTAATAAGTTTAATTTATAGTATTTGTAATTTTCATTTGTTCCCAGATGAATTTAGTTTTTGTGAGTGATTTGTGTGTATTTGATTATTTAAAATATTATTCATTATACGAAATTAAATTACTTTTACCAAGGTTAACCTCTTATTCAAATAATTATTTCGTTAACGAAATTTCCTACACCTACATCCAGATTTAGATAATGTTAATAATATGATTAAATTGTCATATTTTTTAAACTACATTTCTTTGAATTGTCATATGTGAAAACAACGAAAAATATATAAACATAACACTTGACAAGACTTTTTAAAAGAGGTATGTCAATGTTTGGTCTCGTTCCCTCGTTAGAGGTTATGTCAGGTTCGTTATAGGTCTTCAGAATACCAACAAACACACTAAGCTTAAGCTGAGCCAGACGTCATACGATAATTAATAATGTACTTGATACTTCAAATATAATAAATGTCCAGTAACATTTATTCTTCTTCTTACAGGTGGAAAATGAACACGGCAACAAAAATCAAAAACACGTTATTGCTCATCAAAGTTTAAAAGGCTTTAAAATTGTATTTTCTTTAGTCAATAAATATGAAAAAGGTTTAAAGTTTATGTATTAACAAAAAAAAAAATGGAATTAAAAAATTATGATGCTTTATTCTTACAGTGCCATTTTTTAAGTTGCAGGTAATATAAATTAAAAATAATTTTGTCAAAAAACGTTTGCTACGTAGTTTTGTTAAAAGTAGCAGTTACAGTATTGTTCGATTTTGTTATATTCTATTAATTGAAGCACTAAAAATAATTAAGTTTTCTTTACTATGTATTTTGTTTATTAAAAGATTAAAATATATTTTTTCATAAAATTGCTGTTCTTATTTTACTACAAATAAATCAATGACATTTATTATATCACCATCAATCAACATATTATTTTTATTTTGTAATCTTTTACGATGTAAGTATACTCTACAATATGAAAATATCTTAAACAGTGACATTTCTACAGTGAACTGAGAGAAACAATTCAGTCGTGGAGTAAAAACCTTAGCCATAAAAATAACACAACGGGCGGTTGATTGTTGAAAAACAAAATGCTATGTTTTATTCGGACGACAAACTGTACAAGGGGCAAATTGAAACGCGGGTTGGGGGACAGGAATTGGCAAGTTTGAGCACCACGCGAGACCATTTCGGGGATTTGTCGGACCCTCGTAAAACGCTCTTCCGAGGCGGAGAGAGTTCCCAAAGGTTTATCTTATTTTGAAAAGCTTTCTAAAGGGAAGATGACGCGGCGTTTACGAGAACGTCGGCCGAGCTGAAAACGCGTTATGGAAAATGTCTTGATGCGCACCCTATTAAATCCACGAGTAAGTCAATAATGGTCCGTGTCCGATGCAAAAACGCCAGCAGACTTTATAAATAACGTTACAGATGAAGTATAATGAAGCTCTGCTTTTCTATACGCGTTGTGTAAAAGAATTTCACATTTTCTATTCATCTCTGTAATGCTTCGTAAACAAAAACAGATCAACATGAGAATAAACAACGAGTCTTAAAGAATTGAAAATTTAAATTCATGTTTTATTTTTATTGCTTATACGCTTTTAGGTTTTTTAAGTGCATTGACACCTTATATGTACATATATTTCGACCTATGCGCAGAATAAAGTTATATGTGCTTTTGCACAACTTCTCTTTCTCAGTGATTTAAACTTATTTAGGCACAAAATTATCAGTTTCTTTTTATGTTCTTCAAACAACAACAAAATTTATGATCATTATTACTTCACTAGTGCAATATATAAACAGTTTTAACTCTATTATAAACATAAATAATACTTTGGTGTTATAGTCATAAGTAACCTCTTCTTTACAATATCTTATTTGATCCTCTTACTCCTTCTTATCTCAAAAACTGCTTTGTATTTCTTCAGAACTCAAATTCTAGAACCTGGAGGCCGTCAGAGGACTTGAAATTGAGAATGGCTGTGCATACTACGACTTTTATGGACAAGTCATTTAAGGTCCAGGCTGTCCGTTTGTGGAATGCCCTTCCACCTGCAATAAGACGAGCAAAAACAATTCACTCATTTAAAAAGCAAGTGAAAGATTATTACCTTTCTCTGTAATCTATCTTTTCTTCACTCACCTGTTTTATATGCTTTATTATATTATATTTGTGTATGTATATTTGTAAATATATGTTTATTTAATTTATTTTGTATATATATTGTCTATTTTTATTTTTGTACTTATGTGTAAGTATGTTTATAGATATATATATATATGTATACATATTTATATATGTTAACTAAGTTATTAGTATTATTTTATTATTATTTTTTATTCCTCTTTTACTTCTTTCTGAACACTTTATTCTACCCTTCTTATTATTCCTCTCTTATTATCCATCCAAAGGTTGCCTGTAAGAAATTGCTTAGAGCGATAAGGCCGCCTCTTGTTTTCTTTTATAGTTAAGTTACTTCCCATTTTTATTGTATTATGTACAAGAAAGTGTTAAATAAATAAATAAATAACCTTATTCTATGCATAGGTCGATTTAATCTATCAATTGTTTTTATTGAGGTATAGGTTTATTTTGAGTTTAATGTTATATTTCGTGGATGAAATATGCCTTTATGCCGCGTTTGAATTGTATAACAATACTCTGTTTTGTTTGCAATATTTTATAAAAGAGCATTTTCTGTCGAAAGGAGTATAGTGCTTTTTAAAATATTACTTGGAACTTCTTTTCAACATTCTACTTATGGCTGCATTTATAACACCACATTAATGTTGGAATATGTACTGGCTCAAAGCAATTTCATTAGATTAGAAAAAAATACTTATTTTTTGAGATAATATAATTCTCACATTTTGTAAAGGAACATATCATCATTCAAATTTATATGCCATTGAGTGGTCTTCTCTCTCTCTCTTATTAAAATATTATCATGAAATCTATTTACGTCATTATTGCTGGGGAGCGTGAGAAGATATATATTTGTACACCCACGTCACACCAGCTTCTTCAGCCAATTTTTCATTGGAAGATATCAATAACATTCCCGACTCGAGAGTCGAGCCCGTTGCCTCTCACAACACACCCAACAAACACACCCAACAGTCACACACAGAGTCCTGACCCCACATTAAGATACGAGTCTTGTGTCGTGGGTATCAGAAACTACGAGAGACTTTTCGGTCTCACAAACACCCAGACCCGAAACAAATATTTGTTGTTCACACAAACATTTGTCTCGGTGCGGGGATCGAACCCGCGGCCGCTCGTTTCGCAAGCTGGTGTCTAGCCAACTGCGCCACGGGGCTGTCGTACACAAACCGTAACACTCTTACCAAACCGCACACCTATCCGGGGTCAACGAGTCAATGTTTCGCAGAGACATCGCTGAAATTTTATTAAATATTCGTACGAAGAATCGTCGAACATGTGAAGTACTTTTATATAACGTTTCAGGTGCCAGCCGACGTCCGGGAGACATGGCTTATTGCATATTCATACAAAGTGAGAATTTCCATGTTTATTGTCATGTACCCTACATATTTCATATTCAAAAGTCTGTATGATATGATTCTGGATTAAAATTTAGCGTTATACATAAAGTCGGAAAATAAATAAACCACACACTCGCATACATAGTTGTGACCTCACAATAAGATGCGAGTTTAGAATGTGGTCTTAGAAACAACAAGTCTTTTTGGTACTACAAACCAGATCCGAAACAAAAATTTGCGGACCAGACAAACATTTGTCTCGGTGGGAGGTCGAACCTGTGGCCTCTTGTTTCGCAATTTCTTTGCATTATCCTTAGCCTACATTTACATCTGTTAGGTTTAGTACTCCGCGTTTGCACTGTATTAATTCGTTGAACTTCACATAAATTCCTTTTGAAGAAAACGTAGGTATGCAGCTGACAGAGCCTGATAAGTAATATAAAAATGACTACGCCATTTAATATAATTTTTTTTTAATTCATTGTAAGAATGCAGAGATTGTTTGACAAGATTTCATATTATAATGACAGTACATACAATAGTTTAAGGAATGCGCATATTATAAGGTAAAGGCTTTTCCCAATAAGTAGGCAAACTAATATTTTCGAGATTTAATTCTATTGATTTGTTACACGATTGATTGTACCATGTAGGTATAAGTATGTTATTGTATGTAGAGGTTCATGGTACGATTTTACGATCGTGCAGAATGTTTTTTACACTATATCATTTTCAAGTACATTATGTGCCTCATAGAATAGTCGCTCTTATTGGGAAGGAGGTTTTACTAAAAAAAGAATGAATACAAATGTTAATGGTGTTTTTTTCGAACTTGTTTATATCAGAAAAATAATCGTATATCGTTATTTAGAAAGAACAATTTGACACATAAATAAGAATATCCTTAGCCCACTAACTAGCTCAAGCTATACTTTGACTTCGGAGGTCATCATAAAGTTATACGAATAGATTATAAAAAGAAAGAATAAACAGTGAAGTACCTAAATATAACACAATGTCATTCCAACAATTTATACATGCCATGTTTTTTCAAGATATTTTTTTTTTATTTCAAAATATCCGATTACGTGTATTTTATTATACCAAGTAAAAATGAACTCGTCCATCAATGAAGATGAAATAAAATCTCAAAGCCCGTTCATTGTGTAAACTGAATGATCATTGATATAAGGCCCACTAGAGCGCAGCTGTAGGCGAAAACTAGTCACAGATAAAATATTATCTTATATTTCATCGGCGGGCGAGCGAACGGTTTAGTATTGATTTCAATAGTCTATATTCACTAGCTCACGTCATAGTGAAGTTACTGGCAGACGCCAACGTTCAACCAATAATGGAGATGTCGCTGATGAAGGCCGTTTAATTAACTTCAAAATGAAGCTGCGAACTTCTGCACGATTTTGTGCTGAAGAAGTAATAATGGCCGCACGAGAATTTGTTTGGTGGCGAATATTAGCGGGATTTCTGTGTGATGTGACGTGGTATTAATGTTAAAAGAAATCTGATAAATGTCGCAAAAGATATTATGAGATTTTTTTACATGTTTTTGTTACACCTAAACTCTTGAAACTAAGATTTTTTTGTTATTATTGACGATATGAAAAAAAAAAAATAAAACCAAGTAACTATGGTCAGAACAGGTTGTATATTAAAATTACTTCAAAAATTAACTAACTTACATGAAGTTGCAAATACAAAAATGCTGCTTCAAGATAAGTTATAGCAGAAACAAAGTTAATTTTGTAACATGTTCAATTATATGGATAAAGATGCATTAGAACATCATAGTGGATTGGGTGTTTATGATAGTCAAGTCCGTAACCAGCGGTGAGGCGCATAATGGCTTTAGAAATTATTAACAGAATTTAATGAAAACATTATGATAAAAGTTGTGTTAAAATCAAGTTAAACATCTCCATAACTTTGCACTTTCCTCGTGATAATCTCTGAATATTTAAAATACATTAGCCGTAAAAAATATTTTTCCAGCACTTTCCACACTACTCAGAAAACTAAGTTACTATCTTATTTACAAACTGTGTTGAAATAAAATTTTATTCACAAAGTATTTGAAAGCAAGTTAACTTATGCAACGCTTTCATTTTAAAGAGGATGTCTGGATGTTTATAAAAACTCGAAACGTATTTCTTTAACTTGAAACTTACTGGAAGATATAAAATTGAAATATATATCGCTACAGTTTAGTTTCTATATGTTAATTTTATGAATAATCGCTTGCGGAATGAGCGGTGTTTTATTAATCTGTATAATAAATATTTTGGGTGGAAATCACTGTATATCATATTTAAAATAATTTATAGTGATAAAACACATAAATTTAAGTTATACTTCATTGTAGTGTTTATATTAACAGTAATGGACGTCTCGAGCCAAAAAACCTTACTAAATATTCAGACATTACCAGAAATTCCAGCTGAAACGTTGATAGTGTTGCCAAAAGTTGGCTGTAGTTAAAACTTTATGATAATTAGCAGAGCGAGCTAATTTCAAAGATCAAGCCTCTGAGATTGGAGTTTGTCACGCAAAGTAATATTGCTACCCTCTTGTGTACCACTTGAGGAATCCCGTGAATTGTATGGAGTTCAGCAAATAACTAAGAAACTTATGCCACAAACTACAACTAGAACGCAATGAATTAGGGCAAAATAAACTTGTGTTTCCAATGGTAACGTCTCACACGTAGTTGAAATACATGATAATAGGTCTATAGGTATAGAATACATAATACACACGCTAAACAGTGCATTTACTTCATTGCTATAAATTTAGATGAAAAAACGCGTTAAAGTTTCAAAGGACGTAATTCTTATGCGATTACATTGCCACTAAATCTTCGGAACTCGTTAATCGAAGTTTCTGGAAGTACTTGTTGGCGTCTGACGCCAACTGCCTTTGGCAGAGTCCCGCTCGCTCTAGGCGACGCCAATTTAAATGATAAAATTGAGATCCCTCAAAGGATAAAATTCAGATTATTCCACCCTAAACTAAATTAAAAAATCTTCTTTTAATAGCATAAGCGGACAAGTCGGTGCGCGCCAGATTACAGAAGGTAGATTGTGGCGACAAGGAATTATTAAAAGACTTAATGAATCATTCTTACTTCGGATTGTTACATTTTCAAATAAAAACATCAGTTGTGTAATAACAAATTTGGTCTTATTCTAGTTTAATGGAGCGTGGGTAACAAAATTTTATTTTCTATTCACAGAATATATCACGGATTCGCAGACAGATCTTTATAGTCAGCGTATAGTAAGGAAAGAAACATCTTTTGAATTTGTGCAAAATGGTTGAATATGATGACCCTTCCATTATGCTGTATTATTTTTAGCAAACTGCACCTAGCAATGCAGCGGCGGGCTAACACACACACATACACACAGACCCGAAACAAATATTTGTGGAACCTATGGACTTTCGTTTCGGAAGCTGGTATCTAGCCAACTGCGCCTCAGGGCTGTTTAATGTCCTTTTTGTCCCTGTCTTTATAAATGAAAATTTTCTTAAGTATCGATTTATTAATAATATCTGAATAGCAAACAAACACATAACCGTATCGTAGATATATAAAGTATAAAGCTATTATTCTTGATATTTAAAACGAAGACGCTTACGTCGGATGAACGTAACATCGAAGGAAAATAAAATAAAACTCGTTCGCTTGCGATATTGCTTGAAGATACATTATTAGCTAGTTTTAATAATGAAATATTGCATGCTGACGTTATCTTAGCTTTACAGAATCTCATATTTCATTTATTGATATTCTTAACAAAGAAAGATGTTATTAAAAATAGCTTAGAGCGCGTAGGGTAATATTGGAACAGTTTGTTGATTTATTGCGGAATGCATTATAATTTATACGGCAGGATAGCTTTTATTAATGTTTATGCTATTATTGTTTGCAGTGGTGGCCTACGTTGTAAAGAAAGCGGCACAATTAAGAGTTGTCTATTATGATTATTTATGTGTGTTAAGCTTCTTATTTCTTTAAAGTTCTTCGATGCCCACTATATAGCATTGTCCCTGGATCAGCAGTTCGCCGACCATTCTCTTTAATCTGACCATTCTCTATAATTGTATTTAATATTCTTCTATAATTAATATTCTTCTATAATCTGTATTTAATAGTCCAGCTATTAAATACTAAATACTCAACCTATCGCCGTCAACTGATCTGAACAAGAAATCAACCAACTTGTGTTGAACACCCCTCATCTATCCGTTTCTGGACTATTGTCCCACGAAAACTCTTATTGCCTGTAGTTTTATCAAGGTGTGGCGTATCGCCTAAATTTCGGTTCTGATGTCACATCGGCTGCAATAAAATATATCTTCAGCTTGATCATAAAACCGTGCTTTTAATGGTTTAATGCAAAAGACGCGTGATTTATTTGTAGGAGCAGATGTTACGCATTTTCATTGCTACCCTCAATCATCATCATCATCATCATCAGCAGCCAATATTCGTCCACTGCTGGACATAGGCCTCCCCCAATGACTTCCACCGGGAACGGTCGGAAGCCTCCTGCAGCCAGCGACGTCCCGCGACCTTGACAAGGTCATCGGACCACCTTGTTGGGGGACGTCCCACGCTGCGCTTTCCCGTTCGTGGCCTCCACTCGAGAACTTTTTGGCCCCATCGGCCATCAGTTCTCCGCGCCATGTGGCCGGCCCATTGCCACTTCAACGAGCTAATCCGTTGGGCTATGTCGGTTACTTTAGTTCTCCTACGGATCTCCTCATTTCTGATTCGATCACGTAGGGAAACCCCGAGCATAGCCCTCTCCATAGCACGTTGAGTGACCCTGAGCCGACCCATGACGCCTTTAGTGAGAGGCCACGTCTCAGTGCCATATGTCATCACTGGTAACACACAACTATTGAAGACTTTCGTCTTCAGGCACTGAGGTATATTGGACGAGAAGACGTCTCCTAACTTTCCGAAAGCTGCCCAACCGAGTTGGATTCGACGATTGACCTCTCTCTCGAAGTTGGACCTGCCTAACCGGACCACTTGTCCCAAATAGACATATTCGTCTACAACTTCGAGAGTCGAGCTCCCAACTGCGATTGGGGTGGGCACAACATGGACATTCGACATGATTTTCGTCTTGTCCATGTTCATTTTAAGACCCACCTGTTGGGAGACTCGATTGAGGTCTTCGAGCATAGTGCTAAGGTCCTCCAGCGATTCTGCCATGACTACAATATCGTCGGCAAACCGAAGGTGTGTGATATACTCGCCGTTGATGTTGATGCCGAATCCTTTCCACTCCAAGAGCTTGAAGGCGTTTTCCAGCGCGGCAGTGAACAGTTTCGGAGATATAACATCTCCCTGTCTCACGCCTCTCTGTAGTGGAATAGCCTTCGTGCTCTGATCTTGTACTCGGACCGACATGGTGGCATTGTTGTATATACTTTTCAACACCTCGATGTACCGACAGTCAATGTGTCGAGGAGAACGGAATTGAAGAGCCTCTGAAGGACTTTAAGTACCGGCGTTCCGCCCGCTTTCAGAAGCTCTGAGGTGATTCCGTCCTCACCCGGCGCCTTGTTGTTCTTAAGTTGCTTCAGGGCCATCTCAATCTCACACAGGCTGATGTCCGGGATATCATCACTGAAGTGGCGGATCAACTCGGCTCTCGGGTCTTCGGCCGAGCGAACAGCGGGCTTGGCAACCGAGGTGTAAAGCTGTCCGTAGAACCTCTCGATCTCCCTTAAAACCTCTGCCTTCGTCGACACTACGCGGCCGCCCTCCGTCTTCAGCCTAGACAACTGTCTTTGCCCAATAGACAAGTCTCTTGCAAACACTTTGGAGCCTCCGTTCCGCTCTATTATCTCTTTAATGCTCACAGTGTTGTGAGCACGGACATCGTGTCGCAAGGACTTCCAGATCCGTCTATTGAGCTGACGATATGCTTCGGCGTCCTCGGAAGACTGCAGCGCCATAGATCGACGTTCGGCCATGAGGTCAAGAGTGTGGACCGAGAGTTTTTGAGGTCTATCTCTGCGGCGAGGTCTAAAATGCTTAGATCCCACCGCATGGACAGCTTCTACCAAACCGCTGTTTAACTCGTCCACGGCAAGGTTTTCTTCCAGGCACTCGAAGCGATTTTTCAGCTCGAGTTGAAAGCTTTCGGGGTTTTGGATATGAGCGCGAGTAGGTCGGAGCGTAGACTTCATCAAGCGACGCCTTTCTAATTGGACGTTGATATTCAATGAGCCTCTAACCATTCGGTGATCGCTACCGGTTTTCACCCTGTTGATCACAGAGACATCACTGAATATCCGTCGTTTCGTCGTCAAGATGAAATCTATCTCATTTCTCGTGGAACCATCAGGGCTCAGCCAGGTCCATTTCCTGTGAGGCGGCTTCTGGAAGAAAGAGTTCATCGCAAAGAGTCCCTCTTTCTCCAGAAAGTCGGCCAGCCTCTGACCCCTGGGGTTCCGTTGCCCATGTCCAAATTGCCCCACTTTCAACTCCGCATCGCCTCTCATGCCCAACTTTGCGTTAAAGTCTCCCATAACAACATTGAAGTAGGTTTTGGAAGTATGTATGGCCCGACTTATGTCCTCATACATCTCCTCTACTTCTCCATCTGGGTGTGTCGAGGTCGGCGCGTATACCTGTATGACCTTCAACGAATATCTTTTGGATATTCTGAGTATCAGGTACACTACCCTGCTCGACACACTTTCGATGGATACGATGTTGTTAATGAGAGACCTGTGGACGAGAAATCCGACACCTCCTCTGGACTGTTGGTCGTCCCCCCGGTAGAAGAGCAGGTTACCGGACTTTAGGGTTATCGTGTCCTCCCCAATCCTGCGGACTTCCGACAACCCCAGAATGTCCCAGTGTAACCCGCTCAATTCTTCTTCCAGTTCGACAATCTTCTCGTCTGTCCTCAACGTGCGTATGTTGTGTGTTACCAGGGCCAGTCGTCGTCGGGGGTGGTAGCCGGGGCCAACCCGGGGATTCTTAGCACCCCCCGCCCCGCCGTTACCATGGCCGCTACCGTAGCCAGGAATAGCGGGGCTGCCGGGGACTGGGGGCCTGGTCCTAGTTTCCTTCATTGTGGGGATTTTGCCGATACTCACCACGCTTGGCAAGCGGGTTGGCGAGCGCAGTAGGGGAGGCGCATTGATGACGCTGCTGCCCGTCATCAAGCGGTGGGAAGGGAATAGTGAAGAAGAGAGGAGGCTATGGGAGAGGAAAGTATGGCCTGTAGGAGTGGATACTGCAGTCACGGAAGGGAAGGTTGGTAGTGACTGCAGCAGCTCGGGGGCCGAGGTCGCGTACTCGTAGCACCCATTCTAGGGTAGGCCATGACCACTAGATGGGAGCATCCCTGACCAATGGGAGCATACCTTTTTATAATATACCAGATATATTGGGTTGTCTGAAGTATTTAGTTTCATTTTGCAATAACAATGGATCGTACCCTCAATGGATATAGTGATATGTTGTCTTGTTGTACATATGTGTAACTATTTTTGTTTGTGCTCAGATTCAGTCACGAAAATGACTAATTCGATTGACCTTGTTAAAGTTAGTTTAATGAAGGCATTCTTCATACTTTACTTTCCATTCTTTCAACCACAACCTGTTCTCAATTCTTTCTTGGTCCACACGTCCAAATTTTTGACATCAGAGTCTGTTAATCACATTTTCTTTATATTAGAATGTGCGGTTGATCGTTAGGACCGAATAAGGAGACTACATAGTTCGATTTAAAGAGCAAATTCTAATTTTGCAGTACGTGCCTACTTGGAAAGGGTTGGCAGTAATGTAAAGATTGCGTTCAGAATCAATCTGAAGCATTAAACTGTGAGTATGAATACTAAAGTGGAAATTTTAGAATCACATTCGGCAACGTGTTGGCAAACATTGTTCAAGGCGATGCGGTTCAATAATAATTTGAATCAGCAGAACTAGCGCTCGAGAATATGGGATTGAAGGCGAACACGCCGTTTCCTTTGAACTTTCAGGCGTCGCAGTAGAAATATACACGAAGAACTATTTTAATGTTATTACTATTTTATATTGAAAGAAACTTTTAAGCACGTGGCTCGTCTACGTGTATTTTAGCCGACATTTCTCGGGTTTAAATGTGTACTTTAATTCATGATCACTTATCTACGTTAGTAAAAATTCATACCGTAATCAATGTTAGGAGGTCGGACTGATCGAGTGTCTGAGATATAAATAAATTTATTACATAATTTGATATTCAATATCTTTTTTACAGTAAAGGAAAGCAATAATCAAGATTGGCGTTATAAAGACATCGTTGTCGATATCTTCAAAGCCACTACACCCACCATATTATAACACCTACCTAATTTCTTGGGTTTTAAGGTTGTTTAAGGAGATTTACAAAAAATATAGCGTGTTGTCTTCCGTAGGGCCTGTATAAGCTGTAAAAAAATTACACATCTTGCCTAAAGTACTATATTTTTTTAATATTTCATTTTTCCCATTTAGCACTTAGTACACTTTTACTATGTCCATAGTGGTGGACGGACACCTAAGGCAAAGCTCTTCTGGAGGCGTGCCAATGATCTGTCCATAGTGTTTGAAGTACGGCGAACGGACGTGCATTAAAACGCTTTTATTAGAAATGCTTTTATTAAAATCCCCTTCAGAACGTTTGGATTGAGATCTCTTTACATGAATAAATGATGTTTGAGTAGCGGCACCAATGAAAAATAAATTGGTTTCGGTTTCCGAGTAATGTAATTTTTACACCTTTTTTAGCTATGTGTGGTTAAACGGGATTTAATACGCATGATGTGCAGTTGGATGAAATGTTTGAATTGTACTCATATGTAATTTGAAAGCATTTTAGAATTCCCAGGTTGTTATTTTTGCAAGTAATATATCAAGCTTGCCAAAAATAGTCAGGTAAGTCTTAATGTAAAACATGAATGTTGTATAAGTCAATATTGATTACCTTCTGTATCTATTATAAGTGATACTAGATACTTATGTATTTAAAGTGAAATGAAAACTTAAAAAAATATCAAAAGAGTTTCAAAAATCAGCGATTTTGCAACATACGTGGATTGATGCAAACTGGCATAATCTTTTAAAATATCTCAGTTTCTGATATCTACGACACAAAACTTATATTGTTGAGTAATGACTATGCAAGTATCATATTTTTTATTTATTTAAACAATATTAAAAGTTCAAAGACAACACAATTGCCTCTAAACCCGTGTTTATACGGAGTATATTCTATAGTATGAGGATTCCTTAAGTGTACCCTTAGCTATGTCAGGATTAGACGATGCGCTAGCCAACCGCTCTTGTTAGTAAAATTAGTCAAATTTTCCCCGATCAAGGCGAACGCTTTGGGAAGATCCCGAAGGAATTTAATCTATCTGGATTCCATAAGTAAATAAGGCTTGAGAGTATTCTTATTTAGGTGGGTATTTCAATTTACTCAAGAATATTCTGTTTAAAATTTCAGACTAAGTGGAATGAAGCTTTGTGAATAAGGATTTCGTAGTATTTTTCGGTATTGACATGCTAAATATGTATATAATTCATAAATATACTCGTACATAATAGAGCCAGATATAAAACTCATGATGTGGATTTTTGTTAGATTGGAAAATCTCTTTCGTTTCTAATAGCCAGGATTCAAGACTTGTATCTTCATTGAGGTTAGAGCTATGTATGTGGCTTCTGGGTGTTCTATTGTGTGTGTATTAAGTACGCCAAGTACATTCGTCCAAAACATTTCCTAGGAACTTCCGTGTATTTTAACAACACATGGCTTCTCAACGTGAAAGTCTACGTCATAATAATCATTACTCATATAGAATTGAATAGTGTCTTTGAATGGTCAATTTTAAATTATGTTATTGCTATGGAGACGAAACGGCAAGTTACTCCCTCAGCAACACGAAAATTATTTTACTTGAAGCTGAAGGATCAAAAACTCACAGCCTCTATATCTGGGAACGTAGCAATAGGATCTTGACTAGAAGCTTTGCTCTAGTAGAATTAGACCTTTAGTTGTAGACTTACAATAACTTCACGAAAGATTTCATTTTATACAACACTAACGCAAATACACAGAATTAAGCTAATTAAAAAAAATTACAAAGAATTGGCCATAGTAAATTACCAGTTGCGTTTCATTGTAATCATTTGTTAACAGTATAAGTTGATTGTATGGCGCAAGTTTGTGGTAAGCGAGATACACCACATATTCCCCGTCCATACATGAATTGTTACAGAAAAATCTCGGTTTAATATGCATAATGTGGTGATATTTACATAAATACATTGAAGTGAGTGTTATCGTGGCATCGGTTCGCGGTACGCTGGCGACACGCCGCGTCGCTGCTGAATCTGCATAAATTTGCAGTTTTCTTGTTGTTACACATGATTTATGACGTGGAAAATTGTTATTTATTACTATTTTTAACAAAACTCACATATCTATAGGGGCGGCGGAGAAATATTCGTCTTAACGAATGCGCATTTTTTAAATAAATATTTTGTGGCGCTTTTATGAAGTGTCTTTACGTTTGAATTATGTTTTTCGTGGCACCGTGTAACTTTTGATTTGTTAGAATTTAAAGCGAGAATTATAGCATAGTGAAACTGTCATCGTATGTTATTAACTATCAATTCACGACAATATTTGAAGCGTGTTGTTGTATTATTATTTTTGTTTATTCCTTCATGTTTTGTGTACACTTGATTATCATCTTTTCATTACTCCTATGTACATATATGTTAGAGAAAAAATAATAAAGAAAAGCCAGTCAATTTTAAACCACCAAATTTGATATTATATTAATGGCAAAGAGACTCTTCTGGTGCCAAACGGTAATTGAAAAGTGGTACAATATATCGAGAGGCAAGATACTTCTAACATTATTCCTTCTCACAACAATAAGATAATTATTGTTATTAAATAATTACAAGAATAAGGGAAGTAAAATGAATCAACCTCGGATATCGTATTAAGGGCAATTACTTAAATGATTCAAAGCTTAAAGGGTTAGGTTGGTTTATTATACGTTGTATATTACACCTCATTATGTTTACTGTACTATCGTATTCTCGCTACATTAGCGTTTGTAATATGTAACCGAAACACGGCATCACGGATAATAAAGCACCCATCCCAATATTTATTCGCTTTATCTCGCTTCCTTTCAAAGCGATCTTCGTAAGTCTTTTTTTCAATAAACCTTGATGTTTATGAGAGCATAATCGAACAATACGCTATCTTATTTCGGCAGTATTCATCCGCTTCCGAGAAATGAAGGTCGTCTGCTTTTTCTCTGTTCAGAGTTATTATCCAACCATGGTCAAATCTAATACGTTGTAAGTCAAATATTTATATTCAAAATGTTTGCTTTACTAAAGTTGTGTGCTGTGTTTTGATGATAGATTTAATGTTATATTCATGATTTAAAATTTCTTAAAGTGACCCTATCAAAAAGGCCACAAGACATCTATCGTCCAGCTTATTGTGCATTAGAAAATATCGCTAAATAAATGAAACACAAGCCTGAATTCACGGCGGTTTTGTAAAACTCGTCGGTCGTGACGACTCATTTCTACCACTTGTAAAAAACATTGTTCTGTAGGTATACATCCAAAAACATATGGCTCTATTTACCGAAGGGGAGGCAGAGGTGCACTTTTGTAGCCAAATTTCGCCAACTAATAGAGCCACGTAATAGAGGGTGAGCCTATTGCCATTTTTCGGGCACATTTCTAGACTCTTTGCTGCTTTTGAGAATTGTCTAATCGAGTTATCCAATGACTAATTGCACCCCCGAAATTGAACCCGGAAAATGTAGAACGCACTGCACGTACACAGATATTGTACACAGACGAAGGGTCAAGACATTGTTTTTATACAACAACAATTAAATAGCAAATACAAGTATCCACTTTGCAGCGTACACTATGTTAACGGGATAGCTTGACCTAGCTCATAACTTTCATAGAAGATATATGGATATATGGAAGATATATGGAGATGCAGTGATGGCCTCGAGGTTTGGGCGCGCGGTCGAGAATCTCGACGGTCGCGGGTTCGAACCCCAGGCACACACCTCTGACTTTTTGAAGTTATGTGTGTATTCACATTGTATTATCACTTGCTTTAACGGTGAAGGAAAACATCGTGATAAAACCTGCACACTAAGAGTTCTTAGTAATTTCTTAGGTGTGTAGTCCGCCAACCCGCACTAGGCCAGCGTGGTGGACTATGGCCTAAACCCTCTCAATGGTAGAGGAGACCCGTGCTCAGCAGTGGGCGTATATGGGTTGATGAAGAAGAAGATATGGATATATACCTATTTTGGCATCCGTTTTGTTTGTTGATTAAAGGTGCTGAAAACAAAGTGAAAAATGTTAATCAACCCATACAAAATCCCTTCTTTAATCTTTACCCAAACCATTTTTAAAGATCAGTAAAAACTTTTAATATAGAGTAAATTATATCATCAAAAGCCACAAAAACGATGAAACGTAGTTCACCCAGGTCAAAAAATTGATTATTTAGGGCTTTTATTGACTTTACAATTAATTGTTGCTAGTTTAACATTAACTATTTTCACCTTTAATGAGGATAAAAAAATAATGAATTATAATAACACGCTTCGTTTTTGGAGTAAACACCCTTCGGCTCAAAGCTTGTCCGTAAAAATGTAATAGTATTATAACCTAGTTTGCAAAAGGATATAAAAAAAGAAAATTTTCTGGTGAAACAAAATATAGTCAATTTTTGTAATGGAATCTTTGTTTCCATTAAAGTAATTACCACGGAGAAACATTTACTTATCGCGCGTAAATTAATCTTTCCACTGGAAAGCATTCCCAAATAAAGCAATTTCAGCAAATTGTAGTAATTGTAGGCAATTTTATTCAAACCCCTTTAAATCTAGATTTAAGTAAACAAACGTAAAAGAATCAATAAATCTTCATTCAACTTTAAGTAAAGTTTTGATAGTTTACTTAGGGTCAATTTACTTACTACAACTAACGAAGAATGTAGAACTTGGTATAAAATAAACTTTCTTACTTTTAGACACAAATATTTTATCAGCGATTAAAGATTAGTAGATATTTTCTTTACAAAATGTGTCAAAAACAAATGAATGAAAATATATTTATATAACTCATAGAGGTACTTTCCGCACATCTTGCCGTTGTAACTTCCGTATACTATAATAATCTATAGTAGCACGTGTAAATGAGGAACCACGGTTTTTTATGTTCGAATATGCGTAGCTAACAGTTTCCTTCATCTTCGGACATAATTGAACAGTTCCAAATACAAACCTTTATTTTTCAATATAGTCCAGGGTCGATAATTTTTAAAACCAAAAAAAATCATAATAAGATGAAACCCATTAGAAAAGGAGGTAAATATGATAAAAATGAAAGGAAAAATAATTTACGGGCGATCTGAGGTTGGGAAGGGGATGGGGGTGAGGTTTTAAGGGTAAAAAACGGTTTTTCTTGATTTCCGGCAAAACTAAAAGTCCTATCGAAAAAAGTCAAATGGAAAAGTTGTAGATAATAAAAAGATCTAAAACTTTTGTATTTACACTTTTTTCACATAACCTCAAAATTTATGTGAAAAATTAAAAAAACTAAGTTTTTGGTTTTTTATTTTTATCTTTCACAATTTTTTTTTTTAACGAAATTTTGTGAAAACTTACCTTTTTATGTCCCAAATACGCTGTAATTTATTTGATTAAAAATATTTATTTTTTCACCTTATTTTGAATTAATATCGAAAAAACACCCTAATTTTCAATCGAAAATTCACCCGTCAAAATATCAGCTTTTTTCAAAAAGTTGGTATGGTTTCTGTTCGTTGAAATCTCTACTTTCCGATGGTGAAAAAAAATATATATGTTACTATGGTAAATCTTCTCAGAAAACGCAAAAACTAATTTCAATCTTTAGGTTATGTTAAGTGAAGCATACTATTTTTTAAAGAAAATATTACGATTTTTATGGTTGAGTTGATTGATACAGATAAAAATAGAGATAGTATTTACCTTCCTATGCAGATTCGAAAAGTTTTATTGTTTTTTTAAGTAAACTTGTCACAATTATCTTCAAGAAACTCAGCGTGCACGTGTATTTTTATAAACGATGTTGTATACTTTACTGTATTTCGAATACTGGTTAGGCTAGCGGTTGTAACAGCTGCTACGAAATATATAGTATATAATAGTAGGTATGTATGTAGTAAGACCCAGACCGGCGGGTCTTAAAACTTTTCGAATCTGCATAGGAAGGTAAATACTATCTCTATTTTTATCTGTATCAATCAACTCCACCATAAAAATCGTAATATTTTCTTTAAAAAATAGTATGCTTAACTTAACATAACCTAAAGATTGAAATTAATTTTTGCGTTTTCTGAGAAGATTTACCATAGTAACATATATATTTTTTTTCACCATCGGAAAGTAGAGATTTCAACGAACAGAAACCATACCAACTTTTTGAAAAAAGCTGATATTTTGACGGGTGAATTTTCGATTGAAAATTAGGGTGTTTTTTCGATATTAATTCAAAATAAGGTGAAAAAATAAATATTTTTAATCAAATAAATTACAGCGTATTTGGGACATTAAAAGGTAAGTTTTCACAAAATTTCGTTAAAAAAAAAAAATTGTGAAAGATAAAAATAAAAAACCAAAAACTTAGTTTTTTGAATTTTTCACATAAATTTTGAGGTTATGTGAAAAAAGTGTAAATACAAAAGTTTTAGATCTTTTTATTATCTACAACTTTTCCATTTGACTTTTTTCGATAGGACTTTTAGTTTTGCCGGAAATCGAGAAAAACCGTTTTTTACCCTTAAAACCTCACCCCCATCCCCTTCCCAACCTCAGATCGCCCGTAAATTATTTTTCCTTTCATTTTTATCATATTTACCTCCTTTTCTAATGGGTTTCATTCTATTATAATTTTTTTTCACTTTTCATTATTTTTAAAGGCTTCTACCCTGGTCTAATAGGTCTGATTTGCTGTTGTGATATGCATGTTGGCCTTAATGCTTCTGGACTAGTTAAATACGAAAAAATCCTTAGGAATCTGTGAATATTAAAGAATTTTATCCACCAATTGTCGCCAATAAAAAAGCAGTGATGGCCTCGAGGTTTGGGCGCGCGGTCGAGAATCTCGGCGGTCGCGGGTTCGAACCCCAGGCACACACCTCTGACTTTTCGAAGTTATGTGTGTATTCACATTGAATTATCACTTGCTTTAACGGTGAAGGAAAACATCGTGATGAAACCTGCACACCTAAGAGTTCTTAGGAATTTCTTAGGTGTGTAGTCCGCCAACCCGCACTAGGCCAGCGTGGTGGACTATGGCCTAAACCCTCTCAATGATAGAGGAGACCCGTGCTCAGCAGTGGGCGTATATGGGTTGATGAAGAAGAAGAAGATTGTCGCCAATTCTGTAGGGATTATTGAATTATGCGAATCTAAACACGGTGGCGTATCGGCAAAAGCGGAGCTCATAAATTCGCGGGTTTCTTGTTCGCCGATAATTTATGTAAGGGGAAACTTGTCCCGGGAGGAACGTAGCGATACAAACTTATTCATGTCCCTTAAGTTAATCACTTGACATTGAGGACTCCACAATGGTACAATCGGTATAGCCTGTTGAACACGATTCAACGAATTATCATGATAATTTTACACGCTTTCAAAATTCATATGACTTTTACTTTTGTTATTGTAATCCAGTTATCCGTTTGTCGTTAGCTATTCGTGGAATTTTACATATTATATTGTTAAAATTTGGTTGATCAGGAAAAATATAATTTCTCTGAAATGTGTTCGATTATATAACTTATGACGTCATTAGCCTTCATAATATGATTATTGTTAGACGTGCCTATTTTTAATTCTTTTATTTAATATTTTATTCTTATATTGCGCTCCTGACATAGGGTAAGGATTTGATAACCATAAATAGTTAAACCAAAAAATTAAATTTAAGTGATTTATTTCATATCCTTTCAAAAAAACGGTGATGAAAAAATGCATCTACCTGATCCGATTTATGTTAAAAATTCGTATCGTCTAATCAGAAAGCAACATTAAACAGTGCCTACAAAAAGCCGTGTAATGTGCTTACGATGAAATTGTCAGGCGCCATTAGGTACAAGGATTGCTCTGCGAAATGTATTGCCGCCCCCAATCTCTTTGATTACAATAAGATTACGTCTGTGTTCGAATTAAAGATGAATAGCAAGACATTAGGCCGCTTCGCACCAAGTATTGTAACACTTGAGTCGTTTGCAATAACTGTTGAACACTTTCACTGTTTATTAGTGTAATGGTTGTTTATGTATCAGAATGTCTTGTTTAAACTTATGTTTATTATATATTAAATTAGAATTTAAGTAGTTTCTTATTATAAACTTAAAAAAAAAAAACATTACGCATGTTTTTAATATATTAGTAAAATGGTTATTTACTATACGGAGAGCTACTGTTCTTATTAGCTTATAAAATTTTGCAGGATGAATCTTATTAAAAGATTCCAGTAAAGGTGGCACAAAATTCAATAAAACTGCTTAATACCTTTCACACTGCTAATTTAGTTGCTGTAATCTTGAATGTAGTTTATAAATTACAATGTTTTAGTAAAATTATCCTTGAAGTATTTAAAAGTAGTATGAATTCGCTTTTCTTTGACCTACTCTAGTGCCCGAGTTGAGATGGTAGTGACCACAAAGGTAAAACTCCAGTAGCTGGCGGGCTTTTCATGAAGAAAATGGAGATTTTTTTGTTTTTTATTTGAAATAACCTTATAAACTGTACGAGAATATTATAACGTTACATTACATGGACTTATTAGTCGGATAGTGCTATTTATTACTAGTGGGTATAGTAATAAATCCCTGTATCCCTGTATCGCTCTATCTTTGGCATCGTAAGTATGTGATCAAGCAAAAAAACTCTTGAAAGTTTCATGCTACTTTTTTTTATAAACAAAATATGTTTAATATTTAGAAGATATGATATTTGTTATAAAGCAAAGTATATATAGTATGAAATAAATTCAAGTTTTATTTTATCCCTATGAGTCGCACACAGTGGCTCAATTTTTATATCTTGAAGAAAGAAGTCGTCAATGGCCTCAGGTTTTTTCTCATAACAGCTATCAGTAGAAAATATTTAACATTTTTCCGCGATTTATTATTTTTTTATAGATTATGATAAAATTTAAGCGAAACGAATTACTTATATGCATGGTAGAATTATCGTGCTAGCTAGTTATTTTATTTGACATTTTATAGATTTATAGATTCAATAAATATTATTTCATTTCATTTCATGTCAGCTTATTCCAAAAACAATGAAAAAGTTTTATAAACAGATAGCATCCTCATCTATTAGGTAATGTTTTCAAGTAAAGCAAAGTGGCAATATTATTAGATCTACTAACATAATCATGTTTCATTGCACATGGAAAAATAAAAACAAAAAAATGGGGTATACGTAAGAGTTCAGGATAAATATATTTTTTATATGAAGTACCTCAAACTGTGTTTTTGTTTCGAAAGCGCACCTAAACCTTTAGACTATAACGACTTCAATAAATAATAATTCTCTTAGTTATTGTAGGTTCCTCAACCCGGTCTTATTTACTTTAAAATATTTTAAAGTTGCGAATAAATTCAATACGCTTCAACGAGCTATCGGAAATATAACTTGCATTTTCTATTAAGTAACAGAGTAAGTTATGCTTTATCGTGATTTCCTCCTTCCGACTTTTGTGGAAAAGTTTCATTTTAATTGGTACAATTGTCTTGAGCGAAACTGAGTAGCAAATAAACAATGTAAAAAGTTGGTAATAAAATTATTTGTCGCGTTATTTATTGCAAATAATAACTTATGTGTAAAAACATAAAATCTATTTTGAGTTGCGTCAGGCTGTCTAACTAATCCGTCGACTGTTTGGAAGATTTTAATGAAATTTCAAACTGGTGTTATCCGACGTTCAGTATCGCCTGAAGCGTATGCAACTAGGTTAAACTTCAGATCTAGAAATCAAGTTTGCACCATGTACTCTATTACATTGAAATTTAAATTACATTCTCCTTAAACGTTATGTTGTCATTTTAATTATAAGATTAGCTTTTTATTTTACATCCCTTGATTTCCTTTACTCTAGTTTTATTGTATCTATGTATGAATTAAATATTTTGCTACTAATTTTCAACTTAAATTTTCAAATTATTTTAACTACGGTATCTTAATAGGAGTTAAATTATTTTGGCCTATTTTGCAAGCATTCTTACCGTTTTATGAATTTTAAAATCCGTTTATGGATACACAATCCTCATGTATAAGAAGAGATAAGAAATAAAAATACCACCAAAAATCCGGAATATTTATCAAAATTTTCCCTATAAAAACACCACTCAATAGCCTACTACCGTAAGTAGAACGTAGTTGCTTCGCGGTGCTTGCAGAAGTATTAGCTTATTCGTCTGAGATTTCTCCGGAGCAATTATTTGTCTAGTATAAGTTTGGAGTTGTTGCACCACCAATAACATTGTGGAAGCAAGGTATGCTGGCTCTCACAAAAGATATAATTTATATGTACTACTAACATTTCTTAGATTAATTTTTAAGAGACCGCTCAATTAACCATGGTGCTCTAATACACTTTTCACTTAATGCTTGACAACTGCAGTAAAATTGCGATATAGTGAATTATCGTAAATATACTCTAATAGATATTCATTTGTTTATTTTTCTCTAAACAATTGCTAAGAGTAGTACAATTTTTTTCTCTTACATCAACGTCACAGGGAAGTAGCAAAAAATAATTGTGTACATGTTTTAGTCGCGGGTGCTCGCGCGGTGAGCGAGCAAATTGTACCGAATGTTGGAGATAAGTGAAATTTATGTGTAATGATATCGACTCTTGCCCTTTATATCAGTGTGTTTGGTTCGATGGTGTTATTAGATAAGCTCCTAATTTATGGAGGTTGACAATTTGTAGTAAATTGACCATATATTGTGCTGCCACGTCATATCGCAGCGTAATGATATGTATTTTGTAATTGGTCTAGAATTTATGTGGAAAATAACCTTAAAATAAGTATTGTAAACGATCGCATGCGTGTCTGTATTTAAAAAATGGTTTTAACGTTAAAAATAATTTTAAGCTGTAAAATGTTATGTCCTCTACTACTATTAACAGGAAAATGAATTTGCTTAATACGTTTTCGCGCCCTAAACACTGAACGGTTTTTATGAATATTGTCAGAAAAATATTCGGTTAAAATACTTTTACTGAGCGTTTCTTTTTATAATATATATGAAAACGTGACGCAAGCAAAAGTATATTACAAAATTTCAATAACGAGCGATTTGAACAAATAAAAAATTGATTTACATTCTCAATAGGTTCTGCTTCAATGGGTCCTACATCAAATTTTATTTAACAGCAAACAAAACACATCCAATTCACAGAAACCATATGAAAGTAAATCCAATCACAATTTCGGAATTAAAATGCGATTCTATTAAAATCTATCGCTAATCGTGTATGCAAGTTTTAACGTTGATTCCGCCGTGTCCGATGTATCCCATCAGGAGGAAATTTAATTAAACGACGATATAAAAGTTTTATCTGACACGTTTGGCTTGCGGCCACCCGCTCGCTGCGGAACCTTAATAATATCATTAGGCTGTGTCTCGGTGAGGCCACTTGTTTTCATTTATAACAAAATGGCAGTCATTACAGCATAGAGCGAAGTGCTGTACCCCATTACACCTTAAAGCGGGCATTATTCTCGCTTTCGTCTTCATGTTACGTCTAACTTTTGCTTAAAACAACATTACAGTGTAATCTGTCTGCGGTTTCGAGATCTGCCTTGCCATACAATTGTTTTTAACACGCAGTACAACTTTGTTATCGCAAGTTTGTTTTGCATGCTTATCTGCGATTATGGCGAATTAAATTTTACCTCATTGCATGTTATGGTTATTGCATTAAACATTATACTTAATTAGTTTTATCGTATGTTTCGTGAGTGAAAAGTTTGTTCTAACAATAATTAATTAAATTAAGCAGTGATGGCCTCGGGGTAAGCAATGATGGCCTCGAGGTTTAGGCGCGCGGTCGAGCTTACATACACGCGGCACACACTTCTGATTTTTCGGAGTTATGTGTGTATTCACAATGAATTATCACTTGCTTTAACGGTGAAACCTGCACACCTAAAAGTTCTTAGGAATTTCTTAGGTGTGTAGTCCGCCAACCTGCACTAAGCCAACGTGGTGGACTGTGGGCTAAGCCCTTTCAATGGTAGAGGAGACCCGTGCCCAGCAGTGGGACGTATATGGGTTGATGATGAACAGTAATTAATAGCAGTTTACCCTCATACTTCAGTCCTTTTCTAAAAACACATAGTCGAATAATTTTTCAGAGTGGGTTATATGGTCAGCAACCAGATTTACACAAAAAAGGTTTTATTAAGATTTTATAAAGATTCGATTTTGAAAATGAATATTTCGACCTATGCATCGAATAAGGTTACTTATGACTATAACACCAAAGTACTTTTTATGTCTAAAATAGAGTTAAAATTGTTTATATATTGCTCTAGTAAAGTAATAACGATCATACATTTTGTTGTTGTTTGAAGAACATAAAAATTTACTGATAATTTTGTGCACAATTAAGTTTAAATCGCTGAGAAAGAGAAGTTGTGCAAAAGCACATATAACTTTATTCGATGCATAGGTCGATTTTTAAATATATCATGTGCTTCGCAAGGAATACATAAATTTCTACCTACCTATTTATTTTTTGTATTTCATTTTAATATATTTTATTTATACACATTTCTATAAGTCGTACAAATATGAAGTCGTATAATTTTTTTTATCGTTACCTTAACGAAGTAGAGTACTTACTTATTAGCTTCTGAGTTAAATATGACGCGGTATTTAACAAGCGATGGCATCAAGTATTTACACATCACCTTGAGAAATGTGAAGCCGCGGGTTCGATTCCCGTACTGAGACAAATGTGATTTATAAATATTTGTTTCGGATCTGGGTGAAATCGAAGCCTCGCATAGTTTTTGATAATAACCATATAAGATTCTATTATGCGGTATATAACTATTGGACATATTTATTTATTAACTTTACCAAAGATGAGCAATCTGGTATTGCCAGTCACGAAAATTAAATTACGGTTTTGTTGTTTATTATTTGTGTTGTGATTTATAGCGTTATATCCTTACTTTCGACACGAATAAACGCTACTAAATTTATTAAATAAGACACCTTAAAAGATGTAAATAAAAATTTTCAATTTTTAATAACAGAATGGATTGTAAGGGCACAAACAACCAGATAAGTAATTGTTAAGGCTCGGGTTTAGGGTTTGCAATCCCGCATTCCGCATTCCCGCATTCCCGCGGGATCCCGCACATTTTTAAGTCCTGCGGAATTCCCGCAAATGTGCGGGAATTCCGCGCGGAAATTTTATGACTCGGCAAGATAATTCAGCTACCACTGGCGGCCTATTAGCTCTATCCCAACAGTGTGGGCGCATCGGACGGTATGGATCAATCGATCGAACGGAATAAAAGATTGAAATGTGCGGCGGTTTGTTTATTCTGTTAGAAAAAAAGTGAGAGTTTCTAATTAAAGTGACACTTTACAACAGGCTACTACAAGTTTTGTTCGTTTATTTATTGCACAATGTAATTAGCAGAAATCGATGCAGTAAATTATCGATAAAGTAAATAACTCAACAGTAGGTAACAATTAACCGGGTAACGAATGGATAAGAGTCCCTCAAGACCAGGATGGTTGAAGCTTTTTTGGAGAGGTCTACGTTCAGCGGTAGACGGCCATAGGCTTTGCGAGGCTGTCATGGCAAAGAAAGAGGCTGCAGAGAGGGATCGTGAAAAAGTCGATCCCACTCGTAGACGAAGAGGCCGACAAATTAGCGCTGTAAGCTCTAATCGGTTTCAAGCAAGTTAAGACTTAAGAGAATGAATTTTTAGAAGTGTATATGTGTAGAGCATATAAGCAAACCGCAAGAAGGATTACCGGTATGTGTTCTTCTCGAGATCCCGGTGACCTTTGCACGCGGTAACCGAGAACCATGGGGTTTTTAGTCTGTTGTTATCTGCTGGTTAGTAGTAGTTTTACCCAGGCAAAAAAAAGACGGCGATAGGCTGAGTATATAAATAACTGAATGGTAGTAACAATTATTTAGGTTAGGTTCATCATCATCATCAGCCTATAAACATTCCACGCCTAGGCACAGGTCGCCTTTACCATTGAGAGTATAGGTCTTAACAACCACGATGGTTTGCGAAATGGTTTGGTTTAGTTTTAGTTTGGTTTTGTGCACGTTTCCTCACGATGTTTTTCTTTACCGTTAAATTGTGAACATACACACAGGTAACTTGGACAACTCAGTCGTGTGTGCTTGGGGTTTGGACCTGCAATCGTCCAGATACTCGACCGCGCCTATACCTCGAGGGTTACATTGCTGTTTAGGTTACTATTTATTATTTAGGAATGTATGAACGCGGAATACGGGATTGCAAACCCGCTACCTTACCTCATAAGAACTATGAAAAAGTATTTTTTCTATTAGATAAATTTATGAATGTCTCTATTATTATTTTTTTTAATATAGTATAACTAATGTACAGGTAATATAGATTTACTATATGCTTATTTTTGCATTTTGAATCTTTGCGGGAATTCCCGCGGGATCCCGCGGGAAAGACAAGTTTCCCGCAAATTTCCCGCGGGAAAAAAAATGGTGCGGGATTGCAAACCCTACTCGGGTTGCACAAGGAACATTAAAACAATTTCCCCTACAGTAAAACCCTATTAACCCGATTCTTGAAGAATTTTCAATTTCAATCTCGCTTATATTATTCGTTGAAAACAGTTCTAACCGAGGCGGTGGCAGAAGTTGTTAAATTATAAATGTTAACAAAAGTTTTTTTAAAACTGAATGCACGTTCTATTAAGAATGCAAAGAAATTCAAGGCTTTTTTATTATTTGCTAAGGCACGGCTCGGTGTAGAACTTATCCGAGGTCCAATGAAAAGAAATCCATTACGGCACACTTTAAATTCTCATTCTGATGTTTTCGTAGCCTCAAAAAGGTAGTGGGGTAGCCGCAGCTGTTCCCTGATTATGCTAACGATAATGTGACACTAACTCTGAATTACTGCTTGCTGAAAGTTGCCGCCGTAATCCACCTTTGAAAATGTTTTACTTGATATATTGAACGCTTTTGGCCATTTCAATGGATTTTATTTTTGGTTTAATGGTTATTTTTACGATATTTTTATTGCACGCAGTATCGTGATCGACGTGTGAAAGGGTTTCGCGATGTATTGGGGTATAGATTTTGGTGTGTTAGTATTAGGTGTAAAGGATTTAATGGGTTTGACTGTAAAAATACGGTCAATTTTCCTATTTTGCTAGCAGAATGTTTGAAAAATTGAGAAACTGTAATCCGTCTATGCTTATATGCGCGACAACAAATAACAAATGACTATCTATGTTTCTGCACAGCTGAGTTTTGTATTGCCTCGTTCCATGACTTGTGACGCAAATTATAACGCCAGTTCTTTTACAAATAAAAACGTAGAGATTTATTAAAACGTGATCAGAACTCAGCCCTTATCAGAATAAACTAAACATTAGAAGCAGGTGAGTCGTTTGGGTAAGTGTTATAACCATTACCTGCAAACTGTAAGTAGCGCTTTTTATCCATCCTCTAAATGTTGGAACTTCTTGGTAACTTTTAACAATAAAATACGGACTGTACTTGAGTAGGTTCTTATGTAAACCGTGATATCACTGCTGTAGTCAAGCAAGCTTTGGAAAATTGAATGCCGTACGATGAAAGCCTTAGAAAATAAGCTCCTTTATTGAATCGCTGAATGGACATCGTTCGGGGTATTATTTAAACATACATAGTATATATGCGTACACCAAACCGAACAAATAATACAGACTTTAAATAAAGATGTTGTTCCTAAAGTAGATTGTTGATAGGGTTAATATTTTGCAATGTTAATTGTACAATCTAATATTGTTATCCCAATATTAAATGTAAAGTTTAAAATTTAACAAAAATCGTACCTACTAAACAAAACTATTTGGTTTTGCATGAGTTAATCTACATCCTTTTGTTTTCTAATAATTCAATATAAAAAGTTTTTAATCTAATAAGTCATATACGTTAACAGTCTCACAAACAGATTTTATGGAAAAAATAAAAGGACATACGAGTGTATAATGTGTATGACTCACGCGAATATTTGCGGTGTCGGTGTGGGATCGAAATTTCGACCTGTAAAATTAAAAAATGTTTATTAACTATACATAAATAATTTTATGTATAGTTATGTATATAAGCAGTGATGGCCTCGAGGTTTAGGCGCGCGGTCGAGAATCTCGGCGGTCGCGGGTTCAAACCCCAGGCACACACCTCTGACTTTTCGAAAGTTATGTGTGTATTCAAATTGAATTATCACTTGCTTTAACGGTGAAGGAAAACATCGTGATAAAACCTGCACACCTAAAAGTTCTAAGGAATTTCTTAGGTGTGTAGTCCGCCAACCCGCACTAGGCCAGCGTGGTGGACTATGGCCTAAAACCCTCTCAATGGTAGAGGAGACCCGTACTCAGCAGTGGGCGTATATGGGTTGATGAAGATGAAGAAGAAATACTTTTAAACGTATTTTGAATAGAATTTATTTTCCTTAATGTACTAAACGAGATCAAGTTTGAAACTTCAAAAGACTTTACTGGGATGTCAGTTTTAACGTTAAATTTACTTGGAAATTTTCATAGTGCGTCATCGGGACTAAGAAACATTTAACAAACTAAAAGTTGCTGTTAAAGGAGTTAAACTCTGCTGTTTCAATTGATTTTTTTTTTGTACACGGTGCCTAATAAATCCCTTTAAAAAGTCCATCCTATAGTTTATTTATTTATTTAGCACAACCACATGACATAGAAGGTATATTAAAACATTAATAGCTTACTATAACTTGATTAGATACTAAGTCTGATATACATACATATACATATGACACATAGGGTAACATTATTGAGTTGTCTTAAAGTGATCGCTATGTGCGATAGAGCGGCCGTTTGTACCGAGTATGTT
This sequence comes from Cephonodes hylas, assembly GCA_030295005.1. Classification (NCBI taxonomy): domain Eukaryota; kingdom Metazoa; phylum Arthropoda; class Insecta; order Lepidoptera; family Sphingidae; genus Cephonodes; species Cephonodes hylas. The sequence continues at coordinate 5,852,224 of AP025368.1, forward strand.
TTGTTAATAATATTCGTGTAAATAAAGTGTTAAATAAATGAATAATTAAATGCGTGAAGATATATTCTGATCTAAATTACGCACGACGTATGCAACAATAAATAAATCATATCTAATAAATTACACAGCTCCAGGGATTCAATTAATTAGTCTCAATACAATTGGATATGTATTACGCAAGCATCGCGCCACGATTTATGAGCGTTTGAACTCCGAATGCCGGCATTGTTAATCAAATAAAAAAGATAATGATAATTGCCAGTCGCCGCGAAGCCTGCATTATGAAGTTGTTATTTAAATATTTTTATCTTGTCTCCCAAAACCTAGCCAATTATATTTTATGCAAAATGATAGCGGCCGGTCGTTCGCTTAAATAAATACCTTTATTAAGAGCTTAACGGCCTTTTCAGCACCTCGTTTTAAATTTAAAAAGCGGATAAATTTAATTTTGTCGCTTAATTTCCATTTAAATTTTATTAAGTCTATTAGGTAAACAAAATATTTGTGACTTTATTTGAGGTATTTTCAATAGTGCTCAAAAATATTGCGATGAATTTAACGTTTTAATCATGCTTTTTTAAAATTTGCTTTTTTAGTTCTAAATTTTTTCAACCACGTTTGTTGTGCAAAACAACACTAATTTTAAAGATTTGTATTTTATGTTTTTATATATCAGGTACATATGGAACAACATAACAGTACATAAAGGCGAAATTACTGCGGGATAAATATGTACTGTTCAATTTTATTTGAACGTTCCAAAAAAAATAAAAATAAAAAAAACTCATTTTTAAGAAATATAGCCTACATTACGAGGTAATTGTTTAGCATAAAATATAATGAATGAATGAATTTCAACGCAGGTGCGAGAAAAACTATCCTTTAAAAACACGCTACAAGCTGCCTTGTAGCATTAAACAAAGTCTAGCTTAAAGAAATATAACATTTTTAGTTTTCAGTACAGGTAAAAATTGCATCGTATCTAAAGTCGGCAGGGTGTGAAGTTTCGTGTGCAATTGAGGATTCTGCGCGTGCTACCTTTTATGTGCGCAAATAGATTCGACGCCTGGAGCCGGTCCAAGCCGGTCGGCTTTATTGCAACATAAATCCTTATCTAGTGCCGGCTTTTTGTACCACTGCGTCTGCTCCCTATCAGTGGGAGATTAGAAGTCATTAACATGCTCATAACAATATGTTCTGCTGGGAGAAATGCTATTAGCAGTATTGGAAGTGCACACTCCGGCAAACCTATTGAGATTGCTATATGATGCTATATTGTTTATACAATATGTTTAGTTGGGCTTCGGCTTAAAAAATTCGTTGACTTTACTATTAGTCTCCTTGTGAAGGAGATTAAATTATTCGTAATTAGCAACATGATGCCATAAAGCAATCCGAAAATTATTAGCTTCTTCGAAATTTAAAGAAGCTCTGATTACATTTAAGAAAGGCGTCTGCTTTAATAACGATCGCATTATTCAAAACAATGCACAACTTCAAATTGAAGAACTGAAAACTAATTCATTGAGTTCATATTTCTACAAAGAAATGACGTGGAATTTCAAACATAATTTAAAATATAAACGGACGGCTTTTAACTTTTTCAATACGGACTTTATTGAATCGGTGAGCGTGAACTCGTCTAAATGGAAGCAAAATGCGAAATTATGCAAAAACATTTTTGTTATGCTCGGAGAGCGGCGGATTGTTGTCAGTGAAATTAGAGTTAGTGAATGGGATTTCCATTCAACCACCGAGAGCTTGTGTCAATGATAAATAGATATAAAGACGTGTACAATTATAATTTTATAAAAGGTATAAATCCCCACAAAGTGACCCACGCAAGCGTGCCGTGTACTGCAATCTGCCTGTGTATCGCCCGGCTACAAGTAGGTCGGCATAATTGTTTAAATTATGTCGACTGGTTAGGTAGTCACACTCATTTCTCCACAGTCTACTTGTTTTAAGTTGCCTGTACTTGTCTGGTTTTTATTTTTATACTGGCACAAATAAAAAACTATAACATTTAAATATAGAACGGTTATCAAAGAAAATATTTCAAAGGACCCTTGTTGTGAAACCAGGAAAACCATAACGAAGTTATGTTAATGAAGTTTGCGGTAATGTGACAGTTATGATGTGGCGTGCGAAATTGTCGTCACATCTGAGATTTCTTGAAATTGATGAGCAATTAACCAAGCAGGTGGTTAAAACTAAGGGTTATTATCATACGATGCTCGTTAATGGTTTATGATATTGTGCTTTATTATTGTTATATGTTTGAGCAAACAAAATTATTTTATATTTTGTTTCATTAGGCACAGTTTAATACACAACAAATGATTCGTCAGTTATTTTAACTTTGCATTAAACAGGATATAAGCTTTCCGTTGTTTTAATGGGTTATTTCTAGGTCACTTACTACTACCAGGAATCTCGTGAAAAATGTTAAAACATTTAGCTTAATATTAATATAATTATTATCATTGGGCAATTGAATTCGTCCATCTTGAAGACATCTTGGTTCTTTATTCTGCCCTAACCTTATGCTGCAGAACTAATTAAGGAAGTAAGTATATAATAAATAATTTATAAAGTATAAGCTCATACACACGCATATGTATATGAAATATTTGTTTTTAAATGGTTTTGGCTTACTTATAAGAATATTATACGAATTTCACAAGCCTTTATGAATAAACCTTTTAATTTAAAACATATCGGGCCGATTTTATTCATTCGGCTTTATTTTTGGTTGTGGGTCGAGCAACATGGGTTGTTACGACACAAACAAAATTGGTTTACAAACAATCGACCTGTCGCGAATAAACTTTAACACCTTCAAATTGGAGAGCTATCTTTGTTTTACTCGCTCAGTATTATTTTTTGTAAGAATATAAACAATTCATGGAAACGAAATTAAAATTTGCAGAGGAATTTATCAGCGGGCGTCTTTTATTTATTTATTTTTTTCTGTTTTTTCGTGTACGTAGGTACACAGTAATTGTAGTTCCGGCCTTCCTCTATAAGATGAAATAATAATATTATTATTTTTTAGTATTTTGGAATTGGAACAAAAAGAAATTAGTTATAACTAATGTACCTTTTTACATTGCTTTATTAAGGAGAAATAACCTCAAAGTTTAGGCGCCCCATGGTCTTAACATCGTGACGAAACCTGCGCACCTAAAAAGTTTTTAGGAATATCATCGGTGCGTAGTCCGCCAACCCGTACTTGGCCAGCGTGGTGGACTAAGGCCTAAACCCTCTCAATGGTTGATGATGATAATGATGATTAAACCTTATAAATAAAATATTATTATCATAAAGAACACGTTGTGATACCCAACCATTGTTAGAACTATATCATCAAAGTGAAAAAAGCGGTTCACGACTGCAATAAAAATTACGGTATCCCACACGACAACAGTGATGTGAAGTGAACAATTACAAATAAGCTAGCAGCGGCATCGTTTTCAATATCAGTGGAGCGGGCGCTTTCCGCCTCCCGTGTTTTCACATTTTTGCTTGTTTTATCCCGAGGCCTAGTCGGTGCAGCTGGGAAAAATGGACGAGTCACAGGTCACGAGCGAGCGAAGTGCAGATCGTTGTTCGCCGTTAACTTGAATGATTTTTGTGTGGTTTGTCTGTGATTTTTCACATTTTTACCCACAGCCTTTTATGCTTTATTTGGCCGTGTTCTCTTTGAACCCTCGGCCAGTCAACGGCCTGATAAATGGGTTTGTCTAAGATTGAGTGATCTGGGTTCGTTGTTAGTTTATATAGCGATTTTTTTAGAGAGCTTTTTAGGTTATGAGAACCGATTAAAAATAGTAGAGATTGTTTTATTCAATTTGAAAATATCCTCGTGCAGTCTTTTAGAAGGATTTAATGTTAGAATTGTAATGTGAAAAGTTCCCTATTAATCGATCTCAAGATATTTTTTCTCTTAATTTTTCTAATTCTATTAGCACTTTTGGACCAATTTATTTAAAAATATCGTTGACAGTAGTACTTCAGTCATCTACAAGCCCATAGAAGAAAATTTTATAGAAGAAACCTTACCGGACCCATACACCATCAATAATATTGATCAATATTCTGATTGTACAATATTATTGAACGTGTAGGGATAATATTGAAGCATTGCGCCGTGATTGAGCAAAAGATTGATGGAGCTTAATTTTTATTGATCAATATTTTTTTATTGCGCTGTGTAGGGTTAATTTTGCGCAATACATTTCTTTTTTTTTTTCTTTTCAACAAAATCACCAGCGTGGCTGCCGCCAAAACTTCGTCGTCAGACATGTTGTTCGCACGAAAATATTGATCAGAGTGGTTTATCAATTTTATTGACAGAAATAATTGAACGTCTGGAATCAAATTATTGAAAAATAAAAAGATTGTTCAATATTATTGTAGGTGTATGGGGCCCCTTATACAAATACAAAACAATACTACTCTAACATCGGCCCAATTCGGTGACTAGTTCGAATTTTAAAAACATACTTTTTTAATTGTAACCGAACACATTTAAAAATGGAATACAAAAACAGCCTGTTTAAACATGTTTTGGCTCATTCTTCACGTAGTTTGCATACGAAATAAATGGCGAACAAATAAAAATTCACAACCATAATACAACTTTATTTGGCAACTTAATATCCAGTGTTTGGAAACATTTTTTGCAATTACATTCGTCGCGCACACTTACTAGGCACAGAGTCTGCCAATCTGGCCCCGGGCTGCGTATATTTTATAAAACATGGCAAAGTCGAGGCTGTGACACTTAATTAACTTTAAAGCAGTACAAACTTGTTGTAGGACAAAGGGGCGCGGATAGTATGCTAGGCCGCACACATTATTTGGTGGTGCAGAGTCGCAGTAAGGTCAAACTTACTCCTCAGTAAGTGTATTGCAAAGTTAGCTCGAAGTTCTTATGTGTAATGTTTGACTGCTCGTATTTGCCGATGGAAATATTTTTTCTCTTCTTTATTTGTCGTGAGTGGGTCTAATGTAGCGTGTGAAGTGCTCTGGATAGCGTCGAGAAACTTCGCTCCATATTGTCTCCTTATTATATATGGCCCGCCTATTTCAGCGCATAAACTTGTGTTATACTACATAACAGTACGGAATATGAGTTGGTAAATTGGATGTGTTTTTTGAAAAAAAAAGAAATGCTAAAGTTTTTTTGTCTTACTTAAGCAATTGCATTTTTGCAATGTAAATTTATTCTCTAGGATTTGTTAAGAAAATAATTATAAATTTATTATGTTTCACATTTTTTTCTCCCAATTCTTGCTCTTAAATATGCTTATTCTTAAGCATATAAAAGGTTTTGGCCCTCCCCCAGATAGACTAGCATCGATTTATCAATCAAAACAGTAATGAAAAATTAAAACGACACTCATTTGCATCGAACAAACCCGTGGTACGAAATAGGCACCTCATTAACACGCTGACAGATTATTCGTTAAAATCCCACTCAATTGACGAGCCAATCACACTCACACCGCGTAAACTTACGTATTGTCAAACTCCTGTACCATGATTATACAGATTCCCGTAAACTAGACGTATGTAATGTGTTTAATTAAACTATGAATTAAAACCGCAGGATGGCGATTGAGCGTGTGTATCATCGCTTATATTAGTATTAATAATTTCGCTAATAAACTCGCGATGTACATTATTGTTTGCTGGATATGAAATTCTATGGAAGGGTTATAATATAATGTTACTGATTTCGTAAAAAAGGGCTTGGTACTTTTAGAAATTCAAACGCAAATGAGGATTAACTAATGTCGTCATTACTCTCTATTTTTAGTTTATATAGCTGTATCAGTTTAGAAAATAATATTAAAACTCGGTTCAAGTTTTAACTACATATAAATATGTCATCGTGTAACATTACAATTTTGATTACCTGCAGTCTCATTTGAGAAATGAATGATAGAAGGATCCCCACCACGTTCAAATTAAATTGAGAATTGTTAAGAAATTTCGTTGTTTCTGTATAAGCTTAAACCAATAAATACGTGTATCAATTTACGTCATTCCTCAATCAAAAGGGAACTGCGACAATGCAATACACAGCCCAGGAACGATCAAATAAAATCGAAGAAAAAGACGTTTTCAATTCAAACAGGGAGAAAGAATGGCGTTGATATCGAAAGCAAATGACAACACATGTTTGGTGTTCTTCACGTGAATAGATGCCAATTTGTTAAGATCTGAAAGGAATGAATGAGCCTGTTGCGGTGTGAACAGCCATAATTGCGTGTATTGTACTTTATTGAATAGGTTACTAGGTTATGACGAAATTGACGACCCAATTATTACAGATAGTAGAAATGCCTACATCGTGGAAGTAGCATAAATTAACTGTCGAAATTAATGCTACTTCTTGATCCGTCCGTTATTAATTTTTACCTTTTGTCCCTTAATATGTCAAAAGTTAACAGTTCAATGAGTCCCTTGTGAAGCAAAAATGAATTTTAATACACACGGACACGGGCCTCTGCAACTGAGAGGGGTAAGCCTTAGTTCACTTCGCCGGCCTATACTGGGGTTGGCAGACCACAGTCCTAAGAAATTTCTAAGAAATTTATGATGTGCAGATTTCATCACGATGTTCTTCACCCTTAAAGTAAGGGATAATTCATTATGAATACACATATGTTTATCTTTATTTATTATATTAAACGTAACCCTCTATGTATTGGTTTCTTTTATTCGCGTATCCATTGTGCTGCTTTTACAATTTCAAACATCTCATTGAGGTAATAGTAGTAACGTAATTCCTTGGATTTGTACTGCCGTTTAACTCCTAAGGTAGAGCAAGGATATCTGACGGGGCTATAAAATGGGCTTACATCTAAATCTACTAGTCCTTCGGCAGCTTAGTGGAGCCCAATTGTCGGAAATATGGGAATATGAGCTCGGAATGCCGTCTTAACTCGCCAGCTATTGTTATTTCTCTGTTGTAGACGTCCATTCTGGAGATCGACGGGATGTGTCAGCACATTTAGGATATTTAAGAATTTCTTGCAAAATGCCTTAGAGGACAAAAAATGTTTATACTGAAATTTCAATTTGGTTTTATTGGCTATATTAATTATATTATCAGGATATGGAGGTAGGTAGGAATGCCCAATAGCGACAGAAATAAAGTGTGTTAATGTAGCAGTGACATAGTGATTGGTATGCAATCTGAATTGCTTTATAATTATCAAATGCATGACGTCATGTCAAACACGATATAATAATACTATTTACTCTCCTAAAAACTTCTAGAATTAGATGTAGCTATGTCCACCCACCTTAGTGAGATCACTCAACCGTCATCCTTAACATAGATCAATATAAAGCTTTATCTTTCATTTTCTTTTTGTAAAATATTCTTATGTTTATTATAACATCAAAACATCCATAGAATGATTTTAATGGCTGCAATACTAGATATTTCATTTACAGCGCATTGTATACGGTTGACGTCACATTATCTAATTACGAGATACATACATTGGGTAGAGCGGTGGTCGATGCGACCGCGTGTGGGTTATCTCAGGATATCCGACATCGCGGCGGATACAGCGTGCCCATGTTTCGAGCCCGTGATAAGAGTGTGTCACAAAATTACCAGCGAGGGTATTTGTAGGGTTAATCCTTGTCTTAAAACTGTCTTTGATATTTGTTGGTAAATTAATTTATCAAAAGGTATGATGTGGTATTTTGACCAGTTGGGGTAAAAAATATAATTTCCGTATTTGACTAGACGGGCAAGCATTTGTCTGAGTTTTTTAGCATGTATTTATTTAAATGATTTGTCAGGCATTTTAATAAAGACGGAAAACATCGCATGGTAATGTTCTCCAGAAGACTTTTCTAGGGTTCTGGGATCGACTACGTCCTAATTTCTTTCAATAGGAAGGTAGTTTGTGCAAATATAGATACATATTAATGAGATTCTTGATAGAATAGTTTGGGGCACAACGCGTCATTGTAGTATGCCAAAACCAGCATATTTGGTCCACATAATATTATTAGGCATAAATCTACTTAATTAACCATTATGTTATACAAGTAATTATCATGTCTAAATTTCAGGTCCATAATAATATTAGTAGGGTACAATTTAGTTAATGTGAAACCCTGCGTAGTCAACAGAAATTACGTTAGCGGAATAAAACTGGGCCTTTGATTAATTTCAAAGTTTGTTATTTGCGATGATTGTTCATTGTGTTTGTTGGCTTGTTTGTGTTATTATTTAGTTTCAATATACATACATAAGCAACTCGATAAAGCAATGTTCTAAGTTAAACTTAAGAGTCTTCTTGGAAGCAGCCTTGACTATTTAATTGAATATCAACAAAACAGTTGTAAAATTTTGTGAGAGTTGAGTAATTTATTATATTTGAGTAATTCAACACTTTAAAATAATTAATTTAGCCTACAGTATATATTTTTTTATCGTTGTACTGATGCATAAGGATATTTCTTTTAAAATCAAGGCAGAAGTAGTTTCATTGTGAATGTTTAAGTTATATCTACCTGCCTGCATTAAACAATTTGTTGTAAACTGGAAATGTTTTAAGAAACAGATATTCGATTATACAGATATTTTCGTTAATCCGATGTTTTGTTCATTCGTATGTTGTGTCAAGGAATTATAAGCAATTAATTTTACAAAATATTTTCTGAAAATCTAATGTAAATTTTAAATAATAAAATAATGCCGTCAACGGTCAAAACAAGACATACTTATCTTAAAAGTAATGTAAAATCTCCCTTATGAATGTAGGTCATAAATATCACAAAGGCACAATCCCTAGCTACAAAGGAGCTTTGCACACAACTGACGATTTAGAGTTACGTAATTACGCTCAGAAATAGGCACGTTGGTACAAAATGAAGACAATGGCGGCCCCTCGGGATGGCTGTAACTCAAAACTGATTTAAAATATTCACCATCGGCCTTTTTGTTTCAGAAAGGGCCGAGGGCTCTGTTTACTGTGTCGATTGAATGTCATCCTTGCACAGACGAAGGGTTTCGTTACTCTCCAAACTTTTGTTATCGAACTTGATAATTAACACTTTTGTCTAACAAATCTTTGTATTTACTTAGAGTCATTCTAAGTTAAAGATTTATATTAGTTTTTTGATCTAACGAGCCTCGATGGATTTGTTTGCAGTTTAACTTTGGTGGTGAAACTATTTAAGATTTATTTGCAGTAATAATCAACTTTTATTGAGTTTTACTCAATTTATGTTTCTTGACAGTAGCGCAGTTTTAAGTCACCAGTTTGCAAAATGTGGGGCTGCAGGTTTGACAATGAAGGTTTTTATGGTCCACAATTTTTCTTTCAGCTGTGTATGTGTAAGGCCAAAAAGTCTGTCGTAATTGCTGATACCTACAGCAAATTTTTTACTGTGGGGGGTCTAAAATATGTTTGTGACCGTCGTGTGTATTTATTATTATTATAGTATCATGTAACTTAAAGATAAACACAAATATCTTAGCTCTCATTTTTCTCAAATTATTGTTTGCATTTATGATCACGTACACGCTACAAAAATGCTGAATATAGGTCACTTTTGTCGAGACACTCGAAAATTTGAGATGAGGCCTAAAAGTAATAGTGCTTTTGCTATCGATCGCGTAGTTATGAATATTGTAGATGAATATAAGTACTTTTACATGTTACAAGATGTAAAATGATATTAGAATGATTTGATGGCAATTCAAGTTATTTGAAATGTTATAATCGTTTTTATAATCTGCATCATGATCTCTCGGTACAACGATGATATGAGCTTTGTGATCTAAAACTCACAGGTTTGATTTCCGGGTCGGGAAAATTGTTATTGGGTTTTTCCATAAGCAAATTTTCCGTAGCAGCACGGAGGCTGGGAAAGTGCCTGGAAAATGACAATGGACTCGTCCTCTATTATAGAGGAATACATATACTTCTAGTGTATTTCTGTATTGTATAGTAACATTGCTTATTGAAAGTATTAAAAGTAGCAGACGTTGGATGAGTATACTTTTAGATTTGCTTATTTATTCCGATCAATGTTATTCGTAAGAAACTTATTACTTTTACTTCTTTTACATACACTAACTCATGTCCTGTGAGAAAAAGTTATTATGAGAAAAATTGTATCCTGTGTCACAGACAGATAGATAGGTGCTTATCGACACAGACTTCATTTTTAAATTACACGGCTCAAAGAGTTAATGTGAATTTATAAATAAATATAAAGAATGACCTTCGGTATGGCACTGCAAGGTAAAAATGATTTCGGATTAATAGATACTAAAGATACTTCATTTATAAAAGACCTTGATTTCAAAAATTAAAGAAAATAAGACAACTATTACTTCTATTCTTTTAATCTCATTATTTTTATTCAAGTGTGCCGTGAGATCTACAGGTCACGATTCTAATTCCCGGGTGGAACAGTGCTATTAAGTTTTTTTATCAAGAAATTCAGTAGGAGCTCAAGGTCTGGAAATGTAAACAAAATAGAAATAGCTTTGTTTTACTCTTATTATAGGTACCTCTGTTACCTTTCGGCGAATATAGTTTTGAGGTTTGTATAGATAAATAAATATACCCAATACAAAATACCACATATATATTTATTCTATTATGAACTCATACCTAAGTCAATGTGTAACACTAAGGCATGCAGGCATCCTCATGATATTTTTCTTTGCCCTTAAAAAAGCACTTGGTCTGTCCAACCTTATTCAGTACTCCGCTAGGCGTGAATAGCCTGCTTATACACGTACTTAATCGTCGAACTCGAGACAAGCGTCTTTACAGTCCAGTCCACTCGCAAGTAAGCTATCGTTAATGCTGTCATCAGATATAGGTTAAGATCAGGCAGCGTTTGAACCGTTATGAAAGACAAGGCGGCGATTTGCTCAGGCTCTATGTTGGCTGAAAGCCAGGCACCCATTCTTTGAGCTCAACACCAATATTCCATTATCCTAATACACGTTAGGGCGTGTTTAAACAAGGTTAACTGAGCAACGTCAGCGTATTACTAAATGTCACATAAACATGAGGATTACCTGTAAGCTGTTCTGTTCTATATTCGCCTGAACATGGATTTTGTGAGCTCATCTTTGTGCGTGGAATTTTATTTAAGTCGTGTGTTGATGTTCTTGGATGTTTTTATGTGTTTTTGTTATGTCATTAAGAAGTAACGGTTTAATAGTTTAATTAGGTACTTTATAGTATCTAGTCTTAAGTATCAATAAATATTTATTGCGTTTGTTTAATTAAAAGTCGGGAAATTAATTTTGATTCAAGTTTTATAATACTTTTAACTACTGTCATCGACATTTTTCTTCCGACTCTTTGGTTACGCGGCTCCCGTGTGGCTTAACGGTGCAGAAAATAGGTTCGATTCCCGGGTCAAGAAAATTGATAATGTTTTTTTTTTATTTTATTTAAGCACGTTTCTTACTACATTACATTTAGAATACTATCTCTGCCCTAATTTTTATTTCATTATTTACACACAAAAATTATTTACAAATTGTTTAAATCATAAATACTAATAATTCTTAAAAAAAAAAGCAGGTCGCGGACAGATTATAACTTTGTGTATACTTTATACTTCGAAGGTAACAACAACTCAGCACAGACCGATCTTTTTGCCTACAAACTCAAAAAACCTATTTAGGCACTAATTGGCCCAATTCGAAATTCAAATCCCGACAAAAAAAATAGAAGCCAAGCCTCGGCGTGATAAACTAGTGACAATAGACGTGATGTTAAGAAATCCCGGAGTTGGCTCGTTAGTAAGACGTGCCACTCGTGTGAACAGACCCTAACGCGACGAGAGCGGATGCACGGTGCAGTTACACGGTTAATGAATGTGCATCCGACCTATTATTTTACAATGAAATATGGCCTTTGTTAACACCGATTGGCGTTTGTTTTGGATTTATCACCACCATTACACCAGATTGTGACGTAGGCCGTGTCGTGAGTCTTTGGGTATGAGTATGTTACGTGCTGAAATGATCGCCTCTGTATAATAGTTCGGTTATCTTTAGGAGTGCCTCAAGCTCTCGCGGTACTAGTACATGCTGAACAATTTAGAAGTCCTAAGTTCGGTTCCCGGGTTGAAAATTAATATAAAAAAATCTCAATACCAGAGCGAATCTAGAATTGTGTCCAATAACGGCAATATTCGCACCCTCTAATACGTGGGTCGAAAAAACAATTGGCGATATATTCTATCCCTAATGGGAACACAAGCGTGATGTTATGTGTGTATATACAATGTTATCAACCCATTTCCCTCTTGGTTCTGGTTCTCGGAATAATTAGTGTTCCGTCAAACGTTCGACTGGCAGCCGCTTACATCGAATTCAGTTTGCAATTTAAAACTTCATGCGTGGGTGTTGGGATAGAAACAAAAACTGGTGAAACTGTTTCATTCTGTTCCATAGGCCTGTAACCTAATCTTGAATCGCTTTTTTAAGGTTTCACATCTACATTCATGAACCTACTTTTATGCAAACATGGATGGGTTAGACAGCTCCCATTGTACTGCGGCATAAGAGATGTGCGGTCTATAGCCCTCGAATTCGATTTCCGGGACGAAAAAAGTGTTAATAGAATGTTATGAAATTTGCAGTTCCAGTTTAATTCTTTAGCACCCGATTACATATAAAGTGCTTAAATGTAAAAGTCAATAACTCTAGACTTCGACGTAAGTTGATGGACGATGCAATTCGTTGTCTTAGTAGTGATAATTGTATATTAAAATAGTGGAACGGTGGGTCCGACATACCTACGAGTCTCAACCTCAGGGACGATCCGTAAAGGGATTTCCTTGTGTATACAAAAACAAAAATATGAAACCCTGAATATTTTATTCAATACTATCTAAGAGAGTTTTTGTCGTAGTTTAATAAGTGTCACTGAATTCTAATTGGGATTAGCCAGGATAACGTTTAATGTGATTTTTATACAGAAAAAGGGTTTTGTCTCAAGAAAAAACAATCATGTTGTTGCTGCAATTGTCTTCAAATACATATACTTAAAAAAATGTTATTAAAAATTGTATGTATTTTTTAATTTTAAAATGTAAAGAAAAAGACAAACGTTAATCAAGTGACTGAATAATTAGTATTAAAACCTTTAGGGACATTGAATATTGTAATACAACTTCAGTTTTTAATATTTTAACAAACGACGATATAACAAGCCAGAGTGCTGGTCCTAAATAATTAAGCTGCCAAATTTCATAACAATGAGGCACGTTTTGGGAATTTACAAGTGACGGCAATTTAGCTGCTCGTCTATCAAGGTTTTCTGTTACAAAAGTTATTATTCTTAACAGAGCGGTGGGAGTAGAGAGCCGTATATAATAGCGGGATGATTAAAATATCAGCAATCCCTCGCGGCACCCGCAGAATTGTCTTTTGTACATAGAAATAAACGCTCAACATCAAGACAATTTCCCCCCAAAAGGAGCGTCACGGCTAACGCGACACAGATATTTTATTATCCACCGTCGGTTTTTCCTCTCGCAGTGTCGTGTTATTCATGGCGGGAAGAGTTATTATTACTGTGCAAATTGAACAAACATAACGCGTTGAATGCGTGTGAGACGGGTGCGGCCGTGTTGTTTGATCGGCTGAAATGTTTTCGTAAAATATTTCAACTCCACCGGCTCGAGCGCACTCGTAAAAATTATTGTTACAATCGCAATTAAATTAATTCCCTTGCACAATCAAATTAACTTGGACGCAACTCTGACGTATGCGGTGGTTTGCAAATTAATTTCTGGTTGCCTCCAAACAGATGTTTTGCAATGTTTTTATTGATATAATTTTTGATATTGCTTTTTTTGTATAAAGTTTAATATGTCATTTTGTTCTATTAATCATTTCTATTAGGTATACTATTAGCTTTGTTTAACGTTGGCTTGTTAGCATGGATTACATTTTGAAAGGTGACATATTTTTAGAAGCTGATTTTATGCTTGCACGTTGGCTTTGAAAGTCCATTTATGGTTACTGGAAATATGGGAGGTTTTAAGAGATAGCTCATTGTTATTTTTATGCACCTGCGGTTTATGGCTATCAAATGGATGGGATATAAATATTCGAAAAGCTAAAACGTTTAAAATGGATTTCTTTTCTTCACGTTTAAAAGTAAGTTTAGTTATCCATTTTTGTTTTGCCACGAATTCTTTTTACACTTAACTATTTTAAGGTATGATGAGATGCTTTATATCCCTGCCATTAACTGTTTACCCAGTGGGGTTGCCTTTTAGCCAGATGACATGAAGCGTGACAGACTTATTTAAAAAAACAACTCATCGTGGTGTAACTTGAGGCGTTCGCGTAACAAGCATTCAGGCCTGTGCCAAGTCAGCGGGAACAGCATCACATCGTGACGTAATGTAGTCTTAAACATAAATCCTTTGTTATCTCGTCGGCAGCAAAATATATAGCAACGCACAGCAAAGCTATGAAACGTAGTCAATCTGCATAAATTTGCAGTTGACCCTGTTATTACACACGCCAATTTATGTACACGACAAATTTAATGGCATTCTGTTTTGCGGATCGTTTCAAAATGATTCGGAACGAGAACTTCATGCTTGTTAGTTGGCGTTTTACACATTCTGATCGAAATTTAACGTATGTTTTTGTGTTATTTTCGGCGCTGGCGATGTTTGCCACTGCGACGCTTTAATTTATGTGCGATATTTTATATTGTACGGTTATGAAATGAAACGCCGCACTTATTTTCAGTCGAGACAAACGTCTGTGATTCATTTCGGCTTGGAGGCCGGTTGCTTGTAAAAAGTAAAAAATGAATTTTGTCATATGAGACCTATAATTATTTTTATATTCAAGGACTATTTATTCATTATATTCAATAGTAACATGTACCAATTTCAAAACGACATAGGAGTCATATACAGTCAAATAACTAATCATCTCAATAAAAACATGATTGTTGATTATGTGGACATTAAAAACAAATGAATTGCTTCTTCAAGAAAGATTATAATCAAAATTTACAGAACCATGAAAGCGATAAACATTGGATAGGAAAACAAAAGCAAGGTTAGCGTCGGTTTGGAGTCCTGTGGCACAAGTGTGTGCTGTGCGGTCGGGGGACCAACATCTGTGTCTGGCAATTATTGGGTTCAACTATTTGGATTTTTTCTTGAACTAAATTTAGAACACAGCTGGCTATATGTGAGTGAAAAAATACTACTTCGTCTATCATTTCGGAGATATAGATATGAGTAAAAAATATAATATGTCCGTTTATACATTTTGATTGTTAAGGGGGAATTATACATAGCTTTGTTTATATAAGATTTTGTCTTAACATTCCAGGTGATTGTAGAGATGGTAAAATTCCGACTTTACAACAATAAATAAATTCATAAAACTGTTTTAAATAATATAAAGCCTCGATATAAAATCCATTATCAGCTTGAAGCTGAAAGTTGTACCTGGCATTAAGACTCAGTCACTGGAAATAATTTGACAATGTCAGTGTCTATGTAAATTTTATCCAATATTTTAAGTGTAAATTTTTCGAACACCAGCTATTGTCACTTAAAATTACTTTCCTTTTTTATACTTTTATATTTGTAATGGAAGCCAAGCGACCTTATTACGAAACGAAGACTAAACTTAGAGTTTTTAATGTATATTACTATTATAATATGTTATGTATAGTGATAATTTAAACATAGTGACATCGGATAATAATTTGTATTTTGCATTATTTGGATGTATATTGTGAGGAACTCAGGTACACTTTAAAGTTTTTAGAAATTTAGTCCGCAAAACCGCACCTGGCCAGCATGGTGCAATACGGCCTAAGCCCGTGCCCAACCGTGGGTCGTATGTAAACTGATGTTGTTGATGAAGAAGATGATTTTGGATTACCAAAACATGAATGCGAAATTCTACTGCTTCGCGCCCCAGGCGATTAGAAATTCTATTTCATTCGCGGATTTAGCAGAATAAATTCCACATTTTTACCTTATTGTTTATTTCGTGTTTATTATTTCCTCATAAGTTGTAAAAACGGAGGTGGTAACATTTTCCTCGTACATTTAGCGAACAGCCTACATATTATTTTATAATAAAGCGAGTTGAAAGGATTCACGAAACATGAAACACGAGACGTGAGTAATTTGCTTCATTCTATGTTAACACGGGGTTAACGTGAAATTTCCATTCGTTTTTCTATCATAAACAAGAACCTTTCATCTTTAATAAAAACACCAGTTGTGAGGAATTCCAAGAAAACAACTTTCAAGTAAAAGTGGAATTAAAACCTCATCTCGGAGAAAATTAAACCGCGAATAGTTAATGGATCTTAACTCGATTTCGAAACGCTAACTTTGTCGAGAGCGACTCGTTGGCTTCAATAAGATTCAGGCAAGTTTGGGAAAATTTGCTTCCTTTTAAAACGGTCCGCCATTTAACCATTTCAGAGGAAACACTCGAAACAAAGGCCGCAGCGACATTACAATTTTTTTTTCTTTTGAGTTGATTCGATATTAATATGAAGGCCTAAGCAATGAACTCACAATTTAAAATTTAATAAGTTAACGTATGCATATTTAAATAAATACACCAGACAGTCCCATACACAGTTCTGTGTGTATCAAATACTACGAGAGACTTTTCGGCCTTACAAGCAGCCAGATTTTACTTTGAATATATTATTTATTGTAATAAACGTACCTACGAGTTGTGATGGCCTCGAAGTTAACCACGCGAATTTAAATTACTGCGCTCGCGGGTTCAAACCCCTGGCACACATGTCTATCTTTTCGAATTAACGTATGTTTCCACCCGTACACCTAAAATTTCTTAGGAGTTCCTTTGGTGTTTAGTCCGCCAACCCGCACTAGGCCAGCGTGGCAGACTAGGACCTAAACCCTTTCAGTGGTAGAGGAGGTCCGTGGCCAGGAGTAAGAAGTATATTGACTGATGATGATGACGATGATGATTACTTAAACAAAATTTATGTCCTTTAAAAAGATAACAAAAAGTACACATTTGCAATAAATAATATTTAGGAAAATTTACTCAAGAGGAAAATATTACCATTTACTAATGCGAAGACGGGCGCAAGGGGCAGACGAAACAGAAACAATAATAAGGATAAAAAATTCATTGCAAGATGTTTTAACTATGTATAAATAAAATAAATGCCACTTTCTTTTTCATTTACAAAGTGCTACAAGAATAATTAATATGCAAAGCAAGACAAAACGAATTACATGCAGACAGTTTTAATTAACTGCATTATTTTGAATTGCATTATTAAATTAACTCATAATTCTTCAACATTTTTGATTATAACGCATTGAGGTAACTATTATTTTAGTGTTTCAGTTCATCTCTAGAAACAACAATTTGACAGCCCCATTTGAGGCCGCGGGTTTGATTCCCACACCGAGACAAATGATTGTGTGATCCTAGAATATTTTTCTGGGTGTTTGTGTCATCGAAAAGCCCTTCGTAGTTTCTAATACACACAACACCGGATTTGTATTTCAGCCTGGGGTCAGAACTATGGATATGGAACTATCAGATATGAACAGTTCGGTGTATTTTTTCTTCAACATAACATAATAACATACGGAATATTAATCAAAGAATGGCGTTAGATGATTTGCGATAGCCAGTGTATCTAAATCTTTGAGTCCATTTCAAAGGTCGTCTGTCAAATGTGGTATTCTCAGTTGAATAAATCACTAGGCTTTAATTGAGCTGCATTCGTCACGCAATGAGGTATATAAAGTTTAAAGATTTTATTATTCGGAATTTTGTAAGGCGAGATGGGTTTGGGCTTCTATATAATAACCGTTACTGGTAATGATATCTTCTATTTGTGTACAACCCGGCCAAACCAAAAGGATTATTAAGCTATTAAGCTAGTATAATACGCAGCTGCTTTTGCATTTAGCTGCTTAATAAGGGTGGAAGTGGTCGACGAAGTTTCTGCGATATCATGGCCACATGCAACTGCATAAGTAACACGTACAAACATTCATTTGGATATGCTAATTGTTCATATCTACTATACGAATACGAGTTTAAAGAAAATTCTTGGGGATTAGCTACCTAAGGCTTGCGTCATGAAATATTATGAAGATAACAAGAAAGATATTATTATTTATATATTTTTTTTACAAAATAGAGACAATGTGGAATACTAAGGCCTAATCTGTACGTAGTGGTATCTAAATCCGTGTCGCGAGTTTAATTTTAAAAGATCGTAACTGTTCTTAAAATTTTGAATTTAGAACACTCAGTTCCGTTACCTAGTTACTGTTGACAGAATAACTGGCATCACGCTCACTAAAATGCGATCTTCAGGCTAAAATTGAATTATTCAAATGATTCACTTAAGGCAATTTGTTACTCCTAAGGCCTTTCTCTTACATACTTTTCTTCTTCTTCTTCATCAACCCATATGGGTTGATGGCGTATATACGCCCACTACTGAGCACGGGTCTCCTCTAACATTGAGAGGGTTTAGGCCATGGTCCACCACGCTGGCCTAGTGCGGGTTGGCGGACTACACACCTAAGAAATTCCTAAGAACTCTTACGTGTGCAGGTTTCATCACGATGTTTTCCTTCACCGTTAAAGCAAGTGAAAATTCATTGTGAATACACACATAACTTCGAAAATTTAGAGGTGTGTGCCTGGGGTTCGAACCCGCGACCGTCGAGATTCTCGACCGCGCGCCCAAACCTCGAGGCCATCACTGCGACTCACATACTTTTATTACATTACTATTATCATCGTACAGCCAAGCTCAGACCTGTAACATGCACTTGTTGAAGCACTCTCCTTTAAAAAAAATCACGGAGAGCTATTAAAAGTGCTTCGCGCTACAACATATTTCGTATAGTTTGAGCCGCTTTAAACTTATGGAGTTTTTTGTAACATATTATAATATCTTTATCCGATAAAAGCAATTTTACATACTCAAAAACTAGACATTGCACAATTAACTTTTAACGCTTGTGGACTTCTATGGAAATGTATTAAAATATTAAAAATATTATTAACTACTGCAACCCAACATAAAAAAATTGGTAACGTTGATTCGACGTTCATAATTGTTTATTTTTAAATATAGCGCCATAAATTTTGGAGTGAGAAATCCACTCGGCATTATTTTTTATGAACAAGATTTTGCAATAAGGTTTAAAAAACAAAAGCATACGTGCCCAAATCGTTGGTACAATCGAGCAATCAGCTACATCTATTTAAGTTGCCGCCAAAACGAAAAGGTTTAATTAAAGCGCAGTTCCTGTGTAAAAGCTTTTAGAGAAAATAAAAATGGAAGAAAAAATGAAATGCAAGCGAGTCTTTGGCGGGCGGTTTACACGCGGTAGCCGGCACAAAGCGCCACTTAACTTCGTCCACGCTCAGTGACCGCCCTGCAACCCTTTATGGAGCCCAAAGTTGATGCCTTAAAGTAAATTAAAGTTGGGAGATGCTGCGAATGACTTAATAACCACCGGTTTAATAACTTCCCCCAGGAACAATTCGGTTTTAACTTGTTTTTAATTGCGTTCTCAGGATTCGACTAATTGGAAATGAAATTAGATAGTACAAGTTTTTTATATTGACTACGGAGAGAACTGTGGATTCGATCCTAGCGCCAATGTGGGTATAAGCTTGTGTTTATAAAAATCTTTTTCTAGTATGGCTGGCTGTGACGCCCGAAAGTTGTTTTTATTTAAGGCAAAGTTTGGACTTTCTAAATGATTTTTAAAAGTAATTATATAACTACGTATAATGAGAACTATTTATAACTTGGCTGCATTAGTATTATTTCTTTAAATACACATTACATATAACCTATGGAGGCAGTATTACAGTAGAATAAATTAGTTCCAAAGGTGATCTTATTACACAAGGCAATCCCATACAGACAATCAAGAATGGAGATGAGAGAAGAAGAATGAGAGAAGTTGTATGAGTATATGTACGTATACTCGGTTAAAAAAATAAATTACAGAGATCATAAAATATACACATACTGTAATCAGCATTTTTATAATTATAATTTATACATATGTAACATTTGAAATAACCTACAACACAATTCGCTGAAAATTGCAATAATTTATTAAAATCGCGCCAGAAAGCATACATTATGGTCAATTTATGCTAACGGACATCCAAGTATGTGAGGATCCAGTTCATTGAAATTCTCACGAGCGTGCAGCACAGGTGAAAGGAAATGCACCGCTGCAGGAAATCCGCCGGAATCAACTTCAATACATCTGCACGTAGCATATTATTGTGTGTGCTCAACGTGATCATTTCGATGAATGAATTATATAATAATGGAGGAGTTTGGGAGTTAATATTGTATTTTATTTCATCGGTTAAAGTGCGAACGATTTATTTTAAATTTTATTTGTGTCAATCATTGTGCAGAAGCCATAAAATAAACTCAATTATTATGAAATATTTGCTGTTGTAAAGTCTCATAGTCTCATAGTATAGTGTCGTAATTGTGTTGTAATTTTCCAAATACTGTTTTTTCAGTAAATCTTTGGCTTGGTGTAGTAAAAACAGCGTTGTTTTTCGATACGGCTTAACGACTTCTGCGCAAAACCGGGCCGACAGCTATCGACAGCAGTTTGTCGCTAACTTCGAAATTTCACCACGGTCGATTGTATAGTTCCGAAAATGGAAATTCATTTTTTTACTAGTATTTTTAAATCCAATTAGAACAGGCGACAACTTAAACTGACAAAGACTGGTCGAGCTATAGGTTTGTGCCTTACGATTAAGACGTCCCGGGATCGATTCCTTATTGGGGAAACTCGTATTATTCTCAAAAGCAGCACGGAGACTAAAAAAATACTCGAAAAATAAAATACGGTTTTGGGACAAATTGGACCCGGATGCAAATATATCTCTGTCTACCTTTCAAGTATACGTGAGAATCTACTTCAAAAGCTGCATAATATTATCAAGTAATCATAAGCATTCTTATATAAAACATTTTGAAGCTCGACACGGTAAAGTAAGTAACACTACTAGACTCAGCACATTCAAGAATTTTTAAAATTGAATTTCACCCACGAAGTTAAATCTACAACGTAGATTTCTGAAGCTGGCAAATCTGTCGCATTTGCAAGTTGGAATGGCACAGATAGCAGATCACTCGCGTATCTTTCTATCAAACATCCATCAAGATACCTTATTTCCTGATACGGAAAGTATTTTAAAGAGGCAACCAAGAAGTAGTTGGAGGAAATGGGATTTTGCAACTATATCTTCTTAATTTTTCTGTACTTAGATTTTCAAGAGTAAAGATCTTCTTTCCATGTAAAATTGATTTATACGACTCAACTTAAAAACTCCTGAACAGATTTGAATGATTTTTGCTATGTAATTGTTATCTTAGTTGGATCACAAAAACATCAGTATATAGAATCATTGTCGAACTTACTATAGTTTGTCGTTTTAAAAAAATATAATTTAAAAACTCACACAACTTAAAATAAATTTACATTAAATTCAATTTTGCAGTGTCATGTTTGCGTAATGTTACTGAAGGTTGGAAGTTACGTTAAACAGCTACTATAAATTTAAGTGGCACCAATCACGGTGTTTTGAATAATAGATAGAGTACACGTTTCGCCGCGGAGCGTTTTCGTCGCAAATAATTTATCAAAGTCATGTCACTTAAGACCAAGTCGGAGGGAGATAGTGACACCTTTTTAGAAAGTTTCACGGATCGATCTTTTGCATATGTGATTGATGTGCCTGTATTAGTTGTAAGATGAGCACAAAAATACGATCGGTGTGTTTTAAATGTAATATTTTTAAGAAGTAAGTAAATAAAAAGTACTGTTGTATGCGAATATACGGTGAAATATATTCAAAACAAATATAACAAAAAATGTATGTTTTATGATACGTCAATATTAAAAAAAAACATGCAACGCTTCTTAAATTTTAATGATAATAATTTATTTGATGTAAATAAATAAGAATAATTTCAACAAATATGCCTGCTGGAGGTGTACCACAAACTGGTAGATTTTCAAATGGAGTGAATTTTAAACGAGTTATTTTCGCATCATACTATTATCCGAGACTTACTGCCGCCTACGCGCGAATGTTCATGCTACTTGACATTTGCTTTGATGCCTTCAGAACCTGAAATAACTGTTTTACTGCAGTGTACACTTTTTGCCTCGGGTATTGTTTTTCTATTTAATTTATTTAAGTCCTTCATTTCTATTTGTTAAAGCTCAAAATGTGTACATTAAAACTTAAAGCTTAAAAAAAACATAGCAAAATATTGTAATATATCTCAGTGTATTTTAAAAGCTGTTTCAATTAATTTTGGAATAAAATTATTATTTGGTAAATTAATATTTTCCTGGAATTTTTTGGCGTGTGATAAAGTCTTGCCACAAATACCCGGGCATTGAATCCGGTATCTCAATATCGCTGCATAATTGTGTCGCAAAACCAACGAGGTATCAAAAAGGTTAAAAAGGTATGACGATTTAGTTCCTTGGTTGGGCCTGTAGCTTGTGGTTTTAGTATACAAACTATACATTAATAAATAAGAAGTGGGGGACCGTATCACGCATCTAAAGTACTAAAAAGGGTTCGAAAGTGAATCAACAGTTTTCATTTCTTTCCATTTTGCATATAGTTATGTACCACTTTATCATCCTAATACAGGTTTAATTTAATAACACAATCTTACAATATCTGTTGTCGGCCACATCATTAAACACATCTAAACGTCTTTTCTTAACAAACACCTCAGCGGGTCGGTAACAGTTAATTAAGTCGGAATTCATGTCGTGACCTAAACTTTTGGGTAGGCGTAACTTCGCAGCCTTTTCAAAGGATTCCCAGCTCCCTCTGAAAGACGTTTCCTTAGATAACTCATTAAAAACAAATTTCGGAAATCTTTACAACGTTTTCTTATCGGTTAACTTTTGTACTGAGAAGAATGGTTGTTTTACGGTAGCGGCTAATGTTGATCTTATTCTTGTGACACAATTTTGACCACATTTATACAACTGAACTTACCAACGCTTAAATAATTCGTATGTGGCACTCTATCATGATGTTATATTTTCAGGGCAGACACATTACATTAAACCAGGTACATTTTTGAGACCCACATATTAAGGGTCAAGGTACATTTTACAGACTCTGTTCTGATATTGATATTTTTCTGGTCGATAAACTTTAAACACTTAGTTTTACCGGGTATTTAAGCTTATCACAAAAACTTATCCAGTTGGTGTGACAAGGAAATCTGTGTGATAATTAATTTATAAATTTGAGAAACGATGATTATAAGCCTTAGTCCATCTTTGTTTGGTTTGTTGACAGATTTATTTGTGAAAATAAAAATTTCTAACTACCAACTAAGTTTGCGCCTCTTTAATCCTACTACTATTATAAAGGCGAAAGTTTGTAAGTATGGATGTATGGATGTATGGATGTATGGATGTATGGATGTTTGTTACTCTTTCACGTAAAAACTACTGAATGGATTTTAATGAAACTTTACCACAATATAGCTTATACATCAGAATAACACATAGGATACTTTTTATCCCGGAAATTGTAGTATTCCCGTAGGAATTAGTATTTCTGGATCTACCAAAGCGATTTGAATGAAATTTGGTACAGAGAGAGGTAGAGCTCACAGAATTAATATGGGATAGTTTTTATCCCGGAAAATTAAGTATTCCCGTGGGAATGGGTATTTCTATATCTACCAAACCGATTTGAATGATTTTCGGTTTATAGATAGTTAGGGCTCAAGAATTAACATGAGATAATTTTATCCTGGAAAATGTAATCCCGTGGGATAAACATGTTATAAATGCAAAAATCTCTCTGCACTTAGCCCTAGAGTCTACGCGGACGGAGTCGCGGGCAAAAGCTAGTACATAATATTTTGTTAGGTTTGCTATTTTATGTGTGACTTCCGAATTACACGCTTCGTTTATAAATCTTAACAGAATTCGCAAGATGTGTTCGCAATGCCACTGGAATACTAAAGGCATATAACAGATATGATATAAATTCAGACAAGAATTTTTCTACAATTTATAAAACTAATAAATCATTTTATATTTGAACTTGAAAATAATGCAACATTAATATTTTTAGCATATTTATTCTTTGTAATTTATGGATTTTATACAAATTAATAAATAAAAAAATACACACATGGCTCTTATTCCAGCAATTATAATTTTGTTATAATTAAACACTTCACCTATTTACAGCACTAGCCATAGATAACGAACAAAAATCAGCAAAGCAATTAAAAATTCATGACCATAAATCCGACAAAAACATGAAATCCCCCATATCTAAACAACTTCCTTTGCCCGAAAAAAATGTTTAAACCATCCCGTTGGATACATAAATTGTTTGTTATAAATCTAAGCAAGATATATGGGCACAATACCGTCCGGGTACAGTAAATCAATCACAAAGCAAAGTGGGACATGAAACAGATTCCGACATGCCATTCAAAGTTCGGGCGACAGTGATTTGTACAACTGGCATCTGTCAGACGGCAGCGTGTGCTAACATTGTGCTCTGCGAAAATTACAACGACGATCCTGATACAAAGTACTGGATCATGGTCAATAACTATGTAAGTAGTCTCGAACTTTTGTATACGACACAGTTGGTCAACTGGACCGGGAGTATCACAACTTTTAATACGTCAAGGTAATAGTAGAACCAGATGGGAAGATCATGGTTTAAGTATTGGTGGCCGGTGAAAGTAGATTGTGACTATCACACGTAACTGTCGACACGTCTTTCCCGGTTTATTCTTCAGAGGATGATACAGTCCAACCTGTTGTTTTCCCCTTTTTTTCCATATCTTTCCAGAGTTGAAGGTATTTGCTTGTAGAACCGTTGTGGTATTGTGAAAATGCAAATTTTTTTTTTTAATTTTGGATACTGGATAATAAGACCTAAACCACAAAATCAACATTGGTTATGGTGACTGAATGGCCTTACGTTTCATTTACTGTTTTTTTTTTCATATAAAACAGTAAATGAAACGTAACGTAACGTCAATAGAAATACGCGGAATTTTTATTCACTAACCTGTTTCAGGAATTGGAGTTATGCAATATAAAAGAATGAAATAATTATAATACCACGTCAAACTCGTACCCAGTTGCATGTTATAATGAAATTTCATGGAATTGTTCCTTGTTTTGGTTATGGCAACATAAATTGATATAAAACGAAATGCAGTTTGAAATTTCAAACAGAAAAGTTGCTATAATTAATTATTTGGGAATTATCGACTATAGATTGTTTCTAAAATATATAAAGTAGTGTAAATGTTATTTTAAATTATAATAAATGGTTTGAGAACTTTTTTGTTTAAGTGCATAAATTGTCCCACATTGTCGGCGCTACTTTTTTAAGTAGATAGGATAACTTTTATGGTTGAACGAGTGATTCGTTGACCCACCGATTAGTACATTCTTTCTATCTCGTTGGAGCCATACTACTATGTTTGTACTATAAAGTGCCAGTATATAAAATATCTTACATGACCTAGCATTGAGGATTATCTACAGGAGTGAATTTATTCCAGTCTACATGTATGTTAGAACAAGTTCGTGGAAAAGTGGGATGTAGAAGTTACTCTCATACAGTTTACAGGAACGAGTCCTGAATTGGTAACTACATTGAAAGTGTTGACTTTAGTAAACATAATTTTCTACCTAACTTTGAAGGTGTAATTTTTAATTAATCAGAAGAACTAAGCAGAATATAGTTATTTGAATACATTGGCTTCCGTATCTTTAATTTACACAAATATTGTTCACCCCGCTAAAATCGTATGTGCGTAACTGTCACACGCTCCTAATATTTGGCAGAAAATCAAACATGGCCAGTAGTTTGCGGTTGCACGATAATATACAACAAGCTACTATTTCAGCGCCGTCGAATATGCGTTGCCAAAATGGTAAGTTTTTAAAAACAGGTTCGCTGCAAAAACGAATTTACGACGAAAGTATAAAAAAAAGTGTGCAAGTATTTTTTTCGTTCGAAATGACCTACCGGCTATCATTGCAATTTGTTTTGGTGTTATAGTGAAAGCAATTAAAAATCGACAAATATCGGTTTCACATATCGCTACTGTTTCGATTTTGTTTTTATGATACGAAAATTTTTGTGGAAATTCGAAAACGTGTACAGCCTGGTCCGATTTGAAAATAAAAGTTCCATGAATGCTTTTCTTTAGATTCTTTAATATTTTTTTTTTTTGTTGCCAAGCAATCTATTCTATATCAATTCAATTGATGTTATAAATTAGGAAATATATAGTCCTCGGAATTCCCATATCTATAAGCAAAAATACTCTCTTTCACTTTATTACATTTCATGTTTTTTTCACTGATTTTGATTACAAGTGGTTTTGGAAATTGCTACAACAAATTGTGTACCAGAAGAGGATTGAAAAATTCAAGGGCATTTTCTGTAACTGTATTTTATAGCACGAAAATTTTTAATCATATTTAAAATAATTACATTTATTATCAACTTTATTATCAAATTTATAAAATCTCTCTACCATTTTCTGCTAGACAATAGCAGCGTAGCGATGAAAATAGTTTATTCGTAGTATTGGATCGTAGTAAATAAACAACTTCTAAATGAAGATGTTGTAGAAGCTTCCAATAAATCATTTTAATTTCATACAAATTCCCTTGTAAAGTTTGCGAACATTTCTGCTATAACTATTCAACAATACTCGAATAAAGTTCGTATCGATACAATAAGTTCATTAAGTTATTGCAGCGTTGGAACTTCTCTCGGTATGCAAGATGTTGTGACGTTCTTAGATTTATTAGTTACAGTAGTAAATGAAATGTAACTATTAGGGTGTCCCAAAAAAATCAAAGTCTTTTTTTGTCAACGCATACCCTCTAATTATTTTCGAATGGTGTTAAAACACTTATAAATAAAATTTCATGAACTTAGGACCACTGCAACCCGTGCCGACTTGCATTCACGTATTTCAGTACTTACATACTTTGCATGAACTTCGGCGCGTCGCAATATTCCTATGGAAGTTTCGTGGTTGCTTGTTTATTGTATTGGTAAACGCCTCTTTTTGTTTAATCAATATGTCAGATTAAGATTTCAAAGGCAAATTTTAATAGGGGGGTGCAAAACATTAAAATAACGGCTTAAAACTTCGCTGTAAAGAACAAATATTGGCAGTTCTGTTTAATAAAATTCGTGTAGTAAAATTAAATTTTGTAAATCGCAAATCTAACTATTCGAGACTAATTATTTTTTGTTAAAGGGCTTATATGCCTATTTAAGCTTTAATAAACTAATTTTAAGAAATAAGTTGCCTTATACCGACTCTGAAGAGATCAACAAATAATGCGGAAAAATCGCAAGATGTGTTCGTATAGTGTCGTCAAGAGTTTGTTACAAGCTTGGACTACTTTTTGTATATTGCACACGCCAATGCCCTTTAATTGATAAAAATAAATCTAGATAATAGATATAGTTATATAAATAGATATACATTGTTTTACCGGACAGAATTATGAAGGAAATTTAAGGGTTGGCTATCAAGAATTAACAGTTATAGCTATAATCATATTCTTTGGTGGTGATACAGAAAGAAAATTTACAATTCGATCTCCAAGTTCTATATACCAGACACCATGATGGCCGAAGCAATTAATTGATTAAAAATGTCGTAACTTATTTTTTAATTGTAAATTACTAATAAAAAGTCGCACTATTAGACATCTAGATTTGCATCGCTATATACCATGTTAAGGCTTGGATGCATTGTACATTATCAGTGACGGCACCTTACCCCGACTTATGTCTGCTTAATACTTTGAAACCCTGGGAAACCGTCAATAAAATTAACTCAGAAATGACTATACATACAGAACATTTTTCAGCATTTTTGGTCTTTGGTTCATGAAGTAGCTGTCTTGTCTCTATATCACTATGATGGAGTCCAGGAACCACAAATGATAATATTTTAAAGCTTAACTAAAGAGGATCCATCAATTCATATCCCCTGGAAAGATATCTGCGTGATTTCCTTTTTTAGAAAGATATAAACGACTTTATTTCGATCAAAAACTAGCCTTGCTTTTCTTCAATCGTTTTAAAAATTTTGACACTTTTCTCAATGAGTTGCTTACTTCACAGACTAGTTATACTTCTTTTCAAGCAGTTAAGAAATAAATAATGACACTAAAAGTCGCTAGTGATACTGCAAATTGCAGTTATACTGATACAACATTTGGGTGAAAAAGTCACCTTTAAAGGGAAACTAAAGCAATTTTCCCTGTGATTTATCCTAACAGTAAAATGAAAACTTTAAAATTAAAATATCTCAAATATTCCTGTTTTAATAATAAATATATAATACCGGTGACATAGGATATAATTTTGAAAATAAAAATTGAGTTTTTATATGTGCTCTACAATTTCCATACAATTTTTTTCTTAAAACTTTGCCATCAAGTCGGCACGGGTTACCGCTATCCAATTTCGATAATATTTCGTATTTGAGTTATTAGGGTCAATTAGAAAAAATATAGAGGGTATGCGTATCTAATTTCGAGAAAAAAAAAATCGCCCTACTAAGCTGGGACACCCTAGTAACTATATATGCCTATACCATATGTAGTGTGTATATGTACTATTACTTAGAATACAGAGGCCTATATCAGATTATTTAATTAAAGCTAGCTAGTTCAGATAGTTATGATATTTTGAAGTGATGTAACCGGGTGCTCTTTGAAATCATGATCACCGGTCGATATACTGCCCTACATATCTAAAAGTTCTTAGATGTGTACTCCGTCATTGCGCACTAGGTCAGCGTTGTTGACTAAGACCTATAGATTGCTCTTCGTAAATCAAATCTAACCGAAAATTATAACGAAATCTCGTTGTTAATAGTGGATGGTACTTTAAATTTTGTTTCTTTTATTATATTTTGTCACTGCAAAGAGATTTTTTTGTTCCATACTCATTTTTTTACTTGGTTTATCGTAACCTCCTCTGCATACTAATAAAAACAGTCAACAAAACACATGTATTCGCACCAAATTCGTTCGCCATCGTCACGGTAGTGGTTGGTTGTCAATTATTCCTTTGTGCTTTGTCAAGGCTTATTCCAGGTTAAGGGAAAATTGGAGAATTTGACTACACAGTAACACAGGTGAGAGAGGGCGTATCGTAGGTAATTACATTGGCTTGCTTCCACGCAAATAATACTGCCGGTGTACTATCGATCGTTGATAATTGCTGTGCGATACCTCGTGACGGTATTTGCGCGTGGTTTAGCGTGTCTTGTATTCAATTACTTACGCTTTGGGAAAATTTGAACTTTGATTAACGTTGTATGTCTATTTCTGTCTGTCTTGTATTACATTACTAGAGTTGGCTTTTTACTGCGGATTAGTTATAGGTCTGGTAATTTTTATAGAATATCGATGGTCGACATTTTATTTCCCATTCTTCACTATTATTATAAGCTAAAATGATTTTTCTCACCGATACAGTTCTCAGAACCAAGCAAAGATGGGTCAAAGTAGGATTTGCCAAGTTTTCTACGGTCCGACAGTGCCGCAATATTATGAAAATGTCGATACAAGAAAAATAAAGTGTCACTTGATCAAATACAATATTTTCTTGCCAGTAGCCAAAGTGATATTCGTTTGAAGAATTATAAGCATTTACTTCGGAATAAGAACCTTATTTTATATTATGTGGAACCCGACTATTGAAATATGATAAAGAACTAAACGTTGTTTCTTTTATAATGTTGGTTAAAAAACTAGAAACAATATTACAGTGATGATACAGTGCAAAGAAATTACCCTCTGGTTCACGGCGTGGCTAAGCTCCAGGCATTGTCAACAACTGTTAGCGGCGATTACTCCTTTCATTTAGTTTAAGTAGCTGAAAATTATTGCGCAGCTTTCTTTGTTAGAAATAAAGAATGGAAAATAAATATAAAAAAATAATAAAATATTAAGGTACAAATAAACATAGCATATTAATTTGGAGGAAGTCTTTCATCACAAGTCTGTGTCATGCGGTCTAGAAGACCCGAGTTCAATTTCCCGGGCAGGCATTTTGGTTAGTTTCTTCACTAGTAAACTTTCAATAGCAGCATGGACTCTTGAATTATGGGCAAAAAAAGTCTCCCTATTACGTGGGATGAAAACATAATTGTAAAAATACGGATCCAGAAACACGCCTATGCATATCCCTTTGCATACACGCGTGAGTATTTACGTGTTATTTAACCAATGATTCTGATATTTTCTTATACATCGTTTACAGTTGATACCCTTCGTATTTCATGCTCCTTATATTGTTTCAGTACTTTGTTCCCGCAAACGGGTTGCGATAAGATCACTGGCGTCTCGCGTCGGTCTAGTTTATAGCTCATTGTCACATGGCTGGACCACTCATCGTTGGACCAGTCTACATTGATCTTATCTAGCATCTCAACTGTTTCGGGTTTATTTGTTTACTTCTTTTTTATTGGCTGCCATGAATATTTTATTTTTTGGTTAATGTATGCCGAAAGATGACATAATAAATAAATAATACATGAATAACCACAACGGTGAAGTAGTGATGGTCTCAAAGGCGCGCGGTCGAGAATCTCGGCTTCAAACCCCAAACACACCCTTCTGACTATCGCTGGCCACTACCTCCTCTAAAGCTGAGAGGACATACATATTATGAAATAATTCATTACTCTGGTTTAGTGTGAGTTTGTAAACTACACTTAAGTAAGATATAAATTATCAGATAAATCTAAGACTGTGGAGACGAATTCACGGTGTTTTCAACAATTTCGTTTAATTGACGCCGTTGTGTTAACTCCGAAATTCAGCATACAATATAAACATGATTAAAAACGAATAAAATAAAAATTATAACCCACACAGCAAATTAACATCATTCGACGTGAAATGCGAAAACAAACGCAAATTGTGTATTCCCTTTAAAACATTTCTCATAAAACATAAATCATAATTTTAAACAAACAACCGAAAAGGCTTTTTCCGCTACACGAGCGATTTCCTCCGGCCACGGTATACATTTAATCTGGGGAATAAACAGAAATAATTTGTTATATCAGCCTGAGCAGTGTCAAGGTTACATACAACATATACTATAACAACACACTTTTCTACACTGTATTCTTTAGCTTGAGATGTAACGCAAACAACTCCGTACGTTCTAGTAGCTGATTATATAAGCTTTATGTCTTAGAGTCTGGAATTTTGTATTCCGTCACAAAGTATAAAGGTGCCATATTTAAGCCTAATTGCAAGTATGATTTTTTTGTAATGGGGTGTCAAAGTATAAGTGCATAATATTAAAATTATTTGCTGGTATAATGTAGTCTTAATAGGCTTGTCGAGAACAGAAAATTCTATCTCTAGTCACATTGCAGTTATGTCGACCTGATGAATCGCCTTTATTTTCATGGTAATGATTTTTTGGTATGCATAATTAAACTCCTCAATAACAAAACTGTCTCCAGTATGACGTGCTCAATACTTATTTTGCTACTAACTATTTATTAGTTTATTAAGGGTGATCAATAAATCGATTAAGTGCTGTGACCGATTTCCCACCAAGTTCTTATAGAAATATTATTAATAAAACCGACCGAAGCAGCGAGGCGCGCCTAGTTACAATTAAGAGAAAAACAAAGAGTTGCCTTGTACGCCCTCCTACCTCACTAATTGTCTTATTTACCTCCTTCCTCCAAGGCCCCTCGGCCCCTTGTTTGGCTTTCATAAGTGTCGTAAAGACAATGTCCACTGAGACCTTGCTTTATAGATTTCGTACATGAAGCTTGATTCTTTTTATAGACTATGAGGCAAATGTGAAATTATTTTTTTGACTATATAGTTTATTGTTACATCACAATATGTTTGAGTTCAGAAGAAGTACATACATTAGTTTTTTAAACATCAGATTGTTCTTGTTTTAAGAAACATATGAATATTAATGTAACTGTCAGATTAGGTATATAACGAAGACCTTATACTCTATACAAAAGCATACCAGCCTCTTACATAATATAGGGGTAGGTGTATAATACCTCAAAAGATTTGATTGTGCGTTACAATCGATAAAATGTTGGTCAGTAACGAATTCTAATTTTATAGTATTGACTGAATCGTTAAAGGTGTGGGCGATTTTATACTAAAATTTCTGTTGGAGTTTAGAATATTCACGTCACAATAACACATTTGGTTGAACAATTAAATCGAATTTCTATGCTCGAAATCTTCAACACGTGTTCATTGAGACAATGCTATATGAAATAGTGTATCCTGCGTGGAGTTTCGTGCCCACATTCAGACTCTGTTTTGTGTCTCGTTTATTACATAACTGGAAATTAGACGGTCATTGTGGATATTGTAAGGGGACGTCTGTGAGTTTGCGGTGCGGTTGCGTACGGCTTACTGATACGCGGAATTGAAAATAATGGCTAAATCGTTTTGTTAATGACCTAACTTTATTGATCTACGGCTATTGTTTGCATATTTGGAGTACTTAAGCGAATTATTTATTATTTACTTTAAATTAGAATGTGTGTTAAGTAATTCCTTAATTTGTATTTAATTTTTATTGATTACCTATTTACTTTACTGTCTTATTAATACCTACGTGTGTAATTATTTGTAAAAAAAATATAATATAAAGATGTCTACCAATCTATAATTAGGAATTTGAAAGACTAGAGAGATGCACCAAGGATTGAACCTTGAGACTGCACAAATGTCGTAGAACAAAACGTTTGCCTACAAAAAGGGACCACGCACTTTAGCAAAAAGCCTGATTTTAAGTTAATTCTTATTCTCATAATTTAAGCGTTGTGGTAAAAGCACAAGAAAAATGCTGAAAGAGAAGGCACGGTAAATATATGCCACACAGCCGCCTCGCGATGAGCGGCGCACCAATTTCACTCAGCGGAGAGCTGCAATGCACTTTGCCGTTCGCGACTTCATCTCGCAGTCGACTTTTACGACATCCGAGTGAGGATATGGAGCGGTTTATGCTAGTGCTCACACAAAAATATTTATAGGGCGTGTTCGGACTGTGCTTGAAATAAGGACATGTGGTTGTGGTAGTTACTACGAGCATCTGTTGTAGTAGGATATTCCAGATTTCGTCTGTGCAAAATCGATGAAGTTATTGCAGTTGGTGACAGATGTGAGGATTCAATTTATACCGGATAATATTTCTTCTATAAAATATTTTTATAAGTATATTTATAATATTTTTATAATATTTTTAATCACGCAATGTACTTGAAAACACTTCTAGCGACAAGTGACAGTAGTCTACGACGCGCGTAGTTCAAAGTTAGTACGCTGTAGATTGCTGGCTCTTCTCTTTACAGTACGGTTGTCTTTATCCATTCTCACAGATTTATACTTAATCAAATACGAATAAGAATCATAATATGCTACAATTATCGATTAAAATAAATACAAAACACACATTGTACACCACGGGTCAGGAAGCATTCGTTCACCGCAGTTGTGGAAACGTAAACAGTTTCTTTCATAGAAACATGTCGTAAATCCTTAAGAGTTGGGGCACAGGCGTTTTCGTATGCACACAGAGTACTGCGCTCAATCAGTTCTCAAAGAAACGCAAAGTAGACGCGGGCGAGATCAAAGGAGTCCGCGACTCGTTACCTCGCCTATATGTACTTACACTCAGGTACACTTATTCAAAGTTCCACATGCCGTATCGCTTTTGAATTTGGTGTCTTAAGAAAATCATAACGTCTTAGAAGACATTTGAAGAAGTAACTTTAAATTGTTTTGCTTATTTATTTATTTTGGATTTTGAATTATACTCTACAAGTGCGTCATCCCTGGGTAAGCTCTTACAAAGAATACAAAGCAAAGAGAATCATTTGTTTGAGGAAACTTTCATCAACAGCTCTCAATTGGTCCACTGCTGGATATAGGCCTATTTTATGGCATGTGTGAGAAAACTTACCTATGTTTAATGTATATGTCCCAAATAAGTATAGCTCTACGTGAATATGCTAAAGGGATATCGGCTGCCAACCCACAATAAAGAAAAAATATCTCGTTTCGACAATGAGTAGTTTTTCACCATCGTTTACTTGAACTGTAATTAGACTCATAAAATAAGATACATCATGATGTATGAGATCATCAGGATGTATGAGATTTAAAAGTCTACCAAGGTAGCCAGCTAGCTTTACTCGTAAACGCTAATGTGGCTCACGCTGACCTATGTCTCGACAACTTTTGTACAAAAAGACTGATGTCAGCTAATGTGTATGTAAGCAGCAGATAAATAAAGTACTTATAGTATAAACAGTAGATAATTTAAGTTCTCAATCTAGCTTAGCAAACATCTGCAAATTGCATCACAAATGCTATCAGCCAAGTTGCAAGACACGTCCATTCACTAATGAATTATGATTGATTTGGAGAGCTAATGTAAATCTTAATTAATAACTCGAACGTGTGCTCGGAGAAAAATAGTTATTATATAGCATTGGGAGTGCTAAACAAGATAATTCTATTACATAGATCTGATAGTAATAAACTAATAAACCCAACTCATAAAATATAACTCTCTTAATTTTGTTTGTTGTCTGTAAAAAAAAAAATTAAGTGGATAATCCCTTGATTGTAATAGTCTATTTCTATTGATTGTTATTGTCATTATAAAAAAGGCTCATAAAAAATAAGAAATACCTAATATGTAGTATATTGTAACAACCACTTTGAAATACAATTCATCAAAAAGAGAATTGCATATTAAGTTTAGGTTGTATTATTTTGGTTATTTTATGACACGATAACTTTGATCGCGCGGTATTAGTAAAGTATTTTATTCTTCATCCTAGGAGTAAAATAGTGGATGTAGGTTCTTAAAATTTAATTTAAACCGTGACATGAAATTTTTGCTTACATTAAGCTAGATCACGGAAAGGGTAGAAATTTAGGGACAGACCAGTCTTATTATGAAGTACGTATTTTTGATACAATATTTATGTAGGTAACATAAATGTAGACTTTGACCGCGCGTCGTAGAGCAAGCTAAGGAACTTGACTGCGCCCTCATTCCAATTGGAACAAACTTTCAATATTGACTTTTGCTTTGCGCAGTTGCTGCAATTTCATATGTGCCTCAAGATACGCAGTGCACACTCATCCGATTGATTAGGATACGATGTTTGATATTGAATGGTATGTATAATTTTTGCTTGATTCAGTCCGTTTCTGAGCGTATAATTCAATAGTTTCAGTATTCTCGAAATCGAGTTGAACTTTTTCTTTCAAATATTCACAAGGGCATTTATCATTATTCTTGAAACTTTATGAATTGAAAATTCAATAGTAAATTAACTCTTTCGACTCAATTATAAATAAAATATATTGTGATGGCCTCAAGATTAGGGCGCGCGGTCGAGAATCTCGACGGTCACGGGTTCGAACCCCAGGCACACACCTCTGACTTTTCGAAGTTACGTGTGTATTCACATTGAATTATCACTGGCTTTAACGGTGAAGGAAAACATCGTGATAAAACCTGCACACCTAAGAGTTCTTAGGAATTTCTTAGGTGTGTAGTCCGCCATCCCGCACTAGGCCAGCGTAGTGGACTATGGCCTGAACCCTCTCATTGGTAGAGGAAACCCGTGCTCAGCAGTGGGCGTATATGGGTTGATGAAGAAGAAGAAGATGAATAAAAAACCTATTAAGTGTGTCAATTCGCCACGCTGTTCTAGTGCGAGTTGGCGGACTACGCATCTAAAAAAATCCTAGGAAATTTTAGGTTTCCTTACGGTGTTTTTCTTCACTTTTAAAGTACGTGATTAATCATTGTGAATACTCACATAAACTCGAAAAGTCAGAAGTGTGTGTAAGGTTTAAACCCGCAACCGTCGAGATGCGCGACCGCTTACCTAACCTTCAGAGCCGCTTAACTTATTTATCTATATAATAAATATGTATATTTAATTATATTATCTTAATAATATCACAACAGTTTCGACGTAAGTGATTCTGATTCCCCAGCTGAAAGTGTATTACTAATTTTAGGGATTCACCGGTTTAGCTCGGAGTAACGTACAGCCGTTTAATGAATGAATTACTAGTGCAGTGTGTAGTCCATATTTCAACACCTGTGTTACTGTAGTTGTATATGAGGATAATTCACGATTATTTTGTTAACTAGAGTCTGTATCACAACTCCGTTTGGCACGTTTGTGAGCATTTTGATGTTCATTGCTCGCTATTTTCTTTGAAGGATTTTATAAAGCTTTAGTTTTGTTTTGAATATTAGATATATTTACCACTTTTAATTGCTACATTTTCATTTCATCCATAAAATATAAGCATCGGAAGAAGAGTTACGCAATAAGTCAAATTATGTCCAAAGACGAGAGAATGGGACAGAGAGTAACGAAGAGAATTAATTGTTCCTTCTTTTATTAGATATGATTCTTGAGTACCTATATAATGAAATGAGGATAGTAGTACTTTGTGGAGAACTATCAGTCTTAAAACAGTTCCATAAAAGAAACAACTTAAATAATAAATGTTGTCACAATACAGAACTTGTTGGAATTTTCAATCAAAAGTAAATTCCAAAAACAATAGAAGCAGATTCGCTTACGAAGCTTGAAATTCATAAAGCCGTAGTTACTTAACGAACCGGAACAGTCTGCGTTGCAGCGCAAACGTCCGTACTTATTAGCCTAGTATTCCATTTGGACATGGTAAATACAAGTGCCCGTCACAGCAGCTTGAACACCTGACTTTACCTACCGCCTTAGCTGGTACAACTCAGAAGTTACATAAGAAATTTCATTTTTCGAAGCTGCTTATTTGCCAGATATATTAACTTCGCTCTTTAACAAAATTGGTGCAAAAGGAACTTGTTTCGTAAACTCTTTTAGAAGTGTTGAATCTGCTTTTTTGGTTTACTTTGGTATAGACTCTGAAATAAACCTTCCTATACTCGCGCGACAAAGCATTACACATATACTCGCGCACGGTGTCTCAGACCGAAATTTGATCTCGTCTGTATTGTTATAATAATAGTTTTTTTTTAAGTATTTATGGTTTTTATTCTAAAGAAGAGGATATAATTTAATCAAAAAGAAAACTAATATGTAATTCTTTTACTTTATTTAGTAGTAACAGTCTCTTAAATCAGCCTCTTAAAAAGAAGCATAATTTTTGTTACTCTAATTTAAATGACAAAATGAAACTTATTCCCTCTTAAAAATAAAAAAAGACTATTAAATATGGAAGTAGCAAACATAAAAAATAAGATCTTGATCTTGTTCTTATACTAGAAGGTCGACTATTTTTGTTCCATTTCGTAGTTTGGTCTTTTCCAACATAGTAACTTGCAGATGTCGAAGCCTCTTCAGATTCGTCTAAAGAATTACCCTCCTGCTCAGTGTCCGTATTTTCTTTCTGCACTTACGGCATCCTCCACCTCACTGTCACTATTAGCATCGTAATTCGAATGAGAATCATCTTCTAGCAACAGGGCCCTTATTTTTTCTTCGTCCACTATAGATTACCATAAACAAATAAAAATGATGCTAAAATAATGTTATACACTATACTCAATAAATATTATACACCACTAAAATAAATTAATACATTTCAATGAGTAAAACTCCAAAATACAAAATATCTTACTTACCTAAATTATAACACGTACACTCGCATCGTTCTGTGGGAGAAAAAAGAAAGCAGTAAAAAGGAACACATATCTAAACTGCACTAGCGCTTGTGCCTCACTAAATAATGGCGAATGACAAATTACGAAGCTACCAAAACCCTCAAGGTCACAGTGTTGATATTTTCAGAGAAAACAACAAATTATTAATTTGTCGGTCTGTGAGACCATCGCGCGAGTATAGGAAGGTTAAACACCTTAAGTGATCACGGAATCATCACCTTGCGAACTCGAATTGTGAAGAATCCTTTCTACTTGTACTATTGCCCTGTGGTAAGCCGGCGTTAGAATCCCACCAGGCCCTCCTTTTCGTAAGAGATGACTAATTATATAGTCTTATTAATCTTCTTAGTAGTAAATGAAATATACGTCCCATATAGGCTGATATAGATACTTCGCTATGCCAGCATAACTGAGACTTGCCGACATATTCATTGTTCACAGTTGGAAAGTTTGAACGTGAATACCGAGCATCTAGTACAAGTTACATCAATCAAACTAGAGGAAGCGGCAATTTATCTTGAAGCACAGGCTAATATATTCATTTTATGGTATAGACCAATTTAAAATCCTCGTTGAATATTTTTCATGGAACGGTCGATGAGAGATTAAGAAGTTTTTGAATGATAAAAACGAGAATATTAGGGGTTTGTGATTCATCTAAAATACTGGTTTATTTTGAATATAGCATAATCTTTGCATGTAAAAGTAAATGAAGGCCCTCTTAAATCGATCAATCATCAAATCAATTAAAGTGTCAACTAACCACGAAGGCCATGGACGACCCGAAA
This sequence comes from Cephonodes hylas, assembly GCA_030295005.1. Lineage (NCBI taxonomy): Eukaryota > Metazoa > Arthropoda > Insecta > Lepidoptera > Sphingidae > Cephonodes > Cephonodes hylas. Next base: position 5,890,891 of record AP025368.1, read on the forward strand.
ATTCATTATTAACTTTAGATATTGCAATGGCAAAAAATTAATTAGAACTAATTTTAGTATTAAGTGTTTTTCACCGTCCGTCCATATATTAAAAAAAATGACAATTCTTGTTATTTTGGCGTTTATGTATCAGCTTGTTTTTAGTATGTGCTTGTGTTAGTACTGTGCAGGTTTTAATAAAGCTATGGCGTCTAAAGTATCGTTTCTATTATCTAATTAAATAAGCATTTGTAACACCTATAAACATAACTTTTCTATAATGATTTATAAAAGTCATACATGTGTTGCCTTTTACAATGCACAAAAGAAAGTAGCAAAAATTTATTCGAAACAAAACATCCAACATGACCAAATGAAAAGCATTCGATACACGCGCATTTACCTCTATTCATAAAATGTTTGAAGCAGTAATAATGGTGTAAATAATGCTGTGTTTGAAGCTCTCAGCGCTATACATTGTACACCTCCACAGCCACTTCTTGGAAATATTCATTAAGTGTTCCACTCTATCGCAATATTTTCCTGTAGCACGACTGTGAGTGCTTCTCTCTGTTATTGTTCGCTCTCACCTACTGTTTACCATTTACTTTATTATATTCTTCGGAATACTTTGCATCATATTATGAGACGAAATTGAGCAGTGACGGCTCGTTTTTTCTTACAATGTTTTAAATTATGTCCGGGAAGGTATTATATAACGGGCGAATTTTATTTGATGGTACTTTTCGTAATTGAATGCGGTTATCATTTCAGGATCCTAATTTAATTTTAAGTCGTACAAAGGCTTCGTTTTGATATAATAATATTAAGTATCATGCAGTCAGGTTGGCTGCAAGAACGCCGATATTCGTTTGATTATTCAAACGTTGAAGAACGATAATAATCCTAGGCCCGTTGAGAATGTTGACACATCCATCTTGCCGGTCTGAGACGATATTAAAGATATTATTACATTTCTGAAGCTGAGTCTTCTCACTCGCAGTCGTATCCGGATAAAGGAGCGAAATATATATTGCGAAAAGAAATAGCGTTTTCGTGTGTTTTTGCGCTAACGTTTTGCACGAGACGTGTACCCGCCAAGCATCACGGAGTAAACAATACTAACAAAAGAATAACACACACACTTTTCGTACTAAAGACAATTTTATCGAACAATCTTCCTCAACAGACTGTAACACAATTCATTGCAATAAAATATTCGCATTTCGTATGCGAACTATATGCGGGACATTATAAAGTCGGTATGCGAAATCTTATGACTTATGACAGATATCCAATATTCCCCGAGGCGAGCGGACCGAGTGCAACGGAACACTCATAGAACACAAATCAAGCGGGAAAAATGAAAGGAAAAGAAGCAAGACAAAGCGGCTGCTCGATCGACAAGAATTTCATTGTGAAATATGTGTTATTTTCTATGAAAAATGTATTCGGCTTTTAACACAATAACTCAGTGAACGATGGCTCGCGTTCCGGTATTATGTAAGAGTAGCCCGGATACCTGGAGGTTTTCAAATTCAAATAGCTTTTGTTTGATCCATTTTACGTTTCTGATATATTTGCCATTCCGTGGGTTTAAAACTTCCCTATAGATAATAAATTTGCAGTTACCAATGCCTTTGAAGACAAGCGTTTCGATTAAGTAAATGGAGTGAATGTTCAAAGGAAACTGGAGTTTAAAGTATGCTGCGTAAAGATGTTCATTGCAGTATTATTTTCTTAAAGGATCGATTGGCGGCCATTGGCTGAAATGAATTAGTTAAATGAATTAGTATATGCTCTTCTTTGCCTGACTTAAGTGATGACTTTTAAAGGTCGTCGAGTTTATACCTTGTTTTCCCGTTGGTTACCGCTCATACTCAAGCGATCTTAAGATGGACATCGATATCGCTTTTTGTGTCTGTTGCGCACGCTCATCTGACCATGGTACAAGTGACTAGAAGTAGGTTCATAAGTCTTCATATCGATGTTTTGATATTTGTTAAAAACCATCTATTGACCATCGTAGAATAACAAATTAAAAAATAATTTAGTAGATTAGAGATACTATAGAAATATGCTAGTGTGGAACTCATCCATAATATTTTTGAAGCTTGGGAGGTCTCACAGGATGCTTTAGGAGTATTTTGTGATCTATCCAAAGCATTTGATTGTGTTCACCACGACATTCTTATCAGGAAATTAAGCCATTATGGAGTTAACGACATGGCATTAGAGTTGTTTAAATCTTATTTAAGTAATAGAATCCAGGTTGTTGATGTAAATGGAAAAAGATCTCCTGGGTCTGTTGTTACTATGGGAGTTCCACAAGGCTCGATTCTTGGACCCTTTCTTTTTTTGATTTATATTAATGACTTGCCTTATTACATAAGGGACGACTGTGATGTAGTGCTGTTTGCTGACGACACTTCTTTAGTATTTAAAGTAAAACGGAATCAATCCACTCTTGACGATGTAAACTGCACTCTCACTAAAATCGTGCATTGGTTTAATGTTAATAACCTATTATTAAATAGTCAAAAAACTAAATGTATTAGGTTTATAACACCTAATGTAAAATTTCCCAATGCCAACATTTTAATGAATGGAGATAAGCTGAGCCTTGTGGATAATACTAAGTTTTTGGGAATCACATTAGACCCCAAACTTCAATGGGGTCCCCACATAACGTTATTAGCTCAAAAACTGAGTGCAGCAGTCTTTGCAGTGAGCAAAATACGTCAGTTGACAGACATTGATACAGCTAAGTTAGTGTATTTTGCTTACTTTCATAGTTTGATGAGTTATGGAATTCTACTCTGGGGTGGTGCCGCTGACATAAATACCATATTTTTACTACAAAAAAGAGCAATAAGATGCATATACACACTTAGCTCTAGACATTCTCTAAGAGAAAAGTTTAAGGAAATTGGTATTTTGACAGTAGCATCTCAATATATACACGCAAATCTTATGTATGTCCATAAGAATATTAATAAATTTAAAAAGTATTCTGACATACATGATAGAAATACACGCAATAAAGATAAATTAGTAACTTATAAGACCAGGCTCCACAAGATCAGCAAATCTTTTAAGGGTTACTGTGTACACTTCTACAATAAAGTCCCTAGTCATATTAAGGCTTTGAAGTATCATACATTTAAAGAAACTACTAAGAAACAACTATGTAACAAAGCCTACTATACAATATCAGAATATATGGAGGATAACGAAGCCTGGGCATAATTAAAATGTTACTGTAATCCCAGGTTTGGCTGAGTTTACTTTAATGGACATGGCTGTACGTACGTAATTATTGTTTTAGTAATCTATAAGCAATTAGGTATGTCATGCTCGCTGAAACGTCTGTGCTTACGGCGGCGTCGTGTGCCGGGTCGGTCACTTCCCTATGAAATGGTTGAGGAGGCCGATGGCTGGCACATGCGTCATACTCGTGAACGGGTGCTGTTTGTGTGGACTGGTCTGCCTAATTTGCTTATTTCCATTCATGAAATTTTAACTCGGTTAGATGACAGTCTCTCCATTTAAGATGACTATGCTGTTCTAATATGCAACACAAAATTCTGATATTGTATCAATGAGCTGCTCGAATTCGGGAAATTAAGTCCTTGTAATAATATTGTAAGCTATCTCTTGATTGGAAAAGAGCAACACTAGAGTTTCTTGCCCGTTCTTCTCTAGTGATGACTGCCTTCCGAACAGGGTGGTAAAATTTGAAATGACTGAATCTAAGTGATGTATTTGACATTTTATGGATTCAATAAATATTATTTCATTTCATTTCATTTCATTTCATTCTGAACGCACCGTAGTAAGGGCGCTACATGCGAATATTGTACGCAAAACATGGCTATCAATTTGCTCAATAGTTTATCCAAATACCACAGTAGAGGCGTCGCGGTCATTAATCCATGATATTAACCACAGATTAATGCTATCTACTCAGTGTAGGCGCTAACTGGTCTGCTAAGCGGCTATTAACTATATTGACATGAGACTCTGTACAAGCATTTTAAGGATTAGTTGCTCGTGAAATCTTCTATATTATACATGTAATATTTAGAATACAATAGTTTTTTCGATTTATTAAAAATACCTACACGATTTTAATGGAGTTAGAAAAGTCTCTGTAATATTGAGGTATTTTATGTGAATTCATCAATTTGTAAGCAAGAATACCTTTTTTTTACTTCTCAAGAACTTCAGTCACGTCTATCAATAGTCCCTATTGAGTTATTGGCTTGTGTCATTAACAGCACAACACTTGTTATTTGTTATTGATTACAAATGAAGACATTAAACTTTGTCTGGTGTCACGTAAAGCAATTTTCTCTATAAAAATATCATAACAGCGTTTTGGGATTTGTCTATCAATAAATCAATGTCGAATAAAAAGTTACTCGTAAAAACATTAGGTGTAAAACTATTTACATTTTTTTATGTCATTAATATTTATCGCTTTTAAAGACATAAGAGAAACTAAAATCAGCAGCTTACACCGCCGGGGGACATAAAACAATCAGAAAATTTAATTAAAACCGATACTGGCACAAAATGAAAATCATAAATATTTCAAGTAAATTAATTCACATAAACGAAAAAGGGTTATGCCTTTCGCACGAGACACGCAATCATTGTTTCCAATTTAATCACTTATTATGAAGGGATACGGGTAACCGAATAATAAATGTCTGGCCACATGGTGTTGTGAAAGTGACAGTGACGTAGGTGCGCTGATAGAATCGCAGTCTGTCAAAGTATCTGATCGCAATAAAGATTTCTATTATAAAATTAATTTCAAGTCTCGGGTTAATATAACCGGTAGTACATTTGTGAGTTTTCTGAAGTGTCGCGATGCGATCAAGTTACACCAGACAGTTTTAACAGAACTAATGAAATTCTTATTTAAAAATCTGAGTTTGCCAGTTTATCTAGGATTTCGTTATTCATGTTTTAGTTATTAATTGATTTTTAAGCATAAAAAGAAACATTCTATAAATGATTTATGTATGAAAAATAAGACATATTTTATAATTAAAGGATGTATTGAATCCAAGACTGTATTGTACTCAATAACCAGAGTTCGCCATTAAGAAAATCAATGTCAGGGTTAAATCGTGGTAAAACTGTCGAGCTGCTGTGTTACAATTTCTTTAGCAACTAAAGCAGTATATTTTATACAGCAAGAGCATAATAAGGAACATTATACAAGTACATCTGACGAGACCGAAAAGAGGTTAGTTCGTTTTGATCAGGTAGCATACCGAGTAAAATTAATAGAAAGCTACCAATGATACATATTAAAGGCGGTAAGGGGTTTATGTAAAAACAAATTTACGCTATCACCTGGCGTAAAATCATTAAATTATAAAATACGCTAAAGATGTTATTCCATAACAAGCACTTACACAGATAATCCATGTGCTCTGCTATAACAAGCATCGATGACAATCACAAGCCATCTGCCGTCCATCTAAGGATGCCTATTAGCGAGAATGGCCCAGCAACGTTAACAAGCTATCTCTTACTTTGAGCATCTGATACCATGGCGGAATGTGTACTGTAGGACTGTCATACGTCATAACGTGTCAAATATCGCTGAATAACTGACGTATTCCGGAACCAGAGGGGTTCGGAGGCACTAGTGTGACGCGGAGTTCGGGAAGCGTTTGTCTCTTTGTTTTGCGAGCTGTCACGTCGTACACAACTGATTTATATCCACAGCCTCCTATAGAATTTCATGAATTCTTCAAAATACTGACGGCTAATCTGGTTTCCGTAAATGTTCTATGTCGAGAGATGACTATCATGATTTGTCTAAATTTTTTATGTTTTGGCGTGATATTGACCGCATGGGCTTTAAGTTCTGTTTGGACAGCACCGGGCTTACCAACAGGCACCTTAGTATCACTATGCCATGTCAAGCTAACTTATTTTTGACTATTTATTATTTTATTTTGTTTTTAACAAATATTTTAGAGGACTGTCACTGCATAGTGACATTAAGTTTATTCCAGAAAATATCATTTAAGATTAATAAATATTTGATGCCACTTAATAAATGATATCAAAGTGATTTTAGCCATGAAAGCATTACTTATCAGTAAGGATAAACGTAATCTAAAATATCTTCACGGTCCTTTTCCTTAATAGCCTCCTCATTGTTTATTTGCGTCGTTTTCCGAAGAGTCATATATTACACTGATTACCACTTATATTAATCTACTTCCTTCTGTTCGGGTATGATTTGCCAATAGCAAAACCAGTATTTGGTAATTATACGAGCTGTACCCGTTTATTAATTGGGTATAATAGATTGAGCCAGGTGTTAGTCAAAGCACTGCTTCCAACACGTAACAAGCAAATGAATGCCTTACAAACCCTAAGCAGATATTAATAGTGTTAGATCTATCGCTTTCATGCTGCTCTAGGAATCAGGTTGTATACGTTATTTTTTACGAGTTATATATTCGATAAATATAATAGCGGCATATTGACAGGTTTTCAGATGATTCTCAGATTATATTATAATTAGAAATAGCATTGACGATTGAGCTTTAGAATAGCTTTTTTTATTGCTGCGGAATAAAAACCCGTGTCGTTAAGTTTAACGGCCTTGTTTGAAGAATATTTTGTAAATACTGTACAGTAAATATATAAGTTATAACACAAAACATTTGCGTCCACAGCAACGGTACAATCGCGTCGACAGGGAAAACGTTCAAAATTTAATTCCCGCTATCTGTTCCCCGAACTGGAGCAAAAGTAAAAGCAATATCTTATTCTCAAGTTCAACTAATCAGCTGAATCTTAATCACCTTTTAGGTACTTTCAGCACTTCGGGCACAAAGTAAAGAAAAGATAAGTAAAAGCCCCTTTGCTTCCTTATTTAAGTACCTGCTCCAATCGGCCTGATTATATTGACGTCTCCGAAGACATTATTAATTCCTCACTATCTGGCCTTTGACATCACACAGACTTTGTTTTAAGATAGTTTGCTCTTCTGGAAATTCGTTCTCAGAATTCAGAGGCGAGGTTCGTTTTAATTTACGAATGGACATGTTTTTTGAGGCGATGCGACGTTAACGAAATCAAGTTTCATATACACACGTCGGTCTGCATTCTGTTCTGAATTTAAATAACCGAGTGTAGATGAGTTACATTTTTCTGTTTTCCTGGTATGTTTTGGTATAAGTCTTAAATATTAATACAAGTTTAAGCTTCAAACAAACGGGTTTTGTTTATTTTTTTCCTTTTTATTTTGTAATTTGTCTACGAATTGAATAATTGCTATTACTCTTCTAATAGTATGTTTTAGTAGGTATAATTTTTAATTTTTGTTCACGTATGTTAAAAAAAATCTCGTAGTCTTATGGTAAAAGTAGGTAAGTGTTATTCTATAAAGAGATTATATTTTATGCTATGTAAGCGTTATTGTTCATTTTTTGCATTAGGTGACTCTCAGAAGCGGCACGAGCTCTGAAAATGTGATCGAAAAAGGACAATAGGCTCGCTCCCTATTATGGTGGGACAGATACATAGATGACGAAATATTGATGCAGAAATACGCCTCTGCCCATCTCTTTTAATATACAGGCGTAAGTATGTACATATGCTTCTTTGTTTTATTTAGTGCTCAAAGACACCAAATAACATATGCTTAATAAATTAATAATCTATATACAACATTATATCATCCGCCTAAAACCACAACCATTCATATAATTTATCACTTACTCTCATCCGAAATGAAAAGGCGATCGCTGTTTAACATTCATTATCACAAACGATTGAGTCACTAGCGCGACCTCACACGCAGATAAATCACAAGCATTACAAACAATAATAGATAACTAACTACGAACTAAATCAAAACGCACGCACAATTTGATTCGAAAGCCATTATCTATTTGCGGTGTAAGGAAGATCGATCTGGATTATTGATTGGGTGTCCTCATTGGTACATTATTCACGGTGATTAACATGCCGGATCACATCGTGATTACGCCACCGATTGTGCGAACAATTACGACAGTCATTCAATGTACCAGATGGTAAATAGACGGTATGACGGAGTAGCTGGTTGGGATAGAGTGAAATTTTGGCAATAAATTCGTCTGGCCAGTCGGGAACACAATTGAGATGGAGCCGGCGTCGTGTAGTGGGATATCATTTTGCATCAACGCTCGCCGTAGTTGTTTTTGACCATTCATTTTGATCCGAGCACTGCCGAGTTTGACTTACAATGAGATTTTCGGTTTAAGTTTTCATGTTTAGACGCATTCGCTAGTGATAAATCGCGTCTGAGTACGTGCACTGAATAATGTTTTGTGTTTCGTGGATAATACGGACAAATTGCTTATTTGCTGGTAGAGTTTTTAGGTAAATGTAAATTATTTCCTGCTAGAGATTAAATCTCAGATAAGGCCTGGTTTGAAAGCACCTGCTAATTATAAATTATATATTAATTACAGTTATTATAATTAATTGCATCGTTGTTTTTGTTCAAGTAGCAGTTTAGATGTTCTGGGGTCGATGAACATATATAGTTCATCTCTTCTTGAATTGTCTCTTTCCTGTCGATAACACTTTGAATCTTATTCCTAAAATTATAAATATTTTTTAGGATGACATAGTATTAAATAGCATGTGACATAGTAATTGCAAAAATAGTATGACATGGATCTTGACATTGGAACTGGATTAGTTTCTAAACCTATTCGCAGCATTCTAAGAAGTGGGATTATAAGTTTCTGTAGAATCCGTATTGTCGGGACTGCTGAAGAATTTTATTAAAGAATTCTTTCGCAATAACGCAAAATCACTAATTTAAATTTGCAATCGTAATGTTTGAGAGATGACCTCAAAGAGATCAAAGCGACTTTTTTACGCTCGGAAAATTAACCTTTGCCTTCACTAAAGTTTTTCAAAGTGAGTGAAGTTCTTAATAAAATGATTAGACACAAGGCTTTTTCATTTTCTTTATTATTTATAGAACAAATTTAATCGGCGTCTTATTATTGTTTTGTTTTTATAATTTATTTATTGGAACACTTTATATAATTCTCATCAATTGTGTTCGAATTTGGTTCATCAAAGTGCAAATACAAAGAAGTAATTTAAAAAATATATTTTATTAAGACATTAATAAGAACACTTAAAAGTTATATCATAATCTAAGTGATTATATTGAATGTGGAGTTTACGGGTTAGATCGTGTGAAAATTGCATTACAGGTAATTGAAAAAGTCTAGACAAGTAATTCTTTCTAAGAAATTGCTTATACTGTGAAATCAATAATATTCACATAACGTCCTAGATAACCGATTGATAAAAACACATATCTGCCTGAGGTACATAGCAGGATTATAAAAAAGTTTTAATTAATATTTTTAATGTTTTTTTAAATAATCATAATTTCTTTTATTTCAATTTCAAAATTAAGGCCACGGTTGAACTTAAGTAATTTCCTGGTAAACTCAAGTGAAGTGTCAATGTACCTTTGGTTTAGCTGCTATTACACAGTAGGGTTGTGTCTAAATAATTCCAATACCATCACAGGGGAGACTCTTCGATTTGCAAGAATAGAAATTCACGAGCATCTATTGTGGGCGGAGTCGAAATCAACAAAAAGAATGAACCGCCTGGGGGAGCTATGAATTTACAACCGCGCCACTATCTATCGTGTGCCCGGAGCTATCCCGCGACTAATCCCGGGGCGCGCCGGATCCCGCGGGAACGGACTTTCACATGATAATTATTATGCCCGGGACGCCTCCCCACGACACTCGATTACGCTGATTGGTGTAATAACACACGCTCATCTGTTACCGTGGATTTTTCCGTGTAATTTGATTTCGCACAAACATCGTGTGTTTTTGTTTTGGATTTTGGTGTTTTTTGTAAGTGGATATGTAGCAGTGTGTATCTTTGAGTGCTTATGTACTTTGAAGAATGAGTTCAGGGTTATAACAAGGTTTTGTTTAGACCTTGTATGTATTTGACAAACTGAAAAAAGTGGTGAATAGTGGATGGAAGGATACTTAAGTCCGAGATTAGCTGTGACCTAATCCAGATAAGGATCATAGTGTAAGGTTGTACAAAATAGAAAAATTACTGAATCGAGTTATAATACGTGTAGTATATACCATTTAATAAAATGGGTATTATATGATGTCCTTTTTATTATTAGAATTGTCAACACGATTGATGTTACTGATTACTATTATTCACTTACTTATTTCGTTTTTAGTAACCATAAATAAAATCGTTTTTATTTCATTCGGTTTATAAAAAAAATCAGAAGACACACATTCACTATCGCAGACACAGTAGAAGAAGAGTACTGTAACGCATGGCTAGGTTTATTTAACATACTAATAAAATTAAGAATACTGAAATTTTACTTAACATAAATCTTCTGAACATTGTTCAAGTAATTTTTTACTTCTTTCTGCTTTAAAAGAAGAAGCATGTCACTGTAAACTACATGAAATACATTGTACAGATATTGTACGTAAGGCGCAATTCCGAGAACGAAGGAGATACTGTATTATATCTAATAACACTATACGAAAGACGCAGACGGAATAAAGTGGCACTTGATGTTACCCTTCCGCATCTGTTTTACGTCCTGCATGTTTCAAGTATCATGTTATGCTCATACTTTCATGTATATTCAAAACAAAACGGATTCCGCTTGTTTGGAATCTGTTTTTAGTTTAAATGTGATAGTTTTGAGGAAAGAATTTTTCTTTTGGTGTAAGTGCTGTTGTGGGTTTTGCGTTTACGTAAATTCTATTTTTTATATTGCTGCCGCAGCTCCTGCAAACTAACTTTGCTACGTATCCTTAATACTAAGAAAAATGATACTGTGGAGATGGATATACCTATAATTTTTGATCTTAAGCAAACTAGTGTGGAGAGAATTATGGCTTTTTAAAGGCTCATCAACATAATTTCAAATTAAGACTCAACTCTCATTCTCCTACCCCCTTATTAATAAACTAAGAATAGCGTCGGAATAACTTTACTCCAAGACTTACGCATAGATTAGGCAATTTTGGTATTAATAAACTAGGAGTAAGGATGGTGTTAACTAAACCACACTTACTCCCGGTGTAAAAGTTACACCGCGGAGGCCCCTGGTTTAACGCTGGAATAAGCATAGATTAGTATTGTTATTCCGACTTCCATTGACATTTATGACGAAATGGTATATATTAAATTTAACGTAAACATATTTTCATGTTTGTTTAGTGGTCGTTCGAGTATTTCCTAGTGTCTGATTTTGTAATTATTGTGGGATAAAATGAATAGAAATTATTTTATTGACGATTTGAGAATGATAGAAGAAATTGACGATTATTGAAATGGTGAAAAATGATTTGGCTGGAGATGCAAGATGAGGCTTTATACCACCTCACTTGAAAGTTTTAGCTGCAATAAGGACTTGGGCTCGTGAAGAGGTAAGTAAACTAAACTATTATAAGGCTTGATCCCTGCCCTATTGGTAATAATTTCTAGCTTGAAGTGTGTTAATAGCCAAGTTTGAGTTCAATTGAATAAATATTTAATATAATGCTATCAGACTTTTACATGTGAATGTGTAAACAGATTTAAATATACTACTTAATTATATATTCATACATAAAACTTCTATCCTATTTAAAAAAATGGATATAGATAGTAGGTACAACCAGCTTAGAAAATTTTATCTTGGCTTTGTGTTACAAAGATTTAAGAATAGAATCTTTGTTGTCTAGTAAATTTTGAATCCATACCACTTATCTATTTTACAGATTCAAGATGATGCAGGAGATCTGAGTGGGTATAGTCAGCCAACAATATCCCTTGTGTGCAAACAAGTTGCTTTAAAAATAATTGGACACAGGGGTCAATGGATAAAAATGTCTACCTCCATCAGTGAACAAAACAGTGTAATTGCTGATTTTTATGAAATATCTGGCTTTAGACAAGTTATACAGACACATATTCACATCCCAAAAATTTCAGGAGATATTGGACAATACAGGAAAGGATACAGTTCAATAAATGTGCAAGTTAGTTTTTGTTTCTGCTCCTGAAGCATATTACTATTGAAAGGTTTCTACCACACAACATTTTGTAGAATTTTATGATACCAAAGTGATTTTGTGTACATTGTTACAGATTGTCTCAAATGCAAATTTAGAGATTATGGATATAGTTGCATACTGGCAAGGCAGCACACATGACTCCAGGATATTCAATGAGTCTCCGTTGAAACAAAGATTTGAAGGAGGAGAATTTAAGGGAAGACTATTGGGAGATTCAGGTTATGCCTGTGCTCTTTACCTATTTACTCCAATATTGCATCCAACTAATAACAAAGAAACGACCAAGCTCATAAACATACTCATAATACTGTTGAAAGGTGTTTTGGAGTATGGAAGCAGCAATTCCAGTGTCTTATTAGAGTGTTCACAACCAAGTTAGATAATACTATATTGTATATTGTTGCATTAGCAGTAATGTGTAATATTGCTCTGCGGAAACAAGATTTACTCCCAGAACCAAAAGAGCGGAATGTTCCAGTAACACAGGCATTTAATAATACACTCAGAGGAAATGTTGCAAGGGCAGCATTTATTAATGATTTTTTTTATTTTATAATACTTCAGTGTGGGTCTAAAATAAAGAATTGAGAAAAAAGAATAATTTTTAGTATTTTATTTAATTAAAAAAATATATGGTGATACCACAAAATAATTTTTAATTGATTTAAATTTCTTTCAACTCTTGTGACTTTCTTATTTCTAATATTTCCCTTTCCTCGTTTTGCCCCGGCATCATTTGTTAATAACAATTATGGTATGAAGAATACAGTATTAAACAATACGGTACTGATATTCTTGCCGTAATACATTTTATAACTCGCAGATGTTTTCTGGTTAAACGTTTGCAGCCACATCTAAGAATTAAAACAATGCAAGTTTAAATAAAGTTAAAATGCAAATCAAAGTAAATATTAGAAATTAAATCTCAGTTGGCGTGTTGTTATATTCACATAATAATCTGCTAACTAATAAAAAATACCACAAATCCACGCATGCATCAATACATAAACATTCGCTTGTAAGTTGTGATAGGTCCACTGCCTATTGTTTTGAATTGTAATGGACAAAAAAAAAGTCAAATGTCAAAATTTACTATAAGTATATGTGTCTTTTTATTCGACCCGGTCATTTTTGTTCATTCTTTTTGCTTTTAATATCTGTGGGCTGCCATAATATACCCCTTAGTCTCAGTGTAAGGATGGTATTGTTACTCCGAACCTACTTCGTGTTTATTAATACCGTTTTTGACACGTAGCTATTCCGACACTAAACTCGGTTTAACTATTCCCGGTGTAACTATGGAATAAGAGAGGAATAAGCGATTTTTATTAATAAGACCGCTAGAGTTTTGTCAGAATACTTAGACCCGCAACAAATATTTGCATCACTAAAACAAATTAGGATAGTAGTAGTTTCTTGCTAATGCTAATCAACTATGAAGACTTCCATAGTACTTCATTTAGAATAATTATAGTTTTAACAAGATTTAACTAGTCTCAAGTAGTCTGTAAAGTTATAATTTTGTAAAACTCATGGCTGATTAAATATTTGTTGTACGCTGCAGAGGTTGATCGGATTATTTCTCAACTTTGTAGTTCGATGCTGCATCGTCAGTAATGCGAGTGCGGAACAATTTAATGATTAAAAGTTTAGTCACAACGATACTGAAGGCGATTGAAAGTACATTGTTAACAATAATAAAACTCGCTTTGTAAGTCTTTGTGTAATACCTTTATGTAATTGTAGGCGTCATTGTGTTTTTTTTTTTGCAGATTGACACCGAGCTGTGAGCCTATTTGTGTCTAAAGCTATCTAATACCAGTAATGACAAATTTACGGTCTTTCATTTTAATGTTGTACTTTTGTTTTCTAACTTTGTTTTTCATTCTTTCTGGTTGTAATAATCTTTCTTTTAATTTCCTGTCAGTATTTGACCTAAATTAAAAATCAGTAGACTTAAACAACATTAAAGGTCTACTTTGTAGTAAAACTATTTACAATTTTATGCATGGAATACCTTAAACATTCCGCAAATCAATCGTCACTATAAGATGAAAGTTTGCGTACCGAACCCCTTTGAGCTTGCAATAACTATTACGGGCCAGTTACTCGGCTCACCAGTGATGCCTCCGAAGAATATAACAGTATTATGAAGTTGCTGAAAGGGAGCATTTCCTGTCTGGTTTATAGGATTACCTGCTGCAGTAGCGCCCCTATATTGAATCGAACGCGGAACCATATCGGCAAACACATGAGACTGTTCGGAAAATATTTAATATCTTCCAATAATGTACTTTCGTTCCATACTTGGAAATGTAACATGCGATACTGGAGATATTATATTTTAAATTTTTCATTCGTGTTGTGGATGTTTAAAGTGTTCTGGGATGGTATTTTGTATTGATTATGCTAATATTAAACCTTAAGAAGTCTTATACCCTAAGTTTTAGTTTTTCTGTATATGCGTCTTTTTGTTTCAAATCTGCTGGCAACTGACTCAAATTGTCATTTTTCCCATAGATAATGAAGGAATAATATTCTGTTTAAATTTTCAAACGTCAAAACAGCTTGGACGACTGGTGGAATTAAAGCTGTTAATACAAACACAATTGTTAGAAGCGATGTTATAACAACTCTTAGAGTCGAGCCCCAGAAGCCAGTGTTTGTACAGCAGTCGTAAAAGTGTGCAAATAAAACAAAAATACATCGACTCACAGCCAAAGGAAAATTACAACCGCATACTTTGTGAAATGAAAACATTTGTATTATAAAGAAATATGCAGCGATGTATTGCGCGTTTTAATAAAACGCTTTTTATACACATCAATGTTTTCGTATTAATCAACTACTGGAACATTTTTATGCGCTTTATACTGACAGAATTGGATCGAAACTTGTATGCGCACTCGAACCAATTGGAGCGATTAATTATTATTCTGAAGAAGAAGAAGAATTTTTATTTTTTCTCTAATTTGCATAACAACAAAGCATATTTTGGTGCTAAGAAAATATAATTCTAGATTTTACTCATTTCTTTTTGACAGCTCCCGTGGCGCAGTGGGCTAGCCCACTGCCTCAGACACCAGCTTGCGAAACGAGAAGCCGCGGGTTCAATCCCCGCACCGAGACAAATGTTTGTGTGAACCACAAATATTTGTTTCGGGTCTGGGTGTTTGTGAGACCGAAAAAGTCTCTCGTAGTGTCTGATACCCACGACACAGGTCTTGTAACCTAGTGTGGGGTCAGAGCTATGTATGTGACTGTTGGGTGTATTTATTATTATTTTGTTTTTTTATTGATACTCTAAGCTATGTATTTCTACGTACCACTTGACGGAGTCATTGCGCTTACCAATAAATATAGCGAGTACGCAGTCGTCAGTCGTAATTTTATGTGTTCAGATATTTATTTACATACAGCACTATAACGCTTTTATATCTCCTGCATTAAAGTCAGGATTATCTCTGTATAGCTGGTGTTGAATATTGGATAACAAGCCTTTCTATTCTGGGATCGGCATTTAGCTTATATTTTATTCGAGCGCCGTGCTCTCTCATATTACATGCTGGTTTAATGACCTCTGTAACTATGACTTAAAAACTTGTTTAAATCCTCCATATGTATGTAATTCTCATTTGATAATGGTGTTTTTTATTTTACATCTGCGAAATAATAACATTACCTAACTGGTGTAGTCTTAGTCTACTTAAAATACATTTTTAGGAACGAAGAAATTGGAATACCACATTTACCACTTAAACTGATCATGAGTTCAAATGGGTTATCCCAAGAAACTTATTTATCACATTGAGATAACACTCGTTCAGAGTATAAACCCAAATCTACAGTATTTTTAGTCAAGCACTTAATATTTGTTTAATAAATAACTCGAGCATGCGTGTGTTTCCGCTTAACAAATATATTTTTGCAGCGTAGGCTTTTTTGCAGTAAGTGCCAACTATTTATACAAATCGCTTTAGCGGCATTGTTGAGTGTGCTGGTAACGTTATTATAACGATGTTGTGCTATGTTTTAGTGTACAGTCTGCTGACTAATTGGGACAAGCTTTCCATTAGCTGCACAGTAATTACAAGCTAATTACTTTAGTCAGGGTAATGGTGACCAGAGCAAAGCATCAGTATACCGAAGAAGCTATTATACTTGACGATGTGCACATTAATATTAGTCATTAGGAAATTAGATTTTCAATGGAGTTTCAATCTTGTGAACTTTGTTGTTATATAACCTCACGTATGTTTTCACCGATGGAGTAGGCAGAAGTGCATTTCGGCACTCATATTTCGCAAGGTATGTATCAGTTTCACACAAAGAGAGAAGGAGCCGATTGCTGCTTTTGGAGCACGTTTTTACACACACGTTTTTACACTTTTCAACCCAAAAATTTAACCAATTTATTTTAGTTTCAGGATTTACGTCGAAATATTTCTAATATCATAATTTAAAATATTTCTAGAGAAGTACAATGATATCACTGTATTTCATGTTTTAAAATTTTGCTCAGATTATTCCGAATGATGCAGATGACATATAATTACAACTATAAAACGAAGCAGGTGAATCTAAAACTGTGCTTGAAAAAGAATAATACTTTTAAGGCAATCGATACTCCGACCCGCATATTGCTTCTCCAAGCGGTGCTTCAAAGTGTCGAGAAAAAGGAAAGAAGGGTTATATAAGTCGCACAATTAAGAACGTTTACCAGGGAGGTAATAAAGTGATCCAACGATATCTTCGACTAGGATTTGCAGGCATCGTGAGATTTCAACAGCAATATTAACGATACTCATCTAATCCTTCCTATATTTTAGACAAAAAGTTTTGAACGAATTATTATAATTATTATTATTTGGAGATATAAAGAAAAAGCATAATGAGTCCTCGAAACTGATGTGCATACATGAAGAAGATAACAATTGATAGTTGAGGAAGCGAAATAAGTATGTTTAGACCGTAGCATGTGGCGTTCTATAGTCTGTCTACCCCGATGTAAGAGAGACATGAGTTTATGTATATATATATATAGTTATTTATTATTTATCCATATCTTTTCTTCATCATCTTGGTAGCAGTGAGAAGGTGCTGCTTGCGTCATTAAACCAAGAAATACCTATCTGTGGCAATATTATGCGTTATACAAATACCGCCAAGCGAGAAGCGATCTGTATATAGCAGTCTCTTGCGTCATCCTGTAAGCAATCCGTTCTAATTAATTTATTTAAGAGGTGCGTCCATGTACTCTACGCTCAGTTGAGTTACATCCTCTGCAAAACATGACAATTATAGCATATGAAGCCACGGTGAACGTAATATGTTAAGGCAGTTTATGCCCTTTGATCAACAGACGAATGATATGACCAAAAAAATGATGAACTATGTACGTTCTATTCTCAATTTTCCTTTGCTATATATGTATGTGGCATACTTAAGCTTAAACTGAATCCGTATGTTTAGGAAAAGTGCAATCAATAAAAGCAGTTTTTAATATATTATACCAAATTGATTTTATATTATTACTAAATCGCTAAGTTGTTTTCAAAACCTTACTAAATCTTATAAAGCTTGTATATTTTACTCAAAAGCTCGAAAAATATGAATTAAAAGAAGATATTGCCGCATGCAATACACAATTCTAGTGCTAAAGGAAAATACGTCGCCAATTTATTATCCAACATAATAGTCAAGTAAACAACAAAAATAACAGCGAAAATAAATGCTGTGCCAATAAATTTCCCGAACGCAGCAAACAGAGAATAAGGCACTAATGACCGACAAATCATCACCAACAAGATTCATTTTAATTTTTACCAGTTATTCACACACTACTGAGTGGATCGTTTTGTTTGCGCGGTTTGAACTGGAAAGTTCGCAAATGCAATTACACACAATTATCTCTGAATACATTTGAACTTTTTGAAGCGGCATCGTTGGGAGCGCAGTTCTTTATAACAAGTGAAGACCCGCCGAGCGTCTACAGCAATTTGTACAAAGTGAGCACTTTCCACGGCTCGTATTTATTTCCCGTGGAGAAATGGTCGGGTGCATTCCTAACCGCGTTATTCTACGAGGAGATTAAACGTCAACATACACAACAAAGCCTTCAGCCCATGTGAATCGCGTTTTATCCTTGTTAACTAGACTGACGGAATTAGTATTTACAATGCCCCTATTAGCTGTGGTTATGACGTTTTTGTAAAAAAAATAATTGGAGTAGAAATTAAATTTAACGATAATAAATTATAGAGTCTGGCGTTTTCAGGCGAGACGTTAGTTCTGGCGTCCCCAGTAGTGGCTTATTACGTACGAACGTTTCTAGGTACTATTGAGATACGTTTTCAATTGGACAATACTTAGGGCCTTAGGTCTCATGAATTTTGAGTCAGTATCGAAACATAAGTAATTAACTTTAGGCTGTAACATCGTTCTGGATGGGAAAAACATAAGAGAAGTAATAATATATTCATATTTGTTTTTATAGAGGTGTAATAAAATTAAGCATTATGTAAGTATGTTCATCCCTTGAAATAGACAATATGTGTCAATATCGATTCCTGAGAATGCTTACAAAATACTTGAATGTGGTGATGGTAATTCTTGCGTATTTTAAACTATACAATTTGGATAATAAAGCATCATAATATTACAAAAGAATTGAGTATATCTTATCTTCAGTGAAATTATATCGGAATAAATCGGAAAAGATGAACATTCCATTATTATATTTCATATCGGAAAGGTGCCTGAATATGCCAAAAATGAGCGATAAAGTATTTCTTCTTTTACTATCAAAGACAGCAAGCTATAAAATTTAAATCGCTTTAAAGCTTTCGTGTATTTAACTAGAAATATTTATTCTTCCAAGAAATACTGATATTTTTATTTCTTAGTAAGTAGTGATATGTGCATTCCTTATTGAATTTCCCGCAGCGAGGCTTATATTTTTTTGGGGTTCAAACAATCAAATGTTTGTGTCCAAAAAAATCTCTCGTAGTCTCTGATGTCCACTAAACAAGACTCTTATTTTGTTGTGTATGTACCTTTTGTTCATATTCGCTTAACATCCGAAGTCTATATTTTTACTTTCATCTGTACTCGTATATAGGTATAGTAACTTGCGATTATAGCGTGAAATTTTTCGAAGTCGATATTGCTATCACTGACATCCACATCGTCGTGGTTACTCATTACCGTACGCAGTAAACATCAAGTCACTAATCCGATTTCATCACTTACTGGTTAAACGCCTTCGCATGATGCGATGTGGTTGTTCTTAGGGATCTGTAGCACTAAAACATGAAAAATTACGACATTAAGTCAGGCAATGTTTACTTACATACTTTTACTTTGATAAAACAGTATTTGGATTTACTAAATACTTTGTAAACGTTTTATTTTTAATTTCGAAATTAAACAATAATGAAGATAAAGTTTCTTTTAGCATTATTTATAGTAATAACTCTTTCCGCGGTCTCGTTGGCTCCGATCTGCAATAATAAATTTTCTGTGTATAAATTAAGTGCGTAGCGGCTGCTAAAACGGTTTCTATATAAAAGCTTTTGGTCGTCGAAACCACCGGGATTTAACGTTTAATAACAGTATCTGAGAGAAACTAAATTACTTCCATTATTGGCCGATCGAAACAATGGGCTGGATAACTCATCCGCCTTCTGTTGTGTTTGTTTTGTTTTTATTAAAGACATTGGTAATGTTTGGCAGATAGTTGCTTAGACTAAATATGTCAAAAATGACAACTTTCATCATTTAAAAACATTGTTATACAAATTGTGTTCTGGAGATTTTTCTGATATAAATCACCAAAACATTTTTTTTAACAATAATCTACACTCAGATATAGGTGTAGAATTAAACGCTTTTGGGCTTCTATGGAAGTACTCCCAGTAGCTCAAATAAAATTACTTTTAAAATTCATAGCCCATAACTACGCCTAAATATATTCAATATAATCTTTTCAAGCAAATCTATAAATCACGTAAACATTTCATGAAAACTCATTTGACGCAACATCATTGCAGTCACGTTTCGTTCGTGGGTGAGTTTGCGTGAAACTCAATGACCCCTTCCTCTTAATTTACCATGGAATAACTAACAGTGCTTCTTAATAAATCTTAAATGCATCATAGCATTGGCAATTTATTATAAAACGCATCGATTTTTCATGAGCAAATGGATAAATAGGAAATAAAAAGCGAACCATAAATGCTACGTAACAGTAATTTAGTATTGCGAACATTCGTATTCCCGCTTACCACAAAAGAAAGGATAAAGGTAGAGCTAACCCTGGAGATAATCATAAAAGTACAAAAAGACGTCTAAGTTATGGCTAGTCCGTGCGCCCGAGCCACTTGGATCTCACACGCGGCATGCAAATGAAGAAACGTATCGCATTTACTGCGCTCATTAAAAAGAGTAGTTTAGGGCTCTGTAGGTTTCGAGACCAAGGGAGCACAAAACGCAAACGAAAAGGGTTCGGTTACCTTTTTTACTCGGTATAAATAGTGTGGAAAAACGCGCTTAAGTTAGGTAGGTTAAGTTTAATTACAGCCTAGTGCGAGTAATTTGGGAATCTTGGGAACTTGTTCTAAGTAGTTTGGGCGGTGTAATTAAAATGTTTAATATTTCGTTGCTGAATTTACGCCTCGTGTTTTGAAGAAATACATAATAAAATTTGTGTTTTCTAGACATTACAGAAAATAGGTTTTACGCAAATTAATTTTGGCCAGGTCGAAAATTGTTATTGGAAGTAAAGCCCTCTTTTGTTTTCAATTAATTAATTCTATGCTCTCATTTAATTTGTTCCAGACCACTATTATTATACTTTAAAGAACCGCGACTTTAATGAAAGAAACATATTGAAATACTAATTGTTTTTATTTCCACATTATTCAATACAAAATATAAAACAATCTCAAGGTTTAAAAAAGAACAAGCAGCAACGTAAAAATACGTTACGATAACTTGTCTGTTATGAAAATTTATGCTAACAAAGAGTCAAGAACTGTCATTAACATGTCAAAAACTGACTAAGACTGAATGAAAGTCGCCATACTTACGCGTTCTGGGCTTTGACCAGTCGGCAGGGAGAATTCTTTAGACTGAAGTGACAACCGAAATTTCCACTACCGTCTACCAGTAAGATCACCACCAGTAAGAAAGTAAAGAATGTACAAAGACTGTTTCCTTCGAGGACGCGTCCTTACAAATATCGTGCGTGAGTAAAGGCAGCGCGTGCCGTCACTCCAAGATTCCCGCATTAGCATTGTACACCTGAGGTTTATTATTCAGTCCTTATATCACAGTGGGGATCACTCTCTCGTAAATGTTAACGTACCGTGGTAATGCGCCGTATCAGCAGTAGAAAGGGGATAAGTGCCTCAAGTGCCAAACAATTTTTATTGAGGCGTCTACTTTTTGTAGAACTCTTTATTGCACGTCGTTAGCGTTATGTATACGTGATATTTTTTTGCTTGTCTTATTTTTGTGTATGGAAATGGTTTGTGTCTTTATGTTTCTCTGAGATGATAATCTAATTTTACAGTTGACGTAATGTACAAAGTTATTAATTAATTCATGCTTGTGTCCGTGCAAGGATAGGCGTTGGTGTTTTTACATGTTTAGGTTAGAGTTTCAATAAGGAATGTGTAGGCTATCACCGTTTTTCGGCCATAATCTATACTACAATTTAAAAAATGCTAATTGAAAAATCCTTAAATAGTGTCCCCTATTTTAATTTCTACTTCACTAAAGCAATGCCCATCGGAATAACGAAAATATTTTATATATTTTAGTTATTTTCGTTTCTATAAAAAAGTCACAAAAATATTTTTGGTAAAGTTACTCTGTGATCCTTTTCAGAGCAACTATGACATAAAATATTTTACTAAATAAATATAATCTGCCGTTGCTGAAGTAAAAAAAGGAAAGCAAATATTGAAAAATAAATAAATGATTTGAGAAAAAATACTATTGCATTATTGCGTACATTGCGTGTTTGTTTGGTACTGTTAAACCGTTGTGGTTGAGTTTTATTCCGGAAAATACAAGTTCTGTTTCTCTTCTCTGTTTTGATAATTAAAGCTATTATTAAATATTACATTATAAAGCAACTTCTAAGCAAATGAGTTGTCGCTATGGCTTTAATAAAGCATAGAATTAAAGCGTGGGATGCAGAGACAATTTAGCACGTCACGAAATCTTTTGATGTGGTCTTCAGAGCCTACCTTACCGAGAATCTCGCCTAACAAACAGACTGATGCTCTGTAATAAGTGTTACTTGTCTTCGTGAATAATTTAAGATCCAACATTGTGGTGTTCCGTATATTTTGACATGTGTTTCTTGTTTGTGTTGACTACATCATACTTTTCTGCTTTATTGCTCCCATGGTTGTATATTGGGTTGAACGATCTAGTTCTTCGTTGGATTTTCGAACAAATAAAATTTTAATAGAGTCTTCGTAAGGAAATTCTTAGTAGCAGTATAGACTCCGTAGTCTGGGAATATTCCAGAGAAACAACAGTATACCTGAATCCTTTTACGTGAGGCTTATTTGCAGTTATTGATAGAGTGTAGTTGTAGAAAAAAAACTAATTTTTCGAATCAGTTCTTACCACAAAATAGACTCCCAACAATTTATTTTTATTGCTGCTAATTAACATGTTGCCCTTTCTTTCTTCTTTCATCTTTTCTCCAGCAGGGATTAAGACACTGACTTAAATTTATATCAACATTGAACTTGAACTTTGACCTCCTCCTTTGATTCTGCTCATCCAATTAATGCCAATCACCCCGCAAACGTTTTCGTTACTGCGAGTGATGGATGTCTTGTTTCATGTTTATAAAGCATTTATATATTTTCTTTGGAATCGACTTGGAGAGATAATTAGGTATTAATTTGACAGCCTCGTGGCGCAGTTGGCTAGACACTAGCTTGTGAAACGAGAGGCCGTGGGTTCGATCTCCGCACCGAGACAAATGTTTGTGTGATCCACAAATATTTGTTCCGGGTCTGGGTGTTTGTGAGACCGAAAAAGTCTCTCGTAGTCTCTAATACCCACGACACACGTCTTGTAACCTAGTGTGGGATCAGAGCTATGTGTGTGACTGTTGGGTGTATTTATTTATTTTATTTTTTCTTATTTTAGAGCTGGCAGCATAGTGTTTTTTTCTGTATTTTTTATTTTGTAGCTGCATAAAGGACTCAGTTCCAAGCCTCATAACTTAGACGAGGTCTTTGTCCGGCAGCTCGACGTCGTATGATTAATTGTTGTTTCCGGCTAGCTAAGGTTATGTTGTAAGTTGTACTTATAAACCGCGTACTTAGCTAGCTTATTTATATTTATTTTACTTATGAAATTGTTACAATTTGTAAGTCTAACTTGATTAAAAATCGGTGAAGTTATAATAGTATAAAAACCATAGCAATAAAGTTATATTTACTTCGATAATACTCATACAAAATGAGTAATTTTAGATAATAGAATATTGGAATAATGTCTCGTCTAAATATAATCTAATTCCACAAAGACTCTTAAAACGTCTAAATTATTCATGTTAAACATTAAACAATTAAAACAAATTAATGTCAGATCTGAGAGTAGCGTTTCATAATGAGAATTTATTGCTTTCGTTGATATTTATGGAACAGAATGTCTTTGAAGAGTTCATATATTTTAAGTAATAGCGGTAGGAAATAAATTCATTACTTCCGTTATTACATTAAAACATCATATTAAATTATTAGTTTCCTAATTTTATTTTTAGCTGATTTGGTAATACTTTTATGTTTTACTGTATTAATATAATTAAAATTTGATCAAATAAGAATCAGTTTTTTTTATGCATCATCATCACATCAATCGTTAGACATCCATAGTACAAACTACTCGTAATTGCTTTGAAACCAATTGCTACTTAGAAACTACATTCGTTTCAACAAAACAGAGTTTTCAGTAACAACATATAGGATTTATGTGGTAGCGGTAAAATTAAGCTTCTTACGAAGTTTGTTGCAATAGGTTTAACCTTTCACGTGTATTCAAGTAAAAGACTTTGGAGAATTTAGTGAACTGGAGTCCAACAACACATTTAAAGTACTTATACTTGGAAGCCCGTACATTCGAAAACGGGGGATAGGTTTTTATTTTTTTTATTTATCAGTTAACGTAACGTTAAGATGGCCTCGAGGTTTAGGCGCCCGGTCGAGAATCTCGGCGGTTGCGGGTTCGAATCCCAGGCACACACCTCTGACTTTTCGAAGTTATGTGTGTATTCACGTTGAATTATCACTTGCTTTAACGGTGAAGGAAAACATCGTGATAAAACCTGCGCACCTAAAAGTCTTAGGAATTTCTTAGGTGTGTAGTCCGCCAACCCGCACGAGGCAAGCGTGGTGGACTATGGCCTAAACCCTCTCAATGGTAGAGGAGACCCGTGCCCAGCAGTGGGACATGTATGGGTTGATGAAGAGAGAGGGAGAGAGAGAGTTAACGTAGCACATATTTAGACTCCTTGCTGATAATGAGAATTTCCAATAGAAAAACCAAATAAAACTTAGCCTCACCCGGGTGTCGATGACAGTAGTTTTTAAATATTAAGTAAGTTTAAAAGAGTTTCACCAACCGCTTATATATTTACTACCAAAAACGTTACAAAATAAGAAATAACGCAATACACACAACATCAATTCCATTCTGAACTCAATAAATTGGAGGCCGATAAATGCGAAAGTATTTCGACCAAAAAATAAAACTCAAGTAATTACAAAGCGACAAATACTTCGTCTGGTCCGCTGGACATCGATTAATTCCGTTTCACGTAGATAACAAGGACGCGTCGAAGCAAAGCGCAATTTTAAATGCTTGTGGTCAGCACACACGTTTGTGCCATCTACTGTTAGGATGCAGCCATATTAAGCTTACCATTAGAGATTATTCTATAGATTAACAAAGTACGACCAAAAAATCATCTATTTTTATTTATAAACTATTTAATTTATATGAAAGGCCTGACCGCACGTATGCGCAGGTATGGAATCAGCAGTGCCTTTCAATTCTTTTACAGAACCAACAGGGAGAGCAGCTTATTGATCATCGCAGATTAGTGAGTCTGCGGCTTTGGCTGGCCATCCCGCCGATTCTGCATTCATATGTGAACACGCCTTATTCCGTTCGAAATTCGGCGCCAACCGACGCTGCCCATTCATTTGGCCTTCCCATTAAAAGGGTGCTTTTAACTACGGCTAATTTATGCAGCGCACGGTTTGCCAGGACAGATTACAGAGCGGCATGTCCATTCCGCGCTGAGTTTGGGCCTGAATCACGCCTGTCGAATGTGCTACCTCGAGTGGAAAAATTCCTGGCTGTTTATTCGTTTGAATTGCACCGAGCTCATTTTAATTGCCTGCATAATGAGTGGGTGCGTGTGCAGCGAGTAAAGTTAATTACGCATTTCCTTTAGAGTTGTTTAACAAAATCATGAATTGCGCAGACGGCAAAGGGTTTTTTTAATGTATTTTATTGAGTCCACATTAATCATTGCCGAGCTTGTTGAGTTTTAATTAAAATTTTACGTGTAAAATATTTCACGTGGTGAAATTTATTAATATGCGCTGGGTGCTATATTATTTTTAATCTTTTTCCCCTTTTAATAAAGTTTTGGCTGTTTAAATATTGTTGAGAGGAAATTAAAAGCCATATACGAGATGAAGGCCTAGTATGACTTTTTAAATTTAATCAAATAAGTTTCTCAAGAAGGTCTGACATAAATGACGCAAGTAACTTTTGAATTGTTTTCCTCTAGCTTTTGCTCGCGACTTCGTCCGCGTAGATTACAGGGTTGAGTTAAGATAGAAAATAAGTTATAGTCTATTTTACTTCTCAGAGTCCTATTTATGCACATGCCAAAAATCATTCAAATCGGTTTGGTATATCCAGAAATACCCATTCCCACGGGAATAGTAAATTTTCTGGGATAGAAAGTATCTTATGTTACTTCTTTGGTTCCTATTTATCTCCATACCAAAAATCATTTTGATTGTCTCAGTAGATGCAGAAATACCCATTCCCACGGGAATCCTTCATTTTCCGGGATAAAAAGTATCCTATGTTTAATTCTGATGTTTAAGCTATATTATTGTAAAGTTTCATTAAAATGTATTCAGTAGTTTATACGTGAAGGCGTAACAGACAGACGTTACTTTCGCATTTATAATATTAGTATGGATGATGGAAAAACTAGTGTACGTCAAAATACTGTCATAACTAGGGACGACTATATTTCTCTTTCACGTCTTTTTTGTCTCGAGTAAGTAAATGGTATAAAATACCATTTATTTCACTGTCATTTTAATACGTATAATTATATTTTAAACCATATATATAAATCATTCTTTTGTTTCAACATAGTAAAGACGATTTCGATAGAACTTATGCAAATATCCAAGAAATTCTGTCCTTTAGCTGTTGACGTTTCCCAAGTGATTATTTATTGAGAGAAAGACGTAGCGAGAAGCCGTGAAGAGGGGAGGGCGGGGAGTTACTTCCTCACGATGAGCTCTTAGTTTATTGAATAGTAAAAAGCATCTCTGAATTTAATTAGCATTAATAAAATTGTTTCTTAATGAAAAACACAGTTGAGTAGGGAAAGAAATTGTCTTACGTGACGTAGTAAACTTTGGAACGATATAAATTTACATATGTTATCTTATTAACACTTGTTATTATTGGTTATAAACTATTCTGTCATTTCAACATTCACAAATCAATACGACTTTTGTATGTATTAAATTTTGATTTTGTTTTCCTTCAGGCTTGTTATCTCCAACTAAAACTCTTAATCTAAAATATTATCACCCAAATATCTGACATTATTTCGTATTGAGCACCTAAATTACATTACCAGAATTACGTCTGGAAGTAGGGTTTGGCTAGTTACTATTAAAATAACAAAGATTGTAGCATCAGCAGTTTCTAAGACAATCAGGTGTTGCTATTAAACACGAAACTCAGAGAATTGAATATAATTATCGGTTTTCATATTCCAAAAAAATTGTCAGGTTGGATTTCAATGGAGTTCTCAAAATATACTCAGCCGGTAGTAAAAAACCCGCAAAATCTAGGCATCTATATTTTGCGGGTTCTATATCTAGTATTAGATTACCCCAAAAAATATCAAGTTACCAGAGATTATGAACTTTAGGGTTAAACAATGAGATAAAGATATATTTAAACCGGAATGCTTCTCTAAACTATGAGTGATAATACATTACGTAAGAACAATAAGCATTCACGATATTTGTGATTTGTAACTAAGTTAGTTGAGCAGCACGATATCACTGGTTCGCGGTTGCAGGATCAAACCCAAATCATAAATCTCTAACTTTCAAAGCCAACTCTGTATTCATAATTAATTATCACGCACTACAAGTGTTGACATAAGGAACTTCGCTGTTTGTCAATTAGGCACATGCTGTTCAACAGCGCTTGAATAAGATCAGATTGCTTAAGTTTGTAGTTTTAGATATTTTATGAAGGATGTTTGTTTTTCTTTTAAAACTAAAAATAATACGATTGTGATGGCCTTTCACTATTCAAATGTACCATATCGTTTAATATACTTTTTTAGTAGTTTTATATTATTGGTGTGTTGCATACTGTGTTTAATATTTCCCTTCAATTTTTTATTTATGTTATTATTCGACTTGTCCACATTTTAACACATTACAGTCATTTTTATAGGTTATTGGTTATTTCATCAACGCAGAATTACTAAAGCTGCACCTCATCTATATCAAACCTGATAAAACTATACGTAACTAAATTAACGACTCAAGCTATTAGTTGCTTCATAATAACGACTTCAAAAATCAATCTTAGATCTGAATTTCCGAATCTTAAACAGATCACGTAGAGTTAACAAAATATATACATGGCATGTAATAAGTAGATTAATGTGCTTCAACTTCTTCAGAAACTTGTACACACGAAATTACGTAGGCACATAAAGTCTTCAACAAACATCGTAGAACTCGGGAAATCTTAGAAAGAAACGATGAAACTGTTTATAAAAGAAAATTGACGTCATACAAGGTTTATTTTCGATTTTTGCGGAACGAGGGAATAACAACTCGATTTGCGTGGCGCAGTCGTTACTTACATTTTTCCTTTGCTTTGTGAAATAAAAAAAAAACTAAACAGGAAACAACGGTGGTCTCGTGATCGCCGCTCTGCCTTTCCGTCAAAAGCGATCCAATCGTTCTCTTTTATTAGAACAGCCGTCTGGCGTCTTTGTTGCGGGAATTCCCTTGAATCCAATTTATGCAAAGTATTTACGAGTGACAAGAATTTATTTGACGTGCCAATTTTGCACCCCCAACGTGCCAGCTCCAAGCCACATTTTAAAAGCGTTCTGGCGTGTAAGTGATTGAACGGTTTTCATGATATTTTACTTCAATAGTGGAAGTGAATATTTACCACAAATTTTTGCGTACAAAGGCACCGCGGCCTTATTGAACCGTTGTGTGCCGTTTTATATCATATTCTGTGGAAAAATTGTTCATGGTGGTTCATGTTTGCTCTTATACATTGTGATGTACATATTATACATATTTTCTTGGAATATAATCACAGTTTAATCTAAAAGCAATTAAATAGCAACAGTTAGAGCATAAAAGGTAACAAAATAGATTATTCTATGTAAAGTTAAAGAGTAGAATACGATTTATAAATATAGATGTATAATATCAATAATATGGTTCACATTAACGCGAGTGAAGTTGCGAGCAAGGGCGAGCAAACTTTTTAAATACAATTTGAAGTATAATTCTATAATCGAAGTGTATAAACACGTCGAGAACACATCAATAAGCAAATCATTGATATGTATTACTTTAATACGAAGAAGAAAGACAAAGGTAGACTGTCAGAGAACGCCTTTGGGATTAAGTCCACCTTTCATGAATGTAAAGTTTTAAATAAATGATTAAATAAAAAGACTCATATCGCGTGCTAGGAGAAGAGACGTTGGTACGCACCTTCACATGGTTGTCAAGATATCAACCCGAAAATTGCTGTTACTGAGACAAACCAAGACAATAGCATCGGCCTTGCGACTGTGACGAAGACAGATGACTTTATTATATACGATGTCGACGGTATAGAACACGAGTTGGTGGCAATCAAAAACCAATTTTGCTGTTACCATGTAGTGTAATTTTGGTGGAGTTGACTTCTGGGGGGTAGGCGAACCACACACTTAAGGAGTTCTTAAGAACTTTCAGGTTTCATTGCGATATTTTCATTCACCGTTGATGTACGTGATATTTTTTTGTAAAAGGTCTTAGGTGTGTAGTCCCCCAATCCACACTAGGTCAGCACAGTATACCAAGATCTAAATCGTAGCTGTAGGAGGACCCTGCCGTGCCGTATATGGGCTGATGATGGTGATGGTGATGATGACTTCTGTACCTGTTCTTTAATCCGCATCATCTGAGTTTTAGACAAATACTACCAGTAAACTAATTTTATGGTTGTAATGTTAAAAATAGTACTTTAGATTCGGCCGAAATAATATCTATGTTAAGGAGGGTAGTTTTAATATGTGTTAGAAGACGCTGAAAACATCCATACTTCCATACTAATATTATAAATGCGAAAGTAACTCTGTCTGTCTGTCTGTCTGTCTGTCTGTCTGTCTGTCTGTTACTCTTTCACGCCTAAACGGCTGAACGGATTTTGATGAAATTTGGCACAGACAATCTTTAGACCCTGAGGACATAGGCTATATATTACTCCGAAAAATGATAAGACTTTTTTGTTGTGGCTTGATTTGCGAAGTAAGTTGGAGAAAAAACGGTCGAACAAAATCGTTTTTTGCAAACAACTGCCTTACTCATGGGAGATATATAGTTAAGTCCTAGTATTTTATATGGGGATAAAATTTGGGGTTGCCTGACGCATAGTGATGTCATAGTACCGAGTCAGCTCAGGCATGGAGGCAATCAAATAAATAACATCGTCAAACATTGGTATTGTTCTCTTGTTGATCATGAAGTGATCTTTAAACAAAGATTTAAACAAAATTAAAATTAAAATCCCTGATAAAAAGTATAAATATTTTACAACTATATTTTAAGATGAACTAGTATAATATTCTGCTAAATGGACTAACCCTGTTAACCTTTGATGGCTTTCATAACTGACTGGCCGAGTTAGCTCGCTTTTGGCGTTCTACCCCGCATAAAATTCAAAGCAACTGGTTCAAGGCCTCGACTAGGAGCGTATCAACACGAAATGAAAGTAACACGGTTTATTTTATAACATCGCTTCTAGAAGTATAAAGGTGGGACGTATTAAAATTTAATGCTTTAATACATTTTATAAGTGGTGCCGCGGTGCAGCCACTTTTGTGTGTAGTTTCAATAGAACTACACCTAGTTACTCAGAATCTGATGTAAGCGCCATTTTTGTTGAATTTCGATCGCTCTAATTGCACACTTTAGTTAGAGTTTTCTTTGCTATTCGTCGTGTGTTAAGATTTAAGTCTCAAGTAAACTACATTTATTCAACCTACATTTGTTCTATCTTCTTTTACTCTGCCCTTCGTCATAAGTGGCGAGCCTATTGCGTGTTTTAAAAATACTACATTATGAATTTCTTGATGGAAAGCCTCTTTAACACTTTGAGATTTATAAATAATACTTCGGATCCCCACATCTTACGCCATAAGTGCCGTAACGAAGTAGTGGAAATAAAAAATTAAGACCTTCAGACGAAGATCACTTGTGTGGTATGGTGACATATAGGCAGACACCCTAGGTTTGGCCTTGAGGTTTACGCGCGCGGTCGAGAATCCCGGCCGCCGCAGGTTCTAACAACAGACGAACATCTCTAACTTTTCCAAGTTATGTGTGTATTTGCAATGAATTAACAATTAATTTATCGGTGAAGAAAAAAATCGTGAGGTAATCTCTACACCTAAAAGTACTTAGGAATTTCTTAGATGTGTTGACCATCAAACCACGCTGAGCCAGCTTGGTGGACTATGTAAGAACTTCCCCTCTCAGTTGTAAAAGAGGCACTTGCCCAGCAGCGGAAAATATTCTTTTGTACATTTTAATTCCCGTAGTCATACCTATGCCTTCAACTGGGGCGTAAAAATAATAAATAACGGTGAAAAACACATTTTAAAATCAAGCTTTTATTATGCACGAAAAATTAAAAAAATAAACTAAGAAAACATTCATAAAATTCGTATTTTTTTAAACTTTACAAGTAACAATTTACAAAAGTGTTCGGTTTATCAGTAGAAGTATGATACATAAACATATATTATCTACTAGCTTTTGCCCGCAACTCCGTCTGCGTGGACTACAGGGTTGGGTTCAGAAAGAAAATAAGTTGTAGTATTTTACTCCGCAGAGCCCCATTTACTTAAATATACAAAAATCATACAAATCGGTCAAATTGTTTCAACGTGAAACCGTAATGCGCCGGTCGACGCCTTGGGTATCATTATTGCGCGCTTGATCATTATTTTGAAACTGCGATATCTTCTAAGATACTCATTGAAATCAAATGATGTAAAGGACTAATTTATTTTGTAATTAATACTTGTA
The DNA here is from genome assembly GCA_030295005.1 of Cephonodes hylas. NCBI lineage: Eukaryota > Metazoa > Arthropoda > Insecta > Lepidoptera > Sphingidae > Cephonodes > Cephonodes hylas. The sequence continues at coordinate 5,922,641 of AP025368.1, forward strand.
ATGAATAACGTATTTATTTGGATAAGGATTAATATCATGTTTGTAAAAACACCTTCACAAATAATGCTTTATTTAAAATAAATTTGGTTAGAATAAAAAACGTTATAGTGAGCCAACCTTAAAAGATAGACATATGCTGTCGCGGACTTTTTTTTAGAATTTTTAAAGGGGAACAATTATGTCATACATTATTTTAGCGAAACTTTAACCGTTTCTGCAGCGTACGCAGCGGAAGCTCACAAAAAGGAAAAAAGTCCCCGATTTTGAAACATTCTTTATTGCTGCTCCGCTCCTATTGGTCGTAGCGTGATGATATATAGCCTATAACCTTCCTCGATACATGTGCTATCTAACAGTGAAAGAATTTTTCAAATCGGACCAGCAGTTCCTGAGATCCTAGCGTTCAAACAAACAAACAAACAAACAAACAAACAAACAAACAAACAAACAAACTCTTCAGCTTTATAATATTAGTATAGATAACTAGTATATTAATATTCTTAAGTGATCTAAAAGCTCGTCGCGGCCGAGGTCTTTGCATTAACGAAATTGCGCGACAAGCTTTTAAATCACTTAAGAATATTAATATACTAGTTATAGATAATATATGTTTATGTATCATACTTCTACTGATAAACCGAACACTTTTGTAAATTGTTACTTGTAAAGTTTAAAAAAATACGAATTTTATGAATGTTTTCTTAGTTTATTTTTTTAATTTTTCGTGCATAATAAAAGCTTGATTTTAAAATGTGTTTTTCACCGTTAATTTATTTTTAACTTTTTAGTTGGAAATATTTCTAAGTCTATCCATTTCGTAGTCATACCGAAATTCAACTCAATCGGTCCATGAAAACTAGTGTTCCTATGGGCACCTTCCAACTTCTCATGACACCAGATCAACGATACCTTGTTATTATGTTGTCACTAAAAATACAAAGGCATACCAAATTTTAGCTTACTTGGTCCACAGGAATCGGAGTTCCTATGGGCTTCTTCCAACTCCTCATCAGATCAGCTTCATGATACCATATTTTTGTATTATTACCGAAGTTACGAAGACACACCAAATTTCAGTTCAATTGGACCACAAGAATCGGAGTTCCTATGGGCATCTTCCAACTTTTCGTCAGATCAGCTCTATGATACCTTGTTATTATATTGTCACCGAAATTACATAGGTATACCAAATTTCAGCTCAATCGGTCCAAAGGAATCGGAGTTCCTGTGGGCTTCTTCCAACTCCTCAATAGATCAGCTCCATAATATCATATTTTTGTATTGTTACCGAAGCTACGAAGACATACCAAATTTCAGCTCAATTGGACCACAGAAATCGAAGTTCCTATGGGCATCTTCCAACTCTTCGTCAGATCAGCACCATGATACCATATTTGTGTATTGTTGTCGAAGTTACAAAGACATACCAAATTTCAGCTCAATCGGTCCACAAGAACCGATGTTTCTATGGTCATCTTCCAACCTCATCATCAGACCAGCTCCATGGTACCATATTATTGTATTGTCATCCAAGTTACGTAGGTATACCAAGTTTCAGCACAATCGGTCTATTGGAAGTGGTTCAAATCTTCATTGCAAGATTTGTAAACATACAAACATACATACATACATACATACATACATACATACATACATACATACAAAAGTGAAGTTAAATAAAAGCTTGTAAAAAAGCTCAATAACGTGCTGACGTCATAACTCTTATATAAATCTTAATTCCGTAAATATATTCAGGCAATCTTTTGAAATTAATGCAATCGCTTGTAAATGAGCACGAATAGGGTTAATACCAAAAAATATTACCCAGGTCATACTTCACACAGCGCATACAGAATGTTTGATTAACGATCCGAATTAATTTCGTCCAAAATCCCCGTAACGAGGCGAAGGTAGCCGGCGCAGAAATATCACTACATCTATCTATAATACGGGTTATTAATGCCAGTCATTCACGGAACAAGATGCCATCATCTCGGATCCACGCTCTCACTGTATTATTACTCAGTAAATTATTTTGCCGCATTCATTGCCGCACATGATTCGTGTAAATACAAACAAAGCTGAACATATTTACCGTTAGAATTCGATTTGGGATATTTACTCGCATTACGCTCGGCATTATGTGGGAATATTTTAAAAAGCGAACGCGAGATATAATCTGCCGATTTGATCGTTTTGAGGATAATTATGTCGATATAATCCTGTTACTGTGACGTGAGCCCCCCCCCCTACTTCAGCCCCCTCCCGCACCCCTCAGTTCCCTCCCCTCTCGCCGGGTGTCCTCCCGTCCTGATTGATGGCGCCGGAGATTGCATGTCAGGATTACATCTGCGGAGGATGTACGGATTATTTAGTTGCCGCCAGCGGGTAAATACACCGAGCAATATTCTGAAAAACTTATAGTTGTAACAGAGTTGGCGATTGTGTTTCTGTCTGTTCCGCTGGTGCAAAATTCCGTCTCGCCCATGGTAAACTGGAACGGTAAATACGAAAATTGTGTTCCACGCACAGAATATTTATGTTTATACAGTAGGCAACGTTACAGCTGGATTCTCTTAGGTTGAACGAAGCAATTTCTTTTGTGTTTACTTACTGTTTGACGGGCCTGTGCTTTTTACCGAAGAATATGGGGGTTAATAATCTGGGTTGTATGTTATCGGGGCCGCCAAGAGTAAGTTATGTTTGGAGCTTAGAAATTATATTGCTGTTACGTTTTTTCGGTTCAAGCGTGAAATCATCACAGTCAGAAATAAGTCACTTTATCATCTGCTCAAGTAAATGTAGTTAGAAGGGATTCACATAACTGAATCCATTAGGAAAATGGCTATGTGTGATTATTATTATATATTAATGTAAATCTTAAGTTTTTAAAAAAGAAATCCGACCGAAATACCCTACAGTTCCCTTCTTTGTCTTCGCAAATTCATAAAAATCAGGACAAACACGTGTTTAGTCGTCATCTAAACACGCTTTACGACAATCAAAATTCTTTGTTGTTCCAGATCCTAATCCTTATACTTCCATTGCTGGCAAAGTGAATAGAACTGAAATGGCATTTATTTCACGTGTTTTCAAAAGAATTCCACGAAAAGTGGAGTAAGCATTTCGCATGAGTGCATCACTTTCACTCGGCGCTGGCTTGGCGTTTAAAGCGGTTGCACAATCGTCAGCCAGTCGATAAATTTTCACACGTTTTATTGTTCATTGGATGTCGAATTTCGACGAGGTTTTTAAATTGTGCACGATAGGAAAAACATTGTTAGATGATTATAAGATCTTAGGTGTGCAGTCTCCGCCAACCCGCTGTAGACCAGCGTGGTGAACTAAAACCCTCAATGGCAAAAGAGGCCAGTGCCAAGCAGTCGGACTGGGCTGATAGGGGCTGTTTATGGTGATGTTAAGGTCGCGCATAAAATAATTTGTCGGTTGCGTTGTCACATATAAACTGGTTGAGAAGGTTATAGGACGAAAAAAAAATATTCAGCTAGACTTTTCCTGAATTTTTGATTCGTCGGAAAATTAAACTACTAGTAGAAGTAGCTGAAGACCTCTAAATTGCTTTTAGTTTTTATTCTGTTAATATCATTATTATAATATTTGCCACGCTCTATTGCCCCTGAATAGGCTATTTTCCCTACAATTACTGTATGTTCAGTATAGTGTCTAGTGATCCTTGCAACGATGAAAATTAATTGCCCTTAAATATTTGAGCCGCAGTTTGGAGCGCCCAGTCATCGTGATTATTGTAACTTGACATACATGTACAAATTCAGATTTATTCCTCGTTTATTAAACTTGAAAGAGATTTATTAATGTGAATCAGCGTTATGCATTCTATTGGATTTAATATTTTATTATTCGTTTAACAATTTAAAGATATAAATAAAGTAGAGTATGGTTCTAAACAGAAAATTTATTTTATAAATATTTGATGATTGATGTCGTATGAAAAGAAGACGTATTGTAAGTAATAGGACCGGCTTATTATCGTGAGTGTGCGGCGTGCGATGCTTATAGAAAACTCCACACCTTATAAATACATTTTTCACTTTGGCCTAACTAATTTCAGAACAGATCTCATGTGTGTTTTGAGTACATTTTAAAATGGATGTCGATGATAACTTCACTTAACAATATAGGGAAACTGAAGGAAGAAAAAAAATAATATCTTGACAAATAATAAATCTCAAAGGAAAAAAAAACACTTTATATAACTAAACCCAACGCATAATTATCATAAAAATACTTACAAAATAATTCGAAATATTCAGGCAAACGCAAAGATTCACATTTCGTGTTGTCAATAGAATAGAATACCGCATAATGGGTAATACGTACAAAATGTTGTATTGTGGATAATCCAGTACATTTACGCGCGAACTATAACCTTTGTTTTGCTGCAGATAACAGTCTTGAACATCTCATTAATATCACCAACGTAAAACTATATAACAATATAAATTTAAACGGAGCTCGGTCAAAGAGAAGCTTGTCCGCGAAGAATAGCACAGCGGCGGCACAATTTAATTTCACTTCTGCTTGTTTACTCGGCGTCAAAGAAATAAGACTTAAGCATTCTGAAAACCAGATCTCGTATTACAAAAGCAATTTTTACGTATTATGTATGCAGCGAGGTTAGAGTTAGTTATCATTGTCTTATCCCCAAGGGGTAGATTATTCAAAGAATTTAAATATTTAAATTAGTTTCGGGTATTTCATTTGCTTGCTTTATGTTGATTGCACGTATTTTGAAATACGTCTAGTAACGTAATTATTTTCTATTTAGTAAAAAAAAAATCTTGGGCAATATTTAACAGGAATTTCAATGATATAAAGCAGAATCAAATCATAATTTGAGTCAGAAATTGGACAAAAAACATAAAATTGTGAACCGTAAACCTAACATAAGTTGAATAATTATATGCAAATATTGGAAGTACGAAGGAGTTATGTGGAGTAACTAGAAGAACCATAGACTATTGTTATCTATCCCTGAAGGCTGTTTTCCGTGCTTTTTTCTTTTTAATAGATGGATTAGAAATTGAGGTAAACGAGAAAATAAGCCACTAAGTGTTATGTAGTGTTCCAGTGAAGCGACAAGGTGGGGTAGGTTTAGCCTTAAAGACATTTAAATACAATATATTCGTATAATTCATAATCATATACACCAATGATAGACAAAGAAGTAGACCGAAACTCATATGGGCTTTAATTATACACACAAACATTGTTCTTATAAAACGGTGTTTATTACAAGAAATAATGATTTGAGACAACAGGATATCCTATAATGCTTCAACGTTCTCATTTTCATTGTCAACAAATGACGAGCCAGCCGATTTCCATACTCTGCACATATTCTCTTTTGATGTAGATCGTATGATTAGAACACGAAAATCACATTTACGATTCAGCCATTTCACTGTGGAGCGTCAATTGTTAGAAAAGAAAGAATTTTTCAATAATTTACTTGATTTATCGCCAAAAAGATGGCTCAGTGATAGATCAGACGGCCTTTGTCTCATCTTTATGAGAATTTCATTCATATGTCCAACATTATATCCGGCTGAATGGAAATATTTCCAATAAGCATCTATTCCAGATTTTGCATTGCGTGTCGCCGCGACCGCCTTTTGAATATTGGTTTCCAAAAATACTTATACTGAAGACGAGTTTAGTTAGTTTTTTCTCTTGCTTTTTTTACATACTTTTAAGTTTTGAAATCTCCAGAATTGGTCTGACGTAGTATTATTGTATCTTTTTATTGATTTTACCTGTTAATATTTTGAGCGAACGAGTACCACACCTTCAGTCGAAGTTCTATGATTAAACGGTGACAAAAAAAATATCAAAATAAGCTAATTTCAGTTTAAAGTATTAAAGAAAACACAAGCCATGTTGCCAAGAAAAATTCAATCATAAAATTTAATAGTGCCATGTAAAGTTTTGTGTCTAGATGTAATACATTTCTGTATTACGATTCAGTTCTTTTTTATGGCAAATAGCAATAAATAGGAAAAGCAAAGATCAATGGTGAAGAGTGCGAATGTTTATATCTTGGTTAAGAAATTAAACTGCAGTTTATGCTTATTGTAGTTATGCGAGAAAGAAAAGAAAGGAATAAAAGTAGCGCGCTAAATAAGGAAATAATTAAGTTGAACGTTGTTTATGATACGTTTGTCGTTATTACTATCTTTACCCTCGCATAAAACAATATTCAACTCCTGGCTTAGGTCTTCTATAGTATCAAAGACAGTAAGTAGAGATAAGTTATAATAACAATAAAATGCGCCGATATAATATAATACAACATGTCATAACATTTTGCTTTGAAACATGTTTTATTTTTTGATTTGTCGAGCACAGACATGAATCTTCATAAAAATGTAAAGACTGATGAAAGATATACATAGTTCAATACAGGAAGAGCACTTGAGTTCGATGTTTAAATAAACCGTGAAATAAATAACGTGGAAACGTTCCCAGTTCTAGGGTGGTATTACGTAAAATATCAATTTCCATCCGCGAAGAAAACTGTTGGCCAACAGATGTTTCCATTCACGACGATCAATCTCCCACACCGATACAACTGGGTACAATTTGTTCCATCAACATGGAATTTGGATTTATCGCAATTAAATATAAATTCGATTATGCCAAAATATTGGGTGCTGAAGTAATTATAAAGTTAAATTAATTTCCCAGTTCCCATTTTAGAAGTTGCTTGATTTTTAATTGCGAAAATGTGAGAGTAAAAGCTTCAATACGTTTTTGTTACGGAGTAATCAAATTTTAAAATTATATTCTTTCCTTGTGTTTTTTTGGGAATAAAAAACATCTTCAGTAAATCATACCAAACAAAAGAATGACTTTTCGGGACATTGAAATGAGGAGCGAATCTGTTAATTGTTTCTAAATTGTTATCACTGCACACTTTATCCGCAGGTGCAATGAGTTGATAAAAAAGGAGGAAAAAATGCTTGGAAGGCTACAAAACTTTCAGCCACTTTAAACCGATACAACGGAGAAAAGAGATACTTTAAAATACTTAGTTGATATTAACATAAGATAGATGGAATTGAAATTTTCACGAATACAGAACAAAAATTATATTTGGAATGTATACACGTAAACTTTAAAAATAAATAACAAATTAGATGGGAGTGAAGACGTAATATTATTTGTGTTATTTTCGGTGCTCGAAAGCAAGGAGCCCTTGTGTGCTATTAAGTTGTAGATACGAATCATTCCATTAGAGTTTCGACATAGACCATTGAGCAGCGAGTCGGTGTCCGGGTGTAATGTGCGGAAACGTGTGCCGGGTCCCTTCAATTCAAATGGAATCAATACAACTTAAATGGCATTTAACATTAAATTTGGAACATCAAACGCTGGGCAGTATGATTTAGTTGTCGAGGTATGTGTATTAAAAAAAAAAAGAATAATAAAGAGGTTTTTAAAGGACAGTAACATTCAACATTTTCCTTATTTAATACGAGTATATTCAAAAGGAAAGATAATTTTTCACCAAATTAAAATAAAACTTTTAAATAAAGAACACGTTCAGTCTACAAAATTAAGGTATCACAAAAGGAGAGAAGAAAGATGAATATCAATCAAAGGGTAAAATCAAAGGGTGTTCGTTAAGTATATGTTTGATGTTGATTAACACCTCAAAAAAATGTGTAGTATAACGAAAGCCCATTCATAAATTTTAAAACTATATGTCCCTCACTGTCTCCGATTTGATGCCTCTATGATTGTTTGAATATCTTACTAATAGGATTACAAATAAGGGCCCATCCCCACTATACTTCCAATAACTCATTTCATCCGAAAATCAATAAAATACTTTTATCTGCAGGAAGCAGTTTGAAATTTTTATCGTGTGTACCTTAATCAATTCTAATGAAACTTGGCAAACAGATGAGATTTCTGGAGCGAACAAGATCGTTTTATGGCACAACAGAAATATTTTCGTACTATAAAACGGTGTATATTTCCGTACTCCACAGGAACCATCTATTTGAAGGCCCTTATTATTTTAGTACTCGCTTGTAGACAATATCCGGGGAATATAAAATGTTTTAAGATAAACAATTGTATTTCTAATACGTACTATTAGGGTTTCGATTAATTCACAGTTTTTGTATTATCGCTACATAAATAGGCCACTATTATAATGAATTTATAAAATTTATTGGTAAGATAAAATACAGTTAAAATCTCTATATTGAACTGAAGTTTTAAAAACTATAAATAAAAAATATATTCTTTATATTTTTAAAAGAACTATAAAAGTAAAAGAACAGATAGATTTGAATCACTTTCTTTCAAGCTCATTCAAAATGATTAAAGTTACAGGCAATTTTCATAATAATGTTCCACGGCAGACCGTTGGCTAATTAAGTTTCGATCAAGTAATTGACACACGCTACTCACAGGAGTTAAACCACGAGTCTATTAGATGCTTTGCTGTGGAGTTGGGTCTAATAACTTGCTTAGGTATTGTTCAGTCACTGCGTCTTGGTAGTCTCGTGCGTGGCATATATGTATAACATATATTAAGGAAGCTCACATAGCTGAAACTTCTTCACAAGGATTTTTTTAGGTATGTTAACCGCAAACCTATTTAGGCCCGCAGTGGGGTGGAGATTTGCTGATATGGACAAATGTGTAATAATTGCTCGCCAAACATTTTGATACACCGAGTGAAAGTTACATATTCGATTAAAATAAAAGACAATGTCTCAAAGAGGTCTCACAATTTTATGCAGTACCGAGATACATAATTGGGAATCATCGGGACATCATTCATTATAATCTTTTGATTTTTAACTCGTCATAAAGGAAAATTGTGTGCATCATTGAATATATTGTCTTTATTTATTACTTTTTACACCATGAAAAACCCTCAAAGTAATAAAACAAGCGTCCATTTAATAAAATACACCCCAACTCAGCCCACCAACGTAAATAGAGGAATGGGTGATCATTCGCTTGAGAGCGAAGGACGCATCTGGCGTTTGCCGGATTATGTTGCTAAAATTCAATAACCTTTAGAAAGCCAACTGAGGAGGTGGCCATTGCAAGTTTTTTCGTACACGAAGGAGTTAGACTTTGGTAATCAACTTTCCTTATGTTACGTCCTCTTACAATTGAGTTGGAGTTGTTCCGTCGCACGTTTTTTGCATCCCAAGTAAGTGAGAAAAGAAAAGGAAAACATGAGTACTCGCAGTGTATGCTCGGTTTCCTAACACGGTTAACTTTAATTACGCGAGGTTTTTGTGTTTCAATACATTTATTTATGTAATTTCGAATAAAGTAAAATATTTATTCCCACCATAGGTAGAGAAATTTTAATTTGAAAAAGTTGTTTTATTGTTTCAAATCTACCTTTCGCGTTCTGCCTTAACATTTCATTGAGTTATCCTCCAATATTTGTTAATTTTTAATTTTTTTATTTTCATGTAGTGTTAAATGAACACTAAGTTGCTTATTAACATTTTCTCTTCCTATGAGTATAGCAATTTTTCTTAATGTCAAAATAATATTTCACATGAAAGTAGGCCAAAAAGATATTTAACCGCTTTGGCGGCGTATTAACGAGGTTATCACAATATTGATACCAACGTCTTGAGTGTCAATTACTTTTTATGACGGAGTGGGTTTTTTAGCTAACGCGTACATAAGGTTTACGATCTCCTACATTATTTAGGCTTAATCTAAGAGCGGAAGCATGTGTTTCATTAAGATTATCTCGTATTTTGCTGAGGCGTGTTTTTAAACACCTCCTTATCCTTCATGAATACAAATTGATCATTTTTACCAACTTTACGTCGGATTATTCGCTATGTAGTAAATTGAGGGTTTTGCGAGACACGAGAGTGATGATATATGCAAAATACTAGGTATTACTACACAGGGCTTTGCGAGCGCGTGTTCATGTTACACGGTAGCTGTATATTAGAAGTGTGCGAAAAAAGCGAGGAAAAAATCCACTAATAATGGAAAGGGGAACGGTAAATGAAGCGACCTTATTGATGGATTAGGATAGGATCTGGTGGGAAGCTATTTACTTTCTTGTATGTTGTGGACAGGAAAAATGTATGACTTGGTAATCTTAACAGACTACATGTAGGGTTTTAGTTGGTTACCTGGGCCAGTTTAGAGAAAATTAGGCTCGGCTTCAAAAAACAAATATAATTAAAACAGTTGCTGTTTCAAGCTGAAGCATATTGACTTTCACCGTAAAACACATGGAGTTCATTATCTAAAATGTCACATAGCGAACCTTTCAAGCATTTGCAGACGTCTTTAGATTTTACTACATGAGTACGTATCCGTTTGTCTTAACTTTATCCGCCTTCATTATCATCAGCGTTTATTTCCTTTCGCGAGAGATGGACGTACCATAAAGCGCAGAAATATTATTGGACACATCTGTCTAATTTAAATGTATTCATAATTAATATGGCTAAGATTTTTATTGAATCATCAGGATTAACAAATGACGGATTCACATCGCAGTCAGAGATACATAAACCTTTTCAGTGACATATTTCGCATGTCCAAATCCTCTCCGAATCTGTGTATTTTTCGGGGTAAAACTGACCGATAAGGTACTCCACGGAACTATACGCAAAGCGAATTTGCGAACGTATACTGGGGGATTAAAAGGTTACAGATGAATGAAAAAAACAAACGGTATATCCGACGCACAAAGGGTTTCGTAATTTTTGTAACTGAGCGCGGCGTGTCCAACTCCTGATAGCATTTGTTGCTTAGCCTATACCCAGTTGTATTTACGACCCAAATTTATTCTACAGTTGGTAAAAAGAACAATTCTGTCGTCCAACTAATATTTTCCCTTGATTACTAAGCCTTATCCACATTAATATTATAAGTTTAAAATAACTTTTTCTATCTGTTACGCTTTCACGCCTAAACTCATCGAATTAATTATTTTATGGTATGAAGATATCCTGTTCTGTTGAAAGTTCCCGTAGAATTAGGAAAATTAAAAATTGCGCCCTGTTGTAGCTGGGCTTCACTAATAAAAAAATAATCCGAGCTGTCTACTAGCTTTTGCCTGCCAACCAATTGTCAACCAATGAAATCTTATCATTAAATCCATTTTTTTTATTTATCAAAATTATTCTATGAATAAACACATTCTCATAATAAACAGGAATAGGAATAATTTATTAAAATTTTCATTTTTTCCCCTGCAGACATAATCAAATCACGCTTTAATATTAAGCATGATACACGATAAGGAAGCTGAGGATAAAACAGCTCGCAATTTCAAAAAGTCGTAAAACAAAACCCTTCCCGAGCTCTCTTACAAAGTGCACAAAGTGGCGGCCTCCTCGGAAGTTTTACAAAGTTTACTTTTGATTTTACACTATCAGCTCTAGTGGCCTATGTCAATATGTTTAAATATAATGCGCTCGGAAAACGTTCTCAGATTTGTCGCGCTGTATTTCTAGGATAGACCCCTGTAATCCGATTTGTAGTCTCGCACGTTCTATTAAATCATAACACTATGCATTATTATTGGATTCAAGATGATCTTAGAGAACTGGTTGCGAATAATAATTTATTGTTTTATAAAATTATAAGCCCAACTTGAATTGTATTTATTAAATGAAAAAAAAATAAAGCATACATATAGCTATGTAGGTGTATCTTTATACATTATGGTGTGTATTTGATATAAGACACTGTCTAGGCTGTCTGTACCTACAGGTAAGACAGAGGAAGATGACGGTAGAATATTCATATCCAACCAGTGTTTGTAGGATGTGAAAGCTGATTTGGTGACAAGCAGGTTTTTTTTAAGCAAAATATGTTTTATTCCATTTAAATAAAAATAGGATTTAAGTCGACTAATTGACCTCCTGCCCGTATATTTAAAGAAACTTAACCCGATTTAATCCTTGTAACCGCAGGCCGCGGCAAAAAGTCAGAAGTACATTCTAAATGGTGACTTACACAACTATTCTAGTACAGCCTCGTCAATTCATACTTGAGCCAAGTAAAGGGTTCGAAAAAGAAAAAAAAGGGACTCAAGTACCAACTCTAAAATAGCTCATATTTCGTGCCGTATTTCAAAATGGACGCCAGTTGCACAGCAAGTTTCAGTTCAGTGATATCTATGATGTGCACTCGTCTGCAGCTCAGGAGGCTTCGTCGAAAATTGACGTAGCATGTATCAAAGCGACCATTGTGCGCTCCACAGTCCTGATTGACAGTTTAATTAATGTCTCTGTTATACCTTGCCAGTACTTCCTTGTCTCCGTATTATTTGATGTTAATTGCTTTCATTAGTACGTAATTACATCTGCCGAGTCACTTAATCATTCCCCTTTTAGAGTCGCTAATTTGTTAAATTACTTTTTACTGTCACGATAATGTCTAACTTCATGCCTGGAGAAATATCAATGATTTTAAGATTATTTTTAACGAAGTATGTAATATTTACTTTTATCTTGTTTAAAAACTTTGCTTACTTACGAATGCAATTTTTGAATTGAATTTCTGGTTAGTTGTTGAGATTTAAGCACCGCGCGTGGCTCGTACCATTTAAATGGGCTTAGTTTCGATTCCCGGGTCAGGCAAAGAATTACCTACTGGAGTTTCTGAGTGCAAAATATTCCGTGAGACCACGGAATCAATAATAAGGCTCGCCTCATATTACAAGAAGTTCCAAACACAGCTATCGAAACATTAGTGTAAAAATACAATCTTGCCTACTTGTCTGATTTAGCAGTAATTCATAGGTATAAATAGAAAAACTTTATTAGTAAAAGTCGGTAGTATCACGCTTCATACGTGTGACGCCAACAGATCTGGTTGTCAAATGGCAGCAATGTCAACCCAATTTCAAAATCCCTATGGATAGCCTGAAAATGCCGCGCTAGACTGGCCATTAGTCTAAAAATGTAGCCGTTCGTATTGATTTACTCGGATGTACGGAAGTTTTAACATTTTTTATACCGGTGTGGCAGTGTGACTGCGGCGTAGTCAGTAAACTAATACGGAATACATTATACATTATATACCTATACATCGACTTAGAGACGAGCCTATTGCTATTTTTACTACTTTTTTATGCAAAGACAATTGATTTACAATTTTTAATATTTGAGTTGAAGTCTTGTGTTCTCTCTCTGTTATTTATTTACGTCAGAAAAACAAAAGAAATAGATATCTCAGAGTTGCTTATTATTGCAGACTGTTTTTTACCGCACGGTCTTTTCCGAAGCATCTTGAAATTGATATGAAGATAGCATTAACTACAATTACGTAATTAAAGTCTCATTAAAATACGTTGTCTATTTGGATTTATTCAAGAAAAGGAAGCAATTAAGGAACGGTTCTTTACATTCACACATACACGAGTGTGCGTCATTAATGTAAGGGAAAATAAACTAAAGGGTTCCAAGTACTACAGTTCAAACACGGTTCCTTTGATTGTTCAACTGTTATAAACCCCTTCGCATAAGTTCGTCGATCACGAATTCCTTTTTATTTGGCACTTTTGTGAAGTGTTTTTGGTCTTTTGTTTCTGCTTGCGCCCGTTTTTACAACAAAGACTTGGTAACTCGTTAGCGTCACTACTATATAATAATTGCAATTAGTAAGAACTCATGATACCACTTGTAACTTATGATACTAGCTTCGAGACTTGTTTGGATAAGAGCTATTTAGATTGTTTAGTTAATTTCACAGAGTAAAGATAAATAATGATGGATGATGGAAATGGATGATGGAAATCCAACAATCGTGGGAAAAGCGTTAATTATGGCTTTACACAATATGACCATGGTGTTATATGTTACGAGAAACTCATATACATTGATATTCACTTTAAGGAAAAAGGATGATACATAATATGAATCGATGGTGGTGCAGGAATGCATTTGACTGATAAATACTTGCGAAAATGTAAGTGTTAAAAGGTAAAAGGTAAAGTTAAAGGTTTGGTATATATGTATGAAAATAGATTTTGCCTATATTAGACATTTAGTGAGACAATGAATACGTAAACACATTACGTGAGATCGTCACAAACTGATTAAAGGAGAACGCAAACTCGAAATGTTGTATGCTGAAATGTTACACATAAAATTACACTATCTCTAAATTCAGATAGGGAGCAGACAAAAGCAGCATAACGTTCTGCATTTGTATGATAAGTGGATGTAGCGCTTCGACGTACTCGAACTACGAATATTTTCAACTTAAATTAGAATTTATAGTCTTCAAAGTATTATGTGCGCCATCTCTTTAACAGAACTCGTGGAATGGAATGTGCCAATACTGTGTGCCGTTAATAATATCTATTTTGCTTTGTCTGATTCTAAAGAATTTCTGTGAAGCTATTCTGTATCAAGCAATACAGCGAAAGAATTTTCTTTCGTAGCGATAAAAAATATCTTATAGAAAGACATTTTGAAACTATTGGAATTGATTCAATGTCTTTGTATTGATTAGTGACTCTTAAGGTTGATTAGTAATGAGTTTATTTTTGTTTTGTCGTTTTCTTTTAGTGCGTTGAAGAGGCGATCAATAAGATTTAATCTATTATACCTAGTATTTATTATAAAAATGCATGTGACGATTGTATTTAGGGTTAAAAAATCAGCGCAAAATTGGACAAAGTTTTAAAAACAAAATAAGAACATTTTGATTCAAACATTATGTAAAAGCCCATATTTGTTTTGGTATAATTGTAACTGTCGTCTACGTTAATTTATAACTATGTGTCTAGTCATGCCTAGACAACAAAGCCCTAATTTTAATTAAATACTAATATTTGGATTGCAAACATTGCATTGTCATGGAGTAGACATTGTGTCTCCATAGATGTTATCAACACGTTTCTTTGCATTTAAACGGCTGTATTAGTAATTATTTGCTTACGTGTTATGGATGGAGGAAGGTATCGTGAAATAATCTCCGTCTTAATATCAGAAACCCTGTGCAGCTGTCGCTATTCGTCGCACCTTTCCTATTAGCGACCCTCCCCGGTTAATCGTTTTAATATTCCGGAGATTAATCCGGATGGTCGGCACATTTTAATTTACTCTCGGGAGTACGAACGCGTGTAATTATTTCGAACGATTTAATAGCACGGCCCGTGTTAGTGATCTATGCACGCTACTTCTGTAAATACACTCGTTTGGTTAGAGGTAAATCCGAGCGTTCATATGTTCTGTGTTGTTGAATTATGCCGGACGAATCGGATGTTAATTTCAAATATTTGGACAGTATATTTCAAAGTGAATAACGTATGTGAGGGAATTTATACGATGTGCTTATTTTTATGAAATAATTTAAATGGCACAAATGACGTTGAAAAGGAAAATAATCAAACCATTCCTATAATAAAGAATTTGATTAAAACTGATTTTAAACTGCCTTTTGGTCCTATTTCTATGCATCAGTTTATTTGCCAAATAATGATTGATGAAAATACTAAAAATATAGTACAACATGCTTAAAACCGGACTTTCAAGTAATAAATAAGTATTTGAAGATAATATCACCTTACCTAACATAATACTCTTTGTAAATTGTTTCTTTCGCAGCGTTCTCAATACTTGTACAATAATACACATGGCTCCATCGGAACGATATTGCAGACAAAATCTAGTTAGCAATAAACCTCCTTCACATATTTCTACAATCCCCTATCTTGTGCTGGCTGCATACTACAGATTCCTTTCGCCATTCCATCTAGTTTTGTAAGTGCCATCAATTTTATAAGCAGCGATATATTTTTTTATAGAAAGACTAATCCAGTATTATTGAGCTTGGTCTTACACATTTTTTACGCAATGAATGTAATAAAAAAATGGCAAATACAGTTCGTCACCAATTATCATTCATTCTACAGTTCTTGCGTTGTTAATCTTTTTGAACAGGAAAGAATAGCAATAAGTCAGCCGCTTGTAGCACACTAAGTATTTACTTCAGTTTTTATTTTATTTCTGTTGCTTTGCTGTTCAATAAAGCATATTTAATAAAAAAATATAGAATGGGTGGTTAAAATAACAAACACTAGACCACAGGTTTTATGATGACGCGACATGATCAAAAGCCAGCTGCTTATTTTAGAAAATAATTGTTTACATTGAACTTCTGAATAATTTATATAAATGTTTCAAACATCGTGCTCGCTTAAATTTTGCTGAAGCATATGTACACAAATTACGATCCACATTCGTTGTAACAAAATAGGCTTGTGTACACTAATAAATAGTGCAAACGGCGAGCCGCAGAGTTAGTTTAATAGATGTACACTTAAAGGAATGTTTCGTTTCATCATGCTTAAACATCCCGCTGTTAATGTGACTGTTTATTTTAGAATTCAAGTCAGATGCGATGCAAACACCGTCGCTGTTCTAACTCTAAAACTGTGGATTGCCTGCTCTAGGGTTGACGAAGGAGGAAAATTTGTAACAGACATTTATTAAGTTGGTATATGTAGCTAAAGTACACCCAAAAAGTTCCTTAAAGCTAGAACAAAACTACGATAGCTTTAACTAGAATGGTATATCTTTTTTAACAAAAATAGTGTAAATCAGGAGATTATAACAAAAAAAAACAAAGTTATAGAAAAACAATATGATAGTAATAATTGCGGCCTGATCGCTTGAAATATGTGGAAATCAAAGGCGATATTTAGTGTTTCTAGGGGTGTAAGTGCCACAGCGTCGTGTTGTTTCGAACTATCTGTACATACAGTACTTACACATAATATGTCTATTTTGTCTTATATTTGTACGTAACGTCTTATATTTTTTATGTTATTCTTATTAAATAAAGAGTACACGTATTGCTTAATGATTAAATTCCAATATTTATATTGAATTTTTATCTTATTCTGAGATTTTTTTGTTGAAATATGCATTTCACTAAAGAACGGAATAAATGTATTTTTCAATTACAAATAAAATGTAAATTGACGGTGCTATCTCCGCGTAATCATTTAAAAAATATGCATGCAATATCCATATGCATTCGTGTTGAATTGATAAGTACCAAATTTGTAGGTTGTTTTATTTATTAAAAAAAATCGAGAATTATGTCTAGCACAACAGCGAGTATCAAGTTCATTTGAACACTTAGGTACAATACCTATCATTTTACTGAGGCTTAATAAAAAATTATCCTGGAAGGTATAGATTGCCGTTATCTATAGACTATAGGTCCACTTTCTTTTATATTCTTGTTACCTTAGGTCTGTGAAACCATATTATACTCATTTACTTCAACTTTTATACCTTTTTATAACCCTTCGCCTCTTTTTGAATCTTTCAAATCTCACAAACATTTTACAAGATTTTCATATCTTTAAAGCCCAAATGATATGTAAAAGTCATTTCATTGCCCATATAAATAGAAAATATATCTAATGTGGACTCATTGTATGAACTAGATAAATAATTAAGGAAGGTCTCCAAAAATCTACTAATAAAGTTAATCATGTACCTATTGTACCCGTAATCATGTACCCGTGGCGCAGTTGGCTAGACACCAGCTTGAGAAACGAGCGGCCGCGGGTTCGATCCCCGCACCGAGACAAATGTTTGTGTGATCCGCAAATATTTGTTTCGGGTCTGGGTGTTTGTGAGACCGAAAAGTCTCTCGTTGTTTCTGATACCCACGACACAGGACTCGTATCTTAGTGTGGGGTTAGGACTATGTATGTGATTATTGGGTGTATTATTTATTGTTCCACCGCAGTTGCTTTTTTTCTTGTTGAATTTTTTAACTAACAAGTTAATTCGACAAGTCCCAGACTTCGAATGATAGAAATGACGTCTCTATCAACCTCTCAACTTTTCATCTCGGCCAACCCACACTATCACCATAATACATCCTATAAAATTTGTAGTATTTCAGCTACCTGCTCCTAAAATCCATTACGTACCTGAGGTATTAATGGTACTTGAATACATTTGAGTTTCAGCTCCCTGCCAACCTTGGTTTGGCGTAAATTGTAAACGGTTACATTACATGCAAAGCTGGCGGTCTATCTTCGCGGAGTGTCGTCTTGAATATGAGATGCACACCGCCGTATTATGACAGACTAGTATCGGATTATTATTTGCATAATTACTTCATCTGGGAATTTACGATTTCGCCCTTCTCTGACCTTAGAAATGGTTAGTCTGTTATTTTTTACTACTACTGCAAATCCAAGGGGAATTTTTATAAGTCTTTGTAAAAGTATTAATATACAATACTCACTATGAAGAAATACTATGCCTTAGCACCATACTAGTCGATCTAGTATATGTATATTTTTCTGAATAGAATCGTAATAATGACTTTGCCAAAACTCACATTGTATTTTGCAATGCGATATGGCTCTACCTAGGTAGAGTGAAAAAAACACTAAATTTTTTTTTCAAAATACGGCTTTCTTGATTTTTTTACGATCATTTTATTATTACGTAGATCCCATTTTTAATATAGAAATCGGAAAACAGTCTTTTTTAACCTACATTTATCATACACTTACGTCAAAGTATTTCGAAATACCCCAAACTCCATATAAATATTTATATTTATACCTCACGTAATAGAAGACTAGTCTTTTGTTATTTTCGCGCACACTTAAGATTCGATGCGAATACCGACAATTTCGCAATATGAAAACCTTAGGACATTTACCTCATCATAATATTCTAAATATTGATACATATATTTATTGTTGTAGTTTACATATCTAGAGTTTCAGTTACGCTCGATACAATAATTTATATTTTGTATACCTTATATAGGCAAAATTAGTGGGACGGTAGCTACTATCGAGTTCCCATTACGCAGTACTAGGAACAAGCATAGTGCAGGTATTTGAGTTTGATAGCGTAAGCCTGCTCTTAACCAGAAGCATTGTACAGCGAGGCACAATAGCCCTGCTTATGTTCATCCGTAATGTATAGCGTATTTTATGAATTGTGTGCATAATGGAGTTCTCTGGTATTTCATGGCAACTCGAAATATTAGAAATTACGGGTATTTTAACGGTGAATAAAACATAATCAGGAAATGTTTAGTATTTCAATTTAGCGTTCTGTTTTTATTTAATTATTTATTTAATCTTTATATACACGTATGTATAAAGGCAGATTTAATGCCGTAGGCTTCTGTTCTTTCTCTCTCTTCCTCAAGGAATTCCAAAATGAATGAATTAAAAAATTCAGACGATGAGTAAAATCTATATGAGTGGTACGTAAGTGTTATTTATGTATAAGAAGTAGATTTGTTATACTTATATTAGTTGGAAGTTATTGGAATACCTAGTTAGTTCTAATACCTAGTTTGGACTTATAAAACTTTACGCGCCGCGAGATTATGGCTTTCGCGGGTATTGCTTGCATTATTTTGATCAAATAATAATAAAAAAAAAACAATATTTGCTTTTGGTAAGAATTAGAAAAAATATTATTAACCAATTTAAATTATACAAATTTATCTAAGATACCATGAGAATTAAATGTGCTTTAAATAAGCGAATTCATTATTTTGTATTACATCTATGATACGGACTACTTTTTGAATTGCCGTCAATTCAAATCTAAAATCTACCAAAAATCCGTAAATGAAGATTATCTTTGCTATTCAATATTTTATTTCGATAGCGCTGAAATACTATCTATATGTATTGTACAGTCTTTTTAGATATGGAACAAATACCTAGAAGATTTCTTTTATTAACGTTAACTGCACGAAAACGAGAGATTCTTTGGCACGCTGCGGGCGGGAGCCGGCTTACGATATTTTTTAGAACACGAAAGTAAAACGAATTGCTATCTGGATATTTTAAAGTGTTTTACAGCTTAAGCCACCGTTTTAAACGACAGCGGTGTTGGAGTGATGCGCGCATTCGTGGGGTTGTTACACGGACCATTGTTGGCCCCTCGGCTACATGCAGAATTTTGCCCCAGAACCAACTTGGAAATTTATTTGCTGAAGGCTTGGCCCAGTTATGCCCAGGTTCAGTTTATAAAGAAGCCTAATTTCCATTTCAAGATTGGTTGTATTAACAAAATATTTATAATCTAAATCGGTTGGGCGGTTGTATGTCTTAGCAAAATATAGTCCAAATGGGTTCTGCTGTTTAAGCAGGAACAAATACAATAATATTAATTAACTAGCGGCCCATTTCAGCTCTGTTTAAGTATAATAGCTTTGCTGTCTATATTCCGAATCGCGAAATGCGTTATTGGATTTTTTTTCTAGGATATTTTCCGTTGCAACTCGAAGTCTGGCAATATATCATAAGAGTACCGAGTTCCGTGGGTCTTAGGCAGATGGCGCAATTAGGAGCCAGTAAAATACCTCTGCCTGCCTATAAAAAACACAGGCGTGTATGCAACTGTATGAAATATTCCTCGTACAATTTCACCACAAAGCGCGCGTAAACGGTGCGCTTCACATTATATTCTTATTTGTTCTTTCGATAGTCAGAAATTGCATTTCACCGCTTATCTCCTTCGGAACGCTCTGCCGTGCATACTTATCTCGTGCGAATCCACTGCGAGGGAGCGATTTCGTTGTCACGTACCTACATTTCAGCCATTGTCTTGTGTTTTACTTCTTTTACCTTACTGCATTGTTATTGTACTGAAACCTATTTGCTTACTTATGTATTGGCATTGCAAAAAGATCGCAATAGTATTTCAAATTAAGAACAGTACGGTTGCGAAAGAGGATTGATGTAAAATGATCCCAAATATGTCATCAACGCATACATATGTACATGTGTTATACGCATACATGAATATGTATATTATATTCGGGTGATTATAGTTCGTGAGACTAAATGTTACTGATACATGTAGCTAAATGGGAGGTGGATTTAATGGACAAGTACTTAGTAAATTTGTGGGTTTTTATTACATTTGGGTTTTTATTCAATAACAGTAATGTGGTTGTGCCAAACTTAAAACACAAATATAGAAAAGCGAACTTCTAAAATTACATCTCTGCCTATTGTTTAGAGGATACGGGAGGTGTATTGCTTTTTTGTTATTTAAAATATTACGAGGATTCTGTATGTTTTACAAATAAATGAACATAATAATAATGTGTTTAGACTGTAGGATCTGTCTCTCTGCCTAACCCACCGAGAGACAGGCGTGAGTTTATGTATATTCTAACTATGGGCTAAACAACGTAATTACTTTAACCTAATACCAAAGCGCCGTAAACCCCGTATCGCCGACATTATGCAAGAGGATACATTTTGCAATTCTCCAATAAAAAGGATTTTGTGCAACATTCAGGCAATTACTGATAAAATAACCTCTTTCTGTGTTTCTACGCCTTTTATCGCTTTGTTGGTTTCGTTTTAAAAATAAAGACTATTAATGTGGGTTTTTATATAAAATATGTAATTATAAGCAGTGATGGTCTCGAGGTTTAGGCGCGCGGTCGAGAATCTCGGCGGTCGCGGGTTCGAACCCCAGGCACACACCTATGACTCTTCGAAGTTATGTGTGTATTCACATTGAATGATCACTTGCTTTAACGGTGAAGGAAAACATCGTGATAAAACCTGCACACCTAAAAGTTCTTAGGTCTGTAGTCCGCCAACCCGCACTAGGCCAGCATGGTGGACTATGGCCTAAACCCTCTCAATGTTTGAGGAAACCCGTGCTCAGTTGTGGGCGTATATGGGTTGATGAAGAAGAAGAAGATCTATTAATATCAGTGTGCACCGTGACATCTAGAGCCGTCAGATTCGATTGCCAGGTCAGGTAGTGTTATTGAAAATTCTTTAAGCGTTTCTTTAGGAAATTTTTAGCTGTAGCATAGAGTTCGGCAAAGTACAAAACGGCAATACGTTCGGAAAATAAGCGTGAGGTTATGTCTGATATTATTGCCATGTAAGTAGCTTTGTCATTATTTATTTTATTATTATTGGCGTTATTAAAACGTTCTTTACGATTAATAAACAATACCCACTGTGCCTCACAAAAGCTGACTCAAGACAACTTTGACTATGCCTGTGATTCGTACCGCAGTGTTGTCTACGTCATGGCTCTGCCACTACGACGACGTTAGATAGCAATTTGATTTTTCATTTTCTATGTGATATTTTAGGGCCATTTCACGCACAAGTGCTTAAAGCGGTGTTATATTTCATCAGATTTCTTTCTTGCGATGTAGCGTTAACGGGAAGTGTCCCGTTTTCTCTGACCGCAGTTGAGCCGCGCTCCTCGCATCTTTATCTCGACCGTTTATCAAATAAATTCAGCGTCCCAGCGAAATTTATTAGTTTTCGAATGGCCACCTTCATGGCTATGCGACTTGCTGGCTTATTGTGGCGCTTCCGGTGACCGCCCCGCGAAATATTACCGCCGCTTTTTAATACAAATATTATTATAGTGGTTTTCTTTCATTTAATTTATGAATACCAGATATCTTAATTTTATCTTACCTGTACTTCAAATATAAATGTAGTACCTAATGTAAAGTTTACTGAAAACATAAAATATCTTATTACTCTAAAAGTTGAATAAGTCACGTCGAAAATAAAAGTAAAAGTAACATTAAGCATAAAACTATATGACCGAGAGGATCATTTTTGACTCCATAAAGATACGCGTCTCAACGTAATGACAATTTACGTATTTAATGGGTGAGGAAAATCATCATAAGGAACATCAGGTACTATGACTAAAAATGTTTTCGATTATTGAAACCTGCATTAGGCAAGCGAGAAAATATAGGTTTAAAAAACGTGTTAATGGCACAATTAATCTCACCTGTTCTCACATAAGTCAAGACCTACAAAAACAAGTCATAAACATATAAAGCGTCCCTCGTAAAAGTCGTCCTTAAATGGGTGCTTAAAAATTTGCCCCGACTTTAATGCCGGCCGCTGAACAAACTACAAGCGTAAACATGAATAAGGAAGTAATGTTACAATATGACACCTAATGGCAGGGAAACGCAAAGGTGAAATGCAAATAACCCGTGGCGTTGAGACGTGCTTCGCGAAGTTTGCAAGCAAGAGTTGAATACGAAAGTTGCGGCGCCCCTGCACTAGGATAACTGACGCAAGTGACTACAATATACTTTAAAGTCACTGTAAGCCGGGGAAGCGGTGGCCCTTATCGCACACGTGATTTGAATGCCTCCCAGACTTTTATTCGACCAATATGACAAAAATGTTTGCGACTACTGCGCTGTGAATACATAAATACGTTGATTTTAAATTTCCTTCGCACCGCTCCTTTGAGAGAATAAAGTAATCTTTTCGCATTTCTCTGGCTACGTAAATACAATCTTTGATGATACGATTATTGCAAATGGTAATGTGCTGTACATATTTTAGAACGTTAAGTCGATTTGAGGGTTTATTTATTGAGTTTATAAATGTGTTCCGTTCGGCGTATTTACTCTCAATCAAACGTTTAGTCAGTCTATCGGCGGCACGGCCGATGTTTAGAATTAGAAAGCTTTGAATACGTTCCATTTATTAAGTACAAAAAGCGTTTTCAATGTAGCTAATTATGGTTGCCTATTTATTTAGGTATTTTGGATAAAAGTTGGCTTTGATTTGTTTTTATTTTGGCTTTACTTAAGAGTATTACACAGGTAAATATTTTATGTCATAGTTATTAAAATTTCAACAAAGCTCGCCTTTTTCAGTAAGAAAGTTTAATTAATAACTTAGTCAAGGTAAATGTTAATGAGATTTTTCCCGTTTTAGGATAAAAGAAGTATAGAAGCATATAGAATTTCGTAGTAATGCGAAACCTCAAAATATAATAGTTTTAAACGGGAGGTCAATATGAGTCTTGCTATATAAATTGAAATAATCTTTTCAGAAAACGTTGGTAATTAAAAAACATTTCAACATTAAATAACCACTTAAAGCTTAAATTATGCAAAACATAAATTCCTTTTTAAATATAATTAGCGTTTAGCAGCGTAATACATACGCTCGTATAACAAACGCACAAATAAGAACTGAGACATTGTTCAAACCAACAATATTCCCATAACCAGGCAAAGAAAAAGTGTGCCCATTCCCCTTGTTTGAATACAAACTTCATACATTCGCGCCGACCTAGCTACATATCAATGGTACTGTCAGTGTATGTGAGCACAATGCCCCGCTCTCCCCGAGGCGACACGGGAGTGCCCACACTCGCTTACGACGGATATGTAGCCGCAGTAAATGCAAACATAGTGTGGGAATTAACGAAAACATCTCGTATTTTTGGTGGCCCTTTGAGACGTTGTAGTTGTGTGAGTTTAGGCCTATGGGCAACGTTGTCACGTAATTTCTTGACAAGGCTACGCAAACTTTATTTATGTTAACGGAAAATAGCTAAAGTCATCTTATGTACTCTTTTGAATATGGAACGCAGTAATAGACGTTAAGCAAAATGTTTTAGATAATTTTCTGGAAAGTAAAATTTAATTGGAATTATGGAATTGTAGGCATTTTTATTACAAGCTTTTATTTAACTTCACTTTTGTATGTATGTATGTATGTATGTATGTATGTATGTATGTATGTATGTATGTATGTATGTATGTTTGTATGTTTACAAATCTTGCAATGAAGATTTGAACCACTTCCAATAGACCGATTGAGCTGAAACTTGGTATACCTACGTAACTTGGATGACAATACAATAATATGGTACCATGGAGCTGGTCTGATGATGAGGTTGGAAGATGACCATAGAAACATCGGTTCTTGTGGACCGATTGAGCTGAAATTTGGTATGTCTTTGTAACTTCTACAATAATACACAAATATGGTATCATGGTGCTGATCTGACGAAGAGTTGGAAGATGCCCATAGGAACTTCGATTTCTGTGGTCCAATTGAGCTGAAATTTGGTATGTCTTCGTAGCTTCGGTAACAATACAAAAATATGATATTATGGAGCTGAGCTGATGAGGAGTTGGAGGATGGCTATAGGAACTCCGAATCCTATGGTCGAATTAAACTAAAATTTTGTGTGTCTTCGTAACTTTGGTAACAATAGAAAAACATGGTGTCATGAAGCTGATCTGATGAGGAGTTGGAAGAAGCCCATAGGAACTTCGATTCCTGTGGACCAATTAAGCTAAAATTTGGTATGCCTTTGTATTTTCAGTGACAACATAACAAGGTATCGTTAATCGGGTGTCATGAGAAGTTGGAAGGTGCCCATAGGAACACTAGCTTCCATGGACCGATTGAGTTGAATTTCGGTATGGCTACGAAATGGATAGACTTAGAAATATTTTCTACTAAAAAGTTAAAAATAAATTAACGGTGAAAAACATATTTTAAAATCAAGCTTTTATTATGCACGAAAAATTAAAAAAATAAACTAAGAAAACATTCATAAAATTCGTAGTTTTTTAAACTTTACAAGTAACAATTTACAAAAGTGTTCGGTTTATCAGTAGAAGTATGATACATAAACATATATTATCTATAACTAGTATATTAATATTCTTAAGTGATTTAAAAGCTTGTCGCGCAATTTCGTTAATGCAAAGACCTCGGCCGCGACGAGCTTTTAGATCACCTAAGAATATTAATATACTAGTTATAGATAATATATGTTTATGTATCATACTTCTACTGATAAACCGAACACTTTTGTAAATTGTTACTTGTAAAGTTTAAAAAACTACGAATTTTATGAATGTTTTCTTAGTTTATTTTTTTAATTTTTCGTGCATAATAAAAGCTTGATTTTAAAATATGTTTTTCACCGTTAATTATTGCTTGATTCAACTTTACGACTGAGAACGAATATACCTACGTCATATTGGTTATCTTAGTGAGGATAAATCAACTTTAAGTAATTAATATTTATTCAAAGAACGCTATCACTTTTTATTTATTTTTCAGTGCCATATAATACATTAATGTTTTAAGTACATTAATAAAACAGGTTGCAAGCTTGGATTCATTTTCTTTTCCCCATTCACTGGTTTAAATTCGCTAACATTTTCTGAAACAACTCTACAAACCATAATAAACCTTTGTAAGACGGTACGAGTACTATTCCGATCTTACAAGCCATGTCCTTTGTAAGAGCTCTTGAGTCATGACCTAAAAGACGAATAATCTGAAAATAACTCACATCACAGACTTTTAAGACGTTCTCTGCACAAAAGGCACTTGCATCTAAGTAATCAATTCACGTCAAAAACAAAACCAAAACTAGAATTGAATAGTTTTAAGAGCATATTCCATTCTCATTATGTTGGACAATGTCAAGTTTACTAAATACTTAAGAAACAAATGACATCTGCAACAAACTTTGCCGAGACGCCTCGAATTTCGTATAAAAGTTGACAAGAATAAAGTTACTCAGTTTATTTTTGCAGTAGGTACTTGCTAATACATTGTAACAATTTTGTGCAACATTTAGAGAATCATTAGCGTTTGTTGCGTAAGTTTGTTCCTTTAATTATATAGTTATCCAATAAGTACGCGGTACAATAAGGGTCTTTATGTTTTACATTATTACTAACAACTACAACTACGTAATACTACTACTACAACTACAAAATGTAGAACGCATCACATTTTAAGGTGGGTAAATCATTATTACCGTCATTATCAGCCGAAACTCGTATACTGCTGGACATAGGCTCCTCCAAAGCCTTCAAGAATGCTTGATAGCTATCTCTATCTAACTCATTATACAAGAGATATTTTGGGTCATGTAAAACTTATACAAGATAGTACAACTTCAGTACTAAAACTCACGGTATCCACCGCTTTACAGGCACAACGTTAAGCTTACCGATTCCGGTTATTGCTGAGTCAATAATCGTAAAACCATTTTAAAAAGGCTTGGGGTGGCTTGAAAGTTTTGCTTTTAGAATGGGAATTTCTTGAGTGCGTTCAACGCTACAGTATCTTTAACTGTTTGTGTAAATTATCGCTGTGGTGTGGACTTGGTTTAATGGCAACAATATCAGCAATGTTTATATATCTTACGTAAGCTAGATACTGAGTTCTGGTAAGACGGGAAAGATACCAAGCCGTAAAAATTTTGTATTGAATGATTTTTAGAAGAACGACTGAATATTACTTTAAATTAATTGCAGTAGGTATATTATATTGTAAATTTATAAAACACGTCAGAAATGTAGTTTAACATGTTTTTTGTTAATAAACCTTTAAATACAGAAACTTATTGTATTATTACCTCCACCATTGATTGCTCCATCAATATTATTATTTTAAAATACACATAAAATAATAATTAATTTAGGTTTATGAGAAATTCAAAACTTGTACTATAAATTGGAAATTCATTACGTCTGAAAGTGGAACAGTTTTAGCAGCTGCTTGCCTATACTTGCTCTATGTGAAAGAATTTTGGAACCATATTTTTATTTAAAAGGGGTCCGAAATGAGAGTTCGTAATTAAAAATGTGAGGCAAGTAGGTCGAGTGGGAATGTACATAAAGGGCCACGCTTACAAATTTCAAAACATTTTTTAGGCTGCATAGATTTTGCTTGCTTGCAGAAAAATGGCAAACAAACCAAAAGACTTCGAAGTTCAGACTTTACTTGCATTTGACCGTCACGACCGAAGAATATTCTGAAACTGTTTAGTACTTTTGATATTATTTATGTTGGAACGATTTTTGATGTTTCATGGATGTACCGATTCCACTTTCATTGTTTGTAAATAAGACATGTTTAAACAACGGAAAAGTATATAGTTACTAATAAAGACTTTGAGAGAGCTATCGTACCATTTATCCTAGAATAAGCATTTTGTAACATATGATCGCGAAAGGAAACCACTATATGTAAGAATAATTTAAACCTACATTATGAAAAAAAATTGCTAAGAACTCATTGTTCTCGAGATAAAATTACCAAATAAATGTTAATTAATGAGCCTCGTTAAATAAACAGATAAAAAATGGGCAAGGAAAAGCATTGGAAAAATGGTCGCAAAATTTTGTTCTTACCTATATTCTTAAAATATTCATCCTCATTTTGTGGTTGAATAATACTGCGTAATTATGCTGTATTTTGATCTTGGTTGCTTCCATTTTGGCGAGTATTTTGACATGTATACTAAATTATTTCGTTATTTTAAAGGGTAAACAGAAAAGGGAGAATTATTTCTTTGTGTTGCGTCTTTCTTTTATACGCGTTAATGCCTTTAAGAATTTCCACAGCTTTTGTGTGCTATTTTTTAGACGTAAAAGCGTTTCTCTCTGTATTTTTGGGTATGTTGTTTAATTTTGGTGAATTGTTCAAGTAAGATGGTGTACTTAGTTTGATAAAATGCCAGCTTCACTTTTCGATTATGTTTTCAAAGTTATTATGAGTTTTAGTGATTTTGAATAATGATTGTTTCCATTATAATCCACCTTATGTTTAATGCCAGAGCTAGGATTCCTCGAAAGAAGCATTAAGAGTCGACAATAAATGAGTACGTAACAAAAACAATTCACATAGATTGCATACATACTTTCACACCGTGTAGACGGAGGCATTTTATACACCTAAAGACTTCAGCCATGATTTTAGTACCAAATAAGGGCTGAGACTATTTTGTGAAGTCCATTTCTAAACATTTTCATCATCATCATCATCATCAACCCATATACGCTCACTGCTGAGCACGGGTCTCCTCTACCATTGAGAGGGTTTAGGCCATAATCCACCACGCTGGCCTAGTGCGGGTTGGCGGACTAAACACCTAAGAAATTCCTAAGAACTTTTAGGTGTGCAGGTTTTATCACGATGTTTTCCTTCACCTCCTTCACCTTCTAAACATTTTAATAAATGAAAAAAATATTTTTTTTTCCAAATCAGGACTCAACTCGAGGCCTTACGCTCGCCGTTAACTATGAACAACAACAAGATAAAGTACGGTCTCATGTTCCAGCATAGAAAGCAACGTCAAATATATCCAAGTGGCATCATTGCGAATTCAATCCACTAAACATCGTGGCGTCCCAAATAAATATTCGTGTATCGTTCGAATTCCATCAAAAGGATCGCCTATAAATAGGTTTATTGACGGACCGTAAATAAACTTTATGCAATCCATCAATACAGCATTAAATCTTTCTTGGCGAATGTACTTTCCAAGTTAAATATTGACTTAGCGTAAGTACCGGCCGGTGTACATTGGTAAAGCAATGAGAGTGCTTTTGACTGTGGCGTCCCTTTGCCGTTCTGTCTCTTTCGTTGAATTTGCAGTGGTCAATGCTGAATCAAAGGGGACTAAGCATCAATTATTTGTTTGGTGTTCGGTCTGGAATAATTCTGCTTGCGTAAATATTTCGTCTTCATTTAAGAAGAAGTTTCAGGTAATTTATTATTGTATAGGAAAGAATTATATGGAAATATTTCGTTTTCTGTTAATGAAATTGAATTAGCTGTTTCAAAAGTAACTTAAAACATTAATTGATGTTATTTATAGTCAAACACGTTTGTTATTTGAAGTTTTTATTCAACTTTCAAAAATATCTCACAAATCGCTCAGGCAAAAACCAAAAGGTATTACAAAGACGAAATTACTCTTAAAATACGTTTACAAAGATGCTTAAATGTTAACTTTATCTAGATCAACTTATTACGATCTAAATTAACAAACGCATTTCTAAGAACTCATTATCACGTTTACAAATCACGTTTCGAAGGCATTCGCCGAAAACCTCTGCGACCCGATCGCATTCATAAAAACTCACGTTTGAATAAAGCATGAAAACTCTAAGAACCACAGTACACGTGTTCTAAAAACGTGGATAGGACAAGGGAAAGATTTTTTAGAATTGACACAATGTGCGCTCCGCGTGTGAGGCGGACGAGAGCGTGGGGAGAATGTCTGCAGAGAGCACTTTTTACAGAAAGTCCTTTAAGTGTTAGGGAGCCATAACAATTTCATTGTTTACTTTCTTCACATTTGCCGAATGAAATGGGGAAGTTGCTATTCTTTACCGTCACTGAGTTCTTTGACATATCAATTTGTTATTTACTTAGTTTTATTTTTGTACACACCAAAATAAAGTTTACAATAGCTATAAGTTTCATGCACCCACATTTCGCCAATAGTGTTTACTTTCCACGTATTAAGGTTTTACAGGCACAATTCTAAAATCTGTGCTGCCATTTCGAATTACCTAAAACTGAATAATAACTAGCTCGACCCGGAAAACGAACATGAGAACATTAGATCACACGGCACATACTTGTGTCGTCAGACCATGAGTCAATAATAATAATTATATTCATTTGTAATGTTTTAAAACATAACACTTTTATTGAAGGTAAATCAACAGTTTAAATAGAGGAGAAAAATCATGTTTGACTGTAGTTATTAGATTTAAAAGAGAAAATGAATGCGTTCATTTCACTAGGTCTTCCACTAATGACTACAATTTCAAGCTGCTTATTCAGCTGATCCAACAGCGTTGATATCATAAGCTATAGCATATTGGTGTAGACGAGCTGTTCACTATGGAATTATTCATATTTGAATTCAGAATCAATTACTTCACCCAAAAGTAAAAATAATTTATGGATTTTTCGTTGTGAATTCCGACATAAGATCTCGTCATTTCATTTATATTTTCGAACACGTGAATGAGGTTCCATAGAAATGCTTGCATAGAGGGTCATTAGTGAATACTATGCATGAGAATAAATGAGCCACTGCATGTAG
The DNA here is from genome assembly GCA_030295005.1 of Cephonodes hylas. Taxonomy (NCBI): domain Eukaryota; kingdom Metazoa; phylum Arthropoda; class Insecta; order Lepidoptera; family Sphingidae; genus Cephonodes; species Cephonodes hylas. The sequence continues at coordinate 5,953,363 of AP025368.1, forward strand.
TGCTGCAGTGAAATAATGACGACGTTGGTTATTTATTATGATGATAACTACCACATAGTGTTGATGGAACAGACTTGTGGTTTGATGGCGTATATACAACTAACAATCGAACATTCAGCTTCGATCCAACACCACTATGTACTAGATGATCCTGCGTTCAGTTAAATCACACTCATAACTAAGCAAAAGAATAAAATGCTTTACATCTTTCTTTGAAAGCTAAAATATTTTTTAAGCAAAACTTAAGTTTGTAGAACAATAATTTACTTTTATTTGTGGATATCAGAACGATAGCCTTAAAATCTATATTCCCAATTTTTTCTAACAGTGGTTTTAGATCATATTTGGCAGAAGGTTACCGTCATGAACACCTGGTTAAAGTAATGTCATGATGACTGGCCCATCCTGTAAATATCTTATAAACCAACATAGGTAAATATGTATGTATTCGACAAATATCTTTATACAGCAAACTATACAATACTTTTCATTTTAATGCGCTCTAACTAACCAGATCCAAAACAAGAACATGCTTCATATTAGGGATTGAACCTTTGATCTATTGATTCTCTGAACGGTGCCTGTCGTGTTTGTGTCTTCAATATATAGGATACAATAGGGACATAAATTAGGTGTATCTGATATTCCGTTGGGAATTATATGTAGAACTTGTGTTTGTGAATAATCCTAGTCTAGAGAAATGACATCTTCTAGGATGGAGACTAATAGGGTCTGAAAATGTTACTCAAATTGTGTCTTAAAATTAATTAGGTACCTGTATATTTGTATTCGAACCATTCTTTTATTAATCAGCATTGGACTTATTAAAATCATTTAAGAATGACACTTAAGAGTTTATCGCTCGTACTTTAGACCTGTATTCGATTAATATTTAATAAGATACTCAACCAATAACTCCTACATCTTCAGTTATGTGTCCATGTTACGCTAACTGTTTTCTTCTTCGTGTTTCAAGTTCGTCGTCGTTCTTCGTTTTTTAAGACTGCATGCACTGTTTTTTTTGAGCATCTCTTAAAACAAAAACACAATAATACCATGTCTAAATTAAGAGACAGCCACTCAAATGTAGTGTTTTCTACAACTGTACTACGCCTGTTATATTATTTTGGTTATGTGCCTGTTTTGTGCCCGGTTATGTGCTTGTTATATTATTTCCATTCAGTTAAGTAAACTAGCTTTCAATATAATTTTCGTCTCATATAATCTTAAACTTATAATTACAGTGTATCGATGCGTTACTGTAACATTTAACGTTATTTCAAAACGAAAACTTGTGCTGCACTTTAATTAACAAAGTTTCATTTTACTTGTAAGTTCAACTGCTTTTGCCCAAATTAGTTGGCTAGTTTGTTCTATTTTGGAACTTATTAACTTGTTTACAATCTTCACTGTGCTAATTAGATATGAATAGTTCTACTAGTCGAGCAGTTTTAGTCATAATACTCCGGTACTTAAGAGGGAAAACTCAACAGTGAAGGAAAAGCAACATTGATCAATAATTACCTACCACGTACCAAAGTCATACTTCTTGCATAATAGATAATTATAGTAGTATAGTTGATAGATAATTGTTATATTTTCTCGTCTATACACACAAAAAAATTATCAAATCCAAGCCGTACTTAATACTTGTGCCGCAAAATCACTATGCACTACCGGAGCATAAAAAACGGTTATTAAAATACACTTGTTTATAAGTAAGAGATTTTGACAAGATTAGAAATAAAATCATGCGTAAGAAATACACTTTTAAATAAGGCTCAATTTCCAAACGATTAGTTAAGTACCAAAGCAATCAAAACAGTCAGAATGATAACTACTTCATCATAAGTAGCGAGTAAACATAAAAATTTTGAAAGATAGGTATTATTAAATTATATACAAGAAGCGCGGACACTTAGTAGTTAACTTTCCACGCAAAGAGATTGCGATAGCATAAATAAATATTTCAAGCGCTCACAAGTATTTGTTCATGTCCCTCAGTTTGTAGAAAAGATTATTTTTTAAGGGTAAAGTGCTTTTAAAAAACGAATAAGATTTTTCTTAAAATAAACAAATTCGATAACGTTAATATTATACTTTCAAATATTATCCAGCTAGCAACCCGACATGAATGTATAAAAGTGTGTTATTTGCCCGAATTATCATCAAAAGGCCAACATAGATAGAAATTACATGTTTGTGCGGGGGAGAAAATCTTTCCGTTGTCGGACCCTTTTCAAGGGCGTGAGAATTCTCAGCGGGCCACTTTTCTGTCTACCTATAAACTAGGTTACAGACGCTCGAATATCTATCTAAGCTCCATTACCTAAAGTATATTTTGCTTTAAACGCGCAGACGCAGCAATTGCCAATATTTTCAAAAATACTAGATAAAGTGATATTCTCGGAATTATATTACGTTTTTTTCAAAGCGAAATGAACCAGCATCATCGACCTTTGAGATGAACCTTCCATTTGTTATTTTTGCTGGCTGTGTTTGAAACTTTGGCCACTTGCGGGTGATGTTTCATGACCTCACGGGCCCTACCCTTGCTGTAAATATTGTACTATGCAAAACCAGGTGAATATTTAACCAGTTTCCGGAGATTATTCTTATTTTATTGAATATCAGCCATGCATTGATAATGATGAATAAATGTATTAAGAAGGGTACCAAAAGAATTTGGAATAAACGAAAACATCGATGGAAACTCAGTGATAATATTTCTCTGAAGGGAACTTAGTTGATTTTACCAATTCTCAGAAGCTTTGCATGTTGCACCAAGTCAACTTTTGATAATCATAGATCTTAAAAGATATATGTATAGTTGAGGAAGCCCTTGCCATGCCATGGGTTTATAAATGGACTAAGTACAATAAATTATTTAATTATTTAATATCGCCTTTGTATTTTTATTTCTGTCATAAAACTATCTATTTTATCATTACTTATGCTTTAAATCGACTTTCGTATATCAATAATGATTCATTAAGTATTCAGATTCTAGTCGACAGCGTAAGCTGAAACCAAAGAAAATATAATCTCCCGACGACGTAATTTCTTATTTACATATTCCTAACAGTCTTATGCTTCCATTTCTAATATTATCAAAAACGTATTTCAATCATTTTATTAAAGAAATATTAATGTTGAGCATGATAAATAATATAATGTCATTACAACTAATATTAAATTTTGAAGGTTGTAAATGCTACAGATCTTTAATTCCGATTGTATTTACCACAATGCCCACTCAACATTGATCAAACATTTGAGTATCACACAAACATTGGTCTTGAATTATTTTCTATTTCAAACCATCGCAAACACTGGAACAAACCTTTCGATGCAGGTTTTATTTCGCCAATTTGGTAGTTTTACACAAGACGTCGGTGAGTTTTCACTCAAAATACATGAGAGCACAATAGCAGAGCTTTAGTCCGCAACAGAGTTATTGCGCATGGCCTGCCGCAAGACACTGGGTCATGCATTTTCGATATTCTTGGAGTTTTGCAGTACTGACATTACACCTACTATGGGTTTTTCTGATATAGCTTATTTATTTCCCGTTCCCACATCAGAATTTTTCAGCTAGAAATTGTCAGCAAATACTGGGTTATTTTTTCGTAAATCTTAAAATGCGACAGATAAAAAGAGGCTGTAGAAATATTGAAATGAAATTATTTATTTGAACTCAAAGTACTGTTCCAATAAAAGCACTGCATTTGTGTTGCAAAATTATGGTAGAAAAATATTTTTGTCGCTTTCTTCGATGAGATGTCTAAATCAAAATCAAATCAAAGGAAAAACATGTATGCGTTTAAAAAACAGATTTTTGTGAATATTGTTGTTAAAGTTGTCAAATTAAAGTTGAATACATTCGAGCTCGGTAAATGAAACATTTAAACCGTTGCATCGTAATGTTTTTTGACATAAAACTTTGTGAATTTAGCGGGTTTTGCTCTGATTGTAATACGGCTTAAGTATTATGAGTCAAAGTTGTTCAAACAGATTTAAGACAAGAAATGCTACATTTCTTTGTTTTTATTTACGAAGTTTGTTTTATACAAGCCTATTCGGGCTTATCTTCGCAAAAAGTTACAATATTTTAATTGTTGAGTATTATTTATGGTGTCACAATTTTTTCCTATTAAAAATAACGGACGGTTTTTATATTATTGCTGTGTTGGGATATAAGAGATATGATCGAAATATATCCTATTGTAACATGGTTTATCAATTGGTAATACCCGTTATTTACATTGGTATGGTCTGTAATCCCATGCTACTATGAAATTCTTTTGTACAAATACTTGGATAACACGAGAAGAATTAATAAATATGTATATTGTATGTGTTAAATTTGTAGGTTTCCATCATCGTTGTACCACATTAAAAAGCTCTAGTTTTAAGTTCAGTATCCTGCTTAACCTTACTTATTATTTTTATACATCAATCCATAAGTTCGTTGGATGTTCAATGATAATCTATAATACAACTAAGATTACAACACGAACAACATATACCTCTACTGCTTACTTAACAGAGATTTCACGTACACAGCATTTACCAGACGCGACACAAACACAATAGCACCTGAGAGTACAATAATGTAGAAAAATTTCGTCTCATGCGACGACTTCAGTAAAAACTTATACAATACAGTTGTGTCTCCCGCAATGCTATTACCAACGCGACATTTGCACGCCGAGCCAAAGACAATTCATACACGACTGTGCCCCGGCATGATATATGGTACAAAATATGAATATTGCTAGGAAAACACAAGCGGAATCCGTTTACATAGAAGCGTACACTCAGTATCAAATTAGAAATTCTTGCGCAAAATAAAAACGCGTTTAACACGCTGCGTTGCAATTAAGCTTTTGTATTTGACATTTGCATTTTTCATTTAATCAAAAATGTGCAGAATACAGCGTTATGCTGACTATTAATTTATTAAAAAATCTTTTTTAATTTTCTGAATTAAGAAAAGGCGTTCTATGAATATAAATAAAGATATTTAACTTGATATTTTTCATATAACTATAAGCTTGCCAAAGAAAGGACTTTGCATGGGTAAAACTCTTTATTATAAACTATACTACTATATATAAATACGTATCTGTATATCCTGTATTTATAAAATAAAAATATTTTACATGAATGTTTGCTGCAACGTCAAATCTTCCGTTTGCCCGCTTACGTTTTCTCTTCACGCAGTTAGCGATTAATAGACTTACAAAATATTAAACTGAGCTTTGTCCTGTTTTCTTCATCTCATAGAACACAACATATTTAAGTGGGAGTTAAATTAGCTAACATTTATGTAAGGCCGTAAATGACTAGTAATTATCAGAGCTATCGTGACTATGTCGAATGATGTGAGATATGTATGATGTCCTGATATATTTCGCATCATTACTTCAGTTTTGGTATACTGCAGTGAGTTGCAATCGTAAAAGTTACACTCGTATTAGGGGCGCAGCGCGGGGATTTCGCGACGACTCACTACTCAATATATTTACAGTGTCTACTGTCTACACTGAGAAAAGAAAAAGATAAAGCCCCTTCAGGAAATGGGCCATTCTGCGCCCTTTCCCAGAGCTATCGGGTATTAGCAATTTGCTTTGTGTTAGACACTCCGCTCTTAAAAAGTATTGGGGAAGATAAGGAAAAACGGGGCTTTGATAATTAACCTTCAACCGTTTTGGCTAAATGTGAATTGAATGGGTGCGATTGGACAATTACTTGTATTCTTTTGGCCTAGTGGATTTTAAAGATTTAATTTAAATTTGTAGAAAATCTTTCTATTTATTTATCGCCTACTATAAATCTCGTCCTCGGTAATGGCCTAAAACGATAGTGACTAATGATTTTTTAGCTACTAATGCAACTATCAATGGAATACAAAAAATAAGCAGTTAAATTTTTCTGTAATATTAGCCAATAGAAAAAACTAAATTTTAAATACTTTTACGACGTAACGTTGCTGAAAGATTCGAAAAAATGTGAGTAGACCTTTACCCTTATCACTATTAATGTTTCTAAAAACGATAAAAACTTTCTTCTTCAAGACCCGTATCAAAAATAAGAGCTATTCATTTGACCGTATCTTATATTCGAATTGAGCTCTGATTTTCCTTCTATGTACTTCCAGCAATAAATTTTTATTTGAATTTTACAGCTCATTTAGTACTGAAAGCATATTAGTTTGAATGGCACTACAATAAATAATATATAAGACACTCTTCTTAAGATTTTAGGGGTAAGCAACTGTGATATTTAAAAGTACAAACTGTCTATTGACCAAATTTTATCAGTTTAAGTTTTCTGGCGTTCTGACCAGACAATTTTGTCATACTTTCTCGTGTATAATGTCACTTTTACAAAATTTATACAACATGTTCTCTTTTAGGGCACTATCAAGCTTAAAACCAAAAATCGGTACGGTGTTTGACAGAGTAACAATTGAATAGATTCAGAACCTGTGTATGGTATGTATTCAGTTACCAAGTTCAAACATAACTATAAACCTAAACTGCACGAAAAACAATTCGCGAATTGTTAGTTAATCGTTTTTACACGTTTATTTTCACCTTTCGCAGAGCGTTTATATTGAAAAAACAAGCGAAGAGCACCAGGGGCTACTTCACAATCAACTGAAGTGCACAAACATTAATAAATGGAAAAATACTGTTGAAAAAACACCATTGTGGCAATACAATTATTATTTATACTATCAGGCGCTAAGTGTTGCTCGTCGAAACTTTATTACGTAGAGCGCCGGCGTTTATGAAGACAGATTGCGTCTCTCTCTAAATACTTAAGATAATAAGAGTCGACAGAACTTCCCTGCTGGATAAACGACATTTGTAACAAAATGTTATGTCTCGCTGAATAATTTGTCATATTCTTTATTGAACATGTTTCTCAATTAGTTTATTCCATTTCCCAGGTTGTTCGCGCTTTGAATGATGTATGCAATTGTTTTAGGAACGGGGCGTTTTAGTATCGTTGGTGAAGGAGTAGATGGAGTCAGGTTCATGGGTTAAATTAAAAAAAAAACATCAAACTGTCAATTTAATTTGACAATTATTTCGAGCGAACTAAAGTTTTATTTATATGGTAGATGGCTTTAGACAGTGATACAATACCGATTGGTTGATTTAACGTAGTACAAACTTCTTTAGACTATATCGTATATCGTAGCTACCTTACTCCGCATCAATTGACGTGTCAGAAAAGGTTAATGCCCGTCATTCTATAGACAACCTCATGTCAAGAGTCGAAATAAGAGGGAATATGAGTTTATTTATAAACAAAATTGTATTTAATGAAAATATATTCTGTAGAATAAATATGAAGCAGCGATGGCCTCAAGGTTTAGGCGCGCGGTCGAGAATCTCGGCGGTCGCGGGTTCGAACCCCAGGCACACACCTCTAAGTTTTCGAAGTTATGTGTGTATTCACATTGAATTATCACTTGCTTTAACGGTGAAAGAAAACATCGTGATGAAACCTACACACCTAAAAGTTCTTAGGAATTTCTTAGGTGTGTAGTCCACCAACCCGCACTAGGCCAGCGTGGTGGACTATGGCCTAAAACCCTCTCAATGGTAGAGGAGACCCGTGCTCAGCAGTGGGCGAATATGGGTTGATGAAGAAGAATGTTTAAAATGTTTATGTGATCGAAAAAAATGAGAGGAGATAAGCCTTAGCCGTTCATCATGTATCCCATGTAAGAAGATCAAATCACCTTTTACAAAACACCTATATTTATGTATTGAAGTAAACAGTTCCGAGGGCCAGATCTACCTATACATCTATAACACATACTGGATTTATTAGACTTATTTATTGTATATTAATTTCGAACACCTTATTACACACTACAATATACTCCTTGAATATTCATACATTTAATACTCAACTCACAGCATTCAAACTAGCTTCTCACATTTCAACAAACTGCGAAACTTAAATGGATGTTGAAGGAAAATAAATCGCCCCATAGAATTTACTATCAGCGGTTTCCAAAGACAACAGAATTGATGATCGCTGTGACAATTGAAATAAGAACACAAATAAAAGCGGGACAAAGCGTATCCGAAACTCTGTAACAGATTGATGAAAATCTACGATTTGCGGAGAGCAAGAAACTTCGCTGACAGATTACAGCAGATGAAATAAATCAAAACGTCTAAAGCTTTTACCGTACGCCGATAGCTATTTTATTTATAACTCAATAACGATGTTGTGACTTAATGCTGATATTATTCTTGTATTGTATCGCTACGGTAATGTTCATTTGGTAAACATACGTATTACAGATTGTTACGTGTTCTTAATGTATGTAGTACTTTTATAAATTAAAAGTTGATAGAGAAAGAGTTAATATACGTCATACTGCTGAGTACGGGCCTCCTCTACAATGGTAGAGGGTTAAAGCCTTAGCCCACCAAGCTAGCATGGCATCTACCCATGGCAGACATAGATTTGAGAATTTTATATTAAACGTAAAAAAAGCAGTGATGGCCTCGAGGTTTGGGCGCGCGGTCGAGAATCTCGACGGTCGCGGGTTCGAACCCCAGGTACACACCTCTGACTTTTCCAAGTTATGTGTGTATTCACATTGAATCATCACTTGCTTTATCGGTGAAGGAAAACATCGTGATGAAACCTGCACACCTAAGAGTTCTTAGGAATTTCTTAGGTGGGTAGTCCGCCAACCCGCACTAGGCCAGCGTGGTGGACTATGGCCTTAACCCTCTCAATGGCAGAGGAGACCCGTGCTCAGCAGTGGGCGAAAATGGGTTGATGAAGATATTAAACGTATCGAAAAATAATAATCATATATCAAGATCATAATCGCAACTGTTTGAACCTGCAATAGTCCGTGATTATCCTCGGCAAACTCCAATTACAAACTTAATGTGTGAGCCAAAGTAAACAACAAACCCGCTTTCAGAAGTTGTAAGGAGCTACTGTATTGATGTACCTCGGCATAGCAAATAGGCTTTTAGTAGAAACACTAAAGACACTCAGATACATAACCACGATTGCGTCGCAACATCTCGTCAGCATCGTTTGGCTAAATAGTGTTGGCGAAGCAAGAGATGATGTATCTACAAACCCATTACTATGACAGTGCCAAGTAGGTATTTGTTGAGTGTAAGCCTGAGTCATACAATAATGTGCCTTTGTTTTATTGTTGTCCTTCGATGTAACTGTGATCTCATTTTTTATTGTAGATTCCAGCTATTTGGATTTCTTCTTTTTATAATTATTTCTTTCGAGTTTTTACCAACTTTTACTACGATTTCACGTTTATATGCATTGTTGAAGGCATATAAGCAAAATTATGTGCATTCAAAATGAATCATCACGTACTTTTATGGTAATAAAAAAACATGATGAGGGAACCTGCACACCTAAAAGTTCTTAGGAATTTCTTGGGTGTGTAGTCTGCTAAGCCGCACTAGGCCAGCGTGGTTGACTGAGGCCTAAAAACCATTTTAGTTGCAGAGGAAATTTCTTGTCCAGAAATGAAACTTATATGGATAGAAAAAACTACATTTCATGGAGGAATAGTGGAACGGAACAGAGGATTAAGAAACGAAGAATTTATAATCTCAGCATTTAATTGAACTATGACGGCCTTCTGAGATTTATTTATTTATACTTTTTACAATGGTTATTGTAAAGGCGGACTTAATGCCTAAGGCATTCTCTTCCAGTCGGACCTTGGGTGATGCAGAGATGATATATAGCGGGTGTGCAAATAAGATTTTTATAAGTATACATACACTAATAAATTCAATACAACTATAATAAAATATACATATATAAATAAAATAAATATTAATATATACATATAATATAAATAAATATAATAATACATACAAAAAACTATTATGAAGATTCTGTGATTCTCTTTATCAGCAACTCACGAACCTTTGACTTGAACGACTGACGAGACTTGCACATCCTCACCTCTAGAGGAAGAGCATTCCATAAAAGAGTCGATTGTACGGGGAAAGAGGAGTGGACAAGACTAGAAGTGTGAGAAGGACAGAGAATGAGATGTCTCATGTCTTCCATTTTATTTCAGAATTTTCATGATTTTTGACGAGGATTTTCTAAGGTATATCGAGTCTCCTTTTCTATACAAAGGTCTAAATGGAAAAGGACTAACTCATCTTCACAATAGAACAAGTGTCACATACGTATCAATAGGATGTTCATACAAATATATTACATATACGATACGACTGAAGCTACTACATCAATGTGTAGTTGCAATTCACTTAGGTACTACCTGGTCTTTTTTATAATCAAATTGCTTTAAGAGATTGGAATAAGCTTTTGTGTCAAACGAATGATTGATTAAACTCTATCGAGATAGTTCTTCTTAGAATGATTATTGTAGAAGCGTGCCACTGCAATAAAAAAAGTTATTATTTGGCCACAGATGGGGGTTGAAGCGAATATCAAATGGGTTTCAGATAATTTTATTATAAATGTATTAATATTATATGAGATCTGAGTTTCATTGCCGCCTATAAATGTATGCGTAATAATTCGTTAAAAATTTCACGATAAATTCAATCCTTTTTGAGCAGCTGTTCTTTAAGATTTGTAGAAGTTTCACTAACAATTATTTTCAAAAATTAATGAATATAAATCCATATCACATACATGAACCATGACAACTAATGTTATGATGACGAATGTTGCCGATACGAAAGTATAGTGACTTTTGACACTTTTCCTATTTGGTCACTTATAAGTATTGGTTAATTTTATTAATATGCTACAATACGCCGAATAATACTGAAACGGATTAATTAATAATAATTCCTTGCATCTGTTATAGCATAGCCACGACACAGGCTGCGCCTAGTGTGGTTATCATAGTATATAAGTTATTCTTGTAAAATGCAAACTGTTTAATAAATATATTATATTATATTATTAATATTATTATGTTATTCCTAGTAATTTTAAGCCGTGGTGTAGTAATTAATACGATGAAGTGTACATTTACTAAATACAAGGTATGCTGGACATATGCCGTTATACTGTTCTGAATGCAATTCTCAGAAATCTTCCCTTTGTGTCAATGAGAGTTTACTCGGAAGTAGTAAATAAAGAAAATATAATGTAATTGTATGAATATGTGACAATTTAATGAATCCGATGTTATTTATACTCATCTTTATGCAAGAGATATTGTTTTATACCGTTGTCTCAGAAGAAAAAGACTGACACATACCGTTTTAAATACTGATGAATTGATTTAAAAATGAGAAATACTTTAGTAAACTCGGAAGTATTACAGTAAATGAAACGAATTATATTTTTGCAGTCACCACTCTGCATCAATATTATTAGCAAAATGGAACTATAAGTGAAAATTATCATTTTTTGTAAAATAAAATTACAATTTTAATTATAGTCGTGTACGAGTATACGATATAAGAAACAAAAAAAATAAGATGCTTAAGAATAATTAATTATTTATTTATTATTACCGATACAATGTCTGTTTGTCTTTATCCATACCGACAATGTTCTCAATATTATTGAAAATTGACCATTCCACATCATTTTATCACAATGAGAAAATACTGGGTAATGAGAAATAAAGAGATACCAAAATCATCCGAGTACGTTATGAGTGTAAAAAAACTCCATAATGTTACCTGTTTGCACCTGACTGCGAGGTAGTTGCGGCTGAGTGTGCTACGGCACCTATGGATTTTAGAATTCTGTACATGCAATATGCATAGCTATGACGTGGATTATATTTTATTTAAAAACGAAGTGCATGAAATTTTATTTCGAAAATTAATTTTCATTAATTTAATTAAAATTACTTGCGGGCATATTTTGACTGGCTGCGGTATATCAGTGTATTCTCCTATTCATACACGAATGTAAAAATGTGTGTTTGGCTCACGTCATAATGCATGTAGTAATTTCGTGGTGGGATCTTAGGCTATATACGATTGTAATGCATTTGTGTTTAATTTTGTTGTAGTTTGCATAATTTACGTAATTGCTGCGTAAGCCAACCTAAAATTTAAATATGATTGTTCCTCTAAAAGCTCAATTTAGAATTTACTTTATACTGTATTGCAGTCTATGAATTGGTGGTGTTTATTTCGAACACAAATTTAGAACGAAGTTTTTGTAAAGGAGGTCCGTACCCATGAGTGGTCCCCGTATATGGGCCGATAGTGATGATGATAATTTACGATTATTACTTTTTAATCGTACTTATAGTATTACATTTTCTTCTGTAATCGAGTTTTATTATATGATTGCTTATTTTTGAGAACCTACCTCGCAATAACAATACAAAATTAATTTAAACTATCGTTAGTGATAATTTACTTCAATTTAAAAATAAATTCAATTTCTGTATGTAATTCAAAATACCTACAGTAGTAATGTTTTTATTCATTATGACCAGTGGTCGCTTCTTAATATTTTTATAGCTTCATATTTCTTTTTGAACAAAGCTAGTACGAACGTGCCAGTTTCTATATAAGACAATCCATTGCTGTGGTCGCAGTGTTGACTTTATTCCGAGAGTGATATTGTATTTCGGTAGAGTAAATAGTTCTTAAGTTTGTACTGTGTATCGTGTATCATTTCGCCAAATAACTTTTGGTGATCGCTTAGACGATGTTAACAAGAGACTTGAAGATTAATGGTAAGTATTAAAATGAGGAAAAACGCTTAAACTAAACAGCTTTAATGGACGATATGGATATATTAAATATAAAAGTCTGGAAAATTTACTGAAATTAATTTTGGTACGCTGATAGTGTATTATTTGATGACCGCAACTTTTGTCACGGAAAAATAAATATTTTAAAATACGGTATATATTAAATAACTTTTACCTCCCCAGAAACCTTTAAAAAAGTCCAAGAGGGGTATCATTAAGCTATTTACGGAAAATAATTAAAAAAATAATAAAAAATATTTCTGTTAATGTTATAATTATCTGTATGTACGATATTCCCAGAAATACATTTCATCTCGAAAATAAATTCAACTCAAAACATGGGCAATAGTAAAATGTTATTAATTTAAATGTACAAAATCTCAATTTAGGCTTCAACACGCTAGCCCATAATACCAAATTAACTGTGTAATAATTGAGTTTTAAAACATTGACTAGTAATCATACCTACTGCAAAAAAATATCTAATTATTACCTTCTTTCGAACACACGACGAAATGACCGCACTAGCTCTTGTTACTGATTGCTTCGCGGTCTAAACAGAGTGTCGGGTGACTGATAAGACACGTCGGGAAGTATGGGCTTTTAACTTTTGTAGTGTCTACTGAAGGGTACAAAAACTATGCTAATGAGGATTCATTTTTGTTTTCTATTGCTTCATATTTTCTGTCTATCGGCGTCCATTTCTGAATTAAGGGGGTCTTTATACCATAAGTAGGATTTTTTAGCTTTTGGTAGAGGTTGCCTTTGATGCCAAATATGTGTCATATACGAAATGAAATAAAAACCTCATGTACAACATTTTATATGTTTTTACCACTTTATAAATTTGTGTGACTGCTTAAACAAGTACTTAAGTTTTGCAGTGTGAAAACACCAGACTAAAATTGATGCTATTACTAATTTCGTATCGAATTTAGTTCCTCAAGATTCGCATTGAAACAAACTCACCCAAAGTTTAAAATACAAGCATCCCAAATACTTAAATGAACCTTTAACCAACAATCCCAAAATGACGTGCAAAATTCCTATTAACGATTTCTTAATTAATAACTTGGTAAATTAACAGTCAACAACAGCTAATTATGGCGTGAAAAGAATTATGAAAAACACGTCTGATACAACATCAGTCAAGTCGCAAACAAGATTACAATGTAATCAATCAGCTAGGGACCAAGACGTCGGCGCCAATTAATCAAGCGATGTCGCTGACGCTCGGCGTAAGTATCAAATAGAGATGAGCCTTAGTCACGAAAAAATTGCTGGTGCACATACAAATGTTGGAGCCGCTAATGACTTTCGAGCAGAGGTCATGGATCTAAATATATTGATGATTTTAATATATGTTGTTAAAATGAAATGGGATGCTAAGGTCCGTAATTTGAAGAGGATGATAGAAGATGCAGATACTATTGCTAGTGTCGTTGCCTGATGGAACTCGAATCGAAATAAAAACCAAATGATGATTGGAAAACCTAGCAAAAAGAGACCGATAATAATGCGTTTTCATAGAAACTTCACAAGTGTTTTAAACCTAGATTTTGATGTACCATTTTGGTATTTTGATGAACCCAAAGGCATTTTTTTAAATGAAGCCACAGGAAGTGTATAACTATGTATTTTATACTTGCCTATATTTCATACTAATGTGGGGTCAGCGGCATATGACTTATTAAGCACTTTGCAAAATTTGCTCTACTCAACTACAACGCCTTCCTAGCTGAAGCCACCGTTTTCTCTATATAAATATAAGATATTAAAGCGGACGATGAAGGAACACATCGTGAGAAAACCTGCACAATTCATGATGAAGTACAAACTAGCCACATTAGAATAACATACACAAAACGTCTCGTGAAATCAGGTTTTTACGTTTTCTATCTTCGATGAAAAAAGTTGTAATACCAATACGAAAAAAAAACAAACAAACAGCTTTAAAATGCCACAAATATTTAAAAACTTCATTTCGCACATGTAAATACTGTAATACTTCCCAGACTACAATTCTTAGCATCACATATCACGAGCATCGTGGCAGTTATTACAAAACAGTAGCATTGAATATGAGTACTCCAAATGTTGTTATGCGATCTTAAGTATCGTCTCGAGACAGTTACTCTCGCACTGACGGCGCAGTCTCCCAGCCCCAGATCCGGGCCACGTTAAAAATGTACGAGGCTAAAATGGCCGGCGTGTGGGATGACGTCATTGCACTTATTTCAGGGCGATATGATGGCGCTAGTTAGGGAATGCAAGTTTAAAGCGTAATATTTTTTGAGACTTACATTGTTTCTTTGTGCATAAAACGGAGGATATTCGGTATACTTTGCTTTAGTTTACTGTTATACTTTATTAGATAGTCGTTGTTATAGAAGGATAGATATTTGCCGTGGGATATAGAGATTTCGGCTTCGTTCATATACAAAGTATATAGTCCATCTAAAGGTGGCCTGCACATGCTTGAACATCATTCAGGCCGTCGTTGGTTGAACGGCACCGTTTAGTAAAGAGGCTAGCCTGGTAATTGAACGGCTGATTAAGCTAGTTGGCTACGACATATACATATATAGTTCAACAAAATATTCAGTATGCCCTACATAATATGTGTCTCAATAACGTACATATTGACGATAGTACCAGTAAACGGCACTGACCAAATAGAATATCAAATGACGTGCGATAGTAATCTCTTATTGGACACAATCACACTAGCCAGATTTGTAAATATGCTAATAAACTCGTTGATTTTTTAAAAAGTATACCGTTAATAACAGCACTAATGACATAATTAAACTGATACAACTCTAAATACTTAATCCCATTTTAGTCAAAAAATGTTCTAATTACAAATAGATTGGACACATTAGCAGACCTAAGCGATAGCTAATACAAGAACATTTTTAACTAAACAAAACACATCAATTTCTGCGCTCCTAAACAAAATTAAGGCCCCACTTTCAATAAAACGTTAGAGTGAGGTCTAATGACGCCAGGCAGCCCAGACCCAGGCAATTTGACTGAAACAAACCCAATTACGTAGTTTTATTTGAGGAAGAAGAGATGAGGCGCTCACAAAACACACTACAAGCTTTTCTTTCAAGGGGTTAATGTCATGTTAAGTCGCCCTTTGCGGAAGAAACGGCCTTTAAAGCGACAGCCAGTGACGCTGGTCTTAGATTTTGTTAAGAGAAAGTTAAGTTCGGAATTTTGTTGCGATGTTTGGGGAAATTGTAATTTCGTTTTTAGTGAGTTTTTGCGTAATCTCTTGGTAATAGAAAACAGAGCTTTTGTTATCCGGGATTATGCTTCATCCCCGGGAACTTATAATTTTCCCCGGATAAAGAATGTTTTGTTTACCGTTACGTCAACTATATTACGAGTATATTACCATGATACTTATACAAAATGCATAAAACAGTACTACTATGCGAACGCATTGTTTTAATAAACAGCGAGTATTTGACGATGCCAAAGACAGGAACAGATGGCGCCGCATAGTAAGAAGAACAACTACATACTATTGGTGCATGGGATCACGAGTCACGACCCTCAGCAATGAGATGAACGACGCGAGGAGGAGTTGGAGGAGTATTTGAGATTCTGTTACACACTTCGACGACAGTTTTTGAAAATGTAATATTGACAAGTAGACTAAATCTAAAGCCAAATACATTGTATTCACTATGCATCAAATTAATATAATATGCAATATAAATATTAAATATATTTAACTAGTACCTACATGTGGTACATAGACAGACGTTGAGACTGGTGAATGATAGGGATATATAATAAAAATGAATTGTCCTTAATTAAAGAAAAATGCCTGCTATAAAACGTAAATTGGTTTCTCAGATTATGTCGCGGCGGATATGGCACAAATTAATATATTTTATTGTTTCGTTGTACCCTCATAATAAACGCACCAGCTGTAGAATTTATTATATGGTAACAAATGCCTACTTATTTTGACATTAAAATTCGATTGTATAGGCTTCCTAGCAAAACTATAGTACAAAAGATACATAAATTGTATTGCCTATTTCTGGTGCGCTGTGAATGGCACATTCGGCAATCTATTACATTTAGGTAGCTAAAGGTTTTACCTGAATGCCTTCACTATACATTTTGTATAGGATTGCAAGTTGCAGATGCGGGCTGGTTGGGTGGTTTGGGCGCGTGATCTATTACTAGATGTCTAGCTGAAATCGGACCAATTCACTAGCTATACGTTGAACTATTTCAATGTGGAGGTTTTGGTATTTACCGCAACTATTAGTAATAATATTTTTCAGTAAATATTAGTAAAATATTTTTGGTGCGAATTACAATCAAGCTTTTTTTAGCTTGAAAAAAAATTTTGGACTTGATATAAAGTCAGGCACTTACTAAATTTTAATATCCTCTATTAGATACATTGACTCAAGCAGAGAAGTTTAATTCTTGATCCCGACAAAGTGTTATATAGCTTTCTCAATAGGCGCATCAAGTGACAAATAACTAGCGATATATGGGAATAGAAATTACCATATTGTAAAATACTAATAAATTATATTTAATGTTGAATTTTAAGCACAACGATGTATGTTTATTTGTTACCACGTCAAAGAAACGGGAGGAGAAAAAAACTGTTCTTTTATTCTTACCGTACCTATGCTGACTGAATCGTTTATACAAGGTAACAATTGTGTTTGCCGGCGCGTTATTGTAGACAAATGTCAACGGTTCTGAAAAGGCCTTAAAAATACCGTGAATCTTTTTGTTCCTTTTATATTTATTCTTGCTAACCAGCATTTTATTTATCAATCATATAATCCACGTAGAACAAGAAATTTTTACGTATTTAAATAAAATTATTATTTGTCATATAAATAATTTTTACGCTTAATCATGAATAATTCATGTTTTGTATTGTATAATGGCGGGTATTTTAAGTGGATAATGTTGAAGTAACGGTGGGGCAGTGTACTGACCCATACTGAAACAAGAACCCCATTTATCCCCCCACAAGATTAAGCTAGAGAGTTGAGCTAACAAGATACAAACGTTAGGAGCGACAAAGCTTAAGAAAATACCTTCATTTCGACACTTAATCCGCGCATTGTACTGTTCATTTAGTGTTTCTGAAAAGTATAAAACGCCATATGTTACACTTGTTCATTACACTTTAGCTTGCTCTGTTCTTAGAGATAATTGTGATGGCACAAATAGGAAATCCTCTCGTCGATTTTCTTATTTTATTTTAAACAAGAGGTGCATTGTTCGGCAGTTTACAACCGGGGCTAAATTTTTACGTTGTCGTTTTAGCGCGTGCTGTTTCAATTGAAATGCCTTTGAAATCTATTCGATACTCCGATATCGGGATTTTATATCAAATATTTTATTTCATATGTAGTTAATACAATGGCACAAATTGACTAGCTTGATAGAGTGAGTGCCATTGTCTCCCAGAAAACATTAATATACTAACGATTTTGATGGACCACGTAATCTGATATCTAGCTTACAGTAGCGGTGCTTTTACAGAAATCCAAAAGCCTAGCTCGCCTTACCATAAACATAACTTCAGAAGACTCCATTAAGGGCGTCTTGTACTCATACGTCATAATATAGATAAGTAGGTTTTGATTTTGTTTCTTTACATTACGGATCCACTATATTATTACCCTCTAAAGCCTCATTGTACCTGATTAAACTCCTACTTAAATAAAAAAAATTCGTTGCCCAATAACAGAACAGCGTTTTCGTAGTTAAATTAGAGAAAAATACTGGAAAAGTACGAATGTACTAATTACATTTCCGTTGTCTGAATTCGCCGTCTGTCCTATAATAAACATTTAACGGTAGAGTAAGACTTTTGCACTTGAGAATAAACGATAAATAGCCCGGCTCACTGAAGCAGTTCTTGCGGAAAATCGACTGGAACGAATAGTTAGGCTGTCGCGTATTATTTGATCAGTGAGATTGCCTGGGGGCAGAATCTAAATACTCAGCCTTCTCCGCCGCATTCATACAGCGTCCCTAGTCCCTTCATTGAACGAGGTTCACAGTATATGAATATCTTTAATGCATCATCAAACGAGATACTATTTGACAGATTATAATTATAGGAGAAAAGTAAAAGATTCGTTGGAACCCTACTCTACTCGTATATGTTTCATCTGCAGGGCACGAACAACTTTAGCTTAAATAAATATGCCTATACTATAAAATAAAACCTATTTTTGTTCGTCAACTGATACGATCCATTAATTAAACCTTAATATAAAAACCTCCGCATTACGTAACCGTAGCTCATAATACAAATAACAATATTCGTCTTACAAATACGTAATGATTCATAAAAAGCGTAAATAACGAAGGGAAAAGCGAGTTTATTTTTGTTAAACATTTCTCGAACGTCAGTCTTGAGACCGAGGGCGGTCCCTCATTATCCTATTTTGTTCATTTTCGAACGCAGCTGTGCTCAGACGGTAGTGCCGTAGCATCTTGCATTGGTGAACCAAGCGGAGTAACGAACTTAAGCGAAGTTAATGACTTCCAACTTTGCCACTCGGTTCGCTTGAAGAAGGCGCCGATACGAAATTGGTCTGTAACCAACATTAACTTGACCCGCAATCCAGAGATAGATTGGCAAACGTTTTGTTCTCTTTACAATTTCCAACTTAATGTTTTATTTCGTTTAAAGCTGGTTGACTCGGGATTTGGCTCTAATGTTTTCTGCTCGGCTAACTTGACTGAACTATTGGAACTTCGTCGTTCGGTGACACTGTTTCATGTTTTAGTGGGAGATTGCAATTTTATGTTAATTTAATGATTGTTTCTGCTATATTTAGGGACAATCGTTGGTGAGACATAGGAAAAATGTTTTTGTAAGATAAATATGTTATTCAAAGGTCTTGAAACCAACAAAAAGTCATTTACGTATGAAATAATGGCTATGTTATATAAGGTATAGTTGTATATATTAAGTATTTTATTGAATTCTATAATAGTGCTTAACCAGCGATAGAATAAATAAGTAAATAAAAAAAAGTTAATCAGGTTGCTACTAATATATGCAGACTACTTTCGTGGTCCGGTACTTTCGTAATCTAATAAGTAGCTAAGCGAGAAAAGTGATGTACCAAATTTAAAATTTAAAGTAAATTCATATTGCGTGTCACTCTTCTGCCTTAAATTAGATACTCTTTTGTAAAATAAAAAGGATTACAAAAAGAAAAAAAGACGTTCTATTCGAAGAATATCTAATGCGACGTTTTCCATGAAATTTCGCATAAAGTTTCCTCTCAAAGGCTGTATGTAATACAATACAAATTAGCTTTGTATTGTGAAAATAGTGATGGCCTCGAGGTTTAGGCGCGCCCTCGATTATCCGGCGGTCGTTGGTTCAAAACTTAGACTTTTGAACGTTATGTGTGTATTTACAATGAATTAAATACCGCAATGGTGAAAGAAAACATAGGGAAAAAACCTAAAAACTCTTAGTAATTTCTTAGGTGTGTAGTCCGCAAACCCGCTCTAGCACACCGTGGTTAATTGAGGCCTAAAACCTCTGAAATATAAAGGTTCTGGGCCCAGCAATAGAACGTACGAGTTTGTAGATGGGCGAATGATGATAATCATTGTGAAAATAAACATTTACAAAATAAAATACCCAGTTAGAAATGTACCACCCCAGCAAAGAAGGATTAGCTGTAACTGCGAGTCTTCCATCAATGGGAATCATACTTTATGAAATACAAAGTTTACTTCGTCCAACCGAGCGAAAGATGAACGTAACAATGCAGCTACTGGCAGCTCGTTAATTAGCAAGGAAATGCCGCTCCGGCGCCAACTTCGCCGGTTTCAAAGCGAAAACTTTACTACTAAGCACGCGAAAAGTGATAGTACGGATGAGGAGCTATTCTGCCCGTCGCTACGTAATGCATAGTTTATTGGCTGAGTGCGTCGGTAATGCGAAATTTGTTTATAATAATATTTTAGATGTGTATTTCCATTTCTCGAGTTTATAGCATTTCGGACAAATTTTAACTGCATCGACGATAGTCACAGTTTTAGGTTTCATAAATGTAAAGCTAAAGATTCATTTTTACCAAGTTGTCAGTAATACGAAAAATTAATATTACCTACTCAGTGAGTTGAGTAAACGAAATATTTAAACATCACTGGAAATATCGTAAACGTAATTTAAAATTATGCTTCATATTTCAAGAAATTTTCTGGGTCCATTACGTTTGTCAATGGGAGCACAGGCCAATAACCTAACACAAACATAATAATCCCTACATAATCGTATAAGCAGATCTTGTTCCTCGTCCATCTTGAGATTACCCGAATTCCGTTCCACGAAGTTGTAAATTATGAAGTATATTTGATCTCTACCTAATTCGTCTAATGGATGTGAGATTGTTTACCTTGAATTCGCTTGAGTTGGATGAGGAAGAACGATTCGCCTAGATGTGAATCAACATGATTTGTGAAGTAAACTTTGCTAGACCTCTTTGAGTAAAAATTGTCTGGTTAGTAGTCTAGACATAGACTTTATAAAGACCATGGTTTTACAGAAGACGATAATAAATAATTAATGAGAAATAAATGAAGTTTAGTCTACATAATCTATAGCTAAAGGGAAGAAAATAAAGTTTATTAGGTCATGCAAAATTTTTTCTCACCGTATAGAAAGTAAGACCGATATTATCTGTTCACATGTGTTCTTTGCGAGTTACTAGTCCTGCCCATTAGCTCGGGAAAATAAGATTAGCCCATCCTCAATACACCTTGGTTTTAATATTTACTGAAATCGTCCAAGAGAAAGATCTTAAACGCGATGAACAGTACCAAAAACAAATGAAAACGAAACAAATAATAGTTTATTTAGCGTTGCGTTCAAATGCGTAACAAATGAATGCTTAATTGGTAAATTGCTCTTTCAAGTGGCCTTTAACAGCAGTTAAAAGTTAATCTGAAGTGTAACGTAACTAAGCTTAATTTAGAGCTTACAGATGCTAAAGTTTGATTAAGTGGAAGCGTAAGTGATTAGTGTTACTTTAAGTGGCGTCGTTAGTATTCTATTGTGTTGTGGGGTACACATCATTTCGAATGTTTGAGGAAACGAAAATATACTTTTACTAAAGCTGATACAAATTTTAAAAGATAACCAATATAATTTGTATAATTTTAGTGTAAGTCAATGTAAGTTTTCAGTTCATTTCTGGGTAACGTTGCATTTTCTCGAGATAAAAGTTAATTATGTTCCTACACAAAGTCTTATCTATCTCCATACCAAAAATCATCTAAACCGGTCTAGTTGTTCAGATGCTGATGCATAACAGACAGAATTACTATCGCATTTACAATATTGAGTATATATTTTGGTTTATGTAACTGTCGTTCCTAAACAAATGTAGGAGAACTTGGCTGTAGAGTTCCAAATATACTAGATACTTATTATGTCATCGAGTCTTTCCCACGCCTCATCAATAGTCTAATGGCACTCGACTGCAGTACGTACTGAAAGACAGCGGGATCTATGACATTTCTTAGCCGGTAATAAATTACAAAGAAACTTAGTGATTAAAGGGCTGCAGTGTTGGATTTAAGACGAAATGTTACTATGTATTATACAAAAAAAGTATCCTTGAAATTTTTTATTACTGGACCTCAGAGTTATATCGAAAAATACTGCTACACCACAATATAGAAAGTAACAGTAGTTTAACTACTTTTCTGACAAAATGCATGGCGCAAAATTAAGGAGCAATAGATATAATTATGAACTTATGCTCCTATAGCTTGCTATGAATACCTAGAAATGGCGATAACATTTTTTTTATTGAAATGTCCAAACTATAAGTATTAGCTTATTTCAGCGTGTAATAAAATTTGCAACTTTCATCACCGATAAAATGCATGTTTTTAAAATAGAATTGAGTGTTGAAAAGTACCTATCTCAGTTTTCGATCACGGTCTCTTTACATATAGTACCTACATAGTAATATACACTATGTATACAAAATGCATCCTGTGTCATATTAAAAACTATACCGAGAAGTTTCTAAGGAAAAACTTTGAAATATTTCACTTATTTATATGAAACTCTGGGTAGAAACTAATAAAGAGAAAATTGTAACCTGCGCTTTGAGTGACTTAGATTCCAAGTATATCGTACGCGATGTTTATATTATTCATAGGAGCGTTTCACCCAGGCGATGAAACAAAATGAACTTTTTAAATTTATACATTTTATTGTAGGACAGCAGACGTTGCTTTAAAGTATTCAGAAAATTCTTGATATTTTTCGGATTAAAGTTAAAGGTATTTAACAGAAAAACAGTATTCGGGTGCATTCTGAGAATTTAACATTTTTTATATTGCTTTTTTATATAAATACAGAAACGGTATTATAATTAAAAAAACAGTGGTTTTCAATCAGTTCGAAAGTAAAAATGATTGCTAAACTATATATTTTTGTCGGACGTGCTTATTCTTAGTTCTATATCAGCCTTTGTACGTTTATACATGTATGTATGTACATATCAGTGGCGTGCCTAGGGTGTCAAACTAAGGCAAGCCCAAATGTTTATTTAGTAGCAGCATATTTTTTTTGGTACGTAGGACTAATAAATACCTACCGGTTAGTACTTACATTCACGTTTATAGCGTTATTTTATAAATAAACAATCGTTAAGTTCGTTATTCGGAACTATGTAAGGCAAGTCGGGCTTTCGGGCTTCTATGGAAGTACCGCCACTGGTACATATGTACGTCTTACTGCTGTGCATGGAACTTCTCTACTACAGAAAGGTTAGTCACGCTGCCCCAGTGCAGTTGGCGACTCAAATTCATACTTTTTATGTCTCAATTAATAGGGAGCGCGTCAAACGGGGAGCGGGGGGATCTATTATAATGTAAGTAGAACAGTCTACTAATATACAGACTAACTGGTGTGGAGTATCGAGAAGTAACTACTCGTACTACCTGATTGATCCGTCTGTTAATATTTTACCATCTACAATATCCAAATTCACAATTATCAAGAAATCGGATATTTTGTGTAGGCCAGTGGTGCTACGCCTGTCCATGTGTACCGTAGTCCAAACTGGCTACGGCGTAGCTCCACTCTACGTTTACGCTGATGCGTTGTAGCAATAGTGAAGTCGCTTCGCAGTGCCAGCATAAAAAAATATGAATAATAAATAAGCCGAAAAAAGATTTAGCTTCATGTACGCATTATATCTGCAATAAACTGCGAGCGGCAATAAAACCAAACATTCCCACAAAACGAGAAACCATAACGCGGCGAAATTTCTTTCGAATAAAAACTCTTCGAAGATGTCTCCGACTGAACAGAATGTTTAAATGTTTTCGAAAACGCTTTTTATTTGCAATACTTTTTCATTGGTAATATAATCTGTTTAACTTTACAAAACGTGAATACGAAAATAATCCACGAAATAACTAAAAAAATTAACGGTGAAAAACACATTTTAAAATCAAGCTTTTATTATGCACGAAAAATTAAAAAAATAAACTTAGAAAACATTCATAAAATTCGTATTTTTTTAAACGTTACAAGTAACAATTTACAAAAGTGTTCGGTTTATCAGTAGAAGTATGATACATAAACATATATTATCTATAACTAGTATATTAATGTTCTTAAGTGATCTAAAAGCTAGTCGCGGCCGAGGTCTTTGCATTAACGAAATTGCGCGACAAGCTTTTAAATTACTTAAGAATATTAATATACTAGTTATAGATAATATATGTTTATGTATCATACTTCTACTGATAAACCGAACACTTTTGTAAATTGTTACTTGTAACGTTTAAAAAAATACGAATTTTATGAATGTTTTCTAAGTTTATTTTTTTAATTTTTCGTGCATAATAAAAGCTTGATTTTAAAATGTGTTTTTCACCGTTAATTTATTTTTATCTTTTTAGTTGGAAATATTTCTAAGTCTATCCATTTCGTAGTCATACCGAAATTCAACTCAATCGGTCCATGAAAACTAGTGTTCCTATGGGCACCTTCCAACTTCTCATGACACCAGATCAACGATACCTTGTTATTATGTTGTCACTAAAAATACAAAGGCATACCAAATTTTAGCTTACTTGGTCCACAAGAATCGGAGTTCCTATGGGCTTCTTCCAACTCCTCATCAGATCAGCTTCATGATACCATATTTTTGTATTATTACCGAAGTTACGAAGACATACCAAATTTCAGTTCAATTGGACCACAAGAATCGGAGTTCCTATGGGCATCTTCCAACTCTTCGTCAGATCAGCTCTATGATACCTTGTTATTATATTGTCACCGAAATTACATAGGTATACCAAATTTCAGCTCAATCGGTCCAAAGGAATCGGAGTTCCTGTGGGCTTCTTCCAACTCCTCAATAGATCAGCTCCATAATATCATATTGTTGTATTGTTACCGAAGCTACGAAGACATACCAAATTTCAGCTCAATTGGACCACAGAAATCGAAGTTCCTATGGGCATCTTCCAACTCTTCATCAGATCAGCACCATGATACCATATTTGTGTATTGTTGTCGAAGTTACAAAGACATACCAAATTTCAGCTCAATCGGTCCACAAGAACCGATGTTTCTATGGTCATCTTCCAACCTCATCATCAGACCAGCTCCATGGTACCATATTATTGTATTGTCATCCAAGTTACGTAAGTATACCAAGTTTCAGCACAATCGGTCTATTGGAAGTGGTTCAAATCTTCATTGCAAGATTTGTAAACATACAAACATACATACAAAAGTGAAGTTAAATAAAAGCTTGTAATTAGACATGAAACCTAATGTAAATATAATTACAGTTCTAAAACTTATTTCTATGTACAAGCTAGTAATTAACGAGGATCTTACTAGTATTAGCAATTGGAGTAGGTCACATGGACTAAAAGTAAATCCTTCCAAGACCCAAGTCATTATTATCGGCAGCCCCAGGACTGTTTCCAGGATTAATTTCAACTTGTTACCCCAAATTCTATTTGACGGTTGTGTTATTCCTTACAGTGATAAAGTTAAGAATTTGGGAATACTTCTTGACAAAAACTTATCCTGGGGTCCCCAGCTCCAAGAAGTTAGCCGCAAATTATTTGCTGCTGCGGGGTCCCTGAGAAGACTCCGGAATTTTCTTCCTATTTCCACGAAAATCGCGCTTGCACAGTCCCTCCTCTTTCCTCTCCTTGATTATGGTGATGCTAGCTACCTTGATCTCACTGAAGCCCAGTTTGAAAAACTTGAGCGACTCCAGAATTTTTGCATTAGGTTCATATTTGGACTTCGTAAATATGACCACGTCTCTGAATTTCGAATAAAACTCACGTGGCTTCCTATTCGTCTTCGCCGAAATACTCGTATCCTCTCTCTTCTTTATCGTACTCTTTTTCTTCCTTCTTCACCATTTTACCTCAAGGAACGATTCCATTTTCTTAGCGGTACCCATGCACGACCGCTTAGATCACTAGAGAATTTGATGCTAGAAATTCCTAAACATAGTTCCTGTTTCCTTGGCAATTCGTTCTCAGTGCATGCTGCTCGTTTGTGGAACGAACTCCCTTTGTCCATCAGGCGAGCAAAAACGTTGACTGCCTTTAAGAGTAGTCTCAAAGCACATTACTCCAAACCACTTTAATTGTTATTATAAAATATATTTGTGTATTCAGCTTTTCTTAGTTTTGCTTTATTTTTGTTTGTTTTAATTTTTTTTTTTTTCGTTTCTTTTTGTTATGTCGTTGTTGTTGCTGTCTTTCTGTTTTTTTTTATAACCACGGTGACCACCCCTTTCTATTCACTTGTAAGTTCTGGGTTGCCTGGAAGAGATTGCTAATAGCGATAAGGCCGCCCTTTGTGACACATTAGATTATAAGTTAGTATTGTTTTATATTTTATTCCTGTATCTGTGGTGTACAATAAAGTAAATAAATAAATAAATAAATAAATAAGCTTTATAACGTACTAGCTACTCACCCCTACACCTTCGCCCACGTAATGCCTACTTAAAAACCTATGTGGGAGGTCTTCTCTGGGAATTTCCAGAAATATTATAATAGTGAACTTCCTAATCAACAAAACCAATAATTGCCGACTGCGAGAGTCATGCAGATCGCATACAGACACCTGTGACGTGACTATACGAGGAGATACAATTCTAGCATGGGCACTGATACTATGGACTGAATCAGTTTTTGCTATTTTATTGGAATATTTCAGTTCTATTATCATATTCTTAAGTCATGGGTATCAAAAATTACGGAAGACGATGTTTCGGAAGTTGATGTTTAGCTAACTGCGGATCGGGGTTACTGTCGGGTTGATTGTATGAAACCTAAGTAGATAGGTGTTAAAAATTATACCGATTATAATTGTTGATATTGACCTAATCATATCCCAAAACATCGCAATACGTATTTCCAATAACCAGAATGAGATCATTTTTAACTCTTCTAATCCACATATGGAACAAGCCTCGTTCGTCTTATTTCAGTTTACATCTACTATTTTTCTATTCATTCAACGGCATTCTGCCAAGACGACAAAAATATGAAAAATACATCACCTGCCTAATTCTTGCTATCAACAGGAAGCAGCATCTGTCGTATTCGGGACACCAATTCAACACATAACATGAAATACGGAGTTCCTTTTGTTTGTCTGTTCAATTCGGCGCTGTTTGCTTTACAATTTAAATGCACGTTACGTCGCTTCGGTATTCTGAATGCTGCCTTTCCTCAACACCCCTATGTAACTCCGGCCCATTCTAATCAACAGTCGATACTGACAACCGGTTTACGTATACATATGTATGTATGTCCGCTCTATACGGCAGATATTATTCAATCTTGGGTTCTTATTACTGACAGTTTTAAGGAGTGTCTTATCATCGGCCCCAAACTCTGCAACTGAGACGGTTTGGCTTTAGTCCACCATCCTGGCCTAGTGCCGGTTGAAACTACACACTTAAGAAGTTCTTTAGAATTTTTAACTTTGGTTCCTTACGATGTTTCCTTCACTCTTAATGTACGTGACACTTCACTTTACATAAATTCATAACTTCGAAAGGTCACAGATCCTCGACCGCGTGTCTAAATTTCGAGGTCATCGCGACTAAGTGTTTTTATATTACTATAATTGATTCATTCTAAGTATTTTAGGAAGTGTCTATTGCCACTTCTCGGACACGCATCCAAAATTAGTGCTTCTAGTGCAAATTTCCTAACAAAACTCTTTTTTCCGATGTAAGACTAAATCCAGAACTTTTAGATCCTCGACACATACTTGTACCGCAATATCACAAGGTAGTTATAAATAAATTCTAAGTTTGGTAAGATAAATTCGTTATAGTCCTGTATTTAGGCCAACACTGGCTGCCAATGCTCTTGCATTAACGTTTAACTTGAAGTCACAGTAAAAATACTATTAAACTGCAGCATCCTAGCTTAACTGCTTAGTGTGCATTCCAAAGAACAAAAGAACTCAAGGGTAATTCGTTTTCTTTTATCAAAACTTTACTATTACGTAATAAACTTGAGAAATTGCGTATTTTTTTACATCAGTGTAAAATTACACTTGCAGGCGAGGTTATTTCATGGAATTCATTTATTTAGTTTCTGACAGTATATTTTCTACTGAAAAAGTCGCCGGATTGAGATAAGAGTATTTGCCGTTTTATCTTACCATTATTTAGAACAGTTTAGACCATACCTCGCCATGTTCATTTAAAGTTAGTCACATATTATATTCATCGGGGCATCATCACTAAGTAAACTTGCACCGTATATAAGGGATATAGTCTTGAGATTATTTATGGGAGCTCTTATATTCAGCATTATATTTTATCGGTTAATATTTTTACGAGATTTCCTTAGTGAAATATATCAATATTACTAACAAAATTGTTCAACATTCATTTACATCTGAATTTATTACTGCCCGTTTAATTCGCGTTAATTTTAGCAAAATTGAGCAAATTAAGTATAAATGTGTAAATATGAAATGATTTTAAACATTCCGATGACTATCAATGATGAATTGAAGCCGAGCTTAATCCAATTTCGCTCAATGAATACGATGTATCCGACAAATCAATATTTAAGTGGTTAAATATCAAATATTCCGTTTCAATCAAGGGATATCCGCAATCAATCACCGACTATCCGAGGCTGCGTGCCACGGAATTCACTCTTGCATATATTTGTACATCAAGTGAGTTCACTATGCTGGGTAATACTATTGCTTTAGAAACATAAAAAGTATGATTGTATTTATTTAAAAAAAAGTAGGTTTAATTATGCAACAGATAAATATCCTACTGATAAAAAATAAATCATTAGCCTTTGCTTATGTAGCTTACACACTTTGCTTACAAATTTGACAGCTTCCGGTGACACCAGCATAAAACTGTTATTGTTTCACGTAGAAGTTAATATAAATATTAGTTATTAGAGATGTCTAGTATAATAAACGAGAGTGTTTTAATATAATATAATTTTATAATATGTAAACACGTAACGATCACACACAAATGCAATATATTTTATTGATCTCAAATGTCTTAGTTTTAATGTCTGAAAAGAATCCGCGGTTTGTTTATCAGGCCCAATTCCCCGAATCGATGACAAAATCTGAGTAATGAACAAAGCCTCAAGGTTTTCCTTTGGCCTTAGATGGCGACGGACACTCACTTAGGTTATGTCACTCCACCATACTACGTCAAACAAAACCTTTGCGCCCTTGCCTAATTTAGTATAGCTTTGACATCAAAGCTATTGTCATTAGCTATGCCAAAATACGTTTCATAGAATAAAGACCCTACTAGGAATACCATTTTAAACATTTATGTTCAGCAAATAGAATTTCGCGGAAAAAAATTGTATAAATGATTCGCAGAATGCTTTTATAGTGTGAGTTTTAATTTTGATGCTAGTAATAGGAACAAAATAGTATATTTCGGCGTAAATATTACGTTTTGCCTGTCTCGCGCACTTAGTCAGTAGCTTGTGTAAAAATCGCTTAGCCGCGTGGTTGATTCTTGATCAGGACAAAAATCAATGCAGCGTAATTGCGAATGATTGCTTAAATCCTAAATTTGTGGTTCATCAAACCCGTGATATCTTATGGATAGTCAGTTACTAAAGAAAACGAATTACTATCATTAAAAAAGGTTTAGTTACCAACATTTTTAATATTAATTAAATTTTACCGAGATTTACGCTATAAGATTTTTTGTGCCAGGTAGCATGGTAACATTTTCTTCGTTTTTAATTGAATCTTTTTTTTTTAATTTTAAAACAGAAAAGCTTTTATGAGAACTGAAACACACATTGTGTCCAACAAATAAATATACTCAAAGCAGTTGCGTCGCCGGTGAAACAGTTGCGTAATTTGTTATTTCTCGCGAAAACATTTCACTCTACCTAGCTCACTTATTTAACCTAAGAAAAAATTTAATAAAGTCTAATTGAAAATTGAACAGCTTACTGGGAATTAATAACTACTACATTCGCGTCTCGTTTATCCTTTTAACCTAGATTTATATAACATCAAGCAAAATATTGCGATGTCTCTCCATGTATCATGCACGCATTAACTTATTTTCGTCCGTTCATAAAATATGCAGTTGGGCTTAACATTACAAAGATTCTACCACCGTTAAGTAACAAAGGAAACGTAATTTAATCAGGAATTCATATTTGCGCATAAAGCGGTATTATTTACGTTACACCCGAATTATATGGAAACGCGCATACTGAATTTTGTATAAGATCGACCTTTGTATGTTTCTTTAACATCATTTTTATACTTCCGTTACATTTATGAAGTAAAAGTTCTTTTCTACACAACTCTCCTCTCAAGAAATAAACAAATACATCCAAAAGGCACTTACATACTTCTGATATAGACATACACATTTTATGTCGTGAGTATAAAAAATACGAGAGTTTTTTAGGTCTCAATTCCAAAACAAAAATTTGCGAATCACACAATCATTTGTTTTAATCCAGAGATCAAAGCCGCGGCTTCTTCTTTCACAAGTCGGTGAGAATTAACTGCGCCGTACTCTACCCCACGGTTTTTTAAACATCGTATTGGTATTTAAATGCAACAGTCGAGCATATATATTGTCTCTAATAAAAAAATTGTTCCAATCCTCAATATTTACAGATTTTATTAAATTCAATTAAGCTTATTCCTTTAACTCCGAAATATAACTCGTTAAGGGCTTATTTCAATTAACACCGATCGTTTGGCGCGCAATAATTTCGCTCATCGAACAACAAAGCCGGAACACTAAAATCGTCCCAATGGTCTTGTGTGGATAGGCCGAATGTATAATTACTAGGCATAGCTTCATTATAGCTGTCGGCGTATTTTACACAATCCGGTACTATCGTGCCAATTTGCATTATTTACTAAACGTGATAAGCAAACAAAGGTTCAATTGAATATCAAATATTAATGGCCATCAATTTATTTAGTCGAGTAATAAAACGGTTAAATAATTGTTTGGAATGATTTAGTGGTTGTTGCAAATTGAATTTTGATTGAAATTCAAAAATGTAATTCATTTGTGTTGTAGGTTGCTGTTTTCGCTTTGTTATGTATGTATGTAATGATACAAAAGGTTGGGTTGGTTAAGATTTTTGTTTCATATATCATGTAATATCTAGTTATAATTTTTTTAAGCAATTCGACATGAGTTCGGCTTCTTTTATTAATCATAAATAGTACATACTTTGATTTATTATTTAATATTTTTGGCTCCTTTTTCCGTCTTTCCCATCAAAGAGTGGTGACGCATCACTGTAAGGTTGGTAACAAGACGTCATAATATCCAAGTACCTTATTTTCTACAATCAAATCTAATCAAAAATGGGTATGGACAGGATTGAGTAAAGTGGAGAAAATTACGGGAGCTAACAGTTTTGAAGTTTCCCTGTTTCGGTCACCGAGATTGGCGATGGCCCAGTAACCCCTAAAGTACGCTTCGTCTCCCTTTCCTTTAACGAGAGGAAAGCTATTAAGCTCCCCTTTTGAAGTCACGGGGGCGATCAAAAGGGGTGCAACCGGCCTGTTTGAAATGTATGCAGTTGAGGCATGATGATTGAAATTTGTATTAAATATGGTAGGTGCATCTCTTATCTCATAACCATGAAAAAGTAGATGTATAAAGAAGTAAACGATTTAGGGACCTTCAAGAAGAGGGCCTTTATTTTCCTCTCTGGCCGGCAACACACACATGATTCCTGTAGTATTTTGAATGCTCATGGGCGGTACTGGCACTTAACATCAGGTTGCTTACTTGCTCGTTTCCCTGCTTTTTCCATAAAAAGTAGTAAAAAAATAAAAATTACATTTAGTGAACTGCTGATTCATACATTAGTCCACCTTTCTTTTCTGTTAGCGTCGACACCAACCTGGTCAAATCAATAGAGTCTTACTTCAAACTTAGCTTTGTTTGAAGGTATTACGTAACGTTTGAATGTAACGTGGCTACATTTAACAAAATGTAACATTTGTGCAAATATGATAACGTATAATTAGCATGTAAATCTCGGTTTGTTTTCTGGCTGTACATAAACGTAATTATTTTACAGGAGGTTAGAAGCGAAATCTGTTCTAATGCTCATAAATCTGTTGTTTGTTGAGTGTATATAATAAACGTAAATAGGTTAAGCCTATTCTATGATTGGAGCTGTTCAATAAAACCTTTTCGAGATATTATCTTTTATATTATATTATTATTAGTGTAATATACTTTGGATACTATTGCTAATAGCGATGATAGCTTTTTTGTGACACATTTGGTTTGAAACACATTTTTTTAGTATTTTAATACTCTTGTGCCATGCAATACATTAAATAAAAAATAATACATTTTTTTCACATTTTCAGGTGAGCAGAATCTGTGATTGGGATGTCTATAAAGTTAGATGGGCGTAATTATTATCATCACCGTCTACACGATGCAATAGGAATACTATCCAGTGTTCAATTCAAATGCCAGTTATTTCGTTCAACACTCGCTAAAAAATAAAACGTACTAGGTGAATCCGAGTTGCAAGCTTTTAAAACTACATTCATTATTAAAACTTCATTCGGGTTGGGGCATATATAAAATGGGAGCAAGCACAAACGTTTCGTATGAAACACACGCTCCGTTGACAATAATATAATTGGAAATATGAGCGTCTACAAGGATAATGGGTTTGTCGGGAACAGGCATGTTGCGGAAGAAAGCAAACTTTACCATGATCGGTGAATTATATTTCAATTAAAGTTTATAATATAAAGTAGCGAGCTGGAACTCTGTTTAATTAAAATCAAATTCTCTTGGGTTGATACTGCGATAGATAAACAGAACTTAGATTTAATTAAAAGTGACACGTGAGCGGTTTTATCCAAATTTACTGACTAACTTTATGATTTCCCTGTTCTTGTTAATACCGAACTGTAGATCATGTAAAACAAAAACTTTTCGCGTATATTGTTTCGAATCGCGCTCCGTTGAAAGACAGGTAGGACAAAGTTTCAAATAAAATAGTTTGCACTAACTTTCAGTTTGTTCTGCTTTGTTATAAAATATTGCGACAGCGCCATTAGCGGATTAGCAACGGCCATGTGAATTTAAAGAGATTTTCATGTTTTGTTTTTTAATACAATTGTATACTGCTTAGCTTTGAGATTATTTATTTTAACTTATTTATTAATTGTTTCATAATGAAACCATTTTGTATTTTGGCGTTTTCATTTCAAAAATTTGTTTCTATCAACTTTTCTGATTTATGTATATTTGTATTGTAACTCACTATCACCGTAAAAAGTAATAAAACTTCAAAGTTCATCACATTGTATTTCTTGCATATTTAGAACCTTATAACAACACAAAGAGTTTATTTCAACCTAACATAAGAAGTCGTGAGTTAAAAGATAATAGCGTTCAACCATATAATAAAATTTCATCACATCAAAATGATACCCACACAATTATGACAAATGAGGTACGTACAAAGCCTATACTTTACGAGTGTCGCCAACAAGAATAATCAAGACAATAGTTGTGTTAATGTAATGAGAGCCACCACACAATTAACGAGAGAGGCAAACGACAATGTGGCCACAAAACAACGGAATGTAGAAGTTCGTACGGGTAGTTTGAGCGCGTGCTCGTATTTTGTTTTGGAAATTTGACGTCTCATTTAGTAATAGGGCTTAAAAGGTCATAAGTAAAATTTGTAATAGTGGTGATGTCTTAAAGTTCAATTTTGCTTGCGCCGGCGGAACGATTTATAAAAACACGTCTTTCTTTCACAAATGTTTATTGGCAACTAATATAATTAATTTAAACTACATTTAACGTACAACATTGCAAAACAGAATCACCAAATAGAAATGTGAAATATTTGTGTAAATGACAATTCGAACATTGTACACTATAAAAGGCAGGTTTGACATGAATGCGAACGTTAGTGCCGATGACGATCGAATGTTCATTATTAGGACACTTAGGTATAAATTATACATACACAGAAAAAGATATAAGTCTACAATAATAATAAAGTATCTGTAACATATGAAACTATAAGAGACTTGAAAGTTGGAAATGTGCATACAGTGGGGATTGAACTCACGTGGTCTCGATTTTAAAAGGTACGCACCATATTATGCCATGCAAGCTGTTGATTTTAACGTACATGATATGGAACATCTTTAACATCGAACAATGATCAAAATGCTATTCAGAAGTATTACTATAGTCGACTCAAAAAAATCTTTTACATTAGAATTCAAAAACAATTTTACTAGCATAGTGTCGCAATCATCCAGCGTTGAAAGCGCTTTAATACGCACGAATATACTTCAGAATGAAACTTTGTCCTTCTGTAGACTTATGTAGTTTATTTTGCGCCAGGGGTTGGCTGGGGGTGTTAAATTAAACCAATTCGTTACAAAAACTTGGCCGGCTAAGTAAACACTGCCGACGGATAAATGCGAACGCCGAGATCGACTGGCTTAGGCGTACTAGATACATTAGAGGTGATTTTTTCAAACCCCGCCTCAGAGGGAAAGTGGGAACGTTTTTGTTCAGTTTATTTATTGTTTCACTATAATTGAGTGGCTTTGTGATAGAGGATGGACGAATTTTAGTGATTCCAAGATTTCAGTGTCTGGATTGTGTCTGTCTGTCTGAGTTTGATGATGATAGTGAGTGATGATGATGATGATATTCAACAGTAAAACTGTTGATATATTGAAGGGATGGGTACATGTTATAAAGAAACTATGGAACGTTTAGAAAGAATAGAAAAGATTGCTTCATTCTAACAAGACTAGGGTAATTACAAGGGTATTGACATCCCCGTGGCGCAGTTGGCTAGATACCAGCTTGCGAAACGAGCGGCCGCGGGTTCGATCCCCGCACCGAGACAAATGTTTGTGTGATCCACAAATATTCGTTTCGGGTCTGGGTGTTTGTGAGACCGAAAAGTCTCTCGTAGTTTCTGATACCCACGACACAAAACTCGTATCTTAGTGTGGGGTCAGGATTATCTATGTGACTGTTGGGTGTATTTATTTATTTGTATTTTGTGGACACGTTGCTGGCTAATTTTAGGACATAAACGTGTAAACATAATGTATGAAAAGGTTTTATAAAAACCATTTAAAATAAAAATAGATAAACGAGAATTTTTCCGCCTTAGAATCGAAAATTTTGCAAATATTATTCAAAGTACTGTTAAATTTACTCATTAAAACATGAACACAACGAATTAATTAATTTAAATATTAAAATATGCCATCAGTAACACAAATATTCACTGTAGTAAATTAAATTCTGTTCATGTTACGAGTACCACATTTATAAGGATTTAAGAAATTATTACATGTTGAAAAAGAGTCAGTTTTCTTAACAAAACATCCACTCTCACTTCCAAGTGGCACATTTTTTTTATTTCTTTTAACCGAACCGTACTTACTCTACTACTAAGCCAAGAAATGCAGCGGACTGGAGATATATATTTCAGAATTGAATAGACTATTTAAACTGTTCCCGTATACCTGAATATATAAGTCGGTAAATAAACGTTATCAAAGTTAGCAAAACGTTGTTACCTGTGCGCACGTTTCATCACACCACACACGTAGATTTTAATAAGGTAGGTACATGTTTGTAACATTAGATTTATCAAAGTAGCAGAAACGCCCGGAGAGCAGCTCCTCTGATACAACAAACTCCGCGAGATTCGAACTAACACAGACACTGTGCTAATGGAAAAGATGTAATTACAAACTTCCCATTCTAAAGAAAGGGGAACGCTCCGACAACTTGTTCTGCGGCTAATATAATTCAGATCGCTCTAAACGTGTTCAGGATAATAGAGAATTTATGTATGTAAATTACTCCACTGACTGATTAATCTTTTATTGGACTTATGCTGAATGGCTCGAGCAAAATTTTGAAATGTTAGCACTATAAATGTACTGCAAATTGCAATAATCTGCAATACTGCGAATCTGCGAATAGTGGAAAAATATTAGAACAGAATTTTACCAACGATATTTCTAACTAACTATTAATTATGCAATTCGTGTGTAGTGGAGTAGAAAAATGGTGAATGCGAAAAAGCCCGTAAATTAGAAATTTATACACGAAAATCTGTCGCAGGTTCTAGGAATAAGTAATAAAAGCGCAGTAGTGTATGTAAATCCGGCTACTGTGCAAGTCGGAATACCGGGAGCGGCTGATGAGAGTTTTTCGCCTTTAGTTAGCTATCGTTGTTTTTAAGCTTGGTTTCGTCTCATTTATTTTCTCCAGCTATTATGAAAAAAATAGCTTTAAACTCGCAACTATTTACCAGAACTCGGTCTGACCTAAATGATATGCCTTTACGACATCTGTCTGTACCTACCTGCAAATGACACAGTAATTTTTAGCCCTCCTTAGACTTTTTTTAAAATCCTCGAATGTATTGTATTAGATTTGTGGTCCTGATTGGGATGAGAATAGCGGAGCTAAGAATTCGGAGGATTATATTCTTGTTATTGTAGCTCCGAGAATGTCAGTTTAACGTTTGAATGTCTTCACATGAATTTGTAAAGACGAATGACCGTCAATATTAATTATTGTGATCTCAAGCATTATTTCTGAGAATACAATTTTATTGGAGTATTTTAATTAGGTTCACACGTTTGTAGTATAAATGCAAAGGTGTCTTCTTTTATGTGTTTATTATAGTTACTATATTCCAAAAATTACAGATGGAACTCCGAGCTGCTGCTGAAAATTTGCTTACTTTCATAGATCACGGAATTTCAACACAAATCTCGCGCCACACCCTAAGGTTGCAGGATGAACGAGGCAATAATTTCCTTGTTTTTCAAGATCCCATTAAATATACCAAACGATTTGAAACCGTATCCTCCATGCTGTTTGACTGTAAAATATATACCATTGAGTGTACAGTAAATTGCACAGCAAACTAATTTTATTACTTACAAAACAATACCTCGAATGGTTGCTAAACTGCTTCAGAACGTATGGCGACGCGATCGCAAGCATCTACCTAAGCACCGACAATATGTCTTGTGTGGTTATAGTCCAGTTATACCTACATGTAACGGATTAGACAGTATTGGTCTCTCTGGGTCGGCTCCGGCTGGTTATTCCATTTTGTAACAGCTTGTATATCTCTGACGTTGAGGCGGAGGAAATCTCTCAATGCAACCTTTAATCCTTTAAGAGCTTCATGGTTGAAATTTTGTGATCGTGCCCTCGCCTTAATGGATTGATTTTATAATGGAAAGATTTCTTTTTTCTTATATTTAAATGATCATCCATTATTATCTGCGTTCATATTTCGAAGTATTATAAAAGTAACTGAGCGATATAGAATTTTTTTTCGTTTTCCTCATGTATTTATATAAAATAATATCGTTGTATAAAACATAACTTTTTAGTATTTCTATAAGTTTTAAATTAACTTAAAATTGCTTTGTAATATCAATCAACTGAAATTGTTGTGGTAACAAAATGTATCAATAACATTTTGAACACCAAGGATATACTAAATCTCGATGATTCTTAGCCAAAGTATTAATTTTACTTTAAAGTTTTCAAACTCGAGTTAGTAATAATTCAAACACAAAACCCGCCCAAGAAAGGAAGGCATAAGTTTGCTCCATTCTGTTGTGGTTTATATTCATTGAAAGTTCTTGAGCACGGTATAAATTGGAGAGAAATCTTGTGAATTGAAAACAACAGTCTGAAAATTATTTATTGATTTGTAAGCTATCTAAGATAGACTTGTTTCAAGGACCACAGTAACTGTAGTCAACAAAACTTAGGATTCTCATTTAGTTCAGATGAGTTACACAATCAATGTCGATTGTTGTAGGTAATAAGCAAAAGTAATCCCTGCAAAAAGGTGGTCAATTTTAACATTAAAAAATAAAATTTGAATCCCTTTATTTTATTGTTGTGAAATTGACGTTTTACGAATTTATTGGAGAAAGCATTTGATGACTGAAACTCACATCTAATAAAAACTCGCAATAGAATATAAAGAATTCAATAATTGTGTAATATTGCAGAAAAAAGTATGCAGATTTCAATAAGTAATAACACGATAAATGTAAGTGATTTGCCGAGTTATTCTTCTTCAATGCTCACTGCCGGGAAAATTAAGACTTCTTATGTAGAACTGGTCCACAATTTCCCCAGGTAAAGCACTCAGTTGACAGAGACTAATTACGATGAAAGAAAAATAGCAATTTAATTTCAGAATTGAGCGATATCTGAACTGTAAAAAATATTCGCGGAGGGCTCCTAGTGGAATATTACTTTTTTTAATAGCATGTATTATTGAAGCTGTTACATTCATTCGGAGAGTGTTTCGCTTGCGTTTAACTAAATTGTTTCCTGTAAAGATCAACATCATTTCAAGTGGATTCCCCGCGGCTGTCCTCCGTTACGCAATTTGTTTTACAGCAATAATGCCGCAGTATGAAATCTCTTTGGATTCAGTAACTCCGGAATAATCTTGCGTTTAAAAAATATAATTTAGATAAACGAAACATATTTTTTGCGTTTATATAAACAAATAATTTAGTAAACATAACATTCCATCCAAAAAGCAGTGATGGCCTCGAGGTTTAGGCGCGCGGTCGAGAATCGCGCGGTCGCGGGTTCGAACCCCAGGCACACACCTCTTACTTTTGGAAGTTATGTGTGTATTCACATTGAATTATCACTTGCTTTAACGGTGAAGGAAACCATCATCTGTACACCTAAAAAGTTCTTAGGAATTTCTTAGGTGTGTAGTCCGCCAACCCGCACTAGGCCAGCGTGGTGGACTATGGCCTAAACCCTCTCAATGGTAGAGGAGACCCGTGCTCAGCAGTGGGCGAATATGGGTTGATGAAGAAGAAGAAGAAGAATGTTAAATTATTTGATATAATATGCTACTTTATCTACTACGCTCACTAAAGTAAATGTGCGACAAAAAAAGCGCCGCGATCGGAATAAATATCTTGATGTAAATTGTAAATTGATCATAAAACACAATAAACTAAAATAAAAAGATGTTTGTTTGATCGAATTACCTTTGATATTAAACGAATTCTAAAACTTAACTCCTATGTTAGAAGATTGTATGAACGTGATAGACGATACACGAACAAATTAGATTAGGTATCTCATTCTTTTAGACTATCTTCATCTTAGGATTTTATCTCCGCGTCGTGGGAATATAAAAGAAACTGTTCCCTTAGTTCATTTCATGGAGCTAGAAATAGTTACTACTATAAGGAAACTCATGCATCATCCGGAGAATGTAATTTAAAATGTTCTGGTTGAGAACTCACCGTTAATAAAGGCCGATGTGGAGCCATTAATTTCTTTTTCCAGTAACAGCAACCACTATTGCACCATTTATATTATAATAGCTTTTTCTCGCGTTGTAATCAGATGCTTTTTCTTACGTCTTATTCGAAATGAATGTGCACGGGTCTTATTGACCGTACCAAAACACATTTCTGTCTCATCAAAAGTGCATTAACAATGTCAAAACGCGCACACATTTACACAAAACGAACACTTTTACAAATAAACGATAATGATAATTGTGATTAAATTGTATATTCGGTCCATTCCCGAAATTCTGAAGACAATTCTGAGGTGAACTGCCACGT
This sequence comes from Cephonodes hylas, assembly GCA_030295005.1. Classification (NCBI taxonomy): domain Eukaryota; kingdom Metazoa; phylum Arthropoda; class Insecta; order Lepidoptera; family Sphingidae; genus Cephonodes; species Cephonodes hylas. Next base: position 5,993,352 of record AP025368.1, read on the forward strand.
TAACTTGTAAACTTCCTGAGATAATTCACTATGTATGGTAGGAAGATTTTACTTTCTTTCGTAACGTCATTATTTTTTTTATTCGGGTGCCCTATTTAATAAACAAATATATTGAATCTATACTGTTGAATATTTACAGTGAATTAATGGCCTAAGGTTATATGAATTAATGAATAAAATCAAATTTATTTCATCTCCAACATGTCCAAACAAATATTGAGTATGTTTAAAAACCTCCATTCGTAAATACTTGAAATGTTAATGTACATGATATCTTGTCTAACTAAACACAAGCCATGTTGAAACAGAAGGCACGTGGTAATGTGTGGCGAATAATTGCCAGAAGCAATTTGTCAGAACTGGCAAATTAGGTCAATGTCTGGAGGCGTTACCACTTACACGATTACTTAATTTGCTGCGAGTGCTTGCCTTACACAGCTCTACAGAGCGAGCTCGAGGATCATATCTTTCAAATTTTATAGAGCCGGCTTTCATTGCTGTTATGATCTAGTATTAACATAAATTAATGAGACATGGCTTTTGTCTTTTCTGTCAGTTCATCATTGTCCGTTAAATTTTTGTCAGTGTCCAGCTTTGAGACGTGTAAGGACTGATGCAGATATACAGACATTAGATACATAATTATGTTAATGAACAGTTACCCAAGCTACGGGCTTACCTATGTTAGCACCTGTCGATATTTAAAAAATCTACATGGTTTTATGAAAAAACAAATAAGGAAAATAAATGAAAATAGTCCTAGTTGTAAAAAAAATAACACCTTTGACTACTCGAAACAATTGTGGGTGTAATTTATAGTTGGACTGTTACAGGTTTTTTTTTAAATGTATTTAATTTTCATTGGTCAATCTTTCAACGGCTAATCACTTTTACCCGGAGATTGGTAGGAAACGGTTGGCATTCAGTGTTTTACTTTTGTCATGTATGATTTAAAAATCGAGTCCCAAAGTCAGTGTTTTAAAATATTATGTATGGAATAAATGCGAATTCTAATAAACATTTTTATTTGCAATATTTTTTTATCGTAAATTATATTGCTTTTAGATACTAACTCCATAAGTACTTCCTTTTATTAGGCATCTAACCACTTACCTGCAGTTATGGACAACAGCTGCTAGTTGCCAGTTACGCTAGACCTGCGGCACCCAACAATTTTTTCGCAAACGATACCGTTTAGAGGTAGAATGAAGTAATTCTCATGGATCCAACTAAGCTGGCTATCTTACGCTACCTTGCTACCCGTCTGAAACCGGGTAAGCGGTCATAAAACGGCAATTTTGCATAAAATTTGTGAAAACTGCAGCTTAAACCTATCTTATATTGCCAGCTTTCCAATATTTCCTATTGAATCGTGCGTCCAACTTATTTTTAGAGGCGTTTATTGATTATGCATTCAATTTGTGAAGTGTTTGAGGGCAACATCACCCACATACAAGTTAAGTGGTGTTCCGTGTTGTTTGCGAACTGTGAATGAGGCTAACGAAGGATGTTGGCCTTTAGAAGCCCATTGCAAACTTTTGCCATTGGAAATTATCCGGGACAAGTTGTAACTCGAGGTATCTTCTACCTGTGGACCCTTCTCTCTATTACCATCTGGAATTTATCCACTTAATTCCTATTTTAGCGCGGGTATGAAATGTTTGAGCAATTTCCGGGTAATCACAGACTGGAAATATGTTTACGACGTGCTTGTAAAACTATTTATTATAATATCGGAAATTGTTTTAATATTCTGTATTTTTTATTTAAATTTGTAAAATTTTTGTTGTATGTCTCTGTGACAACACTACAGTATTGGATTAATTTGTCTGGGCTATTCGGATATCTAATACTGTACAGTCATAGTGCAGTCAGCTTGGAATGCGAATGGAGCGGCTCGTTCCGGATGTGTTGGTGTTGGCTTTAGTTCGGTGACTAGGATTGCTTGAGACCCAATTTGCTGGTTGTATGTCCATAGCTGTCTGAACAAAGCTGATATTATAAATCCAATTGTTACTTTGTTTACATTACGTTTTCACCCATTTAAGGATGTAAATACATTGGTCAGTGATTTAGTGGACAATTTTATACATCCATAATTTAAATGTCATTTTTATTCGTAGAAATATAGTTACAGTATCTTTAATATGGAAAGACCGTAACATCTCGAGAAGAACAAAATCAAAATAGTCAACTCCCTAGTCTTCTCCATATTCAGCTATGGATCAGAAACTTGGACGTTAAAGAAGGTCGATCGAGATCGCATAGATGCTTTCGAGATGTGGTGCTAGAGGAAAATGCTTCAGATTCCATGGACTGCATTCCGCACCAACGCGTCCATTTTAAGCGATCTCCAAATAAAAGCCAGGCTTTCCATTATCTGCTTGCGCCGTGCACTGGAGTTTTTTGGTCACTGGCAAAGTCGAAGGTAAACGTCCGAGAGGCCGGTGCCCTATCAAATGGTCGGACCAAATCTGCTCGGTGACTAATTCGGGACTCTATGCTGCGCTCCGCGATGCCAAAGATAGGAACAAGTGGCGCAGCATAGTAAGGAAGAATACTGTTGGTGCAGGGGATCACGACCCTCAGCAATGAGGAGAACGACGCGAGGAGGAGGATCTTTAAGAGAAGACTAAACAAACAACATTTAAAACAAATACATAGGTACATTTATTAAACTTGGAGAAAAAAATATATAGCAAAGGAAACTCGAGTTAAATAGTAAAAAGACAGTTTTAAGCGATCAGTGCATGTCAATTTTTTTATTACGTATTATTACTATGTAGAAAACAGCTTATATTAAAAAATATTAACTCAAGAAAACAGCTCTAAGAAATTCATTACGTTTATTTCCGTCGCTCACAATACAAAGAAATTAATCAGCATCCCGAAGTGAAGTGTTTGTACACTTTATCAAACAACAATTCTCTACAACAAACACTAAATCCGGTTAAGCTTTCAAAAACCGAGTCAACGTAGGGTTGCTTCGTTTTTATGCAGATCGACTGGACGAAGTTAACAGTGGCTGGAATTATACACCGACTTAACACTCCCTGCTTCCACGGCAAAATTAACAACAGAGCGTGATTGACCTTCCCCTTAAGAACTTCGAACATTATTGACCTAGTTGGGGTTATTGGTGGCTGATTCTCGTCTCTGACTCTAGATTTAGTTCCGTTTGAAATAACCCAGGTTTCGTTTAGAAATATAGGTCGCAACGATAGGTCTTTATTTAGTTTTCCTGGTACGATACCTGCTTCTGATATTTACGCTGTTTTGCAGACGCTTTGCTTTAATGTTTCTTGGTATTAATAAATCCGTGTGTTTCTATATCTTCTATTTTAAAGATAAAATATTTATCTTTGTGATGTTATAATTGCCAAATCATTAATCATTAGAAAATATATTAATAGCAAATTCTCAGAAATGTCAATTTATTTGGGGATTATTTGTCCATTTCCAGAAGATACGTTTATCCCCTCACAATCCTTAGCTAACGAATGGAAACCTAAAAAATAGATCACGTATTCTTTATAAGTTCTGACAACCTTAACTTTTGAATTGGAAATTAAACCCAACAACGGGATCGGCTTGCCTCATACGTTATTCAGTAACTATTTACTGTGACTTGAAAACCGATCTTTCTACCCTCGACAGCGAAGACCGTTTCTATACAAGTCAATCAATGGTAACACGGGTTTTGTTCCTACTCAATATGTAAGAGTATTTTGAATGCGTATTAAATTATTCTCAGATGATCCGCAAATTGATAGCCAGTGCCCTTATATGCCCTTAATGATACCATATATTTTTTTAGTTTAAAAATATTTTTCTTATTGATATTTTAAAAATAAACAAATACTTCAACAGTAACACACAAGTCATATTTATCATAAACTACTATTTGATCGCGAGAATTCCAGACCAAAAACATAATAATGAACATTTTTGGATAACAAGAATATTATGTATTCAATCTCTGGTTTCACAAACTGATGTCTAGCCTAATGTATCATTTATATCTTTGTAACTCTAAGAGCAGTTAAACAAATAATCACTTTAAAATATAAACACAACATAATGGCTTAACAATAAATGAACAAAACAAACGCGTATATCTATCATTCCCATATCAATTCTCCAGTCCCTTTAATTTAGAATATACGAAATCCTTTCGTACAAACCCTGATTAGATTTGCCGTCACAAAGGAGCCTTGTTTTTAATATTTGTAAAAAGAGCAATGCTTATTTAATATTATTGTAGCTAGCCCTTTGTTTTCAGAGAAAACTTTACCTTCAAACGGCGAAATCTAATTTGGGTGAGCAGCCAATCGAACGGCCGACACTCGAGCACTCGTACGGCTCGATTGTGTTATGATTTCATATGAGGGAATCGACAAGTGATGCTGATCGATGCTTATTTTACTTCACATCATTAATTTTCTGTTTATATTCCCGTACTTGTTTGATATTGGAATTATTTCTGTATGGATCGTGGGAATTAAAATTAATTAGGTATATTATATAAAAGTAATAAATGGTGATGTCTAAGGGAATTATTTGGCTGGTATGTTAAATACAAACTTGATGGTCATATGATCTGGTACAAAAAATACATAACTTTGACGGTTTCAGACTTATGTATTCTACTTAATAACTCTTGAAAAAAAAGCAGTCATGAAATTTGTATGCCTGAATTTGATTGTATACTAATTATACGTGACGCATTAAAAAATATTCCACAACAAAATAAATACAGTTCGTTAAATTCTAATTAAGGCGCTAAATAACAAAAATTTACCTCAAATATTCAACAAGTTCACAAGATGTTTGCGGTGTCAAAAGGATAAAACGGAACTCTGAATTTGAGTAATAGCGTGCCATTCATCTCTTTACAAAACTCTTTCATGAAAACATTAAATTAAGCTCGAAAAAATTCTAAAACATTTAATTAAATGAAATTACGCAGATTTGAATGAAGTCTTTTACATTGCGGCGCTAAATTATACTCATGAGCTGCAAGAAAGCAAGGAACGTAAAACATTTGATTGACTTAAATTGCTTTTGCTGTTCAATGGGCTTACGAAGTTCCAATGTGATTCGTAGTGTTCGGAGGTCCTCCCTCCAAATGGAGCTAATTAAACTAAACTTGCAGATGTATGTCTCAAGTCTTAACCTCTTTAGCGAGAACAATGCATTCCACCACTTGCATTCGTTAATTAGCAAGAAATAACTGCCTCGCTTTCGTGTACCTACTCCGCCATAATGTTCAGTCGGGACTTTGCGAGTTCAAGTGGGAAGTTTCTTGCTTGTAAATAATACATGTTACCGGTCCGTGTACTTCTTGCGTCTGCTTCTTTATGCTCTTAATATGTTGAACACTGTTTGCCGAAAATATAAGGAAGGCTATTAAAACTCTTTATGGTGGTTGGATATTATGTTGGGAGCATCTTGACTTTTTATAAAAAAGATAAATATTAAGTCTGTGGGGTGAAAAGTGATGGAAAAATTTAAGTTAACGGGGCAATGACTGTAGCTTTTTGTTTAGCTAGATATAAATCAATCAATCAATCAGCCTATCGCCGTCCACTGCTGAACGTAGGCCTCCCCAAGAAAGCGCCAATGATAGCTAGATAATGCCATCACAATGTATATGGATATAAAAATGACATAGTCAAAAATTATAAATTCAAAAAGTTATCTTAATTGATACCTACTGTTTGGAGTTATGGCTGCAAATACATTACTTATAAAGAGAGGGTTCAACCTCTTACTACTATAAAGAACAAGTCAAGGAAAATCAAATCAAAACATGCTCTTTTTAACAACGGCCCTTTCGGGTACATTATACCGTTTGTATTTGTTCTTTATTATTTACAACGCAAGCAGTAGGTACGTTTTGAATCGATCTTATAGAAAGCATATTTCACATTGGAGTCGGGGGATATCTGAAGGATCAAGACGTAATGTAAGAAGGAGCAGGATTTTATTATAAATACGTACGTGACCCTTTTGTGAACTCTCAAGGTTTTCAAATACCACAGAAGTATTCTCTCTTATTCAATTGTTATTGCAGTTAAATCACGGTCGAAATTTTTCGGATGTTTGCTGAACATCTATCTATGTATATTTGAAGTTGTTTATTGTTTTTATAGTAGCTATGTATCATATGTAGGTATATGTAGGTACATATTTTTGTATATTTTGTATGTGCTGGGCAGAGAACCCTTATGATTAAGGATCCCAAACGCTCATAGTTTTAATAGCCTAAATGTATAAAAGAATCTTGTGAAAGATTTCTTAATGTTGATGAAAGTGATTATTTATTTATACACACCCACACCCTTGGGAGTGGCCTATGTCCAGTAGTGAACCTCTTTCAGCAGATCTTGCTGATACACACAATTTGATTATTATTGTGGTATACCTAGTATACTGTAGGAGTTGGACCAGAGATTGTGTGTGTGTGTGTGTGTGTGTGTGTAGAACATTTGTGCCGATTTGTGTATACCGATTTCGTATTGTTTAACGCTGTACTTATAGATAATGTATTAATTTATTTTTAGTGATTTTAAGACATTATATGAAAGCTATAATTATAAACGACCGTCTCTTTTGACGGTACTAGCATGTAGTCAGGATGGCCGAGCGGTCTAAGGCGCTGCGTTCAGGTCGCAGTCCACTTCTGTGGGCGTATAATTTTTTACATATAATTTTTTTATACAAGAAAATATCTTGATAACACAGTCCCATTTATGTTTAAACTATCAGATTCGATAGTCATGAATAACCATAAATGAGTTTATTAAAATTGTAAAACAGTCTCATCCTATAATTTGTTGTCCCCCAATATAATTTGTTTTGTAATATTTTTATTGGTTAATTGTTTGCGGTTACTTTTATAAAATTTCATTACGTTTTCATAAAATTTTCAATTTTTAATGTCTCTCTTAGAGACTCGTAAAATGTTTATGCGGGTGAATAATAAATATTTTCACAAAATAACGATACTACGTTCAGAGAGTTAGCTTCAAAGGAAATTTTCGTTCGCAAGTACACAGCAGGATTTAAGGTTACTTAAAACGTGTGCAGAGAAATTTTAGGATTTACAAGAGGAATTGCTAGATTTTCAACTCCCAAAAGAATTATTCGGAATGGGCCCAGCTTGCGGGATTTTTACATTTACAACGTACTTTCATTACGATCGTGTGTTTTTGAGTAAAATTGGTAAAAAGCAAGATTTTTGGATTGAAGTAAGTGGAACAAGGAAACCTAAGTTTCTTATCAAAGACATACAGTAAATACAAATGGTGGAATGGTTACAACGATGCAACCATTTATAGCGTTGTTTTGAAGCAGATAAGAAATGGTACAAAATTAAGTTATCTTGTTTTTATCATACGAAACTGCCATGAACTGAAAAGTACTGAAAAGAAACAGCTTAAATTAAATGATTATAACATTACAATGCACCCATATAAACACTATAGAAGATTGAAATACTTAAAGATAGTAAGATTGTTGATCCCAATAAAAAAAATGCTAAAAAGAAATAAAAAAAAACCTGAAGAACAATTTTAGTCCTCATAACAATAAAATATAACAAACGAAAGGCGAACATTGTCTACTCCCTGGCCAAAATTTTCTGCAGAGGTAGTAGTTTATATTTCATTCTTTAATTAGTATTTGGCAACAAAACTATTTACTCAAGCAACCTGTGATCTTTATTAAATCCTTCATAGATTTAATAGCCCAAGTATTCCTAGAATTATATTCAATACTATTCGAAACTCCCACACTTCGACATACTCGAACGGTCAGGGAATATTGTGAATTATTCGGATCTCGTCTCCATTCCCGTAACCCGCCTCGCCGGTCCGATTGTTCATAACTTTACACTTTGAACAATGTGATATGCCGCAAGTTACAGACACTTTGTTTAATTTTATACTCGCCGTACTAGCGTCTGCTTCACCATTCGGAAACTTATTACATTTATGAAATTCTATATTTAACAAGTTTCCGAGATGGTAATGGCTAGGTATGGTAATAAATTAACCTTTATTAAGAATATCTCAGCAGTGGAGGTTATGAGATCACGGCTTTAATGTAATTTATATCCTGCACTGGTTAGACACTCTTAGCAAAAAGTTCAATAAAATAATATCTGTAATTTCTATTTTACTCATACGCGAGGCTCTTATTATCAAGCGTAAGCTTCTTAAAGGTTTGCAGTATGATCTTATTGAAGAGAAAACAATTCAACCCGTTTCATGGACTTGGTCTGCATATTTACGGACTACACGTGCACACATGGATTTAAATGAAGAAATTTTGGCACATCTATCTAGTACGGATACTTTAAAATATTTCACGAAATCTGGGAATTTTAGAACCTCGATTGCTTAAATGTGAAATGAGTAGCTAAACAAGTCAATTGTCTCCAAACCACAGGAGAATAAAGGAACTATGCAATGGAATCCATAAATGAAGTCTAAAACTTTTCCATTCTTTATACAAATTTTAACCTTAAACAAAAAAAGCCGAGCAAAATTTCAAGCGCCAGTGACTGAATCGAATATATTGGACGCATGTCAATGGCATTCATGAAAGCATTTCATTGACACCCCGGTTTATTGGCTGTGTAGTGATCAGTGTAATCGGTCGTATCATTTATAACATAACGTATTATGCTAATTCTATGAATCCGCGATTACAGCAAGTTTTCTTTTGTGTCAATGATTCTGTTATGCGCACAATTTATGTATTTACTCACTTTGTGGTTTGAGATTAGTGTCTTTAGCTACGAGGAACGAGGGTTTTGAGACGTAATTATATAGACAAATAAGACAATCAATTTTTTTAAGTATCCAAAGTATATTCCACGGTCTTTAGCCTATCAGGAATGTATGGATGTCAAAAATTTGGATTGTTAAGATCAAAGCAGAAATAAGTTTTATGTTAGATTTCATTTTATATGCAAACAAAATTAACAGTTCAAAAGGCTCTCATTTACCAGCGGGTCACCACGAACCCTCAGCTCATTTTTTATGTAGATTGCGTCGAAGAAAAGTTTCACAATATCAGACTGCGACGGAGGGCCCTGCAACACTCCGCCGGGAGTCCTTCTGTATTAAATTCGGCTGAATTCTACTGTCTTCCATTCGAATACTTCACAAGATGCTTGAGTGCCGTGAAATCCTTTAGAATAAAGGTTGTTCTTTGAACGCATCAGGGATATGCCGAACATTTCTTAACTAGGACGTGTTCTGTTTGGCTTTATATTTTTGTTGGCAGTTTCACATGCATGAATAAGTAGCCCACGTTCACACATTGTGAGATATGCAAATAAGCTAAAACAAATTGTACTACACATCTTGCAACAATTTTAGCTAATTTAAGATTCTGCTGCGAATTTTGGTGGAGTAAAATACACGGTCGGCTATTACCGTGGGATGGACAGTATGCATTACTTCGTGGCAGGATTTTGCATTTCCATCTTATTGTTGCTCTGCCCTCGTTTGGATGCAAATATTTTATAGTTCAAGCCCGAGCGAGCCGTCCCGCATTTTAGTTTCTTTCGCTTCCTGTAATTTGCTTTTATGTTTTTTTTTTTTTACTTTTCATCTCGCTTATTCCAATTTAAAACGGAACGTGCATATAAAACCTTGGATATTATTTGTTTCGTGGCTCTTATTTACGAATGCCCACTTTATTTATGGTTATGTACGTTCGAAAAATAATAAAGATGAAATTTTGTGAGGATTGAAGTATAAATGAAACGGAAATTTTTAGATATTTTTTAATCCTTTACAACGGAGTATGAAATTAATTTAATAAAAATGTTTTATGTATATAAACGCATGTAAAAACATTATTTTTCACTCGTGGGGAATACGCGTGGTATGTCATATTTCTCTTTCAGTTTAATTGATATATTTTAGGTAAAACGCTTTTTGTGTTATTTTTGTAATAAAATTTAAATATTTCATTAGTTTTATTAATTTTGGCAGCGTAATGATACAATTCTCCAGGGCTTTTTTGTAAAATAGTAGCTTTCGCACTGTATTAACTTCTTTTAATTACAGAAATCACATTTTAGACTATCCTTCCGTAGATTTTTGAGTAAATCCTAACGTATTACTCCCATCCAATGTATGGAAATTAAAAGTACCTATAGGACATAGGCCTCTCCTAATGACCTACAAAGTATACATTTTTTTAAATATGACGCAGTTTTTATACATTGAATAAATTAATTTTTGACACCAAAATATAAATTACACTAAGTTCTAGCACTTACATAACAGCTACAAACTTTCTGAAGTCGCATACAACGGAGATGTGCTGTGAATATGCAAACAGTTTTACCGTTACCGGAACGTGTTCTGTACATCGTTTTTATTTAAAGAAGTAAAATAAAATTGTTCTGCTCGAAAATTTTGCAACACTTACAAATCTTTTCTCCGGTCATTTTGACCTAAGCGAATATATGCTATAAAAATTTTGCCAATTTTATTTATTAAAAAGAGTAGCCGAATAAAATTTCGAATTTTTTTGACCAATTGTTTATTTACAGTATGTAGTTGCATTTATGTGGACGATGCATCCTCGTCTAAAATGTACTATTCCAAATTATTCCAAGAATTCAACCTTGATTATTATGAATTAATAAAGCACCAAGAGGTTGGCTTAGCTGTGTTAGTTTCCAGAGGGTTGTTAACACTATCCACATTTTTTCTTCTTCTGTCTCGTAATTTAAAAAATCTTGTAAGTTTTCAACAATCTACGTTTCAATTGTGTACATTTTATTAAAAAAAATCAATCACCTTTCCATACGCCGTTTGCTTTCACCGAAAATTGACACATAATACCAAGCGACGAACCCTTTCGTTCGCCTAGCCCCGAGGTGCGAATAAACACGAGTCCAATATGGTTTTATTTATCAGCGCCGTGTGAACATGACCCTTTATATTACCCCTTTTACAAGAACTTGATAAAAATCTAGTGAGTATGGGCTCGTTGACAAGCCGGTTGGCTGGAGGCGCGCCAGAGCGACGCACGGCTGTGGCTTTTTATGTACGCAACAAATTCTCTAGCAAAGTGTACTCCGTTTTAATTTACCCATTTTGGCACGTCCCAACGGAACTGCGGATCATTTGTATTAGGAATACGGATAATATGATCCGAGAGGCGACGACTAAATTACTCCGCGCCCCTCGGAGAGTTAGTCGTTTGCGTTATTATGAGCCTTCTGGAAAGCCTTTAGTTCCCCCTGTGAACATAAAGCTACGGGGATATTTGGAAAAATAATTACGGTGTATGAATATATTAAATTCGTAGACGTTTCACACTGTTTCCCGCGATTATGTTCATTTATAACGTTGAATGGACAGTAACTTATTAGGCTTAACTGACCCAATGTAACTACATATTGTGGATAATTACATTGTCTCAGTTTGATGTACACAATTTGCTGCAAAATGAATTTCATTTAAGATATGACGGCAACCCCAAAAAAATTACTTTCGAATTATCTACTCTGAAATTATATGAAAGAACAACTGAAGACAAATAAATTACGAGTTGATGAAATAACTTGTGTTGTTACCGTGTAACATTACTTTATTGCTCATTTGAGTTTTTAAAGTTACGGGTCTACTGAGTTTATACGAGTTCTCCCTCACAATGAATGAAATAATTGTGGGAAAATCTACGTTGCAATTCTTCCGTAATGTAGAAAGTGAAATCTAATGCAGATTCCATTATGCCAGCGTGGTGGTTTAACGCCTTTTCACTGAAAAGAACGGCTGTGGCCAGAATGGAAACGACGTCCCGATATTGACCTTAATCGCTTCTCAATATATGTAATAAAGGTAGATTACTAGTCTAGTAAAACAATCATGTTTTAGGAATATTTTTGAATCTTAAAGAAAAGAAATAATGAAATAGTTAGTTTCTTAGTAAATTTCGGTGTCTGTCCGGAGTTTGATTAGAAACGGACTGATTGGTCATAAATATTATTTATAAATCAGTTTACTTTTAACATGCTGATAAAAGATGGTTATGTGACATTGGGCTAAAAAAACATAGTAAATTTGGTGTATGTATGTGGACTTAAATTGTTTTCTTAATTTTCGCCTCTCATACATTACAGTATGAATATTTTTATAGCGAGAATATAGTGTCGTATTCATTTACGCGTAACACTCCCGTAGTTGCTAATAAACGTGCACAGCAAGTTAATCATTAATTAAATTAGTTATCTCGTTACGAACCAAGTTGGGTAAAAGCTAACGTGCAGACTACTTTAAAGCTTCCTATACGCAGTTGTTTACTTTACACTTGGCAAAGGTTGCCCCGCTCTGTTCTCTGATGAATTTTGAATGATTCTTGTTTCACAAGCCGTGGAGGCACGAACGAAACATCTGTTGCCGACGCCTTGTTATTACTTGTCATTCTCGAAACGATAGAGATAAGCTTGATAAACAACTTGAAAATAATGGGTAATATATTCAGTATTGCATTTTGCGACTCAGCTTATATTGCGGTTATTGCGTCGCTGGAAAGAGTGTTTTCGCTTTAGTGCTGAGGTGAGCGCACCATAGCACCCTCATATAACCTACAATAAAATGTTATATATTTTAATCGATTGTGTATATTTTATTTAAAAGAAAACTAAGTCTAATTTAATCATTTCTGAATAAAAGTAGCCAAATAAACTTTTCTACTTACTTTACTTATTTAAAGACACACATACATACCTTATCAGCCCATATAGGCACGTTCGTCTGGTTGGCACTAGCCTCTCTTACAACTAAGAGGGATTAGGTTTTAGTCCATCACGCTCACCTAACGGTTTTCTTTTTGGGAATTATCAGTAACAGCACGGAATCTGGAATTGTGATAGAAATACGGCAATAGACTCGCTGCCTTTTATGTAAGAACAAAACACAACTGACGAAATGGGGGTACAGAAAAGCATCTCTGCTTACTCATTTAGGAAAACAAGATTAGGTTATGTATGTATGTACGTATGTATGTATATATGTGTATAGATAAAGCGGTAATATACTAAGCTCAATGTTTAATTCAGTTCGTGTCCCCAGCCATTTTAATTTATTTTTATTTCGATTCTCCTAGCATTATGTTTTAGGTTAATATATTTTTTAAAATAAACAACATTAAAAGTTGTCATCCAAGTACTTACATTAACTTTATGGCTGTAGAAGTCAGAACACGTTTTAAACATTAAAAAACAGTCTATCCCCAAACGAATTAAGTAAATGAACAAAACTTTAATAGAGCAATACTGTGGCAAACAACGGCTATAAAAGCCGATAAAAATCTACGTTTCTTTGTTTCATAGCATGAACTTGCAATTTTTATTTAGGGTTTACACCCCTTGTTAGCAAGGTACACGTACCATTTGATCTTTAGTATAATAATGAATAAAGATATTATACATGTGTGTCATCCTAAAATTGATTACTTGTAATTACATCTTTATTTATTAAAACCATCATACCTTCTTGAAAACAGTCGGCCATTTTCATTATATCAATTGGTCTCAAGTTTTTTTTAGCTGATCAAGTATTTTACACTGATTTTCCAGTTCTTTAGATTTTCTTTAGAAATACTATACCTACAAGACATGAATTTTGGAATCCATACTAAGGTAAGATAGGCAGAATAAAAAAATAAGAAACAAAATACATTATTTAAAAAACACCTTACCTCCTAAAATGCGTCAAGCCTAATGTGTGGAATCAATGCAGAAAAGAGATCGCAACTCCGCACCTATTTACAAACTCGCCTCGAACATTTTACCCACTGTGGCAATGAAATTCACACCGAAAGCACAAAAACTTTCTATCAAAAGGGAAGCCGTCGTCAACAATATTAAATTTAAGAACTAATTTATTAACCACGCCGCGGTGAATCAGAACATTGTTGTTGGAACCAGTGCCTTATTAAGTTATTGTTGCCAAAATGTGAGTGAGCTCGTTGGCGTAATACGCTGCCATTCGTAGCAGCTTGCTTTTGAAAAGATATCATTATAAACATAATATCTTGAAAGTGTTTGGACAGTACATTATTTAAGTAGGCAGTGATTAAAACAAATCTGCTTTTATGGTTGATTGAAAGACCTTTGAATTATAATATTCAAATTGTGTTTTTTTTTAATTGAAAATTAATTAAACTACCGAATAAAGTACGTAAACAAGCCTACTTTTTGTTTCTTTGAGACTTTGTAAAACAACTTATCACTATTTCTACCATAATTATAGAATTATCATTATTATGTTTGTAATCGCCACAATGTAATTTTAGATATCATTTTCTAAATTTACGTTTTAATAACATTCTTACTTGGAATATTACGTCCACTTTGAATTTAACATAAACGATAGTAACGTCAATTGGCAAATAGGTGTATTGTTATTTTGGATGACTCTAAAAAGGATTTAAGGATTAAACCATCTTTACTAATTATTATCTACTATCAAGATACACCAAAAAGTAGCAATGATTAAAGGAAATCGCTGACGAATTAAAGACAATGCGTAGTTCAACGAAAGAGGTAAATCGGTATATAGGTGATCGGTAAATTACTCTCTTGTGTCAAAGCCAGCTCCACCTGTCTGCGGTAGACCTCGCAGTCTAGTCAGTGAGGCGCAGGCGACACAATTATTCAGATTGGGTTTTAAAAGTACTGTGAAAAAAGTCACATTGAACCAGGAAGTTAGAATAATTAAAATGAAACCCGGTCTGTATCAAGAAGAAAGAATCAAGAAGAAAACACGCAATAATAGGCAAACAAAACATTGTAACAAAACACTAGATTTAAAAAAGTATATTTTTAAATTGTTATCGAATCTTGTCTAATAAATAATTGTAACCAGTTCAATGCTATGGTTCTGAAGTTAAATTATTAAGAAATTCAAATATGCTGTTATACCTATATAAAGATTGTTTTCTATAACTTAAAATAAATAAATATTTAAGTACATGTAGGCGCAGGTAAAATATGAGCAAAATGAAACAGCAGTCACATTTCATATCATAGATTTAATTTTTAATTTACATTGAAATTTTCAAATACAATAAAATAATAATAACAAAAAAATGTGTAACTGTACATTAGTTAAAAAGATGATGTCGTGCAAAGAATTGACATTACCTTAAGTGAAACACAGCCATAGATTAATGCCTATTATTAAACTATTATTTATTTATAATATAAAAACTAATTAACGCCCAGACAAGCTACATAAAATGTAACACAGTCAAATCATACAATGTCCTTACTTTTCTAAGAGTAATGCCATAGACACTGTTACGATAACACTTTGAATTTATACATTTATGATGAGTTCTAAGTTTAACGAAATACAAAGGAATTGTTAGAATGCGAATGGATTCCTATTTTTTCCGTATGATCGTTGCTCTGAGCGCTGCAGTCGATTCGATGTTACTTGTGTTTGCAATGTGCTAGGATTTTGCGACAGATTTGACAGCCCCCGTGGCGCAGTTGGCTAGACACCAGCTTGCGAAACGAGAGGCCGCGGGTTCGATCCCCGCACCGAGACAAATGTTTGTGTGAACCACAAATATTTGTTTCGGGTCTGGGTGTTTGTGAGACCGAAAAAGTCTCTCGTAGTGTTTGATACCCACGACACGGGTCTTGTAACCTAGTGTGGGGTCAGAGCTATGTATGTGACTGTTGGGTGTATTTATTATTATTTATTATTATTATTTGTCATGTTGATCATTTTTCACATTCCCTATGTCAGTCTACTCGTTAAGATACATTTTCCCTCTCGATATTGCTTTTCAATCTCTTCAAGCAGTGCCAATTACCGATGAAGATGATAAAAACGATTCTAATATGATTCAACAATAATAATCGGTCAACATCGTACATTAAAGTTGGAAAACAATGCTTGAATGTTAATTGTGTAAAAGATTAAGATCTTTCTATAGGTTTATACCGCCTCAGTCTTTTAAATATATTTTTTCCAATATATTTAAACCATATTTTAAGAACGAAAATAAATTACCTTTTTACATTCAATTTACAGTTGTAGACAGCCTAATTCGTTTCTAGTATTAAGATTTCGAATGAAATATTCAACCAAAAATAAAACCTTGAAATAATGGATTATAATTTAAAAATGTATTATGGAAGCCTCCAAAAAGAAATGTGAAAAATGATCATCATTTCTTCATCAGTTCTATATTCATCGTAAATAGCAGATAAATAAACTATTTTAATGGGTGACGCTACATCGTATCGACCTACACATATACATTCACTTCAATATTTTATTTTTAATATTTATTTATCGCTGGCCGATCATAATTATCTAAACTTACTTTAATATCACCAGACCACAACACCAACTCTCATAAGCTCATGAACCTCGATATTTGTTTCACTGTCCATATTATTACTAATGACACCACATTCATATCTAGTTTCGTACCTGGAAAAGAAATAGCGTGATCAGATTTGGATCGCATTTTATCCATATGTATTAAAGAACTTTACTAAATATCAGGAGGCTCACTTGCTCGTTTGCCTTCTTTTTCCATAAAAAAAATAAAAAACGGATCTAGAGATCATACTTTTAAAGATCATATACTTTTAAAAAGTTTTTTTTCGGGTTTGTCTATTAACATCCATTGTTGATTTAGTCATTCTTAGTCATGGCAATGTTTTAAAACATGTGGCGGAAAACAATGCACCTAATGGTAATTAAGGCATCTACAGTATTCTACTTGGCAAAATAGAATATGTAGCGAATTATATTATCTTCATAACACTAGCACAGTGTAAACGGTATGAGGATGTCATATATTGCAAAAGCTTTATTCAGTTCACATGGAAATCAATCTCACCTTACGATCGTCAGTGATTTGAAAATGACAATTTTAATTATTCGTTACGGTGTTGTTAAAATGGTTTTAATTATACTCATTTTTTCTTAGCCTGCAAAATAATTTCTTGTTTATTTAGAAAGATCCCTCCAACAGCATTGTATTTTAATCTAAATCCGTGTTTATTAGCACAGTAAAGTACCGACAACGCAGGTGTTAAGTACACTGCAGTCCGACAAAAATGTAAACCAACGAGAAACGTGAGCATCGAGCTGTTTCGCAGCTTAATGGTCTGCCATAGGTACGAACTGGGAAACTTTTTGTAATCATTGTTTTAATAAATATTATGCAATAAAAGTATTCATTTAAATATATATTATTTTTATGTATAATTAATTAAGAAACTAACAAGGCCGTACTTGCATACAAATACAATCCCACAGTAAATAACAAAGAAACACGCATCTGTATCAGCTAATACAAATACCGTTCACAGTTAAACAAGAAAAAAAACTTAAAACGAAAGAAGATCGTATCTATTTAAAAAAACCATCAAAGAAGAACACTTACCTTTATTATTAGACACGTATTTAGACAGCTGAGTGCGCGAGTGTATGGTGATGATAATGTTTGCGTCGCGGACTACTGGTGGCTCTACCAGCAGTATTGACTCGCATCTAACGCGTATGGCCCCGCTTGCAGTGGGGGGCACTCTCAGCCGTAGCACTCGCCAGGACCTCCGCAAGCCCCCGGGCTGTGGGCCGCTGAGTTCTGTCCTCTGCCACGCTTCCGGCTGTAAAAATACACAGAATTAAAAAAGCCGTTGCGACGAATGGGTAGCAAACCACGAGATACCGTCTGTGAACTTAACGACCGGACGGAATGTTCTGAGTTGTACGTGAATAACCATATTGCTTTAGCGTAACCCCGGCTAGATTAGCTATGAAAAGGTTTTTACGCGTGAAAATCAAAGCATTTTGAATTTCCACATAAGATATTCCAAAGTAACATCATTTGAAAGAAAATATTTATCACGAGCAATTGTTATTTCGAACGAATAAACAAAATATGACCTTGGTTCTCAAATCATACTTAAATCGTAAATAGAAATTGGTGGTGTCCAATATTTTATATCATCCAAAAACATTAATATATGGAAATGAACCGGAT
Source organism: Cephonodes hylas (assembly GCA_030295005.1). Classification (NCBI taxonomy): domain Eukaryota; kingdom Metazoa; phylum Arthropoda; class Insecta; order Lepidoptera; family Sphingidae; genus Cephonodes; species Cephonodes hylas. Next base: position 6,011,406 of record AP025368.1, read on the forward strand.
ATCGTTTAGTATAAACGAATGTAAATTTAACCATCAATAAAAAATCACTATTTGAAATAAAACTTTCGCAAATCTTGTTTTTCTCCCAAAATATCACTAAACTCGACGAAAACAAATAAAACGAAACTGTTACTGTAATTCTATGAAAGTCTGCAGATGTAAAATATATCAACGAAGTCGCTACGTCGCGATGCGTTTCCGTTTATTTTCCCAGTTCTAATTATTTAAACATTTTAAGATTTATCGCCAACAATAAAGGAAGAGCGTTTTGGCAAAATATACTGGTCGTTTTAAAAGGCCATTAGCGAAGATTTAAAGAGTACCTCGGCTGCTTAGAGTCGCTTAACAATGAGCTGCTATAATGGTAAACAAAGCAAACGCACTTCATACAATGCTGCCTCAGTCGTTAAGTGGGTGAGCACTACTCATAATTTTATACGACAAGTCACCTACGATGTTGGAAGGAAATTCTGCTGTTTCAATTGTAATGCTAGTGAAAAACGTTATCTTTTGTAAGTTGTGGTGGGAACTCATCGCTGGAGGTTTATTACTGATACTACAATAAAGATGTAGTTCAAATAATAAGCAGCCACTGCGTTGGCCTATTGGTGGTGGGTGTGCTTATGAATACCATTTCAAGTACCTATACAGGTTTTATCAAGTAGTGCACAATAATTCGAAAAGACATGTATCAAAGTTCCGTGTCTGAGCGATACCGCTTTAGCCAAGAAGAACATGAAACTAATGCAACTAATTCTCGAGAACACCAGGCATTTCTCTTTAAATAATTATAACTTTAACAAGTGATGGCCTCGAGGTTTAGGCACGCGGTCGAGAATCTCGGCGGTCGCGGGTTCGAACCCCAGGCACACACCTCTAACTTTTCGAAGTTATGTGTGTATTCACATTGAATTATCACTTGCTTTAACGGTGAAGGAAAACATCGTGATAAAACCTGCACATCTAAAAAGTTCTTAGGAATTTCTTAGGTGTGTAGTCCGCCAACCCGCAGTAAGCCAGCGTGGTGGACTATGGCCTAAACCCTCTCAGTGGTAGAGGAGACCCGTACTCAGCAGTGGGCGTATATGGGTTGTTGAAGAAGAAGAAGAAGAAGAACTTTAACAATAAACTAGTAATAAATATAAAACCGCATTTAACATGACATATCAATTTCTCCTTTTGGCTTTTATCCTTCTTCAATGGTCATAAATGCTAGTTTTTGGCCATAGTATCTTCGAACACAGGCAATATCAATTTATCGTTTCCAATCACATCAATGAATAGGGTACCTAATCCTCTCAAATTGGATTCCTGTATACCACGAGAGCAAACAGAATCGACTCAAGCTATCTGCCAAGTGCATTGTGTGGTGCCGCTGTGTGTAAAGCTCAGGTCACACATGAGCAATCAGCTGTTACACATTTTACGATTGTCTGATTGAACGTACATTCTATAGCTGTCCATTCAACCTTTACTATCAATTCGGTTTGATTGTTAGATAATTCCGCTATATCACCAATAATTCTTGATCTCGCTATAAACCTTTAAATTTGTATCTACAGTTTACTATTTACTCAGTGAAGCACAAAAACAAAACTTCTATCCAATTCCTTCTTGGGTTCAAAGTACGATGGCATCTAAGTTTAATTGAACTGGGATAGCTCTTCGATTGAAATTTGATTGGTAAATCCAATCGCGTTCGAATTAGCCAAATGAATAGCGTTGTTTAGAGCGCATTGTGTACCAACCTTTTGTAGCTCATCGTCGATGTACCAATTAATGTCCGACGGTGGTAGCGAATAGTCAGACGTGCAGTTGAGGAATATTTGCTCCCCAGGTTTCAGCACATTCGGCGCCCCAATTATCACTGGGTCTCCGTCCGGCATTGCTGAGGGCAAAATAGATTTGAATTCATCTAGAACTAATAGTAGTGTCATAAACGTATTAGGTAACGCTATGCATATTGATAAATATCCTATGGGAGACATTCGGCATTGTGGAACAGGAATGCTGAAGTTAATTAAAAGCTTTAAATTCAAGTTACGACAGCTATTGTTAGGTCGCGGCCACATTGATGCCGCCGAGTTGCCGGATTCTGGTGCCGAGATAATTGCGCCGATAAAACTCGTTCCAAAGTCGCAATGCAAGCGATTTCATTTCACAGACAGCAAAAGTTTAACGCCGTGTGAATCTATGACATGCACTAAACCGAAAAACGAATTGTTGCAATAGTTTATAGAGGTGACAATATAAAAGTTTATCCATAGAAATTTGAATTTATTTCACACTGAATTTGAGATGTTATGGGATCATGTTATGGGATGTTTAACGTTTTGTTCTTGAAGATATTTTATTCGATATTTTTTAAGGTAATTTTTTATATATACTACATATAATATAATGCAGATACTGTGAAAAAAAGTAGACTAACGAAACATAATTATGATTATATCTTTTATGACACACTTAAACCAATTCATTCCGAATTGATGTAGAAAAGCTGATACCAAAATACTTTTAGATATAACTTAAGAGTACGTAAGCTTAAAAATGTGTTAAAAACGGGGAAAATTCCTTTGGAAGTCTTAAGTTTCCCCTACATAGTTGAAGATAGCAGCTTGTATTTTATATAGTAATCGCTTTTTGATATTTAAAAAAAAACTATTTATTTTTTGTTATTAAAATCGCATACGTACTCTTTTACCGGACTTAAAAATGAGTCGTAAAAAATATTTTACCACTCCGTGAACTAGCGCAGAGTTTTCATACTAATTTATCGGAGTGTCACGTACCCGTAGTTTCAATTCTGCGAAAGTTTCGGTCGTTGAATTATATAACCAAATAAACTAAAAGGAATGATGCTGTATGTCGACATCTTGTCACGCTCGGGCGCGTGACGCAACGGGTACGTTAATCTTACTATCGTATAATTCATTTTCTTTATGTTTCCTTTGAGACCTGACGGACTTCAATATAATTTTTATACATCTCTAATAAAAAAATTGCTATTTACTAGATGTGTAATCTGGGTATACATTTGGATTTCCGATGTTTGTTGTTTCTAACACAATTCCGTTAAACTTATATTTGCTTAGACTTACAATTGACAAGAATTAATTAATTATTTGTAGTTGTATGTTAACTGATTTGAAAAAGCCACACATTAGCACCGAATCAATTATTCTCCAAATGACCAAAACGACGTGTATTTACTATACAAATGTGTTAATTGAATTGATAATTTAAAATATATTACAGCAATATTTAATTTGCATTTTAATACACATCACAAGATATGAAATGTGTTAACAGTATTCAACCATACAATCACATAATGAAGCGAATCAATATAGGCCAGGGCTTAAATTTTCTATTTCAACAAAAGGAACCTCCACGTACAATAGACAAAATAGAAACATGATTATCCCGGCCTAACATAATCTGTATCATCTCACAAAATATCTGTATAAAATTGTCTTCCAAAAATTCTTATTATATTTGTGAAAGGGGCGAGGTCTGATTTAATCTATAAAACTAAGGTTACATTACAACGATAGCATCATAACGAAACAATTTCAGTATATTGTGGCCCGGACCCTAACATCTGATAAAAGTATTGCTCTACAAAATTACATCATGAAATTGGTCCCAATATGTAATGAGTGGTGAGAAGGGATAATTGTCATTATTCTGAAAATACTGGTAATTGAAGTAAGTTTCTTTTTCATTTTGTTAGTGGATGTGCTGAGTCGACAATTCGTGCCTTCTTTTATATCGTATACAAAGGATTTGATTTATTTTATTCGATTTTTTTACTCTTTATTGTGCAGACTTGAGTGTAGTTACTAGAGAATGCGTATTAAAATAACTCAACTGAAATAAATTTATTTTCTTTTTAGAAATACGAGGCTAGAATTTGGCGAAGCTTTTCGGTTCTATTGAATTTTATTACACTTATATATTTGCAAAGGCAGGTTCGATTTGCGAATTGCAGTTACTTTAGAAAGTTGTATTTTTTATGTTTGTTGGCGCTATATTTATTTGATTTAATTTGAAATACACGTTATTTTCGATTCTTAATCATTGGAATATTATATTATTTAAACAGAGTTCTTCTTAATGTTCTTTCACAGACTCATAGAATATGTCATATCATTAGTTACAACGTATGTGGTTTATGTTATTTTTATTATATTTTATACCTTTGACGACAGATTAACGTCAAATATATACATAAAATCATAGACCATCTATTTCCGATGACAGGTAAACACTAGTTTGAGATTATCTTCATTTCAAATGTATATGAAAAGGAGTATTTAAATAACAATATTTAGCATTACAAACCTAGCACATAATATACTGTCAAGCTGCCTCTCACATATCTATTTTATGATTTAATCGTACCTGTTAAGTATGTATAATATTCTGCAAAAAACTAATTGACTTTTGCAGTTTCCGCAAATTAAGAGACAATGTATGAATCAAATTTTGGTGTTACAAAAGACAATGAGAAATAAATTAACGGAAGTCTACAATCATTAGTACGAGTAAGTCTGCGAAGTTTGACTCAATTCCACCTCAAAGTGACAATGCGTTTCCAATGAATTCCACTACTTGTTAATTAGTGATCATTTACGACGATAAGGTTTTGAACTTCTCAGTAATTTTCACGTCTACAATTCAAATTAAATTACGCCTGGTCTTACGTACTTGAATTTTAACACGAAGGGGGCATTATTACAGAATTTAATTGTAATAAGAAGTCGTGGAATTGTGATAGAATCTTCATCAATCGGTCAAAAAAGAATATTTTTCGTGCACACAAACATTTGTGATAATCAAAATCACGGATATTTTTAATAATTAGTGTCAAACCAGCGAAGCTACGAAAACTGTCATATAGGGAGAAAATAAAAATGTATTAACAAAAATCCTTGCGATAATCTCTGCATAAGACACACCATTTCTTCATGATATTGAAATTAAATAACGAGTTAAGCAGTAGCTTTGTGTGGGTCGTAAATTAAAATTATAATCTTTGAAGAAGCAACTCAGGTTATTGCAGTTTATGATTGAGTATATGGACCATCCGCTTTGAATGTCGTACGTAGCAAGGCAGTATAAATAACTGCTGAGTTTGTGAACTTAAGAATTTACTACTACTACTATCTTATTAAATATCACCCACTTTCACGGTGAACAAAAACATCGTGGGGTTTTACATACCTGCTACTTTTCCACCATTCCATTTCCGAAGTAAGTATAGTCGTTAACTCAAATTATAGGTGGGTGATGAGGCATAAACCCTCTCAACTTTAGTACCCAGTAGTGGAACGTATGTGGGCTAGTATGTCGACATACTTCTTCAGATATACTCACAAGGTTTTTAAATGAAATAAAAGTACTTTTATACGTGACTGCTACGAGAGCTGTACATAATACTCTTGAAACTTTTAGCTGCTTTACAAATGGAAATATGCGAATAAATGACGTGGAATATGTAATTCGCTGTATTTTAATAAAACACTCCATTTACATGCTTAAATTGGTTTTGAAGTAGTGTACCTGTATTCACAGGTATACACAGTATAGGTGTATACACACTATGAATGTAGAACATGTTTTGAATTTTATGTTGTGTTATTCTTTATCTGTTTTATTTTGATGACTACACTGAAAACAGCGCACGAATAGTATGTGTAAAGCTTTATTTTGCAAACATTATAAATTTATTTATTTTATTTGCTGAGATGCGCGCTCCCTGCGTTTTATTTATATGTATATATCATTTATTTAATCTACATCACTCCACATACGTTTCTTTAATGGGTGACCCATACTACATACACTAGAGTGTTTAAAAGGAGTTGGGCCTTAGTAAGCCACCATGGATTATGTGAATATAGGTGTGCTGTTTCTATCTGCAAATTAACATAATATAAAAAACAGAGCACACGAGTAATGTGCAAAATGTCTATAAACAAAGTCAGGGGATTTTTCCTCTCGTTTCATTTAAAGGAATCCTACAGAAATCTATCAGTGGCTCGGCATTAATGGACTATGTATTAACTCAGGTTATAAACTAAATTTGTACTAGATCTTCACCAAATATGTATCTACGTTAGGTTTTTCTGTATTGAGTAAAATAAATACGAAAAACTAAGTCCCAAATGTGTAAACGTAAGATAGTGGGCAATGAAGGCAGTTATTAAACTGCTCATCTACTAGGCACGGGCGTGCTGAAAGCCGACAGGGGTTAGACCTCCTGTCACCACCTAAGCTTACTGCGAGCTGGTATTACGTCACATACATATACTGAATCAAGGCTTTAACTGCGACAACAAATATTATTTACGATCGAATGTTTATTTTTTTGTGGAGGATATATTAATATAGAAAAAGAAAAGAATTGCTTTTGGTTAATGATGGGGGTTCTATTATAGTGTCGACTATCATACAGCTTTAAGAACTGTCTATTCTTAGTTAATAAAGTTTATCATCCGCATTATTAGCCGATGACGTCAAAAGTTATACACAGGTCTTCCCAAAGACTTTCAGAAAAAGTAACAGGTGTGTGGTTAATTTTTGAAATTTATTTATGTACACTGTTACGTATGCAATCTAGAACTTTTAGGCCGGGCTAAGCAAATCTGATCTTCAATCATAGAATCACGAAATTTATACCAAGAATAAACTTGAATAACGAAATATCTTCAGTAGCTGTGATACACTTGGTACCGCTCTTGTGGTTACTCGCATAAGCATCTGTGTTTATATCCAAAAAAAATCTATCCAGAAGGTTTAAGCTCACCAACAACAGTCATGTGCTTCGTCTTCCTTGCTATCTGGAACTTGGGTCCTTCTGTTGACACTTCGCAAGTGTACGCTGCTCTTGTTGACATGGGAGGCGGCATCACCCGTACCATACACGAGTCTGCTTGGCACTCCCCCCCTTGCACCATTATATCTGTTATGTTGAACAGACGTATCGACGGCTGAAACAAAATACATAATTAGGAGTGCACGACATTTTATATTGGAAGATTATTCCAGCAAGCGCTACAGAGATATGTATCAGACGATTACACGCCTAGAAATAACATTGAGTGAGTAAAAGTCATTAACTTATAGATTCTGTGGTGTTACCGCGGGTCTAAAACAAAATAAAATCAATAGATTACAAGATAAATGATGTTGGAACCTATTAAAGCTGTTAAGGCGAAGTGATTGCATAAAGAATAATTAATTAATTCTTTTTTTTACAGATTAAATGACTTTTGGATAAACATAAACTTTTTTCCAGTTTTAAATATGAATCTTTATTGTTCCTGCAGTTTATTCCATTTCAACGAATTATTGTTTTAAACACTCACAAGTAGAATGCGGTCAGCTTATACAAAGTACTCGTATTTCAGTCAGTCATGTTATTTTCATAAACCTAGATAATTTTATTATGAAGCCAGTGTAACCCAGAGCTGTGGTATTAAAAGATAAGCCTTCACGTTTTTAGACTTGAAAAGCGTTAAAATTTTACCGCGATTCAAACAGCGCTGTATTCAATTGTGTTTAAGTTAATTATTATTTATTTGTAAATTGTGCGGTTTAAAATATAATTTATTGCAAATTTTTGGTATATTCTGCAAAAGTGATAAATTCGTTTTAAATTTAAAGCGATATACTGCAATTTGAATTTTGGGAACAATTAAAAAAGTTCTTAATTATGAAATTTAAAGTACACATTTCCGGTCATGCACTACTGACTACACTTATACCCGCCTCAATGGAAGGAAGCAGAATAATAGAAAGTACCTATTCATGGAATTTTTAACTATTCCACAACTTGATCGAAATGCATAAATACCAATCCGCGAGCCTTTTGACATGAGCTGGGGAGGTAATGACCACAAAGTGGTAGCTCATATATTGAAATGTATTTTAAAAACGATTCATAAATATGTAAGTAAATATTCATTATTACCAAAAAAGAAAATTATACAAATTTTACCATGTTGACTATACATTCGAGTTAGCGATTTCAAAAGCAGGGTTCATACCCTTTGTGTATTGGAAATTTCGCTTTTAAGAGTATATTTCTATTCCATACTTTTTCAATCAACCCTTTTGCGCCTTAGAAGTTTACGGACGAAATACATCAAAGTCGAGTTTCAGCTATTTATTTGTAAATTGATTTTTAATACGGATACTTTGACGGGAAATTTTTGTTGGAGTCGAACGTTTTTTGTCGAGTTTGATGTACGACATAACATATACCTTACATTGGTCTCCAGTCCAGTTTTACGACACATAGAATTGAACAAAAGAGCTATCATTTCAAAGGCAGGCATTGAAGTTCGACCGAACTGGGTCGACAAACAACGTATCCGCATGGGAAATAGATTAAATATATCTAAATCACGTTACTACTTCTATATCTGTCTGTCCCATATTAGTAATGCATTAGAAATTTATAAAATACTTTTTAAACATGTTAGTAATAAACTGAAAAAAAGAATGATAAAGATAAAAAAATATGTCGTCTTAAAGGAAATTACACACAAATTTCACCTAACAAGCTAATAAATACTCTGAAGATATCTGAGAAAGGAATGAAATCTTCCAGTATCAATAGAGTCTCTGAGCGCTATTAAAACAAGACAGCAATATCACATAACCGGAGCAAAGCGTTGTGGAATCACACAGTGTAATTATGTGCAATAATGTACAAAGGGCACAAGAACCGCCCCTGCTGTGCTTGCGACCTCCTGTGACCTCATTAGCCCTTTATTACGATAAACTGGGTATGTAGTAATGAAATTCCGCAAATGCATCTCAAGATTATCTCAAACGGTGAGAGGCGCTGATGCAAGTGTATCTAATACATGCTGTATTGATAATAATGTTCTGAAATTTAGTAGTAAGCTAATGTATTTTAATTATTATTTATTATGAACCTGTTTTTTAAACATAGAATGTATTTTTTTTTGTTTTCAGTTTATGTTGAACCCTAATTTTAAAGATGACAGTAACGATTCTATTTTCACCGGTAGGGCTAAGTGACGACAGGAATGAATACCATGTTCGCCAACTGAAAATTAATAATATCATCCCTACCCAGTATTTTTAAATTACTATGTAGTGTTGGGACAGATGAGTTGTGTTAAAGTGAAGAGTGTGGAAACAAGCGAAAGTGGTGTAGAAACGAAAGAAGAGACAAATAAACTATAACATCAGTTTTAGATACATAAAGTCACCATACCCAAAACTTACCTTCTGCGACGGATTGTATCTGAATATCTCATTCATATCCCTGTACCACTTGACAGAGTGAAGTTTCTGGTCGTCCATTTGGAAGTGACAGCTGAGTTCCGCTGCCCGCCGCGGGTCGGCGTAGAGCGGCACTTTCAGCTGCGTGATGTCATGTGCTGATGTTATTGCTGGGGACAAGAGAGAACTACGATCAGACAACCGTTTTAAAAGCTTAGGTTATTTTTTATTATTTTTTCTTTATTTGAAGAAAGGGGTTTAATCACATAGTAATTATTTATTTATTTATTTATACTTTTTCCAAATATTGTATAAAGGCGGACTTAATGCCGAAGGCATTAATTCGAATTCGAAGGCCGAATTATGTCAAGCTTAGGTGATTGACTTAATATAAAAAATTCTGCCAAAGTAATTATCATCCTGTTTTAGATGTTATACTTATGTATATAATGTTACCGGGTTGTTTCTGAATAACCATGTAATAATAACAATTGAGTATATTTTTTGCAGACTTAAGTATGATTGAATTATAAAAAGCATTTTTTACGGTAATTAAATATAAATTTAATAATTAAAATTGTCTTTTTCCATAGTACAATAAGCAAGTAAAAAAAAATTGAATCAAGAACAATTTTCTACCTAAGTCGCTACCCTCGCGTGACATTTGCAACAAAACCACTCACTAGGGTTAAATACTACCCATGACTTGTTGGAAATATAAATTACAACATATTTTGCAATAAATTAGCAATTATGCTAAACTTAATTTACTAAGTAATGGGGCTAAACTCGCTATAAAACATTTTAACATGCTACAGTTACTGCGTTTACGGTATATAAAATAATTATGTTATACTGAAACAAAAAATAATAATGGCTATGCATCTTACTCTATTATTACTAAATTGAATCTAAAGGACTATGACTGCAGATGCGAAAGTAACTATGACTGTAATCATTTCGTGCCTTAAGTTAGATAGACGACGACGTTCAGACGTTTCAATCTCAACGCAAAGACTCGAAAGGATATTTGGCCATAAAGATAGTAGTCGCTTTTCTTTCTATTACGCAGCTGAGTCTAGCATGACGAGCAAATTCTTCACTCGCCTTCGATAAACTCGGAAAAGTAAAGCCATAACCAGGTCATCTATCCCTCTTAATTTAAAATTAAAACAGCTTTGACGCACTAGCGCAAAAACATACACAGCTTTAAACCCAGCCAAAAAAAAACTTTCCACCTCAGTTACATTAACATTTTTTGCCCTCTACAACCCAAAATCACATTTAATTTCCACATGGCCGGCCAGCTCGTGTGTATGTCTTAATTACGGTCCATTTTCACGGCAAAAATGCGTTAAATGTAAACAAGGTGGATTGAATTAATATTCGCACGAGCTCTCTGAGCGCGGCAACAAAAATCACTTTTTACGATTATATCACATTGTTAAAACAACGTCTACACGTTGGCTTAACGTTCGTAACAATATTCGTCCCTCGTCAGTTAATAAAGTAATTGAGTTAATTGACTTCCCAAATCAATATTTAAAGTACTAAAATACAATACATAAATTAATTATATTTATTATTTAAATTCCCTTAGCACAGTTATTTTGCGGGTCTGAATCTATAATTGGGAGTCCATAGTTAGATACGTTTACATATTTAATTGCTTCTAACTTGAACGTCAAAACATCGCGAAGAAATCTACATTCTCGAGAGTTTTGGTAAACATTTGAAATAAATTTGCAAATAACTCCTTGAGTTGCTATATAGATTTGATATCATGGTATCAAGTCGAGATTTGATTCATATCCAATCCACATATACATTCATGATAATCTGCATTACTTTACGTTCGCAAATGTGTTTTACGGTAACTAGTAAGATACCTAGAGGCTTTGTAAGAATTCACGGGCTGTAGAAAATATACTTTAGGCAACCCTACTCCATCGGTTTTGAAGTAATAAAAAAATCCATTGTTTAGTATTGGCTACATACTGCCAACCGAGCTAACTTCCTCACTTAATTGGGCACCCAGCCAAATTAGTATATTTTTGTGTGCGTGATTTTTATTAACTCATTTGTCTTTATTAACGTGCCGAGGATTTTTACGATTATAACAAGCTGTTAAAATAACATTCACGCGTTCGTACGACCATAACAATTCACATTTATGATTTGCCTTTTCACGCAAAAGATATGCACGTGACTTTGTTAGCGACTTTTTTATGTTTAATTTGTTAAAGGGTAAATTGTCAATTTATTTTTATACTGCATATAATTAACTGACCATACTAACGTAAAATCTTGGCAAATTTAAATGTTAACAAAAAACATGTAAAATTGTACAATCTATCAGCCAGAAAGTGTGTACCAGTGATCAGTTTCTATATTCCGTGTTATGGATAGATTGACATAAATTCAATATATGTAAGTGGTGTAAACCGAGTAAGTTAAATAAATAAAATAAAGGAAAATCTCAAGACTAGGTAAAATATATTATATATATATATATATATATATATATATATATATATATATATATATATATATATATATATGTATATTGACAACGGATTGGTAATATCGATACTCCTCAGCCTACACTCTAATCAGACCATTTACTGGGTCCACTTGGAGCAATGTGCAGTGCCAGATCAATGAAATGATACAGTATTATTTACTAACGTAATAAATATCAAAACAATATCTTTATTTATTTTTAAAATTTTAAGTAATTACTAAATATCTCTAATTTGTCATTTTACCTATCCACTGTTCCTCGTGAAAGAATATTAACTATTGTTTCGAAATACGCCCATTGCAATGAATATTTAAAATTACCGTGCAATCACAAGTTAACGCTTTATTCATTAGGCCATAACCATCCAAATAAACAAATGAGTCAGACTGGAACTGCCTTGAGCAAATTACATTTGCAATTTAAGCTGAAAACTTCAATAAAATAAATGTGGAATACATTACGAGAAGTGCGAGTAATGAAAGTAAACTTTTTAAAATTTTGTTTCATTTTAGGAAAAATAGCTGTGCCTAAACTCTGGTTAGATTGTTTCTCAGACTTAAAAAGCGTAAAATACTTTTGAGGTAGAAGTGTGTGTGACCAATAATACATATTTTCAAGAAAAAAAATAGCTTAACTTGAAACATATGTATATTAAGTATCGCTTTCACTTTGTTTCTAATGTTTATGCTGAGAATAAATAAGTAATATATTATGTATCTTAATTAAAGTGGTGAAAAAAGAAAATTAAATTCAATAGTATTTAAATATCGCAGGTCCTACTTCCTATTAGTTTTCTATGAAAGAGCACGTGTTTAGTTAGGTAAAAAGTTTTATATTTGTCATATAAAAAAATAAATAATAAAACATACTCTATTTTCTGTGATGAAATATCTCAAAATTTACGAATAAACCAGTTTGTAATGAAATAGGTGTAATCACTAATAGGATTTTAATTCAACCAGCTCCACTAAGAAACGCTATTAATAATTAAATTTAAGTGTATGCCCTGAAGTCCTCGGTGTTTTACTTAGAGAAAATGTACGAACTCTCAAGTTCGACAAGTACGGAGCGTTAAAAGCAAATATTAATTAAGTACAAGCATTACGCCTATTGTCGTTTCATATAATTAATTATAATTTTGATGTAATACAAATCTTAAAAGGACGCCTCGGGTATATCCGAAATTAAATTAATTTCGCTCTAATTAAAAATGTGTAAATTCTAATGTACAAACTCTTTGTCATTGAATCCTTTGTTTAGTGAGTTTAAAGTAGTCTTCTATGTTTGACATCCATTACGGGTTTAATTATATTAAAAATAAACTTTTAAATTACATTGCAAAGTCAACTGCTCCGCGGTGGGATTCGGAACGAATTAGAATACACGCGATAGAGCTTTAGGTATCGAATTAAAACAGTGAAAACCTAAAAAGGGCTTGGCAATAGCTCTAATTCTTTTTACGGCCAATATTGATAAACGTTTTTCTATAGTTCCAGACTTGTTCACTTTATTGATAGAATGATATCTAAACTTCCAAACGACGATACGTATAATAAATATGCTGGCGGGAACAAAAGAAATTAGCATGCCGTGACGTCAGTTTTCTCTCTCTCGGTATGAGACGGTCCATTGGTGTCAACTAAATTACAGTTTGCCTTTACAACTAACTAATGTTCATACAATGGATAGATTCCAATACTGGCTTATTAGGTTACATACACACCTATGCTTGTACGCCGAAGAAGTAGATCTGGTGTATTTCTGCATTCACATTTCGCTAATTATTTATTTGATGGTTAATAAGAATTTTTATTAAAATATCGAATAAAGCTTCACAATATAAAAAAAAACCAGGGTCCTTTTGATCGCACATTCGATATTCTATAATCATAACTTAATTACCAGGTAAATTATTCAACCAGCGAGATCGAGTTTGTGTGGGTTCTACGAAAATAAACAAAAACACAATTGTTTCCATAACCGCATTTACCTGCGCTGTGTAATGTGCCGAGGCAAAATGGTGGTTTTGCGGCCATCTATCGACAATGTTTTTACTGCCTATAACGATATTGTGCAAAATTTTATACGGAATATTAGATTTTTAACCGTAAATTAAATATTTAAAGGATTTTTGTTACTGTTATATTAACACGATTAATACAAAGTAATTAAACAGTTTTTTTTTTAACCCATTACGACTAGTTAAAAGAAGTCTTTAATCCGTACCACTTACATATCTCAGCGAATATAACATTTGTATGTTTCGTAACGTTTATGAGGCAGACATTATTGAGCGTCAATCACTCTAAAAACTTACTTTACTAAACATGTGTACATTTTCGAAGGTGTAGATACAATCACGTTATGCCAGTTGCTTGAAACCTGAAGTGAAATGCAGGCTTAAAAAGAAAATTGTCCGTTATAAATTTGAACAAAATGTGTGCCTCACAAACATGGTAAACGCAGGAAGTAAATGTTTACCGAGCTTGAGGAGGCTTCTACTGTAAACACTCTGTTTATTTGCCCAAACCACGGGTCATCCCCTTTTAAATATTTTTAAAGTTACTGCGCTATTAAATTTAGGTCACTTGGGAGTTCGTATTTTTACCGTATGTTACGGTTGTCTTTAATTAATTTTGAAGCCATGTTGGTGTTGTGATTTTGGTCCAATAATGTTTAATATATGAATCCAATATTTTTAATATTTGCCAAATATACCGGTTTAGTTTTACAGCAGTACATAAATTGTTTCAGCTTGTACGGGAGAAATATGTTGAATGCGTGAGTGTATTGAAACCTTACTGGTATTTCATCGTTTGCATTAATTTAAAGTATTTTATCTACAGCGATTTGACTGTATTGTAAGTTGATAGAAGCGTGTCGCATTCGATTGAAAGATGTTGATTGGAATATTGGGCCTGACAGACATACAAAAATTCTCAATAAAAGCACTGAGAATGGAATAGTGGTCAAAGATATATTAAGAATTCCTTCTGGCACTTTATGACTAACTAATTTACAGTTTTTGAAACAATTACCAACTGTTTCTGTAGTCAGAACACGACAAGCCGAGAATTAGGGCGCAACATCGCCGCGCTAAATTTCTTCAGCGTAAATAAATTACGTTCTTGAATTAGTTATTAGCTTCGTTTTAGCTAATTTCATACATTTGTGTGTGAATGTCATTTTGCTTAATTAACATTTAATATCCTCAGTATGCCGCTTAGTTTTAATTGGGTTAAAATGAGTTATAATGAAATTATAGCTGCGTTATTCGGATATGCCTGGGAATATTTTTTATTTATTACTTTGTAAGGGATTATAAGGAAAAGAGTGACTCAAAGAACTAAACCTACAAGCTGCTATTACGTGAGTTTACTAATAAAAGTGTCTCAAATGTATCCGTTCATTACAACATTTGCAGTAATTTCACTGCCGCATCATACGACAGACATAGAAGTTCCATCTCTACCATTTGGATGACTTTCCTCAGTAGTGCGGTTCAGATAGTGTTTTCTGCCTTACACAAGGTCTTGGTTGAATCTTAAACCTAGTATTTCCAAATAGATATGACTTAGGGCTCTTCAAGAAAAAAGCCTATTACTTTGCTCAAAGGCTGGCTACGCAGCGATGATTCCTCTAGTATTGGGAGTGCTCACGGACGCTGTTAACTACTTAACATGAAGTGGCTCACTAGCTCGTTTGCCTCCATGAGATTTCATAAGTGCCTTTTTTTATTAATACCATAGATTAGTAAAACAATACCATAAATTTATTAATAAATATGACTAGTATCAAATTGAGATGAATAAAATTAACTAATCGCAACTACGGCGACGTTGCATCTTCCACAACTTGCCTTAGGTGACGACAGAGTGCATTTGGTATTGTAGGAAATATAACTTTGTAATTTGGGTCGTTGCGTTTGGTACGACGAAGTTCCAAACTCGGCTTATAGTCGGGGATTATTCCAAATTTGAATACACAGTTCGATTGATCTCGTAATAGAAAGCAATTTAGATTCTAGAAGACATTCTGATGGAAACGCAACGACGAATTCAATATCCTGGTAGAATTCTACAATTGTTTCATGTAAGCAAAATAATAGATATTGTTGATAAATTTTTGCATGAATGTTTATGCTTCTCTAAGCTGCTCTTGTTTTGCAAATAAAATTATCATCTGTATGTATTTAGATGAAAAATCGATTATAGTATCGAGAAATTCTGACTACATTATTTTTTACATCACTTATATAAAAAGTGCATAAGTACTTCATAAATAAATTAAATATGTTAAATATTTTTCTAATCTAGTGCTTGCAAATAAATGCACTGCTCTACATTCGTTCTAATTGCAATTTAAACACAGTTTCTAATATATTTATAAACAGACATTTAAATGTTAATTCATTTTGAAAAGAGCCGTATGGTTTTTGTAAAGGTTTTTTCCGTTCTACTCTAGAAACATCCGCTTCTAAACCCGATACTAAATAAACGCCGCATTTAGCTACCTAGTTTTACTTCATTTAGTCTTTTATTGCAATTGAATGTTAAAAAATCCAATAGATATTCATCACGATTTATATAACATGAAATAGCGCCGTTTCTGAAACTTGTTATCTAAGACCGATATTTGTTATTTGTGTTATTTCAATGTTTTTCTTCAATTTTACTGTATACATAAGTGTCAGTATATTATAAAACTATAAACGTAAAAATCTGATATTTTTTCAGGTAGGTATGTCGATCTGAGACGTTTGCTAAACATTCCGAAAAAAAAAACAGAAGCTTTTCATAATAACTATTTAGTTGTATGTGTATATGTAGTACTATGTAGCATGTATTTACATATATGTACATCTACTTTATATGAATAAAAAATGAATTGATAAACTAAATTATTTTTTAAGCTTGATACAAATAAAAATCTTTTTATAAATAAGCTCAAGGTAAAACTCCAGTACACTAAAGAGTATTTAAAAAGTATATTTTAGAAGCAAACTTCCATTCTAAGAAAAGTCGACACTAAACAAATATAGTATGATCCAATTACTTAACCATCTATTCTATGAAATACGAAAAGCTTGTTAAAATGCAATTCAGTTAATTGTATAAGCCGACATCAATTAAAACATGAATAATGAATGAGTTTAAAGTTGTAAGGAATAAGTGTCAATGAGAATTATAATTCCGAGATAATGTAGTACCCGTGATCTTAAACGACTAATTTCGGAAGGGTCTGACCCACGTAACAAAGTTTTCGACTCCGCTGACAAGCTCTCTTGACAAAATAATCTCAGCGCGACCTAATTGCCTCCTTCAAGAAACAATGTTTCGACTTTCTTATTTGGATGAAATCAAATCATTCCGTTACGGATGTCTGGCGACATTCAGAAAATTCATACCGCAAATTCTTCAAAGAGTTATTTACTATAATATTTCTGTGTAATTTATTCGTGAAACGGAAATTCCAGTCCATTTACTCTACTTTAGCACTTTGGTTCGGTGGAGGGAAAGAAATGCTTTTAATAAAAGTAATTTTGGGACAAATTTACTCGATTTGCGTCGGATAAAGGTTGAATAATAATTATGGCGGAGGGTTCTACTAAGTAATTTACTTAAGTTGCTTTGCTGTGAACGTTTCAACGAATCGACGCGCTAGACGCTTCGCATTCGAAATGTCAAAAGTTTCGAACGAAGTCAGCGACTGTTGAATATTCATTATTGTAACTGTTTCATTAGTTTGACTAACGCCTTTATTAATCCACCAAGACAATAATCAACAACGCTGTTTACATTGTTGTTACTATTCGTTGGTTGAGGCCTTATGTTACTCTGTTCAATATGAAAATTACGAATACTAATTTGTAAATCTATCTAGTTTGGAATCTTATAGAAAGAAATAAAAAAATGTTTAAAGAGCTTAAGCCTCACAGATACGTGCTGGAGTGGCAGTGTTAAGAAACTAAAGACAGCAGATTTTACCTAGAGCTGACACAATGGCTCAATATTATAGAACACAATTATAATACGTAGATGAAACAACAATTTTACACAAAAGATCTTTAAAGACGGAATAATCCAAATGCTTTGACTACTGACGTAGAATGAACGAATCCAATTAGATTTCCGTTGGCACAATAATGATGAATACATGTAAAATCTTTTAAGTGTTTTGTTCCATTGTACAACCAACGACGAAACAAAGGGGCCCGAAAGTTGAATGGTTCTAGTTGAGCGAACGCTAGATATCGTACGAAAATAACTATTCTAATAAAAGTTTGTCTGCTACTATTACCCTAGAAACGGAACAGAGAATTTGTTTTTATTTAGAATTTTCACTTTACTTTCTTCCCACATCTTTGCAGACCACTAGGAAATTTTAAACAAGAAATTTAGTAGGGCAATGCTTTTCATCAATTTACTGGGTGTTTGCTTTACTTTCAAGCAAAATACTTTTTCTTGATTAGGTCTACTATGTTCTAGTTTTAAAAGCTCTTTCCTCTCTCGAGTAAATAATACCACAAATGTTAGGATGTACTTTTAAGTTGAACATGAATTCTATCTTCATACATATTCTAACTTACATTCTTTTATATAACCATACATACTACCTACAAAGCTCATGTGGTTACCAGTTTCTGGAATAGAATAATAACTAACTTGACTAAAACTACGTTAAATGTACAAGTTAAATTTTTAAGTATAATTTCGCGGTAATTATATAATATTGATTCCTTTAACAACTAACAGCTAGGTTTAAAATACCCCACAGTAACGTACAGCATAAATTACATGCTTAAATGTTCCGCAGAGTACATTACACTGAAGTTAGCCTCTTTGGCGTAAATAGATCGATGGCTAGCTAGTGACAAGCTGTGCGGTTAAGCGATTAAAAAATCTATATATTTTTTTTTGTATAAATAATAATCTCTGTAAATAATATGACCTTAAAGAAAATTTTATGTACCTATTACTGTAATAGGTATATTGATGATTAGACAATAATATTGATTAAACTGAGTTCGCCAAAAAATAATGAAGAATTTAATCAGTGTAAAAATTGTTGTCGGATTTCATGCCACAAAAATAGGTAAGTATTTGTTTTCTTTTAATTTTTTTATGGGACATACACTGAAACTGCGGTCCTCAGGCTTTATTTTCAATGTCTATTTCGATAAAGGCGTCATAAAAAGTATGATAACCTAATCGCCAGTAGTAGCAAATGTCGTAATTAAAACAATAGAAAACCCTTGATTCGCATCCAAGATTCTTTAAGCTTAAAAACAGCAAACTTGAATTTCTAAAAGAGCGCAAATCACTTTGAATGACTCGAAAATACTAGAATCTAGACCAATTTATCACTTGGGATCCACTAGCACAAAGATTGTCGTTGAGTTAGTACGCAGACGGGCTAAACCTAAGTCCATTGTCAGGAATAAAAAATCATAGGGTCGTATATTTTCCAAAATGGTAGGTAGAAGGCACTAGATAAGCTTAAGAGAGATACAAAGCGGTCACTTTGTAAAGAAAATCAGACCCATCTGCGTGGTTAATTCGATAAGGGCCTATATTTGAATTATATAAGTTGTTACGACGGTTCTCTGATCTTTTTGTATCGAAGTTGGCAGTGTGCCCTTGGGCTCTTGTTAATAGCTATCTTAGACCTTTACAGAGAGATCTGGGGTTTCCAGGCAATCTAATGCTTTCATTATACATTCGAACGATTGTATGAGGTTGAATATTGTTCTTTAATATATTTAATGTTGACATATGATCAAAGTTACTTAGTTAAAACATAAAATAGCAGATGAGTTGTTTGACTTTTGTGATTCACATCGCAATCTGGAAATAGAAAAGATCAATTCTTTAAGAGATTAATGATGATTTGAAAATGATATTTAAGATATTTCGCAATTCAGTGCAGCCAATAATACCCAACATAATATTATTTTTTACAATTCTTGAAAAGACCATGATTCCAATCACAGTCGCTTGCTTGGTATTTAAGCTCCTTTTTAAGAGGTTTTGCTCACGTTTTTTGAATCGTCTTGCCCAACTTTATTTAAAGTCAATATATAAATAACCATCATAAAACTACCTTAACAAAAAAGGAAGCAAAATATTTTTTCGCATTTACAATATCAGTAAGAACCCCTAGTAAAAATTAAAACTAATACATATAATAGCTAAGTTTAGAATATCACATACTGCAACAACTTTTAGTTTCGTTGTTCGGTTAGCCGAGGGCTTATCTCGAAGTATGTACGATAGTTTTCCACTATAGTGCTCAGTAATAAGTTGCTACAGGATCTTATCTTAACTATGTTGTAAAACTATATAGGTTAACTAGTAGAAGCACGTCTTAGCTTAAAAATAACGGCATGAGTGTGGAAACCTAGTAAAAAAGGTTTTGTTTATAAATAGGAATGACGTTAGGAAATATAGGAAAGAAGTAAAACAAATGTACATAGGCAAATGGAAAAGTGACTTATAACCTTATGCTTTAGACTTCACATGGTTTAATCGCTAGATAAAATATTAAATCATACCAGACAACATAATATACCATATGACGACAACATAATATATAATATAACATATATGGCGCAAATTGACGAACTATGCATAACTAAAAAAAATATTTATTTATTTATTTAAACTTCATATACTACATAGATAGTACATAGGCGGACTTAATGCCGTAGGCATTCTCTTACAGTCTACCTTAGGGGAGTGCAGAGATGAACCTCGGTAGGTGTAAAAATCTTTGTTATGAATTCTTAACTGTCGCACAGAACCAGACATACTCCCTGTTTCCTGAATAAAACATAGCGGAATTAAAGTATAAAATTAACAATAGTCTCGAGGTTAAGTGCATGGTCATTTCAAAATTCGGCAGCCGCGATGTCTAATGCTACGTACACACTTCTTACTCTTCTTCTAACTCTTACTCTAACACTTCTTACTCTTACTTCTAACTTAATAACTAACAAAAAAAAATCTACTTAAGACTAAGGCCCCACCCGCCTCAGCATAGACATAGAGCAATGAAGAAGCCCGGACCCAGCAGTGGGACGTAATTGGGCTCATATAGATTTTTTTAAGATCAAGTAAAAGATGGTAAGACGTCGCCCTAAGTCTGTTTAATTATTTGGGTAAAGTTTTTTGTAAAAATATATAGATATCTACGACTACTGAAGTCTCTAATGGGCTACGTCTGAAATGAGGTCAAACAACTCAGCCAATGCACAGAAGACAAATTGTTCTTTGTCTAAAACAACCAGACCAATGTAACAGCTTTTGTAGTAACACTTTGCACTAATAGATTTTTGAGATTCAAGGCGAAAAGGCACTAGGAGACAAATACTATAATCCTAACATTGCTACGCTTAGTACTTGCTTTACAGACGAGTACTGCACATGATAGGATATCACTATTATAAGTTAATACACACAACAATGATATACATACTTCTTTTGAGTTAAATTTAATTCTAATTTCAAATTAAAACAAAAGTTAAACGAGGAAGTCATAATTCACGAGCTATAATTACAATTGAATGATCAATAGGGCGATAAATTTCGATTATGACCAGTAGTACACCCTAAATGACGTCATACGTACACTGCATTCCCCAGTAAGGGTATTGTAATAACGTTCGCGTGCGGCACAGTCGCTGCAAGCTCCTGAGGGGAATCCAATGATAAACTAATTTCGCGACAACTGCCCAACGTAACCGACGTACGAGTATTTGAAATTCATTTTTGTATTAACCTAATTGGTTAGGTATTTGTGTTTTTATCAGATCGTCTATATTTTTCGTTTATAATAGTGCCTACAATGTAATTTATAGAATTGCGAGCCCTGGGTGGTAAATTAAAAATTAGTTATTAGGTACTAAAGTTCGTCCATTTGATGTAAAGTGAACAATGTGTTAAACATTCATTTCATATCAGCGTAAGCAATATTGATAGTAAAGTTTTTACGATGCGCGAATAGGTATTTATATATTGGATGTGTCAAATGTCAGGAATGTGTGACTTCAAACAGGTTTCTTGCACTGTCCGTGTGGAGAGAGTGATAGAATATCGTCTACAAAACGCTTGTTCGTCAATCTGAAGAAGGCAGGCCTCAAGCACGTCTTGTATCCATCGGGAGCGGAATACCGGGTTTCGGATTCCATCTGGCATTTGCACGGCAGCGTATAATCCCGATTTCGAATACTAATTCTCTTTGTATGACCAAAACAAGTGCTTTAAGGTAAAAAAAGTCTATGTGTAGAAAACCAATAGTCCACTTGATTTTTTGTCACGTCTATAAAAAATTATGTTGCATTAAGACACTCCTAAACACAGTCGTTGAATGCTATTTGCATTTATTTTTCTTTTGAATGTTTATATATAAGTTTAAAATTATTTGAGATATACAACATATCATGACAGATAAGACAACTCAAAGTAATATAAGATATCATAAAATGCAGCTACAACTGAAAGGTATCAAAATAAAATATAATCAATACAATCAAACAGTGCAAAAGTTCTACAACATTTATTGTTCTACAAGTCGATGTGTCTCGTGAAACAGATTCAACTTCGGTATCAAAGTTGCAGACAATCTGACCTGTTATGTCAACTTTCGTATTTTTACTCGTAGATGTGCTATTGTGGGATTTATAGCGAAACATTGTACTGACGTTTCATTCGCTGTTTACAATGTCTGGCTTTCATTTTGCAACACGCTGACAGCGGGTTGATGCTAATGCAACTGTGTGGTTGTGTGAATGACAAACGTTTAATTAATCGGCTGTTATTCCTATTAATAGCAAAAAACAATTATATCGGTATTAACGTGGTAATAATTAATTAGTTTAATTAATTTGTTGTTTACTAGAAATGTCACTCCACGTATAAACAGTTTTCCAACATATTCATACAATACCTATAGCGTATTCCATAGAAATAATTAAATATGACTTTTCCTTAAACGTATCTATATCTATGACAATGATCATTCCTATCGGTCTCGTAGCTAAGACGTGAAACAGATAGACAGACAGAGATGCTTTTGTATATGTAATAGTAGCATATATGAGTGACGGCTCCTTTAATTAAGGGATCATCGTTACTCAATTGTTATTCATCATCATCATCAACAGCCAATATTCGTCCACTGCTGGACATAGGCCTCCCCCAATGACTTCCACCGGGAACGGTCGGAACAATTGTTATTGTCTTGTGTGTATTTGGTTTTTACATCAGGAAATTCTCAATATAATTATGGAGTCTGGCGTAGTGCCCGAAAAACGTGGAAATGAATGAATGAAAGCATGTACCTATGTTGATTTAGTTTTATTTGCTATTAAGGTGATTTTCCTATAAAATACATATGTAATTATGGCGGTATGTAATTATTACTGCAGTAATAATATAATCGACCCCTCTTGGCAACAGCTTGATAAGAGATACGTTCATAATTTAGTCTTTTTGAATTTTGTTGGATATAGTACTGGCTAATTACCACCTAAAACGCTTACAAACACACATGCAACAGCAAAAGAACCCACAAACAGTAGTTACAGTCCGTGAAATATGTAAACACCACAAATTCGCGTCATATTTTTCAGGTAAATCGGGTTTCCGAACGTTTTTTCCTCCCGTTCCAAACGGCACTAGGTGAAAAATGTTATAGCTAGGTATTTCCAATGATATCGACGGCAAAAAGATAGAAGCATTGTCGGCGGACCTGGCCGGGAGCCAGCTTTCCACCAAACTGTCAAAGTATTACATTTTATAATACGCCCTTGTTTTACTACAGTCGCTGTTAAATGGCAAATAAAAGAATGGTGCATTTTAAAAATTCGTGTATTCTTGTTTTTGTTCGTGACTTTTTTCGACGGTCCTGACAAAGTTTCTTTTGTTTTGGATACAGAATTGCTGTTCGCCTCGAATAGGTTTCGAGCCGTTACTGAGCGAGATTGACGAGCTATAGAAGCACCGTACTCTGAATAGTAATGGGTGCCGACATAGTACAGCAATTGTAAAAGATATTTATCTTAGCTTGAAATGTTATTAGGTAAAATACGAAGAAATGAGCCGGTGAAGTAGAGCATAAATCTTGCATAACTACATTGCGATCTAATTGGGGTGTCGAATGTTAAGAAACGACTTAAATAACCTTCTCTAGATGGAAAAAATATTTAATGGTGACGTCATGAGCAAGAGTTTCTTTTACGTCAATTTCATGTGAGACAGTGCATCAATCTCGGTCCGTAATACCGCAAGCCAAGCTGGCTTCAGTACAACTCCTCTCTCTATACTGTGGCACAGCCCTGGCACTCACATTAGTTTTTATTTTAGATTTTATCTTCTATTTATTATGAATAGGATTTAGAGGAAAGTAAAATGCAAAGAATTTACAATACCAGTGTAAAAAAAAAATAACAGAGTGGCTGTTATGTAGCGGCTATGATGAAATACACACACATATCCACATTATTTAAGTATTTTGTAGATCCGTTTTCAATTCTAATTTGTTAATATATTTGTTTAACTTTTATTGTACAAAATTATAGGCTTAATTTTTATTGTAATGTGTTCTTAAGTATGTATAAGTAGTTGTTGTTACTTTTAGTTATGGAAGAGCGATACCTTCTGGCACAAGTATTTTATACTTATTAGAAGGTCTCAACCTTGATCTCACATGTGTTTCTTATCTGATGAATAAAGATTTTTATTTTATTTTTTTATTTTTATAGAACATAAACATATTAAACCTAACATAATTCCTATATGCGAAACCAAGCAGCTTTTCTATGTAAAATATATCTACACTTTAAGCCAACATCAATTACATGTTTGCTTTATTTCACAACATCTAAACTTCCATAATATCTTTAGGATATCCTATACCTTGTGACCGCAACTTTATATTTTTTACTAGTAAACTTACAACATGCGTTAATAAGTCAATAATTTGTGTTTTAATAATTAATAATGATCCAAAATTGTGACAATGCCACAAAAATCATAACCGAAATCCTTGTGTCTGTGTGTGATACCCGCTTTAGGGCGTATCTCTTTCATTTAATTTCAATGGATGAATAATTATTCATTTTGTTTTTATCAATGAACCCTAATTATTACGATGAAACTTTTGCGTCATGAAACTGTCATTGTGGCTTTGTGAGAGCGTAATCAAGTCTCATTGAACTCTACTATTCATTTTAATTTACTATGATGTTAATACGTCACCTTTATTATCTTCACACATCAACATCGACAGAAAAGTTCCACTGTTTTACATCTCCGTTCTCTTTGTCACTAAATATTTTTCTGAAATAAGCCTTTTTGGTAAACATTTTTACTAATTATCTTCAGAGTGCGTAATAAGGTAACGAAAAATAACGCGCAAGCGTCCAATTTTTTAATTAAATCTGTTGAAAATTCTTATTTCGATTGAGTGTTAATTGTTTCCGTAAAATTCCTGTATAAAATGGAAAATTAATATAAGTTGTGTTGGAACTGCTCGTGGAATTCTGCTTTATTGTGCGAGAGGACTATTCGAAATATGTTTAAAATATTTTGAAACTCACGTAAACATTTATTCGATAAAATTTTACACATTTATTCGACTTTTGAACAGAATAGCGATAATTGAGAAGCCAGCAAATTATGTTTTTCTTTTTGGTAAAATTAAGAAGGCGGGATAGCATTGCAATAACAAAAATATAAAGCTAAATAAAAGTATCTGACTAAAGCAAAAGATGATAAAGGAAAAACTATAAATCAAACCAATCGTCAATTTGAATATAAATCGAGCGATCGTCATAAATCGTTTAAGAAAGATATTATACATAATGTTTATTTGTAAGCTGCCAGCATCATTTACAAATACGATTAATTGTCATAATTTCACGCTTGAATGGTTGAATCCACCGGTTGATGATATTATGAACCTGTCACAACACTTCTAACTAAATGGACATCGTTATGTTGTCTGAATCTAATTTACTCTGCCACAGTCTAATTGTTTTACAGACATCGGACCACAAAGTATAGTTTGCATGCAGCCAGTACATACATTAACAAAACGTTTTCAAAATAGATTAACTTCATCAAGATAAAAAGGAAGGAAAACTAACGAGTAAGAAAAGAAAGAAAGGAGTAACAGCTTTGTCAACATATCCGATACAATCGAATCTTATACAGTTTTCGCTTTACCTTTCGAAATACTAAAAGTATTTGCATTGTATACAGAATACTTTTACTTCGTTCCCAAAACACAAACAATGGGTGTCGTACTGATGATTGCAAAAGCTACCAATTAAAAAGTAGCAAAATGTAACTAAAAAATACAATTGATTCGAACAACTCGGTAGCTTTGTTGGAAACGTGTGTTCGGTAAGTTTTCTGGCAGTATCAGGTAATATTTTTCTGTTAAATTAAATTGTACAAAAAATTCGACAGTGCATCATCTCTATACTATTATTTATTTTAATTTTAACCACTTCAATTTGGTAAGTTGTGTATAGTAGGTTTATTATCACCTACTTGATAAAAATCTAAGTAAATCTTATCACGCATTATTCTATGTTTCAAGTTTATTTTCACTATTTATTAAAAGTGTACTTGTTTTAGTTAAAGACATTTGGTAAATATTATGTTATTTATTTTGATTAATGTTAAGAATTATTGTAAAAACATTCAAATGTAGTTTACGAAAATAATTAGAAAACGAACATTACGAATTCCCATCAAGAAAACCGCACTGAAAACAAGGCATAAACTCACTAAAATTTCATACTTCATTCTGAACACACCAACGGAGCATTAGCATCTATTCAGTGCCCCACATTTTTATTACCACTGTACTGTGTATGCATTCATACTAATTGAGTCGCCGTTTTAGATTTAAACCGGGAAAATCGCCCGGCCAGCACAACTGTGCGTAATCCAGAATATCGAATTGCTATTTGATCCATGTAAACATCGTTTTCATGGCTAACAGGATGGTTGATTTGAAACGATGCGTTTGCTTTAACTGCCTATGAATAATAATCATAGTGTTTAGCCTGACGGAATATAAACGAGGGACTATTGTTAGTGATTACAACTACTCTGTACTAATGGACAATATGAAACTCGGAAATCGTGACCGTGAGACCTGCACCACAATTTATTCTACTATCATAGAGTCCTTCTTATTTTTTCATATCTCCAAGAGGAAGTAAGCTATATTCAATTAAGATTACCTTAAGGTGTTCCTAGATGGGTTTTAAGTATTAAATCAGTAGATTTAATCCTGAATTCATAGGAGATTTACATCGGGAATTTTTATTATAATCCCTGGAAATTGGACAAAGTGCACCCTTTGTACAATTTACCAAAGGAATGTAATTATTCTGCGCAGAATAAACATAATTTTTATTTAAGTTTATTCTAGTACCTTTAATATTCTTTTATCCCTATAAGGTCTTAAATATAAAACAAAAAAGGAGACTAATAATTTATCTCATTTTCATACATACATCATTCATATTTTAAAAGGCAGAAGTAAAAACGTTAAAAGATCACGTAACTCGCAAAGTTTCGCTCTTAACGTTTCTTATTTCATCGAAGCGTGACATTTAAATGAGCGCCGGATATCTCGAAGCGCAGATGGTAAAAATGCTTTAATAAAAATATCTACTGATCTTCGGTGATCCTAATGAGGGGAAATAAACCGAATTTAAGTACTGATTAATCCACAAAAACCCCTCAAACGCAGTTTATACGGCAAAGAAAATAAGCCTAATCACACCTAGCAGAATCTTGCGGAATTCGTAATTCCGCCGATTCCTGTGTATTTTCGCTTTGATGATATTCGATTTTTGCTGAGAGGGAAAGGAATTAATAATGAAATGAATGCTAATAGCTCGTGACGGATCCGTTGATAGCGGCGACTTTGATTTCCAGCGAGTGAATGAGTAATACAGTTATTCAATATTCCTCTCTGTTTTATGTTACTCATCACATTTATGTCCTCATAGTCTTTTAGGTAATATTTGGATGTGTTTTTTTCTATTCTTTGCTTTTTAGTTATGTGTGGGCTGTAGAAATAATCGGTCTGGCTCCTAATAAAGCTTGGTTCAGCACGATGAGTTTAGAATTTGTACCTATTAGAAATTACTAATGCTTGACTCAATTAGGTTAGAATTTTTTTGAAACAGCAAAAAACAATTTCATTATTTATTTCACTCTATTCTTAACCAAAAATACGTTTAATAATTTCTAATCCATTACATTTCAAAAGAGCTGCTTAATAAACATGCTTTACTTCATGATATGGACGTCCATAAACGAAGCGCCGAGTTGCTATTGACAATACATAATTGGACCGTCTCATAGGAATAACAATTCCTCTCAGAGAATCTCGTTTTGTATCGTGTTCCTCGCAAACATTTATATAGAGGCAGATGTTTGCTCGCCACCCTGATTGATTGAATGCATTTCGCGTTGTCGGTTCTATCTCGATAAGGCAGACAATACTGGTGTAAGGCGTTATAGTGTAAGACCGCTATTTGTTAGGACAACGTGTATTTTCAGAACAGAATGTTGATATATTTTTCATGTATGAAAATTCGAACATATCTTGGAATATAAATTGGTAGAATCTATGGTTATTTATTTTATGAAATCATAATACAGGTACCATTCATTAGTCTATAAAGGTTCAATTACAATCGGCCGCAAAAGTAACAAAATTTTTTATTCTGCCAAATATTTAACTACAAATAAGGTGCGAAAAACTAATGTAAAATATACGAAAAACATTCTAAACATTAAAACGAAACCATACAGCGGCTACTAATATATCGGCTAAAAACTATTCATCCATGCGTTAAATAAACAAGGACTCGACGGAATGACTACGTCCAATCACAATTCAACAGACATTGTCCTCCCCCTCTTAACACACACAAGGTCAGACAACACAATACACATTTGGCATTCAGTTAGCATCAACACCGCCCAACAAACTCCCGAAGAGTTCCACATACGAGGCGCCAGCGTTCGCAAACAGAGTTTATTTGCGCAAATAATTAAATATTTGCCCAAATTTCGCTAAATAAATAAAAACCAATTACCGGACTATCGGTTATTTGGCTATCTGAACGCACTTATCGTGCTATTAAGCGAAATTGACAATTCCTATGCGGTGGCCGGCCTCGACGGCGCACACCAGTATTTTACAAGGGCCGAAATAATTACGGCGGGCTAATGGCAGGGATGATCGCGAAGGGTTCAAATGGATATAGATTGATGGAGCCCGACGTGGGCTGAAGAATATCGTGGTCTTATTGAGTGTAGATTTACCTATAAGGTTAATGGTTTGCACTGAATACGCCCGTAATGAAGCGCTCCTTAATTTTATTTACATTTTCGACCTTTGGGTTGTAATTCAAGATGTAGGATGAGAGAGCTTCATTTCACCAGGGGGTGATTTTGTGGGTTACTAAAGTATCGGTTAAGCGAAAGAGGATCAACTTATCTGTTGGCTTGTAAACACTCACACGCATAAACATCAATTACACTGGCTAAAATTGCACAAAAAAGGCTGAAGACGAGTTTTAATCTCTAATCTATCTGATTGTTAGCCCATATACGAGGCACTGCTGGGCGCAGGCTTTCTCTGCTGGCTTAGAGCGGGTTGGCGGACTAGCTACTTTATTTCGCCAGAAATATTCAACCAAGTGACAGTGCGGTCACTTACGAAAAATCCCATTAATAAAAGTAATATAGTGAAGTAGGACTTAAATAGAATTACTGAGTATTGAAAAGAGCTCTGAAATGCGGTGCAAAGCCATCCATATTACCGCAATCGCACCGACAGGAAGATTTATATGCGGTCATTATGCTTCATTATTTTATTGAACGCAATATAAGCGATATTCGTGAATTAATGCTGTTCATTCACAGTTTATTTCCTACTTACTACTTTCATTAAATAATAAATTTTCGTAGAAGATTAATATAGGAGCAATAATTTCTTTAATAATTATTTTTATTTATTTTATTTGCTACCTATATAGTTTACGAAAAACCAAAATCAGTCATATATCCTCTACTACAATAATAGATTAACGATAAAATTGTTTTGGAACTTAATATGAGGTTTTTGAAGCCTAAAAGAATTCAGATTCCTATGCGGTTACTCTCCGGAATAATATTAGTTTTGCTTACATGTATGTATTGCCCACACGATTAAGTTAGGTATCACGATGATAATTTAACGCTTAGTTATATTATTTGCGTGCGGATGCTAATGTGATCTCACCTGTAATATACTAAAATCATAAATATTATTCATAACCGCCTAAATCGATTACCGAGACGACGATCGCTTCACTAATATTATTGATGACAATAGTATAAAGTAGAAACATTTTGCGCCATCCATTAATCGCTGGGTTGCGTTACATCACTCATCTAGGTAAGTACGTAGTATGCCGCAAAAACCAACAATGATGGATCACATCCAACACAATAACACGTTATAAGATGTGCGTGTACAGGCTGCAATACCGAACATATTCGCTAGTTTTTGTGTAATCGGGTAATACTGCTTCGTTGGTCTCGAACATTCTACGACTATTTCTTGCGAGTGGTCTAAGGTTCCATTACCGGATCAGACAATGGGGTTAGGTTGTTTAATAGGATATTTTAAGTAGTAGCACAGAATTTTAATAGCGATTGAAATACGGCAATACGCTTGCCTTCTGTAGGTATTTGTATAATGTGATTTTATGTTTATTTATTGACATAAAAAAAAAACAATAAAAAATTCCACATTAGTACAAATAATACGAACATCAAGCGTTTTTTTGTACACTTAGTGATTCATCGACATTAGGTTACTTTAACACAGAACATACATTATTGTACTATTTATTAATAATATGCCAATAAATTATTAAATATTAGTTAAGTCATAGAATGGTTTTAATTTTAGATTTAAAACTAATATACACTAGCTTTCGTATGAAGTGTCGATGTAACAAGTATACAAATTTTGTCACTATTTTGGCAAAGAATAGTATCGTAATATGGATTTTACATATCCATGTTTTCAAAAAACCCGTCGAAACTAAATTTGCAGGGTCGCTTTCCTCTGGATTACTTAATGTAGTCTCCAAAAGCTTAAAAGGTTATCGGCGAGCCTCTTTGAGTATCAAAGGTCAAAGAACGCGAAAATTGGTTATGTTGGCAATATCTCTTCTCTCTTTTTTCTGAGTATTTGTATTATGAAATATAAATTTATCCAAAAAAATGTGAGCAAATTATTTAAACATTAAATTGGAGCACGTAACTATGCATGTCTTAAAGTAAATACACCCACCCCACACTTGGTTATTTAATGCATTGATTTGCAAATAATAAATAATCACAAATAGTATAGGCTTTTGGCAGTTGTATAATTAAGATTTCCGCCTCAAATAAGACGACGACTCATGAAAAGGGTGAATGACAACTTCTGTTCTATTAAGAATAGCAAAATAGTCATGTCTGTTTCAGCATGTCATGGCAATGGACTTCGTACCAGGCTATAAAGCACATTACT
The DNA here is from genome assembly GCA_030295005.1 of Cephonodes hylas. Classification (NCBI taxonomy): domain Eukaryota; kingdom Metazoa; phylum Arthropoda; class Insecta; order Lepidoptera; family Sphingidae; genus Cephonodes; species Cephonodes hylas. The sequence goes on from AP025368.1 coordinate 6,042,805, forward strand.
TCGTTTTTTTAAATTTTAGTACGATATCAGGGCTATGACTTGAATGTATGTATGTCTTTTTTTTTCAAATACCGAGGCATAGTGTTGACATTTAATTTGTCAATAGAACAGTAATAACTGAGTTAAAAGACAATAACAGAAATGACATCACATCATCCGTCCATATTAATAATTAATCTACCCTACGCTGGCGTATTATATAGTGAGAAACATGTCGTATGATATAATTTAATTGTGCCGACACAGGAAAAATGTTAACAGTGTTTTTATTCGCACCAACGATACTCCAGATAAACCCCGGAGAGTACCCAAGAGTTGGTGTATGACAGCGATCATAACACCGATATTATGACTGTATACTTTCTCGCATACATTTAAACTTAGGTACGAGCAGCAGAAGTTTTTTCGCATTCTCTAAGGACGCTTGGCACAGCTGCGTGTCATTTCAAAAATTTATTAGATAAAACATTTGAAACTTTGCAGGTCGCGTTTTGTAGTCTTGTATTCTTTCATACATTACCTTATACTACCGGTACACACGCGCTTTATACAAATAAATAAATATACCTAACAAAAAGTCCCGTGTCGTGGGTATCGGAGACTATGAGAGACTTTTTCAGTCTCAGAAACACCCAGACCCGAAACAAATAATTGTGGGTCACACAAACATTATCTCGGTGTGTAAATCGAACCCGCGGCCTCTCGTTTCGCAACTTGATGTTTAGCCAACTGCGCCACGGGACTGTCAGAATAAGTGCAAAGACGAATCTGTGCACATTTATCTCCATAGGGATAATCGGAGATGTATTTCTGAATTTCTGTTTCACTAGGTTGAACATTACAGGTCGAAATTATTCTCATTTTATTTTTCTAGACGAGATTTCGATACTCAGAATGTCCTACTAGAAAACCAAAATAACACTATGGTCGAATTTTGTTCTGTTTCGTAACCGAAAACAGAATTTCAAAATGGCAATGTGTGGCACACGTTTCTGCGACTAAGAGAGACAGTCGACCAAAAAAATGTTAACATTATTTAAATCAAACAAATCGCATTCATATGCGCAAAAGAATGAGCGTTCATTACGCACATAGTCGGTCGTTGCACACGAAAATTCTTTCAAGTCTATTCATCCGTTGGATGCCGAAGCAGTTTGAATAGTGCACCAGTGAAAGTAATAGCCATAGATCGGCATACAGCGATAGTAAACTACAATCGTTGACTGGAATGGTGCCAAGGCGCGCAGTACGGGACGCATCTCGCGGCTCCCTATGTGTATCACTTCAATAGAATTACCAATTTTACTAGACAACCCTATCGGGATTGAATGCAATGATTTGAATTCAAATTTGATTATAGAAGCAGGAGAATGCTCGAGCAATCACTGATACTGAAAACAATTAACTTCCTGTTGTTAATATGTATTATGTGCTACACAGTGAAACGATGCGAAGCTTATAATTATATTACTTAAGCAATCTGTTGGTAATATCAAAATCCTACGTATTTCTTTTTTCGAACATATCCTGGTGCGGTTATCTAACAGCAGTTTTTGATTTTTTTCTTTCCAATGATTTTGTACTCTCCATTATATAAAATTACTATGATAAAAATAAGCACAATAAACTCGGCCTCATGGAAGTCCTTTATCGTCTTAAGATCAAAGCTGCTAAGATGGAATTCTTGTCTATAAATTTAATTAAACATCCTGAAGTTCAACTGGTTTCAAGAATTCTCTTATACTGCTTTATTAGAACGTAAGTAAGTGAACGCAGACTAAGGTTTTTTTTTTTATCAAAATACTCTTACAATTTCCCCGTATTGTTCTATTATTCTCAATACTAACTTGATGAAATCCTGAAGAGCGTAAATTCATGTTCAGTTTCGGGGGTAGTGGATTCATTTTCTTTTGTGGGGCAGAGCTTATGATGCCATTGCTTCCATCTGGCACGTATAGGTTGCGCGTTTCGGTATTGCTCAATGGAATTTCCCATAGTTTGTGGAACCCTTTACACAAACGAACGCTGTGTTTTTGACGTATTACTTTTACTTTGACATTTAAAAAAATGTTTAGTTTATTTTTCAGTGAACTGGTGGCTATCATAGCAGACCAGTCAATACGTGGTCGTGACGAGTTTATGAGGTCACAAAAATATGAGCATGACGTAAACATGCAAATAATTTCTGCAAAGTTCCTTTTTTAAATGGTCCATTAATCGTGAATGGAAACCCCATTTAAACCAAAAAGTTGTGTAATTCACATGCTAAGTGTCAACGAAGTCAGAAGAGAGGACTTTTAAACTTTTTAATCCAAGATAAAAATAGTAACCTCTACATAATATTATGAATAACATCCTTTGTTTCGACACAAAAAAGATTCATCTTACATCAAAAATAACTCAAATGACAACGTTATTATCTTCAAACGTCGTAGAATGTGGAAACGAGTGACATGCAGAGATAAAATAACTTTTATGTATTGCTTATTACGTCACAAAAATATCTTTTTTAGACCTTCAAGATATTTGGAAAAATTCAGGCATTTGATCTGCGCAAAAAGGGCATGCCAATCTCCATCAAATATTTGTCACGTAGGCATGTCATAATCATAAGGAATGGATTTATATTATGTAACTTTTAAGACCACATTGCATGTGTAATAAAGAGTAAGAAGCATGGAGTTTGCAAAAATGAGCATGGCTCGCCTCCTTTTACGTGGGACATATAATTTGAAAATTAAAGATGGCGAATGCTGATGCATATTTCATAGACAATTGCTGTTTTTCAATCATATAGTATATTTAAGATAATCTGCTGTAGTGAATTTCCTGCAATGTCAAATGCCAATAGTTATTCAAAGGCAACTTAGTTCCCGTCGATTTTCCGCGAGACAGTGGTATCACGGGCGTCAAGTCGGCGCCCATTCATCCTGTCTCAAGCCATCAAGCCTATTCATGCTTTAGTAAATACTGGCTACAACGTCGATCTTCTATACCTTTATTTTTACTGACACAATGAAGTGGCCTCGTTGCGCCTGAAGGAAAACCTAGCGTGGGACGATCATCCATCAGCGTAGTTTGAGTTCCTATTACGGTTCAGTTATTGAATCAACGATAATACAAAAAAACATGTGGTTTGAAAAAGTTACGGGAATTCTGATGTTGTGGTGAAGATATAAAGCTTTCGTAATTAGTAGTAATCGTAATAGTAGTAAATTATTCTAGATCTTATTTGTTTTCTACAATATCTATGATACACATTGAATCAAGAGAATTCAATAAATAGAAAAAAAAGGTCCACTAATCTACTCAGAGCTGACCTTGGCAGTAGTATCATGGTCAAAGGTTTCTCGCGATAATGCTCAAGTAGGAAGCATCAAGAGGTTTTTAATTATCAATGTGGGTCCTAAAATTCCATGTTAACAGCAGCAATAAATAACCTTAATTAAAATACACATGTCACTCTTAAAAGAAGCGCGCAAAGAGCTTCTCATTAGCTACGTAATGACTTTAAAAAACTCTTTCCCACGTACATTGTATAACAAGACCTAATTCACGCACTGCGAACAATATCCACCTTAATTAAGATTGTTAATTAAGGACTTCTGAGGCGTAGACGTTTAATATCGACTGAGTTGGACAGGCGCGGGTTAATAAGTATCCCGGCATTGAAGCTTAGAGTTGCTAAGGATTCTGATTGCCTGGTTAGCAACGGAATAGTGGAAACCATTTAACACTCCCTCTATAGAAAATAAAAGCAGATTAACTGTTACAACTTTGTTTAAATTATGGGAGGCTGTCCCTTTGTTACTGAGGAGGTTTTCATAGAGATTTTATGCTGAAGGTAGAAAGTAGGAAAAATTTATGAGAAATGAATAAATTATTGGATCATTAAACATACAACATACAACGTCAATTTCAACATACTATCATGAGGTTTTACTGTAGGTTACAATAATTTTCTTCTCAGATTAGTCTACCACAAGGGACAAACACAATTGACAAAATGGAGGTGTAGGATAAATATGAGAGTATGCGTATAAATATGAACGTATAAATAAAATAGTGTGTAAACTACAATAATCGTCGGTTGCACCGACAGTGCTATAAAACCCGTATAAAAAGTCCTTCCAACCCAGCGCATTCCCATAAACAAAGAGTAAAGTCGGAATAAAATAATGTTTGGCCGGCAGCCAGCCGCACATTGTCAAGAAACGACAAACTTCGTTTAATTCCGACGACAATTGACAAATTTTAAGGGAAAATTAATTTAAGACGTTAACGAACTTGTCGGAAGATGTTGTTTCGAGTCGGTCGCTTTTGGAGATTAAAATACCGCACCCATTATAATTATTTCCTGTACAACTGGACCAGGTTATACACGCATAACAGGACTGCAACTATTAATGCCGCTAAACATTTATAGCTCTGAACTAGATGTTTCCGTTTCGATTGCCGCACTACAGTTAAATTGTATGTCTGATATTCTAGGCGTGATTGTTGATAAAATTAAAAATGTAAAAATATAATTTTCTTCTGTAGAGAAATAATTTGAACAAGGCGTGAATGTGTTTATAACTAATCATCACACCAATAAATTTGTTTGTCTGAAAATTCTCAATAATAATAAATTCTGGCGCAATTGATTGACATCACACACCCAGTCCCCCAAGACTAGACCGTAATAGAAAACATTTTGTTTTTGGAACCAAAAAACACTTGAATAATTGTGAACGAGTGCTGTTTGTGAGGACTGGTCTGCATCATCATCAGCCTTCGTTGCGTCCACTGCTGGACATAGGCCTCTCTTATGGCACGCCAATGGTCTCGATCTTCGGCTCTCCTCGTATATACCCTCGATATCGTCACCCCATCTAGCCAGAGGGCATAATATGCCTATTTGCATTAATTAATTTTTAATTTGGTTAAATGTCAGTTTCAAGATGACTATGTAATCCTCATATTAAGGACGACAATAAGAGACTGTATTAAGCACCTCTAATTCGCAAAATTAAGACTTTTCATAGAGAGTTGTACTAGAGTTTCTTGTTCGTTCTTCAAGTGACGACTGCCTTCCGAACAAGGGGGTACGCTAAGTGAAATGACTGAATCTAGGTGATGAATTTTTCCATTTTATAGATTCAATAAATATTATTTCAATTCTTTTCATTATTCTAAATTTCTGCTGCAGGTCATGGGTATCTAAAGGCTCCTAAAGAGCCATTATGACTAGTCCTTCGGTTGCTGCATTTGGATTCGGTTCACAATCTTTCCTTACCTAGCTGAAGGACGTCCTACACTACTTTTGCCGAGTCGCGGACTCAACTCAAGAGCACATCTTCTCCAACGCTTGTCGGTTCATCGACAGATATGGCGGGCTCACTGCCACTTGAGCATTTCTTTAAAATTAATTTAAAAAACGTTCCGTTTAGTTTAAATTTGAATGCTATGATTTGAAAAATGCTCATCTTTAAATGATCGCAGAAAACAGAAAACCTATTGCCATCTGTTTACAATTCAATATCTATGAGTAGTTGAATTCAAAAGATTATCAAATTATTATGTTATTTTATCAAACTCTAGATAAAAAAAAACATTACTAAATATTTGTGTCCATCCGAACGTAAATGTATAATTCAAATTATCTAGTACTCTTTGAAGTAGAGTATTGAGTAATCGAGTTACCGAGGGCAATGACTTCGCTCCCTCATGCTATTATAAATATTAAGGGAGTCTTATGATTTTATTCGTGTAGGATTAAGAAGACGGGTTTTAAGTAGCTCCATTCAATTGCCATATAAAATTAGGTGGTTTTTGTTCAATATTAAAAAATCTGTAGCAGCATGGAGTACAAACAAGACTTAAGACTTGTGTGGGTCCAGAACTATGTAAAGGGCCATTGATGACTGTCAAGAGTCTGTAAATTTCCCCGAAAAAGTACTAATGGCACGCCCTCGATAACGTGGAAATAAATACAACTGGCGAATATGTGTGTAGAAATAAACTGCGTGACAGCGTCTTGTACAAAGGGCCTCTATCTATTTTCTTAGAATAACATTACTCTTTATTGGAAAATGTTTAAAAATGCTATCCTTTTCTCAAAACTAGGGACATCAAATTGAGATAACTTGAACGATAACCTAATATGTCCGTTCAAGGTTCACTGCTCAACATATTTGAAGTATAAACAATACTGACTTGCGCAGATATTTTTTAACTTTATCTTTAAACAAGTTTACGATAACCTCTTTGACCTTTGTAGCGAAATATGTACATCAAAATTTGTTGTTTATTTTACTGTTACACTTATTTTTCCAAATGGCCAACCAATGTCAACCCACAAATGTATACCGTCGCTAGTCACTGACTGCTTCTAAAGTTTTTAGAAATTTTATATTACTTTCTTATATTAAGTATGTCTATATCAGAAAATAATAATTAAATGTCAACTATAACTTATTATATTCTGGCGTTGATGAACGAGAATTAAATTCGATTGTACCTAATTAGTCAATCAAAAAAGCAGTGATGGCCCCGAGGTTTGGGCGCGCGGTCGAGAATCTCGGCGGTCGCGGGTTCGAACCCCAGGCACACACCTCTGACTTTTCGAAGTCATGTGTGTATTCACATTGAATTATTACTTGCTTTAACGGTGAAGGAAAATATCGTGATGAAATCTGCACACCTAAAAGTTCTTAGGAATTTCTTAGGTGTGTAGTCCGCCAACCCGCACTAGGCCAGCGTGGTGGACTATGGCCTAAACCCTCTCAATGGTAGAGGAGACCCGTGCTCAGCAGTGGGCGTATATGGTTTGATGAAGAAGAAGAGTAATTAGTCAATACAATAATAAAAAAAAAAATGTGGACTATACAAAAAAAGAATCTTCGGTGTAAGTTGTGTAATATATTTAGGGAGTGACCCTAAATATGTTCAATACAATAAAGACATTTATGATGAATCAATAGTTCTACTACATTTAAATTTTCGACCCGTCGCACAGTCTACGCATTATCATTCGACCTAAACGCTCAGATAATCCGCCAAAGTAAGTGGGCCGTGAGAAACCCCCAATTTTGCTAATACAGCATTTTCTATTTGGTAGCTTTATCATAATATTCAGTTGACTACGTCCTGACTACGTAGATTTGTCCGCGCAATTTGATCCACCGGCCCTTTATAGTTTATCACGTACGTTATAAGCGGGCATATGTTTTTTTACGGTAATCTCTTGCCCCTAAATTCTGTAAGCAAATTTGTATGAAACATTGTTTTGTCTTACAAATTCCTTATATGTACGCGATCTTTCGAGTTTCTCTCCTACGAGATATATTTTTAAGTAGTTCTATATTTTTGCTGTTTGTTATTCTAGATTTTGTGCTGCTGAGGCTTACAAGTGGTAAAGCAAAAGAACGCCATGTCTGGCTTTTAAATTGAATCCGAATACTCGTGAATGCAAAGAAATAAAGTCTACGATTTTTTAACCCATCCGTTATATTTGCAATAATTCGAGTATATTCAATCGAAATAGATCTTCTATGTATAATATTTTTTATTTATGTGATGTAATAATGCCTAAACAATCACGTATGTACATAGAGTAAGCTCGTGACCAGAAAAAATACGTTTGTAGTGTTTTTACACCAACTACAAATAGATAAATATGCAAAGTTTAATAGATAACAGACAGTGCGCTAATGGATAATGAAGTCAGAATACTACAATTTTTCTTACAAAAATAACTAAATCAGAGTACCCGAGAAAGATAGTAGATTATCCAATTATAAAACGCGAGGCTCGGTGCTTAGCGTTTAAATCAAATATTAGCACATCATTACAAGCTACTGGTCTCATGAAAGAGTTTGAAGTGCGATCTGTTTGAAGCGTGGTCCTTTTTACTATATTATTTTTGATAATTATATATCCTTTTTCTCGCCGTCGATCAGTAAGTCGTGCATTAAGGCCTATTTGTTGAGAAAGCCCGTACCCAGCAGGGAGCCGTATACGAGCTGATGATATTAATGATGATCAATAATATACGCAAAAACTAATAATACATATCATAGACCTTATAAATAAAAAAAAATATGTGTGTAAAAATGTAAGAAATTTTGTGCCATTGGAAAGTATAGTCATCACATTTTTAATATAAACGAACACAACAAAAGCAGTGAACAAAGAAGCTCTTGAATTCTCGCGAATCCCCAAACAGTAAATCTTGAAGACGACCCGTTTACACAGTACATTAATATTTTCCGACGCACTTGAAACTTATAAATACCTCTGGGCCGATGAGAATAAATGTTATAAAACTTGTTACGGACCGTAGTTTGATATCCATGGGATTTCAAACTTGACGTAATTAATTTTGTTGAGGTACTATCGCTGTCCAATTGTTCTATTGATAAATAAGTTTTGTTATAACAACACCAACAACAATTTATTTAATTTGATGTTTTGTCACTTAAAAGTTTTGTACGGGGAATTATATATTAAGCATTTCAAGTTTTCGTAAAGTAACGGCTGTTTTTTTTACTATGATGGCCTATTTATACATAGTAAACACTGCCAAGTTGATATTATGTCGACGATTTTATTATATTTATTGATGTTATATGGGTAAGTGTAATTCGACAGTACACCTAAATTGGAAGTGTGAGGAAAATAATCTATTAAATAACAGGCGCAACTCTGTATTGTCTCTTAAAAAGATATTTTATCAGTGTCAGGCGACGAACAGTTTTTAATGTTACCAATTTTATGGCTAATGATGATTGAATGTATATGTTATTATATAGACCTAGCCATAAAAAGGCCAGAAATATAATCAAAAGAGTCATATCCAAAGATATCCGCAAGAAGAAATAGAAAATTAAAAGTTTAGTAAAACATAACTTGCAAGTGAATTTAATTTACTTCAAAGATTCGTTAACAATTATTTATCGTTCAAAATTTTAAACTTATTTTAAATATGAAATTTTAATATTTCCTTTTTTTAATACGGAATCATCAACACTTTTATTTTCACTTAATTTCACTTGGCCTATTTAGCAAGCAATTCCTTTTCCTGCATAGATAATAACCGAGGGAATTTCATATGAAAAGTAATATAATAAGCATTAGAAAAGTAATTTATAAGTATTTGTAGATAATAATACATATTATTTAGAAACAAACGTAGTTTAAGCCACTCTGAATGGCTCCTGCCATTGAAAGAGTCTATACATTTACGTATTTTTTTTTTACTGCAATTTTGGAAATATGTGTGAACTGTATGACTTTTATAAAACAGGAATCCTTTCCGTTCCGAATAAAACCCTGCTGGCCACGTTGTTTTATTCTTACTATCAAAGAGTACACGTTTTTGTTCTTGAAAATTTCGCAAATTAAAAAGCCTCTCTCAGTTCCTTTGTGACGCCGCCGTATGCAGAAATAATATCCTCCAAAAAATATTTACTACTCTATACGTAAATATTTTTATTTTAATTAAAAATATTTTTTGTCCCAGTCCGTCACGGTTGTATTATTTTATTTTCGCCATTACAAATGTAATTTTGAAACAAAGACCTTTTTGCACAAATTGATCTCCTAATCAGCATTCTTGGTAAAAGACGATATCGAAACATTTATATCAATCCTTTACACCAGTATAACAAAGTGCGTAGTAGTGTGGATTTTATATCAATCAACAGCCAAATGCTGGACACACCTACATTTTTGGCTAAGCCTAGGAGTGGTCTACGCTGGCCCAAATAATACACAACTAATCTCATACGCGTGTACAAATTATAAAATCATTTATGCTGAAGTTGTGTGACACAATTCTCTGTGAGACCTAAATACGTGATAAAAACTGGGTGATCTCAATAGACTCACCTACTTCTAGTCAACGGAATAAAAGATAAGCCACATTCAGTTAATTAAATAAATTCAAATTACCTTTTCATTCGAATTGAGATATAGTTGAGCATACAAAAGACTGTTGAAAATGTTTTTGCGCCACCGTGCATGTATTTATTTTTTAAGACAGGCACTTGAGTTTTAAATAATTTGCTAGCTTTTGTCCCCGGCTTTGGTTGCTTTCCATCCATTCGGAAACCTAACATTTTTCCAAGACAAAATATTTTTAACCTACCTCTATACACCCTCATTTAAGTCGCCTGAGCTGCTTAGAAACGAAAGAAACTAACAAAATTCATATTCATAACATTGGCAGCTATTCATGTACCAAAATTTTGGAAAAGGATTTAATTATTACGTTTATTAAGAGTCAGAGAGACAATGTGGTCTTTATTTTTAAGAAGATTACTATAAAGAAAAGTATTAAGTAATAATTTCGTAATAGTGAACTTATATTTAGTAAGTCTATGTTAATCGTTAATGTAGCATAGTATAGCCTACAAGCCACATTTTGTTTTGGAAGATTTTACTAAAGTACCTTAAAATTTATTTACAATTTACTATTTATAATAAACCACATACTAAGACCCGAGAATTAAATCCAGGACCTCTAGATCGCAAGTTACATAAATGCACTACGAGACTATAAGGAAGTCTCTATTTTTAATTACCATTTAAATATACTGCTTTATATTCTTTTTTTACGTAAATGACATTTGATTCCGAGTTTTGAAAACGACTCCTTTATTAATGATAATCAACCTTGGCATTTTCGGTCAATTACGCGTTCGGGCTAGTATTTATTCACATTTATATTTTTACTGTATTAGTCTCCGTTGAAATAATATTATAGTATTTCTAAATATGTCTTACAAAAAAACAAGTCTAACAAGAGATAAGAACTTGATCCTACTAAGTTATGTGTATCAGAAACTATGAGAAACTTTTATCCCAATCATTGCGACGCCCGATATAATAATCTCTCAATCAAAGAAAATGCTCATCTTGATAATGTGAATCAATTCTAGCATTTTGAAGATAAATTCTGCCCGATAAATGAATGTATGTGCGTCCACTACCTATCCATTAAATATACAAGCATGGTATTCTTTGCCATCATATCGCGGTAGGATGTTAATCAATATAATTACAACAATCGAGTAGTCACGGGTTGGATTCACCGGTCGGGGTTATTGGATCTTTACTATAAGAAAATCGTAAACACCAGCACGGAGTCAAAAGACTGATGCCTTTTTCGTTGGATTCATAAGAGATAAATAGCAAAATACAGATGCAAGAATGCTCTCCTCGGCTCACTTTTCAGACTATTATATGTCCGATATAAAAATTCTCATAGACAATTTCCCAATACATTTATTATAATAGAAGTTCTTTTATATCATTTTTATAAACGGCAAAAAATTAAAAACACGTCGCAATGTATTTAAATGATGCTTTAAATGGATTTATGTTTGGACTATCAAAATATTCAAATTTTATTGGTTCATCGGACTCTAGTCGAGTACGCTCCCCCAAATTTACGCCCACCCTTAGATAGCAATAAATTTAATATTCGACCACGACTGTATCCTTCAATAAACTTCACATTATAAATAAACCAATTTTAGAAATAAATTTATGAATCATTATCTTATACAGAAATAAAATAATCAAAGCAATAAACTCAGTGTCAACATAAAAAAGCAATTTACGAGAGGAGGTAATGCGAAACCGAAACTAAATTATTAGCCGGGATTTATAGGCCCTAACCTTTTAGGATATATTCGACCAAACAGATAAGTATTTTAGGGGTTGGCGTTTCGAGGGTTGGAACCGTACTAAACTATATTTATAGGGAATATGTGAAGAAATGACGTCAGGTTAGCAGCCGGTCATCGAGGCCCCTACTAAAACTTCGCGCCGTTTATTGTGGACATAAACATAAATCTCACGCCCTATTATCGAGGGCTGGAGGGTTACGCAGACATACAATTATGATAACTTGCAACTCTTACACAACCAATCTCTTAGGCAACACTTCAACATGTACGTCATACGCCTATATAGATAGAAAAACCTTTAAAGTGTCTATAGAAAAGATTATTTTGCAATTAGCATGGAAGCCCATTTTATAATTTATGTATGGCGAACTCAGGGTAGCATTTTTCTTATAACGAACCATGAATATTCATTAATTTATGCATTTTTATAACTAGGATAAATTTTCCTTGGCCAAGAAAAGCTTTTTGATCACAAATATTAAGTTTTAAAAATATTTTGTGGGGTTATCTCTAAACACTTTTTATTTTTCTATGCGCATTATTTTTGTAACATAAAATAACACTTTTACAGCTTATAAGTACTTACCACACAACGCGATTATTGCCAAAAACTTCATTTTTGCGTAACCGCTAATATTCATCATGATTTACATTATATTTAGTTCCGTAACTTTCACTATTTGTTTAAAGTTAAAATTTAGTCACATTATAAAAACATTAATTTCACCATTTCCGATGTCTCTGTGCAAATATTAACTACACTGTGGCACTTTTTGACATATTTTTTAACGAAAATAAAACCACAGACTGCTTTTCAATTTTTAAAAGTTGCCAGTTATTTACAAGTCACCGAACGCGTTCGTATTCCATATTTGAATGATACAGTCGGGGCAGGCGTGCTACCCTCGCTCGGGCCGACCGCCTAATGTCCTTGGTTTTTCCCGCTAGGGTAATGTCATGCGCAGTGTAGTCTCCCCTTAAAAGGGCCTTAAGTGGATTAAGTTTTTAAACTTTGACAATTGATAAAATGAGATCCAGTTTGTTTAGACAAATGATTAACGGGATGTTAAGATTTTTCTTCGGCGCCTTTTAATTAATTAGCTTATTCATTTAAAATGGAATTTAATTAAACAAAAATATATGTTCGTATGAATACTTTTTTGTAAAATTTTATTAAAAAAATTGTATATATTGTATAAGGCACAGACGAGAGTAATAGTTATTATCTGAACCGGAATATGGAGCTTCCGCATTCACATCCGTGACGTATTGTGGTGTGATATCTTATTCTTAGCGCAACAATCTCCGTTGAAATTATAAAAACGTCAATTTCTTTATAGCCCTTGTCGACTTCCGGTACGAAATTTGACTGTCATACCCTTGTCATTATTTGATCAATTCTATTATCATATAACACTCAGTTGGCACTTTTACTGTGATTATTCAAGAGCATATTTCTTATGTATTTCACAGAATCAACTATGGATTTGACACTGTCATTTATTTTTTACTGCTTTGTTGGTTGCTTTGGATAAATTGGCGCGTTACACCAAGAAGTTTAGGGCTCGACTCCAAAGATTTTCTGGTGGAGTGTAAATGTGTACTCCTTGCATTTAAAATAATATTATAACTGAATGTAGGATTACAAATCCACATGTTGTTGTATATCAGCAATAATGAATTATTCTTATGGTGATGATAAATGCAATTATCGTACACAAATTTATCAGTTTTTTTTTAATCAAACCATTTCGTGTGTCAAGACAATTTTTATATTGTTATTTGATAAATATAAACTCTTAAGTCCGAGTTCGACAGAGTTCACTATAGAGATAAAAGGTGTGACTGGAAGTACATTAAGTTAAATATTATTAAGTTCGCAGAATTACAACAAAAGATTGTGAAAGCAGCAGATCATTGAATAGACTTTGATATCAAATAATCTTAATTTAAAACCTTTTTTGTATATCTGTAAATAATCATACCCAATATTTTCGTTTTAACGTAATAAGAGTTTGAATTTGGAAGCTAACGAACTGTGTTAGCAACTTAGTTTTTTGCCTACTCGATTTTATTATTTCTACTTTTTAATTATATTTTAGCTCATATCTTTTTACTAAATCCTTTTTGTAGAAAAACGTAACTGCTAAAATGTACCAACACTCCGCTGAACCGAGCGCTGGCTAAACTTTGTGTAATTTCGCTCTTAAATGTGAATTTCAGTTTCTGTTGTATCTCGGCTGTAGGCAAGTTTTGGAAATTAAACCCCTGCTTGCTATTATCCCACCGGAGCGTGGGATTGGCGAAAAAATATATGTACACGTAAATGGAAATTTAACTTTACATGCTATGTTTACCCTCATGCTCGGCTGATGTCATAGCTTCTGGGTAATATAATATTTGAATTAAGTCCATGGCGTATTGACAATGATTTCTGAAGTTGTGCTCTTAATACACCTTTTGACAAAAGGTCCTTTTGACTAAAGAGTGTTTTGATATTAAGATCTTTGCATGAGAGCTCTATATGCAATCCTTGCTTAGCGTTTAGTACTTAGACTTTCATCTTTTATTTGTATGGGACTATATGTTTATTATTTGATGAAGCAGTGATGGCCTCGAGGTTTGGGCACGCGGTCGAGAATCTCGCCGGTCGCGGGTTCGAGCCCCAGGCACACACCTCTGACTTTTCGAAGTTATGTGTGTATTCACATTGAATTATCACTTGCTTTAACGGTGAAGGAAAACATCGTGATGAAACCTGCACACCTAAGAGTTCTTAGAAATTTCTTAGGTGTGTAGTCCGCCAACCCGCACTAGGCCAGCGTGGTGGACTATGGCCTGAAACCCTCTCAATGGTAGAGGAGACCCGTGCTCAGCAGTGGGCGTATATGGGTTGATGAAGAAGAAGAAAGATATGTTTATTTTATTAGGATTTAACATAAATTTACTGTCTTGAGTTAAAGTTTATGAACTAACTGTTCATAATCACATGTTCATATCATGGTCGAGTTGTATATTACTCACACCATTTCCTTATTTGATTCTGGACCGCGATGATTGTGGTACAATGCCACATACTCCATTCGAACACAATAATCTGTTGACATGTCTGAGAATGAAATATTTATCCGTTACCAAATATATAATTCTCATTGAAGTTCTGTAAGGAGTATATATATGTGCCTCTAATGCAACCGTGCTCAATATCATGAAATAATGTGTCCATGGAATTTGAACCCGTCAAATCTAACTCGGTATTTTTGGGTGAGAGCGCTAAAATACCTGATACTTTTAGAGTGCATTGTGCATTCGACATTTAATAAATTAATAATAACAAAAACACCTCCGAAGTAAATTCAAAGAAGTATAAGCAACAAACACACACTCTCTTTCTCGATAATAGAATCATTTTCGATTTCAGTACGATTGAATAGGGTGTGGAACAAGCCGTTAAGGGTTCAATACAACTGAGTGGCGCAACTTATCAAACTGCAATATTTCACGCTGATCTGAAGCAAACAATTCGGGAACAGATAAAAAAAATTGCCACTGTTCAACTTTTTTGGGGGAGACAAACACCCAACAAGGAGTGAAAGTAATTTATTCCTCGTACGTCATATTCTACGCCCGGCGGGGCTGTCGTAAAGTTTTGCCTACACGCACCTACATAACACTGAAATTTCATACGTGTCAAATAACAAAAAGTTAGCACTTTGACCTCGCATCCAATCGGTGGTAAGAAAAAGGGATCCGCTCTGTACAAGCGGCTTGGAACGCCGGATTGTTGAAAGAGGAGCGGTTTTAGCGGTTTATGTGAGTGTGCTTTAAGGAACGTTAGTGCTCATAAAATGTCAAGTATACGCTGGCTCGCGGGCGGACCCAGTAACACGACGCTCGCCACCTGTTCACTGAAAGTTTTTCCCTTAACTGTTTATCTTTATGCTGACTTGACGAGGATATTGAGTAAAGCGATTTTTAAAAAGGACATATTTCGAAAATCCTCAGGGAACATCTACGTTTTATATGATATAAGGAAGGAGTCACCTTTTATAATAAACGCTCGGTACAGTCAAGAGAAGGTCCTCCAATGTCTCCAACAGATCACTGTGGAGATAATTGGGGGAGAACCTTTGTTTAGCATTCTAGCATAGAACTTCTGTTGCCTAATGGATAGACATTAAAGAGAATTGCTTTTATGGCATTTATCCAAAGCTACCTGATAGATGACAAAATTTTATATAAACTACAAAATAATTTAAAGTGTCTTTTTCTGCTTACCGGAGCTAAGTTTTAATAACTTGTAAATAAATTTACCAATATATCGTAGACCTTATAAGTACCTTAAGACCTTAGAGTAATATACAGTAATTATTGATGGCTTTAAATTTTAGTATAATCGTAATATGATGGTAAATTCCGTTTCTTTTGAAATGTTCTTATTTCTTAAATGAAATGAAATCAACGTATTACAAAATTGACTAGATACGAATGTGATTGACCCTTTTTACATGAAACTACTGCTTGAATCAACATCTATTTCCATCAAACTTATACACAACTTTCAGTGTATATTCACTGCTAATAAATAAACGAAACGCTCATGGCTCAAAGCGTCGTACGGTAAAAAGATAAATTTTACCGGTTTACTCTCGCGGGCAAAGCTGCGAAATCCAAGTCTAAACCGAATGTAACTAGACACGTCGAGAGCGAACTCTTTGCTCACTGTTATTCTATTGGTCATCAATAAACGTGTACTGACTATAGAGTTGACGAGTACTAACATACGTATATTAGTTAGATATCCTTTAAATTTAATAGATTTTTGATATCAAAAGCTATAACTGTGAAATTTCCACCAGTTTTAAACGCAAGTAATAAGATAGGAGCATAAGAGTACTAAAGCTCCGAGAAATGCACTAACATTTAATATCGATTCACGCAGCATAGCTTAACCGCCATAAAAATATGTAGATCATAAAAATGTGCAGCGGAATTTCAATTGAAATACCCTTTATATTTTTGTTTCAATGAAATTTGTGTTATTGTATCAGTTAACCATTTAAACAATACAAACGAAGTAGATACTTACGCCGATTACGTATTCCACACACTCCGTAAGAAACTTGCCATTGCCCCGCGGTACGCCACTTCTCGTTTATTATAGCTTTCCGGTGTAAGACGACACCGTAAATTTCTATATTATTGATCCTTATAACGTGGTTTGTGATTCTATGATATTACCTCGTAAGATAAAGTGACATAAAACGGCCGATTCCTGCTTTATTGGCTCCTTGAAGTTTTTATAGTGGCGGGGTAAAGTATCAAAAATATTTTTCCCGTGTCGCATCGCACGCTCCGTTTTCAAACGCTTCGGACGTTAGCCGTTTTACTGTATTATTTTTACGTAACACAGTTTGCAATCAACTATACGGAAAATTAATAATTCCAGTACACAACGCCTATCAATTGTTAGTAAATTCCGATAAATTGAATGAACAACGTTTTTGCCAAACGTACGAGAGATTTGGCATTAATTCAAGTTCATAAATTGGAAGCACGATTGCGTTATTTTGTTTTTGTTCATTCCTTAATTTCTCCTGATCGCAATACAATAAAAATTTAACAAACAAACTAACAAAAGCAGCATTCCAGTGTTGTTCAGTGGAACAGAAAGCATGGTTCATGTACTCTTTTTCTCCTGTAACATTGGGTTACTCGAGCGTAACTCGAAGAAGCTAATGAACAAGTTTGTATAATCGTATCAAACGGCAAGAAACTTCATCTCTCATTTCTAGATATTTTACTTCGACGGCGCCATGTGACCATGGTTACTTTATTGCTCTTTAATGTAAAAAAGAAGCTTACATAACACAAACTTATGCAACAACACCTACGCGGCAATCCAATATATGTAGATTTCTCTACTTTATGTTTATTTAAGCTGTTTTGTTTTCATTTTAATAAAATTATTATTCAAATTATCTGTCTCATCCTATTCTTCTAAAATATATTCCCAGCTCTTCTTAGTCACATGAAAATATGAATATAACCAGCCCTAAACATGTAAACAAATGAGAATGTGAACGGATTTGTTTGTATTCAAGCTTTTCTCCAGACGCAAATTCATAGTCGGGGCGCAGTTAGATGTTTCGCGGGTTGAGAACGGAACAGCGGGTAAGACACTGAATGTAACGATGTTTGTATGCTCCAACTATGTACAACATAGATTCATCCCTTGAGAAATTCCGTAGTGGCAAAATAACGTTCAGAGTAAAGCTTTCAATCCGACGCTCACTCGAATGGGATCAGACATAAATGCTGCTCGCTTTTTACCAATCATATATAATACGCTGCTTCTTATGCATTTTAATTAATAAACCTGACCTTTTTTGTTACGTTTTCCCTCATAAAATTATTATTATTCTTATCTGAGTCCCTATTGGTTTGAAAACCCATTGTTTCTATGGAAGCGTTGCTTTTCGGTTAGATGTAGGGTACAGATAGAAAAGAACTTTGTTTTTCAGCTGGGATTTAACTATCAGAAATAGTAATGGATAAAAATAAAATTAAAAGGTGATGTTGTGAATTGAACCAGTGACACAAACATATTTTGATGTTCTCAAATAGTTACAAATGGTTGCTCACCCTTTTAAATGCATTTTAACTTAAGTTGTCGTTTAAACTAGTTTGAACAAATATACCTAAAAATTGTAAAATGGTATACATATAAATATATGTATAATCATTCATAAAATGTTAACACTGTTAGTAATGGTAGGTCTCAATCTATATTAGTAGTTTTAGATAGTCATTGTCACTATTGGAATGCAATAATGACGCTGTGTTTCCATAATCAGGTACAGTGCTAGCAAGAACAGATTACCGTATCACGTTTTCGGTTGAACAGAGCTAGATTATGCACCATATTCCTATTATATATGTTATTGTGTAACGAGAAATAGTTGTGTGCATCATGTAATTTTGGAAATAAAGCTTGAGATAATAATACAGTGATAAAAAATACATAGCAAATAAACTTCAAATCTCTGTGCTACCCTTTTTACGACATATTAACAGTTTTGATAAAAACGTTTCCTATCAAAAGTCAAGTTATAAAGTACTCACAGGATTTCTAAACAAAGCCGCTATAATTTCTGCTGTTTATGTATTATACGAGTCATAACATGGTGTAGCTAATCTAGATTGTTGTATAAAATACGGCATACCTACATGGTGCACATTCATACTCATAACTTTTAGAATTTGGGTTATCCTTTGTTTAATCTACATGTTAACTGGAGCACGGCCAGTATTACTTTATACGGCGTCTAATGCATATACGACCTATATTATCGTTTGAGCTAAAATGTACGTTTACGTCTATGTGTTCTTAAAAAGTCCGCAAAGCCCGGTTGTGTTCACTCTCATACCCCTTTAAATCCGCTGTCTGAGAAAATGGGACCAGACATATCGTATGTTGGTTACTTGTTTCCATTTTAGAGTAAAACAAGCCCTATAATTCGTACCGTGAACATCTCGTGCTAACATTAGGCAATAAATTGTTAAGTAAAACTGCTACATTAAAATTCGTTGGTTTTATCGTATGAATAATGAGCAGAGATTTGTTATATAAAAAAATATTCATTAGGGTTTTTTATAATATCAGCGTTCTCGTTCACAGTCATGTTATAATTTCCCTCGAAACGCGCTTTGTTGATTTCAACAAGGGTTTTGACGAATCTGTAGTAGTGTACCAGGATATCGTGTTTCTTAGTGTAATTCTTTTTATATTTTTCCATGTATTTATGAAATAAATCTTCTGCATTGTCCAAGTCGTAGAATTCTGTGACGTCAACTTTCTTTATGTTTTTATTTCTC
The DNA here is from genome assembly GCA_030295005.1 of Cephonodes hylas. Taxonomy (NCBI): domain Eukaryota; kingdom Metazoa; phylum Arthropoda; class Insecta; order Lepidoptera; family Sphingidae; genus Cephonodes; species Cephonodes hylas. The sequence continues at coordinate 6,062,361 of AP025368.1, forward strand.
AGAGCTTCCGACTCTCCACGGTTATTAATATCGATAACTGTGAACATAGATGATAAACACATAACATCATTTTATTTTACGCTTTATTCGAGGGAGAGTAAAAGTCATTTCAGAACACGTTCATATTAGAAGCATCTATGTTTATAGTTAGTTCATACTCGTATGCATAACTATATTAATGCGATTAAAACTACTATTTTCTGCCAATTTTTTTCTGCGATTTTTTTTCTGCGAAGATGTTATACACTTGTAAATGCTTACTTACATGGTTGGACAGTAACAGCATAACGTTGTTTAATATTCTCCGAATCAATATCTGAGTGCACGTTAAGTGTATAAAGCGTTCCGTTTCCCACTTTTTTATTTAGATCATCGATTCTATGGACATTTCGCATGAAATTTTCGTAAGCGTTGTGTTCGTCTTCTCCATTTCTATATGCTTTGTTATACTTCTTTTTGTAGAAATTAAACATCTTTTTTATATCGTCCGCAGTGTAAATATCCGAAGTTACCAAATTGAAACAACACAATAACATTAAATACAGAAGAATCATGTTAAAATTATAAATGTGCTACTAAAACGTACATTAATGTTCTAGGCTTTATCTGAACAACGAGTCCTCAATTGATTCTGCAATTTTGCCTTTCGTCGCGCCATTAAATTGATTTCTATCACGATAGCCAATCACTTTCTTATGAGCATCGCACGAGATTATGTATTTTCAGTTGAAGCCCCATTTGTGAACGGCATAAAGAAAATTTTATCGAGTAATCACAAATCTACCGTGAAATAGACGCATAGGAAGCCGGCACGGTGTAAGTATCAAGGAACTGTCAATATTAAATCTTCCGTTATCCAACATTGTATCGGAACAAAAGGGAAAGATTCCAACAAACTGTTCGAACGAGGATAATTTGCATTATTAACAGAAAAAGAAAAGAGGCAGACGTGAAAATAGAACTATTGGCTATGTTTTGCTATCAGGGGCGCGAAATAATATGGCCTTCAAGGGCCTATCGAACATTTCGAATGGGAGCTCTGTTTATCACTACCTTTCACATTTTTCCCGACCTTCCGTAGGTGAAAGTAAATCTTCAGCAGTCACTGCCAATACTTGCTCTTAGTGTCTATGTTTTTACTCATCTCCTTTATTTTCTACTATTTGAGCACGTATTTCAAATGTCACATTGAAAGACTAGTCTGTGGTACTGCCAAAAATTCCCCAGTTTTAGGCGAATAGGGAAAATAAATTATTGTCGCGACCTTTAGGCCTTATAAAGGTGAAGTTTAATGTATTTTTATTAGTAGGATACGCAGAAAATCAATATGTTTGCTTCATCATATAGGCTATATGATTTCAATTCAATTATTCGTCAACAGAAATTAAATGTTAAAATAAATATTTATGCACCCTACTTTACATAATGTCAGTTTTTCACCTTATATGACCACGTATGCCTATTCAAGCACGAATAAACCGTATTCCATGTTTAACGAGTCACCGTTCTACTCCAGTACATGTTTTCTTCGGCGTACAATATGAGGCAATTATAAAAACTTCTCAATTAAGTTTTCTTATTATAGCCTCGATACATCTATACTAATATTATAAAGCTGAAGAGTTTGTTTGTTTGAACGCTAGGATCTCAGGAACTACTGGTCCGATTTGAAAAATTCTTTTGCTTTTAGATAGCACATTTATCGAGGAAGGTTATAGGCTATATATCATCACGCTACGACCAATAGGAGCGGAGCAGCAATAAAGAATGTTTCTAAATCGGGGACTTTTTCCTTTTTGTGAGCTTCCGCTGCGTACGGTGCAGAAACGGTTAAAGTTTCGCTAAAATAATGTATGACAGAATTATTCCCCTTTAAAAATTCTAAAAGAAAGTCCGCGACAGCATATGTCTATCTTTTAAGGTTGGCTCACTATAACGTTTTTTATTCTAACCAAATTTATTTTAAATAAAGCATTATTTGTGAAGGTGTTTTTACAAACATGATATTAATCCTTATCCAAATAAATACGTTATTCATTACAAGTATTTAATGCAAAATAAATTTGTCCTTTACATCATTTGATTTCAATGAGTATCTTAGAAGATATCGCAGTTTCAAAATAATGATCAAGCGCGCAATAATGATACTCAAGGCGTCGACCGGCGCGTTACGGTTTCACGTTGAAACAATTTGACCGATTGTATAATTTTTGTATATATAAGCAAATGGGGCTCTGCGGCGTAAAATACTACAACTTATTTTCTTTCTGAACCCAACCCTGTAGTCCACGCAGACGGAGTTGCGCGCAAAAGCTAGTATTATATAAAACATAACCTCACGCTTGTATCCTCGAAAATAGACGAATTCGCAAAAATAAAAAAACACTACTTAATCAGGGAATTAAACTCGAGACTCTAGTTCGCACGACACACATCTTCTAATGTTTAAACTCAATCTAAACTGAAAAGATAATAAAACTAGTATTTCATAAAGCAATAACAAACTTAGACTGGATTAATCCAGTTTTTCCAATCAACAAACCGTTTGCAGTAATCATTAAATTTAATATTCATACGTAATCTAGGACCGACGCTATCACGTCCAGGGGAACGAATTTAATTCTGCCCCTTTGATCTAATGTAATATTCCCGGCGTTAACTTTAAATGCGTTAGGCCCATCGGTAATCTCTTCATGCTACATCTAAAGCCGGGTGATTAAAATTTTCCCTCATTAGGAATACAAGCTATTTGGTGGAACTGTGTTGGATTAATTATGCTCAATTTGTTCGATACCAACGAAGTCGCTGTAAATAGGATCTTCGTCCATTAATTTCAATTTGTCATTGTCTCGGACTACATTCTTTTTAATGAGAGGATGAGAATAAGAAAAAATGGATTTGTATTTTTGGTTCCTTGATTGTATATTGCAGACGGATGGGGACACTTGGTCCATAAAATTAACTTGATCGTTCTCCTATGAGTAAAACAGTTCAATTCATTTAAAATAATTAAGTAACTCGCATTTGTTAATATTGATACATCTTATTCTATTATTATCACTTTAACTAAAACATAAAAAAGATCCGACGCAGTATGAACAAGATGAACCCAAGAATATGTGCTTATGACCACGTACCTACCAGTTTTAAACCCTCATTCTCTCTTTACCTCTCCCTCTTCCCATTTGTTTTAAAGACTGTCAACGCACTCACAGCTCCCCAGGTGTTGTAAGGATTTATGAGACGCATTAAGCACTCATCAAACTTAGCGAGCCCTCTTTTTTTTCTCCCATGTCTACTCAATTTAAATATTATTATCATTCATATCTTTGGAGAAAACTAATTATTATCCTGGTTGCCTAAGAGACTTCGCCCTTGGCGATAAAGCCGCCAATTGTACTTATTTGTTTACTGTATCTGATTTATTTTTTCCTTTTTTTGTGTACAATAAAGTTTTAAATTAATAAATATATAAATATTAATATAATTAACGTCTCTTCTATGTCTTCTATTGAGTATGATTCTTTTTATCCCTACAATCCCTACTTCTATTGATCCCTTACAATTGATAAAAAAATAGTGATGCCTTCAAAGGTTTAGGTGCGTGATCGAAAATCTCGGCGGTCGAGGGTTTAAACACCAGGCATACATATCTGACTTTTTATGTGGCGAATTATACTTTAAAAAGGGCTGCAGCCTGCATCCAATGACGTCGGAGGACCTTAAATTTCGTTGATTTTTATCAAAAAAGGATCATACTATGCTATGTCCTATGAACATACTACTATGCTAATAGTTAACCATATAAAAAAATCATTTTCCATTTTTAATGTACCAAAATGTGGGTTTTGATACGGTTACATAAAATACAATTCTGCAATTAAAATTCATTTCACAACAAATAATAATAAACAATGAAACTTTAATTCTCACGTTTTCTTTAAATTAATTAAAAAACTAAGCCGATAAAGAGAAAGTTTACCATTACGTTAAGCGTGTTTAACCGATGTTTCCCTATCGTTTTAAGTACATTTATTTTTGTTCTTTTCCATCCACGCAGCCGCTTTACCGATTCCCTTTTCATATACCATCAAACCCAACGCCGTGAATGATTTATTACTATCAGTGAGCATGAGCCACCGCTAACGAATTTGAAAAAAAATATTATATAAAATTATAACGCGGAATAAATCACTGTATTTTATGGCGTAAACGAAAGGATCGTATCAGATAGCCTTTGGAACGGGAGGGGGGTGATTGTATAATAAATGACGTCATCATAATTATTTACCCAAGGGCCCGGTCTTGTAATTGGGAACGTCCGATCATAATGAAAATACGTTTGGTCATCAAAAATTTTAGGAACTCAACAAATTAATGGGGACGTGAAAACGATCACAAAATTGATTGGTCGCAGGGTTTGAGGCTCGCTGCTTATTTAAACGCGTGTGGCTATCAATTTTAGAAGACACATTAATGTTTTTAGTCATTTTGTGAGATTATCCTATGAGAAATGATATCGCCACAGGTGTACTTATAATATGCTCGTACATTATATCTGTATTAGTATAAATATTTTAAAATAGCATTAATTTCATTTTACAAATTATGTGTCCGTATTATGTGACTCAAAATATTCTATGTAGGTATAAAATTCTAATCACTTGCTAGTTGGAATACTAACCACTACTATCAGCAACAATTATCCGGAATATCCTGCAGTTTTAATGAAATGGAATAATTGAAACCACCAGTATACTAACGTAATAAGCTGTTATCAAACACGTATGAGGTTTCAAGGACATTATTAAGGAAACTGATAATAACGGTCTGAAGCCAAACTAGGAAGTTTAATGTAATATGTAAATCAGTAAGCAGAATGAAGGGCATATTAGCAAGTACTTAATGAATATTTCATTATTATGATTAATTGAACTTTATCGTATATACATAAGTACAGAAAGTATATGATAGCCTAATATATAATACGTGATATTTACCTAATAAGGTAGCAACCTAAGGTTCTCGGATTTGATTTCAAAGCGCACACCAATTTTTTCATAAAGTTATGGGAAAATCTTTCGTAAGTATGTTGAAAATATCTATCTCATGAAGTCTGCATATAAATAATATATCAACCTGCATCCTCTTTTTTTCTAATCGAGGTTCCAATAATAAATTGATGTGTTTCGGAAAATTTGTCGTCCGATTCTTCCAGCAAAGGATGGGGTCGAACAATTTTAAGAGAATTCCCATCCGCCGATCGAATATGGTAAAATAAGTGCTGTTTTACTTGGCTAAATTAAGATCGCAAGTCCGGTATGAGTAGAAATAGTTACAAAATCGGCGTGAAGTACCATTTTTCTGGTAGAAGGCTAGTTATCCGGATAGCGTGACTCATGCAATGTACCGTTTTCTGCGGCCGTTCTTTATTCACCCGGCAAAGAACAAACTTACTATCAAAGGCCAGAACGGTATCTCCTCTAAGCCAGGTTTAAAAGACTACAACTACGCACGTTGCGGCATTAAAATACGAATTCCATCAAAGAATATTAAGATACTACATCATAAAAACTAATCACGCCTTAGAAAGTAACCTCTGAAGCGCATAAACATTATTCACGAGCAAAGCGTAAAATATTGTTAACAGGCACCTATGTTTAATCCCGAATAATTCGACGTGTCGTGATCGCCTACCTTATGGTGGTATTATTCTTGTACAGGCCGTTTGGAGCGTCCATAATACGTGACTTTTTTCGCAGATGAGAAGACAGCAGCTCGCGACTAACACTTTATCGGGGTAAATTGATTTTCTACGGGAAATATTGTAAATTTTCGAGAAACGCTCGGATGAACGCTGTGTCAGCGAGACGTCAGTACACCCGGCGAAATGCGATACTACATAAAACTGCTTTCAGCTTATTCATTTATGCTTTTTGTTTGGTTATATTGTGCTGTAGGATTTTTAACAATTATTTTACTTTAGTTTGTACTAGTTTATAAGCAAACAGACATTTGCACATACTTATAATTTAATTAATTTAAGATATTTTTTAAGCCACATGTAGTATGAACGTGCCGGCTTATCCGAGACAGAACCACTATCATAAAGAAAACTTACGTAACTTACTAGTTTGTTTTTCCATTCGATTTCAGATTCATTGTCTATCTCTTCACCAAGCACTTCTCCTTAGATGATAAACAAAAGTACAGATATTGTACGCTATGCATTTTTAAAGTGCAGTTTGCCTCGAATAGTGACATCGACTTAACCTTTAAGTACACGCGTTGTTTCAGATAACGTAACGTCACGCGTGGGGTCCAGAAGTATCCCCAATATACATTTACGTGTATATTCAAACTTACTAGATATTTTTTTAAGACCGTTTAAGATTTTAAGAAAACACATTATAATATTTATGAAAAGTATTAATTAATCAGAAAACAATCAGTTTTTAGACAGTAAGGAACATTTTTATCAAAAATATAATCTTGTACATAGAATTTTTAAGACACATGTTTAATGTAGTAAAAATAAACAAAAGAGTCAAATTCTGACTAACGTAATATTTTTTTCTAATAAAATAAGAATCAAAAGCAAGTAATCGTAATAAAAAATTAAAATAAAAGTTATAGAAAAAAAAATGACAGTTCTTGAAATGTACTAAACTAAATTAACGTTAAAAATTATTCTTTGGGTAGTCATGGTAAACAATAAGTAACTTCTCCCGAATGAGGCTTGCAAATAGCTTTCTTGCAAGACTTACAGACAATTGCACTTTTTTATTCTTGGATCATCCTTGAATCTATGTATTAATGCACGCCTCACGGTCACTTATATCACCCACCTCTTCCAAAATATTCTTTGAGGGTTGTCTCCTATGCCTTCGCTTTAAGAGTCACTAAAATTGTGAATAATTTGTACAATTTGATTTTCGGTTAGACGACGACTCATTTTTCCATTTATACAACATCAATTCTGAAAAAGAAACAAATAAAAACATAACTAAAGTGAAAAAAGTTACTACGTTAAATCACGGGTGGGGTCTGCAGGTATCCCCACGTAAGTAAAAATGTAACTTACCTAAGCAGAAAAGCGACGAAAGTCTACTTACCGTCAGATCTCGCGACGCATTGAGATTAGCCGAAAATGCGCGATCGTAATTTGTCAATTTTAAAAAATACCGTTAAAAAACAGTGCGTGGGGTCTGCATAGACCCCGCCCGTGATGTTAAAGGTTAAGTCTTTTGTATAAATTTATCAAATATAAGGAATGAGGGTTTTTATAAATGAAGAAGATAAAAGAGCACGAGCCTAGATTATCTGCCAACAGAAATCTTAGAAATGTAGTAAACAACCCTAAAAGGACACTTACAAATTACGAGTTTGCTGATGTGTAAAGAACTCTTCAACTGTCCCACGATGTATCCAGTTATAAAAGATGGACGACATCAACGCAACACATGCGAACTAAATCCCAAACAAAGTTTCTAGTATTAAATTAAGCGTTGATGTATGACCAACGTGATTAACCCTCGAATTTCGGCACGGAATTACGGCAGTTTCAGACGTCGCCAAAACTTTTCTTTAGGTGATAAACGTTCTCACAAATTGCCCACATTTATACGGAGCTGTAGAAGCCTTCGCTAATGTGGTCCTAGTGGAATTTCTCTTTGTGAGCCGCATATACGGCCGACGCATTCATTCATACAACATTGGACTTTACCCAACACTCTTTGCAAATGAATTGAGTTAAAATTGTGCTTTAAAAGCATTTTATGGTTCGACGCGAGATTATCGGAAAATATTCTCGCGGAATTAATTTCATTCCATTCAATTATAATTATCGCGTAAAGTATACACGATTGTTTTGATCGAACGTGGTGTTTTGTAATGAAACAATTAAATATTCCAATAATTTTGTACCAGCGACGATATTTTGTACAAAATATAAATTAGGGATTGTTTGAACAACTCTATTGTCTCTAACTTTTACATAGGACTCGTATTACAACAGTTTATTGTATTTTGCTCATTTAATACAAATACTTTCTTTGTATGAAAAGGCTTTATTATGATTAACTTTATATTACTTTATGTTGTTTATTTAATCTGTTTTTCTCGTTTAACCCTACACTGCATTCAGTGCCATATATGTCACAACCAATAAAATTGATATTTTTTCTAAGTTGAACCTAGGGACGAGATCTATAATTATGATAGCTTATTAATTATAATCAATGACAATCAATTAGTACCTTTATTCGAGTTAGATGGCAGTACCCCCTCGCTCAATTAGCCGTTTAACTGAAAGAATTGATAATATGCCGTGGGCGGTGCGAACGATATTTAAAAATACAGAAAAATAATAATTATTGACGGAGTGCAATAGTGAAAAAAATGTTTTTATATCGAGAAAACTGTGTACTAAGCAAATGTAAGTATTATTTTTTGATTTGACATTGTTTTGATACTAAAATTTTATAATTACTGGTTGTTCCCGATATGTCACTTCATGCAGTGATGGTCCAAATTTATGTATGTTTAATAATGTCGATATGTTTTTTTAATTTTCGATAATGGCGACGAAAAGTTTATCTAGCAATGAAATCCTAAATTATTTGACAATACCATCAGGCAGCGAAGACAAACTAGACTCCTTTGAGGCTGAAAGTGATGATGATATTGCTGCAATTCGAACTATCGTCAATCAACTTTGTGAAACGTTTAGCGATGCTGATGATGAACAGCAATATGATTCTTCAATCAGGTATGATCTCGTTACACCATTATCAAGGTCATATAATAAATAAATACATTCAATAGTCACATACACAGTTCTGACCGCACACTAGGATACAAGTCCTGTGTCGTGGGTATCAGAGACTACGAGGGACTTATTCGGTCTCACTAACACCCAGACTCGAAAAAAATATTTATCTCGGTGCGGGGAACAAACCCGTAACCTCTCGTTTCACAAACTGATGTCAAGCCAACTGCACCACGGGGCTGTCAAATATAATGATGTAACTGATATGCAGCAGCATATTTCAAACCTCTGGAGATTCAAGTCCTGCAGTTCCAATTACGTCTAGATTAAGTGCTATACGAGCACGGCAGGTTGTGAAAGAAAGAAGTGGTACTTGAGGCTTTATTGCCATCTCCTCGATATCGCCACCATAAACAGTTGGTTGCTATATAGAAGAGTTGGGGAGATGCGACAAGAAGCAACGCCGCCAAAGTTAAAAGACTTATAGTTAGGATTGGCAAAAAACCTCTTCATGAGTGGTTAGTCAATGAAAAAGAAAAGAGGCCGACCGTCTTCTGCTAGTAAGGACTTGATAGAGAAGAAAAGAACGAGAGCCAATGGTGCGAATCTTCCTCCTCGTGACGTAAGGCGTGATGGTGATATGTAAGGACAGAAACACCAACAATGCAAGTATCTTTGCTGCAAAAGAAACTCATTTGTTTTGTTCGAGAAATGCGGGGTCGAACATTGTGTCAACAAAGATAAAAAATGCTTCCGTCTCTGTCATCTCTAGTATTGTACTAAACATACATCGGTAGGTCAATGCATGTTGTGCCATATATGGAACAAAATTAAAAAACCGTTTTTTTCCATTATTATTTATGATTTATTTTTTTAATTATTTTTTCCGTATTCTAGACCAAAACTATTAGTAGATAAGATTTTTTTTCTTTCGAAAATAAAAATCATGCAGTGTAGGGTTAATTTAATTTGCTAATTAGCATTACTTCGCGAATGTTATGCAATATAATTTTTACGCTATTTCATTTATTATGTTTAATGAGGCCCTTGCTTTGATGCACTCATTTATAAATAAAAAATAAATTCAACTTTTTAGGATCGCGATCAAATGAGGCATAGTTTTGGGAGTCGCTGTTTATGTTAGTTAAAATAATGTTCTTTTAAAGCAAGGAGATAAGTTTACTTAAGAAAAATAACTTCCAACCGAGATTTGTAAGAAGGCGCGTCTAAAGAAGAAATAAAGAGAGAGTTCTCTATTATCACTTGAATAAATATTTGATTACTTTGTGTTATTTTATCGAATTTTCGTTCATAAAGTTATGCATAATTGAAAAGACTAAATGTGTTTGCGTCAAATGTGTTTTTAATTTAATATTAACTCAAGCAGGGGTTAAAACAAAACAGCAAACCTAGCGATTCTTGTCACAAGCCAATACATATAGGCAAAATGTTCGTACCGGATTACTGGAATGTTTAATTTATCCCGCACTAACTGTTGGAAGCCATCAAGATTTTCGCGACAACGTGACGAGCAGCCGCATCGAACGCGTCGTTGAAATTTGCAATTTACCGCGAGCAAAACCTATTCCTGTGAAAAATGCAGCCAGCCCAGTCTCACCGCGGCAAAGTCACGTTCCGCGGACAGTGGCGGTTAGTGAGCGGCTATCGACCGCCCAGATATACCGTAAAAGAACGTATAAGGTGGAATCACCGTGCGAAAAATGAAATAAATGGCAAGAATTTCTTCGAAATCCCTATTACACACAGTTTGGAACTGAAGATCTTTTTGTTACAATGAATAATGCGAATTCTGAACACTGGTGATAGGAAACTTGAAAACAAAATTTGGAATTGGCGTGGATCAATAAATAAATAATAAAAAATACTATATTTAACAACGTAAAATGTTGGACACGGACTGTCTTTTGTTAAAATCTAAACAAAACCTCGTAATTTACACGTTTTTTGCGTAATTTAATGTTTCAAATTATATTTATTTTTATTTGTTATAGCTGCTATATTTACAGTAATAAACACTGCAACCAAGTCAACAACCTACCAATAACAAATATAGCAATAACCCTATTGCTTACAGCAACCGCTGTATACACAATACTATAAAACTCTATAGAAAAACACAAATAGTACCAACTACATGTCTCTTTATAAGACAATATGATTGTCTCAAAAATTGCTTAGGGCGAAGGGCGTTGACGGGTGACGACGACACAGTAGACTTTAGATCAGTAGTCAAAACAGGATTATATTCCTCTTAATATTATGACAAAAAAAAGTAAGTGACTACTTTGTGGTCTTACCAGACTAATGTGAGCAAAACGAGTAGAGGCTACTGGGTCTCTGGCGAGAATGTGTAACTTCTGTTGAACCTGTTTTAAGCCGGAAATATGAATACACAGACTTAAACCTCCATTCGGTGCACAGCGTATGCCAATATGAATAAATAAATACAATAACCCAATAATCACTTACCATGTTCCAACCCCACGCTAAGACACAGGTCTTGTGTCATGGGTATCTGATACTCAACAAGATTAAGACTAAATGAAAATTATTAATTTTAAAACAGCAGTAAACAAAAGTATTTAAAGGAACTAGGGTATTTTTTACAGGCCGGCTTCATTGTTTGAAGGCAAACAAACGTCAGGCGTGAGTATTAGGGCGAAGAGAATAAAATGCAGTTAACTTAATCAACGTATAATCGAAATAATATCGCTATTAAGTCTGTAACATTATAATTATTCAATTTAGCGCGACACTCCACCGAATACGTGGTACTATCTTTTGATCACGACGGATTTCCCAAAAACGTCTTGCCGTCGTTCCTTGACACTTTTTCGTACCAGTCGCCGGTGTTGTGTCAGAGTGGCAGGCTGTAGCGGGATTGCCACTCTAAAAAAACATAAGCGCCGACATATTTTATAATAATTATTATTTATGTTTACACATGAATTTGTTTTGAGTTTGGGTGTGTGTAAGATCGAAAATTTTCTAATAATTTCGGGTACCTACGACACAAGACCCGTATCTTAGTATGAAGATAAAACTATGTATGTGACTGTAGTGTATTTAAGTAAGAAATTCTTTTTTAATCCAGTATTATACAAATAAAGTTTAGAATTTACGACGAAAACAATTGAAATGTCTGCTCTATAGAAATTAAAAATGTTGTATAGCTTCATAAAATTCGTTTTGCGATTACATCAAATTGGTTTTATTATGATCATACTTTATTAGAAAACTATTAAATCGGTTTCTCTCGTAATATTATAAACGACATAATAAAATAATTCGCTTTAATTCAATTGGAATACAACCGAACTTGTTGTTCAAAATTAAATTTTCATACAAAAATATTTCAGAGTAAAATTATTTACGTTTAATTCTACTATTGCGCAAAACGTTCTCGAAAAAATATATTGCCAATGAAAGGTTTTGAGGACAGCGCAAGTTTCACGACCGTTCACAAAGACTCCACAGACATTTCAACAAGAGCGGATCATATTTCTACGTTTCCAATAGAACAAAAGAATGTTTTATGAGTTTTTGGTGCTGCAGACTTTCTCGAGAATTCCATAGCTATTACCACTGCTAAAAAAGGAATATCAGAAACCCAATATTTAAGAAATGAATTAAAAAAACTTTATTAAATACGCTGTAACTTGTAAGGTACTTGTAAGGCAGCAACTTTTACAAGAAAATGGACAATACTGCTACGTCTATGAATCAAATGGTCAGGAAAATACTTAACAAGCTCCATTATCGTAAGCGTTTACTTGAGTTCATAATCGTTCACTTTATGAGGCGCAGGATATTGAGCTGCCTAACTTTTGCGTCAACAAAGCAGTTTGATATAGTTCGTTCGAGTTAGACAAGCAGAGGCTCCAATATTTATGACAACTTTCCCGCTTGAATACAAACATAAAGTTCAAAACTAGCTTAACCCTTTGGGAAAACTCTCATCTAACCGGAAATCCGAACAATTTGGTAGAAATTGAACAGTTCTCAAGTCTTAGTGCCTTGAGTAGCTTGTTCTCTAAGGGTATGCACTTTGTTGTTTAGATAACAGATAGTCTACAATCTACATTTACAATCATTAAAGTTATTTTTATTCATTTTTCTATATGTTATTTCCAAAAATCCCTCTTGGTCTTAAATGTGACCTTCAGTTACGAGACAATAATACCTTTCTATTGTTTAAAGAGTCTGATGAGACGAAGGAAGTTCTTATAACATGATTTTATTAAAAATATTGGTGGACCACATTTTACGAATACGCACGCTGATATATGAAACTCAATCTTCAATTTGGTTTTAACAGTGAAATTGATTTGGCAATTAATATTCAATAAATTTGAATAAAGAATCAAATTTAGGTGCCTTCTTCCTCTCTACCAGAGACTTGAGTTCTGGATCAATCCTTCGTGTCGTCGTTTCCTTTACGTCCTGTGGTCCAAGATCGGCAAATTCATTTGGCCCCACTTTTTCCGATCCCGGGCGCAAGTTTACTTCATTTATAACTCTTAACGTGTTCAGAAATGTTCTGTATCGATTTTTATAATCATCTTGGCCCAAGAAGGTCTTGTTATATTTCTTAATATATTCATGATACAACGTCGGCCCGTTGTGTAAATCATAAACGAATGGATATTTCAAGTTTTGTCCTTTCAAAACGTCTGATGAATTGAATATGAAAATAAAGGTGACAATTATCACAATCTGTTTTACCATCGCTTAAAATGTACTCGGTGGCAAATATATGCTCAACTGAACGGCCGCCGTTAAATTATATTCCGATGATATTAACGCGTGAAATCCCATATGAAATGCTATCATCGAAAACGATGGATGTCATTAATTCGCTTATAATTGCTTCTGCTGATGGAATTACGTTTATTCTTTTGCTTTGTAATTGGTTTGATGCGGGATTAATTTGTATTAGTAGGGGAGCCGAAGAGGGGATTTCGGGATTTACTCGAGCGCGGCAGATTAATATACAGGAGGATACCTTGTACCCGGTTAAGTACCTCCACCAAACATGAGCCCCATATATAAGGCCGCCCATGAAGGATACAGGATCAGATTAGTAAAAAAAAATTGACCATCGGATATTCTCAAGCGCGTCAGATTAAGGTAGGGTGAGTAAATAACGTCCTAAAAAGTGTATATTCCACTAATCTGACAATTTGAGCGTGACGTAAAGAAAGGGGAGGGCAGCAAAGTTGTAAAAAAAAAACGTCATCTCGACATTCTCGAGCGTAGCTAATTTTTTTTTATTTTGAAGGAAATAGTTCAAGAATAACGAAAAATATATAATCTGACGATTTCCGCAAGCCGAAATAACAAAAATTCGTCGATAAAGTTAAATGCGTGCAGCTGTGCGGCGCTATTTCCTTCTCCGCGTTTCTATTCCTCTTTCACTCTTTCTCTATCTATTACTCTCTCACTCCGTCTCCACTCTGGTTTCTGCTCCCATGACGCCAACGTATTTAATAAAGTATAATTTTCAACGTGTTTCCAACGTTTTGGCTTTTTTGCTATTTTAACACGTTGCTTGTCCATGCATTATATATAACGCATTTTCGGACTCGCTGAGACATCCGTGCATTACATTTAATGCATGAGCTTATACTTTTTAAATTCGTTTTTTTAGACTGGATGTGGGAGCTACTTTTTTATTTAACAGATGTATGAGTAATGAATGGAGAATAATGAAACATCAATGTCCCGCAATTTTTTTTTATTTTATTGGTTATATGACCTGGCATACCAATTAGTATTTTTTATTTGAAAAATATCTACTTGCAACTAAGATGATGATTAATTAATAAAACATAAATTTTTGTTAAGCTTTTTTAAAAATATTTCTTTATAAATACATGCATTGTACTAAAAAAGCATACACTTATTTATTTGCATGCTATTTCCTGAGCTTTTCAATTAATTAAGTTGAAAATTGAGTAAAAATTGAAAAAATATTTTTTTTTTTCGTCAGATTAGGCGAATCCCTCTAGATAATCGTCAGATTATGAGACAGTACGTATAGAACATAAAGATGAACCATATATATCTTAATCTGACGCGCTTGAGTATATCCAAATGGCGATTTTTTTTTGCATATTATGAGAATGGCCACGAGTTTGCGTCACATCGAAATCGTCAGATTATTGAATGAGAGCTTTTTTTTGGTGCACTTAACACTCCCTTAGAAAATCTGACGCGCTCGATAAAATTTTTTTTTTCTTCATTTTCAATCCTTAAATACAACCACCCCCATCATGGAAACGATCAGATTAAGATACGTACATTATTAAAAATACATAGGGCAATGATGCTATCAATATCTGACGCGCTCGAGGATGTCCACGCATCAGTTTTTTTTTACATATTTAACAATCTATACCCGCTTTCCCCACCGATGAAAAGATATATATCATATAACATTTTTTTCTTCTTATCATCTAAGCTTTGCAATCCTATAGGTCTCTATGACGCTCGAGTAAATCCCCATTTAGCATCGTCGGCTCCCCTACTATATGGAATCCTTTAGTAAAACAAAGTTATACTTTAAAATTTAAAGAATTTAAATTAACCTCTTTTAATGAACCTACCGTAAATTCTTTATTAAACTTTGTCTTGTAGACGTTCAAAATTTTGAACGCTTCTTGCTTTGCTTTTGCATCTACCTCTTTCCTAAGAGCGTTATTTTACGAGGTATTTACCGAGGCCACTTTTTATAGTTATTTATTCTTTTGAAATATAATAATTACCATGATAACACGCCCAGAGCTTCGTTCGGTCAACCCTTTCCTTGTTAAGGCGTCGCGTCGTACAGAAGACTGCGATCGACCCAAACCCGCCCACAAGACCCTGGATTTACTTACGATTTTGACTTGCCTATTGAAATTTGAGACTACGCGGAACATATAAGATTGAATAGAAAAAAAGAAAAGAAATAAAAGGTTAATGAAGATTTAAAGCCACGTATTAAGCAGATGAAGACATGATATTTTCAAGTCAGCTATACAGTTGAATTGAGAAAATTGATCGGAAGTGATTCGAATTAGTGTATCAGCCTGTAAATTTACGTAATGACCAAACAAGCTTCATTATATTGTTTAGTGATTGATAGCCGTAATATTTTAACAGTTTAGTCTACTGCATGCGCTCTGAAACGAGAGTGCAGTCAATATCAGTGTGGTCATCATCATGAAAGAAAAAAACGATTACATTTTTATTGCTATCAAAAATGCAATTGAATTTAATATTTCATATGCTTATGCGATTGAAGATTGTAATTACATCTCAAAACTTATATGAGTGCCAAAACATGCGACGTTCAAGACACAGAGGCGACCGCATTCGTGAAAGCCAATGAAATATCTCAAAGGCAATAGAAACGTATCCATCCGTTTCGTTTCGTCGCCGACGTTGCTTCACAGTTGAGGATATTCGCCAAATAAATGGATATAAATGTATCTCCGTAAAGAGACTGAAGTCAGTCGACTGTGACCTGAATACATCTTGGGTAAGGCGAGGATTATTTATTTAATTCCTCTTTAAAAGGCACTTCATATATATTTATATAGAGAAAAAAAAACTTTGAAATAAATTCTATTACACTTGTGACTGCTACATTACTCCTATCTATGAGATAGCTGACGTGAGTTTGCAAAACGTAAGCAGAAAAACAACGAAAGTTCGTATCTCCAAAAATACGGAGCTAGAATACCTTTTAAAACACATTACACTTTATGACTTGTTGAAACAGCTTTGTGAGTGCAGTTTTGGCGGTCAGACGAGAAGTGACCCGCTAATGGCCAAGACAGGCCGGCCCTTTCCTTGTACCTGCGCTCGCAATGTCACCTAGGCGCTTAGGAGCTCGGGCTCACTTGGCTTCTACTATGTAGTTACGTAACCTCACGTATTTCGCTCTTTTAATGCAACCGTGCTGAGACCTCGGGGAGTGAACTGTAGACTGTAGTGGAAATTGCTCTAAATCACATGTCGCAAAGGTTTTCAAATTCCAATACGAAAGTAATGCTGAACGAGACATTTTTCAAAAACACGACGGCGTTTATTATTGATATTTGAATAGAGATTTATGTACCCAATATTAATAAAATACAAGCGTTTCGAATTCACAAAAAATGTTGGATGCTAACATAAATTAAATAGTATTGCTATAAATCACAATCTGTACCGGCCGCCGCAAATTCTTAGACACCGTTAAAATTTTATCTACGCACAAGCAATAAAACTTAGCAATAAAAAATACAGAACACAAAAGCTTATCACAGACTTGTGCTAAACATTATTTTTATGGGTCCCACAAAATGGAACTTGAATTACGAATTCTGGCGACGAAGAATGAACATTTACTAGATCTTTAGGTACAACTTAGCTCGTTATCCAAAGAATATCCCTGAGATTGCGACGTACATGCTTTACCTCGGACCAGCTTAGGTAGACCTCCGAATATTTGAGAGTACCTTTGGAAAATCAATATACGGAATGGAAAGCAATCTATCGTTTTGTCTATCGTTCCGCTATCTTCCCCTCGTGACGACATGAAAGATGTGAGCCGAAAAATGTTCGAGGTAATCGCAAAGTTTATATCATACTAGCCCCAATTCGCGTGTTGGCTCGGGTAAGCAATTGTTTTTCGTGACTACATACAAAAATAAAGAAGCGTGAAAAAGATCGCTTCTAAGTTTTTTCTTATCTTTTGTACGGTGGCTTATTTAGAGAAATTAACTTCGGCACTATATTGTTTACCAAGATGATTTTCAAAATGTTTTCATCAGTATTTTACCCATCGATATTATCAATTTATTTTAATTGTTGTATTTGTTTATTTGATTATAGCATTAAACAAATAAATCATTTAGGAATATAATTAATGTATGTAGACAATCAGTAAACTGTTTAATGCAATTTGATTTATAGCGGCGAATATTGCTTTTAGTTGTGGTATAAAGTCATACTAGAATATTCGATCATCGTTGTGCATTTCTGTGCTGTTGAACTTTATTATGGATTATCTTAATCAAAATTTCGAATTACAAATGAAGGTGTAAAATATGGTAATATATAACTTTGATTATTTATTTTTATTTACTAACTTTACGAATTTGGCATTGCCAAGTCCATGGGCGACGGTGACCGCTTACCATCAGGCGGGCCGTCAGCTCGTCTGCTTGCTAGGGCATTAAAAAAAAAAAAAACGAAGCTTTTTCATCATCAGCCCATATACTTCCCACTGCTGTACACGGACTTCCTCTACAACTTGAGAAGTTCACGCCATTGTCCACCGCGCTGGCCTAACGCGGATTGGCGGACTATGCACTTCCAAAATTCCTAAGAATTTTTAGATGTCCAGGTTTCATCGTGATATTTTCCTTTACCGATAGAGCAAGTGATATTCATTGTAAATACACAAATTGCTTCGAAAAGTCAGAGGTGTGTGCCTGGGGTTCGAACCCGAGACCGCCGAGATTCTCGACCGTGCGCCTAAACCTGAAGGCCATCAATGATTAATAATTGATAAATACTTCGCCTTGTTGTCTGCTACGCGTGGCTTTTCCAGTACCGTGGATTATTAAGTAGTTAACTATAAAATCATTAGTTATTTCTGATTAAATTTATCCTACAGCTAATCCCAATTCATAATAGAATTAGGTACTAATAGGCTGGCTTAATGGGGATTATACTAAGGAAATACACATATTCCTGGACTACGATTGCCAAACACCTCCATAATTATTTCAACTGGTGCGATCGATCAGTATCCCTTGTGTTACTTTAAAAAGTTTTAAAGTAAAAATGAATTAAATTTAACATTCACTACTATCCAGCTTGAATTTATTAAAAAATAAAAATAAGGCAACGTTAAAAATCATGTCAGTTTGTATAGTCGGAAGTTAGCCTTACAAATGTGTGTACAATTGCAGCCGTCCATTCCACTCCTAACAGAGCTGTCATCTGTTGGAAAAACCAGAAGCAAACAATCAAATATCCATCAATTGGTAAAAATGTTTCCTGTTATGCAAACAGACTTTAAAAATGTAGAATGTGTATCCGATTCGCGTACATGTATCAATGTCGAAAACGTTAAATATGTATGTATAACGCCGCATTTATTTCCGCGGTTCAACTGTACTGAATTTTACACATTTCGTACACATATGTCCGTTTCCCCGCAATATGAAACGATTCAGTGCACTGAACCGATTTCGCAACTTACACAAATCTTCATGTCGTGCTGTTTAATAGCAATAATAATTGCATTGCAAATATAACACAAAAATGTAAAGAGAATTTGGAAGTAGAATATATATTCTTGAGGTAGTGCTAACGATTAAAAAGATTGTGAATTAAAAACAAATGAAAGTCGCAAGACTGAAATTAAATGAAACATAATTTTACTTCATTAGTGGTCTCACGTATGAAATGGAGAATTTATTATTAACTAGCGACCCGCCCCGGCTTCGCACGGGTGCAATGCTAATATTTAATGGATGTTATCATACATATAAACCTTCCTCTTCAATCACTCTATCTATTAAAAAAAACCGCACCAAAATCCGTTGCGTAGTTTCAAAGATTTAAGCATACAAAGGGACAGAGAAAGCGACTTTGTTTTATACTATGTAGTGATAGGAAATTAAGAGAATCTCCAATATAAAGAGAGAGAGAAAGAGAAAAATTGTTTGTGTTATTATATTCAAATCCACTCGGACAACAACAAAGACACAAAAGGCGTCAAAGACACATGTCTGGTTCGGTAATTAGCCTGTGGCTGTGATCGGTAATAAGAAATATTCTGGCATAATGTAGACTACAATGAGATGTCGAATGAGTTTTTATTCTTTGTCTTTTAGTATTTTTAAAAATTACCAGCCAAATCGGTCATTGCGTAATTCCCATATAAAAAGGTAGGTATTTATAAGAATGAGTACGGCTGTGCTAAAAATCTTACTTTGAAAAACCACCTTAAATGTTTCGAGGAACCATATTCTACTTGCTTTCAGTAGCATATTGGTCTTGCGTCATAGTCAAAGGAATTAGCAAGCTGGAACGGACAGAGAACATAAACTGTCTGCTGAGGCAAAAAGATTCTAGTGATGCCACGTTCCAGCCAGCGCCTCGTTCAATAACAAATTACTTTTGCTTTTCCATTAGGTTGATCTGTTTTTATGTTCTTGAAACAGTCATTATTACTCTAAAATTTAAAAGTTTAAATTTTAGAAGGAAAGAAATTACGGCTCTATTGAAATAAAAAAAAAATCTGTAAAAGATGATATGAATTCTTTAAAAATGAATACATTTTCCCGTAGTTGGTGTTTTTAATGTAAGTTGAATTGGTAAATGTTTATATATATGATTTGGCGCACGCCTTGCCTTTATCCGGCCGAAGTGTCGGGTAACTACATTTTTATGAAGCAATAATTATGTTTAAGAACTATAAAAGTGTAGTTAACTGGAACGAATAGGTTCATAATTTTATTCAACTGTAAAGTTTGCGACATAACTTCTTCGTTCATTGCATTGTATGTTCCAATTACGATGCTATCAAACGAGTCAATTTTGACGCTTGTGCGGTATTGTTATCACAATACAACATTGAAATATTTTTTTAACTTTATCAATAGTTTAAAATTCTTATGCTTTGTAAAAACATGTGATAAAAATATTTTTTGTTGAATATCGATTACTCTGACATCCAATTCGCGTTTATGTTCGGATTAGAAAAATATTCTAACTTAAAGCCTCTGTCTTTTCTACTTAAGACTCGTTATGTTATGCAAATATTACATATTATATCAAAATCTTACCCAAACATTGAAATATCCAGTGCCCGAAAAGAAATATCCATTCCCGATTCAGTAAGTAGCATACATACACTCGAGCACTACTCCAGACAAATCTAGTACAATGTAAGTACTGTGTTGTCACACTCCACTCGTCTCGAGGCATCGCAGCCAACAAATCACGGACGCAATCGCAACTCTACAGCGCAGTCCGAAGCAGCTTGTGATTTACACATGACATATTACTCAACGCTACTAATCTTCAGGGCTGACACTAAGAAACCCGCAGTGAAGTGGGTCTTGCTGCAGTTATTACTAAACTGTTTTCATACAAAAATGCTGTGTATAATGTATATAAAAAGAAATGTGACGTAGTATGAGATGTGGGTATACGTCGATTTTTCGACCACAGTGGTTTGGTGTAAGCTGAAGCGGTAATACTTAGAAATCGAACTTAAGACAGATATATGCAAAGGTTCATTTCGTTCAAGGAGCGAGAGAGAATGTTTATACTGAACCTTTGTATTTTTATTTATTATTATTTATTATTATTAAGTATTCGAAATCGGCAATTGTTCCCCTATTACGTGGGCTGTGTGACTTAATACATACTTGGCGAAATGTACTACTACGGATACACGACAAATGATAAAGATTTTAAACAGAAATGAAGACCTGGTGTTGATTATAACAGATTTCAATGTTACCCAAATTATTAAGAAGCGGCCGTGTCAAAAGTGTTATAGTCTAATCGTAGGTTCGATATGCTCGGAATTCCAACATTTCATTTCTAGTATCATTTAACTGTTTGTAGCTACAATAAGATTTTAATAATACGGATCAAAATTGAAGATCAAACAATTTGCAACACGTGAATCATTATAAATGTTATCTATTCTTAAATGCGTCAAAAGTAAGTATGCGCTGACCTTACTAAAAATGCAGAGGCGGAAGTCATGATAGTAATAGCATAGATATATTCATAGGTAATTTATGTGTCTGTGATTTTGTAATTAATACTTATAGCTCAATTTAAATCTTATAGTACGTCTTATCATAAATACATATATTGAATATTTTTTTAATCAATATGTTCTGACTGCTTCACTTTCTGGTCTCATTCTCATTCAGAAAAAGATTCAGTATTGTTTTAAAGACTATCTGTTATTGGCGCCCCACCATGGAGCCAGACCTTTTGAACTTTAAGACTGGATAATTTACGTTTCTCCATTGTATCGCTAGCCCGAAAAAATCTTTAAACATAGATACTGTATAACCACTATGGAAATTACTTTAACACAATCCACTTACCTCAAAAGAAAAATTAATAAGACATTTTAGCGTCACAAGTTGGCCCATTAATTTCAAGAGTCGTGACGTAAGTCCATAATTTTCACTAGCATTTTAGAGCGGGAGAGATCGTCGCCTCGGTTGAACATGGCATCGTCTTATCTCATAACGCTTAATGATAGCCGTGCCTTTGCATTCGCAGCTTTGTGCAATATGTCACAGTTACGTGATGGAAGTACTGAGGAGTTGGATAAAAAACTAGAACTATTGTGAGATGAATGACTGATTTGTTCATTCTAATACTCGTGTATTATTCAAAGACGGTGATTTGCACGATTCTATAGGTTTTTTTTTGGTTAAAAATTATATCAAAGTTGTGGAAAGAAATCTTTTTTTATATAAAATATAGAACAGTAAAAAAATGTTTTTTTTTTTATATTCCAAGAACATTTGATACATTTTATAAAAAACATTACACTACGGATTTTTTATCACATCGTGTACATTCTTTCATTAATTAATAACAAGGCATAGCCTTACATACTTTAAAGTTTCACAAGTATACTTTACGTAGCAAGTCTTGCATCAAAAATTCTAAGCGTTTAACTAGCGAACATTGCTGCCCCGCGAAAGATAACAGCCGAAACTATAGTAGTTGAGGAATATCAGTAAATTGTACGTTCACAGGATTGGGAGAGTCTGTGAGCGCTTAACAGCTGTAATTCCCTTGTACCCGTGGTTCTAGCGCCCGGATGGTAAGCGCACGGTCGGTGAATTATGGCTGCTTACGTTACGTTTGTTTTTGTGGCTCTATGTTGGATCTTTCATAATAAATTCGAAGTACAGAGAGGTAATTAAAATATTGTATTGATTTATCATAACGTTAAGGTTGCAAAATTAGTAAAAGAAATATAAATTTCTTCGACCACATTACGTCAGCTACGTTTTAAGTCCCTTATAGTCTGAGAACACATTACCAGACTCCGTGCGGATAGTGTGTATTTACAATTTTTTTCTTTCGCACTAAAATTAACACTTATACAAAAACCTTTACTACTGAAAATGTTAATCGAGGATATCTTAAAATATCGCTAAATTGACACGTAAGTGCTGCACAAAATCTCTATGGAGCCCTGCACATATTTCATACATTCCCAATTTTTCGTTCATCTGAAGGCGAATCGCATACGTAATTATTGGCACAAGTCATTATCGATGCTGTCAGAAAGGCTTATCGAGTCACCCCTTACACCATAAATACACTTTCAGCAGTACTCAGTAAGTTGGCGAAAGTGTGCCGACGTCCCGGCATTATCACCGCAATGTCGGCTCATTAACTTCCAAGTGAAAGCGCCCGGCCTTTGATAACTTTACTTTTTATGAAAACACCGTCGCTCGTACAGCTTTGCGGGAATACTGCAAGATTCGGCGTGGGATACTCGCCCAGTCGAAAACTGCAGTCGCAAGCATTCACGTGGATTTTTAATGCAAGAGTATGAAATATATTTTTACGCGAATAGATATCGCACCTTAATTAATTAGCTCGGAAAAGTTCATTTAATTTTGCTCGTATTAAAATTGTTTTTGCTCGCTTTAATACGGAAACGAGCGAAACAAAACCATTATGCAAAGTTATTTGAGTTATTTTGGTCCATTCTTGTTTGATTTTCGACACGAAATACGTGAGCGTTTTTAAGGTATGTACGTGCGCTGACATTAAAATTACCTTTGACTTGTGGGGAGTGCTTTAACAGACTTGGTAAGATATTGATTTATGAAATGTTCTTGTTTCTGATTCACCGCGTATTATTTTTTCTCGCTTTTCGAAAACCTAGGTTAGGAAAATTTCCTCAAGATACTTCAGTTATAGGAATTGATTACAATTATCTTATCTCAGTCTCTTTATTTTTAAGTATCAACTACTAGAAGTTACCAGAATATAGCACTATGGTACAATTACATATATTGTCAATTATGATAATAATAATAATCTTAAACTGGGGACATAGCTGTTTCAGTGTCAGACTAACATTTTATCAATTGTTTTTTATGTACCATTTTAAAATTTCACAGTGATAAAGATTTGGTACAGATAAAATTTAGCATAATGATGCGTGATGGTACACGTGGTGTAAGCTAAACATATTATGAATGTTAAGAACAACTATAATTATACTTTAAACAAATAGTTTTTTTTTGATACGATACAAAATGTATACCGTAGTCCGTAAGTAACCCTTCCGACATTTTCATCCATAAGGGAAAAAATGAGCACTCAAATGCCGCTGATCCGCTGATAGTATTATTTATACGGAGCAATCTATCAATAAATTACTTCATAATCTGAAAAAATCCCGCACATAACTATAAACGTCAAACCCTTACTGAGAAACGGGCACTCAGAGTCCCAAATAACAGCGTTTCATATAACAAAAAGTACTAGACATGAGGATCACGAGCGCTCCTTTAACGCATCATGTACGGCAGTTCGTCAGTCTTTGTTACACTATAGAAGGACAAAAAATAATGAGGATGGGTGTTGAAAGCGGCGCTCGTGCCGATAAGGGCCCACGTTAGAACCTGATGAATTCCCGTCGAGGATTAGCCCTTACAATATGAGCACAATTTCACAAATGCCAAGGGTCTAAGGGTGACAAATGCTGGCTCGCACGGCACAATTTATTCGTGGTGTCCCGCCCCTCATATAGCCTCTACTAAGTATATTTTGTAATAAAAATGGTAATATGAAATCTCGCCGACTTACCCGCGGTGCAATTTTAAAATAGCATTTTCATGTTAATAAATATGTTTAATGTAGTTTCTCGTAATGGACTTTTCAAAACTGGCTTTTGTTTTAAATGTGTTTATATTTTAATTTCGCCTACTTATATAAGTATATTGTATACACATATTTTTTTGTAAAATAAAACTCCTCCAAATATTTACGAGCACTTCAATAGATTTCTTCGCTTCTCTTTATTATAGACGGGAAAAAATAAAATTGCTTTTATCATGCATACATCGTCCATCAGTATTGTTTTATTTTTTGTTATTCTCATATTGCTTTCCTCGATTACCTCTTAAATGTATATGGCAAAATAAAAAATGCAAAATATTAACGTTGTTTATAATATCGCAAAAAAGTGCTACTGTTTGCCAATGTTTTGCCAATTTGTAATATAGGTTCGCACTTTCTGAAGATTATACAATTGGCGTACAATGAATACGTAAATAATATAATAAGTACTATCTTACGCTACTGTGCTTGTTTTTTATCCACAGTTTGCGGGCTAATAGTTCGACGTATTCAGTAGAATTAATAGAAGTACGTATTTAGATTGTTATAACATTTTTTTGTTACATTTCTTCTATTTCTATGCTATCTGGACGAACTTCCTTCCGACACACTTTATGTATTTTGCACTTGATAATACACGCACTCATACACTTCCTCATTTCACCGAATATCATAAACACTGCCGCTCCAGAATTCTGGCGCAAAAATCTTCGATGCGAACTTGGTTTCTGTAATGAATGTTTCTAAAAGTTTAATTGAGCAAAAAAAGAATAATATCGCTCAACACTTCATCATCCGAAACTCGTAAAAAAACATTATATTCATAAAGCCGAACAAAGTTGGAAACGATAAAATCTCCGAGACCAAAGTTGAATACGGCAAAATGATATTTATCAAAGGCCATCACATTTTTCCTTCCGATTGCGTAGAGCTTTAAACAAATGCTTACTCGAACATAGAATTTGAATTATAAACATTTCCGTCTGCGCTTCCCACTTCAACGATATTCATGCGAGGTCGTCATTGGAAAATTGCTGATCGGTTCACAGTCAATAAAAAAGAAAATAAGCGTAAGAGGGTTGATAGGAGGCGGCCGTTGTTTTGGACCTCCGGGAGCGATTGGGTGTTGATGTAATTTGCCAATGGGTAGGGATGCTGCAAGTTTGCGGGGAAGCAATCAACAGCGACCGTTCTGATATTCGGAGGAAAAAAATCAGTTTGTAATTTGGCAGATTTGGTAGCGACGTCGAGGACTGCAAATACAGCGGGATGAATATTGAATGCGGTTGGTGTTTGCGCAACCACTCCTCGGGATAAGGAATCCTAGAAACTTTTAATGAGGTAAAGATGTCTTGTCGAACGTTATATTATCAACTGCTGATTGTGGCTGGCAACGCCTTCTATTACAATTTCTTAATATTACACTTATTTATAGGTACTTCGTTGACTTTAGGACAGTGGGGCACAAGACACATAGCAAATACAAGGTGCCCTAAATTTGTAGACCAAAACTTGATAAAAAAATATGAACCATTAAAAATACTTAATCAATTTTAAGTTTCGACGGCAAATGGAGACGACATGTTAATTAGACTGACATCGTGAATATCAATTAGTTAGCTATTAGGAGTCCATTGCCAGCAATTAGCTGATTGACAAAGTTATTAGCGGGATATGATCTCCATCTCATTATAATTATCGTTCGATGATTAATAATACCATCAGGCAAACATAGAATTGTAAACTATAAAATTAAATTCTTAAGGTAAAGAAGTGAAGTGAAGTGGAGTGAAGAAGGTAGTACTAGAATCGATAAATCGATCTTTTTTATTCAATTTTCGGGGTGTTCTCCTCAAAACATGGTGCAGTTTTTTTGCTGGCATAAATATAAATAAAGTTCTATACTATAGAACTTTATTATACTATAGAATCTATAGTAAATCTGATTTAATTCCTGAAACAGAATGTTCGTTAGAAGAATTACATTCTAGAAATGCATCTACCAAATGCCTCAAAGTGCTAGATGGACTGCAACAATTGGTTAACCACTTTGTCAATTATTATAAAGGTGGTATAATAGCTTTGACTTTTTCTATTGGATAGGATTTTTTATCAATTGCAGTAAAGAACTTGAATCTATTTTCACCTAATCTCTAAAGGTGTGCAACAATCAGCAGTTTAGATGTTTTTCTTTAATCTTAGGTATGTTTTTTTAGGCATTACAGGACACCAGCCTGTTACTTCATATGGACTATATTTCATATGACGTGAGATATTTGACACATACCTGGTACTTTGCTGAATAGTTCTTCGCTACTGCTTTGCTGAATAAAAAAAATATTTGCAAAGAACGTGGCTTTTCCATCATCACATCCGCTCATCTCGCTACGTCAGGGCGCCTCGAGGCAGCGATATAAAATAAAAAAAATTGTAATTTTATACTATGCACTAAGACCCACCATACATTAACAATTTTAATTAAAAATAATAATAATAATCAACAGTAATAGAATGTATGTAGATGAAGTATGAATATGTAATTATATAAATAGAAACCAACATTAAGTTTTTAAGAACGAAAATGAGCCAAAGAATCAGTTAACGAAAATTTTTATTCATATTTGACTTTTAATGTGCGAGGAAGGCAAAATCTAGCCTTTGTTTCACTTTTTTATTTAGCGAGAGGAAAGAGCTTTCAACTCCTCTCATTGAGCCTTAGGGGTGGACACAAAAGAATTTGTTGGGGTCCGGCCATCTAGCTTAATGTAGCCCTATAAAATTAAAAAACAAAAGTGCCGTAACTTATATAAATGTGTTCTATACTACAAGCAACTGAAATCAAAACAATGATATAATATAAATATTAACGGTGGAAAGGAAGCGGAGGAATGATGGAACGACTGCCATTTGCGTCCGTCGTATGAAAAATATTTCCACTGATCTTGTTTACATTGACATCGTAATCCGTGTGAGCCATACCAGGACGTTTTTTACGCCGTACTGAGCAGATGCGAACTCTCAGGGCTGTGGGGTACACTTCTTGCAGACCCTTGTGGTACTGGGGTTGACATGCAGAGGGGAAAAAATGAAATTAATAGGATGTCACATAAAATATTATAGATAAAAATACCTAAAAGTGAATTGGAAGGATTTTCTGAATTTCACTAACCCGCATAAGACACATACAATTAGTATGGACTCACTTATGACTAGACAACAGCTTAGGGATGATAACGTAGACTGAATGTAGTGTCGAATTCATTATTAATTTTAGCAATGACTTTGTATTGTCCCCGCTAAGACTTTGCTATGAATCCACAAATTCTATTTTCGCATATTAATTAAAGTTTTTTATACAGAAAATAAAAAAAGTGTTTTTTTTGCTATATTTCGACAATCGACCCAAAATGCTTAATATTTATTTGGGCGTTTTCACTTCGTAATGGATGTAAATTGCAGTTGAAATTATCATCTCTTGTATCCTTTTTTTATATTTTCTAAATCAAATATTTTATGCTGCGTACATTTTTTTACAATGAAACACACATTATAACACTTACATTTTTTTAACAAAATGTTGGACTTGGGCATTAAATCTATACAAAATATAAAAATTTTATCTATGAATATTCGGATCACAAAAACATATAGATTAAACAAGAACTAACCCGATTTCTAAACAACTCATTTCTTCCTACCACTTATATGCAGATGATCTGCAAATCTACTACCAAGCTCCGATAGACAGATTGGCGGAAGCTATAACGGCAGTCAACAAAGATCTTGTTTCTATTAACGAATGGAGTAGGAATCACGGCTTAATTGTTAATCCTACAAAAACCCAGGTCATTGTTGTTGGCAGCCCTAGGATGGTTTCGAAAATTGATGCTACCCTTCCTCACATCTCATTTAACGGATGTGTGATCCCATATAGTGACAAAGTCAAGAACCTGGGTGTCATCTTGGATCGAAACCTATCCTGGGGCCCCCAATTACAAGAAATTAGCAAAAAGTTATTTTCTGCTGTGGGGTCCTTAAGAAGATTACGGAACTTTTTGCCCATTCCAACGAAAATAGCGCTTGTCCAATCTCTTCTGTTTCCTCTCCATGATTATGCCGATGCTACCTTGATCTCACCGAAGCCCAATTTGAAAAGCTTGAGCGACTTCAAAATCTTTGTATAAGGTTTATATTTGGACTTCGTAAATATGACCACATTTCCGAATTTCGTGCTAAGCTCAAGTGGCTCTCTATGCGTTCTCGCCGTAATACTCGCATACTATCTCTCCTCTATTGTATCTTGTTCCTTCCCACTGCTCCTCACTACCTCAAAAATCGCTTTAAATTTCTTTCTAGCACACACGAACGACCTCTTAGGCCATCAGAGAACTTGGTACTAGAAATCCCCAAGCACAGCACTTCATTCCTAAGCAGGTCCTTTACTGTTCATGCTGCTCGCTTATGGAATGATCTGCCAGTCAAAATAAGAGAAGCCAAATCTTTGTTCATTTTCAAAAAACTCGTCAAGGATTATTTTTTATCACTCAATATGTAAAGTTTATGTCCTGCTTAAATATATTATATTTATTATATGTATGTATATTGTATATATTTTATGTAATATATTATTATGTATGTATTTATATAGTTACATCATATTTATGTATATCTTTTACGTTTGTTTATATCTGTCGAATTAGTATATAGTATTTATTTACTTTTAGTTTTTCATGTACTATACCTTATTTATTATAAAAATATTCACATTAATTGTGACACCCACATTATGCCTCCGATCTGTCCAGTCCATCTAACGGTTGCCTGGAAGAAATCGCTGACAGCGATAAGGCCGCCAATTGTGACACTACGTGTTTTAGAATTACTTGTATCAATGTTGTATTATTGTGGTGTACAATAAAGAATATAAATAAATAAATAAAATAAATAACCCGATCCCCACAAAAACCACTAAAGGCCAATTGTTCACCCTAAACAAAATGAATCAAAACAAAATCTAAAAAAGAGCGTAATACATAAACATTGCCAGCACGAGCTCCAACCGAACCAGGTTTTGTCCATTCATAATTGTTTACTAGCAGATACAATTTAGACAAAACAATAAAAAAGTATGGAAGCTTCCAGAACAAATGGAAAAATTGATTTCAAAAACACTATCAACACGGCAAAATCTCAACACTCCACACAAATCTCAACACACGTAACTGCAAACAAACAAGCACTATTTACACAAGCCGTATTGCATGGCCAAGTTTCGGTAGCCGATGAAAGCTTCAAAATAGTTCCGGAGTCAACCCTGGATTTATCGCAAAAACGGAACGGGGGAATCAAAATCCTCTTATCGCCCAGGAGCATAAAGCTTAAAATTGAAATTTAATAACTATATCTGGTATCCTACCGTTTTTAAATCGCATCCCGTGCTATGCTACGTTCGACGAAAATATTTTTCAACTAAAAGCGGGAAGCGGTGATCACATAGGTGACTAGGTCATGAATTAGGTAAGATGGTTTTGATTGGTCTATTTCGTTATAGCTGTTTTACAATTTAAAAAATGAAATGAAGATGAGATATGCGATATATTAGTTCTTGTTATAGAACTTCATTTCCAAGATGTCCAATTTTTTTCATATAAAAAAGGAGTGTCAAGGATAATTTAAAGATTAAAAAATACATAGCTTACTACTCTAACTGACAATCCCAAAAATCTTAATTACTTTCGTAAAGAAAAAACACAGCAACTATAGATAAACCAACCTTTATAATTTTTCTACTTCTCGCCCCAAATGTACTGAATCTAACCATATGATAACCCTTCGTATAATAAAAACATCACACGTAAGTAAATGTACTGACAATGCGTGGAGGCAAATAAAATAAAAACGGGAAAAACACGCATTACTACCGCAATGCCACCGCCCATTGTTCCCGCCAATATATTTGCTACTGTCAATCACACGTTCTGCGGAACACTGAATATTATATGCTCTGGCACGTCAGAAGTCACGCGTCTATTTTTAATGACGACCCGAGACCTTATCTCCTGCTCATGTACAATTCAAGCGACCTAGTATTCAAAGAAATCCGTGTAGCGAATTGCGGCGTGTTATACCCCGAACAACATTATTAGTGAAGTTTGCCAGCGGTAATTATCTCCGCGCGATAAGAACTTTGTTCTTAATATATGCAAAATTTCTAACAAGATTTGTGTAATCGTGTTTGTTTAGGTGTGCGTGTATATGTGGAATAAACTCATTATAAAACGCACGAGAATGAAATAGACAATTATTCTCGTTTTCAATCATTGAAATCGTTCGGGGATATGATGAGGTATATTCTTTTCACAGAAAACCCGAAGAGAGCAAAAGTAAGTGTTATAATTTTACTCACAGGACAAAACATTTTTTATAAATATTTCTCGGGGAACAAATCGTTTTTTATTGTTCTATAATCATTTGCGATGATAATAAATTCCTACCTTATATAATAAAAAAACTAAGCCCCATTTATATACATGTCGCCGGGTAGGCGAAAGCAATATCGGTGGGTAGACGACAGCAATATCGGCGGGTAGGCGACAAACAAATTGACAACACTGCACAGCACAGCTTTTCCCCCACCGGCTGAAGCTATTATAAAACGGCGTGCACTACGATGGCTCGCGAGAGTCTTCAGTCTACGCGCGGACAGTAAACATCCGATTTACTGGGAAATTACAAGGAGTTATGATTGAAGTTGATTCTTTAAGTTACTTCTCATAACGTCCTCCCATAATAGGATGTCACTGCTGTTCCGAGCAATCTACGACTGCGTACCTCTTTAGTTATATCATTTAATCATAATCATAACGAGTAATTGTAAAATCAACCAATGTGATGTCAGTCTAATTGTAATACTGTCTTTATGGTGCTTCTTATCTTATTTATTATAAAGGAATAATGATTGTGAGAATCTATTGTAATATAGTGCAACTAATTAACCCTTAACCGGAATCGCTAAATTGTTCCACATTACTGGAATCGTGGGTCCAAATGGACCCATAAATTAAAATCTAAATTATTTTTTTATATACATGAAATTACCACCTATATGGGTTCTAACTAAATTAAAACAAGTCTTAAGTAATATATTAATCAACTTTTATTAATTTAAATCTTTAAATTATACATTTTTTTTTTACTTCAATCGTAGGTGGAACATTTAGTAATTATTTTTTTATGTCGTTCTTTGACCACATCAAACAATAATAGAAACAAAAAAAACTTAATCGTTATCAGTCTCTTACTATTTTATGTAAGGCTAGGTGGTGTCTTAGACCACTTAAACCTATTTTTGCCTCTGTAAAAAGTGTTAGATGACAGTGAAATACTTTCTTCTTCTACGACATCGTCAGATGAAGAGTCACTTGATTGAGCAGTGGCTTCATGTTCTGGATTTTCGTTGTCGCTTAGATCATCCTCATCACAAAGTTCAAAAGCACTCAAAGGTCCTGGGTCTGAAGCATTTTCATCCAACAATAATTCCTGAATATCGTTCTCTGTAAGATTACGCGTCATTATTCCAAAGAAATGCCTAAAACAATTAAGAATATATAAATATACACATTGAAAAAAGAAAACGTATCTGGAATCGTGGGTCCAATTGGACCCAACGATGGCTTATACTTAGACTTCCAGTCAATTAAAAGCGCCACACGTCCGGCACCCGCCGCACATTTCGGCGAAATGACATTACATTGGCGCTCAAATGTGATGACGCGCGTTTAGAAATTAAACGGTTTTTTTGTCGTCGTCGGGTCCAAATTGACCCACGATTCCGGTTAAGGGTTAAATATTGTGTTACGCTGAGGGAGTTTCTTGCCGCTTCTTCTTCACAGCAAGGACACATTGTGAAGCGGCACTAGATTGAGTTTTATAATATATAGAGTTGCACATTTAATGATTATGTTATTTCCTGTAATGTCCTCCGTACTCTTTCGGTCTTATTAATAAAAATCGCTTATTCCTCTCTTACTCCATAGTTACACCGGGAATAGTTAAACCGAGTTTAGTGTCGGAATAGCTACGTGTCAAAAACGGTATTAATAAATACGAAGTAGGTTCGGAATAACAATACCATCCTTACACTGAGACTAAGGGGTATATTATGGCAGCCCACAGATATTAAAAGTAAAAAGAATGAACAAAATGACCGGGTCGAATAAAAAGACACATATACTTATAGTAAATTTTGACATTTGACTTTTTTTTGTCCATTAAATTCAAAACAATAGGCAGTGGACCTATCACAACTTACAAGCGAATGTTTATGTATTGATGCATGCGTGGATTTGTGGTATTTTTTATTAGTTAGCAGATTATTATGTGACTATAACAACACGCCAACTGAGATTTAATTTCTAATATTTACTTTGATTTGCATTTTAACTTTATTTCAACTTGCATTGTTTTAATTCTTAGATGTGGCTGCAAATGTTTAACCAGAAAACATCTGCGAGTCATAAAATGTATTACGGCAAGAATATCAGTACCGTATTGTTTAATACTGTATTCTTCATTCCATAATTGTTATTAACAAATGATGCCGGGGCAAAACGAGGAAAGGGAAATATTAGAAATAAGAAAGTCACAAGAGTTGAAAGAAATTTAAATCAATTAAAAATTATTTTGTGGTATCACCATATATTTTTTTAATTAAATAGAATACTAAAAATTATTCTTTTTTCTCAATTCTTTATTTTAGACCCACACTGAAGTATTATAAAATAAAAAAAAATCATTAATAAATGCTGCCCTTGCAACATTTCCTCTGAGTGTATTATTAAATGCCTGTGTTACTGGAACATTCCGCTCTTCTGGTTCTGGGAATAAATCTTGTTTCCGCATAGCAATAATACACATTACTGCTAATGCAACAATATACAATATAGTATTATCTAACTTGGTTGTGAACACTCTAATAAGACACTGGAATTGCTGCTTCCATACTCCAAAACACCTTTCAACAGTATTATGAGTGTGTTTATGAGCTTGGTCGTTTCTTTGTTATTAGTTGGATGCAATATTGGAGTAAATAGGTTATAATAGGTTGTACTCCTTGTACAGGCATAACCTGAATCTCCCAATAGTCTTCCCTTAAATTCTCCTCCTTCAAATCTTTGTTTCAACTGAGACTCATTGAATATCCTGGAGTCATGTGTGCTGCCTTGCCAGTATGCAACTATATCCATAATCTCTAAATTTGCATTTGAGACAATCTGTAACAATGTACACAAAATCATTTTGGTATCATAAAATTCTACAAAATGTTGTGAGGTAGAAACCTTTCAATAGTAATATGCTTCAGGAGCAGAAACAAAAACTAACTTGCACATTTATTGAACTGTATCCTTTCCTGTATTGTCCAATATCTCCTGAAATTTTTGGGATGCGAATATGTGTACAATCAATAGTCCCTATAACTTGTCTTAAGCTAGATATTACATAAAAATCAGCAATTACACTGTTTTGTTCACTGATGGAGGTAGACATTTTTATCCATTGACCCCTGTGTCCAATTATTTTTAAAGCAACTTGTTTGCACACAAGGGATATTGTTGGCTGACTATACCCACTCAGATCTCCTGCATCATCTTGAATCTGTAAAATAGATAAGTGGTATGGATTCAAAATTTACTAGACAACAAAGATTCTATTCTTAAATCTTTGTAACACAAAGCCAAGATAAAATTTTCTAAGCTGGTTGTAGGGCAGGTGACCCGGTTTTGGCCATTTTAAGAATTTTTTAGACTTTGAGGCTCTATCATTTTACAGTTTTTGGTATCACGGACATATTTCTTGTAAAAAGTGATTAAATATATAGAAATTTAGCCTAAGGATACATTTTTTTTCATAATGATTCACTGGAAAAATGATCCTGTAGAAAAGAAAAAAAAATGGGAATTTGTGCCACTTTTGGCCAGATTTACCCCATTTCTGGTCACAGTCATGTGCCAGTTCTGGCCATCAAAATTCATCAAAAATAAAAAGCAGATAATTCAAAGTAATAAAAAGTTTATTCGAAAATCGCATATTGTACGACCAACAGTCTTTATTTAGAGAAAAATAGCTAACATAATATTGACGACAAATATGAAATATAATATCTCAGCTTGAATTAAAATTATTTCTTCTTCTTCATCAACCCATATACGCCTACTGCTGAGCACGGGTCTCCTCTACCATTGAGAGGGTTTAGGCCATAGTCCACCACGCTGGCCTAGTGCGGGTTGGCGGACTACACACCTAAGAAATTCCTAAGAACTCTTAGGTGTGCAGGTTTTATCACGATGTTTTCCTTCACCGTTAAAGCAAGTAATAATTCAATGTGAATACACACATAACTTTGAAAAGTCAGAGATGTGTGCCTGGGGTTCGAACCCGCGACCATCGAGATTCTCGACCGCGCGCCCAAACCTCGAGGCCATCACTGCTTGAATTAATTCAGAATTCTGGAATTCTGCTTGAATTAATGCTTGAATTTCGATGGAGGCATTATAATCGTAACTCTGAAAATTAAAAGATTACTTATGTATATCAAAATAGCTAAGTAATTAAGGTCAAAAGTGGAGTTCTACGTGCACAACTCTTGGCCAGTCATGTGGCCAAAGATGGGAAAATTCATTCATTTTGGCTCCATTAGTGGCCACTCTCATAATCTCACTTAATAAACAAATAGCGATAAAATATCATTAGTACTATTTAGACAGTGTATTCTTAATGAAGGATTAACATAAACATTAAAGAAATAAGAAGGGTTTAAAAAATAATGATTGATTACTCACCCGCTCGCCTTAGCCTTTTTGCTAAGACTTGATAACAATTGATGCTCGTCAAAAAATAATGACTTGTTGGATTGAAGTGAAGTTTGACACATCAAAGCTGTTAACGCTATCAGTTTTACCAATATTAGATATATTTATTCCCGTAAACCTTAGAGTAATATATTTGTCTTTGCCTTAGTTATAACGATTTGAAGTTCTAAATGGCCACAAAGGGGTCGGTGGCCACAACCGGGTCACTTACCCTACCTACTATCTATATCCATTTTTTTAAATAGGATAGAAGTTTTATGTATGAATATACAATTAAGTAGTATATTTAAATCTGTTAACACATTCACATGTAATAGTCTGATAGCATTATATTAAATATTTATTCAATTGAACTCAAACTTGGCTATTAACACACTTCAAGCAAGAAATTATTACCAATAGGGCAGGGATCAAGCCTTATAATAGTTTAGTTTACTTACCTCTTCACGAGCCCAAGTCCTTATTGCAGCAAAAACTTTCAAGTGAGGTGGTATAAAGCCTCCTCTTGCATCTCCAGCCAAATCATTTTTCACCATTTCAATAATCGTCAATTTCTTCTATCATTCTCAAATCGTCAATAAAATAATTTCTATTCATTTTATCCCACAATAATTACAAAATCAGACACTAGGAAATACTCGAACGAACACTAAACAAACATGAAAATATGTTTACGTTAAATTTAATATATACCATTTCGTCATAAATGTCAATGGAAGTCGGAATAACAATACTAATCTATGCTTATTCCAGCGTTAAACCAGGGGCCTCCGCGGTGTAACTTTTACACCGGGAGTAAGTGTGGTTTAGTTAACACCATCCTTACTCCTAGTTTATTAATACCAAAATTGCCTAATCTATGCGTAAGTCTTGGAGTAAAGTTATTCCGACGCTATTCATAGTTTATTAATAAGGGGGTTAGAGTCTAATATAATCTACAATTAGTCAAACTAGCCTACCCGCCATCTATCTATCCATCTATATCTTATCTTTATATCTCTCTATCATCACTATTACTCTTCTACTCTCCGACATACATTTGTTCAAAAACTCTACACATGTACGGATCACATCTTTATTAGTCCATACAAATGTACAATCTTGAGCAAATTAACATTTCTAAGCCGCTAGCCAGCCTTATTCCGAGCCAAGTGGTAACAACCCTATTTCTATTCTGTATATTATGCCTTTAGAATGTCAACGATGCAAGACGAGCCGCACGTACCGACTTGCGGTTTACTAAACACGTCGATCTAACTTTCCACATCTTTGCACGCAACATTGCCAGACATTTAGCAATACATGGAATTTAATTCGTAAATAATCGGAATAGCCAAAATTACGAGCAACTAGTAAATTCCGTAGTGCAAGAATTTCGCCCGGCCGAATGCCTTTCCGTCATTATACAGCGGGTGTCTTCAAGTGTAATTACGTTTAGCGTTTTCAGTGATTTCTTTTTGGACGCGAAATTAAATGTGTACTGTTCAAACTTCACTAGTCAATCTTTTCAGACCATTAGATTTTTAATTATACCTACTGTTGAGATTGTATATTTGCTAATAGTATAACTTTTGGTTTATCTTTCGATCTTTCCTTTCGAGACTACCTATAGTATTTTAGGACGTACGCCGAGAAATAAGGGAGTAAGTTTATCATCCCCCAATTTAAATATGGAAAACCATAGGTTCTATAAGTATTACCCCTAGATAAAGTGGCACGTAATAAAAAATATAAACAAATAAAGATAAACCACAAACGAATTTTTTAATTTTTAATTGTAGAGATCGAAAATGTACGCCACTAAATGGTTCGTACATACATACAAACTAAATAAATGTTTCATCAACAATGTCCAATTAAGGAAGATACCCATCCACATGCATCAGTGATTAAGTTAATGAATCAAAGAGTTGACCAAGTAAATAAATTTGTAACACGACAGCAAAAATACTTTACCCGTTGGTCGGACGCACCGCGTAATTTCGTATTTTCCAGCAGCTGGCAACACCGCGACAAATATAATATGAATGAAAAAGTAATCATATTTTTTCGGGTTATAGTGGTAGCCGCCTTTGTTTCTTTTTAATAATAATAAAAATAGGCTTTAATAAGTATTACTACAGGAACCTTTTTGCCGGATTATTTCGCCTTACCCTCAGCCAAATTAATTAACATTAAACTCGCTACATGTATTTTTTTATTCAAATAGTAACATTGTTTTACAAATATTAAAATGTGAAACGAATACAGATATAACAGGAAACTACTTTACACAATGGTACAAGAAACTAAGGAGCAATTAAAGTTTGCAGGTACAAGTATAACAACGTTATTAGAATTTTGTTTTCTAAGTAGTATAATTGCGTATTTCAAATCCAACAACAAAAGATAATGTATAAAAAGGCGTACATTAGAACAATAATCGGTATCTTTTGTCGTAACTGAGAAATCTAATGCGGGTCATAAGAGAAGATCCCTTGTTTACCTTTTTGCCTGAACACGTTTTATCTTTCTGCGGGTGATTTCCTTTGGATATAGCTGAAGCGGAATTTCCTCCGCTGTAATACGATGTGTATTTTTTAAAGCTTTTAACTGAATCCCAGCTGAGAAACGCAGGCTTTAGCTTAAACATTTAGGACACTTATAGCTCTTGACGCTCTCGTATTCCACATTAGAATAGCGTCATACTACATCGGGCGCTTTGTAAAACTTAACTATTCCGCAGCTTCAGTTGTCTTTGGAAATGGAATGAGGTTTGAAATATAGAATACTTTTTTAAATAAATGTTTACTGCATTATATTATGGTAAAGCTGATGATTTGGTTGATTTAAAAACACTAATCTAAAGAACTTCTTCTTCTTCATCAACCCATATACGCCCACTGCTGAGCACGGGTCTCCTCTACCATTGAGAGGGTTTAGGCCATAGTCCACCACGCTGGCCTAGTGCGGGTTGGCGGACTACACACCTAAGAAATTCCTAGGAACTTTTAGGTGTGCAGATTTTATCACGATGTTTTCCTTCACCGTTAAAGCAAGTGATAATTCAATTCGAATACATACATAACTTTCGAAAAGTCAGAGGTGTGTGCCTGGGGTTTGAACCCGCGACCGCCGAGATTCTCGACCGCGCCACTAAACCTCGAGGCCATCACTGCTTACGTGAATCTAAAGAACTACTGGTGAGATAAATAAAATCTTAGTGTTAATTTGCCTATACAATATTACACTATAATGAATGAGAGCCTAGCAAAAATGAAAAGTGTAGCAAAAAGGAAAAAGTAGAAAATTTTAATTCTTAAAGCTTTGTTTAGGAAGTTGCGGGTAACAGCTAATTATTATTATTACACATAAGTTTAATAGCAAAAGTTATCCTACATAAAACATGTTACCGTTCTTTCATACTGAAATCATAATAAGATGTTGTACATTTTCCGTGGCGATGTAAAAAGAAATAGAAATAGCCTTAATGATGACAAAAGTAATCGTTTCACGATAATTTATAAATTTATTCTTTTGTACGATTTGCTTCTGGTCGACATCACCTATAGTAGGAGAGCGAAAATGCTTGGACTCTCAAGTACCACTGATGTCTTACCCTGAGTATTTCATGTCCATCATGATAATGATCCGGTGCATAGCTTCTACAACATTCAGTGACCCACTTTAGTTTGTCAGTACTTCAAGACAATCATTTCACCGATGACTGCATTCAATAACAATTCTTCATTCAACAATTATAATAGTTTCACCTTCTCAACCTATCAATACAATTTATCTAAATTTCATTATTTATATCAAACACAAAACAGTTGAAATGTTTGCATTCCCAGCGTGCCGAATCTACGATTAGATACTTGATGTTATTTTAAGTTTATCACATGTTTAACACAGCGGCTTATTAGTATTTCGCATGTAATATCAAGACTTGTATAAAATTGTGTGACAAGCAATAATAGCCCTTCATTTTCGTTCTGAATTTATATCAAGCGGCGACACTAATTCTCATACAAAATACTTTTTTATTTCCCTTCTGCCTCATTCAACTGTTCTGTTACCCAAATCTACCTGTAACAAAAAATCTCAAGAATAAATCATGAACGCAAGCACTATTCCAAGGCAGGATTTAGGATACAAATTTCAGCGGTAAACATTCGCGTGGCAGCGATAAAGTTCAGTAACAATTTATCTGCGAGCGTTGTAATTAATCACGAATTAAGTTTGCACAGCCCGCTGATCTCGAGTCAAAAAGTCATTTTGTTGGCCAAGCTCGTGGGAAACCCTTAGATTAAAAGAAGGGACGATGAAAAACGTTTTCCTTTTATATACTACGCTCATGTTAATTAATGAGATAATTTTACTTGGAAGAAATCTTAGTATTTTTATTACAAGAAGCAATTTTCTGTACAAAAGTAATATTGAAATTTGAATTTGGATGTTTTAGGACTAGCTTAGAGTCTAAATCTGTGTTCGACATGCAGACGGTAATATTCTTTTGTGGACAGGGCATAAAAGAAAAAAATGAGACGTTATTATACCGAAAATGTACTAATGATATATTGTTATGGAATAGCGAAAAATCCTTTGAAACTGCCATCGCAAATTTTCACAATAACACAATGTAAAAGAATATTTAAAATAATGAAGGCTTAATGAATAGAATAATTGTTATAAAACCATTAAGAAGAAAGTAAAACAAATGAAATTAAATATTTAAATACATTTAAAAAGCATTGTTAGTTATAATATCTGATCTCATTTCACAAATAACAGTACATTTGCTTTACTTTTAAAAATAATTAAACCTACATATATTTAAGTTAATGATTGCGAACAGCCATGCATTGAAATAAATTTATATTAAAAATGTTTTTCATTTTTGCAATATTATCAAAAATAATTATTCTTGACTTTTCGACTGAAAAAAGGTTGTTAAAAGGGTAAATGTTTTTCAACAATGGAAATGTTGCTACGTCATTATATAAATAAACACCGTTGGGTGCTGCTTTGCAATTAACAGATCACACTGGAAGTAATCCAAGACCCATATTCAGAGGTGGTATTTTTGAAGCTACTGTTGCTGTGTGATGAGTTTAGTTCATCGTATGCTTCCGGTTTAGTACTATTCGATCATACTCTTGCGATTTGTATGATCTGGATATTTCACTTACGACGAGGTTTGTTAGTTTGAGAGCTCAACATCGTGCAATTAATACAATAGATTAGCATATACCTTATATACATACAACACAATCATCGTGTTCATAATATTTTAATTAAGACATAATTGGCGAAGAAAATAATAAAATTGAAATAATTTATTCATTACACCATCTGGGCTAACCAAAACCAAAAAAGATGATAACTAAATAATTTGAAATTCCTTCACAAGCTTACCCCTCATAGAATTGTTTTACAGAACTATTTTAAATGAATCGGAATTTACGCTGACGTAATACATGGCGAGATAAACGAGAAGTGAACAATACGACGGTCGAGTTGTTCTGGTTTATGAATGAGAGCCTCCGATTGACCCCGAGTGTGGAATTTGGCGTGAATGACGTTTATGCAATATGTACTGCCGTTCGACATTACAGAGAACTCTCTAGCTGAAATTGATTGGTTTATGGCTCCCTAGATTATACATAAGTTGGTTCATTATGGTTGAAATATACTACAGTTGGACGTATGAACATAAGCTGATAACAAAGTAGTGAAGTTTGAATTTTCACAAAGCATTCAAGTTGTTTGAACATCGAAGTTTCGTTATGTTTACCTAGGGCTCAATTTACTTTTTTATTTCGTATGTATTCTTTTTCCCATTTTATATATTTTGTACTCCCCTGACGATCTGAAGCTTCCAGTCTTATGAATGTTCAAGATAAATAAATTTCAAGTACTATTAAAGGAAAAAAATAGTCATTTCTGCTATTCACGTTTGGATCATGACCGTTCGATAATATTAATAATACACCCCAAAATAAAAAAGGCCCATACTTAACAATTAAGATTCGAGCTGGCTGGATGTATATTTTAATGGCTATTAAGTGACTCAATTATTTCGATCGCTTTGCTGGTTTTGATTGATAGTTCATTTTAACTAATGGAAATAAATATACCACTTCCAGAGTCTCTCATGTCCCACCACACTAATTTCAAATAGATGACATACGCAAAAGTTAAGAGGTTTTTTCATTGATTGATTCCATTTTTATGTAGCCGAAGTGAGTCCAAACTAGGCCAATTTACGTTTTAAGCTCACGACAATACTCAGAAATCTCGAAACAAAGTTGGTCGAGAAGTTAGATAAATAAAACTAGTAGGTGGAATGCTGCAGCATGATGCATGTTTGCGAAGTTCCAGCGCGGGAAACTAATTTAAAGTTTGAAGGGCAACGTTATTTATTTGTATGCGAGTTGGTTCATACTTTGTGCTAATTTTAAGAAATGTTTCCCTGCTTCGTTATTTCTATTATCTTTTTTTTCGAGTGTTTGGACTTTGGCATTGTTATTTGGTAGCCGCGAGATCTGAACAATGAAAGGATGGGCATAACGACGTACATATGTTTGGAGAATCCGCTAATAT
The DNA here is from genome assembly GCA_030295005.1 of Cephonodes hylas. Taxonomy (NCBI): domain Eukaryota; kingdom Metazoa; phylum Arthropoda; class Insecta; order Lepidoptera; family Sphingidae; genus Cephonodes; species Cephonodes hylas. Next base: position 6,104,502 of record AP025368.1, read on the forward strand.
TTGCTCCAGGTGATATGAATGCATATTATTCTAATTGGAAATCTTAGCAACAAACATGCTTTAAAGTTAAATAAGTTTCTTAATTTACATACATACATCAAACTGAATTATGTTTGGCGTGTACCCCCTCTGCCGTTAAGAGAAGTTGGTGAACATTGTATGAGCATGTAATTTAGGAAAGAAAACCCTCAGGAATGCAACTTTCTTTATGTTTTGTTATTTATTCAATCCCTTTCCATTGTTTAAAAATATTTTGGTACTAAACCACGCTAGTTACCTTACAATTTCATCTCTCCTGATAATTATACTTAAACTAAAATATCGAACATTAAAACCCAAGTCTAGAAACTTTCTAAACTAAGAATTAATGTATTCAGACGACAAATCCTCTAATTACTCACTTATCGACATTTTACATTATAGAGCACGTAGTTTCATTGCTTAATTAACTCTCTTTGTAATGTTTCCACTCTTGAAACTCTGAATTACTTTTGATGACTTTAAGAATAGAGACAAATCGGTCAATTAAGATTCAATGGAATCGTTACTACAGGCGTCTTTACGCATTCAAAAACAACAAATATTTGTGGATCGCACAAAAATTTTATTAGATCAGAGAATAATGCTGTGCCTATTGTTTTTACAGCCTAGTATCTCCAGTGATTCCTTAGTATAGGAAGCAGAAGACGTGTCCTATAAAACATATAAGGGTTCGTAAACATAGAAAGGATAACCAATAAATTGACTGGATTTGTATGTTAATTTTGAATGCTTCGAATGTGATAGTTTAAGTAACGTATTCCGTAAAAAACTATTAAATAATTGAATGTACATATTACGTCAGTATCATAACTACAACATAGCGAGATATCTCTATCCAGTTGCACACGACTTAGCCACGACCGCAGACTTGGCCACTAAATCCAGGTTATTCCTGAAGTTGGTGCCGCCTTACTAAAACGGTCGCCGTACGTTTTCTCTTAAGTTTAGAAGCCTTTTGTTCAGTGATAGCTTCATCTAGTTCTAAGTATTACCTATTCTGGAGTTAGTCTGAAAGTTCTCCTTGTGACTTTAGACTATTATATTTTCAAATGACCAAAAATTTTAAAGTGATTCTTTTAGTAAATGTATGGTATATAAAAGTTACATATAAAATTTAATCCATTTGGTATTGTATTGCTTATTTTGTTAATGATACAATGAATATAAAATTTATTATTATTATTTCAGAGCTGTTGAAACGAAGTGAAAAGGTGGATAAAAAGGAATTCAGGAGGCATGTGCAAATTATTATTTATCTAAAGAATGGGTCCCGCCGGCTACTAAACTTAGTTCTCTACACATTTTTACCACCATAATTTTTATATCATAATTACCCTAACCATTTTTTTGTACTTTCATTATTCTTATATAGGTTTTTTATCATACGAAGACTGGAGAGTTTTAATTGTAATAAATTTATCGTAGCGTTTTGTACTCCTATTAATTTACTATTTTAGCATAAAGGAGTAATAATATTCAAATGCGGAATTAAAAATCAGCGCATCTAATTTTATCTTCAAATTTATTTAGAATCTGACTCAATTTTGTTTTTAGTTTCGTCAATCTGTTTTGAATTGTATTAAGATTGACCCCCTCTCAGCCTGAGATTTACACCATCTTACTTCAAAAGTTCAAATTTATAAATCAAATATTATGTAAACTAAAAAAGTACGGGGTATAGTTTTTCAACTAGGCGACCTTCCTAATTCAGCGTGGGTACGATGTATTTATTAAAATATGATTTTATACATAATTAAAAAACTATATAGTTTATTCATTTTCTTACGTCCTAAAAAGTAGCTTTGACCTTTATTTAAGATGTATGTAATATAAAATCCGGATGAAATAATTTCTACCAAAAATGTTAAGTTACGATTCATAAAACAAATTTAAACTTACAAGCAATACCAATGAATTGGGAAACGGTTTCAAAGATAAATGTAACAATTAATTACACCAATCCAGTATTTATGCCGTTACTGATACGCCATATTCCTTACACGAATTAAAAAATGGACACACATTGATTCGGAACAAAGTTTATTATTAAAACAGTTGGCTCGTTTAAAAATATACTCCTTGTCTTTTTTTCTTAACTTTTTAATTAAGTGAGGTTTCGAATGGCGGATTGAAAAAGTTAATCGAACTCCGAAACTTAGTGACCGGCCGGGCCATGAGACCGCTGCGTAGGTCTTTTTGTTTCAGGAAACTTATTGAACGCTAAATTAAAAAGTAAATTTACATATCTGATGCTATACTGACAGCATGTCTAGTATTTGAAGTGTTGTTACTACATCATAAAAATATCATTAGGTTTACAACAATATTTTCCTGTTGGTTTTTTAGGCTTGTTTCAAGAGGAACCTGTTTGACCCGACGTTGACTAACAAATAAAATCAACTATAGAAACTAGAATCTAATATCTCCAAAACACTGCTTGAATAACATAATAATTATAAGATCATTACCCACACATGAGCCTTAAGCTGAAAAAAACCTCGTTGGTCCAACAGAAAACATGTTCAAAATCTCGTATTAAAACTGAATTAAAAACTCTGTATATTTTTTAACGTTTCGTATAAACTTTGGATAATTACAGCGTCACACGGAGCAATAGTTTTCCCTAACAAGGTAAATTTTTGCATGAGTTTTGCAAACATAGAAACATTTGCTCGCGCGGTGCCAATTTATTTACTATCTCTATCCGTTAGTTTCTTGTTTACAAACAGCTTCTTATTTGTAACTTTTACTGACAGCTTTACTGGGTTTAATATACATAGATTTTAGAAAATATAAATTTATTTCTCGAAAATCGTAGAATGGGAATTAATTATTGCTTTTGTATAAGTAAGGATTATTGTAGATTTAGTCTGCTTGATTCCAGAAATGTTTCGCTCTAATTTATTTCAGTTTTGCAGTCTTGATATTATAGATCACACTTACAAGTCTAAAGTTCATTTAAATAAAACAATGTCATAAATAATTATATAGTTCAACATTTATTTTATAATTTATAAGTAATCAAAATACTTTGGCCACATAGCTTTTAATTACGAATACTTTTTTAAAATTTCTTAAAGATTCAATTTTTGTATTTTCCACTGCTAACAACAAATAAAAAAGATCAAGGGTAAGTTCACACGTGCCACTGGCTTCACCCTGTCTAATTTAAAAAATACGACAAAGCAAACTAATTAGTTGAAAATTTGATCGCTTAACTAGAAGGGGTAAAACATCACCCCAAAAAGGGATAGTTGTGGCCCGTTCGTGCGACATTAACACCCCAATGTGTCTGTTACGTGATAAACAAAAATTTTGTAACATTATCCTCCGAGCTAACATTGTCAAAATTTCTCGAAAGTGAAGTTTACAGTGTCGCCACGTATGCTCCAATTTCGGTCAGTATCAGTAAGGGTTTAGTCACACGACTAAACAATTGGTATCTGAAATTCATTTTTTACGGTAAGCTATTTTTGATGCCTTTCAACTGTCAATCCTATCAAATGAAATCGGGTTAACATCCCTAAAATATACATATTACCTACTTTTTTAAAATTTCTTTTTTTGAATTAATTATAGATATACATGAAATCATATGTATTTTCCAGTTACATACTTTGAAATGCATATACAGAAAGGTTACGATATGATGCCTAATGTAAGTGCTGATTTTATCTGCGGTTTCCGACTAGGTTTTTGAGACAACTAACCACCCAACCATACCTTTTGAGAGGTATATGAACAATTTTCTTTGAAAGATTGTCTTAAGTTGATTTTATCAGAAGATTACAGCTACATATAGTCGAAATCGAGGACTTTCGGGTGACCTAATACAATCGGCCAGCATTCAGTTTCCTCCTGCATTCCTAAAATCATCAACGTTGTTCCGATGCCATTAAAAAACTAGCCATTCTAATTTATAATATTACAATTTATATTTGTGGATAATTCAGTTTTTTCACAAATAATATTTTTCCGTAGCCACAACCCAATCGATGCCAAACCTTAAGCTCTGGTTATGCCAACCCTGAATTTAAGGGGCTGTGTTTACACAAGTCACGGGTGAATGTTGTTTTAGGACTAAAGAGCACTTTGAATTTTCGTCACGATATCCCGTGAATGCCACCTTGATTGCCGCTGCGGTGTACCTTTGTGCACGTCTTATTACAACTACTCTAAACTCGGCACGAACTGTCCAACACACACACCACACACCATCAAAGATTGTGGTTTTATAATAGACAACCAACGCTTTGGTGTGGTCGCCTGATTATTAGGGAGCGCTAGAAATTTATTCTGGTATAACTTAGTCATTTGTTGGATAATGTTCTACTAGTTAAACTCCTTATTCCTGTTGATATATTAGTAAGTATGAAAATTGTTTTACCGATACTATAATCATTCTTGAAAATAAATGTAAAAGCTTTCATTCCAGTATCGATGTCATTTTGATGTTTTAACAAGAAAGTTGACTAATCTTACGTTAAGATATACAAAGTTAGTTAACTGTTCATGCCCACATGACCACAAAATGTTCAATGTTCCCTGTTGGCCGACAAAATTAAACTGTGACACATTCACGGTGTTGTCTGCACTACATTGTCAAAGCAATATACTTTTATTTTTAGCGACATGTACATGGGGTAACATAACTTATGTCTTCTTTCGTCGAAACTGCCTAAACCAAAACAAAATCGCTAGAATGTGTGAAGAACGACCATCTAATACAAAGTAACCATATCAAATAAATATGACACCAGAGTCTATTCTCCGAATAGGAATGCCGAGAACCAGTCAAAGCTAGACGTGGGAATTTTAGGCTTATACACTCATCAAGTAGCACCAAGTTTCTAGTTTACCCCTTAGTGGGGAAAGTCAATCTTCTAGGCTTTCGTTGCAATTTCCTTGTGTTGAGTCTTGTGAGTACACTACATCAACAACGTCGTAGGATTCATAGCTCCCTCAATTACATTCATAAATCAGTAAAATTGAATTACATTATAATAATTCTTAAACTTCAAACGTCAAACGAATCAAAACGATTAACATTATAATCCAGTTATGAGACTCCTGTCAACAGTCTGGAAACTTTATGTTTTTATTATGCAGTAAAACATTCAAACAACAGAACAAGTAATTTAATTTCCCCCTCTTTCGGCAAGTTCGATCGAATGGCTTGTTTCATAGTCTATACTTATGGAGATGGATACTGTTCGGCCATTAGTGGATTCCTTTTCATCCAACCGCGCAAATTACATGCAATTTACGAAACTGTTTCGTAGCGACCTAAACTTTCCAACATTTGATCTTTCTGCGTTCTTCCTACTATTTAATGTGGCCCGACACAGTCCTGAAGTTTTAGGAATTGTTTAAATTACACAGAACATTATCCCGCCATTTATTACTTTCTAGGTATCTGGGCCATCCCTGTAATTTTATAACTTATATAGAAAGAATTCAACGCTGGGGGGTTAAGAATTAAGCCACGACATCTTTTGCTTATCGTAAGAGGCGACTAATAGAAGTCATTGGAGTGGCCGGGTGAACTGCGAAGGCGATGCGTCCTCACTGGAAGCGACATCGATACGACAGAGTTCCTACGTACAAGTGGAATTCCTATGTACTATACTTTAAAAATAGAAAAGATCTTCCGAACGAAAATAGTTTCTGATATTACATCATTCTTTGGCTTATCATACGGACCGGTTTGGCTATCGATGGCATAGTAGTATCATTATCCACGAACAACATTTCCCAGATAAAAAAAACGTCGAAAATATCGCGCTCCGCATCGCCACAGATTCCAGTTATTGAAGTTTACCAGTTTTCGCCTCGGATAAGATCAGCAAATCCATTATTCGTCGCCGCCATATCTCGAATAGCCCCAATAGGATTAAGACCCGGTCCATTAGATACTGTTTTACTACTCTTTTGTTTTATGATCGTATTTTTCCGATAATGTATTGAAAGTGGTCACGCAGAGCTCTTTTTTGTCTTCTTACCAGATATACTTTAGTCAATTACGTCGGAAATAATCTTTACGAATATGTTAGCACAAGTTGGGGAGGTTACTAATGTCATTTGTCTATACTTTAAAATTTACAAAACATCTTTTGCGTTGGTCCTTTCATTATTCATTGTCATTTCATAGGGGACGCTAGTTGTGTCAAAGGTATTCATTATGTAAGGTTCAAAATAGCAAGGGAATATTTCGTTTCTGCTTTTGACATTGTATGTATAGCAAAAAGTACGCGAGCCGACCTAGTTTGAATGTTGCGGTATATTTTCCGCTCGCGTAGTTATAATTGGTTCATTTTCAATTTAATCGCTACATATTACTTGATTGTTTGCGGTTAGGACCCATTTTGACTCTGTTTTTGGTTGTGAGTATTTGATTGTTTAGATCGTCGCGTTTATACAATGAAACCATGAATTAATTAAGTTGTTCTATATTTATTGTATATAGATTTCTTGTGCTAACATTTTCTTCTCAACATTTTAGACTAGTTACGACGTCAACATAACCGTTTCATTTTTATACGTTAATCATTATGTTGTGGCTTGAATACATCTTAGTAGCTTATAAGGAAAAAAATATTCCGTTTCGTCATGATGTGGTGGGGATTCAATGATAAATAAGTGAAGCTTTTGATTATTAAAATTTATTCTGTTGTTGTCTTTTCTGCAAGGCAATTATATGATTGCGTCATGAGATTAAAGTAACGGGGACACATTTCTAACTCTATAGCGATATTTTTGCAAGGAATACGAAAGTACCTGCACTACAATATTTTCTTAACTATGTGACGTCAAACGCAGCCAGAAAGACTACAATCTCTTCTCAACCGCTATGAAGACTATTTCTAGAGTCAAAGCTACACTTAAATAAATAAACCTATACATAAACATCATACACGTACAACTAAGTCAAGCCGACCAGAAAATAAGCCGATAAATCAAGGATATCACCATAATATCCGCAACGGACTCCAAGATATTGAACCGAGCAAAATACGGGAATATAATAAAAAGATACCCAAGATCCTTAGTGGCGGATGAGGCCGCGTGGTATGGCACAATACGCGGCTTAGCACAAAAGGAATTGGCGCGAAAAAACGACAGCGCGCCCCAAACGCTGAAAGGTGCGCGCCACTGATTGGCGTATGTGGAGCTTTGCCGCTGATTAACGAATTTCGCACATGCCACGCGCAGGGTTTTCAAACGCTGTTTGCCGATCGCTTTTTAAAATATTAAAAATGTTTTGCATGCTGCGAATTTGCTTTGTGGGCAATTGCAGTTATGGGGGGTGGAGGTTGACCCGATGTTTACTTTGAAAAACGTTATTAATAGATGTGAAAAGATATAAAAAAAACTTGTTTAGTTTTTATAGCCATAGTAATTATTCTCAGAACTTAACATTAAGATCTGAAAATTAATATTGAAGGTACAGTCGTACTTTAAACTTTGTTAAAAAATCTTGAATATGTATTTTTTCAGTTTATTTATTAATCTATCAGGAATCTAGAGGCAAAAGATTTCCCGAACCGAGTCAAGACAGGTCTCGCATAATTTCTGATAACCACAAAACAAGACATGGTCTTAGTGTGGGGTGAAAACTACGTATTGACTGTTGGGTGTATTATTTATATAATGTACAAAATTAGGTGTAGTATTGTACACATTTGAGAGATTAAAACGTAATCTTGTAAGTTTTATGTATGATTATAAACGGAGATAGTATGTCAAAACATGTTCAACATAACTCTTGACATTTAATTTTTTGCTACCAAAGTATAATATAAGTTGTAATGAGTTCACGTTCAATGCTTCGCTCCTACTTTAGTTATATAATCCGAAAGCATAAATTCAAAATAATCTTTGTCTAAGTTATAAGGGTAAATTGCTAAACAATCGTTCATAAATTTTGTTGATACAGAAGAGCTTTTAAAAAGAGGCTAAGCTAAGCTAAGCCATGCTTGTCTCAATCCCATCATTCCTTTTTCAATCACATGAAGATATTGCTTTCGAAACAATATTTCACAGAACCTACATTCCATCAATAATTCTTAGCACGCCGGGAATCGACTACGTTTTATCAATTTTATATAAAGTTTCCGAGAATAGCCCGCGAGTACAGAATTACCGACGCTGAGAAAACGGGGGAGAATCTTCCATAATATCAAAAACGCTAGGGATTTTCTGCTTAGTTTATTATTATAACACTTAATAGAACAAGGAACCTTTGTTTCGGATACATTGCGCAAAATTTCTGAGTTAGATGAATCGCAATTTTTCAATTTAGACGTGGAAAAACTTACCTACCTGTTTTATAGAAACTTTGTCGATTTTGTATAGTAGCGAAATTAAGGTTTGATCTCTTCGAAGCAGCTTTATAACCTTGCTACCTAATACAAAGTCTAACATAAATACTTTATAACAATCACTATGTTACTAATCTCATATTGCTACTTAAGAAATTTTAATTGCTCTTTCACTAGTTGAAGTACGTACATAATACTTCAAATTATTTTATCATCATTAGATTTACCAACCATAGGATTAAACGCGTAAAATTCTATTTTGATTACTACCTCGTGATCCTAATCTAGGTTCCTCACGTTCGATACCGGATATAGTTTTTTTTTCCTATTAGGGAAATCCTCAATTTGAATTCTCAAAGAAAACTTATTATATTTCGTTTGTTTTTGTTTTTGGAAAAATATTTGTGATATCAATAAATTTGTTTGATAGAAATTTCGATCAAAGCCGCTGTCGCAACTGCTATGCCATGAAAAAATATTTTCCATAGACCAATCTGGAAAATTGTTTGTTTGAATTAATCTGAATACGTCAATACTGAATATGTATTAATTTTTTTCTATATTGGTTTTTGATTTTCAATGAATTTTGGAAAGTAGGTAAGTGATAATATATGTATGTCAGATTTGACAAAAAAAAAGATTCCATTATTGAGCCATTCACCTTACCTTGACTGACTCATATGCTTTAGAAGTTTTATGTACTTGATAATAAGGAAACCTTCCACGTTATTTATATTTTTTTAAAGATAATTTACTATTCTATACCTTATTCTTCGCCCTCCTACGTTTGCTGTTACTTTCTTGTTTATTAAATGGCAAAGGGCTAAGCCGGCTTTCTTGGTATAGAACTTCGCTAAAAGTGTCATTACATTGTAATATCATGTCTCTAGAGTTAACTTTTTCTTTTAGATTTAAGAACAAGTGAGGCGGCAAACCTCTTAACAGCATGGTTTCTCTTCACTGCTCTGGACACATAATTTATTTTCTCTTCCTGGCAATTAAATAGGTTTGGTCGGCACTACGTCAGTGGTTGGTACATGAGAGGTTGTTACGCTTCAGCCTCACCAACACAGAGTAAATATTACCTCAGCACAGAATAACAAGCGTGGCATTACCACGAAAATATTTGTTGTAGTTTCCAAACTATCAAATACTCGTAACAACAAACAATTTTCATAAACAGAACAAGAACAATGTTAAATTTATTGGTGAATATTAATAATGGGCATTTACTTTCGGCACGTTATTGTTAAAATTATTGTAAAAATTCTATTCCTGAATACGTTATTAGAATTAGACGTAAGAAGAATATTAGAATAAGAGAAACCATGTGTTATGAAATGTTCTGAATTACCTACAATAAAATGGTTTAATTTAAAATTGTCGAATATTATAAAATTATTTAGTATTAAATATCATAAACAGCAACACTGACTGAGTTTATGGACTTGCGAATTTAATAATAATATTTTCAATACTGTTGTTCGAAAAAAGGATAGCTTTGCTAATTTGACAATACAAATTAAAAAATAAAGATCATTATGTTATTTTTCAGTTAAAATAGGAGCCGATTTATAAGGCACTAACTTTGACACCCCGATTTCCAATTCGAAAACGTGGCATTCCATCACAGCGGTTTTACAAGAATGCAATATATCACCAGAGCTCTAGGTGTTAAAAAACTAACTGAAGCTCGGCAAATACCTTTTTCGAATTTCGAAATAACATATGGCAATAAAAAGTTAAACTCATACTTGTTATCGTTATAAGTCATTGAATTCGTACATGATTTTTTGAAATCTTCTAATTTTATATCTTATTACTTTATTTGCTAAAAGATCATGAATTTGAGTTATATATTTAGAAAATTGAGTTTATTGTTTGATTTATACGCCAGGAATTTCAAGACAGTTTTTTTGGTGATGGGGCCCATGGTCTGTTAGGTTATTTTCGATGTGATTTTCAGTTTACGTCACAGTCTCAAACTCGCAAAGTTTTGAAATTTACGGTTAGTCAAATTAAGTAATGAATATTATGTAATATATGAGCACATAACACGAAAACTGTAGATATAAGCGTCCATCCCTCACACTGAACTAATCATGACTTCATTAAAAGAAAGACGCAAAATGAAAAGAAATAGGAAACTGAAAGCTTAATACCGACTGTAATTTGTTTTACTAAAACAATTTAAACACGCAAATCCACAGCGGCCATTAACAAAGTCTATCAAAGTTGCGGAGACATGATGTTTTTCATGTCGCAATGCAGAAAGAGAGATGTTTGTGGACAAGTGACAAAAGATGCGGCGCGCTACCCCAACTCTGCCAAGATCGGTGCACAATTACTGAGAAATACAGAGTTGAATTGTTGAATTCAGTGCGTCAGGCAGCTGCGCGCCGGCCCGAAAATCACCAAGTGCTTTGCAACTCGCAAATTGCTCAAAATGGAAATGTAATTAAAATTGTATATTCTTTGGTCAACTTTGGTTCGGGTCTTGTCATGAAAGGGACTTGGCGAGATGTTATTGTCATATATATAATTAAGTTTTCTATACCTTAAATGGGTATACATTTCTTTAGTTATCCCTCCCAACGATAAATCCGCCAGTGCTTACTGTGTACATGTGGTGTCAAAATAAAGACTTATTATTACTTGTTTATAAAATAGTAATAATGAAAACCACCGAGCCGGTTTCAATTTACTTTTACTATAATTACATCTCTAAAAAAACAGCATAAACTTATTATCCTATCAATCGTCAGTCATATCGTAAACCAAACTAAAATGTAAACAATAAAAAAAGTTTCTTCAAAGAGACTAGATCAAATGTAAATGAGGAAAGACACCACTCAGTAAATGCAACTGCGGTGAAATACAACGCTAAGTCAGTGCATCAGTTCAGTAAACCGTGGGGAGCCACAAACAAACTGGGAAAGGTTTCAAACGCTATATTTTATTGGTGCATAAAGTCGAATAGTAGATTACTGAGACGTTGAACGCACGCGGCATAATAATGTATGAAGAATAAAGACTTCAGATTCGTCGTGTAAAATACTGCTCCGGGAAATGAATGGCTTTTCAAGACACGTGAATCGTTCTAAGCGGTTTCTTTCAAGTCGATGTTTTGATGCTATCAGTGCCTTAGACAAACTATTTTTGTTGGTGATCTTTACTGAGGTATACAGGGTGTTGAAATATCGTGTCTGAAACAGGTAATAGTTACTAAAATTATAAACACATTGACAATAAAAAATCCAGAATAAAAGAAACTGACATTTTCCTAATTACTATTCACATTTAATATTATGGTAACTAGGAAAACGTCAAGCTTTTTTGGGATTTATTTTCACAACTATTTCATCATGAAAACGTAGCAATAATGTTCTTAACGTTCCTTGATTATTTAAAAATTATATACTACTGATTTATCCTTCGTATAAAATCTAATAGGCAGGTTTTCTTAAAAAAAAAAATCCTCCAATTTAATGAGATATCTATAAGACATTGAAAAACAATATATTGCTAACACATAAATTTCAAGTAAATCTGCGAAGCGACGTGTAAATGATCAAATATACCCTTTAATAAAAGCACAACAAAGAGTATTTCCATTACAAAGCGCTGCCATATTAAAATGAAAATCAGACGTCGATCGGGCGAGCTAGACCGTCCGTTTCATTCCCAAGGATAGGACAGGACACTCAATTATATCGTAATTCAGAATAATGGTATTGAGAAGCCGTTTCGTTTGCGTTAACTGCAATTTTATAGTTCTTCCACGGCCACCCCTCTTTGTGCGGTCAAACTTTCTCAATTATAATAATGGAAATTTCATAAAATTGCCCGCATTAAGTAAGCCTTTGTTTTTATTTATAGGCCTCCTTCAAACTTTCTTGTGATTCGGGTCGAATGAGTCACATAATCTTTACTTATACTTACATTAAGTCAAATGGACTTGGTTTATTTATGCTTTGTTGTTAGTGGCTAGTCTAAGGGACAAATATATAAAATTATTATATTATGTAATTAAGAATTAAACTGATAAGTTTTTTTTAGCATTATTCAAGTACAAAATTTTCAAGCACACAAAATCCTTGATCAGTCTAAGAACAATTGACCGGGAATTTTCTTAACAAAAATATTAAATTCACATCACGACATGTTTCTTTATTTCTCATATTAAAGGTGGAATCAACATTCTCAGCGCATGTACTGTGGATATAACCTCGTCCCAAGCGAACTGAGCGAAATCATTCTGAGTCGCTCGGGTGTCGGCGCCCACCCTTTTTATAGCTCGGATGAATTATGACATAAAATATTTATCTCCATTCGGTGTATGTAACGCGTCTGCTTCTTTTAGATGATAATACAGTAAATCCCTATTTTATAACACAACAAAATAAATTGACAAAATCCACGCTTGTAATACGTGTCGTCGGTTCTCAAGATTTATTCCTCGCTGTTTTGATTCCGCCTTTGAATTGTAATGATGTGTGATTTTGTTTGTAAATTTAACTTTCGTTTTTTTTTTATACATTATTTTATTTGTGTAGATTTAAAATTCCACTTGCTAAGTTCTATTAAAGCTTAAAAAAAACGTATTAGAAGCAACCAGGACGCCTTTTCTGTAGTAATACAGGGTGTAAAAAGATCATGATAAAAACTAAAACAGGCAATAGTTCGCCGTAATATCTAGGGTGTCCAAAATGTGGTAATTATTTCTTTAACGAATTTCAAGTGATGACATTTTTTATTTCACTAAATCGTACTGCGGTCTTTCCCGTCAGCCTGGTTGTTATGCTGTGGAGTACGTATGTATGTTTGTTGCTGTAGGAACAGTGAATCATATAATATTGGTTCGGGTGTTTCTGACACCGAAAGTTACTATTACTCGCGATAAACCATTTTATCACTTTACGTAACAGACAAATAAATAATAAAAATAGTCATATACAAGACGTATCAACCAAATCATTACACACGAGACAACACAATTTTTTGCCAAACTGCCGACTATGAAGCCGTGCCAATTTGTGTTTTTACATCGGCAGCTGTCAGCATTAACTACGTTTGGTACAACGGGAATAAATTGCGGGTCATCTACCGGAGCATTTGTCACGAGTCAGTAATTTGTGGGAATGCGTGCTTTTCTTCATATTCCGCGCAGTAATCCCCGACTATAATTTGTCAAAATTTCAACGTTTCGGCGAGCCTCGGTGAGGCTTTCTTCGCCCTAAGCTCGGTTGATAAACTCGATGTATTATTTCATGTCACCGCGGTGTCGTCGCAAATTGTTGCTACACTATATTTTTAAAGTGGCGCCGGGATGAAATGTTTTCAGCTTTTATTTCTTCTTTCTATCAGATTACATATGAATTATAGACTTTACGCAGTATGTATTGACAACATATTATATTTTTTAGATAGTGTACTTATATAAACCTCACGCCTATAGGTATTTGTCGTATCGTTAGAAAGTGGTACTTTTCTGCAATTATATTTCGCTAGGTATGTTTAGTCCTACCTAATAGGGTGCGTGTGTATTAAAGTTTTTTCGGCATACATCCAAATTTCGTTCTTCTACTTAGATATTTTTGATGGGAAAACCCAATAACATTTTGCTTGACCTAGGAATCGAAATCATGGCGTAATACGAATTAAATTTTCTTAACGTAAATACTATCTTGAGATATGTATTTAAATGTTTGATTATAGTATTAGAATCTTAATTGATTAACAAGTCTACAATTTATTCAACAAACATTGGTATATTACTAAGAACTAAATTATATCTCAAAGTGAGAATAATTTTCAATCTTCTCTAAGATTCCTTTCACGCTTAACACGGATTTCAAATTAACGCTTAGCAAACAAACTTAAATCATTTCCGAAGTGGCAACAACTGGGATAGTCCCACAACTTTGTCTATTTTTTAAATTTCTTTGGTTTGTTATTGGTTTGGTTATGTTTGATTTGTATGCAAATTATAATCATAAACTATTAATTGATGTAAAGGATTTATCTTCTATTAGTTTATATTTAGCACCACAAATAAATTAAAGAAATTATTTGTGTAAAATAAATTGGAATAATTAAATTGTCACAACTCTCAAGAGATCAATAAAAACATAATATTAAAAACACGCCACAATAACTGACTGAATCTTATAAATAATTCAAAATTAAAGTTTAGTTATTACTTTAACAACACCATATTTCTCTGCTCAGACAATAATTTTCGGCACGAAGGGCGCCCTAAATAAAATAATTTTGCTTAATATTCGGACGGTAAGCTAAAAATGACTAGCCCTAATTTAAGCGTTAATTTCACTCGAGTTGGCGACGAGATCACCGCGGCCAAAGTTAATTGGGTGTAATGTTCTTATTTGCATAGGGACTAACTATTCCCTGTCAAATATTTAGCTAGGGGATTTTTCCTTTTAACGCTTAACTTTATGTTTTATACCAGAATTCGTTCGCTATGAACACTTTTTCTTGGGTATTAATTAATCCTCGTTTTTCTTTTTAAATCCAAGAGTACGGTAGATAATAATTGGTAATGGACAGCTATTTAATTACCCTTAAACTCTTTTTATTTAAATCCACATTATTTGTTTCAAAGAAGTCCAAGTATTGTAAATTGTCAAAAGTGCCTCTGCAATCCGCAACGATATTTAACCAGCGACATAAGCATCCGATCAGCAACGGATACATTCGCGGTATTGATAAAATTGAATGTAAACTCTGTATAACAAACTAATATCCAACGTCGAACTTCGGTGAGTACAAAGTTCTGTATATTTGACATAAATTCGCTGCCGCCGCTACGGGCAAGTACACAGTTTACTGTAAAACGTAGTGCTTAACTCCATTAGACGCCTGTGACTTCAGTAATGGGAATAAAACCTTGAAGTTTGTGCCACAATGCGCTATAAACGTCAGGCCGTCGGGTTCCTGAGTACGGGGTAAAAGAATGATATAGTTACTTAGAAATTGTTTTATGCTGTTACGAGTCTTGCATTTAAAGTCGGGAGAATGCGGGTCAGAGAAAAACAATATTTTTTGCAATGATTTTAAACCATAATGGAAAACGAAAGACTGGTTCTTGTGCTGCCGTCATAATTATTTACTAGGGATATAAAGTATTAAGTTTGTATAAAGTAAGGATGCTCCGAACCCGAAAATACAATGAACTATCATGAATTATTTCTTACTAGTCGTCAAAATAACATATGGAAAACAGATATAACTCCGCAAAATCCTTTAATTCAAGAGCCTTCCTTGGGTCATCGTGACATATTTTATTCATTAGGGTACTCAGACGTATACAGATTTGCCTATGACCAAATAAGCGTGTGACTTTAATATTATAAAAAGTATTTTTTGATAAATTATTGAAAAGAGCTATCTCCAACACACATCTCGTTAATGGCTTATTCTATTAGGACAGATGACCCCTGCCCACACGGTTGCGTGGGCGACTTGACAGGGCCTCAACGGGTCCCTTTATTTTCGGACCTAATCAATTTAATAAACATCAACAAAACACAAAAGGGTTCAGATCCTACCCAGTTTGAATACATTAAACAAACGCAGAGCACGAAGTGGATATGAAAATGTTATCATTTTAGCGCGAACTTTCCTTCGGCGGCAACCCCTCCGGCGTTTACAAGTTAAACAAAGTTGAATGTCATTTTGATACTGTTCCATTTTACCGCCAACAGAGACGCGACACTAGACAAGTTTTCCAATGCATTCGCGGTTTTTTTACAGTGAAATTATACTTGAAAGAACATTTTATCTTCTGCTTTTTTAAAACAAGGTTAACTTAATAAGCGCTAAACAAAAGAACCTCGAATATGTGATTTCAGACTTAAGCTATCCCAACAGAAATTTTGGCGATTATAAAAAGCGTGTTAATTCATTTCTTACAAATAACCTTCTTCTTTTTTGAAGTCAATTAAAAACAGAAAGCACTTGTGATATTTTTATGCTTCTTGACCATTAAAAATTGACGTCAAAACACATTAAAATGTTATCGCATCCGAAAATCACCTTTAGCCGTCAATGAAAACCAGTACTTTATTTCTACTCGAGACAACTGCACAATATCATCTATTTGTTAAAGATAATATGATTTTATCTCTGTTTACAAAGTCTTCTTGACCGTTTCTTTGTAACTTATAATAATGCAAGCAAAACTACTTACAGCTCACGACAATTATATTTAGACACGCCAAATTAATTTTATCATAATGTAATCTATACTAATATTATAAAGCTGAAGAGTTTGTTTGTTTGTTTGTTTGTTTGTTTGTTTGTTTGTTTGTTTGTTTGTTTGTTTGAACGCTAGGATCTCAGGAACTACTGGTCCGATTTGAAAAATTCTTTCATTATTAGATAGCACATTTATCGAGGAAGGTTATAGGCTATATATCATCACGCTACAACCAATAGGAGCGGAGCAGCAATAAAGAATGTTTCTAAATCGGGGATTTTTTTCCTTTTTGTGAGCTTACACTGCGTACGCTGCAGAAACGGTTAAAGTTTCGCTAAAATAATGTATGACAGAATTGTTCTCCTTTAAAAATTCTAAAAAAAAGTCCGAGACAGCATATGCCTATCTTTTAAGGTTGGCTCACTATAACGTTTTTTATTCTAACCAAATTTATTTTAAATAAAGCATTATTTGTGAAGGTGTTTTTACAAACATGATATTAATCCTTATCCAAATAAATACGTTATTCATTACAAGTATTTAATACAAAAAAAAATTGTCCTTTACATAATTTGATTTCAATGAGTATCTTAGAAGATATCGCAGTTTCAAAATAATGATCAAGCGCGCAATAATGATACTCAAGGCGTCGACCGGCGCGTTACGGTTTCACGTTGAAACAATTTGACCGATTGTATGATTTTTGTATATTTAAGTAAATGGGTCTCTGCGGAGTAAAATACTACAACTTATTTTCTTTCTGAACCCAACCCTGTAGTCCACGCAGACGGAGTTGCGCGCAAAAGCTAGTAAATTATAATCCAGTGCTTCTGAGAACTTTGATCAAATAATTTGGAGTAAAGTCCCCTCCTGCGAATTTATGATGTTGCCTGTCCAATTTATGGGTAATTCAACAATGCAATTGTCTACGCATGGTCTCCGCTCGAGAACTTGTTGCCCAAGGCTATAAGTGCTGTGTGCATCTCACTCACTTTCACACCAGCGTACTACTCTAGCGTACTCTCTGCTTGACGGTGTTATACTTGAATATTCTGTCAAGATCAGCCCAAATACATCCTGTTGCTGAACTAGGCCCTAGTACTATTTTTAACCAAATAATTAAACTACTCTCATAAAGAGTCTCTACTCGAAAGAAGCTTTGGGTGCAGGTATCCTCACGCTTTTTCCCTTAACCCTTAAAGTGAGTGATGATAAATCATTGTGACATGGAAATTCATAGGTGTGTATCTGGGATTTCAACGCTTGCCGAGATTTTGTGATGTCATTTTGACATTTGTCTTGGCATAAATATTAATACCGTCGAAAGAAACATCCAAAAATAAAATGATACGGGAATATCCGAACACAAACGCTGAGCAGATAATGCTCGAGTACATTTGCTAATATGCGTAAAAGCTTTCCAAATCCTCAAGTTAAAGATAAGGTGGAATACGCAGATATTTGTCCTTTGATCCATTAAGGTTTCGTTTGTTCCAAATTCTCTTTATATCCAACCATCTTCAACATTAAGTGGTGGAGTACCGTAGTCTGATTCGATTGCGGTGGTATCGCTGTGACGTCAAAAATTAATCTAAATAATATTGACTTGTTCCATTCGGCAAGTATGATCACCATAGACCATATTTTCAAGTAAGAAATATGTATTATCCGGGGTCAACCTATAAAAGTATAAAGTTATTTTAGTTAATACTAGTGCTCTTGGGTCTTAATATACCTATATTACGAACTGACCGAGTGACCTAATGTAAGATTTCTCATCACTTGTCATCATGTACTATTCTGAGACTATTTCGCAGTGACAATATAAAAAAACCTTAGCGTATTCTTTCTACCATTTTCTTGGGTATATTTAAGGCAGAGGTACAACTCTCGAAATGCATTTCTGCACCCACATTTTGGCAGGCAAGTAGCATTGCCACGTAAAATGGGGCGCACATATCTTCGTATTTAGGCAAAAAACTGTAAAAAAATAACGCTTTTATTTATAAGAAAAAAATAGTTTATTTATTTTGGAGTTGTGATTTTTTGTTCAAAAATATTGACACTGCTACAGTAAATACAGTTCACCTCAATTTTGTACAGTAGATTTTTAGCACAGTACCTCTATCTTTGCTTTACTTTTCTTACCTGATTTACAGCCGCAGTATAACAAAAATCATAGAAATTTTATCAACAAAAGTATGCTTTGTTTTCATAGCATTTTACGCACGAGGATAACTGTGCACAAAAGAATCTCGTCGCATCAAAACTCACGTAAAATAGGTAAGGGTTTGGAACGGTTAAACAGCAACCTCGGAAATAAAAGTCAAAGGATACTTTTAAGCAAGTTATCTCGAAATGGCAACAAGAATAACGCCGTGGAGTTTATTCTCTTTTTGTTTGTTATCCAGTATTTTTGCTCCGTGTCGATAACATTGTCAGGGGCGGCCCGTTCCCCTTAGGGTTTACGGAGATATGATGACAACAAAGTTCAATAAAAATATAATCTATTTTTGTGGGCGTTCAGTCCTTGCCATGTTTCTTTTCAAGCGTACATTTACGAGGAAAATTTGATTTGTTGTGCTTTACCCCGAGATTTGCTAATAAATTATGCGATGTTTCTAGTTTATTATGAATTTATTTCCGGCTGTATTGCCGTCGTTTATATATTTTATGAATAGTAAATATATTTTTCTACGGAAAATAGAAATACAAGCGATGTCGTTATAATTATACTAATACGTATTTAACATTGATTGCAAAAAATCTTGTCTATTTTGCGAGAAATTTAAAACTATAAAGTAAACGAGAATTATTGCGTAACTACATTAAATTAAAACAACATAGATTTAAAAGAAACTCTTTACTCTTTAATACTATTATCATCGCATAAACATAATTGGGTTCCGTTATATGGTCGTCCCAAAAAAAAAGAATTTAAATTATACAATCCCGGTACTATAATGAACGATAAAAACATTCAAAGATGAGTATGAGAATTGAAAATGACAAAAACACCTTTAAATAACATTCACACATTAACGAAATGGCACTAAAAACAACAAACAATCAGGAAATCGTATAAAATTCGAATGACAAATAAGCAACAAGTTAACAAGATTCCTACAAAAACACTTCCGCAACAAACATCAATAAAAACGTTCACTTAATTTACCTAACAGAAATCCGTGACGATGCAGAAAATGTTGTACAAGCAAAAAAACGTTCTCGCTGCGTAATTGACCGACAAATCCTTTTGTGAAATCCGAATTCCTGACAAGAATACGTTTCAGGGACAACGTTCCCTTACCCCTTCCTTTGTAATGTAAATATCTACGGCTGGTGAAAGTTTGCCAACAAATATTCCCCCAGCACCGATCCATTAGAAAATGAAAGAACATTTGCTTAAAACGAAACAAGAGGCTCGCACGTCTCGCCTCGTTGATAATATTCGAGGTGCAGCCCTCAACTCTTTATGTGTACGCACCAAACGCTAATATTGGTTTAGGTCTAATGATTCATTTGCCACGGCTCGAATTAAATGAACGACACGGCTCAGCGCTTGATTCAACAACGTTTCTAATATTGAGTCTGAAGATAATGAAATGTACAAAGCGTATAATTTGATGTTAAAGATTGCCAAAACAGTTAATACTGTGTTATTAAAGACTTCGTTCTCAGACGTGATCCGCGTAAAAAATAAACAGTCTAATTGAATAAATATTTACCAATTCTATTTTATTTGCCTTCTCTTATAATATAAATGAAATTATTAATCCTTTCCATCTCTTACGCAAAGTGAAAAGTGGAATAACCATTTATCAACAGTCTTTTTGCCGAGTTTCTTTAATAATATGATCAACATTTTATAAAAAAATATAATTTACTATTATTTAACAATGTTTAATAATTTAATTTGTTGCGCATTCCAAGCATTTTAAATCTGGAGTAATTTTCAGGACTTGAATATAAAATCTTCGCTGTAACAACAGGTTACGCTGTGAGCACAGAAGATGAAAGCCACTCTCATTCTACCGACACTAAATGAAAATTGTCATTCACAATGTCATATTATTCTTAAAAGACGTGAGAAGTCTCTGAATACTCACCGGTTGCAACATAATTTACTTTTATTGCAATAAACACCAGATATAAAAGAAGCAGTATAAAGTGTAAATACAGCGTTGCCGTTTAATTGAATTGTATAAAGTTGGAAAAGTTGAGCTCGATGGTTTAGTTTCATTATGTCGGTTAGTATAATGGCATGTACAGTATATATACATGTACATATATTTTAGTATCTTAAACTCTATTCAGTTGTCAATGTGAAGCTTATTAGTAGATCCTAATATGAATTCCGTAAAGGATCGAGAGCGTATCGTAGTTCAACGAATAGTTTGAAATAGTAATTTCCGTTTTATTTTCATCTGCAATAGATGAAAATGATATTAATCAGAATTTTGGAAATAGTACACGCATTTTTTTCAATTTTGGAGTAACTGGAGCGGTTGTTTTATTTTCAATGCCACCAACGTACCTACTCACACAATATTCCAGAAATCTAAATAAGTATATGGTCAGGATCATCATTTTTCACTATCACTAGCGAAACAGATCTAAACGAGTTTTTTTCATCTAGACTACACGGAAATAAATTTTTACTATCTGTCGATAGCATTGCATTCACAGATTGAAATAGGATATTAATAACTATTTCGTCCTGGATTTCATCAAACCACTGTGTATTCTTCGTAGTAAAATATCAATTTGCTAGGAATTATGTAATAGTATTAATAGACACGCACGCACACTATCGCGCACGCGCACCTATCCCCAAAAAGGCACGGGTATGATCTCCTACGTAGTAGGGGCCAGGTTTATTTCGGACTCCGATCCGCTAATGAGAATTAATAACATTTTTCTTAACTCGGAAATCCAGCCAGGTCTAAAGGTCACTGGACCATAGCACACAGGTCTTAGAACGTTGACTCGTCTGTGGCCTTTTCGGTGGGTAAAAATCGATTTCAAGGACTAGTTTTAATCTCACGAGCAAAATCGGATTTAGATCGCTATTTACCACCCCATCGTGCAAAAAGTTCGCTCAACGTTACTTGTTAACCCGACCCAGCATTAGGGATATTTTATAGTAAAATTTTGCCTCGTTCCGACAGTGCATTTATTCGCCCTCAAATGTGCATATTGCATGCCTATATATTACATTTACATTTAAACTCTTTATAGTACACATTTTTAACAAACAGAATATACAAAAAAAAGAAGAGGAAAGGTACAACTGGCGGCCTTATCACTCAAGGTGATCTTTTCAAGGCAACCATAAGATGGATATATTAAAAGAATATTTTGTCACCAAGTACCTACACCTAAATTCAATTAAATGCGCATTGTAATTAAAATTACCCAGAGATCCGTAAAACAGTCCCGTACACACAGGCTACATATAGAATACGTCCATTGTTTATGAGGAAGCCGTGGCGAACTACGTCACAGCTCAATCCGCTATTCAAACAAACATGTACATTGTCCTTACTTAAGAAGCCTGCATACACGCTCTCGGCGCCTCAGCAGTACACGTGCTCCTACTTACAATTTCAGGATTGGTGAGTCAGTGACTTCTTGAGAACTGGGGGAAATTTTAAACAACCGGCTGGTATTCAGAATGTGTCATTACAGTATAGAAAATTGTATTCAGGCAGTACCTAACTGATCCTTGATAAATTGATTGATTGTTTCTTACTAAAACACTACCAACACAGTTTTGATTTTTCGATTAAGTATTTTAAAGATCACCCAAATATAGGTTTAGATACTATTAGTTTCAAAACCTAACAAGGTCTGGAGCAACAATGTCATTTTAGTAAGTATCAGATCTTGTCACACCGTTTCGTTCTATTATAAAATAAATTACGTTTTCAGACTTCATGTAGTCAATGAAATTAAACCCTAATAACTCTTCGTACAATCAAAGCCAAGATCCGATCACACGGCGCACATTAAACCGCGCATTTAAAATTTAAATATAATTGTAAAAGTCCCTTACAACGTCTAGCGCAGTGAACATAGAGCATTATCTAATATGTTAATTTCTAATCCTGGATAATCAACGCTCAGACTGAATTCCTTCGGGAATTTGAGATTACGACGTTTGTAAACTTATCTCGTGTTCTCGTTAGCGGGTGGGGCAAGTCTCTTGAATACGTAAACGCGTCATTCATGATTAAGCAACCGTTCGAGACGTGACTGTAGACAAATACACCCTAAACAATCCTTACAAGCGGGCTAAAAATAACAATGAATTGGTTCGTGATGGAGAACACCAGTGTTTCATTCAATAAAAATGACTATCAATTGTGAAATATTATTTGATATGCGTCTGTTACAATGAATAGATATTAATATAATATTTATGTCAAACTTAATTTTTGTTTCTTTGAATTAACAACAATTGTAGCCTACTAAGGTAACTTTCACTTCACAAAAAAACTAGTGGTGTAGTTGAACCAATAAAGCCACTATTCCGCCCAGCGATGTAAATGGATAGTACATTTATTGTAGATAGAGCAATGCGATACAGAAAAAGAGAACTATTTTAACGGAATTTTCACTATCACTGTAATAGTAGCATCCGTCGAATGCGTGTGGCTGTATGAATAAACTTTTTTTACAAGCACGGCAAAGTGACTACCAATATAGGAAAAGTGACAACAAATATAAAAAATGGAAACAATAGGACACAATTTAGTTTTTATATGAAACGTTTACGCAATTAAGAATTATTCGTGCAGACGAACGAGACAAAACATGATAATGTAAAAACGGTAAACATCTGCTGAAATACTCGATTAAAAAAGACGCATACCCCAAGTATTTAACCAATACTATATTCTAGGGATCTATGATCTCAATTTTCTGATTATAACGGCCCATTTATAACTCTGGCAACAAACAATAGATTTCAGAAGATTGACAATCAAACAATACATAATAATAAGATTTATTCGGCCATACATCTATGAACTGAACGAGTTTCAGAAACGTATCATTGGCGTCCCGTAGCGTGGTAAACGATCCCGAAAATTGCTTGCAATTTATTCGGTTCAAGGGTGAGCCGGAATAAAAGGGAATGAGACGTTTGTCACTTAGTATATTATTTACTCGCGAACGGTAAAAGTTGGCAAAAAATAGGCGTCTGGTGGGTCTGTACGAGTGTAGGAGGTCACAGCTGTTTCGAGATATTTCCCTAACGGCCTATTAGAAGTATACAGCCAGCACTTAAGCTTCCCGTAGAAAATAAATCTGAGTAGGGCTCGTCGGATTTATTACCTGCGGATAAAATTCCTATTTAAAACAACATTGTTAAAAATTTACAATACTTTCACGAAATTTTAAAAGTTACACGTGATTTATTGCTCCGCTGTGCAAAATATGTTACCAAAGACAGTTGGTTATTTATATTGTGGCGTATAATAAAATTTGGCCTAGATATAATAGTATATTTTAGGAAAATTTTAAACTACTAAGGAACGCAAAGATTTTTTTATCAAGCTGATAATCTTATCATTTTATGAAATAAAAAATTTCTATTTTCATTTTAAATAAATTTAAAAATCTTAAATTGAAAACCATAGATTACTCAATGGTTTCGCTATATTTTCGAAATCAATACCTATGTACTGAAAAAATATATACCTATATTACCCAGCTATAATGTAAATTCAAATAGGACTGCCTCGTGTTCTCTCACTTCCACCGTCTGCCGTGACATTTAAAGATCCTGGGGCGGCAAAAGTATTATTGGGTTTTTCATACATTTATACATAAACCCACGTCTGTATTTCCTGCACCCACATTTGACCTCCTTTGTATCAGTCACACGCAACAAGCTAGCTACTAATTAGTTGAAACATAAGAATAGGCAAATTTATGAATTGTGGGTGTAGTAATATATTTATTTATTTACACTTGATACAATATCAAAATTATAAAAGTGAACTTAATGCCTAAAGCATTCTCTACCAGACAAACCTTGGGTGATGCAGAAATGATAGACATAATATACTTCTGTGTAGTACATCAAGAAAACAGGCATGAGTGTGTACGTATGGTTGATTGTATGTATCACTAGTCACTACATAGTATAAAACAAAGTCGCTTTCTCTGTCCCTATGTCCCTTTGTATGCTTAAATCTTTGAAACTACGCAACGGATTTTGATGCGGTTTTTTTTTAATAGATAGAGTGATTGAAGAGGAAGGTTTATATGTATGATAACATCCATTATATAACAGCATTGCACCCGTGCGAAGCCGGGGCGGGTCGCTAGTTTATAATAATTTGAATTACATTTTCCACAAAGATATTTCAAGTACAATAAAGCTTACCAGCAAAATAACACGTCGAAAAATAGTAACTGTGCGAAACACAATTCTAGAACAGCGGAATAAATGGGCGCGTCCACCGCCAAAGGCTTTAATAAAACACTTAAAATTTAAGAAAGCACTCTCTGACGAGCTCGACGTTGATCCGTCTTATTTTTATCTCACTCTATTCAGCTTAGCTAAGTCTGGGGCGTGACGTGGCCGCTCAGACGACTTCACAGTTTATTCCACAAGTTCCACGACGGAAACAAGGTAATCCTTTGTCCGCCCCACTTATCTTCAAACGGGAGCCACTAATTTATTAGTGAACTTATGCAATACGGACGGATGGTTGCCACCGTAGGGTGATGTTTACATAAAACTTTCACGTTTATAGCCGAGGGTCACGTTTGAATGTCTAAACATTGTTCCTAAACGATCCCTCGGAGATGTACTTGCTAAAAGGCAAAAATGTTTCACTTGCATGCGGCGGTACTAACTTTCTGGGTGACTTGTCGTATCTTCCCGTGCCACTAGGCATTTTGTGCGGACATAAACAAGTTTAGTACTTCATGTGAACAAGGCATGAGTCGCAAACGTCTTTGTGAAGACGTACTCCTTATATGTAGTTACTTAGCTCTACTTTTCAAAAACTAAACTTGCATATTAAATTAACCAGGTAAAAATGCAAAATGAAACAGGATTTTTCAAGCACAAAGCCATGAAAGATTTTTAGGAGTCGTAGTCTATTCCTGAACACACAGATATGATACACTTGTATCCAAATTAAAATAATATCTTAATATTTTCGTATATTAGTAAAATAACTTTTATTTTATACTTTTGGATATCATTCAAACCATTGAACTGATTTCCTTGTATATGTGAATGTTCTAAAATCGTGTGGTAAATGTTTCATAAAGAATTCATTAGCTAACAATTTGCAACAAACTCTATCTGTGAGATAGTTAAGAAGTTCTGTCCCTGCCCCGTATTGAAATATTCAAGAGGTTGTCGACCCAAACTGATTTTAAAAAGAAAACTTTGTATCGTGGGGATTGAATAAATTAGTTTACTGTACCGTAAAAATAGACACATTCTTTTCTTATTAATTTTGTCGAGTTTCTTACAAAGCGTGTATAAAATTATGTATTTTAATTAAATAGATTAATTCTGGAAGAAGTTCCATTTTCTCAAGTAATATGATTTACTAAAGTAAGTTGTGCCGTTTCATTTTTATTAATGAGAACACTGGACTGAATAACTTGTAGTTACAAGCTACTGTTGAATCTAAGGCTCCCAAGCCATACAAAGTCACTGTCCTGAACTATTGCCTAAACTTGAAGAGGCGGCTCATACTCGAAAGTACATATACGGGCTAATAAATATGCATTTTTATAATTCGGCAAAGTGACTACAAAATGAAACGGTATAAGTATTCCAAATAAAATATCTATTTTTGCGATTATTTTTCAGCACCATACATTTACAACTTACATAATTTACCCATATTGTTGATTGGTTTAACGACATACAAAGGCTAATTCGGTACTTAATCCTTTTGCGAGCACCACTACAGATGATTTTACGGTTTGAATAATTTCTTCATACCGTCTTTAAATACAATGACAACAAAAATTGTTATTCTCTCTAATGCATTTTTTTCCATAACTGTCGGAAAATTTAAACCTACTACACTTCAATTCCTAGCTCGAAGTGTTTATGCAACTCTCTACACAAAGAAGTATATGTTTGTGAAGGATTTATCCTTCACGACTCAATCTCATCTAAGAACGAATTCTCAGATTACTGCACAATGTCTTAAGCCTCGCCCATTGTACCCTTAGTATTTTCAGTTACCCTTTCGTTAGATGCCAGGTAATGTTTTGTTGACAGATAAGGCCGAGCCAAGTCGGGTTCCTGCCGCAGAGTAATTCAACGGCTTTGCCACTATGTGCCTACAATTTACCAGAAATGTACTCAGGTACCAAATAAAACATGTATATTATTGTATTTGTCTATGATTATAATTATTAAATAAACTGTATTATCTCAAAGTGTTGTAAATTGGCCAATATTTTTTATAGTTCTATAAAATTTATTATTTTATACGAAAGGTTTTATTGTTTGTAATTAAGTTCTCATGGTTAAACTCAGAAACTATTCAATGGATTTGGATATGATACGATATTTTGGACGTAGATAGAGTTTCGAAAAAGAATATAGGCTATATTTTCATAAAATTATATCCGGGCAGTTGACTAAACTTTACCTTTATTGCGAAGAATATAAATTCAACACCATTAGCCGTAACATTATAAGCTGTGAAACGATGACTTGAGAATACCAATCATCCCCCATTCCTTATTCTAAGAGGGTTGAGAGAGGCGACTGAGAGTTTTCGACCGTTGCGCTCATTAATACTTTTTCATGGGGAAAATTATTTCTGCATAAATCACATATTTTATAATTATTCGAAGAAATAAATTACTTATTTATGCATAGTATTATAATATACAAACCTATCATAGGTATGATGGGGATAGCAGCCCTTGAAATTATCATTCAAAATTTTTACTTACATTAATTAGCCTGCTTTGAATTTTTGTCATGTGTTTTACTCAGTCGTTGTCAATGGTAATAAGTTAGGCCTTGTTGGATAAAGAGAACTATTTTCAATGCTTTTAGTAGCATCCCGTCATAAATAAATGACAACAACTACGGTATCAGTTGACTAAAGGAAACTATTTCCTACAACTTAATACAATTTCACGGTTAACATCCCAAAATAGTTTTATATAAAATGTTTTTTAAACTAAATAGTTTTGAAACGATTTTAGATTTCCTCGAAAATTTTTATACTGTATTGTTTTTCAATGCGAGAACTTTTAGCACTATACCCTTATATAGTGTGACCAACGTTATATCACTCTATTAAGTCATATAAAACATAAATTAAGAAATTGTGGCATGTAATTGTAGTATTGAATTATATGGGAAAATCTTTTATAACTTTAAACAAGCGGACGGGAATGCGGCTATACCGATTCTTAACAGCTCATAAACAACTAGATTATATGATACATGTATATAACCACTAGGAATTCAACTGACCTTTAAATTTGGATCCGCATTGTAGAGATTGTAGGCCTTGAGGCTTATGGACGCGATCAGGTCAAATCTCATCAGTCGCAGGTTCAAGACCGACCTACAACTTTTTAATTTACAATTAAATAGAAAGTATTTTTACCAGGAAGGATACCATCCTGACGAAACCTGCACACCTAAAAGTTCTTAGGAATTTCTTAGGCGTATAGTCCGCCAAGCGCGCTAAACCAGCGTAGTGAACTACAGTCTAATCCTTCTAAGACGTAATGTGCAGTAGAGATAAAGAATTACTCTTAGATACCGGATACAAAACAGCGATATAAGGTTAATCAGCCCATTCGTATTGTAGTGAAATGCGTCAAACGAATTACAGCTCCGAGCATGTTAATATCTCAAATAAAGTGTTTTTTTTATATTTTTATTGTGATTACATAATGTATATTGTGAAATGTGACAAATTATTTTGCGTGTTTGCCTCGATGCTCAAGGGCTACACCATCGAGACACCATCGAAATCAGTGTGAGTTCAATTGCGATCCCATTACATTCACCAAAAGCCGTATCTATTCTTTATTTACTTGCGTGTCAATGTAAAAAGGAAATTTAAAGATAATAATAACAAAATGCCTAACTACGCGCCTGTTGAGTACTGATAAACCTTTGTCTGCTTATCTCGCCTTACCGGACCGTCTTCGTTCTGACGTTACAATTAGATTAAAAATTTCATACAGACAATAAAACTCGTTTCTTTTTCTCAAGAACGGAGGCGTTGTTTATTTTTTAGAGCAGGAAATTGTAAAAAGGTTATTCATGAGATCAGTTACGTTATAAAATCTTTGTTTACGCAATTTATATATTTATAAATTGAATAAGATTTCTTCTTCACCTAAGTTAAATAATCAATCGTAGGCCCCTGAGTGTAGTAGTGTATGACGACCTGTAGCACGATAGTCCGACAACAGATGAATGAGGGCTGCTCAAGACCCGAATGGTTGGCAATTTCTTGGAGAGGGCTACGGTCAGCAGTGGACGGCGATAGGCCGAGCTATTCAAGCACAATAATAGGTATTTGTATGATAATTAAATATTTGTCTGGGTGTTGTGTATCTGAGAGACTCAAAACTTCTCGTAGTTTCTTTTACCCATTACATGAAACTTCCACTCGTGTACTAGTAATAGCGAAGACAATTTCTGTGACTATCGTGACCGTATATGTATACATTATTTACTATTGTATTAAAGTATTTTTTCAATTCACAAATTGGTGAAAATACTTCAGACTTTTTTATAGAAATCACACATGAAACCTAAATACTGCAAAAAGATCAATCAATTTCAATTAGCAGTGATACAACAGTATTAACAAAGTAAACTGAACAAAACTTTCAAACAATTCAGTAATGTACGACTATTTTCAACAATAAGCTATAAATAGTAAGTTATTTAGCGTAGTGAAACAAATTACAGTATAGCGAATAACAGCCTTAACAAGCAACTCGAGGCGTCTTTTATCTTCGAACAATGGATTGAAACTTATTGAGGCTTGAAACATGTAAAGACAAAATCCATTAAAGCTGTTTATGAAAAGAAAATATTTAACAGGATTAATGTGAAATGTAATGTTTTTAATCGACTACACATTTGTAAGAAGTACAGGGTGAATTTTGTTACTACAGATCTCTCTAAATGTATTTACTTTTTCACTCCATGCAACCATACTCGTATATATCAGTATTTAGTTTATCAGTTTAGTCAACCAATTTACATAAAACGCTGAAGAATTATCTCCTTAAAATTCTCCTATTAATCACTTTGTGAAGTAACTAAAACCACATGAAAATCCCTTTAGTAGTTTTCTAGTTTTTTGGACTAATTAACGCGGCGAACTCTATAATTAAGGGAAGTGGAATGATAGAGCGATTTTAGCTATAGAGTACCGAATACATGAATAAGATCATTCAGGCTATTATTGTAATTTTCAGAAAAACTACGAGACGCATGCTGTTCTTGTTTGAACTATGAAGAAGATTTATGATGGCCCTACAACACCAACCATCGCCACTCGACTCTTCAATCCTTTTCTAATAACTATACATAAATTCTAATAACGTAATTACGAAGTATTGTCTCTATAACATAAAAGAGACAATAACAATTTTTACATTGGCAGACAGTCTAAACATTAAATACAATTTGTGATAAAAAAAGTTAAAAAACTGAGAGTGTTAAAATTATAATAGTAAATCTTGATAACCCTACTAACGTAGCTGTGCTAATAAGCGTATCTTATAATTTTGTTTGTGTCCTAAATATGTTTTTCTATATTCTTTCATCTTAAATGCCGCGACCTTCAAAAATAACTTATAAAAAACGGATTATGTATTGACGAACTCATATAAACTTAAGAACTTGTTCTCAGGGTCAATATCAAAGCTATTATTATATAGAGAACGATGTCGTACAATAATATATTCCAACTAGACTCTCAAAGAATCACACGTGTTTTTGTTTTCAAAATGAATTCATTTATATTAATAACTCTGTTTGTGGGTGTAATTTTCAATACGGTATATTCATACCCAGAAGAAGCAAAGGATAATGTATCTCCTTATGACATTAAGGACGCACCGGAACTTTTCAACAAGTTCATAAAAGACAACAATAAACAGTATTCAAGCCAGGCAGAATTCGAACGAAGATATGCCAACTTTTATACAAATCTTCAGAATATCATCGATGATAATAAAAGAGGAGTAGGCTCGGTTATTAATTTATTCGCTGATCTGTCCGCTGAAGAAATTTCCCAGTTTTCTGGAGGTACCTCAGACTGGTAAATAAAGATGGTTGGATAAATTGGTGAGTAATATTTGTTTTCTAGTTCTAAAATCCGCTATAACGTTCAACTTATTCGAATTAATGTCATGGTCCCCTGATGTCTGTGAATCTGTGTTCGATATAGAATCATTATAGACTGCCAACTTTAAAATTCTAGATTTTGAATATGTTTGCGGACCCTATGTGGCAGTGGTTTTGTAATTTTTGTAATACCAATCAGTAAAACTAGAGACCGCGTATTCAATTCAAGCATCGAATTAATAATATAATTAATAATCTCATTGTTTTATAATTTTCAATCCATTACAGAAATGAAAAAATCTTTCCTCTTTTATTATTTAATTAAATTATATTTTAATTCTCAAAAGCCTTAAAAATCCAACGCTCTGCAATTCAAATTTTATTAACTTAGAAAGACCAGATACAACGTTTTATTAAGTCACTAATAAACCGTAATTTCTAACGTTATAACTGAAATAAATTATTTAAAATGTGTATTATGTTTTAATAATTTTAAACCATTAGTGATACTTATCAACTTAACAATATTCACTTGAATATTGACCTTATATCTCGATATCGAAGTGCTTGCACATACATATGTACATATGTAGAAGTAAAAGTCACATAGAGCTTACTCTATGTACCTAAATAATAACGAACGTAAACAACCCACCTAGAAGGTTAATTAAAGTAAGTTATTGTATATTCTCAGTACGTTATATTGATCACAAAATTAAACAGAAATAGGTCGATGAATATTAGGGTAATGGGCGAAGTTTGTCGGCAGAATACAGTCATAAAAACATGATTTACATACAAATAACCCCCACACCATTTTACGATTTGGCTGAGAAATAATGTTATGCAAGGTCAATATGGTACATCAAACGTTTCAGACATAATCTAGTATTAAATTCTAGAATTTATTCGCAAATCCTCAATAAGGAAGTCGATACAGTCAAAGCAATTTTTGCTCTTTTAATGAATCCATTACATTGATTAAAAAATGTCAAAATAACACTTCCTACTATTAACATAAGGTGTATAATTTATTTACATGAGGTGTAAAAGTAGCTAAAATAACACTCCAGTGAACGCTTTTCGGGATTAATCTTTCTGCATCGAATTATCTGGACCAACTATGAATGTGAATGATGACGATCTTAATAAAATAGTTATGGTGATTTAGTTTCTTGCCAGTCGACGCTTAATTTGCATCGAACTATATTAACCACAATAAATTTACTATAATTAATTATAGGTATGTATAGTTATTAATTAAATATTTCGTGTAACAAGTACTGCGTGAAGGAGCATCTCAGAAGGCTGCCATCAGCCACGAATTTATTAATTTCTTAAGATTGCAAAAATTCATTATAAATGTAAAGATATTGATGCCAAAAGCTCAAACCAGCGGTATCCAAGGAAATATACGCATTCATATCATTATTAAAACATCCCTAAATCGTCACTCTAGCTACACTTACTGTGAGATAGTTTATTTTTCTCCTCGTGTTTGTCAGTATTAGAATACGATGTTAAATCTATTAATCCTGATGAAATTATCATTGCAAACACGTCAAAATACAAATTTCATAAAGATATATCTATCAGTCAACAAAATAATTCATAAATAATATGATAACTGTGGATATTATAAAAAACACCATTTTAAAATGTATAGAAACTTATTTGCATCTAGTTAAATCTTTACCTCTTAAAAATGTTGAAATATATTCAATTGATTTAGTACTATCAGAATTTTGTTTCAACTCAGGTAAAATTTCTGAGACAAGCGTATGACGTCATTGTTTCCGGCTCAAAAATTCATAATAGTTTTCAATACTGTTTGAATGTAATATTTATATTTTTTTTTAATGGTTGTGAATAAATTACGATTACTATCCTTTATTTTGACGAAATTCGTATCGACTCCGTGGCGCAACGGTAGCGCGTCTGACTCCAGATCAGAAGGTTGCGTGTTCAAATCACGTCGGGGTCAAAAGTGAAATACTTTTTTGTATTTTTTTGGAATAGTAACTGAATTTGTTTAATCACAATATCAATCAAACGGTATGGATTAAAATTACAGTACGGGCATTGTCATTTCTTCACTTTAATTATATTTTTGCGAATTACGATTCATATTGAAAACGGTATGGGTTTCATAGCCAGCTTAGAACAGAACAGGTTAGCTCTCTCTTTGCTTGGCTGCACTTGATTTCGCGGTTGAATTCTTACTTCCGCAATCCACAGGGCGGACCTGCTCGTTAGCGTCAGGCGTCATAACATGGGAAGTGAAAGTTTACACAAAAACCCAATCTAAGCAAATTACAACCTTAATACTAGGCAAGTATAACTTAAATGTATAATGAAGAATTCCATAAATTCATAAGATTAATACTAGTACATCTATTCTTATTAGCAATTGCACATTTTTGGTTGCTTTTATATCGCGTGATATGATATTAAAATAAGTACAGGTATCATCGGTTCTCCAATGAATTATTTGTATGCAATAAAATTTTGTACTTATGAAAGAGCAAGAAAACATATCATACGAAAATAGCATCATTGAAGTTTTTTAAAACCTATCTCCTTTCTATCGTAGAGAAGGACATTGCCCAGCAGCGATACGAAAATGTATGAATATAGAACCAATAAAAAACAATTATACATTAGAGTAGCCTTCCCAAATCGTTGAATATTCAATATGGACCCCCAAAAGTCTCCGAAAGGTTGTTAACCGGGTATATAATACCGGTTAAAGAATTTTGCATAGGATCGTACTCGGCTTGTCGGAAGGGTCGACACAAGGCGGCATAATGAATTAAATTAGGTCCCAGTGATAACCTCTCCGTACAATCTCGGAACCAGTTCTAGGGACAGTGAGAGGGATCATTATAGACTAGAAAAGCCAACGAGTTTATTTTTAATCGCTGTTTAGCAGCAGTGTTCGGTAATTAAGAAAAAAACGTTACCTGGCTGAAGATGTACTAAAGAATATATTCGTAGCGTCATTCGAAGCGGCCTTGCTGAAAAGAAAAAAAAATGTATCATACTAGTTTTTTATTATAAGAGTTTACACACGCTTATAAAGAGGACAAAGCATAGACCTAAATAGATCATAGATTAATTTTTTCCGACATGAGATTTAAACACAAATTTAGCGATAATACTCTATACCTTGGTCCTTCAGTCAAATATTTATTAAGATTAATAAATATAAACACGCTATTAAATTTAAGTGTATATCAATCTAAGAGTGCAATAAAATTTTCATTATATGAAGATTACTGCGCAGTTTCGTAAAGGTCACGAAACCTGCTTTAAAACACTGACGAAAAATAAACCATTATTTATTTCTATTTTAATCTATACTCTGTTATATTAACTTCTCCTTTTATGTATTTGAATATCAATAAAAGATCCAAATCTATATCGCTTCTAGTATAAAATTAATTTAGTTCTCCTGCAGGGGACAAGACCTTGCTAATGTCAAGTGGTCCGTAGCCGGAGAGTTATGTGCATAACGCTTGCTCTGTGATTTATATCGTTTCAGATTCGACCCATGCATATGTATGGAGGGCCCTCTGTACTTTCAATAACAAACATAGGTTAACAGACGGCAATATCTTTAGCTAGAAGAAAATTGCGCCTTGTCATATGTAAAAATATTTCAAATAGAGCGGAAGAACAACTTTTGTACCACAGAAATATAGAAAATATCAATTTTTTACCGTCAGTTATAATATCATCATGAACTCCGAAATATATCAAAAACAACAAAAAAAATGTGACATTAGATACATAAATTGGGTAAACTTAAAATTAAGTAATTTTTGTTAGCACATTTCTTGCTAAATGGTAATAGTAGGTACTGAGCCTTATACTCGAATGACTTTCTATGAAAACACAGACAGTGTGCGAATTCCATTGTTTTGTTCCATTGTTAGGTACAAACATTTTCATTTCAAACAAAAAACCTCCAAATGTTATTATATGATCTTTTTTCAAAAAGCACACACTTTAAAAAAACGGGTTTTCGGCCGCCATTGAAGGGGGACGTCTGTTTCATTTTCAGAATTTATGTGAAACTTTTTGTTCTGTTTTGTTCGCAGGAACGAAGGAGGACGCAGAAAGGGTGCTGTGTTTTGTGAAATTAATTAAAGATTCCATTAAAAATGAAGCGTTTGTCTTATGTTTTTTATTGTCCCCACGAAGATAATAGGCTAAATTTCACGGAAAGAACGTTTAAAATTTTTAACTTGGTGTAATATACAGCCATCTTTTTTCTGAGTTGAATAAATTTAGACCAGTTTTAAATCATAAGAGCTATTCAAGCAATATTAAAAATATATAGGCCCTATGCAAATATTGTCCCCTTACTGTACACAGACATCCTTTATGGTTGAAAAGGATTACTTACATTACATTCCGTCACATTGATCAAGACCAGATTAGGTTACAGATAAGATAACATTTCTCATAATATACAGGGTGTATTTAGACCGAAAAATTTTTTGTCGCGATTTTCTTTAATGCCAAAATCGCGACAAAAAATAAAATTTTTGAAGTTTTCCATACAAACCACATACTTTTAACACCCATGGTTGTATGGAAAACGTCACAATTTTTATTTTTTGTCGGGGTTTTTAATATCGCCACTGGGTTTGTGATCACTCTCGCTATTACCTGCCTCAGTTTTCGATCACGGTCTAAATACACCCTGTATAAGAGATTAGTCCGTCTCGCATGCTTGATGAGGATGCCAGTTAAGGAAATGAAAGAAGTTAATTAGAACCATAGTAACTGGTACTATACATATAGTCTATATTTACCCTAATAGAAGATTTTGTATGCGTCGCTGAATAGTAACGTCAGCGCAGTAAATTGACCCAAAACTCAATTCCTATCCCTTTGCTTTATAAATCTTTGTAACAAAAATATAAGCAAGAAAAAGTTAAATCCCACTACCAAATTTGTTGCCAATAGGGGTATTTTACATATCTGTGTACAAATATTTTTAATGTCTTTGGAGACAAGCGATTCGTGTTTCCAATAGGAATTTCTCACTAACAGCACGGAATCTCTAAAATGTATGGCCAATAATATAAAACAGGCTCGCCTTTCATTTTCTAGGAAATCTTATACAACGGTCTTATCATACTTGTCCAAATATATATCTTTCTATACCTTGGCGCGTGCAGTCATGAATCTACGTATACTAATAAAATTATTCAATAACAACCTGTTTTTACTATGACATGTTCACTTACTTTGGGAATGAAACAGTTTCCCAGCTGTTAAATTTGTTTATAACATTTTCACTGCATTCTAAAGTATTAAAAGTTTATAAACTAGTTGTTGGGTGCGACTTAAATCACATTAAGAACTTTATCAGTTATCTCTGAGAAACTAACTTAGTTTATCTCAGATAAATCCTGTCGCATCTGCTATTCCGTCATAGAAAATAAATCCTAACTGGAAATTGTAATAGATTACAGTAATAAACTGTTTATCCACAGTTCAGACGAATGTATCATTTGTGTGCATAAAAAATGTCAATAGATTAAGACCAAAATCTTTTGAGTTAACGGAAATTACAAATCTAAGAAAAAAATCCTATAAAAAATCTAATTAAATAAATTGTAAGGGTTGAAAATTTACTACATTTTTTACTAGTGCAGTGTACTAAAATGTATAAATAACCAAATAAACATACGCAAATAAAACTAAATGCTATTCGAAAACTTTGCAGTCACAAAAGAAAATAATAAAAAATATTCACGAGAAGAA
Organism: Cephonodes hylas; assembly: GCA_030295005.1. NCBI lineage: Eukaryota > Metazoa > Arthropoda > Insecta > Lepidoptera > Sphingidae > Cephonodes > Cephonodes hylas. The sequence goes on from AP025368.1 coordinate 6,141,205, forward strand.
ACGCTAACTGGATAACAAAACAAATAAACTGAGTAAAGTAAGTACGAACACAGGTATCTAGTGTCCGGCCCAATGAATAACAAAGTAGAAACATGTTTAGCAAGTTTACTGAACCGTATTACGTTAGCAACTCGAGCAACTTGGGTGTACGCAGGTTCCACTTCTCAAAGGGTACGATCATGCATGACTGTATTTTTCCATTGATGTAAAATGTAATTTGTATCCGATAGTGTAGCTATGAATTTGTAACATGGAATTTATTTTTCATATTTACCTTGCTGCCTTTTTTTATAAGGCCGCAGTTGACCGAATGTTATTTCATAAAAGTACCACAAACGAAAACAAATGTTTATTTATAGCTGCTAAGAAAAAAATACTTTATGTGGAGTTTTTGAAAAATACATACATAATCTTCGCCTTAATTTTGCTCTGAATTGACGTATTATTGTTTAGTAGGTACAAGCTTTTTAAGGAAACTAGAGTGTCTATTTATATAATGTCTATTTAACCCAATTGGCAAATACTCCAACAGATGACATGATTTATTTATTTTGGGACGTACATACTTAAGTCTAGAAACAGTTAAAAATATATGTAAGTAGCCAACTATAGAACGACTCACAATGCACCTAATAAGATCTGGAATATAAATGTACCTAGATTATGAGCGTTTAGTTCAAAGGGATATAAAACAAAAATTAAGGTAGCCAGCATGACATGTGGGTACTGTGCAAGAAACCGTATAATGAGGTAGACGCGGTAACTATACCGCACTTGGGATGATAAAAGGATGAAGACAATGGTATTACCGCAGTCGATGTGATCCCTTCATAAGCAATCACAGCTGACTTGTCAAACTACCTGGTAGAGTCTGCTATATTCATTGATACAATAGCCGTGTGGATATTGAGCTCTTCGAAAGTCTATACATAACACTGCCGAATTACCAAAAATAGTAGTAACATTTAACATTAAGATAATTGTCCCATAATAAAGTTTTCATAAAAATAAAACATAGTTATTTAAAACTTATTTATTAGACACGAGTATTCATGTAAACCCTTATTTTGCATTTCAAAATTTCCGAACGTATAACGAGTCTGTTCCTGTTCTACTTATCAGTTAACATAGCGTTGACTGATATTACTTTTTCAGTCACTCTTCAGAAAGATGATATAAGCTATCTCATTCTATTCATTGTTATTTGAATCCTGTATCCGTGTGTACTATTTTTGAGTGATAATGTCAAATTGACGGGTCAGTATTTTCGTAATCTATGTTAGTGATTTGTTCGTGCGTGGAGAATGTCCTATTTAAACTAATTATAACTAAATACATAACTTGTTAATAAGAAATAGTTATTTTTACTTCAAAATGGTATATGTAAGCTATCGATTCAGTGAGGATTCGTGAGAATTAATCTACGTTATTCAATCCATAAGCTAAGGTAAAAGTTTATTTTTTAATTACATATTTAGACGTTGAGTATAGTTTGTTATTATTTGGTACGACCTTAAACCAAGCAATTAAAGCTAACAGTTTTGTTTGCAATACCTTGTAACAATTATTTTAACAGCAAAATTATTTAGTAATATAATCTTGTGTTGTTCGCAAAACTAATTGCCCAATGGAATATTCAAGGTTTACTTATAATAACGACTACAGAAAATATTAGAATTATAAACCTAATATTTTTTATTGATAATTTTCATGTGATAAATAAAAGTTAATTCATAAAAGAAATTAAATCTCCAATAATGATTAAAAAATAAATTTAGATAACATATGGGTGTTACTGTGAATATCAACCTCTAAATATTATATTAGTTTTATTAAAGAAATATATAAAAATCTCATCAATAATATGCTATATTTCGGCACATACATATCTCCTCCTACTCCTTTGCGGAATATTGGTGTGTGATTGTTGAGAAAATAAATAATGTGGCAGAAATACCCAAAAATGAACAGGATTTGTTGATCCCTTTACCCTGAATACCTCTTAGTATAATAGTATATATACTGTCAAAGTACATACAAGCCATGTTTTCTTCTTCTCACATCTGTTAGACATTGCCACGTGTTATACACTTTCATATATACATTTATTTATTTTGTAATCATTCATTTAACTCACTTGTTTTAAAAAAAATATCTTATGTTTGTATTTAATTTTATAACAAGGAAAATCCATTATTTTAATGTAACACTGTATTGTATGGCCTACTTTATAATTAAACATGAATATTATAAAATTAATACCAATAAGCAAGTTACTGAATGATTACCAGAGTTTACTTAGTTCATCATAGTTAATTTAAAACTATTAGTATATCTTCATTTCAACTTAATTGACATAAATAGGATTATGTATATAACAAACCTGAATCTTTAAAAATAAATATCTTAATTATAACATTAACTACAAATTGTAATAATTGTTTATGAATAATGATTTGGTTTTATCATTCCATTTGGTTATAAAATTTTTTGTACTTTAATGTGTTATTATCCATTAATCTATTGGTCATCATAAGTTTTTTTCTGAGTGTGTGGAGTCGACCACAAAGCAATAGGTCTAATAGTTCTGTTAACTTAAAGAACATGTTGTACCATATATGTAACATTTTCATATTGATTACCATACATATTATATATTTTAGTGTAATAGCTGAAATTGTATAATATTAGAACTTACTAAATACTTCTTTTCCTAAAGCACAATGCTTAATTATTTTAAGTTACAATAATTATAAATAATTTCTCACACACTTTCACAAATTGTATAAATGTGGGAAGTGCTAGTGTGTTGCTAAATCACAATAGATTGTTTTGTTAAAACTTTCTGTATAACAAATTATTTACAAAAGTAATATATTTTTAATACTGTAAAATAGTTGTTCACGAAAACCTGACTTGGCACCGAAACCCTAAAAGAGATTACGGTTTCATGTTTTCCCATATAATCAGTCTAATATTCTACTGTTGACCAAATATTAAGTACTGCAGGATATTTTGACTCTATCATCATTAGTCTGTAGTAAAATGTCATGAAAATCTTTCAGCATTCGTTCATCTTAGTTAATACTATTTATACCACTGGCGCAAAACTTCTCATGAAAAGATTAGGCTTAATCAGCCAGAGAGGAGACCGTCTATCAAACATTATTGTATCAAAATCCCTTCACCAACTCAGAAAGTGCTTCCTTCTTGCATCTATTTCACGCAATTACCGCTCAAGGATACCATTTTACAGTCTCATTTTAAAGTGTTAGTTCTCTCCATTTATGTATGCTTTTCCGTCTGTAGCAGTTTTTCAGACATTAGTAATAGTAAGCGAAGGGACGAATACGAATTTAGATTTGAAAAATAGGTTTCACTAGGTACAGTAAAAAATAAAAAGTAACATCAATAAATTCGAGCTCATTATCCTCAACTGCCATAAAAAAAGATCACATTGATAAATTTCAGCCAGCGATCATTCGATTTTCAAACTATTAATCTATTTTAGCGTAAATTCGAAGTCCACAGCAGATAAAAGTATGTAAACTTGACAATGGGCGTAATGTTAGCATTTCATTACATCTTAATAGACCACGTAATACGTTTGTACCGAGTTAACCAGTAGCGTTACGTTCGCTGTGAACGGTGAACGTTTGTTTCTTAGAACGTTGCGTGTGCGCATACGCAGCGTATATTTCGTGTTGATGTTTTTTTTTCTCTAACCTGGTATTGTGATAGTGTTTTATAACTAAAAGTAAGTGGGTTTTTATTTTTAGAATTCAGTTAAGTAAGCGGATATGCGATGCCCTATTATTCTATTATGTTTACTATTTAAAATTGCTTGACAGCAAAGTAAACCGGCAAAGTAATAAGTAGAGCTCTATTGATGGTAAGTGATTGCTAATGATCATAAATCCTAATATACCTCCTTATTACTATCTCGGTCCAAACTAAGGTACATAACTACGAATATATATTTCTTACTCTATTGTAACTACTGATTTTGCATAAGGATATTTAACAATTAAATATTAAATTAAATATTTGAAAAAAATATATGAAGCATATAGTAGATCGAATCCAGTTAAATTTCGAAAAATACGCAATAAGCTTATTTATAAAAATTATTAGGGTTTTTAAGTCAATTTAGAAAAAATATTTTCAGCTTTTCAATTCAATGTAAAACATATATAATAAACAATAACATATATAAACTTGAATATAATTTGCATATATTAATTATCTTATGTGCAATTTTTTTTTGTAAAAACACTAGCAATAACGGGACAACTCTTCTAGAATAAAAATAAATATGATATTATTTTTAGATTCAATTTAAATCATCCTCGCTATTTTTGTTTCATTGTTTATTTATATTTAAACGGCGCCCAAAGGTAATATTTTTTTCTTATTTACCTTTATATAAATATCGAAAAAGTATCTATTACCTCAATTGTTCTAGAAGTGATTAATAATTTTATAATTTATTTATTCTCGTTTTCAATCTTATCTGAGACAAAATAGTTAATTTTGTAAATTTTGTTATTTGCCGCTTGCTTGTAGTCTTCATCGCTTCGTAACGGTTTGAAAATACAATATTGTTCTACAATTAACATTCTATTCAATAATAACAATATTACCATTAGAATATCGTGAACAATGATGAATATATTTGCCGGCTATTATGCTTTAAAATTGAAAGACCAACTAAAGCTACAATGGATTTAATTAAAGTCATTGACTTTCTTAGTGCTGACCACGAGAAATAGATAGTTAGTCGCCAGTTTTGTAGACCTAAATATCTTGTTTTAATAAGAATAAATTACAGATCTTCTATTTATTTATCTTTTACTTGCTATTAATCCTACGTAATTGAACTAACTGAATATTGTAAAAAACCAAGTCTACCACACTAGTATGATTTCGTTAGACGTTTCTAATGGGCGCCACACACGGTACGATCCGTCGCGTCGCATCAAACGGATCGAAACGACGAATCGACAGTGTATGTCAAGATCGCTAACGATTTACTTAATCGAAGACAATTTCGAAAATCGCAATAAAAACCATTGCAATCATGAATAACGTAATTATAAATTGACAGCTTCAAACAAGTAAATGATAAATCGTTACGATCAGTCGTTTTGTGTAAGGGCGACATTTTTGATGCGATCAATCGTCTCGATTTTCATCAAATCAGTCAGAATCAAATCTGTACTTTCAGAAATCTTTTCTCCTAATGACTATTATTCTAAATCTGCTAAATAGTATACTTTTATAGAACTATATAAAAATAAAAGCCAATGAAAATTATTATTGCCTGCCTACCTCTCCGAAAAAAGAGTGTGCATGTGTGTACACAAACGTGTATTCCTTCCATAAGTTTGAATGAAATTTTGACGCCAAAAATTATAATGAGACGGATATAACAATAAAGCACGTTTCTTCAGCTCATTATATTACATGTATGAAAGTAATTAGTCACGTGAATTCAATACCCGTGCCTATTAAAATGCATAACATGCTTCCACATTTTTATTGCTAAATATCTTCTTGATCGTCATGGTTTTCGTCCACTTGTACAAATAACAGTTCATGAACGTTTCCTCTTTGGTACATAGTTTTATTGAAACTTGCGTTCATTTTTTGGCAACAAGAAACACGTGACCTTAAGCTACGAAAACATACATCATTTTCATGAATATAATGTCGGAACACAAGGTTATAAAAAGCAAATATTGCCATTTTACTATTGACTTTATTTTGCAAAACAGATGTTCGTTTTGTCTTGCAAATTTAATGGTTACGCCAACAATAATTTTACACAAGTGCCACTGTAAATTTGAGTTGAAGAACGTGTGTATTTTTAGGGGTACCATAAATTTCATCATCATAATCAGACCATATACGTTCCATCGCTGGCCACAGACCTCCTATAAAACTAAAGGGTTAGGCTTTGGTCCAAAAAACATAACTCAGAATGGTCGGAGATAACAATATTTCCTTAATTCTATCGCCTTTTCCAAGTCCTTTGAGCCTAACCTTCATGCCTTATTGTGAAATTTGAAATAAACCATTCGACCATTCGCCACTCATATAAAAAAAAAAAAAATAATGAGTGTTACAAATCAGTCACCTTACAAGCATTATTTCATAATTAAACGTTTAATTTGCACTAATAATTGATTGATTATATCACGTTTATAGCCACTTGTTATGTAAAAAACCTTTTTTTAATTAAGAGATAATAATAGATTAAGTTATTCTAATACACATGTTATTTGTTGCTTTTTATTAAGTAATAGCAGAAATTAACTTACAACATGAAAAGTTGATTTGGTTACAGGTCCCCCCAAATCGATAATCTCGATCGTCAAGGTTCATTGTACCATTTCCCTTGGATAAAAATATGAGAATCAAATTTTCTAAGGCAATGAAATTTCAATAGAGTTGCGAATTTTCAATTTGAAAAAGAAACTAAATTAACTCTTGTACATTAACAGGCCCGCTTTTGGCTATTGTTTTGACCTAAAAAGACGCGCCAGATTATATTTTATTCTAAGATATTTCTTTTAAGAAAACAGATGTGGTAGAATTTTGCGATGTTAATTAAATTCAAAGAAATGGCACAAAGCTTTGCCTTTTAAAATAGTTCTTTATTTCACAAAATAAAAAGCGGAAAACTCTTATTACATTTTAACAAAATGTATTTCTGTTACCATAAAGTCGTACTAATTTATTCAAAGTGATACCAACTGTACTTTTTTGCGATACGGGCAAGCGGTCTATCGGTTGATAAGCGGCTACCACAGTTCATGGGCTTCATCAATGCCAAGGGCAAAAGCTTACTCGCCTCATGTACCTACTGAAACTTTTGATAATATATCAACAATCATGGACGTAGTGGTACTTTCAAGTAACGAAATAACTCGTGAAACTGCATGAATTGCTGGGAACTATCTCGCTTGGATTCGTGACTAGTCGATCTACATTTTATAGGATCAACCTGGAAATCTATATTTCAGTGTAACTAATACAGCTCTCACTGTGGCTACTAGATTAGGTATGCTGCACTCGTCGCTAGGTCGAAGTTGGAATGTGAACTTGAAGTTCCTCAACAAGCGTCCCCTTTAACACAGCTCCCATTGGTATGCAAAGGTCTAGCGTCAATCACTCACGTAATACTGGCACAAAGCTCATCAATATCTTCCATCCATTACTTAAATGCTCCGGCGAAATTTCAGCCATACCCTCATTTAATGTCTTATATATTTGCATAATAATTTACTCAGCTATAAACCGCTTTTTAAAAAGGAGTTCAACATCTCGTCGGTGCCTTCGCTTCGCGACGCGTTTCAACCACTTTTCCTTTTTAATGCGCGCACATTTTTACGATTGTCTTTTAATTAGTCTTCTAGTGTTCGAATTCTTTTGTTTTCTTATAAACGCATTCATCTGAAATAAGAAATAGCAGATACTAAAACTAAATGGGTATTTTTTTTGTTCAGCAATCTCCTGTGACGTTTCCACGTGTCCTGTCTAGCTCGTAATGATCTTAGATTTGTTATGTAACACGTCTGGATATTATTATTAGATACGCTCTGCGTACGTACGAACACATGTCAGCACTTACATTGTCTATTTTAATAAAAAAAAAACATATTTTCTCCTCATTTTATTTCAGTAGATTTAGTTTCGCCTAATTGTGATGCTATGAACGCTTTACGCTTGCTCCAAAACAGCGCATTATAGTGTCTAAGTTTTGAAGGTAACGTAGTGCCTAGCGGTTGCGTGATCTGACTCATGATATTCTTTCATAAGAAAAATATAAAGAATTTTGAAATGTTTTGTCTCGCCTATAACGTATAGCAGAGATTGTATTACAAATACATTTATCCCATAAACCTTCTTATGAACATAACTTCATACTGAATATAAATTCAGAGCTGTTAACAAGAATAACTTTAAATATAACAATGATAAAATAAGTCATTATTTGAAAGAAAATTCTTGGCTGAAGCAAAAAGTAATCGTGATTAACTTCTCAGTTACAACATAATTTTTGGTAGAGTGTTAGGTCTTTTCTTAAGGAGGCGGTAAGAGACCCTGAAAACGGGGAGGGGAGGTTCGTTGTGGAGGCTGAGGGAGCGATTTGTAATGCGATGATACCGAACATGGCGACTTGCGGCTGTTGTTGAGTAAATTGGAACCTGATATCAACAAACTTATTAACAGATTTATCCTTCAAATTACTTTTTATTGAATTAAATCGATTGTTTGTTTCATTCTGAATGAAAGTTACTGTGTCTGAATACTATAAGGTAGCGTTTTAATTACACTGGTCAACACGATTTTTGGGTCTGGCTCCTGAATATGAAATTTTAGTTTCTCCTATGTCACAAATAAATAAAAAAATATCTATTCCGATCAAAGTTTGCTTTTGTAGAAAATAGAGCAAATTTATGAATTTTAAAAAATGTATACAATTTTTTTATCTATTCTCTTTAATTTTATTTAAAATTATAATAAGGTTTTTTTTATTGAACACAAAAAGTGTTTTTATACAAGAAATAATAGCAAACAAATAGAAAATAACAAAAAGTCGAGTTCAAAAACGATTTTTTAAGTTGATCTTTTATGCATGTATTGGCTTTTTTCGTATGAACCCCTAAATACCAGTTTAGACTTTAGCATTAGATAATTTAGGAAAGAATCTCTTTAAATATCTAAAAGCTCCCAAATTATGATCTAGAGCTTTCAAAATTATCTTCATTAGACCTTTTTTTTTTCACAAGAGGAAAGCGCCTTAAGCTCCCCTGTTCGGTACCTCGGGGGAGGCCGTAAGGGGTATGTCGGGGTCACTGGCTACGCCAGCATACCGACTAAAACCTCTCGGTGACCATCACACGCATTTAGGGCGGTTTTGCGGCATCTCAGGGCCAGAAGTGCCCTAAATGGTCCGCTGCCGCCCAGTGCACCGTCCAATTTTGGACCCCTCCAAATTGGGAGGGCTTGGTATGCCCTCCACTTAATCTATTTGGACGTTCGCCTTTCGGGAACGTCCGCGACAGTTAAGAGGTTACGTCCTCTGCCGCCAATCTCGGGGTTGCATCTTCATTAGACCTAACTTTATACATTACGGTGGTATCAATATATCTTTGGGCTTTACGATTGGTTTAGCATTCATATTATGTTTTCCAATTTGAAATTAAAGTCGATCAGGCCATATACGCCGTTGGTAATGTTTTAAGTCTGCTCTGCTATCCCATAAGCATAGGTGACAAGAATATTTGGTTTATCCGCCTTATCCTTGCTTTGATAAATTCACCGCAAATAAAACAGAATGAATCAACATCTTCTTTACACAGTCTTGTTGCCATTTTCTATCTAAATACGACATAAAAGTCGGTTGTTATAACTGTAATAGATTTTTTTTAATAGTAATGGACAAGTAAACACTCACTAGTGTATTTTAGAAATAATGCACTATTTGCAATTAAGATAATAATCAAAGTGCTACCACCCATTGTTTATGATAATCAATGAAAATCTTCAAACGAACTTATCAACATAAATCAGACAAAAGCAAACTTTAAGACCTAAAAATTGATATCCGAGTATTTTTCGATGTTTGGAATCAGAATCGAAGCATTAGAACAGAAACCCAAAATTTTTTTTTTTTTTTGTTGACCTGTGTTATCATTGGCCGGTAAAGCCCGCTTTTAACTTGTGATATCAATGCCTTTGTGTTTACTACCTACTGCGCTCAGGTCTCAAGTTATTCATGAGGGCCATATGTTTCGTTAAGAATGGATGTTTAAAACTAAAGTAAACGGAAAATGCTGCAAATTACTTTCAAATATCTTATTACTTTGCCGTAATTGTATACTGTAAATAAAGCCACTGCTAAAATATTCGATACAGAAATAGACTAACATATGAATTGGCGACTTTTTTACTTGTGTCATCGTGTATTACGAAACTACATACATACAACCATGTGTCGCCACAGTTAAACTACGGAACGTCGTCTGCAACAAAGTTAAATCGAGTAAACACTGCCCGCATAGAAATTTTGCAATACTGTTGCAAATAACATGCTCACGTCACTTGGAAAACAATTGCAAATTGAGAAATTAAACGCTTGGGCCCGAAAGGCAATTTCAATTTGCCTTTGATGAGTTTCCCATTTCGACGGAATAAAATGTGCTGCTCGCGATAGCTTAGTTGGGAAAATACTTAGGATAACGATTCTTAGTGTTTTTTTACGGTTTTAACATACTGGTTATTGCTGCTGGTACATTTATTTATATAAAAAAGACAGTAACAATTTTTTACATAGATATATAGTGTATCATAAACCGCAATAGATTTTTCTGTACACTTATTGATTCGTCGACATAATGATAATGTAACACAATACAAACATTATATTAATAGGTAACAAATATGTATGTATGTAGTTTAAGCTTTTGTTACAAAATAAAGTAAAGAAAACATAAGTGTAAGAAAAAAAGTATCTGTATTGTATTCGAAAGTTTTGAAGTTATCTCCTTTCGGCATAAGACATAAAAGAGTGTATTAAACATTAATATTAGTATAAATTTAATAAGTAAACTTACCTTATTCAGCCTTAAAAATTAAAATCCTAAATTTTTCCTTTGAAATAAATAGCAGGAAAAAGATTTGTCATCAAAATACCAAACTAATTTAATTTTAAGGAATACACAAAAAGATATTGCATTTACAGAATTGATGAGAAAGAGAAATACGGTACAAACAGGTTTTTAATTAATATCATTAATGCTGCGATATTATGTATTTGCACCTTTCATCCATAATAACTAATTGGCTTTGCCGGTAACTTGTTAACGTTTAAATTTGCATTCACCGTTATTCCGATTACAATAAATATGCCGACTTTAATAATGATTATAATAAGTTATGCAGAAGCGACACGCCACACAGGACGTGTTTATCACATTTCACGTTCTCATGAACGATAAACCGCAAACCTGAGACCACTTTTATCACGTACAAAAGTATAAGATCTTTTTAGATACACACATAGATATTAAACATTGCCCAACTCTACCTTCCATCTTCTGAAAGAATTTCAGTGTTGGATGGAACTAAATGTCTAGCAAAGGATTTTTAGATCTTCTGCATGCAACTTCAATAACAAAAATTCTTCATTAACTCTAAGCGGCTTCGATTGACCAAATTTACTTAAGGTGGAATATTTGCCGATTAAAATTATGGTCACAGATTTTTTAATTTACCCTAAAAATCATGTAATACTTTAAAACACACAATCCTGTAAATTCATTCGGAAATTATTGTACATTTGCAGGCCATAAAAATATTAAAACGAACCTATAAGATTAAATAGGCTGAAAGTTGTTGTAAGCAATAGATGTCATAATTATTTTGAGTAATAGTCTGACGATTCATCACTCAGTATTAAATTTTTGACGGAAAGTAGAATTTTATCACTTGCCCTTCTATGTATTAGACATTTCTATGTAAGCAAAATAGGATCTGAAAAAGTGTCTAGTAAATGCCTAAATATTAGCGCACTATGAAAATATTCTTATATTGTGAACATAGAAAAGGTAGACTAGTGACCTGGGTGTCAGAACATTATAATGGAAATGAGACTATGTACCAAATTAGAGTAATAGGCTCAAAAATGTAATAATTTGTATGTTATTTTCTAGTTGAGCGATGCAATTGTGAACCTACATAGATATCACTAACTTATTGTTCATTGCAAACTAATGTGCAACAAATTGGAGCTAGGTCGGGCCTTGGTTAGTGTCGATTTATTTTTATCTAATTTTCATTCCAGTTTTATAGGATTTAATTCACCACCAAGGATATTTTAATCTTTGTTATTATTTACTGCTTGTTGCGTTTATAAGCACCTCCAAATGTTTTTTTCTACCTGTAAAAAATGTTTAAGTATAGAAGCCATTGACTTTGTTTTAGTCCTAATAATCCACAGTCTGAGAATAAGCTATCTTGAAAAAGTCCCACTTCAAGTAGAGACTTACAATAAGAGTTTATTGAGGTAGATCGTTCCATTGGCAAATATTCGTAAAACTGGCTAAACTAATTAGCAAGGATGCATGTTTAGTCGAAGTAGCGGCGACCGGCAAAATCTATTACAATTATTAGCTACCAGTCAAAGCAAACTAACCGCTATACATTGTAGCAAATCGTTATGGTAGTTTTAGAACCTATAATTGTATTATGACATTTGATATATCATAATGATATTATTTCCTCATTCAATTCAACAATTAATAACGATGAGTTTGCATGACGTGTTTACTGTTTATATTTGTTTCTTATGCATATTAAAATTAAAATGATCTTCCATTGCTGTTTCTAAAATTGCGTTTATTTTTTCACGATTGGCCGTCTGCAATAGCATATTTGCTTCTTTCTTACAAAGGCCCTTGCGGAATTATTTGATTTATACAAACTTGTTATAATTAAAATGTATCGTTTGAACATTTTATCGCAATATACAATATCAAGCCATATTCCATATTCTGATGCTCGACACAAGATCTTTATTGTTAAGACTTGTTTGAATTATTTTCTTAATTTTGATCCAGTAGTTATATCTATACAAGTCTATAATATTAAAATAATGAATCTTATTTAAATAGTCTCCTTTTGCGGTAAGTTATTAAATGGTCTTTGAGCCGAAACATGCACATGCATTAATGAAGGATTCTTGATCGATGGCTACGTAAGTAGGCGTTCCCAACAGGTTATGTCTCATTCCAATGCAATTACTTAAAAAGTCAAAAGTAAATTGTTCGTTCTTAAATTGCCACAAAACGAGTTACATTATGTCTTTTCATATTTTTCGATCGCAACAGCTAACTTGAAATGACTGATGCTTTAATCTTGTAGTGCTTAAACTTTAATAATAACTTCTCCAATCGATTTCCAAATCAAGGTGAGCCTTTGAGACGTTCTCAAAATTAATTTCGCTCCACGTTAAAGGGAACGATGCCGTCAGGGGTGACTTCTGATAGCGTTGACTGATCGGCTTTTGGACGGCTGGAATAGATGAAAGAAGTACGTGCTGCACCCTCCGTACCGTTTGATGAATCGACGTCTTGTAATCGTTGGACCAACACGGGTTCCGTAATTTGTTAGGTGTAAACTCTGGGTCCTTTGCAGATGTGCACTATCATCCATTGTGAACGAGAACGCGACCAGATTTTAAAATGCTTCAATCTTCGTCGCAGTACGGGCTTATTATAAGCAATGTGCCAGTCATTTTTAGGGGTTTGGCATATGCCGGGTGCATTGATATTTACCATCCGACATTTGACCTCGACTAAATTGTACAAAGTCTAACATCCCTCGATAACATGTCTAGTGATAAATCCGATAAATTCCACGTAATATTTTTACCCAACGGTAATTCAGTCGTATTGACGTGCTAAAATTAGACTTGCTTGATTGACACCATTGCGTTTGCCTTAATTAAAAAAATGTATTAATAATAGTAGTGAAAAATATTAAACAATGTTAGGTTCAGTATCGTAAGGTAATATCTAATAGTATGAGCCACCAGTCTAATATAGATTTTTTTTTACTCTGGCTTATTTATTTAGGAAAGCTGTTATCTATTAAACTTTTTACTTTGACTTCTAGTTGAAGTATTCATCCGAAAATCCGTTTTTAAGACAAATTGATAGCCTTAAAGCGAGTAGAAAGTAGATTACAAAAACAATGTACAAAAAAGTTAATGTAAATGAAAATAGATTTTCGTTTTTCTGCGTATTACGAAACAGTCTCTTGGAAATTGAAAAGCCAAAGTAGTAACTACGACACAAAGATACTATAGAGATAAAGATCAAATCTAAGCTTAATAGTATCACTTGTAAGCATTAGACTAGTTAAATTCTACCTAATGGCAGCAGTAGTGTTCACTGCTTCAGTTGAATCTGGTTCAGAAGTGCAGATTATGCATCTTTGCAGAACCCATTTGCTTAGGAAGTAGACGTCGTTCAACTCAATGTGTTTAAGACAATTGACTGATCTAGTGTAGTTTGTGAGTCGATGTTGACAAAAGTAGAGGTATTCTTGTTGGTCTTATAGAATTATACGTTTTTCTTTCTCGGTGCAAAAAGGGTTCAAGGGATGTGCAATCTATGAATAAATACACCCAACAGTGACATACATAGACCTGACCCCACACTAAGATACGAGTCTTGTGTCGTGGGTATCAGAAACTACGAGAGACTTTTCGGTCTCACAAACACCCAGACCCGAAACAAATATTTGTGGATCACACAAACATTTGTCTCGGTGCGGGGATCGAACCCGCGGCCGCTCGTTTCGCAAGCTGGAGTCTAGCCAACTGCGCCACGGGGCTGTCAAATAAATAATACATAATATCCTAGTGAGGGTTAATCTTAGTGAAAGGTCTTAAATAAAACTTTTTTTTTGATAAAGTGACATCTACCGGAACTTGCATCAACTACAACATTGTTAGTAAATACCAGAAGCATTTTTGTCATTTTGCTTGTGTTTTTTTTTACATTAAAGTGATGCGACTATTTTTCCTTGCAGTGCAAAATAATCTTAAGGGACGTTAGAAAAACAACGGCCAGAGATTGTATTAATGACGTTTACGTGACGCTACTGAGCGGGGCTGCAAAATAAATTGATGTCTCGTAATCGGCGGACTCACATTTCTGCCGATTTGTTACGGCAAATATATCACCTTTTGTTATATATTTTGAGTGAGCTGTTATTTATTTTGAGTGTAACAATTTGTGTGGACGTTTTTTCGACAGAGAGTTAGATTTTTATGCCAAAAGATATAGCTATTATCGGGGCGTCTGTTTTATAATGGGTAGAGAGTAAATTAACTTTAGGTAGTATTATACAGTCTAGGATATTTAAAGATTAATAACGGTAACAAAATTTAAAGTTACTAGCAAAAATGTACTTGATTTAATTTATTCGTCACTTGAATTGTGAAAATATTATTGAATCGATATATCCGATTACGAATAAATTTCAAACTGTTAATTACCACTGCATTAGTACTAAATTAATTGGTCTATCACTATTTAATTTAAGTTCGCTTATATTCCACAACATAAAATAAATTCAAAACAAGAGATTCGTCCAAAATTAATTAATAGATCATTAGATATATTACGTATTGCAAGCTCAATATTGAATAACAATCAGCAAATTATTACGAGTAGTGGTTTATGCCAGCTCATTGTTGATTTGAATAAATTAAAAAGAAAATAGGAAATATACAAAAAATTACATAAGCTTCGTATGTGGTCGTTGACCTGTTAACCTTTGAAAAAAACCGGAGATTCCGGACTCCTACCTATTACATATAATCAATACAGATAAAATGAAAAGAAAACAATTGTGAGTATGACTCGTTATTCAGAGTGTCAAAGTGCAAGTGAGTACAATTTCAGTACATCCATGTGGTTAAAGTATTATTGTTGAAACTTTTATAACATTTC
Organism: Cephonodes hylas; assembly: GCA_030295005.1. Classification (NCBI taxonomy): domain Eukaryota; kingdom Metazoa; phylum Arthropoda; class Insecta; order Lepidoptera; family Sphingidae; genus Cephonodes; species Cephonodes hylas. Next base: position 6,156,738 of record AP025368.1, read on the forward strand.
CGTGTAACTATTGAATTAAAATTTTATACGTTATTAATGGAAAATCTAACAATAATAATATTGTCCTAAAGAGGATCATATATCAAGATTTGATTTCGTACAAACTGGCATTATAAATGTATCGGATAATAAATAGTTGTAATATATAATTAGTTCCACGCATTTGACACTATGCTTCTTACTTTTTTTTTAACAAATGTCCTTAAGTAGGCAGAGATTGTGTTGTTGTCCCTATGTAAAGGAAGACGATGTTTTATTTTCTTTTTTTCGGGCAAATTTTGAGATCCCGTGTCGCTGTCTGAACTAAACACGGCGATATCATAGTACAGACTAATACAACAAAAACAACACGTCGTTTAAAGTTAATAACCTTATATTATAAACTACTATTGCTTGCATAGCAGTACCGCTAACAACTTTATTTGCTGAACAGCAGATTATCCAAATATTGTTTGTTCGTGGTCCCATGTTGGTTATTAACTGCGATGAGCCGTAATCTATGCGATTTGATATTTCACTATCAGCAATAAACCTTTTGTAAAATTTATATATGTATTTTGATTGCGGTTACGAATAATTGTTGCGTTAATTAACTTTTATTGGTGGTATTATTTTATTACTGAAGCTTAGTTAAACGGTGGAAATGGAATTGGTAGTGGAATTGGTGCTGAGAGCTCTGCATTGGAATTTTATACAACATTTAGTTTAAAATATTTGAATCGGCAAAAAGATTTCAGTAGAGAAAAATAGCATGAAACTTTAGTGTTGTTGTTTACAAAGAAGTTTACAAAACAATGATATGTCTTTGTATATAGCTATTTAATGTGATTTTAAACAGCCGATTTATACATTACGACCCATAAGATGTTTTATATAATGTTGTGTGGGACGTCTGACACTACGATGGACTTTTTGAAAATAGAACGGATACAATAAACAACATGGGTTTAATAGTTTTCTTCGGCCTTTATAACCTGTACAAGGTATATAAGCTATATTGCTTGAAATAAAATAAATCACTAACAGACCTTTCTAAAAACATGTGTTTAAATAATTAAGAGTGTTTCACGAAATTTATTCATGAGCAATTTCCACTATCAGCCACAATAATTTTGATTATTTTCCTTTCAAATAATAGCTCGTGTAATACCAGGCTTATCAAGATCAGAGATCTGATTAACCTTATCGATAATGTAGGGGAATTTTATACTATAAATTGACTTGAATGCACGTAGTGTTTCGTAGTATAAATACGTCACCACAATACAATATCTTTATTGCTTTTAGCATTTTTATAAGCTAGAAACACTTTGAATTCCACTACAAAAAATGAATAAATATTCCTCATGAGGTTGAATAAAACAAACTTCTATATATATTTAAAATACCTCAGTTATGCAAGCGTTACAGAAATAAAAAGCTAACTTATTTAACAAAGGTTCTGCTATAGCTTACAAAAGAAAAGTATTTTACGATACGATTCGCAATATAACATTTTGTTACGCAAAACTTTCTCTCAAAAGAGGTCGCAAATACCATTTATAGTCACTTGAATTCAAAATGGACAGGCATTAACGGCAATAGACATTCCGCTTCGCAAATATGCCCTATTTATTCCGCGTCAAACAATCGCATTCCGTTTTGTGTCCCTGTTGGAATTCGATTTTGCCTAGATAAATGTCAGATAAAGGTTAGTATCTAATCTATCAGCGATACATCCTGCAGAAGCGGCACTATCGACTGCGGTTTCCACTTCAGTAGAGCATTCGTCACGTCCCGTCGTCGGTGACTGATAGCTCAGCAGACGACGCAAGGGTCGACGGATTGATCTAGGAATTACGTGGTTATCTACCAAAATGATAGATGACTGTCTTGGGATGGTGGATTATTGCCCAGCGGAACCCCGATAGGCGTTTAGTGCGCGATAGTTGATTCGAACAGCTATCCCCAACCGTCGTTGTGGTCCGTAACTGTAGTAATATTTTCTCCTTTTATCCTTATCTATGTCTCAGTCAACTTTTATGGATAGCTTGCTCAATTCCAGCGTGGAACTTGAAGCGAAAGGATGCGTTCAATATGCCGAAAACAGCGACGCAGTCTTTTTATTAAGTTTTTTAGTGTTTTAGAAAAAATACAGGTAAGATTTTAATTCATATTGGGTAGGATTTATAATAAAAGTGTATTTATGTCTAAATAAATTATTATACATCTCTAACTGTATTTAAAACAACTATTATTATATAAGTTCTGCAACAGCTCAATTAAAATGCGTAGTTAATTGATTTTATTACGTGTACAGCAGTAACAGTAACAAACACGTTCGGTTTGCACCAAAAGTTGATAAAATCACCATATTATTTTTATCGCCTTCATTCAGGGCCAATGTCATTGTTCATTATCATGACCAATAAGATCGCATAGGCAGATAAATTGTTATGAAAGCTTCAACGATCCTGATGGAATCCAAAAAAAATATACTAACATAGTCTATTCTTGTGCGAGTGCAATATTATGTGTCTGTATGCATGTCTGAGTGTGTACGTAAAAGATCATGTGATCAGTCCGATAGTGTAATTAATAAAAAATAAATAACAAAACAAAGATTTTGCAATAACCCATTTATTCTTGTTCATACAGATAAAAATTGTTTGAGAATAGATATTGTGGTTTGTTATACCTATTGATTTTTTGCTCCTTAGTTATCAGCTTTTTTTTTACCTTTGTGACTGTAACAATGTTAGCTACTGTTGATTATGTCATGAGGAAACCAATTATAAATTACTTTTTCGCGAAATATGTTTGTCACACCGCAAATAGTATTGAAATAAGCACGTGCTATTATACCACAATAGGCCTTATCAAAAAACCAACTAGGATATTGATTTTCAAGGCTGAAAGTTTACATTTAATACAATGTGAAAAATTAAAAGATATTGCTGAATGAATTATGCGGATATTGCGCACATCAAATGATTTCTATATATACAGTTAGATGATCAAATCGTAGATTTTTTTCTGTTAAACATGATTCTGCCGAGTCACTATTCATATGTGTGGCCTGGGGTCGTCCGTAGTAACTCGTAAGAAGATCCGGGAACTTGGAACTTGGCCGTCCATGGCGGAAAATTTTGGTGGTGAAATATTTGCTTCAATAAGGCTTGTAAAAATCGCCTGTCCAAAATTATTGCACATAGTGACAAGGGCTTCTATGAAAGAGGCATATAAACATATTTGACAATGTATTAATATTTAATTTATGTACAAGGCGCCGACCGGCGCGTTCCGGTTTGTATGATTTTTGGTATGGGCATAAATAGGACTTTAAAGAGTAAAATAGACTATAACTTATTTTCTTTCTGAACTCAACCCTGTAGTCTACGCGGACGAAGTCGCGGGCAACAGCTAGTTTGACATAAAGCTGATCATTTCTACCATGGTAATAAAAGTTTTTATTTCTTGCAAAATAATGGATTTATTTTTACTTCACAGGTAAAAATAAATCCATTATTTGCAGGTTACAGGTTCCCTCATTATGTATTCACAGTAGTATAATTTGAAATGTGAGTAGGTTACGATAATGCGACTGAAATCTAAAGAACCTTCATGGCTAACAAAGCACGTTAATACGTAAATTCCGGTGTTATCAAATGACAATCATTATACCGTGACAACACGACATAGTTTATAGACTACATACATATAATGTACATTGTACATACACGACCGCCCCTATATCCAAAGAAGTAGGCTGAAATGCATTTTTTAAACTCTACAATTAGTTTTTCGTTTTTCTTAATTAGGGGCGTGACTATAACCGTTTTTCGGGCGCTATTTTCAGATTGCATAGAATATTTTTTTGCTAATGGAAAAATAAACAATATTAATTTGTATGAGCTGTGAATAGAAAATTTCGCTTGAAACCAGAAGATTGTGGTGATATGCAACAAAGAAATATTAAATAAAATTTGCTTCTTACATTGCATACACGTTTATGTGGTTATCAGAAATGACGTGAGAATTTTCAATCTTAAAACCGAATGTCGAATTTTTCTCTGAATGAGGGATGTTTTTGTCTTGGAATTCATTGATCGAATCTTAACTTTTTATAGACCGTTAGGGAGATCAAAGCTTAGGAGTTCTATCTCAGCTCTTGAAAAACCTCTTTTCCATCATCTCATGTCACAAACCTAGAGCATAATATAAACTTGACTTTTAGTATGACTGCATCAGAAGTTACGCAAAATATAACATTTATCTGGAATTATTACGTCTGTGACTCATTTGCGATAAGATTTTAGCTTTCGATCTTTAAACCGATTATAATTTTTATGATGTACCAATGAATATATAAGTTTATGAGCTGGTTTGGGCAGTGTCGTCATTTATAAAAACCGTTATCAATTGCACTTTTATTGCTTTGCACTGAGAAGAGGTAAGAAAGTCACTCAATGGAAAAACAATGATATCAAAGAGATATAGTTTGATAAACTGAATAAAGTATAAATCACTAGCCGAAAGAAATGCAACAGTAATTCTGTTATCATAATATCTTTATTATGTAGGTGACGTCAATGTGTGACCGGTCTATTCATGTTGTAACGATTATTGTGTGAATTTAATAAGAACTATCATAATATATTCTATTTTCAAACGCAAACCCTGGGAATCGATTATGCGTTTGTTTTTTGTTTACAAAAAATTTCATCATCACTGGTGGACTTTGTATGGCTAAGATATTTATTGGCACTAATGATGCTTCTAGTGCTATTAAATTGCGTGACATAGCAAAATGTTTCGGTAATCTACTGCGAATCTACACCTAATTTAGAAAACTCGGAAGTTTATGCCTGAACCGATGACCGGCGAGAAAAAACCACGACTAACCAAGTATTATTTTCCCTACCTTCAGTATTTTCGTAAATGAAACTATTAGGCTCATATCCTCCTAGACGGCTATTACAATGTTCTTTAATTATAAGGTACATTTTAAAATTACGATTTAACAAAACATTATTAAAATCATAATACTAAAATATACGCTAGAAATACTGTTGTAGTTTGTAGTAATGCGGCTATTATGTGAAACGATATCCTTCCTGCAGCTATAGTATCGATTGCGCTTCCTGTGTATTCGGTTGTAACAATATTTACCTAAAGTCGGTTAGTTATTTAAAAATTATTTCGAGAAGATACTGATAAATCTATTTGGGTGTGTTTTCAGACATTGTACCACCGGGGTCAAGTATATATATAATAATAATCACCCTGAAAAGAAAATATCTTCAAGGTTTAACTTCCTGTAGCTTACTTATGAAACAACAAAACACTGTGATCGATAAAGTATCGTCTTTGTCAGCTTAGTGTCAGAGTGCCGCAGCACTCTGCTATCGCGCTTCGGTTGCACGCAAAATCTATTTAATTTAATTAATATTTATTGCCAATATTTTATGCAACTATTTCCTTGACTGTGCTTAATAATTTGATAATTACTGCGTGCAACAGGTTTCTATTTACATAAATGCGCATTAATAATGATTCAAATTTACGTTCCTTCCTGTTTGATTATTGTAGAATATATTGATTTGGATTATTTTTTTTCGCGGCTCAAACTAACAGGTTCCTGAAGTTCCAATATAACTCGTAACTCCTTATACGTTTATTTAATTCTATAAAAATAATAAAAGATACCTGCGCAAAATATACTACAATTAAGTAACTTAATCCTACATGGTTGAAACCGCCTGCAATGTGTTTATAATTTGAATGTCAATTGCGTTCGCTGTAATCATTGGCAAGAAACGGAAATAGTGACGGAAACGGATTTTTCCGCCGAGTACGGATATAAATATCCGGCACATAACTAATCATTGCTAAAACATGCAAGCTGTATGCGGCTATGAAAATTATATACCTCCATCTTATGTTCAGTGACTTCTAGGGTTCTAATTAGATACATTATCTACTTCAATTCTTCGGTGGTAGCATTTTTTTTTTTAAACCAAGGAAATCGTGAAGAAATTTAGACACTTGTCTTAAATTGTTTAATTTTTGTTTAATAATAATATATATATTTTTTAATAATTATTATTAAATTTGGCGACTGTTGGACGGTCTAAATTCAGTGAAATATCTCTATTACATTTTAAAAATACATCCGATATTTAAAAATTAGTATTATACACCAAAATCATTATTCAAAAGATTATCGAAAAAATACATATTTCAGATAAAGACACTCACGAAAACTAACAATGTACACAACAAAAACAACGGTTAATGGAAATCTTCAATCCAATCTGGGCAAATAATTGGTCTGACGCACCTGGCTTGGGCAACAAAGCCTCCCTACGACATTGTTCGTTGAGGTTTATTAGCAACCTACGTAACATACCATCGCAAATTAACACGCCCGGCCCCTGTATTATCGGGAATGACCAACACTCGCTTTGACCCAACACGCTTTCCCTTAATAGGTAATTTTCTTCCAATACTTACCACTTAAGCGTTGAATTGACAGTAATTGATTTGTTTCTTCCTCGTCTCGGGACTGTCTTCGATCGTCGAACATAAGTTTATTGTTTCTTTGTGTCGCGAGTTTGATTGCACTGCGTATTTATTATTGTTTTCATATTCGTCTCAAATATCATACTTCACCCTCTTAGGTGCGTAATATTTTATCACAAATTTACATAACTAAAAATTGAGTTTTGTGCCTGGTGTATTAACTTGGAACTGCTGAAATGGAGACTCGGTGGCCATAAGTAATACGTTAAAATTTCATGCGTACCAAAATTTCTCATCGTAACGTATTTTTATGTAAAATCACTAGTATTGTTTATGACGATTAATTTTATTCGATCAACAATGATAAATGGCATCGATTGTTTTGGCTCCCTTTCATGTTAGAACTTAAAGCTTTTGTTTTTCAACCAGTTTGGAAGGTGGACCTTTATTAGGAAATTGGAAGTGTACGACACAAAGAGTCTTAAATTAAATCAACTACTCCAATATTCCTTGCAAAAGCGCTTTGTAGCCCTGGGGAAGGTGGAACGTTTCGATTACTTATACCGCCTCAATATTACCGTCCCTTCCATACAACTAAGTATGGTCAGCCAGCACACAAATGGTGCATTAACCGAACAGCATTAATACTATTGACACACGACGTCCGTTCGTACGAATCCGTCTTTCAGTTAGTTTCGCCCAACTTTAGTTTCGATTTCATGTTATAAATGAACAGCAAAACTTATTTTCCAAATGCCCTCGTTCATTTCTGTGTAAATATTCCTTGTTCACAAACTATATCGAAATACGAATTGAACGTTGTTGCAAACTTTGCCCGACATTTATTATTGTATTATATTATTGAAGCTGGGTTGTTGTTTGAAGCGTGTTGCTGGGTTTAATACTAATACTTTGTCATTGTTTAGACATCTTAATTTGTTGAACTTTTAACTTGTCTCAACTGTTCCAAGTGTTACTTTGTATCTTTTCACAGGCCGTTAATCTTAACTGTAGAATTTAGTGGTATAATTAAGCAACATGTTTAATTTACGCGCCAAACGAATGTTACGACAGCCGCTTGTTACCGATTATGTCATTTTAATTGGGTGGTTGAATATTGCAATTTTATCTCCGCGTGTCAGTAATATGCGTGCAGTATTAAAACATAATATCCCACATTACTATGATTACTTATCACTCAATGTTGATCCCAATTAAAATTTATATTTCGTTTGTTCACAGGAAAATCTTTTACCATGTCATCGCCGTCCAAACACCGATCTAAGAGGCAGACGAAATGCAGAAGGTTAATGCACAAAAGATTGCCAATCTCTAAATGGCTGCCAGAATATAATTCTGACAAAGCTGTGGCGGATTTGATAGCTGGCATAACTGTGGGCTTGACAGTTATACCGCAGGCTTTGGCGTACGCCACACTAGCCGGCTTGGAACCTCAGGTAATATTGGATACATCAATAAACACTATAGCCACGTTTCCAAACACTCATTGATACTTATTATCAAATCATACTGATTGGATAAAAACAAAGGTGAAATTGAAAATTGGAATAAAATCGTCTTGGAAGTCTTTGGGGGAGGCCTATGTTCAGCATTTACGTTTTTCGGCCGACGCTATAATAAAAAATTTACTAAATACATATATTTTCTTCTGAAAATGTTTAATTATGGTTTCGATCCCAATACCGAAATATTCTTGTATAAATATTTTTTGCAGATATTATGAGCGTTTTACGAGTGATAGTTGGATGTTGTTTATGTAATCAATTATCAGCATTTTTCGGTATAAAGTAATATTAAATTTAATATATTAAAGAGTCCACGTGGTTAAAAAAAACTTCCTATTATTTAATTTATTTAATTGTTATGATAAAAGTTCAACAAAACAATGAGTAAACAAGGAAAAGTTATTGAAAAAATATCAAATGGTACCTAATATAACATACAACTCCTGTAAATACGATAATTAATTATTATTTGGAATTTGCAATGACGTGCATTCAGTTCAGACCGCGATAACAAAATGCGGTTACAAAGCTTGTATCATTTTAAATTCAGATGTATATGATACTCTCTTGGGGCGAAATAACTATTTTTTTGGTGATAATCAACAAGTCTTGGTTTAAAACAGTATTTCTCCAGATCTGGGGTTTATATATTCAAAACCCGTATCCGTTAACACCTCTAAGTTAATGCAGGGCAAACGTTCATAATGTATGAGTGCCTCCTGATCTTGCGGTACAATTATCTGCCGTGTGATTTAGGGGTCCTAAGTTCGATTCCCGGGTCGGGCAAAGTGTTATTGGGTTTTTCCATTAAGGAATTCTCAGTAGCAGCACGGAGTCTGGAAATGTGCCCGAAAAACGACAATAGGCTCGCCCCCTAGTACGTGGGACTGAATACATACTGGAGAAATGTGGGTGTAGAAATGCACCTCTGCCTACCCCACCAGGGAATATACGCGTGAGTTTATGTATGTATATATGAATGTTAATAATGTAACAATATACTAGACCTAAATAGATTACGTATCAAAATAAAAGAATAAGTTTATTCTTTATAGTTATAATGCTGCCGAAAAGTTTAGCCTCCTAGTTCACTGCAGCATTTTTCTGTATGCCCATAAAATATATTTTACACGTCGTGTTTTTTTACAGTTCGGACTATATTCCTCGTTTATGGGATGCTTCGTGTACATAATATTCGGGTCGTGTAAGGACATAACCTTAGGACCCACGGCTTTATTGGCACTTATGACGTATCAGCAGATACAAGGGAGGAACACGGAGTACGCCGTCCTACTCTGTTTTCTTTCGGGCGTTGTCCAGTTAGTTATGGGCATATTGCATTTAGGTGAGTACTATTTTATATATCTATAGTATTATGAATTACTACCAAATTGGCAGATCACTCTTTTTCGGTTACTTTCGTTGCTATACACAATCAATCAATATTAACGAAATATTTGCTGACATAGTCCAACTAAGTATTGATTGATTCACAATTTACACGATGGAATTGGAAGAACACTGACCTCTTCATAGACCTTAGTGTCGCTACTTGCAAGAATAATTTTAATCGGTTGATTTGCTCAGGGTGCAAACAACTACCTAAACAAATACCTTAGTAGGTAGTAGAACGATTGAATCATTAATTGTAAATCCAAAGGATCTGTTAAATAATTCAAGACTACTTTTCATTCATAAAAGAAACAAAAACTATAATTAAGCATAATCATCCGTAACCAACCATCACATCGTAGAAAATGAATGATCAATTTTAACAATAAGGGTACTTACACCAATAATGACTGTTCGTGTAGTCGCCTCAACTGCGCATCTTAAACTACCAGCGTGTAAGATAATTGTATTCCCATTACGGTCTATTACAAGGCCAATATGGATAAGTGTGTCAATAACATTTGTAGTGTAACTGTAAAACACAACTGCAAGTATTTTATTTAGAGCCAATTCAATGCGAACACGTGCTTTACAATTTTTTACGGTATTATTGCATGTGTGAATTGAAGGATTTTTGTAAATCTATTGATATTTAATCCGAGTAGCATGTTTGTTATGTAACATTCAAAATTAACTTGTTTTGCAAAATTTTGATTTTGCTTCATCTCCCCTCTCATCTATAGTAAAATAATTGAGAATATAAATAGCAACTGTATTAGAACCAGTTAATAATATCAAACATTTAGGAATATTTTTTTCTATTGTTTAAGAAATGCTGAAAACACAATAAATATTTCCGAACAAATTTTCTTAGAACAAATCTATTAGACGTGTGGTTCGCGAAACTGCAAAGTGTACTATGGTGGACTTAAGCCAGCAGTGTGCCCAGCAGTGATCCCTATAGGGGCTAATGATAAAAATTACATTTAGTACATCAGGTAACAATTTACCAAATACTTTGTTAAGTATATACGTCCCAACGAAAACTAGTGCACATAATATTTGCAGTGGCACTAAGCTTGATTGAACGCAATATCGACAGCGCTCCGAAGCCAATTTAAGTGGCATATTCAATATCATGTTACTGTTAAAAGGGTCTGTGTCCATTTCTGAATTAAAACTTTGAACTGCCGGGTAGGGTTTTAAAATGAAAATCACAAAGCGATTTACCTATCGCAGTTTCATATCTCTTTTTATAGCTTTTACGCATAACATTATTATACTCAGTTGAATACATGTTTCAACTACAGGTTGACTTTAAATTAAAAAAAAATAAGTTATTTTTTTAAGAGCCCCTTTTATGGTGTTTGGTTGAAAACTGAACTGATATATGTTATTGTAACCTCTCAGAGGATTTGTCACGAAATTTCCCTCTATCTTAAAGGTGTCAATTCGAATACGGAATTATTAGTTTGCGGCTATCCCTATAATTTTATTGTATAACTGGAATTAAAGAGTAAAATTTTATATCTAAATACTCAGATCCGCTCTATTGATCGCACAATCACCCTTCTACTATGTAAAACATACGTTTAGCATTGCTGTTTTGATAAAAAATGATAAATAAAATTCAAGGATTTTATGTGATGTTAAAAAACCGTTCAAATGTTTTAGTGACAATTAATTTTCGATGTATAAATAAAACAAATACATCAAACAGATATTCAAACAAATAATACCAAATCAAATTGAGAAAATATCAAATTAATTAAATAATAATAGACACATATTTCACTCTTATATTAAATTTACCTCAAATCCACTTGAATACTAGTAACGATGACTACTTACATAGGAGTAGGTAGATCATTATTTTGGAGAAAACTCTTCAAACTCAAACTTTAAAATCTGTGCTTTCCATTTTGATAATAAATAATTTACCAGTCTGATAATTATCTGCTATTATAATGGTTGCTTAAAGTGTAGCGTTAAGGAACATCTCATTAGCCCGGTATTACTTTGTCAAATAAGGTGATTACAGTATAATTTCTACCGCCACTTGATACTTTAATTTACTGTACCAAGTTTAGTATTGTTATTCTACGTTACTTTATACAGCAATAATGCAATAATATCCATTATTCAAAAATTTTTACCCATTTCCCTATTTTTTTATCTCTTTATTTTCTCCTGGGTACACCGTGAGGGGTCTTATCTCTTTCAGTTGTACAGAGATCCGTGCTCAGTCATGTATAAACTGTTGTATACACACAAGACTATCTTATTATCTGACATGGAAACTATTAATAATTTTGCGACACTTTTCTACGTTTTGAAAATATTACGCCAGACAAAAACCAATTTCTTTCCAGTCCACACCGGCAAGACAAGTAAAGCTATTGCAATTTTTGTGAAAAGGATAAATAGAGCGGAAAAAACAGATTCATAAGAATTAAGCTTAATTTAATCTTAATTATAATATATTCTTGTGGTATACTAACGTGATAGCCTAAGATCCCACCACTGATTTACTACATACATTATGACGTAAGTCAAACACACATTTTTACATTCGTGTATGAATAGGAGAATTCTCTGATACACCGCAGCCAGTCAAAATATGCCCGCAAGTAATTTTAATTAAATTAATAAAAAATAATTTTCGTAATAAAATTTCATGCACTTTGTATTTAAATAAAATATCATCCACGCCATAGCTATGCATGTAAAGAATTCTAAAATCCATAGGTGCCGTTCCACACTCAGCCGCAACTACCCGGCAGCCAGGTGCAAACAGGTGATATTTTGGAGTTTTTTTACACTCATTGCGTACTCGGATGATTTTGGTATCAAATTAAAGCTGATTTTTTTTCTAATTTGATGATATATGTCTGCCTGTGAAATAATAGCCGCAAATTATTGGTGCCATCTCTTAAAAACGCGAGTTAGCGAAAATTCTGATTGCGACCTCAATAGCGACAGCTGCGATTTTGAAAGCAACGAGGAATCTGACTCTGACTAAACAATAACAAAATGTAATACACTGATAAAATATATAATTTGATTGAAGATACTGATTTTGAAGAGGCTGATATTTCGGCATTTCCGATAATTAATTATTGAACGACCTTTTTTAATTTTCAACCTTTAAAAACGCAACAACCCTTTTCCTAGTTAATTCTTTGATTATGCTATTTTTTTAATCAACATTTAATTACTAATTAATATTTGTATTACCGAACTGTAATAGAAATGAATATTTCTTCAACTATGGTATGCATAGTATTTGATTTTGTAAAAAAAATAAGACAGCCAAAATTGTATACTTCATAAATACCCTTTTATAATTTTTACTTGGTTAATAAAAAAAATGATTATGAAATAAATCTTTTATTTATCTATACTTATATATTTTTTTAATATTATAAAGCTGAAGAGTTTGTTTGTTTGAACGCTAGGATCTCAGGAACTATTGGTCCGATTTGAAAAATTCTTTCAGTGTTACTTAGCACATTTATCGAGGAAAGTTATAGGCTATATATCATCACGCTACGACCAATAGGAGCGGAGCAGCAATAAAGAATGTTTCAAAATCGGGAATATTTTTTTCCTTTTGAAAGCTTCCGCCGCGTGCGCTGCGGAAACGGTTAAAGTTACACTGAAATGATGTATAACAAAATTGTTCTCCTTTAAAAGTTCTAAAAAAAAGTCCGCGACAGCATATATCTATCTTTTAGGATTACTTCACTATAACCTCTTTTATGCTAACCAAATTTGTGCTAAAATAAAGCATTGATTATGAAGGTGTTTTTATAAAGAGTATGTTAATCCTTATCCAAATAAATGCGTTATTCATTATAAGTATTTAATTTGAAAGAAATTTGCCCTTTATACCATTTGATTTCAATTAGTATCTTAGAAGATATCGCAGTTTTAAAATAATGATCAAGCGCGCAATAATGATGCACAAGGCGCAGACCGGCGTGTTACGGTTTCACGTTTAAACAATTTGACCGATTTGTAAGATTTTCGTATATTTAAGTAAATGGGACTCTGCGGAGTAAAATACTACAACTTATTCTCTTTCTGAACCCAACCCTGTAGTCCACGCAGACGGAGTTGCGGGCAAAAGCTAGTTTATTTATAAACTTTATTGTACACTGTACAATATTATACATACACAATATTAAATGACACAAAACATACCTCACGCCTATGTTCCCCGAAGGGGTAGACAGAGATCCATTTCTGCACCCACATTTCGCCATGTATGTATCAGTCCCACTTAATAGGGGGCGAGCCTATTGCCATTTTTCGGGCACATTTCCAGACTCCGTGCTGCTACTGAGAATTTCCGAATGGAAAAACCCAATAACACTTTGCCCGACCCGAGAATCGAACCCAGGACCTCTAGATCGCGCGGCACATACTTGTACCACAAGACCACGAGACAGTAAATTCATGAAATATTATGAATGCAGTATAGGCACAATAGGCGATCTTATCGCTAACTGAGATCTCTTCCAGACAACCTACTTTAAGATTTTATTATTGCTTTAAAGTTTTTTTTAAATATTAATTACATAATTATAGTTTTTGAGTCAATGTAAAGTCGGTTCTACTATTTGAGCCGCCGGCAGAGAACATTTTATCTCGGTTATCTCGCGTTTTTAAGAGATGGCACCATTAATTTGCGGCTATTATTTCACAGGCAGACATATATCATCATATTAGAAAAAAAAACAGCTTTAATTTGATACCAAAATCATCCGAGTACGCTATGAGTGTAAAAAAACTCCAAAATATCACCTGTTTGCACCTGGCTGCCGGGTAGTTGCGGCTGAGTGTGGAACGGCACCTATGGATTTTAGAATTCTTTACATGCATAGCTATGGCGTGGATGATATTTTATTTAAATACATAGTACATGAATTTTTATTACGAAAATTATTTTTTATTAATTTAATTAAAATTACTTGCGGGCATATTTTGACTGGCTGCGGTGTATCAGAGTATTCTCCTATTCATACACGAATGTAAAAATGTGTGTTTGACTCATGTCATAATGTATGTAGTAAATCAGTGGTGGGATCTTAGGCTATGAGGTTATCCTAGGTCAGGGATCGGATGTTAATTTCTGGGAACGTTAAGTGATTTATCACAAGCTATACCCATAGCGATAAGATTATTATTAATATTAAGCGTTTACATAATTGCATTCCATTCTATATTCTATTCTGTTTTCATCATATGCAGTTCTTGGTTGTTGTCTTTGCCGTCGTCGTTAGTTCATAGATAGATCGTATTTTATATTGGCATTTAGAGAGAAATAAATATTTTTCTATTTTATGTAGCAGTAGTAGCGTTGTATTTAAAAGGCTTAAGCAAGTACCACCCAACAATTAGACACAGTTATGCATGCTGTAGTTCGTCTACAGCTCGCAACAACAATTGTTTCGAATTATATAATACGATTTTATTATAAATTTTTATTCCCACTTAAGAAATAAAATAATCAACTTCTATCTAACAGCTGTTTCAGTTTGTTGTTTTTTCTTATATTCTTAATTACTAAACAATTATATATGCATTATATCAAAACATTTTTTACTAATAGCAAATCTTACAGAAATCGGAACATGTTGAAATTAACTATTTTAATGAAGGATAATTCATTCACACACATACATAAATTTAATAATAAATGAAGAGTTGTCGGCCTAATTCGAAATACCGCAAATGTTCTCTAATTGTATCAAATAAATTGAGTATAATAGGTGTTAACAATACATAGCTTTGTCATCAAAACCGCTTGTAATGTAGAGGCGAATTAATAAAACTAATGAGCATACAATAATTGATAAATACTGGCCAATTTTGCTCGTCCCATAGGTAATATTTACTGAGCTAATCGTGGAATTATTGTTTTATATTATATAGAAATGTTAAAACTTCATGGTTTGTTATTTAGTAAAATTGTATTTTATTTTTAAAAAGATATTAGGTTTCATATTATTTCTACGAAGGCCGATACGAAATTTGAAAATTCTTGAAGAAAGCCGGATATATGGGTATCACTTTCAATTTTCTATGGATATTTTGACTACACAGGAAAGATTACAACAAAATTGTAATAAACTCAAAATAAAACCCAAAGGTAACTGCTGTAATACAAGTTACATAACCGCGTACATCCGCTAGCATCGTAATTGACATCACAGTTTTTAATATCTCATCCGTATTTTAAGGTAGACGTCAGGATAATTTATTCATTTGTTGCAAGTAAAATTTAAATATCAAAGAATGTCAATTTTTGTAAAATAATTTCTACATTTATTGGTTAATAAACACGCCGCTTTTGTTGTATCTTTCACCAGTATTGTCTTTTAAAACATATGGCTTTATATTGTTTTAATTTCCTGGTTTATTGAAGGTCGTTGATAAATGACAATACAATAAGACAGCATATTGTAAAAGTAGACTCAACATTTTGTTGAATACGTGGTTATTATTTTTCAAATTCTATTTTTGTTTTCTTTATTATTTAATTTATAAACGAAATATTATGAGGATATCATTCAACGTAGGACTTAAAATGGCACTGTAATATAATATTTAAACAGCCAGCATTTGATAGTTTAGATCGAAAAAATTAACGCCTAAAACCCATTAAGACATTTTGTCCCAATGGTATATGCCTTTGTATTTAACACTTACGAAGTCAGTAATAAGGTTATCTAAACGAATGCAAAACAAGTTTAAAGTTCTGTTAAAAGAGGTGAAAGTGAGCATAAATAGAAAGGTCATATTATTATCGTACCGTATAGCCATAACCACGCTCTCCAATTCCGCCGTTTCATTATCGAGTAATTAATCACGTCAGTGCGACTCCATAACATTTCACAACCGACATCAAACCGATAGCGTCAAATATAAACGAGAATAAAAGCAGAATTCACGAATTAAAGTGATAATGTCCTTACCTATATTGTTAGCAGATAAATAGGTTTTACGTGAAAACACGTGTAATTTAAATCAAATTTTCATTACGTTCGCATTAACGCCGGCGGAATCCAATGATTTCCCTTTTGTTATCAGTTAATTGAAAACGCAACATCCGATACATACGCCAAATATATCATTAAGTGGAGCGCGTAATGAGGACGCCGACGCGCCGGCTTAGACTCACCCTTTTCATTCACATCAACTGAATGGAATGGAACATTTAGCTACTACTGATTCGTTGAGCACATGCAAATGACAAAGGAGCTAATTCACTCAAAACCAGTTTGAGTTTATAAGAGTTTCTTAAAAATAAGAATAAGAAGATCAAGTTAATTTATGATTGCAGTTCAGAACTGAATCCGTCCTTGGTAATTGTTAAAGCTGGCTTTATTTAATGCTAGCGATATAAAATATTCGAATAAGAATTTCTTGATAATCTGCATCTGCAGAGATCCAAACAAAAATTCGTGATACGATAACGGTCTGCATGCAGGACTCATTTTCATTGAATTTGTGCAAAATAGAAACTACTCAACACCATTTTATTTTTACTCATTCCACCTTTATAAAAGTACTTTCGAACAGATCATAGCTATGTAGTTAACTTTTAAAATAAAAAATACGACTATTATTGTAGCAGTATCTGAAATTAAAAGTACTTTGCCATTTATCCAACAAACATTCGAAAAAATTCAAGGTATTTTATTTCTTTAAATTTAATCACGTATTATATTATCATATAATAAGCACGTATTCTATGCTTGACCCACAACAAACAATATTCTTAATAGAGTTCATTTTCATTTACAAACTCATGCTAACGTAGGATCCCTGGTGCTTGCCGTCGGTTATATATAAAGCGTTTTTCATTATGCCGCGCTCGAGAGTTAATCACAATCTATTGTTTGCGTCTCTAACTAGTTGAACAGTATTTGATTCTACAACAGATAAAAGATGTTTGAAAATTGACGATGTTAATATGTCCATGCTATCGTTTTGTTTTAAGCCCTACATTATGACTTCATTTTAATTGGTATTTTAGACAATAGCTAGGACTACGTAGGTTGTAGTTATAATAAAATAATAGAGATTGTATATTATTGCGTTTGATGTTGAATAATTCGTGTCTTCAGTAATTAACCCAAATTTAGTTTCTAACGTTCTATTACTTGAAATCTTCATTATGCGTTCGTCAAAATCGTAAACAACTCTTCTGGTCAAGTGTTCTTCCATTATCCATTATTTTACGCATAGCATCCATACTAGATTATGTATGTATTTCACCGCGCACGGAAAATCATTGGTCCGTTTATTAATTTTGTTTGATCATGTTTATTTTGTAGCTGAATTTAATCCCCTTCAGATATAATAAATTCAGACCCAAAATGTTTGCGATCATAATAAGTCATTTCTGCGTTTAATTTGATTTCGTAAGGCTTAATGAGATGTATACAATACATGAAAAAAAATGTTTTTATTTCCTAAAACATCAACTTAAGTTCTTGGGAAACCGAATTTAAAAATGTAATATAAAACAGTATGATAAAAAAATCATAAAGAAGCAATAAAACTGTGATTAATGGAATACTTAATATTCTTTTTAATTTTACATGTACACAGGGGTACTTATAGACTTCATATCGGTGCCGGTCACCGTTGGTTTCACATCAGCAACGTCTGTGATAATAGCAGTATCGCAACTGAAGGGTCTACTCGGATTGCAATTCAAATCTGGTGGATTTGTGGATACTATCAAAAAAGTAAGTCATTTTTACTAGACATATCCATAGCTCATTAAACGTTAAATTCTTCTGCATTAGTAAAACCAGTGCCTTATACTCCAGTTGCATACATAATTTTCCTTTTATAAAATCCAATCTGCAATAAATCCAACGTGTATCGATGTTATTGAAATCGTCCTAATTAATATTTTGAATATCACTGATGTTGACTTCTTTTCAGGTGATAATAAATATACCAAACGCAAGAATACCTGATAGTTTATTAGGGGTAACGTGTATTGTTATCCTGCTTTTAATGCGAGTAAGTATAAAAATAGTGTTTAAACTAAACGATCTAATTTTATTACACTACGTTCTCTGACTGATCAAGGTCCTACCTCTAGAAGCCTAAGATTAACTCATTCTGAATTATATAATATTGGTAATAACAAATAATTGTTTCTTATTATAATAAACCTGTATATTAATGGCTGAATATATTAAACATTAAAATAATGATTTTAGGCATATAAGATTTTATTTCATCAAAACAATTTTTCGATGAATTTAGAATATCTTATAATTTGACAAATCCTCCGCATACCTAGGCGTAATTTTGCAGTTTTAGAACGAAGAAATTGAAATGAAATTCACCGTCAGTAAAAGTACTCTACATAAAAAATAAAAAGAAAGTAATTGCTCTAAATGCAAGCCAGTTGGATCCGCAATTGGCGAGTCTTGGACGCTGAACCGGTAATCGTTGGGACAGACTAGATCTTAAGTGGAGACCAAGACGATTTTCTCGATGTAACTTAGAAAATATATGAAAAGATTCTAAGATGCCGTTTAATTGGAACGTCCTTGAGATATGCCCGATTTTTTAGTTTAGTAATGAAATAAATCGAGTGCAGGTCGAAGTAGGAATATAATTTTATTTTTAGTTGAAATATTTTACGTAAAATCTTAGTTCTAGAATAATAAATTTAAAATAAAATAAAATTGATACAAGTACTAACAAGTTCCACTTTGATGTAAACAAAATTTTAGTCACGGTTTCATACACTCATATAATAATAAGCAAGCTTTATATTGTCTACAAATGTTTAACTCATGCCCGCGATTGAGGTTAATTGAATAGTCTATTACAGTTGTCTTATAAATTTCCCTGATTGCTAAATAATTAACAGTGAATGGAACCTCATACTTTATTTTTTGCATAACTCTGTCCCATTTTAAAAATTCGTTCACAAAAAAAACAATTTAAAGATAACAATGTCTTAAATATTTTTTACATTTCAGAAAATGAAAGATATAAATTTGCCAGCGAGCCAAAAGGGGCTTAAGAAGGCATTGTGGCTGTTGTCAACGTCAAGAAACGCTATTATAGTTATTCTGTGTTCGTTGGCTGCGTTTATATTTGAGATCTACTCTGAATCGCCGTTCAAGCTAACAGGCACGGTGAAGTACGGCATTTCTTTAATACATTTTTTTACATTCATTACATTTGACGTGTATTCGCATTGCGGTTGTACTGTTTACTTCTGTGGCTCGTTTCCAGTCAAACGTGAAATGTGTTTCATTAATTTAATTTTCCATATGGTATTCAAAACCTCTATTGTAAGTAGTGTTTGTTTCACAATTCACAAAGGATAATGCTTTGAGGTCATCGACATTTCGAACAAATTACGTGTGTAATTGTTACCAGTACTCATAAAATTGTTTCCGTAGCATGTTAAACTATTTGTCGATCATTAGTTACTTTTATGTATTACTTTTAAACATTTTCTATTTGTTTTAGGGAAGGTCTTCCGCCGCTAAGATTACCGCCTTTTTCGACTGAATATGACGGCAGAGAAGTGTCATTTGTTGAAATGTGTTCAGACCTCGGGTCTTCCATAGTTTTAGTACCGATTATTGCAGTTTTGGGAAATGTGGCCATCGCTAAAGCATTCGGTAAGTGATATTTTTCAAAGCATAACTTTTACTACTAATAAATGGAATTGTGCTCTTAAACTAGACGCCTGTCTCTAGAAGCCTTATTAAAGACAAATTATAGAACTATGAATAAGGCTGTATTTTTCCTTAAATTTTGGTGCGAAAAAACAAATATGGCACACCAATTTTCTAATACATACAATTGCATCTTAGGTTTTTCTTAGCAGGACGCTTTTGGCGCCTAATGTCACCCTAATTAATATGCTACATAATGATTGTGGTTACGTATTTACTGTAATTTTATCTACCGTTTATTGCCACCAATACCTTTATCAACCGCGATTAGTGTTTAATATGCTAATCTGTCCATTGTAAACATTTATTAGTAAAGATGAAGGCCAGCTTAATTTGGAAAATTCCGCGACGATTTAAATGACGCTTTATACAGATTCTTTATACAGAGTATTGAATTAAATAAATTAATTTATTTTTAGAATCGTCCAATAAAGTCTAAATTTTTTTTTTTTGTATCCCCAGTTTCATGAACGATAGTTTTCAGTCATATAATAATAAGGACGAAGACTAACGCAAACAAATATGTTTTTATTTATACAAGTGTTTTTACCGTAAAGCAGTCATTAACAATGCACTTCCCCTCACCGTATGTCTTTTGCTATTCTCTTTGTGTAGTGATTTTCTTTTATAAAATAACAATAGTAATTATAATTATCAATGTTCTTGTTCAAATATTTTTATAGCTTTATGGTGAAAATATTATAATCGAAGCTTCCAGTCACCTGCTATGTAAATTCAGATATTTCTAGAATGTTCGCTATTTCCACCGCTCATACACGCGTCAGTAAAACGTCAATCATTTTGTTTCACATCACTTTAAAGGGAGATTACACGCATCACTTTTTGATTGATATTGTAATTAGAATTGTTGGTGTTTTCATATAACTGCTGCAGAATATTTATATCGTTTCAGCCATATATTTATACATACGTTTAGAGTTTATAAAAAAATATAATTATAATAGAACTGTGATAAAAATTTTAACAATTTTTCTCTGCGACACACGCTATATTAACTGAACAAACAACCTACATTACAGTTTAGTTACTAAATGATTATAAATGCCTAATAACACAGAAACCGTTTCCGAAAAGGAGTTATCAATTGAAGAACCGTTGCTCAAAAAGGGTATAGCGTCCCACAACGGCGCTGGAAGACTTTAGAACGACAGTGTCAATACCGAATATTATAATATTGCAAAAAAAACGACATGAATCGTATGACTTTCCTATAAAAATATTTAATTTTCAAGGAATCGATCGTTATAGGGGACGATTATACCTTTATTGTGGGATTGGGTGAACTTTAAAGTAACATTGAGAAACTGTGGCTTACAATAGTCCATAAGATGTACATTATTAGGAGTTAAGGAACGACAAGTTAGGTGATACTATATAATTTTTATTCGCTTAAATCCAAGATGCGCAATACGAACTTAACAGTGGTACGCGAAAATGCAAATGACGTAACAATGGTTCTTGTAAACACGTTATTTCCAATTGATAAGCTGAATTACCGTCGTGTTTCAGCGCTTATTGCAATTTAATCTGTCGTTTATTGTCACGAACTGTTATTTCTACGGTAAATAGCGTTTATATGATAATGTTCCTTCTTTACGTTTGTCAGTTTAAGGACAATTTAACCCAGATAAATACTGCCACCATTGTCGTGATAAAGAATATATAACCCAAGAGTTACTTACATAGTTCTGACCTCCTTTACAAGTCTTGTCTTTGGTCCTGGTTCTAAAATTAACTGAAAAATAAATCTATATTACACCAAGAAACCTATAGTACCGACTACTAACTAAGGCGTGCTTAGTATTAATACAAAATTAGAACTAGTCTTACTTGTAGTATCTTCATTATCACAAATACTCAGTCGATCGCCGTCTTCGGCTGAACATAGGCCTTGCCTAAGAGAGCGCCAACCATCCCGATTTTAAGCGGCCTTCATACATCCGTTTCCCATTCATCATTTTCATCATTAGTTTCATCTTTCGCAAATAATCGGACCATCGTGCTGCAGGACTTTCCAAACTACATTATCATCATATCATCAACAAGTTCACGTTCACTGCTCTACTCTCTCCTATAGCACGCCACTGGATAATCATATAGCAGGAACATTAACTACACCCATATTTCTCCGTAGCAAGCGGCGAATCAGTGGACGCGACACAGGAGCTCATAACTCTGTCGCTGGCGAACATTTTCGGCTCGTTCGTAGGCGCCATGCCTATTACCGGCTCGTTCTCTCGAAGCGCAGTGAACCACGCCAGCGGAGTAGCCACGCAGTTCGGCAGTGTTTACACAGGTAACAACACTTTGTACGCTTTTGTATACGTCTGCCTGTTTGCGTTTCATTATTGCTTCAGAAATTTATTTATCGTGTTCGAATATGGAATAAAATTTCAATGGGCCGTTTCTTTGTCATTACGTTTTCTGTTATGTATGTTTCTGAACGATATTGTAAAGCAGAGAGGAAAATAGAATGTATGAAAAGCAGAAAAAAATTTAATTCCAGTATTTTTTAGAAGCGAACATTGTATTTCTTTTCGTAAGTTAAAGTTTTAAACTAAGCATTTGAAGTTCGAAATTAAGGCCGAGCTCTTTACCGACCGTGAAACTTGTCTTCTACTAAGTACGTAATAACAGAGAGCCAATAACATTCGCCATTCCAGCAATTGTACCCAGAACCAATCAATATAAACTAATAGAATAGATGATAGGACTCTCAAATAAAACCATTTCTCTATAATGCATTCTTTAATAATCAAACTTATATTTAAAGCCTCGAGGCTAATTTTGGCCTCGAGGTTTGGGCGCGCGGTCGAGAATCTCGACGGTCGCGGGTTCGAACCCCAGGCACACACCTCTGACTTTTCGAAGTTATGTGTGTATTCACATTGAATTATCACTTGCTTTAACGGTGAAGGAAAACATCGTGATAAAACCTGCACACCTAAGAGTTCTTAGGAATTTCTTAGGTGTGTAGTCCGCCAACCCGCACTAGGCCAGCGTGGTGGACTATGGCCTAAAACCCTCTTCTCAATGGTAGAGGAGACCCGTGCTCAGCAGTGGGCGTATATGGGTTGATGAAGAAGAAGAAGAAGATATTTAAAGCCCTTTGGGATCGTCCACCAGACAAAACCGAAGCGCCAACTTGGAAACTCTTTCCTCTTTTTATGTATCCATAATTTAAGAGTTCAACAGTTTCATTCATTTTCATTTCATTCAGTTTCAGTTTAAATTCAAAACTTAGCTTCGAATTGTTACATCAAAGTTACTGGCCTCCAAAAACCTAAACCATTCTTTCTGTAACAGGAGCCCTGGTGTTGCTAGCGCTTAGTCTTCTAACGCCGTACTTCTACTACATACCGAAGGCGTCTTTAGCTGCTGTTGTCATCTGCGCCGTCATTTTCATGATCGAATACGAGGTAATTTTTACTTGTACAAATGAATATTTTTAAATGTTTTGTAAATTGCGCCAAAGAATTTACGTATCCCTTAAAACGATTATAAACAAAACATTGCATTGAGCCAATGGAAATGAATACTATTGTACATACCAAATGTACATTAATATTGAACCTTTAAAACTTCTCATTCATAATGCTTGAAAAAGAATACAATAATTACTATACACAATTTAATTTTCAAATAAATGTTTGATTTAACTATATGATTGCCCTAGCGTGTAATGAATATCCTGTCATTAAACAATCAACCGCTTCTCAATATGTTAGTTATATGCAATTTTAGGTAATTGCTTTTGAAAGTGATTGATTAATATAGTTGGTGCGTATTTAGGTAAACAAAACTTTAATTCTCTATCTACGTCTCTGCAGCTTTGTCAAGTCTGTTGCTGTTATATGACTTGAAAAATCTAATAACACGTTCCTTGACAAAGCATTTGAAGAAGGGACTCGGGCTACTTTTTATTGCCTTTTTCCATCAGGAATTCTCGGTAGGAAGTTCATAATAGCAATTCGGAGTCTAGAAATGTGACTAAGAAAGTAATAGGCTCGCCCTGTTTTTTACTCGTATGTGTGTCTCCTCCTCTTCGCGTCGTCGTCGCGCGTGAGGAAAGTGTTCCTCTGCATCAATGTAACAGTCGTGCTTAATTTATATTTGACTCAGAACAATAAAAAAGTAGAGTTTAAAAATGCGTCAACGCCACGCAATGGGGGGCAGGCTTAATGCGCTTTTTCATGCACTTCTAGACTCCGTGCTGCTAGTGAGGACTTCGTAATAGGAAAGTTAAGTAGACCGTGAGCAGCAGGTCTACTGGTCTACTAGTGAGACCATACGGCAGCTGCACCTTTACAAGTGTGATGTACAAAGTTAATATAAGTGTGGTATACTACAGGTGGTGAAGCCGATGTGGCGGTCCCGCCGCGCCGACCTGGTGCCCGCGTTCGCGACGTTCGCGCTGTGTCTGTCGGTGGGCGTGGAGCTCGGCATCCTGGCCGGCGTCGCCGTCAACCTCGTGCTGCTGCTCTACCCCAGCGCACGGCCGCAGATGGACGTCGAAGTTGTCACGGTGGGTAGTGACGACGCGGTGATGATACAAGCAGTATAAGTGTCACTGTTGGAGACGGGTCTCGTCTGTAACCAGGATTTGAACCGAAGCTCTTCAAACTGCCAAGCTCAGAGAATTGCTACTTTCCCCACCATACTAATATCACAGTTAAAAGGTTTTATGATGTACAATGTAGGCTCTTTTGTACATATTTAATTAATATAAATCACAGTGTTTTTTTATGTATGTGAAAGCTGGGCATTAAGTAAAATAGTTTTTTTTTATGTTTCAGAACCCATCAGGCCTTAACTACTTAATGGTGACTGTGGGAAACAGTCTTTATTTCCCTGGCGTAGAATACATACGTCAGAACGTTGAAAGGGCGGCCAAGAAACAGGGAGGATGCAGTATGCCAGTTGTTATAGACTGCAGATATGTGTTAGGTAAGATACACCCACCTTTTGTCCTATTGTGACGTTTATACTAAGCACAATATAGACGCATGCCAATGACGAGAAAGTTAAATTGATTTATTTTTATGTTATAAATATTTCTTATTGGGCTTTCTTTTAGTCTCGTGTTACAAGTGTCGTGCTATCTACAACCCTTGGTTCGGTTTTTCGGTTGAACAAAATTTTATTGGGTATATTAATCGAGAAACTTTCAGTAGCAACACTGATGCTCCAAAATGTGCCCGAAAAACAGCAATAGGCTCGCTTTTTATTACGTTATGCAAAATCAATTGGCAATATTTGTGTACAGAGAAATTTCCATAATACAAATAATGCTTTAGGCATTAAATCCACCTTCAATGTAATGTATGAAGAATAAATAAATAAATATTTTTAAATACAAGAGTATATTTTTCTAACTGCAGGTGCAGACTTCACAGCGGCTAAGGGCATGTGTGCACTGTCGAGCTCCCTGTCGTCCCGCGGACAGCCGCTCATCCTGCTGTCGCCGCGGCAGAGTGTAGCTTCGGTGTTCAGCAACTCGGGCTCCAGCGTCGTCGTCGTACTGAGCAACAGCGAACTAGAATCCACGCTGCAGAGTATGTGTTTTTGTATAAAAATGCAAAAGAATTCCCTTCCATAAACCCCTATACCCCTTCTCCCCCTACATCACCAAGCATGACTTAAGGTCGTCATTGAAACTCTTTTCGGTTATATATAATCGTAATAGAAACTTAACTTCGTATTGGACTGAATGCCTAATCTAGCACATTAACTCCCCTACATCACCACGTACTTCTTTACCTCTTCGTTGAAAGTAATCCTTCCATCCTAATCGTAAGCTTAAGCTTAGTCCTCGTTGAATTACTTCAAGTACTTACTAGTTTTGAAACTTTAATTCATTGCAATAGAAACAAGCAAAACCTCTGCTAGTAACTTAAAATGAACTAAGTAGTTCATTTTTATCAAACAATCTACCTGCCACAATAAAAATTTGCTAATTACTACTTTTCAGATGTAACCGGTCAAATCCCGCTTCCACTCATAAACGGCAAAGGCCAGACTCCGCCGCCCAACTACGATTCCCTGAAAGGCGATAACGTCACGGAGGTGGTGGTGGACGAACACAACAGAACGCCCCTCCTCAGCAGGAACGGCGCGAGGTGCCACGGCAGCGAGGTCAACGACACATGATCTGTATATGTAAGCTTAACAAGTGTGTATACATAGTTATAGTACAACGGTGTGTCAGAAGTT
Organism: Cephonodes hylas; assembly: GCA_030295005.1. NCBI lineage: Eukaryota > Metazoa > Arthropoda > Insecta > Lepidoptera > Sphingidae > Cephonodes > Cephonodes hylas. Next base: position 6,183,130 of record AP025368.1, read on the forward strand.
AGCAACAGTCGAAATTGTGTATAGCGCCATCTGTTGGTGGGAATTTGTATACAAGGTTTTTTTTAGTTGGCTAAAGAAGTTAATGTAGTTTTATTAAAAATAGTATCTATTTTTATCGATAGCGACTATGGTTCTTTTTTTTTTCAAGTAAAGGTCTTCCGTATATTCTTCCGATTTTAGTGATAAGTTTGAACTTGAAAAACTTTAATAAAAATTACGTGCAGGATATATTTTGTTCGTGTATTTCATATCACAACCGCTATACAAGCACCGTATTTATAGCAAATTTAGATATATACTAAAACCTTGAAAGCAACATATCTATATAAACAATTTCGACTGTAAAGTTATAATCATACATACAAAAATGAGTATTAACAAGTTCTTATACAAGTCAAAGTTACTTGGAAATAATGTTTTAACATCGCTATTTTAATATAAGTAAAGTTTTTGTTACAATTATACATCATACGAAATAAATCACTTTATAAATATTGTTAATGAAAAATACTTTGAATTGAAGAACAACTGCACTCATTTTTACCACTAGAACCTCATTACATAATAAATATCCCTTCCAGTGACCTATTAAACGTTCCTAATTCGTCTCATTCCTATATAAGTGTGTTTAGTTTAAGGATTTATGACGTAATTTACAAATGGATGTATTACGTAGCCAATTTTGTACTTAGATAGTGTTTGTGTTTTTAAGATTTTTAAGCGTACCAAGGCGTATTATAAGAGCGTTAGACGTATAATTGCGTACTATAAATATTGTGATCTGTCGAATTTATTTCATCATCAGCCTATATACTACTAAATGGGATTTAGGCGTTAGTCCACCACCTTAGCCAAATGCGGGTTGGCTGATTTTAATTGTGGACGTTTAATTTAATTTCCGAGACATTCAATATAATTCTGTTAATTTCGTTCAAAGCTCTCTAAACAGAATTCAAGTTTATGAGTTTTATCGACACGTCTCTCTTGGACAATTTTTATGCTGCTTTTCATCAGATATAACAACGCGTAGTAAGGATAAATGTTGACAGATCAAAATGTACGTCCAAGCCTCTTATTATTAATAACTACCAAAGATCTGTGAGTCTGTTTTGCCTACATATCTGATCAATATTCAAAATATGATAATGACTTATGGTTATGGATTTTGCTATTGTTCAACTAGTTTTAAATTTTTTTTCTTCCTTATTTTCTGTTCTTATTTCATATAGTATCAGACCCTAATACAGGAAAAATATCTTCAAATTGGTCTACATTTGTACTTTTCAAATATTATTTTGTAATAGCTTAGAAAAAAAAAATCGTTTACAATAGCAAAATCTAAGCCATAGTTGTCAATTAATATTATAATGGTCAGACCAATTACTTATTTTAAATTCCTGAGCTCTGAAATGCTTAACAGTACACCAATAAAAGTAATCGCAGACTCCCCAATGTAACATTATCCTATTATTTTAAAATGGAAAATAATTTGCGCTCTACTTAATTTTTGGAATTATATTGTAAAAAACATTTGGTTGTATTATTTTCTTTTCTTTCATATCCCTCATAACTTACTTTTAACATCAATAAACAAATAATTAAGTAAAATATTATTGTTACACACTAAAACTGTGCACCCTGTTCGGAAGGTGTATTTAAGAGCCCATACGAGTATGTATATGAACCGCTGTTGAACATAAGCCTTTAAGAAAATGTAATAAGAAATTTGTAAAAGGGTTTATTAAAAAAACACCATGTAAAAAATTGCATATATTTTGTGGAAAAAATGTCCACTTAAGTCTTGTATAATATAAATATTTTGAATAATAATTAATTAATCTTAGCACCTTTAATATATTAAAAATAATAAATGCATTCTCTGACTATAATAATAATGAGTATCGTGTTTCGGTGATAAGTGATCAACATGATCAACGAAGAAATTCTAGTAAATTATATTAAAACATCAGTCAAACAACTTTAAGACGGTTAAAAAGTCAATACTAATGTAATATGCCGCAATAAATAAAAAAGATAGCTTTTGCTCTTGAATCCCGTCTAAAGTTGCAAGGCTGAAATAAATTATTATAACCATCACCCAAAACATCTTGACACCCAAACATAGACTAGTAGTGTTCCTTTACTACCCATTGAAGTAGATTTTGCACAATTTCGTATCTATTGTGATAGTTCTAAACAATCTTAAACCAAAACACTTCAGTAAAGAAACGCTACTGTTCAGATGTCTACTTTATGCTTTTAAAAACTAAATCTACGAATTTTCGTAAAAGGTCTATTGCTTTACGACGGGTTGAAGATGGAACATTGGTTTTGAAGCTGACAAGAGTTTCTCAGAAACGACGTGGGCGATTCTTGAGCTACGCTGCCAGACCAACTCTCGAGTACGTTCGTGATTGCTATCCACTCTCACCTGAACAAAAAGTATACATTTAAGAATGTCCCAAAATAAAAATACTACTGCAATTTAAACGATCCCTTAGAATAGAAGAAGTACCTGTTTGGGTTGCAGAACTTTAATAGAGTGTAATGTAGCAACGCCCTGGTTATCGACTCTCAAACTCATTTTTCCAACCATTTCTGTAGTGGTAGCTGTAGCTGATTTCAATTCTTTCTTAGCTCCACGTCCAACCTGAAAGAAATACATTAGTATTCTGTTTCTAAAGCTTAATTTCCTTAATTACATGACTAAGAGTTCGGAAATATAATATAATGTACCTCCTTTTCTACTCTAAGTACTAGAGGTCCCACGGCAAAATTGCTCTTGATAGTAGTATGATCTGACATAATGCTGACTGCTACATCTCCTGACCTTCTCAAAGTTGAAAGACCGTATAAAGTTCCTCTGGCCCTCGGCTTGTTCTTTTCACTAGTCTTAGTCTTGTTTTTCGTAGCTACTGGCTTCTTAGTAGTGGTTTTTGTTGGAGGCTTAGGTTTGGGCTTTGGTTTTGAAGCCTTAGTCGGGAGTTTAACTTTAGTCGTTGTAGGCTTGGCTTTACCACTCTCAGTTCCAGATTTTAAAGCTCTAGATTCATCAACGGTAGTGGATTCCACAATTGCTTCCAAAGCTGGGTCTTGAGGTCTCACTTCGTTGAGTTGAGTGTCTTCTTTGACCATCTCAGGAACTTGAGCTGCAGGTAAGTTTTCTTGTTCTTTCTTCACGATGTTACCACGAGCTGTGTTCTTCTTTTTGGCAGAAGTTTTCCTGTAAAATAAAACCTTTTTAAATAACACTGGATTATAATTTTAAGCAGTATTTTTTTTATACTGGATCGTTATTAAGAAAGGGATTGCGGGGTATTTAGTTAAAGGACAAAGACAAATATTTGTCACACGTAGTTTCTCATACCCGCAATAAAAAACATGTCAATGTGGAGTAAAGTTGATGTTTGTGAATTGAGGCCTATAAAATCAAAACCAGCTAAACGCCAGTTGGAATCAAAGACTGTTAAATACAAATTTATTCAGTCTGTACTCAAATATTGTGGTATTTTTATAATTTAAAATTCTGATTTTTAGTGGTATTCACATTCTTTATAAGTCTCTTTTAAAATATAAAATATCATAGCCACCTAAACAAAGTTATCGATTTTTGTAGATTACTGAATATGTGACTCACTTGGATTTAGCTGCCTTTGATTTTATAGGCCTCAATTATGACTGTTGTGTGCAATGATAAAATTGTGTTCCAGTGAAACCGAAAAAAAGCTGAAGGTAAGGTATACTAGATATTCGATACGTTAATAATAACTACCTATAGCAGTTAAGGAGAATGCAAGAAAAACTAACCTCTTCTTGGTTTTAGTCTTAGTCTTCTTCGGTTTGCTGCTCTTTTTGCTTGCATCGATAGGTTGTAGTTTCACGCTGACGGGGTCGTAGGACTTTCTCAAAATTTCGTTCATTTTATCGAGAACAGTGTCGACGAATTTGTTGTATTTGACGATGTAGACAGCGGGCACTGGTGCTGGTTTCTTGGGGGGTTCTTCTTCTAGAGCACCTGTGAGTGATTATATTATTGTAGCTGGTGCTACTGGAATATCCTTATTGAATTCAGAATATTCTGTATCCAAGGCAAGGTTGTGAACTATTACAGTACGATTTGTGTTAGTTATTATAGTTGTGTTTGAATTATAGCTTTTTATTTTAAGCATACGTATCAAAACCACAGAAAAATGCGACTACGCCGGATTTCTGTCCTAACAATTAACTTTACTTGCATCCATAGAAATATTGTCGCCATCATTATGAAAAAATCGTTGAGTACATAAATTCGTCATCTAAAATAATAATAATCTATAGTATTCATTTCTTTCTGCGCTTATTCAACTACGCGTAAAAGCGCACCAAATATAAAAATTCAATTTCGAATTTATAATGTAAGTAAGTATAAATAGTAAGTAAATAAATTCCCAAGTCAATAAATAGCTAAAACTTATAAGTCAATCTAAGCGCAAAATTAAAATGAGACACTAAATATTTTGTTGTACCTATATGTGGGTACCTTGTATTTATTACGATTTAGTTAATTATTTATGTGTGTGTATTTTAAACAGTCTTTATTTCCTGGTAAATCATGATTACTTATTTGTTTAACTTTCAGTAAATTGTTTGTAAATACCGCAGGATTTGTAATGCGAAGTTCGGGCTAAATCGCAACTGAGTAAACATAAATCTATCCACAATATGGATTTTATTGCTGACGATTTTGATAACGGCCAGTAAGCATCGATATACACAACACCTTTACATGTGATTAAATGAATGAAATAATTTTAACGCTGCGGCAATTACTTCAAAGATATTTTTCTCCATAGGTATGTGAAAGAATTGAATCCCCGCAAATCTATTTTACGTACGAATCGAGTCTTTTCTTAAATTTTATATTACTAATGTTCTTTAAATTTAATGTTGTAATTCCATCAACACATTCGAATAATTATTGCATCAAAGACACAAATTTGAAAACACTACTAACTCAACTATGTTATCGCATCCTCAAGTTGGTTTCTAAATACTACGAAAGATACGATGTGTATTCATAAAGCATAAATTAATTTTACAAACGTAACACTAATAATACCTAAGTCTCTAATCTCTTGCTCAACGTTGCTTTCTTCATGTAAAATGAAGTAACAGTAGTTGCTATCACAACTTTGAAAGTAATTTCATTCGAACCTGCCTATGCTTGCATAAAAAGTTACAACAAAAGAATATTGCTAAATATTATAGGTCATTGATTTCTAACGCGTGCCTGATTTCCTTTTAAATGCTAATGAATTCGATGCTTATTTGAATATAAGTATACGCATTCAATATTAATTATTTTTTAGCAACGATTTCATTTACATTTTTTTGTATTATAAAATATTTCGCCACTTTCCTAGCTATGGTTCGAGCTTTACGGAACTTTCAATCCTATCTTCCGATTTCATCAGGTCCTAACTATCTCTGAAAACTGCTCCACTGTTCGTACGTATACGTATCTTTTATTACTTATGTTAGTTCACTAAATCATAATTCTAGCTTTGCAGGCAGTGTCCACTAACATTGTCTACAAAATAAATTGTACGTACTACATTTTTTCTTGGTCTTATCATAAAGACCACCCATCTATAAACGAGAAGTGATTAGATCCGCTACAAAACTTGACTTTTACGTCTGTGTTACAAAGTAATCAAAAGTTGTCCACTGGTATCCAATTACTAAGAGTCTGAGCGTAATGTATGATAATTAAATCTATATTTTTTTAATAATTGCCTTAATACCTCTATTCCTTTGCGTGCCGGATTTTTTTCATCTATTCTGCGCCACTTACATAACTTAAATGTGTTTTGCCAGCTATCGGTGAAATTGAAAGTTGATTTTGAATGTTTATTATTTCAAAGAAATTCCGCACTACGCATACAAATGACTGTTTAAATTAAAGTCCATTGCGATCGGTTCTTTTGCCAAAGAGAGAGCTCAGGAAATAGTAAGGGAAACTTCATTAGTAAACGATTTCTCTGTCCATTGACACGTTTTAATTGTGTATCCAATTTTAAATCATACGCTTGAATATTAGCATGCAAGTGTAACATATACTTATAATTATTCAACTGAATGCCTACATACGATACGCGCTCGATTCGAACCACGTTTTGTTGGCACGCGAGCTAACTGTTTCTGGCTCGCAGAGCCCCACTTGAATTCTAATCATCGGTTACAATTAATACGTCCAGTCAACGGTGGATTTTCTATTTTCCACACGTAAAAGAAACTGCGTGCCGAGTCGTGCGTATTCGAAGAAATCTAACGACACACATACTACTAATCAAAACTATTTCATTTAGATATCATATGTTTACGAGCCATTACCGAATTGTGAATCTATTACTGAATATTATATTCGTTTACGTTATGCAACTTTCTCTCATCTGTTTCTCTATTATGTCATGATAATTTAGAAAGATTTATGTCATATATCAGTGACAGCCATAAAAAACTATTTATTTCCGTGAAAGGAAGTGCCCGCTTCGAAGCAGGTGTCCGGCACTGGGCGGTAACAAAACAAGTTCCATGTGGGTCGCATATGATTCCTTGCGACACTCCCAGCATTTCACGACGACAAACATTTAAAATTTCTCTTTTCGCATCTCATTATGTCGTTTTCACTGAGGCGGATGCTCGACACGCAAATTTCGCGGCTGGATTTCGTCATCTAGTGAGAGTAAATACTTTACTGCCGTTTACTTTCTATAGTTTGTGTCGAAATGTGTCTGATGCTAGTCAAGGTCGATCCAGGAAGCTCTAGAAGCAAGGTCAAAGAAAGTGTCAAGGTTGTAAAAGAAATCGAGCGGGTTCATTGTACTGCGTAAGATTGGGAAAGTAAGCGGGCGGCAGACATGGCCGACCTCATAACACACATCACCGCCGGACTAGTTCGTCGTCGGATGCTTGTCGCGTCGCACTGACCGCGCCCGCACTGGACTCTAGCGAGGTTTCTAAACGTCTATCGATAACCTACGTAGTTTATCATATAATAAAATCAGGCTCGTAACCTTAAATTAACTGGTTTTATTACTGGGCTAGCGGAACGGACAGGGTATAGGAGAAAGGATTGTTTGTGCGTTAGACTACATAGATAAATCGGTCAAAAAGCTAGTTAATATCTTATTTTAATTGCTATTTACAATGTTATATAATCTACTATAGAAATAATAATATAGAAAATACATAGATAATTGAACATATTACAAGATATACAATAACGGTATGCCATAGTTGAGGAGAGGATAATACAGGATATAAATGTTTAAAGCTGACTAGTATACATTTATTAGCCGAAATATTAAATTAATCACTAGATAATGTCACTCATATATCTGACAAATAATTCTAAACAGTCCACTAGTGTTCTGACCGATTCTAGGCTTATATTGAAATGATCGTCTACAATGCACTAACGCACAAAACTTCGTGAAGGTTAGACAAAAAATTTCACACAACAAAATTAGAACAACAGATTTATTTCAAATAAATTGCCACGAGACCGGTGTGACATAATCTAGACATTAATTTAACTCTCGGTTTCATACTTACACATTCACACATCAAACGCGCTCACTTAATAAATAAAATAAATAGAAATAAATAAATAGTTAATAAATAGCTAAGCTAAAGGAGGGGACCGTGGAGGTCTCTCAGGTGGATGAGGGCGTGCTCCGCCCATACTCCGGCGCCGCCTAATCACTATCTGAACTTTTTGTGTTCAGCGGCTGCTGCCGCGGCGGATGTCGCTTTGGTTTTCTTTACTTTACTCATGTAGTTTGCTTTTTTTCCCGATTTTTTTACATACGCCGCGACGTTGGCCTTCAGCTTTTTTGACTCACGTGAGTGCTTGGCGGAGATGTTCCTGCCGAGCGCGTCTGTAATATCGTCGTCCTCATCATCGTCGTCTTCTTCTTCGTCGTCTTCCTCGTCGTCTTCCTCGGGGTCGAGCGCGTCAGTGATATCTTCCTCCTCATCGTCCTCATCGGCATCTGCCACTTCTGCGCTGGCAGCGGCAGCTTCCGCTTCGGCACTGGCGGGTTCCTTTTGTCCAGCCTCGGGTTCATCTCCTTCAACAGCTTCGCCGCCAGCTTCTGCGTCTGATGCTTCAACTTCTTCAGAAGCAGCGGCAACTTCTTCAGCTGAGGCTGCAGCAGCAGCGGGTGCGGCGGCAACGGTGTCAGCGGCGGCAACTACTGGCTGTACTGCTGCTGCACCAGTGTCATCATCCTCGTCGTCATCGTCTTCTGTAGAGTGGAAATATATTTTCAATAACCTCGTTTAAATTGATTACTTAATGTTAAGTAAACAAGAATTACTCCATTGAACTTACCACCCAAGATGTCATCGAAGAAACGTTCTAAGTAGTCATCATCCTCGTCATCGTCGGATTCCCCTTCATCGTCGTCATCATCATCGTCTTCATCGTCGTCATCGTCATCATCTGTGTTAAAAAGAAAAGTTCAAATTAGAATTCACTGTATGTGGCGCATACAAATTTCGCTACCTACTTATCGTGTTACGAATATTAAGTGCTAAGAAACGGATTCAATCACCTGCTTATTAATGCAAGTAACACAGTAAATTAGCACTTGGCGTGCAGCGTTCACCATATGCCAGCCGCCTATTAGCACCGTTTATCACAACAGAACACAAATGAACTGTTAAACAAACAGTTAATTTAAGTTCGCGCACCGTCAATTCTTGGTGCGTGACGTCCCAAGTCGTGAGGCTTTCGTCGATAGAAAGCAGTAAACATCAATTTCTCTGATTGAGTCTCTCTGTTTGAATTAATTAACTATTGAGAGCGTTTGTCACGCTGCTCGCCTCACATTCCGTATTGGCCTCGCCACGTCCTGATTCTTAGGAATTTTTATCGATGAAACGTAACACTTAACATAAATACACGTTGATTCGATAAATCATACGACTTGCATTACATTGCGTTGTATACTATTTTTTATAGTTTTATGATACATCGTCTTTTAAGTACCATATTATTCCAGATAAATACTTTGTAAATACAGTTGTATATTTTAATCAATGAAATCTGAAGAATCACTAAAAGCTATAACATCCTAATTCAATTTATAGGCGTAAATTCTTTGAAAATTACCTCACGGAATGGGGCAATTACACCGATGTCCATAAAATGTAATACATTTCATTCAAATGACTTAATATCTTAAAGGTCGAGGCATTTAATATTGCAGCTACTATCGCCCTGAATAGACCGTATTTATTTCACAGATAGCTCACGAGTTTATTTTATCTACCGTTACACAGCTTCTCTTTTGAACGGTAAAATCTATTAACTGGTCAATATACAGGCTCGACTAGCCACTATCACAGAAATAAAACTTTCATTGTTTCAATAAAATGTTACTGCTATCGTCCACTTAGGTATATTTTTATCTTTTTTAATGCCCGTTCTTGAAAATGGTTAGTAATATGATGACATATTACGATTAATATGTTGGTGTTTTATTCCAAGATGTAATAGAATAATTGGAATTTAACGATGTTGTGTCGCGATTTTATTGTAGCTTTGATTTTTTTATAACAACACAAGTTACTTAAACATATTAGTCACTTGATTAGAAAATATTTTACCAAAACATTCAACTCATGTAAGGGCAACAACGCATTAGAACCCAAAGCATATGCCTGAGACCTTCTGCTATTTAGACTTAAAAGTAGTAATATGTAGCTTAAGAATCTTACCTCCCAAAGCGATGTCTACATCATCATCATCATCGTCGTCGTCGTCATCGTCGTCGTCATCAGCGGAAGCGGCCGGCGCAGGCGCAGCTGGTGCCGCGGCCTGTCTTCCAACCTCCTTCTCCTCCTCGGAGCGCGCGATAGGGCTACCGCACGCCGACAACACTAGGCAGCAAATTGCCGCTAATAAGAACAACGACCTCATCTCGTATCTGAAACAAACGCACACCTTTAATGACGGCGACATCGCGACACTGTTGCTGGCACATCACAACACTATCACACACAAGCACGTGCACTGTCCTTGACACTTCACCTTTGTGTATCACTGTTGAGTCCGTGAGCTCCGGCGGAAGGTAGTCCGCCCGCGTCCTTATTTGCGTGATCGGGACGCTATGGCCGAGCCTGGCGAACGGAAACGGTATAGCGGCGGCGTCTTCACCGCACACTCTTTTATAGAGTTACGTCACACACGCAGGGAAGGAAAGTAGTGATGGTTGCCGTTGCGAGCACAGATCACCGACGATGCAGACGGCTTGTTGTCTCACTGCTTTCATTTGTGCCTACAAGTTTTACTATTATATTTATTATTTTTATACTCTCGTCAAATTCTTAAACTATTTTTAGAAGAAAGAAACTAACTTAAAGAATTATACAGATGTTTTCTGGTTTATATAAAAAATTCATAGTACTTTATTAACAGAAATGATATTAAGAATATTATGATTTTGGTTCTTTTAGGCTTCAATTAAGTCGACCTAATCAAAATTAACTCGTCTATAGCAATATATTTTGAGATTTAATGTGAATTAGCCTTTTCGAGAAATCATTTCTTTACATATCATACCATCTGCATTGATTTTATTTTCATACTCTATGTCCCGCGAAGAGGGGTTGGTTCGGTTCGATTGATTAATTTATTCAGCTTATTTACTGACTCGGCATGTCTCGACGGAGAAAAGTGTGCCCGCCGTTCGTGTGGTGACGGAATCCTAAAACATTTTGGTGCATTAGTATGAGCAGACCGGTCCCATACTTTCACTTAAGGTTATGTATGTAAACGCTGTTTAAGTGTAATCGATATCGTGACGTAAAAACGAAAACGTGGGCGTTGATAAAGAGATATCACCATTCTAAATTTAAATTAAAAGTTTCATAATCGCTTATGTCGTAGTATCAAATAATTTCATTATAATGTTGGTATTTTTCGTTTAATTTTTTTTTTCTTTTTAAGAAAAAATTTCATAATCTAAACCAATATTTTTGGATTTATTGAATCTTACTATATAACACTATATGTGTTTATTGAATTCCCCAACAATAGTGCTTTTAGTAGTAAATAATTGCCTAAAAATATCTAGAGACACTGAGAAAGAACCATGATAGAAAACTAGAGTTTTCCTACATTATTTATCTATATTTCTAATATTTATTTTGAATTCATTATTATTTAATAGTGTAAAAATTCTCGACTATAACATTTTTACATTTTCAATAATGTCTATTTTCAGAGTTTCATTTTTTAAACTTAATTTTAAAGATTATTATGAAAAATTATTATTACATTTAAGAAAAAGTGGTAAACAAAAGATTATCACTACTAAAAATAAAATCGATAATAGATTCTGCGATAAAAACCTAAAACCTTGTACCTCACTTATTAAGAAATCGACGCCAACAATTTGTAAAAAAATGCAATAAACCTACTTCTTTATCTTTGTGGCGCCGTAGAATTTACATAGATGTTAATGAAAAGCCGACTATGAAGTAGGTCAATGGTTTGATCATCAGACGAGTATTTATTTCAGGTCGAGATAGAATAATAAAAAACCCTTCAACGGCGTTCTAGAATCTTCTACATACATACCTGTTAGTAACAAGTAATAAAATCTCCCATATCGTAATAATAGCTAAATCAGAAGTATAGAAAGTCGTATAAATTAATTTAAGCCAAAAGATTATGTAGATATACAATTCCATTTTGTTACGTAAACATCGCTCATAAAAATTTCGAATCTTTTATTAATTTGAGGAAATAACTCGAATAATGCAACCGATGTTCTTAGAATCAACCAAGAATATATACTTTTAGCTTTATAAATGTATTATGTAATATATATAAAATCGAAATGTATTGTATGTAGGATTAATGAAACATGGGCGAAGTAATATCCCTCTGCCAGAAAGGATATACGGTTGTTTCCTGTTAACATGGTAATTTGTAACTGAATTAATTAAAATTTGTAATGTTGCTGCTGTGACAATAACAGTCTCTTCTCTAGCTTAAGTTATTGATAGGTGATACAAGCGTTTATGTCCCATTTTCTATTTGCTTTTCATTAATGCAACGCTTACTAATTAAGACCTATTTATTATTTTTTATGGAGAATCCTACTACAGTTAATAAATATTATTTTTTAGAATTATTTTGTTATGAATCTACCTAACAACAATGTCAATAACGTTCGAACTGTGCCATAAAAGCAATAATAAATTCCCTTATTAGTAGGCAATAAAGAAAAGGCAATAAAATAATATTTTTATATCGTGTTAATCGAAGTCGAAAAACTCATTAACAAAAGTGTCGCTTAGTCCCCGTGCAGGTCGCCATCGTCACCAAATGTAGAAAGGTCTAAACTCGTTTTTGGTATTGTAGGCGTCCACAAATATTTGTATGCTGCTTGTGAATGGACCCCGAGGACTTTCTCTCGGTCCAACGTGTCTCTAACACTAACGTCCGACTACATAGGACGTGTGTGAATACGATGTGGCGGGGCATTCTCATGTTAGTGCTTTTGAAAAACGTCTTTTTCAATTTTTTGTGATAAAAGATATCGTAACATAATGTCTTTAATAACATTTTTCTGTCTTAGCATGCGACTTCACCAATATTATTTTTTCTGTAATTGCTTGGAACTTTAAATAGTGTTACCCGACGATATTTTAATGATCATATATCTCAGTAAAACTATTGCAAGAACACCTAAGCAATGAGTATACATGTAGCAGTAAAGATGTAATATATAGTTTAAATGCTAAATGTGTATTTTTTTAGTAAAATAGTGTATTTATGTCAACTCTGCACTTGTTTCCACCTAAGGTTGGGCTCGACTAAACTCCCGAGTAATTTTCGATCTAAAAACAGCAAACACAAATATTATATAAATCAAACGAAACTGTTGTCACTTTTCAGGATATTTATCTTTAGAGCTACGGTCCAAACATTATTTAAGTTACATCATCATATCAGACATTTCTTCAAAATTCTTACGAGAATTTCTGCAGCTAACATTAGCACACAAAGATGTCCACACATACATTGCTATTCATTCCCAAATCGCGGCACTTGTCGATGTAAGGTCAATGTATTCGCATACATTGTGACACAGTTACATGGAGTATCTGTGTTAGCCATGCCTTTACTTCCTCTGGGACTCTGCTGATCCTAGATATGCATTTTTAAAAGAGCGATAGCTTGGTACGCTCGCGGATACGAGCCATTCACGAGAAAATATGGGTATTTTAATACTATCTACTGTGTTTTAGTAAAAGTGGAAATATATAAGGCTTATCAAATTTACTTCATTTTAATTTTTTAGTTTGGAAAGGGGCTTTAAAAAGCATTATTGCTTATTGACCTCATTTGATGCATCGCATAATTTTGCGATATGTAATCGTGTAGGCCTGGGTGTTTATTTCCGGCTAGGGTAACTCGTTTTCCCATTAGAAAATTTTCAATGGAAGCACGGAACCTGCTAATGTACCAGAAAATTTGCAATGGTTCCCCTTTATTACGTAGTACTTAGAACATCTGACAAATCATTGGTGAAGATATTTAACTACAACATCTCCCGTTCTTCTTTGAGGATATAAGCCAAAGTAATCGTTAATACCTTAAAAAGTTTTGCTTTTATTTACAATGTATTTTTCCAGTGATATTTGCCAAAGTAAACAGCCTTATCGACGAATTAAAATTAACGCGCTAACATTTAAGATAATAGTATCAAGGCCAGAATCACTAAACACAATCTATCAATTAACTGGTTACGTATCATTACACTAAACAAGGAGGTATTACATCTGTTGCAAAAAAATACCATTTATTATTTTGTGAGTCTAACATTACGCGCACACCACTTCTGAGAATAAACAAGGAAAGTTCTGCTAAAAGTAAAACTGTCATCGAGAAAGTATGGAGAAATTAAACTGCCAAAAATCTCCGTGTAATTTGTCATAAAATCAACGGTTTTTGCTCAGTTACGATTACTTTTTTGAGGATGTGGTCAGTTAATTCTAGATGAGAGTATTGCAGTCGATAATGTAATGAAATTACTAAATTACTTCAAATAATAAAAAAAATTTTTTTACGTCTATTGCCATCAGAAAGAATAGCTGATATTTTATTAAATAGATATTCTAAACTTTCGTAATATCGTTGCATTTTAACAGAACCTTGTCAACCTTGCTAAAAATTATATATCAATACCGGTTTTTTACTACATCATCCAATCTAAAATTTGGAGGATTATGCATTTGATTAATTAAAAATTAACCTTGTAACATATTTAAAAAATAACAGTTGTATGGATATCAAAATTAACTACCTACGCAGTTCGTGTGTACTATGACAACCAATCTGTCATTTAACATTTTTTTATTTTGAAAAAAGTTTTAAATCATTTCGAAACTCTTTTTTATTTCTTCTCTGGCCAGTATTATTTCTAAAACAATGCTGAATAGTAACACTAACGGGATCATGTATGACAATGCAACAGGTTGTTAATAGAAATGACCGCGAGGTTGATAGCGAGCCGACGGTTGAACTCCAGTGGCCCACTAACGCGACCGGTTGCGGGTACTTTCTTTCGGTTCTCACTTCCGCCTGCGCCTGCGCGCCTCCACGCAACCGGCACAAGGACTCCGCGCTATGTGCCACTATCAGAGTATAGGACCTTATTCAAATAGACCTATTTCTCTATTTCATACTGGAAAAAAATTATCCAAATTCAACAATCATAGTTGGGGTTGATCACGTAAATATTGAGCAGATATTACCATGATAATGCCACAATCGACCGTTTAACAACTCTAAAATAACCATATTCATATTCGTACAATGTTAACATAAAAAAATATTTTAATATGGCACAGCAAATTTTCACAAATTCCAAATATATTGTTTGACAATATCCGGTCCAATGATAAACATCGCCGTTATTCGCTTTGAATAACGTAAAAACGTCATACTTTCCAATAAGAAAGTGAAATTTCTTGATTTGAATTAATTCGATAAGATCACAATTTCGACTTTTCGCGCTCTATTCATAGCTTAAATTTGGAACGCATTCACACTTGAACAAAAGCCAAAAAAAATAATTGAGTACCATAATTTCCTTAATCTGATTTATTTTAATGAGGACTGAAGCGCAATTATTCTCGCCTTTACAAGATGGATTGATTGAATAGCGCCTGTATAAAATTAGTAAAAGAATTTTATCCATTCAACACAATATGAGACTTCTTATAAAATTATACTGTATTATTAAACGAAAAAATATTTAAGTCCCCGCTGATTTCACGATTTTCGTGTAAATATTTGTTTGTTTGTTGTTGTTTCTTTTGTTCTCTCATTTATGTTTTTATTTTTATTCAATAAAAAGTGGAACAAGAAAGATTGTCTTTAACAAAAAAAAACTATTTAGGGCATTCGTTTAAAAATGACGATCTTAGCTTTTCATTTAAGTATAGGTATAAGGAAATTTTAGTCATAAATATTATTCAATAAATTTTAGAAAAATATTAGTGTCCCAGAATTTGTTACTTAAACTTTAAATGAATACGAATTTATTTATCCAGTAACCGAACATAATAAACAAATAAATGCAAACAATTATATAGTAACTTTAATTCTATTTGCAAACATAGATAAGTAAAATATAGTATAACTGTAACAAGCGCCGAATATAACTTTGTGTCAGATGTCACATCACATTCTCCATAGAATAGACATCAACGCGTTAACATAACTTAAAAAATACATCAGGTGTACAAAAACTTTAAATAATTCTAAGCTACGAGCATTATTTTCAGAGAATAAAATAATAATCTTTATAAACATAATAAATTATAAGTACAATTAGTATTTAATAGTTAATTTTATGCAGCGACATCTATTACAGACTCTGCGAACTGCAAACTCAATTATAGACTGGATATTACTGTACGAGAAACGAATACAACCTTTTATCAGTAGTTGCTTTGCCTGCTAAATATTAAGAGTAAGTCAATGTAGATGGCGCTTTAAAAATATTTAGAAAAGGCTTTGCTGAAACCATAATTTGGTAATGTGTAGAACATTATCCACAATGGACAACAACCACGTTTTGTTAAATATTCGTGTTGTCATTAAAAACAATCCGCTTCCATTATTTACCCTGATTGAATTTTTAAAGGAAGAATGCTATTTTATTTTCTTTAATAATTTAAAATTATACATAAATAATATACCTAAATGCTTGTTTAAAACTTTTGTCAATTACTACGAGAGCCTGAAAAAGTACTTTTTTTGTGGTGGAACTGGCAATGTGTTGTTTTTAATTACTTAATTTTACAATAATAATTGTAGTACAAAAAATATATAATTTCAACTTATAAACATACGCCTGTAACAAAGATTACCAAACTAATATCCATTTACGACCATATATATATAAATACCACATCTGACATAGCCTAACGCCTGTATAATCTAAAGGGGAAGGCAAAGGAGCGCCCACATTTCGCTAGATAATAGAGGACGAGCTTATTATCGTTTTTGGGGTACAATTCCAGACTCTGTGCTACCACTAAGAATTTTTTTTATGACAAACCCATTAACACTTTACCGACCCAGGAACCTAAGACCTTTAGATCCCACAGCATATACTACGGCTGCGAGACAACGAGACAGTTGTCAATAAATATAACAATTTATACGCAGCTAAGAACATTAGAGCATCAGTTATTAAACCCAATTATTTTAATAGCTTGTCCACAATTAAATAATAATTAATTTTCAAATCATTTCACAGTCAATAATTCTAATTCAAAGGCAAAATAATTTGATTAATTCGAGGGACAACGAACGTGTGTACGAATAATCGACGAATTAAACGTGAGTGAGGTAGAAGTGTCTGATAGTCGTAAACAAATAATGCTTCCAAACAATCGTTGAAGAATCATTTATTTTTGTTGCATTTATTTGTGCTGAGTACGCGTTTGTACGTGATTGGCATCTTATGCTAAATGCCAAAGCTTTGTAAATTTTTAAAGCATGGTAAACATAACAACAAATAAATAATTTTATAAATACAACAATTATAAAAGTATATTTGTTATGGTTATACTTCAAAATCGTAGAACTGCTTAGGATGAAAGCTTCCAAATGTATGTAGATGGGACCTAGACTACATGAAAATAGCAAGAGAAAAAATGAACAACACCTACAATTTAAAAATAAGGGCCCAATTCAAATCAATTGTAATTAAAAAATTGAAGTAAAGAAACTCCATCATGTTATTTATGTACATGACTGAACTACATCACGTGTTTTTTAAATCAGTCTCAATACCAAAAGGATAAAAGCCAAAGGAAAATCGTGCCTGAACGCTTATTATTTACCAACCGCTCGATTACACAGATTCTAATTATACGAGTGTCTGGAAGCCCGTTTAAGTGTTAGCCAAACGGCCCAGCGTCATGTGACCGGCTACCGAGTCACATGACCGCGGCGTTAACAATGCCAGCCTTGACATTTTCCGATGAGGACGATACTACGACCGGTTGAGCTTTATGCGACGCGCTGGTACTGTTAAACAGAGAATTATATGAACTTTCGTATAAAACGTTTGTAGTACGTTTGTCGCGTATTACGCAATGCTGTGAGATGAGGTAACTGAGGATTTATGATCTCTTAAGAGGATAATATAGAGCTTGACCACTTCGATTATTAAATCTTGCCAAATGTAGGATTTAATTTGTGTGTTATAAAAATATAATCCAGATTACGAAAATTATGAAGTTAGTCTTTTAATTTATGACTTTTTTCGCTAATGACACGTGTGTCCTCCTTGCTGATTAGGTGGTGAAAGTTTGCGGTGCGCAAACTTTGACTAGCAGTATTAACTTTTCTTCAGTATTTGCTTTAGAATTTGGTTTAATACTGCTGGCAAGACATTACTATAGAATACAGACGTGCCTTCCCTTTCGGAGACGCAGTCGAAAATTTGTTTTTCCTTTGTCCTCCTTGCCCCACTAATTCTTTATAGAACAAGATTATGGATAAGAAGATTATGGGTCCCCTTCGCGAGTGTTTCTCATATATATATCTAAATAGATTCCCAACAAATTAAACACTATTTTAGCTTCAATATTCAGTAGTCATTTCAGGACAAGGCGAAAGCAACCACTTAACATCAAGTAAGCTCGTAAAATAGCTGTCACGTCTATGCTATAAAAATCTGGTGAAAACATCTATCTATCACTTTATTACGTCAGTTAGTGCCCATCAAAAAACCTTTGAGATTAAGATACGGGTACAGTAATGGCTATTTTCGTTTAACTCATAATGTCACGGAGGTCGCATTACTAAACCTTTATACGTGAGCGAATAGGTTCCATGGCAACTAAAGCAATTATCCAAATCAAATTCCTCACGTTCAAACAAATTCGGTCTCTACACGTAAAAATCTCAGTTATTTTTGCCTTCTTACTAACCCTCATTATAATTCGAGATGTGTTCTATTGCGAAACGTGCTCGTCTTAATTCCACATTATAAATGTCCTACGAACGTTGCAGCTTAGTATGTTGCATATATACATATGTATATTATGAATTTGGTTCAAATTATAAGACTGCTGCAGACTTTGTAGTTGTTTATAAATGTATACTGGTAAAAATGTTGAATAAATATAGACATAATACTATTCAACTTTAAAGACAAGTAACAAAAATGTTACCTATAAAACACTTCCTCTTATCATTCAAAATCTATTTTATTTATTTAAAACCTCAATAAAGCTTCTATAATAAAATCGTCGATATTTTTGACTGACTTATATATACTATAGCATTTTTCGTCACCATCTTAGTTACCTTTAAGTACAGGGTAACCAATTTGGTTTGATTTCTCAATAAGACTTACATAGGCTTATATACTACTTGACTTTTACTATAAAAACAAAAAGTATACTATTCTAACTACGGAGTTTATGATTTATTACCTTTGTCTTCCGTCAGTTTATCTATCGTGATAGCAATAAAAAGGTGTCTTTAAATAATTAAATAATAAACCGTTCCATGTCGAAAACCAATGTTACTAAATAGCGTGAAGCAACAAAATCGATCACGTTGGCTGTTACACGACTGTACAAAATCTGATAGCGTGATGGGACTGCGTTGACTCAATTCGCCACAGATTCTGATCGTGATGTTTGCTTTCCTTATGTCTAAAACAGCGCACGCGGCTTCCTTAATTAGATGGAATTAAATTACTTTAAATCCACTTACATACATAGCCTCACGCCTGTATTCCTCGAAGAGGTAGGCAAAGGTGCATATCTGCAGCTACATTTCGCCCGAATATCTAGACCGCACGGCACGTGCTTGTAACACGAGACCACAAGGCAGCTATAAGTCCAGTTCTTCTAATTGTATTTCTTTTGTTTTGCATTGTCAACGATTTTTTGGGAAGTTGGGCATATCAATCAAAGATTCAGGCTTGTTTGACGACATGTTTCTGCCTCTTACAGTACTGTTTGTGCCATTATAAATGCAAATCACAACTAAAATACGATTATCTGATCTTTACACGGATGGATGGTTGTGTATGATGAAGCAATTAAACAATTTATGTACTGAGAATATTTATTTATCTGATTACTTAGAGTAATACGTGCGTATCGGATTGCATGCGTGTTGATGTGCATATACACACCACATTACACTAGTTATATATGTTTCATAGTACCTACTAGATTCACAAATATGGGGAAGGAAAACAAACTGACATTCCCACATGTGCCAAGCCTGAATGCGATAGATATGGCGATGAACACTATAGATATAGCATTCTGCCGATATTTTTCTTAAATAAAACTGTTTGTTTACAAAACTGTTAATATTTTACCACATTTTAGAATCAAGCCATTTTTTTTTACGTCAGATAAATCGGTGTGTACAATTTTTGTTAACTTCAGAGAATCGGTAATAGAAATGTATTATTTTATTTATTGAATACTGTTTGTTAAAATCCGGGTGTAGGTGAAGCCTTAAATACCTGAATACAACTGAATGGATTTAAATAGCATTGATTTGATAAAACATTTAATATTATTCACTATTTACATATAAACAGTCATTTCATTCAATAAATTAATTCAATATTATAAATAAGACAGTCTTGTTATCTGTAACAATGTCTGAGACATAAGATAGCCAATAAAAAAACTATAAACCTTCTCAGGTGTATAGAAGGGCCGTGGACTACAGTGTTTGTATTTATTAATTCATCCTAGGTAAAATATACAAAATTTGATCACGAAAATAT
Source organism: Cephonodes hylas (assembly GCA_030295005.1). NCBI lineage: Eukaryota > Metazoa > Arthropoda > Insecta > Lepidoptera > Sphingidae > Cephonodes > Cephonodes hylas. The sequence continues at coordinate 6,203,481 of AP025368.1, forward strand.
GACCAACATGTCCGGTATTATTATTATTAGCCAAATGCACAAACTCAATTAGACTAAATCTGATTAATGTTGTTCAATAGTCAGCCACGTGATCGACAAGCCGTTAAATAATACACCAAGATGGTAATCGAATCCAATATCGATTTTTAAATCCGTCAGCAAGCATATTAAGTTACAAATATGCGCTGGGTAATAAGCATGTTAATTTTGTGCATCGCTGACGCTGCATTCGAGCTTCCGTGTTCCTCGGCGCCATTAAAGAATTACAAATTTCGTGAATAATAGCTATAAAAATATTATTATGATTTATCTTTATAGGAATGCGACATTGAGCGTCTAGGAATTTCGGAAGCTTGAAATGTTCTTTGATTAGTTCTTTGTTCAATTATAATTCTAATATCAATGGACACAACCAAAACTTGAATTTGTTTTTAGTGATGACGATGGTTTAAGCAGAGGTTGTGGATTATTATTTTAGTTACACTTTCAGCTTTTAGAATCGATAATCGATATTGTATGTATTCATCTATGTTGCTCAATTGAATTGCACAGGAAAAGCTAAGAATTTTTTTATGTAATTGAAGTTCATCCTGCACTTAATTAAGAATATTTTTGACTTGACTTTTTTAATTGACTCTTAATCGCACTTACTTTATTCATTTTACTTTAAAGGCTGAATCCACGTTTCATTTGGAAATCTCTTTTTTTATTTAAACCAAATTAATAACTCAGGGTGTAAAAAATTCTAAAAACCACTTAATAATATGATGTACTTTTCATAAGACGTTCCGAGCAATGTGGCGTAATCAAGAACATCAACTCATAAGTGAAGTTATCACTAGCCCTCATAAATCTCGGCAACATCGCATGGTATGGATACCTCTCAGGATCGTTTAACATACCAATGCATTTAGCTCTGCAACAACACTGAGCAATAAAACCTCGTACGTAGAAATACAAGATAACACGTAATGCGCATGTAATTTAACCTACTTTGACTTGTACGTAGAACAACTACTTTCATGCTTCTGTATGCGTTGAATAGTAGAAGAGTTTGCATGTTAATTAAATAATTAGTGTTCTAATATAAATAAAAAATATTTGTGTTTAGATATCTTTCGATGTCATGAAACAGTTTAAATATCCTGTGTGATAGTAAAATCCTGATAGTTTATCAATTTATTGAGTCTAAGAAATATTTGTCTTTGTCTTGAGCAAAAAAAAGTCTTTTATACCCATCATTTGTTTGTAATGTTTGTCCACTTCTACACAAAAAAAAAAAATTTAAATTTCCTGAACCCTAATCAACCATGCGCAATGTCCGGAATATCCGGATTCGTGGGTGAGATGATATGTAATCCCACACACGAATCTTTTCCGCTACTACGAATCTCTACATCTTAGGAGTCCTTAATCAAACGGGAACCTCCTGTCGTGGATACCGGCGGTTACACAACATGGAATGCGTGCCGCGAGCCTTGTTCACCTGGCTCGTACTCCGCCGTTTTCGCAACGCATTGTGCGCCCGCGCACCTCGGTCACATGAGCCGAGTCACATGCTCCAGCGCAATTGCGGAAGAACTGTTACTTTCTCCCGCCATTTGTCGAACCCCCACCGCTGTGACGCAAAGGGCGTATGCTTTGTTTATACTAAACGCGTTGTTTTATGTGGGGAACGTTGCAAAATTACGTTTATTGATCCGGCCCAATTGTAACACTTTCCATGGTTGTCGTGTGCTGGTTGATTTAATGTGTAATATCCGAGTCTAATTAGATTATAAACGTTTATATGCAGTTGATTGAATACGAGTTGTAAAGTAATAATTGAATCTGCGAATGATTTGTATCCCTTTAAGTAATTGTTAATATTATGCCTCCTTAGTTCGGCATTATAAGTACGCGGTAAGACCAAACACTAAGTTCCTCATAATGACATCCATTATATAGCTAATTTGACAATACATTGTCATAAACAACGTGGAGTCTGGCAGTAAATAAATCGCTTATTCTAAGGAAAACAGGAGTAAGAGTATCAGTACAGTTACAGGAGTAAGTTTTCATAATTTTACTTCTATGGTACAATAAGAGAAGTATATCTAATTATTAAAAGGAAACTTTTATGAAATAAAAAAATTTACAAAAATTCTTACAAAAATATACACATGGATAATGTTAAAATGATTCGCAATTTATAAATAGATAAGTGTATTTCTGGCATTTGAAACGGATCTAGCGGTTTTCTTATATACCCTATTAAGAATAGATTTACATGCCAACAATCATTTACCTCTCATTGCAACTATTATTGAAAATTAAGTTCAGTCTACAGAGTATGGAACAGATTAATCGATTTTATTTATCTAATCACCGTGACGTAGTTAGTAAACCACGTTTCTAAGCTTAGCATGAGATTTTCTGGTTCAATGCCTGGACAAATTGGCAATACATAAATAAAAAATATCGCTCTGAAGTTTTGGTGTATACATTTCACGGATAACTCTCTAGAAGTTCGCATTGTTGTGTCAGGATAATGTACCTACATATATTTATTGAGTAAAACAAATAAAATCATACCTTTTATTTCAAGGTTTCACAAAATAATTTGTATCCTAAAGCTTTTCTAGATGTTGCTAGCCTTTGATCAAATGTAAAAGAATGCGGATAGAAATATTTAATACAATAAGAGGAAAGAATTCGAAAGACACTGAAAAATAATATTATATCATCTTTTGCCGTTTGGACTTAACACTTTACTTGGGTGTAATTTGGAATATCCCAAACGACATACTAATCGGAATTCCCGACGCAGACCTTATAAGGTAATGTCGACGCCAAAATGTACATAAAATTATTGTTTTTTAACCATCATGCATCCGATACACAAGCAATCTGCCGATTCCGACAAGTAATTATTTGCAATTGAATATTCAAGTACGTAAAATGAGGTATGAATCATTTGTACCGTCTTTTTGCTACATGTCATAAATTGCTGTTCACGAATAAAAGGTCCTGGATTGAAATAACATTTAAAAAGGTACAAAATCTGAAAATGTGTTCTTTTGACGGCAAAAGTCTCGGCCCTTGGACACCGGACTCAAAAATATTCTCTGCTTCCCTTGTTGTGCTTACAAGCGTAAAACTGCATATAAAATTCAATTTCGTGATAAATACAGGCTGATATAATTATGTAGATCGCCAAATGACACGTGGACTTTGTTCAACAATTTGGAAAGAACACGAATTAAGTCTTTATGCGGAAATTAAATTGCTTGCCTCTTATGCCGAAGCTGGTTCGCATATGGCAATGTACGTCAATTTTAATTAATCTACTTACGCGGGATTTTATAACCCATATTATAATATATAAAAGGCATCGTGACTTGATCGTTTATTTAGCGATTAAACATCGTTTGATTACTCGTGTACATTTTTGTTTATTTTAATTAAAGAACTTGAATTTATATTACCGTAATGCGTAATATTAGTAGAAAAAATCAATGAATGTTAGGCCTCGGGGAGCTGTCGTGTGGTTGAATGATAATACTTGATGTAGTGGTAGAATATTCTGTATATATAACTCGTAAAGTAGGAAAATGTGTTTATATTAATACAAAGAAAATTGAATGCCTAATCAATAAACTAAGCATTAACTAGTTATGAAGTTGTTATATTGAGATCCTACGTATACTCCATGTTGCACAGCGTATCATTGTGTTTTTTCGCTAGAAATCTATCCGTAAAGTCTCGGAATTTAGAAATATACACCATTTTAATCTCAATAATGTTCTTACCATCTGTAAAAAAAACTACTGACGAGTGTACACCGCTGTGTTCGTCGTTACAGATTATAGTGACGTATGTATGCAAAGCTCGTATTTTCAAACACAACTTCTTAAAATCATCAAGCAAAATACTTAAAATTCTCGTGTTTTCAAATCGCCGGCGATCATAAAACTCATATCAACAATTTACTTAATTGACGCAAAGAGGTTTAATTCCTACGAAACGGACCTCGGTGATTCATTTAGCGGATCCAATTTGCATAGAATCATGTGACCGAAACTGCTGCAAGCTCGCGTCCGCACGATTACGTAACACCAAGACAATTTAGTAAACACAAACTGGTTTGAATATTTTACCTGTCCTACGAATAGTCACTATGGTGGTAAACTACCGAAAGAGGTGATGAGAGATGGGATGCTTAGGGCTATTCGAATTTTTTATTGTTATAGGATCAATCTAGTTTTTAACCTTAACGGCCATATAATCGAATCTAGAAGGTATAGTTGTGTCGAGTAATAACATATGAATAAGAAGAGTGTAATAAAATTTGCGAAAATCAGAAAAAAAGCTTCATAAGGAAGTTTAAGTTTTAATTTACATGCAACGGATGCTTTCTTCATGGTGTTGGTATTCGTTGCTAGGCATTGAATTTTACAGATTTCTGGCAATTATTAAAACCGCTAACATTCATTTAAATTTACCGATACACAAGTATGTTATTAATTAGTATTATCGCTCATTATTAATCAGAGTCAAATACCTCAGAGAGTGTTCGTAAATCACATTTTATAGTCCCATATTTCACATATAAAAATAGTTATGTTTCCGACCCGGCATAGCAACTGACGGGTCAAGATACGTTCAATATGAATCCGGGTCGACGCACCGCATTGTAAAAAAATCGCGTCTCTAGTACTTAAAGCTTATGAATGGCCCGACCAAGTTCCTTACGGGTCATGTGACTTGTTATTTCTGGTTAATAGCGTCGCTTCATATCAAAAACAATTTTTTACGTTGCTAAAATTCCGCAAGATGGTACACAAATCTTTATTTTTTAAGATGGCACGATGTAAATTCCGCGGAATTGTATGGCGCTTTCAATGGTAGATCCTGGGTTTTTCTGTGAATGTAGAATTACTCCCAGTTTACTTCTTTGGGCACAAAGGCATGAGAGAATTCATAAATGATTTGATTATTCGTTTTCTTTGAGGCGCTGGTGCAATCATTTAGTAACCCCTATATAAAACTACGACTACCTTATGGACCCGCACACAATGATGACGTCATCCGTATTATCGTATTTATTTACTTATAAATAAGTTCATAAAAATCACATGCCCTAAAACTCTTGTATGCAAAATGTAGTAAAAAAAATACTCTTGAGAATTGATATTCGTTTGACCAAATTGTCTCTCGACGATATTACAAACAAATTCGACAAACAAAATTCATTAAACCATTACAAAGCGGATGTAAGATCGCGAATAACTTCATAAGGAATACTTTTTGCCGTCTAAAACATAAATTACGTTCAATATCCGTAATTGAAACTCAATAATAAAAACAAATTATAAAAATTAATCGCCGAAATATATTTAAAAAAAACTTAATATCAAATAACAAAATGAACTATTTTAAAATGTCAGCAAAGAATCTAAGATGTTTATATCAACGTAATAATCCTATATATTAGTTATGTAATTATAGTTGAAATGCTGCAAATGTCTTCATTATGTTCTTGCGTATCTTTACCTACCTGTACCTGCTATGTTTTTATAGTTTGTATCATAGTTTTTTGAACTAATTATGGACCAGTAGCTTTTTATAATAAACAGCTCATCTTATTACAACTAGCTATATACTAGCTATATGTATGTATGTCAGTGGCGGCACTTCCGTAGAAGCCGAAAAGCCCAGCATGCCTGACAAATTTCCGAAGAATAATCTTCAAGCTTTAAATCTTTATTTAACCAAAGGAATTATAAACAAGACATTACACCATTAACGTGCAACGCTTTTCTACTTCTATGGAAGTACCACAGACGTATTTATGTATTAGGTTAGTCTGTTTTAATTCTTATGTTAAGGGGTAAAAGGGTGAATGGAGGTAGAGAACAAACATTACTACAAATGATGAAGAGCAAGGATAAAAGTGAGCTAAAATATAATCATGGTTTTTAATGTTAAGTCTTTCTTCTTTCTGATTATCCCACCGAATTGCCGACTGTTGTATAATCTGATTTCTAAGGAGAAATCAACTCTTTAAAATATAATGTAAACTAAAAGCAAGCCTAATCGTGACTTTGATTTTCTCTAGCGTCTAATCTTCATCTGTCCGATATTGCAGTTCTCATAGCTTTCTCACAGATGACATCACCACTGTCAAAATATAAACTAGAGAACATGGCAGACATCAAGATAATAATAACATTGTAATTATGAAATATACACTAAAAGATAATTTAGTCTTAACATTGATTCACAGCGATCATGACTAGCCCGAAGTCATTACGGATTTAGTATTTTTACTCACAATAACCACAAATAGCCTTAGCTCATAGGATATGAGTACGATCGGTAGGGAAACTATGGATCGAAGTCACGAGCGTATCTCACGCTCATCCTTGGTTAGGCTTACGATTGTCCCTTCTCCAACTATAGGTTACTGACCCTGACTCGTACGAACACGTTTAATATTTTATTTGTATTGTTAAAATGTCGTCATAAATATGAACAATGTGAAACCGAATATGCAACAACAATCGCAAAAACTAAGAAAATTATTTGCTTAAAATCGCAAATATGACAAGCGGTCACGTTGCTTTTGTTTCGCAAATTGTTCGCAAATCGTTTAGCAAATTGAATAATAAATGGGGAGCGAAGAAACGAAAGCATCATTGGAAAAATAAAGCCGGAGACATAAGAGCCGGGTATACAGTTAGAAATATATGCGGGCTTACCTTGCGAGTTACAAATTCACAATAACAGTCGTAGTATCTAGTTAAAAAGTTCTTAGGAATTTCTTAGGTGTGTAGTCCGCCAACCCGCACTAGGCCAGCGTGGTGGACTATGGCCTAAGCCCTCTCAATGGTAGAGGAGACCCGTGCTCAGCAGTGGGCGAATATGGGTTGATGAAGAAGCTGACGAAAAATACGTGTTTTTTACGTGCAAATACATAATTCACCATAGTCGTGTCTTCATCCGACCAGAGACTTAACTGCCAAAGAATGGGATGTAGTAGGTGGTAGGAGTATTCGTACTCACTGTCAGATGATTCGAATACTTTTGGAAGAAGTTATGACAACCACTTATCTAACCTGATAGATAGACCTTTCCATAATAAAAATATTAATTGGTTCGCTGTCAAAATTTACAGCAGTCGAAAGCAATGTAAATTTTACATAGGCGCAAACGTTAGTAGTATTATGCCAACTTTGGTAATAGAGCGAAAGCGAAATCGTTAACACAAAGTGATAAACTGAATTTCTATATTCACTGATGGCTTGTAATTTGAGAATTTCTCCAATGTAATTATGTGTTACGATAAATCGTACGCATCGCAACTTATAGTATTGAAGTAAAATGTTACTACTTCATAAACTTACTAGGTAGATACTGCTCAGCAAAGGGCATCCATCGTAAATTTAACAAAACCCACACATTTAAATAAACAAAATTAAACTAATGCAGAAATATATTAAATTATACACTGTATAATTTTCTTAATAAACATATTTTTTATCACTTTGTAAACAAATTAATTTTCAGCAACCCTGTGAGATGAAAACAACATTCTTTCGTCAAGGTTTTCGGGCATTAACCTGTACTGCCCATCAACCGTTTACAATCCGAATAGAAGTGCCACCAATAATAATAAAACTCCATTAAAATCACAATGAAAAGTAAAGGCCAAAATAATATGGAAATATGCGGAAGTATTAATACATTTGCCATCACTTCCCTATACGCGAAGGCGGTGTCTTGATGCGTACATTTCGTGGACATCAAGGGCGTATTGAGAATACACGTGTAATCGCTATGTAATTATCATGAGTGATGCTCATGTAATTTCTATCTCTTTTGGCTCATATTTTAAACAGGCTGTGAAGTTCGGTTAATAGCTTCGATTTAAAGTCGCACCCCCTTTATTACCTTAAATTTAAAAATGAGTCTAAAATCAAAAAATTAAAACAGTACGTATAAAAAAGCAATAGTCACAACTATGACCAACAAGTTTGAAAATCTTGTATATCGTATAATCCCACAGGAATGCAATATTATTATACGTTCCTATCCGGATAATGAATATTCGTTTTAAAGTTTTTGCATCGCCAAGAAAAAACTGTTATTACTTTACACGAATTATGCTGTGATACATACGACATACCTTAAAAAGCCGTCTACCTCTTGATAGTAAAGGGAACATTATACGTAAAGTAATGCTGTAAAAAATATGAGGAAAATGACTAGAGAATATTCAAATAATCATCGGTCGAATCACAAAATTATACCAAAGTTGAATCATTGATTTCCACAAATTCTTAAAATCATTATCATTAGGAAAAATCAGGATGATTATAATGTGAATATCAGCTGCTTCATACGTCAAGTTCAATGATTCCTGGAACTTGTTTCGAAACGATTTCAAGTTCGCTTTAATCGCTCACACTAATCAATACGTCGGTAACACGTATGAACTCATCTGTGACCCCGAGATCTATTCAGAAAATTGACTACGAACGGATATAACTGTGACTAGTTTACGTGTATTTCAAGATACTAAAATTACAAAACTAGCTTTTTTTGTTACCGCCGCGTAATTTTATTAATACAGATTTTGATGGTAATGTCAATTTTCTTATTGAAAAACCTAATAAATTTGCCCCTTCCAGGAATGATGATTAGACGCGCCGTATCATTCATCGAACTCAAATAACCTAATTGACGGTTTACCTTTAGAACTAGGTACTCCATCTTAGAAATTAGACAATTATTATCTTCTAACCCCATACGGACAGAAAATTCATGATGCATTATATACCAAGCCCAAAGGTGAATCTCTGATAAAGTAACTAGACGCATTCTAGACGATTTTCACGTGACTATATCCCTTCACCACGCTTACGTTTTGTTTATTGCAAAGTCAGGAAAGTACCTGCAACAACAGTGAGTTATTGTTCTAAGTGATTGATGCCTGCCTGCCTGCGTTGCGAAATAACTAGTGTTTGAGACAATGCATAAATTTGTTGCAATTTTGTTTGCAAATTTACGGTGATATGATTTATCTTAGGCGTAAATTACGAACGCTGGTTATGTTTAAAAGCCTTTATTGTATTAAACAAAAATAAATATTCACAAAGAAAAAATAAAAAAGTGGTTTTAGTCGCTACAAACAATTTAATTAAATGTTAATTTCCACTGACTATGCGTAAATTAAAAATTGCCTATAAAAACCCATAAAACCTACTACGTCATGTTGCCATCCATTTTTCCCCTTGCACTTTATATCACGTAAAATGTACATTGTACATATACCTAAAACTGGAAATATGTTTCTGAATGATCCTTTGTTATAATAAAATAGTTAATTTAATGTCCTCATCAAAATTTAAAAGTGAAACTCTACATTTATGACGATTCCATTGCAGTGGCATTAAGCGAGTTATACTTACTCATTCATTCCGTAACTACAAAATATAAGGCAATACATTCTTCGTTAATTAAACTCACTCATGTATTTTTAGTTCGTTCCAATCCTTCTACTCGAACCTTGAGCAAGTCACGTGAAAATCTAACAAAAATAAACAATAGCCTAACGTGTTCTCAGCATCCCTCGTCCTTGTCCAAACATCCATGCAACGACCTCTTTATATTTACGATTAATATGCAAACCTGCGTTCCGTTTACAACTATCATATAACGCCTTTTTTGGCCTTCTTATAAATCGGATATCTGATTCTGACCTAGATGGGACTAACATGGATATTGAAACTTAGATAATCCATTGGAAAAATAGGATGAAGTCTGATTTTATTTAAGAATGACACATATCTTTGCAGATTTCTTGTAAACAACTCTACAATCTCTTCTTGTACGAAATGTCCTCTTTAATCTATCTCTATAAACAATTATAGCGAAACTTTTCTGAGGAACTGGCTATGCCTAGTCCTAGAATATGGTGTTCATAATAAATAGGGCATATGTATCCTACTACCTACAACTTAATAAGTGAGATTTTTTGTTTTATTCGTCCAAATGGTCACTTTACCAAAGTAATAAAAAAAACTTTAACAAGAATTTTAATTAAAACATATTTAAATTAACGGTGAAAAACATATTTTAAAATCAAGCTTTTATTATGCACGAAAAATTAAAAAAATAAACTAAGAAATCATTCATAAAATTCGTAGTTTTTTAAACTTTACAAGTAACAATTTACAAAAGTGTTCGGTTTATCAGTAGAAGTATGATACATAAACATATATTATCTATAACTAGTATATTAATATTCTTAAGTGATCTAAAAGCTCGTCGCGGCTGAGGTCTTTGCATTAACGAAATTGCGCGACAAGCTTTTAAATCACTTAAGAATATTAATATACTAGTTATAGATAATATTATTATGTTTATGTATCATACTTCTACTGATAAACCGAACACTTTTGTAAATTGTTACTTGTAAAGTTTAAAAAACTACGAATTTTATGAATGATTTCTTAGTTTATTTTTTTAATTTTTCGTGCATAATAAAAGCTTGATTTTAAAATATGTTTTTCACCGTTAATTTATTTTTAACTTTTTAGTTAGAAATATTTCTAAGTCTATCCATTTCGTAGTCATACCGAAATTCAACTCAATCGGTCCATGGAAACTAGTGTTCCTATGGGCACCTTCCAACTTCTCATGACACCAGATCAACGATACCTTGTTATTATGTTGTCACTGAAAATACAAAGGCATACCAAATTTTAGCTTAATTGGTCCACAGGAACCGGAGTTCCTATGGGCTTCTTCCAACTCCTCATCAGATCAGCTTCATGATACCATATTTTCGTATTGTTACCGAAGTTACGAAGACACACCAAATTTCAGTTCAATTGGACCACAAGAATCGGAGTTCCTATGGGCATCTTCCAACTCTTCGTCAGATCAGCTCTATGATTACTTATTATTATATTGTCACGGAAATTACATAGGTATACCAAATTTCAGCTCAATCGGTCCAAAGGAATCGGAGTTCCTGTGGGCTTCTTCCAACTCCTCAATAGATTAGCTCTATGATACCATTTTTTGTATTGTTACCGAAATTATGAAGAGATACAAAATTTCAGCTCAATTGGACCATAGGAATCGGAGTTCTTATGGGCATCCTCCAACTCCTCATCAGATCAGCTCCATGATACCATATTTTTGTATTGTTACCGAAGTTACGAAGAGATACAAAATTTCAGCTCAATTCGACCATAGGAATCGGAGTTCCTATGGCCATCCTCCAACTCCTGATCAGATCAGCTCCATAATATCATATTTTTGTATTGTTACCGAAGCTACGAAGACATACCAAATTTCAGCTCAATTGGACCACAGAAATCGAAGTTCCTATTGGCATCTTCCAACTCTTCGTCAGATCAGCACCATGATACCATATTTGTGTATTGTTGTCGAAGTTACAAAGACATACCAAATTTCAGCTCAATCGGTCCACAAGAACCGATGTTTCTATGGTCATCTTCCAACCTCATCATCAGACCAGCTCCATGGTACCATATTATTGTATTGTCATCCAAGTTACGTAGGTATACCAAGTTTCAGCACAATCGGTCTATTGGAAGTGGTTCAAATCTTCATTGCAAGATTTGTAAACATACAAACATACATACATACATACATACATACATACATACATACATACATACAAAAGTGAAGTTAAATAAAAGCTTGTAAAATAGATTCAAATCTTTATAAACATATTTCAAAGCTGGTTTGGTCACGAGACCAATAAAAAGTAGACAGCGCGTGACTTTATTACCTGAACACAATAAAATAAAATTTAAAAATTTTCTTCATCATTCTGGAATATAATATTAACATGAAGAATGTTGGAAGTATGCACGTGGGCGGATAAGCTAGAAAAATGCTTTACGTTGCTCAATATTGCATAACTTTTTCCCAAATAATGTAAGAATGCCGTCACCAAACAATGTCTTTTTTTTATCGAGACAGAGGGCATCCGTATACAAATTATTTGTTTTTTATTAATATGCTTTGTACATTAATTATTTATTAATGAAATATTATTTTTTTGTTGAGGTGTCAACCAGCGTAGATTGGATACAAACGTTTTATTTTTATTTAATTAGGAGTATTTAATTGTATAGAATAGCTCTTATCAGCCCACGCGTATGTACTGATTTCTTAGAAAAGGTTTTTTTTACTTATTTTTAAGTTGAATTGGATATTACAGAAAACAACATCAGCATTCAGTCTACCTGGCTGTATAACAATTAACTCCATAGCTTTGTCGATAAAACAATTTCTACGTTCCTACTTCACAGCCTAAAAGAGCGTTTTAATTAGCCTACACCGCTTACTAAAAAATCAAAGTCTCATAATTAAAGACTACGTGACAATTCGTATTACGTAACAACAAAGAGAAAAGCAATGAGATAAACTCCAGACTTTACTAACAAAATGTGTGTCGTCAGGAAAGCTTGACGAATAGTTCATGTACGTTTATTATTCATTCATTACCATGCATGTGTTCTTAGTCGGGGGCCGGGCCACTCCTCATCACGTGCTCGACGAAAGTGAAATTTCGTCAATATTTTCTTAAGCGTAAGTAGGTGTTTGTACATACAATGTACGTAACATCCTGGGAATCATGTTTCAGATCGTAAGCTTATGCTCCTGGGAGGATTACTGTTACTAAGTAACGTAAGAAGGCTCAGTAGTGCAAATTTCGTACTTCTAAATAAAAAATAATTCCCGCTAGTCATGAAAATTCGCTACACCTAAAAGTCAAAAGCTTTAGTTCGGCTACTCTGAGCTTATGTAGATTGTTAAAACACATCTATATTTAAAAGCCCTCGTTGATATATGTTTTCTCTCTTTACTTTCCTTTATTATGGCCTCCATTATCTTACATATAGTAACCTCATTATATACAAACAGCACTTAACCCTACTTACGTTCTCAGTAGTTTAACATGTATTAAAAGTTACGACGGTTATTCTTTAAATCAAGGGACATAAAGTCTTATAAATGAAGCCCATTCGAATATTAAACACGAATAGATACGATGAAATTTTATGTCAAAAGTTTGACCCATAGATTGTACCTATCCAAACTATTAGTCAAGTAACAAATTAAAATCAAGGTCATCATGCGAAATTATTTGAATATCAAACTTAAACTGTGTATACAACTACACAATTAAAGTCAATTATATTGAGGTACGAATGCCAAATACAAATTTTAAAACATTTAAATATCCCGACAACTTCCTACGCATATCATTATAATGTCTAGATCAACTGCAAAATTTTATTACACCTGCATTATCAAATGTAACCTAAAATTTTCAATAAACTTTTAAGTTCCAAAAACATGTTCATAGACATAATAGACTCCCATCGTTTCAAATTCATTTTCTTACATCTCTCTCTCTCTCTCTCCTAAACCATCAGAATAGATAGAGAAGCATTTCAAAGTTCACGTTTCACCAACTATAATTAAATTTTCCAAGTAATAAACAGGCCTACATCCCTTTACAGTACTATTTTAAGACTCCGCTCTCCATTTTAATTATAGCTAATATCATTATCAAAGTCTTACTTTAGTTGGCATAAATTTGATAGTTATCACAGTATGCGGAGTCATTACTCGAGACAAGTGATGTCATCGGACAGGTTTGAAGCTTTCTGCGGCTTTCACTGCATTGTGTAACAAAGCCCATGACTTGATCCTCGGCGGCGCTATTGTTCACATTTTGGTGTAAGTTTTCTTTTCATACACACAGTCACGCCTGTTTCTCCTAAGTAGGCCGAAGTCCATTTTATTGACTTTCGAATTATGCCAGATGTTTAAAATATTTAACCCCAAACGCATCTTTTATTGAAGAAAATTGAATATTTAGGATGTTTTCCTCTAAAGGGTGTTTCAAGGATATCAACTGCACAATTGCGCGGTCATTGGTTCTATGGCTTCTGTAAGTAATTTGCAAGTAAGGGATCCTTTGTTCTGTTTGTGGGTCTAATTAGTTGTTACTGGGGTATTTTTAATTGGGCACTTTTCAACACTGATGATGACTTTTTCCCTATCCTACCACACACCCGCCACTGCAACTCCTGTACTCCCGGATCAACAGCGGCACGCACAGTATTGGCGCCGAGCAATGAAGCTCAGCGAATCTAAGGGGACCTAAATTGTCATAATCCCGCATGGAAGTTAATCAGTAAAGCAGTCTAAAGGAGGAGTTGGAAAATAAAGAGTTGTCAACTTCCGTCCACAGCAAAGTGGGCAGCTTTTCAACACTGATGATGACTCTGAAAATATTCCCAAAGATTATCAGCGGTCATTTCAATTCTATAGGCCTTACTTCTCAACGGTCGACATGAGGATTTTGAATCCTCCGTGTACGCTGTCGAGCAGAGTGTACAAGTACATAAGGCCATAAAATCAACATGCCTTACAAGTTAAGCTTTTAATCTTTATTTTAACAATATTAATACGACATGTAAATGAAAATATCATGACCTCACAATAAACAATTACAAACTTGACATTATACAATTAACGACAAATGCTTTGGGTCTTGTGGAAGTACCGCCACTGGAGTATGAGGCGCGATTGTAGTGTTTGATAACACAAATGTCAGCCCATATACCTTCATGCTGGCATTAAAAGTCTCATAACATTAAGAATGAACAAGATAACAGTGTCAATGTGCCTAATATTTGCTTTAAACAATAAAGTGTTTTTCCACAATGCTAGGCAAAATATTTAGACACTCGCCGCATCCCACATGAGTTTTTTGCGCTGGTTTTTATAAGGAGATAAAGATCACTGAAGTCACGTGCCGACAACACCACAGTTTGTAGGTATATGAAAGTATATACCGACAAATCTTTTTAACTTCTTAAATTAAATGGGTTGCATTTTTGAATGTAGAATAGACAAGGATGCGTATAGGAGTGATAGTGATGCTAGATAAAGGCTATATCCAATACCGTGAAGACTGTACAAGCAAGAACATATTCTATGTATCTCTCCAGTCTTTCAAAATAGCCCAAACAACACAATGACGCCAAAGATGACCTATATGCTTCAAAAATACCGGTAAATTGATATTTCTAGGCGGAAATTACGCATATTGGTGGCTGTGCGGGATATCCCGCTGCAAAACCATCTTCAATTACGCACCGCAGAAACCCGATGCAATATCTCAATAAAAAATTATGCTATATTTAATTCGTTTTTACTGAGCGTCCGTGACAGAATGACGTCATACGCAGCGCCTTATATCCTCAATGATTTTTGAAGAGAACATTCCGCATCTTTTATTTTATGTGCCGCCGGCATCCCGAAATCCCTTCTATCGTCAAATGGCGTTGTAAGTCTTCCTAATTATAAGTTGGTCAGAGATTGTCTTGAAATCGATACAAGTGTTTTTTTAATGTTCAGTAATGATGTCCAGTACGGCGCGCTGTCTGGTCTTCGCATAATCAGTCCTTTACCACGCGTTCATGCATTCCAAGTAATTTAACAATTTAAAAGTTCTACAATGAAAAAAGGGGTCAACACAAAAAAAACTCTTTTTATTCCAAAATTTAAATATGTAGGATTAAAAGGCATACTATGGCGCCAGTTCTTACGTATTAAAACACCTATAATTACCTAAACTATAAGAAGAACATCAACAATTGCTGGAATACTTGCGCTGGTTGTTGTTATCTGGATTGAAACACACTGACGAATGCCTCTTTATGGTGTCAACAACAAACCAAAGGTCCGCAAAGGATGTCGATCATCATAATGTCATGTTAAACACGAACGATAAAATTAACATGAACTGACAATAATCCTACGATTAAGGCTTATATTTTTGTAAAATTTAAGTTTTAAACAATAAAAAAAAAACTAAACAAAAATTATCGTGTTTACTTCAAAACCAAAATAATGAACCTGAATTTGTATTATTTATTTTATAAACCGAATGTATATATCAGCCCATGAACGTACCGCTCATTGGCATAGGTCTTTTCGGTAACTAAGGAGTGCTGGCTTAGTACGACTTTTTTCTAAATGATTTGACGATACTTTCTTTAACAATAAAAAGGTTTCAGTGTCAACAAGTCAAAGGTGTCTCCATTAGATTAAAGCCCACGACCGCTGACATTTTATTTCTATAGTGCGCTTATCGATCATTAATTTTAACAAGACATGAGTAATTTCATATGCACAAAGTGAATCGAGTGAGAGAGAGGAAACATGTATGGCAATTTTACTTATTTACTAACCTATAAAAATGCACTTCATGGGAAAGGGTTGTTTTACATCCGACGTATTAAGTATCGTGATTATGCGCATCATCTCATTGAAAAGAAAATGTGATGGGAAAATACCCGACATTGTAATAATCATCATGTTTTGCTCGATTTGTATCCGCCGTGAGTTCCGCTATCTGACATATCTAGGAACATGGGCTATTGATTAATCTGCATATTTTCTCACTTTTTACGCTATCGAAGTAAGTGTAAATCGAGTAACGAAGAATCTTTGTAGCTAATCATATTTTGTTTTTTTTTTCAACTATATTGGCGAAGTGTTAATGTAATGTAGTCAAATATTGTGAATTAGCGGAAGATGGTTTTAATTTTTTCCCACTAATTGTCATAAATACATTATACCAGGGCTTCCCAAACTGTGCGTCAACATCCGAGGGGCGTCGCGAGGCGATCGGCAAACATTCGCTATCCGTATTTTTCTGATAATCTCATATTACGCTAACTACTGCTATTTTTATTTCCAGTAAAGTAGATAATTTTGATGATGGGGGGGGGGGGGGGTGCGTCGCAAGAAAAATAATAATTCTGTAGGGCGTCATAGTGTAAATAAGTTGGGCATTATACGAATCTTGAAGACGTTGTTTGATTATTGCAATACTATTAGTATTAGTATTTTTACATTAGTATTATACTAATGATCGCTGAAGATAATGAAAAAATGATCGCTATCTGAGCGACAGTCACGCCCACAATACTTGGCTCATTGATTTGCTGAACTTTTCAAATGAATGGAGAAAGCATCTATAAACGAAACCTTTTTTACTGAAAATCCCTTGTAGTTTTGCAAAAATGGTTTATATTATACTCGTATTTTTATTAGATTGGGTTGGTTAGGAAGAGATAAGGATATACTATTGTTCTCTTTATCTCAAATATTTTATTGAAATAAAACCTTTGACATTTCATACCTAACGGTACAAATAAGGCAATGCGTGTTCTTGAGGCACATGTTTCGGGAATCATCGAAACATCTGACCTTTAATGAAGTCAACTAAAAATAGTCAGTCACCTTCGACTATGGTATTTCAATTTTTTTAACCATTCAACGAGCCTTGACCTTCTATACTGTGGTGTAACAATGAGTAATTAAAATTTCACTGCTAAAACAATCGTAAAAATCTATTTGGCAATTGCCCTAAATAACACTCACATACATTTTATGTCGATGATACTGAGAATGTTAAATTATAATGACTCGACTGCGTTGCAGTCTCGCGGTACAAGCATGTGCCGTGCGATCTAGAAGTTGTGGATTCGATTGCTGAGTCGGGCAGTGTTGTTGGTTTTTTCCGTTAGAAAATTCTCAAGTCTGGAAATATGCCCGAAAAAAAGGCAATACGCTCGCCCATCTATTTCGTGGGGCTGATACGTACCTGGGAAGTATGGATCCAGAAATTCACCTCTAACTACCACCTGGCGTAACCCAGGCGTGAGGTTATGTATGTGTATAATGACCCGTAGCATATGGCGCTCGAAACGTAGGCGAGCGAGCACGGATTCAAACCCTAGGCGTTTGCCTGGGGTTTGAATTACACCTATAACTTTTCGAAGTTATGTGTGTATTCAGAATGAATCTTACTTGAACAGTGAAGGAAACATTGTGATGTATTCATCACATGCATTCATGCATTCATACCTAAAACATCTTATGAATTTCTTTGGTGTATAGTCCGCCAATATTCACTAGGCGAGCGTGATAAACTAAGGCCTAAAAACACTCAATTTTAGAGCAGGCCCGTGCCCAGCAGAGGGACGTATATAGGCTTATTGTGAATGAATGTATGTTCAATGTTCATGGGCCAACTAGATAACAATCTGCTCATGAAAACATTGCAGATTCTATTGCCTCAATCTTCAGGATAGTGTGTCGGTGAATGTAAATTTTCTGAACGGAATGTAAGCAGTTTGTGAAATTACCTTATTACACACGCATTCGTATTATACGTAGTTGCATCACCATTAAACATCAAAGTCACTAACCAACTGATTTTGGATATACGAAATTTTTATTTTTATTTTCATAATATGCATGGAAATGGGCCGGTCATGTCTGCCAACGGTCGGACGGTCGGTGGAGCAGACAAGTGTTGGAGTGGAGACCGCGCTTAGGCAAACGTAGTGTAGGACGACCTGCAGCACGATGGTCCGACGACTTGAGAAAGGTGGCGGGTAACGGATGGATGAGGGCTGCAGAAGACCGGGATGGTTGGCGCTTTCTTGGGGAGGCCTACGTTCAGCAGTGGACGGCGACAGGTTGAGTATATAATATGCATGGCTTCCAAATTTGAGCAATCTAGTCTAGGTAGGTCATAAAGCAAGAGCCGCCTTTTATTGCTACTCTATAAAACAATGCCGCCTTATTTTTTATTTTTTAAGCGCATCCTCTAATAGTTCCCAGACATATCATATACTTGACTTGACTTTACAAGCTAATTTATTTTCAGAATACATTGTATATTGTTTTAAAATTCATTGTGTTTTCAAGCAATCGCCAAGACAATGTATGTTATTTATTTAACATAAAAGATTTTTAATATTTATATAGTTACTAAAGATGTTTTTAAGTTAGTTAATAACGTAAAAGTTCAAAAAAGAAGGTCCCTAAAGTAGGGCTTGAATAAATGAAAAGACTTGGAATGATAATAGAACTCACAACTTTTTAAATTTTCCATACACAACTGCATGAATATATTAATGTATTTCTGTCAACATACATCAGCTTTTATATACTAAGCATTGAACAAAACAAAGACTGAAGGTCACCATCATCATCTCTTATACATTTTTATTTTTAAATTACATTATTAACACAATTTGACCACCGCTTAAGCGCTTGCCAAAATGATTAGCAAACATTTATCTTGAATCACAGAAGATTTCCTTGTAATTGTTTCTTTTTAAAATACATTCTGCTTAATAAATAACAAGCTAATTAGTGATTAACAACTACATCCGAGTCAATCAATTTAAAAAGCAATGCGCTGCAGCCCTATTAAGGAATGTGCAAGGAAATCGCATAGGAAGCGTGCGTATGTGTTAACTCACTATTTCAGTTTATCACATGACTTTTCTCAACGTATTCGCAAAAGTGAAAGTTGCGCGGTCACCGCTCACAATCGAATAAATATAAACCCGTACATTACGCAATAAATGATCAATATAACACTGGCTTTTACGTCTAACTGCTATGTTTATTATATTCATGATGTGATATGAGACAATGGTGTCTTACTCTTTTTTTTTAAAGTAATTATGGAACCTAATATTTTTATTTTAGGCACAGAGGAAAAAATAATTTAACCACAGTTGTTTGTTTAATAAATAATTTTACTATCACTTTTTTTATTGGATTGATTGAAATTGCGCTTTCGTGAATGACTAGTCATTTATATTCAAACCACCAATTGGGCAGTACATGTGGCGTGACGTGCTAAACTGTTAACAATTACACAATGGTAAATAAATAAACATAAAGCACTGAAAGTGGAACGCTATAAAAATGGACGTTCAGTGTGTCAGTAGCGCGTAAATTGTCGCGGGTACACGAAAATTTAATTTTGTCATCGAATACGCAACTGGGGGAAGATAGCGTCATCGCGGGACGTAACCGCGAAGTTTGATAACTCGGCAACTTTCTCTCGCGGATGGTTGTTGTAGCTCGGCTTGTGCAGCCTCATTCCGCGGCTAACAACCACACAGCACGAAGGGGCGCCCGCGCGTCACACGCCTCCGGCACGACCGATCTCGCGTGCTAATCCATTCAAATATTGACATTCGATCGAAAAACAAAAAGTGTATACCCGTGTTCCTTTGTTTCGTAAATGATTTTTTGAGTGGCTTGTTCTGTTCTATTGTTCAACATGGGAACTTTTGGAGCGTAAGTTGAATTTCTATATGTATTCAGTTCCGCATTTCCGAAAACGGTTTTGCATAATTTTAACAATATGCAAATTTTTGTTTGATTATAATATTTTATTACATAAATCTGTGTTGTGTGACGGCTAGCACGAAATCTCCCTTCGGCTAAAATCTAGAGCGGCACAGGTCGAGGTTGAACGGCCAATTCATTATTTTATTGGAAATATTAAATGTCAGAGTTAGCTATAGAGCCTTTATAATTAGAGTCTGTGAGGTAACATATAATTTCCATGTATACGTAAATGCCAATAACAGTGTACGAATATTAACACAACATTTAATTTAAACTACATTCTTTATTTTATTTCCCCTCACTGAGTATTTAAAAACCTTTGTCAATGTTAATATGTAGAGTTAAGTAAAGAAGTAAAGGTTGCACTCAACTTGAGCGTTTTATTCTTGAATGTTATTTAACAATGTTCACGAATGATCAGTATGCCAAAAACGGTGCGTTGCAAGAATGTAACCAAGTCTGGGTATGCTTAATTTTATTGTTGGATTCAATTTCCTGGTTGCTATTTATTCACTTATCAACAATCGAGATAAAAAGGCCTCTGGGTGTAATATTTGCCGACACGTGTTATAAAGTGAATGTTATGTTACGTGTAATGAGTAACAGTTCAAAAATTATATGTTTGGTGTGTTAAATATAATATATTGAAATAATATGTTAAGTAATAATAAAAAATGTATTGTAGAGTCGTAAATATACAAATGTATATTTTAAATATAAGAAGGTAAAGCATTATTGGAATCATTATATATTTTTGACGCTATATAAATAAAGTAAGAGTTAATTCCTAGGTAAATCTAGATAAACATAAGAGAAATTCAACAACAACATTCTGCATTTTCTATTTATGTTTCGGAGCCTCAGGTACGAATCTGAGAAAAAAGGCTATAGTAATACTTGCTTCCGATAGGAATATAATATAGTAACATGTCGCGCTATTTTATGTAATCAATGCAGTAAATAAGCATGGTAATGAAATTTATTATCTTACATTCATTCATTTCCTAAAAAGTGAAATGTTTCTTTATTATTAGTATGACAATATGTCACACTTGGCATAGCTTAGAATGATTGCCTTATAGTAACTACTTAAACATAATTTGTAACTAAAACAATTACATGAAATTTTAAGTAATCAGACACTTTCAAAGCTTATCTTTGTGTCAAAGTTTCAATGCAAAATTTAACATTATGCACAAACCAGCAACATAAAAAGGCATTATTTTGAATGCCAAAAAAATTAGGAAAATATAATCTGTCTGCGCTCTGTTAAACATTTTAAAAGACCCATTTACATCTTGAAAATTGGGGTGATGATTCCTGTTTTCAGAAACCTCCAATACAATAAAATGAATATATTTTTTCGTAGAACATTAATAGTTCAAACAGAAAAACTCTACACTCATAGACACGGAAATCTGAGCATTAAACATTTTTATTTTTATTTCTCATCCAAAAAGGTTACATAGCTTTACGTGGGCATAAATGGTCAGACAAAATCTATATACCTGTATTTTTGTGCTTAGAAGTTGCCGAAAACGGATTTTACTTCATTCATCTTTGCTGCTGTATCTTGTTACCGTGGGATTTACGAATAAAAAAGTGCTTGCGGTAACCTTTGTCGTAAACAAGGAAATCTTGATGTTACAATTGCAGATATGATAACATGTAATCAGATCACTAACTTCACGTTTGCTCACATTTCTGTATTTATAGAAGTGGTGCCACATTTGTCCCTGTAGTAAAGATGTAAAGAAATAAAAAACTAATCTATATCTATCTATTTTTTTTTAAAGAGGTATGCCCATTATAAAAGTTTATTTACTTAATTTTTATCATATGTATAGATAATTTCTAAGAGTCACCGAGGAAGCCGACTTATGCGTTATCTGATGAAATTATATAAATTGTTTTAAAGTAAGACTT
Organism: Cephonodes hylas; assembly: GCA_030295005.1. Lineage (NCBI taxonomy): Eukaryota > Metazoa > Arthropoda > Insecta > Lepidoptera > Sphingidae > Cephonodes > Cephonodes hylas. The sequence continues at coordinate 6,225,687 of AP025368.1, forward strand.
CCATTTGGTGGAACACAGTTTCAATAATAAATTATCGCTGTTTGTCATGACAAATAAATTTGGTCAATAAATCATGTAATTAACGTCTTGAATTGATTTATCTAAATGCTATAAACGACTAAATAGTTTAATTAGGCTTATGTGTGCCACGGTACAAACACAATTAAATTGAAAGCTTGACTGCGAAAACTCATTTTGCCCAATTAAAACTTAAAATTTACTCCAAGTTTTCAAAAATTATAATTATATGTATATTATTATCAAAGGTAGATCTAGTAAGCATGTTAGAAAATAATAATTCTTTAAACAATCATATTCCCAATTAGCAATTGGCCTTACGACTTTTCTGGCATACAGTTCAAGAACAGCAATAAGCATCGTAGTTCAATATCTAGATATGACGGCCATTTTTGGATAATAGGCTTATTAGTAACAAAACAGTTATACCGTCAATCTGTTCTCAAAGGCTCGTTATAAAATCTATTATCATTAAATATTGACACCTTCAACCGAAATAGGTGTACGCTAAATACTAAATATCACACAAACCGTATTTGTGTCAAGGATGTCATTTGATGTTAAACCTCTTAACAAAGCATTGAAATTTCTTACGTGCCATTAAACTGACTACGTTTATGTTATGACTTAAATAATATACTTTGTTTCTTAAATTATAAAAAAAGGTCGTGTCGGTTTCGAAAATTAATAAGTCGGTTTTATTTACATTCTACAAAAACAAAATGCAAATTACGAAAACAAAATAACGCAGACAGTTAAAAATATCAGAATTAAATAAATAGTAAATAACTTGACAATTTTTAATTACAATAACATTATACAAATTTTTTGAAAGGCATAAATTTCCAGCGACTTGCTGCGTAAGAGGAATTTTGTAACTAGGTATATTTTTACAAAATATTTTATATTACAATAATAAATAATAATTCTCGCATATGTATAATTAATACTTGGGAAGTCACAGTAGTTGGAATTACATGCAGTGCCCTACGGCGGCTTGTAATTAAATCTATGACTCGGCTCTGCTTCCTCATTACGCGTTGCGTAACACTTTCTGTATTTTATATATGTAAAACGCAAATCATCAATCAATGTTCCAAGTCATTTTATCAGAGTGTCTATCGACATTGACAGTTTCATTAAAGACAATATATTTTTCCTCAATGTCAAGTAAAATAATTCGTGTAAACTACTTTTTTGTTATTTATAACTATGTTACACGGTTTCATCCGCGCTAAATATTACTCCCTAAAACAAGTGTGGGATCCAAAGTGTCACCTTTTTGAAGGAAAAACACTCCTTTAAATAAGTGATTTCCCTGTGAGTTGATCTTTAAGTTTAAGGAAAATATGTGTCTTGAATCAACACTATAAGTATTAACCACGTCAACTTTTTAATTATATATAAAAATATATTTTGCGACCAGTATTAAAGCGAGCTATCTTTTGATCCAATATTGGTCTCACTTTGATCAAGTGTCAGTGTGTTGATTTATTGTGATTTCAAGTAAAACCTTGGTCGATGATAGGCCAAGTTACGAGGTATTTGGGATGATACCTTTACCACATTTATTTGTCTATAGATTCCCAATAAAACAGGAGTTGAAACGAACTTTTTATTCTATTACAATACACTTTAAATTGTGACGTTTTTAAGCTTAGAAACTAAGCTATTAACATGTTATTAAAGTTAAACTGTTGCTTTAAACGACGCTGAAATAGGATAATAAACCAAAACACCTTATCAATAAATAGATATATATATAGGTACTATACTCAAAAATATTTGTCTCAATGAATCCACTGCATGTAATTAAGAGATTCTCCGTCAATAAACATGAAGTTAAAATAATTACTTACATATGAACAATTATAGCAAAAGGATGTTGTAATTTCGTATGATTATGGTAGGTATCGGCGTTATTTCTCGCCTTCCTTTAATAACGATGCAAATATGTCGTAAACAGGAAAATATGAATTGGAAGAATCTATGAATAAAACCCATAAACAAATCATTACATACGTTACTGAGGTGTTGATTTTAAACACCGGTTTAAAAGTTATTGACGTACATGCATATTTATCTATACCTACGTTCTTCTACACAATATTTTATGATGTCCTTTAGAGCGAAATACTTAAGAAGTAAACTTCAGTATTTTAATCTTTATAACAATCATAGAGCCAAAACAATAAAATATCAAAACCTTTGCACAAATTTTATGATGGAAATCTGATATTTCTTCATAGCTACCAAAATTGTTATCTAGTCAGTAAATAAAATATATTCTAAATGTACCCACATTTAACAGTGAAACGGGTGTATATTAAAAATTTTAAAAGAGAGCAAAAAATTACAATTGCTACGCTGCTGCCGTTGAAATCTTTTGTAGCGTAGTTTTAAATTATTGAACTAGTTTATTCTATAGAACTTATTTCGAAGCCAATGTATTTATATATATTAATATAATATTTTATATATAGCAAGTATTTTATATCCCTTTATTTTAGATACGTTCAGTGCTCTGAAAAAAATGCTAGGACTGTTCTTAACTATGAAATAATATTAAGGTTTTAATTAAGGCAAGATTGAATTTCAAAGTCATAAGGAAAAATATTAAATTAAAATATTATTATATTTTCTCTTTGTATTTTTATACATATCTTTTTAGACTTATAATATATTTTAATCAATTTCTATTACAGTGCAATATACCGTTAACAAGCTTGCACACTAAGGAGACATAACATTTAATATTTTAAAGTACACAAGTGACGCAATCAATAAATCGATAAACCTCGAAAGGATTTGAATTAACACGTCAACGCCGAAATTGTTACCTAACAGTGCAAGCCCGTGGTCCAATAACAAAAATACATTATGCAACGTCGCCCTGACACCGGAGCGATGCAGGTCGCAATTTTTATGTGTGGCACGTGCGCACTGGCCGACGATGCGCCTAATGTCCTTGCATAACTGCTGAATTACACGCCATACGGCATATTAATAATAATTTGTTGAATCCTGCATAATTTGTCACAACTCAAGTCCACTCGCAATCAGCTAATGTTGTAGACTTTATCTTCAATCGTCTCAGTTGTATTTAAAGGCTCCACAATGCCTGGCCATAGTGAGGAGGTTTAAATGGCTCTAGAAAGAATAAGTGCGAAGATTTTACTTTTTTATTTTATTAAACAAAGGTGAAACGATGCAGTAAATAGATGTCTATAAGTAATAAGTGTTCAATTTTCATACAAAGGTGACAAATCATATCACATACATATTATCTAAGCATGAACTGCACAATACTACCCGCATAGCGATAATTCCGGCTGCAATTTTACGCGAACAAATTTAAAAACAATTTCCATATTTTTTATTATCTTAACATACAGAAAAAAAATCGATAAAATAAGGCTTAGGACTTATTTAGGACTGATTTGGCATTGACATTTATTTATATTACGTAAACGTTTTTCTACTAGACTAGGGGCTACTATACAATTAAGAAGGGTTCTTAACAAATCTTTACTCAGTATATAATCCAGAAACGTATACAGACATTCATTCATATAATGAATGATATTTCCCACTAGTGAACTTGCAGCAAACTGACAATTAATCTATAAAACTCTGCTTATAAACAATTTATATTTGACATAATTAAAATACAAAAAACAGAAGCAATGGTTGAAATAACTTATTTCCTGATATCTATGGCGTACGACACGACGTCAAACTGGCTGTGACCCGGGCCTTCGCTTTCCTTTTACGCAACGAGTTTTCGATTTCCTTCAGGCCTTGGCGGGCTCACTTTCATTACCATGACGACGTAGCACCTCAATTAACAGTTCAGCACAACTGTGGTTTAGCAATTAAAAATAAGAAGCATTGTATGATTCTTGTTATAAAGATGGCGGAATAGATGAAACGTTATTAGTTATCCATTTTCTTACCACTATTAAATTAGGTACTTTTTAACCATATAAGAAGTTCCGGTGGCCTTAATATCAGGTCGTGTTTTCAGATATATTAGGTTGGATTTTATAATATTGCTTATGTGACTTGAACAATTGAATTTAATGTAAATGCACTAACACATATTAAAACTGCACTTCAAACCGCGAGATTTAGTAACTTTGCTGTGGTTTAAAAAAGTCCGAAGAGGACGATGATATTACCATGCATAAACCCAGCTTCATTATAACACACACTTTCTGTATATGAATGACCAAATACGCAATTAGAAAGAGCAAATGTCCGAGAAATGTTACGGTCATGTGACCGCTCCGCCATTAGGTAAGAGAGCGCGTGCGTTTCATTACCGCATAAGCATGTGGCTATAATTTTCTTCCTTCCTCGCCTATTACACAATGTTAGTACACGCTACTCAATACGTACTAATCTTTTAGGTTAGGTTCGTCAACAACTACTAGCAGACAAAAGCAATTAGTAATGGATACACCCTATAGTCATTCTTATTTAATTCATGAGGTTATAAAACAAAGGGTTTAAATTAAATAAAAGGAACATGATTTTGTCCACAAAAATGTTTATAAAGCTGAATAATCTTATATGTTACTTGAATTCAAGATGTAACTTGGAATTAAGTTTATTTGTGAATGTAAATTATATCGTTAAAAAATATATGTACTAAATATTTTGATTGCATACTTTTAAACGATTTCGACCCCCGAGAAAAAACCTATACGTTTTTATAAGACTGCTATTATTTACCACTGTTGGATATATTGAAAATTTAAACCGCCTATTATTACACGTATTTTAAATGACCAATCCCACACACATAATGATATCCCTCGCAATTATCTGAGTACCGCGGTTTAAGCTACATGCGTTTAAGATTATTAACATATATTTAGCCGCAATTATAATAATACAGTTTGAGATTGTTGATCCAACCCATATTGTCGCACCTTCGCACGAAGGCCGGCGCGGCGATTAGCCTAAAACTCGTTTTATTCAAACAAACGACCATAAACAATGTACCTACAACGTGGAATGGCGTGAATCCAGTTTATAGTTCACTATACGTAAGGTTTGTTACGAAACTAGATATTTATAAACTGTTACTACAGTGGGTAGAACCCCATAATAGATGTTGATGGCAGAATTTTCATCAAACACATATTCAGCTATACATAAACGACCTGTCTTTTATATATATAGACCACAATTTTTTTTAGTAGGGTTTGGCTAAACCATGTAAAGTGGTTTCAAATATGTTAATCTTCTTGTGTGGCCACTTTAAAATACAAAAAAATCGTACCTTATATCTTCCGGTACACTCGTATTTAAATTCAATAATTATATTTTTTCATTAACGCTTTGCCATATAATTTGTAAATAATTTAAAACAACTTCTAATCTTACATTTATTATTTTTATCATTTTAATAACGTTCATAAAAACAGATACTCAAGTAGATCTTAAATAACATAAGACGTTTTGTTTTGTGGCAGTGACGATACCAGTGACAAAGTGATTGGCCGTCTCAGTACCAATTAGGTTGTCAGATTCCTTTTGTTATTCGATTTCAGATAACAAAATTAATATAAACAAAATAACCAACTTTAAATGAGATGGTTTTAGTACAATTGCGCTAAGTAACAAACACAAGTTAACAAACTTAATTCCTTTTAAGATTGGTAATTAAAACCTATATTCAAAATTTGTTTTTGTCATTACCATTTTTAAGCTATTAAAACTTGTAGTGATTGTTACTGTTTAAGGATCTCCATTATTATTTGACTGAAAATGCCGCGTAATGTTGAAAATAATAGTAAGTCGAGATTTCTATAGCTTGATTATATTTTATTTGTGATTGCAAGGACATTCATTTTTAAAGGTTTGGCTATTTCATTTGAATAAACAAAGATATTGGTAGATGTTTTATTTTATCCTAGTATCAGACAGCATCTGTGGTGAAGCTGGTAACACGAACTTGCAAAATGAAAGGCCGTAGATTCAATCTCCATACAGTAAGTACTGTTTGTATCATCCATAAAAAATTGTTTCTGGTCTAGGTGTATGAACCCGAAAAGTTTTTCGAAGATTTTGATACTCACGACGCAATACTTTTAGCTTAGTTTAAGGTCAGAACTATGTGTGACTGTTGAGCGTCTTACTTATTAATAAATGGTAGGGCTAGAGAAAAATGTGCGATGTTTTCGTCTGAAAATTAGGCCGAAATCTTCTAGTAATTTCCGATTTCCACAATAGCGACAAACAGTGGCTCAGTCGGGTCAGGGGCAATACTATTAGATGTGCATATTTATTAGAATTATAATAATTAAAACGTTACGCAAGCCGATTTTACACATTCCTTCATCGGACTTCCCTCACTTTAAATAAATAGGCTTTGACCTTAATAATACGACGGTTCATGAATGTAATCCCGTAAACATTAGAATGTATCAGTTAGTTAATTTAAAATTAAAATAAAATATCGTGCTCATTCTACACATACTATATCTTGTCTTAATAAAAAAATAGTCGTTGTAATTTTTTAACGTCCCATCTACATATGTATGTGTATCCCATCGTTCTAATTGTTCGAGAAGTTTTTGGGTTATTTCATAACAAAATAACCCATATCTTAGCTATTTTAAATATGTATTTAAACCACGCCTAACCATTCGATAACACATCGAAAAACACATCAGCGATGTAATAAAACAAGGAAGCAACGCTTTTAATATTTCTCGAAGTCCGAATATCCATACCGCGGGTCGTGCCGGCCTAAGGCCACGAGAACATGTTAGGAAGTAATATGAGGCCAATCAACCTATGTTAAACTTATTATTGGTCAGTAATTGCAACATCGGAAGATGTAAGCTTAATGCGAATGGACGGTAAAGGAATTTAATTTTAAAATATTTAAAGCTTCCGTGGTTTTATTTGAATAGAAATACGAGCATAACTTTTAATTTTTTTAAGTAAAATATTAGGGCACTATAATTACAATAAGATTTTTGTTGCAATAAAAGCAAAATATATACAATTACTACATAGCCATAGAAACTATTCCATTGAATTGTTTGAATTTATTCATGTTATGACCTAAATGGTATTTATGATGTCCATTTGTAAGTGTAAAATATGCGTGACGAAACTAAAAAAAAATGTTGATTGGCAACACATACAAATAATCACATTGTTTACATCAGAAGTAATAAATACTGACACATTAATTACATTTATAAATAAATAGAAAAATTTTAATTGAATTCTTTGTCTATTAGATATCATTTATGTATTTACACGAACTTATGTTAAGAAACCGTTTTCTACTAAAAGACATTAAACGTCAGTTGTAATAAAAATTGCAGCATTTTTTTCACTTCACAATTATAATCTACTTACAAGAACAAGAAAGTAAAACAATAATAAAATAAAGAACAAGCCTATACAGATTGCGCTAATCGTATGATCGTTGTTAAATGATTGTATATTGTTTGTTATTCGAATAAAATCCGCGATTGGTCTAATAAAGTTTTTATAGCCTGTAATGTAAGTAATTTCACCACTCTATTGCCACACTATTAACCTTCTATAGCATTAATAAAACTGCACTGAAAAGAGGGCATGTGCATAAAAAGTTCAAAATGCATTCCGGTGCTGAATGAATAGATAAGTATTTATGTTAAGGTCAGTAGATAAAGTGCCTCATATATTCAACATTAAATAAAAATTGTCAAGTAAAAATAAAGAAATTTTGTTTCTAATCATTGAGAAAGAAAAGTCTTATAAATACTCCTGTAGTTTTTACCACACTCTATTTATGTACATATTTCCGATTTTTAACTAAAATAAAGAATCTAATATCATGTGTATATTAAAAGCTACAATAGCCTTTTTTCTCACAAAAAACCAATTTTATAACCAAAACCCACCGCACCCGATGCCTCTCGTATCATAAGCTGGTTTTCCATCTACTGCTCCTCAAAGGCTGATGAACCTAATCCAAAAATCAAACGAGTTCAAAATGTACACTCTAGTAATTAAAAAGTACGGTGGGAAGCGTTTCCATCATCGATTTATGGTGATTGTTATCGTGAGAAAGTACACGACACCTATAAAACACAACGCCTCGCCGCCTACAATCTGATTAATCGGATCGAGTGGAGAATTAAATTGTTCCCCTCATCGTAATTGCCCACTACGGCTTGCGTAACCTTACGTTTAGAGGAAATGAATCGATAATCCACTCGGATGATTCACGATCGATTAGATTAGTGACGATTTTCCTTGTTGTGCTGTGTATGCATTCATATTCATGTTATGGTTTATATTCTAATGTGACTGTGTGTGATTTGCAACTTTTAATATTCGTTATAATGTCTATCCCTATTTCGTGGGTATTTGAAACTAAAAAGTCTTTCTTTTTTCATAAAAACTCGGAAATATCACGAGTGTGCTCAAAACATTCACCGCATAAAAAACGATTACGCACTTTGGCTTCACAAACGACATATCATTCACTACATTACTTTTAAATCAGTTAAATAAAGTCAGTAATTTCTTGACTGCATTTTTACCTCAACCACGTTTCAAACATCTAACCCAACTTGACCCAATGACTCGCTTGGTAACTGGCCGGCTGTTGACTGCGCGTAACACAAGGCCACGCTCCGGCGACTGCACTGAAAGACATTTCATTGAACATTGACTAATTATTTAGTCTGAGAGTGCCTAGTGTATTGTTGCCGTATAATCGAGAAGAACTAGTGCTTCAATTTATTGGTAAACTTGCCAGTGTATTGTATAAACGATAATATATATTACTAAATTGTTTATTCGTTACTTCCTTTTTGTTTCGCTCTGGTACGTCGTGAGATTGCATTTTGATGCATCGATGAATAATATCTATCCTCCTATTTCAATTAGTTTAATTAATCGGGTTACAAGTTCATGACAATTATTTCATGCTATTTATACCTTAAGAAAATAGTCTGAGTAGATATTTAGAGTAATAGAAGTTTAGTACTTTTAATATTTTCCATATTTTTACCTATAAAGCACTATAGCAAACGATAATAATGACATCGAATCAATGTTCCAATCCCGAACAGCCCATGCCTAATATCCTTCATTAAACATAAATCAAATAAAAATATAACATAACACACTCATAATTATCCCACAAACTCAGAATTCACACCAGTATTATTTAATATTCCGCTAAACAGATACACGAGACAGGGCAAGCTATTGTGGCGCGTTAGGTAACCAATTTTCCCCGCGCTCTGTCGAGTTTTCGCAAGCCATTGCCTCACCGACAGTCAGCTTAATTGTCGAGAGCAAAAGCGCTTTATGCCGTAGCCCAACTGTAAACTAGGTTCACGTGACAGTATCAGCTGGGCGAACCATAAAAGATCGATAGCCGTTCCGCTCCGTAATACAATTACTTTTCTCGGTTTTTGCACCTAGTCACGTGGTTGGGTGATTTCCAATATGTTTGCTCAAGTTGCGTAATTATCTTTTTAGTTTTAAACAAGACACGTACTGTCGTATCGGGATTTTATATAACTGTTTATTTTATTTATTAACATTCTTCACGGTGCGGTTTTTAAAAAACAATGTTTTTAGACATTTCACGTTGCTGAACTTTAGTGATATAGACAAGGCACAAATTTACAACAAATAGTAAAATAAATTGCTTAACTAAGAGACTCGTAAGTGTTGACTGCCTCATGGTCTCGCGGTACAAGTATGTGCCGTGCGATCTAGAGGTCCTGGGTTCGATTCCCGGGTCGGGCAAAGTGTTATTGGGTTTTTCCATTAGGAATTTCTAAGTAGCAGCACGGAATCTGGAAATGTGCCCGAAAAACGGGAATAGGCTCGCCCCCTATTACGTGGGACTGATACATACTGGCGAAATGTGGGTGTAGAAATGCACTTCTGCCTACCCCATAATAGGGAAAATAGGCGTGAGATTATGTATGTACTCATAAGTGTTTTAAGTCTTGGTCTATTGCAATCGTAAATAAACCCAGTCCAGACAAACATCCAGGTGATAAAAAGTCGTAGATTCGTAAAGTGACTCATTGTAAATTACCATGTTAAGTTACACCATTCACCATTTTATGTTAGTGCTTTTCTATCTATAAAATACAAGAATACTGATACATTTACGACATTACTCGATTTATAGGCATTCAGTTGAATTGCCCTTGTTTTATGATGCGGCTTATAAACTGCCGCTATTGCTACAACCCAACCGACAGAATGTATTGTTGAAAGAAAACGTATTAGTTTTAATGTTTGGGCTAATCATTAGTCTTACAATTAGTGACTTAATCCTAAAACTTAATGAGGTAATCTTTCAGTATCCGCAATTTTTTCACTGAAACTGAAACTGACTATGAATCTCTTTTTTCAAAATCCATCTCAAAGTATACCCTTACATATACCGTAGGGAAAAAGAAGAGGATAAAAAGCACTACCATCCCATATCGTAAAAGACCTGCAGCGGTCTACTGCTAGACACAGACCTCTCAAAATACTACAATTCAGTACCTGCGAAAACAATATCTCCATCCAGTTTCATTGCCTCGCATCCTAAGTAATGACATATGTCAAACAAAAACACAACCCACATCCATCTTTTGTGTGTATTGTTGCGAACACTTTTTGAGACTCTCTACTGAGGTTCTGCATTACGCAACTCGCAGACGGCGGCACACTTTGACTCGCTATTACATACGTATAAATTGACAAGTGTTACATACAAAACAAACATCGACGAGGAAGACCGACTGTCCTAGTTCCGAGGGCCTAATGGTTGGTAAACCGTTTTGAATACTAAATATATGAATTAACTGGCTTGTTGTATCGCAGTACAAATGAGCTATAAGATCTAAAAAGTCTCAGAATCATTTACCAAGTCAGGCAACCAAATGAAAGCTCTTTAAAATGTCTATGCTTTTATATTACAAATGTATCTTCGCCTAACACCCATTTATGATAACCAACCCAACCCACTTATGATAAAATGATATACTAATATTACATTAAGTCAGCATAGCTTTTTGATTATACTTCATAATATAATAATAAAAATGGTATGTGTTTCGACTGGAGTAATTCCACTAAGAGTTTTACAATACTGCCCTGTGCAACACCTTGCCTAATATTCATACACTAAACAGACCTCATTACGTTACTAAAACAGAATATATAAACAATAGAATTTGTAATATATGGTAACTGGCACATTTAAACGTAATAAATGACTAGTTTTAAAACTGATAACTAAAAAGTTTATGACCATTTAAACTTTTGAAAAGGTGACTGGCACATTTAAGTGCAATAAATAATAAACTCTATTTTTGAAAATACCTAAGAAAAAATCGTTAACTTCCGTCCATTCTCTCAAGCAGCGCGCGGTGTAACTAGTTATACTGGAAGTCAAAAACTAATTAAAAATACAACGCGTGACGGAAGTTGTTAACATGCCGAAAATGCATCACTTAAGAACGTTATTACCGTCGTAAACCTTACGTTTGTAATTACTAGCTCATTAATACGTCCAAAATGCATTACTTCCCATCATTATCTCTTTGTGATGCAACATTTTGTTACTATATTCATATAAATTCCTTAATAATTGATTGAATACAAATGTATCGACCAATGAATATTGTTTGGCATTGGAGTGATTAGAGGGCAAGAATAACATTATTCGGGGGAAATGAAATGTCTATTTCAGTGTAAATTATATGACGTAACATACATAACGTATTTATGATTTTGTAAAATGTGTCTTATCGAAATTATCCGCGTATTTATGAAGCAAAACAGTGTGAGGAAACCTAAATTCCCTACAAGGAATTACATAGGTGTGTAAAGTCTATCAACCCGCGCTACACAGGGTAATATTGATAATTTCATACTTCAAATAAGTCTATCTTGCTTAACATTTTGACAGATGAGCAATAAATTGAGTCGTATCCACATTACCATATAAATGAAAATGTGAGTGAGTCAGTGAGTAACCAGCAAAACGATTCGTAACTAATCTTCATTGCAGAAGCGAATGCAATATTTTCTTCGCGATACGTATCGGATTTCATAAAGTACTTACTACATTTAACTATGTACATAAAATATTGCAACTGTAATTTATGTATTACTAAAACTGCGAATAAATTAATGAAAGTTGTAATACTTGAATGAGAATAGAAACATTATTTTATTTCTGATCAAAAAGATATAGATACCTAATACAATACATTATGTAATGCAATATATTATATAATGTAGGAATTAATTTCATTTTTAAAGCATCACAGTGCTCAATAATCTCTCAAGGCCCCCAGATTTGATTTCCGATTCAAGAAAATTGTCCGTTGATTTTGAATTGAGATATTCTCAATAATATTTTAAAAATGATCTCGTAAAATGGCAAAGAGCTCACCCTATAATCATTCCAATTAAACTTTTCATTCTCTACCGGTTATTGTTTAAGTACATTCAATACATAGACTATTTAAACTTCACCATACCACATACCACAACTAAGACCATAGAATGTCTAAGTATTAATAAAACACACGTAACTTCTTGAAATTCCTTACAACATATAGAATAGCATCAAAGAAGCATGCAGGATATGGTAAAGGTCGTGTGGCGTCCGGCTGCATTCATCTCAGTCGAATCACGTGCGAACATTTGTATCCACATTTCAAACATTTATAGACTTTCTCGGAATCGATAAGCATTCAACCGAGTATTTTTCATTGAACAAGTGTGAATACAGGTTTTAATGTCTAGACAAATGAATATCATGACTAGTGAGTATAAAATCCTCGCGTATAAAACTCATTCTTACACTTACATTCCTTTATGATTCGTATTCTGACGCGTCTTATGGCCTATATTTAAAGTCCAATATTATAGAAAATTGTGATACCACCATAGCATTCTAGAAACGTTTTGAAAATCCCAGCTAAGAAACAAGGCCTTAAGACCTCAGTGACAAAAAAATATACTAACGAACTAATAAAAAAAAGGAACATAAAAAAGGAACTATAAATTTGGCAGACTAGATCTTTAAAGTCACTTCGACTTAATTACACGTAATTTTGGTTTCTTTTTGCAATGATAATGGTTTCCTGTAGTGGATTAAGTCTCAAATCTCTCAATCTCAAAAGTACTTAGCCATGTCGGTGACTGGACGTGTATTGAAGCATGCAGGATGCGTCGAAAGGTCGCCGGGTGTCCGACCAGTGAGGTCATTTTCGTCCTCACATGCTCGCGATATTTTGTTCAAGTTATACATACATTAAAAAAAGAGCAACGTCCTCTAAGATTCTATCGTATTCTCGCTCTCTATTTGACTTGTACGACCTTTCGCATTTTCCACTGAGGCGTTTAAATATGGAAATTCATAAATTATTAATAGTCTGGCTTTTATTATAATTTTTGCAGGTCATGGTTTGCGATGACAGAATAGCGCAACAATGTTGGCGTATGTACTTATATGTTTTTAATTTTGTTTTCATAGACCAGTCATTTACTAGACAATTTTATTGTATTAAGATTCTGTTTATGTAGAGACGGCCAGTAGCCAACCCAATTATCAGCACGTTGTAAGACTATTTTTTTTTATCACAGAATTCAAATATAATAATTTCTAAGTGGATGAGCACGAACCTGTATAACATACGAATTTGATATATCTGTAATCTAAGTTGTTTATGTCACAATGGCTAAATATGAAGTCGATGACATACATATATATGTAATTATATATTTGTATAGGATATCTTAAATTCATCAGAACTTCGCATTGTAAAATATTTCAAATTTAATATCGCATATAACATTAAAATTCGTATACATGCTATTAAATATTAGTATTATTGAATCTGCTTATAAATTTGCATAAATAATTTATTTACAACAAAATAATTTATAAAGTTATAAACGTAACAAACGTCATAAATTATAAATTTTAATTTCGTCGTTAACTGTCTGAAAGAAGTAAATAACACAATCAAATTATATTAATATAATTATTACAATATTATGTTTTTAAAGGAATTCCAACTTGATACATTTTGAATAAAATTGAAATATTAATTAAGTGACAAATTTAATCAAATTTTATATTGATACCAAAAAAATCTCAATGGGATTCCAGAATGCGACTGTTCGAAGTTTTATTATTATTTTTTAAATCCCTATAAACTTCGTGCTATCATCAACCGTGGTTATTGAGTAACTAAAAATAAAGAGGTATTTCACTTTACCTACGTACGAACTTGTGCGTGTGTATTTACGTAACCTTCCCAAACAAACAATGGGTGTCCGCATTAACTCTCAAATGATTCAAATATCCTCACTGAATTTGTATTCAAACCTCTAGATATGACATTACAAAAGTATAATATTTAAAAGTGCTTAAAAATAAGAAGTTCAACATAGCCAAATGTATTCGCAAAAATGATTATTTCAATAATTATAATAAACACCATTAAAATCGTATTTTTTAAATACCAAGGAATTAAATTTTATATAGCAGTATGTTGCGACGAAACATTTAATTGTTACAGACATTTATTGAGGAAATACAAATGTAACATTGAATTTGAAATAGCCTTTCATATAATCGACATTGCAAACGTAATAGTTTATTGCACGCACGTTGTATTCAAATATGAGTATGATTCTCAAACAAATACATTACCTCTAGCTATAATTTGAATTGAAATACTAAATTGGAAAATGTTCCCATATACTATTTTTTACCATGGTAGTGTTTGGACGTCAAGAGAAAGTGAAAGAATTTGTTACTTCTCGTAATAAAGTAAAGACTTAGGTCCTCATTAGGATATGAGGATAAATTTATATTTGGCATGAAGAAAATTAAATTATTCATCTATTAACTCATAACATAGCACTAGTAAACAACAGGTAATAACTATTATCAAAACACATACTTTTGAAGCTAGAGTATTAGACCTCTGCCTTGACATACTAGAAAGTCCAATTTTGAGTCACGATAATTTAGTCATCCTTATCACTTTCCAAAGCCCTTTAGTCATATATATGCGTGTCTCATCCAGCAGAGGTATTTCCGTCAAAGTTTCGCCACTCCGACCTTGTCCAACATACGGTGAAGCGATATTCGTTTTAAACATTCCAAGTTTTTGGTCACGTATTGTTAGCGAATTGAAACGCACAACTTTCGCTTCAGCCGGCTAATGTCAAAATGATCGAGGCTGCGGACAATTATTTTCATAGCCCCTTTGACATTGAAATGGATGTGAGTAATTGATAATTGCCGGTAATTAACACGACTCTTTTGTCCTCTGTGAATACATTAGCAATTATTTTTGGTTAAAAAACGTTGTCGTTTGTACGATATATTTAGAAATGTATTTTTTTAAGTTAAATGTTTAATAAGTTTTTTTACTGTCTAAGTAGAGTTTTAAACTGCAAAGGCTTACATCAAAAGCTCAAACCCTTTGTTATTGTTCTGATTTATTGTTTTAAAAATAACTGTTATAGTGTTTATAGAAAGTACCGATAGTTTAATTTAAGTAAACGATAGATGATACATCTATAGGAGACAAAACTAAGGTCGCATTGGCCCGTTGAGGGCCCAAATGTTGCAAGACTACAATCTACGACAACCTTTGACACTCGTCCAGGGAAAACGACTATAGACTGCAATCTTCTTGTTGCAAATATCCACTAAGTACCAAAAGTTAGGCAACCATGCATGGCAAAGTAAACAAGGCGGTATATACTAAACTTAATTAGTGAAGTTTTGTAATTTGTAGCTTTTTTTTCAAATTACTGGGCACAAAAAATGCAATGCAATAAAACAAAAAATGTACATTAAAAAAAACGATTTTTGTACGAAATTTAACGTCCATTAAAACTGCGAATAGTATTTTTCAGTACTCAAATAAAAATAATACCTAGATTTAAGGGAATATTGGTTTGTATCATAACCAAAAAAAAGCTCAAAGGCAGCCCAAATGTTCTGGTGATTTTATCTCACCGAAGCGAGATTTGCATATTCGCCACAAACGAGTTTAGCGTAACATTATCCAGCACTCGTATTGATCTAGTTTTGTTCAACTCGTCTGCAAGTTGTCAACTAACTAACTGTCAAAGTTGGAAATATTCTACGTCATTTAACATTGCATAATTTAATCAAAGCAATAAAAGGTGCCTAATGTAACCTACTTATTGATGCATATTTTAATACTAATTGAAGAATATTCAAGTGGGAGCAATTATGTTACGCGTTTGTTATTTAACTTGGATTACATAACCTCCCGCCTGTATTCCCTGAAGGGGAAGGCAGAGGTCCATTCCAAACTGGGGGCGAGCCTGTTGTCCCTTCACGGGCATATTTACAGATTCCATGCTACTACTGACAATACCCTAATGGAAAAACCCAATAATTCTTTGTCCGACTTGGAAATCGAACCCAGGACATCTGGCACATACTTGAGCCGAGAAACCACAAGGCGATCCAACTTGACGTGTGCATAGAAAAGAGTTTGAGGCTGTGATTTCAACTTTCCTTTGTATATTTTCCCTTCCGTTCTTAACAGCTTCTTAGGTTGTGTATAATATAATTCAAAGCTCGATTACAAAAGCAAACAAAAGATTAATCAGCCATTAATATTTCATCCAAGTTGAGACAAACATAATGTTATTACCTCACTAGACACGATTTTCAACTTGCATATACCTGTATCATGTGACCGAACGCAACGCAACACAAAGGTCCGGGAGCATTGAAAGTCGCGAGTTGACATTTGTGTGGCACGTTGGAACGCACGCCGACTTACCAGCTGACTAGCGAGTACGTGCTACTCCTGTCCCCTTTCAAGGCAATGGCTAAAAAACTGTACTTTCTAAATAACCTACGTTAAGGTTCTCGCGCTAGTTCCTACTCGCGATAACATTTAACTAATTAAAACGTGATTAATTGTCATTATCTTTATTATATGTACGTTGTAGCGTATTTCTTGGTTTGCACAGTATATAAAAGGCATAAATTAAGGAGTATTTATTAATGAATAACAACGAATACATAATGTATCATTCAGTCACGAGGTTTCCGCAGAAATTATCATAAAGCGGCGCGATCTGAATCGAGGACGATCTGCAAGTATGAATTTACGTAGGTCTCATTGTGCCAAGGCGTCGGCTCGTATCCTGTTGTGTAATGGGTTTTTCCCATGCTTAATAATCTATGTGGGATTTAATATACTTCTTATATATGTAGAAGTATCCTAATCTGAGACTAACTGCCTACAGTCATACTGATATTCATGCTTTATTCCAAGAAGGTTTTATGTTGCATCATAGAGCCATTGACCTCAAAAAAAGATAATAAAATTTTGTAATTATTTTTTTAATAAATATAAATAACCTTAATAATAAATAAAATAGGTTATAAATTGAATGCCAAAAACATATAGTTTCCGAAATACGCGCTGCCCGAGTTTCTTGTCCAAAACATTCAAGTGAACGGTGAAACTGTTTTGTCGAAATATGCAAATAATAGTATTGTAAAATGAACAGTTACTCACAGTGAAACTGAGTATTTCAACTCGCTTTCGTTTATTGTTTAATAATTGCTAACTAACCATTACTAGTATTACATTTCAGCTTTATTTTTTTAATGCTCCACTTGTGTTCATATTTGTATTTTAAAAAAGAATCATTTTTTTCTTTTGACAACCAGCACTAATTTAAAAAGATGTTATGCCATTTTTTATAATGTATGTACCAAAAAGTTTTTGAAATATTTATTAGTTAAAGAAATGTGAGCTCACAAATCAAGTTATTGTAATTGCCTAACCCTCGATGTTATGAATGATTATCTCTTTGTACAATGTCAATGACATAAGTTGAGTAGAAAGTATGAAGTGTACAGAACCGGTATATGTCATAAGAGATGCCAGATAAAAACGAAAGCATACTTGCGGTCATCGGTAAGTATGTGGTCCGGTTTACGGTTTTTTACTTCCTACAGATTGATGTTACATTAATCGTTTAATTTAATTGGAATAATTTAAAGCGTAACACTTTATAATTATACAGCCAAGCTTTATTAAGACTTGTTTTTCATTATAACGTATTATAAGAAAACTAATGAGTATGCAGTATAGATAAGGTAGACGTCTTCAAGAACATCAAGTTTTTATTGTTTTAATATTGCCCAATTATAAAATAAAATTTGAACAAAGAATTTATGTAAATGTCCCGATCATTAGTAAAATAAGTGTTGTAATCTAAAACTTCTCAGTTCTAGAAATTGTGCAGTGATGTTATAAAATTTATTCACATTTTCAACCACTTAGTACGACAGCAATCATATATTTTTAAAAATCTAATAATTATAAAAAAAATAAGCAATTACTTATTTATTACTTTAATAATCGTTGGCCCCACTGATCGATTCAGTGGCGTGCCATAGGAGAGGCCTATGTCCAACAGCGGACGAATAAAGGCTGATCATAGTACATGCTGCTTGCAATCTACTATCATTGTTTCGATTCCCGAGTATAGTACAGTGTTATATACCCGAGACTAAAACATAGCTAAAGAAACTTGTAAATACAAACACAACTGACTAGTGACAAAACACTAGTTGTGAAGTGAAAACTCAAGTATTACATTTGTATAATATATCTGCGATGCAAGATAGTTTCTCTCATACTTGGTTATAAACATTAAAACAAAAATAGATTTTTTTCGAATCGGAAGAACATTTACTATTAAATTTCCTTTGGTTTAAGTTATTATTTGCTAAGTAAATTATTGTGTGTTGCTTTAAATACCAATGACCTAATAATATTATGTGTACTTGTATTTGTAAATCATTTTCAAAGTCTAATGTTGTTATCGAAATGTCGCGAAGTATAACCACCGTTTACATATGTTACCGTATCGTGAATCTTTAATGCAAACATTTGCATATTATGAGAAAAAAGTTGTGTAATTCTGGCATATCACGATTTTCTTAAAACAACATATATTTTTTTGTAACAAAACATACCTATATGAACACGTTTATTTAATTCTATTATATTAATACATATATAATGGCTATTAATAGCGTATTAATATGCTAATAAATGTAGTAATTTTGTTTGAAACAAAGATATTTTTCGATGATATGATAATTTATTCAATGACTTATTTTTGTACTGGGTTGGTATAAGGAGCAAACATAAACCGGATGTCAAAAAACTGTGATCGAAAGCTAAGGTGAAATAAGTATAGCTTTTTCAACACATTGCATTGAAGCAAAACAACATAACGTTTCTATTCACCTCTATTGTAATTATTCTTATTTGAATCTCGTTCTATTTTCATCCTATACGAATATTCTAGTTGTCTCAGAGGCGTAGCTTTTTGGCCCATAACAAGAGTGGTCGTGGGTTCCACCCCCGCATCGATACACTTATGATTTACAAATATTTGCATCGAGCATTTGTGAAACTGGAAAGTTTGTTAATAGTACTCATACACAGGACTTGCTTTTAATTGAAGGTAAAAATTATTTTTAGATGCATTTATTTCTTTAATATAGGTAAAATAAGACCTACCACGTCTTAGTGTAACTTTTGTTATTGTTAGGTTTTTGAGAAAAAGGAAGTTTTTGTAATTTTAATACTTAAAGTTTGTCCAAGTACAATTCTCTTTAAAGTCGCAAATTTGCTATAAATATCTTTTTGACTATAGAAGTGGAGCTGAAAATCTAGGAACGTTTATAACGTTCTCGACAGAAGACTTTATTCGCGTTGTCTTAAAATATTTAAAACATTTTATATATATTCATATACTCAGCCTATCGCCTTCCACTGCTGAACGTAGGCCTCCTCAAGAAAGCGCCAAGTATCACGGTTTTTTGCACCACCTTTAAAACATTTTAGTTAATAACAATTTAATACTTCAGACAACACAGAACAAACACGTTATTTTTTACTATAAATACTTACTTATTTATATATGAGCGTAACGCAACGGGCCGCTTGTCTTAGCATTAGCAAACGATTACCGGCTCCATAAAGAGTAATTACTACTTTATCGCAATAATGATTTATTATCAAACTATTCAATACATCAGGATGTTTCAATAGCAGATGTACACGTTTGTTTGTGGAAATCTTTATATTTGTACACACATACGTACATATATAGAATTACGTATTCTCCATATTCCGTATTACTGAGATTGCAATGGAGAAAACAATCAAATCCTGGATTTTTAGATCCCTTTGCACACACGAAGGCTAAGAGGCGAATAAGGATTCTCTATATTTACTTTATAGTCTTTACTTTAAAATATAACCTACAATAATTATTAATAAATTTATTTTGCGTAAAAATGGTCGTCCTGCACTTATTACAATTGGCCACATCGAAAACAATACTAAACTCATACTATAAAATACACAAAAATTTAATATTCCATTCAAAATAATTAAAAACAAGTTTTCTTTATACACAAACATACCTTGAATGATGAAGTTGGTAGACAAAAAAATCGGGTTAATGACTTATTTATGCCTACGTCTGAAAAGGGATCACTAAGGTCAAGTTGTGTGAGCAAGTGATTGTGTATTAGAGGGCATTACCTTCTGTTATTTATTAATAAACTATTAACGTTTAACGATCAATCACTTGCGGTCCTTTCATAGAAGCCCAAAAGCATTACAAGCTTATTATGTAATGTCTTTTTTTTTTTTTTAACGAGAGGAAAGCACCTTAAGCTCCCTGTTCGGTACCTCGGGGGAGGCCGAAAAGGGTATGTCGGGGTCACCGGCCTTTCCATGCCGGCATACCGACTAAAACCTCTCGATGGCCCCCTCTTGCGCATATTGGACGGTACGGTAAATGTAGGGCGAGCGCCCTTAATTGTTTCCCGTTGCCGCCCAGCGCTCTGTCCAAAAGAGGACTCCTCTCGGGATCGTACATCTTCTATTATGTAATGTCTAGTTTATTGTCATTTATTTTGAGATTTTCATTTATTTGCTAAATTGCTTTTAATAATAAAGATTGAAAGCTTAAAGATTATTATTGGGAATTTTGTGAGGCAAATTGGGCTTTTGAGAGTCATTCATGGTAATACAGAAATACTTCTGAGGCTTAAAATAGACAGAGGATTTGTCATTTGGTTAATTCTAGTTAATTGTACACTTATAATGTTATGGAGATTTGTTAGTTAGTTGCGGTTATAGGTACTTGTAGCATTAATTTTGTAATGTATATCTTTGCGTTTCCAAAACAGATTCTGAGATTTAGTGAGAATATTTGTAGCATTTTTTGTAATATTGCGTCAAGTCAGTTTTTAATTTTTTTTTTGGGACTGTCCTCGTGTAGCCTATTTGAAAGTATTAGTATAACTATATCTATCAGTACATGGAGTGAAAATTCGAAACCTCCCAAGTAGCCCATTAGTGGTCGTTTGCTAAGAACAGAGGCTCATGATGGGATCTGCCCTGACATTAAATAAGTACAAGAATGTATCAAGATTGGTAATCCGATTACTCGTGGTCGTAAAACGAAATGCCTTACTATTACAACATCGTAAGATTATGCTTTTTTATGAACGTGATCCCTCAAAGTTCCGCCTACGAATTGTCTCTTATTTATTTATTAAAATATATTACCCATCGTGACAAAATAGGGCCATTACACTTCAGTTGTCCGCGAAAATAATATCATACTATTCGAGCCATATTAATTGTAGGTACTGCAGTACAGTATGAGTCTGCCACTCATTTGAGCAACCTTAATTAAAAGAACTACTTTTTAGTTAACTTATTCTTAACTTAATAAGTTTTAAATGATAAATACATTTAACCCATTGGAAAATAAATATGTGGTCATTACCACGTACGTACTTCTAACCCTAAATTTTGTATCGAGATTATAACAGACTACGTGGAAATTTCCAAACATACATATCGCTGGCTCTCAATACTACGAGGTTCTATATAACTCGTAGTATTCATAAATAAATAATTCCTAAATTGTAACATAGAACCTTGTAATAGGAGCCAGCGATATGTCTCGATGCGAAAATTGAATAGTGAAATACGTCACCGGCAATTTCTTTATAGTATCCTTCATTGTTCCAGGTTAAGGAGTAGTCTACTACTCTTCGCCGTAGCGTTCGCAGCCCACACAGCCGCCCAGAAAAGCAAAACAGATGACAACTTACAATCGGTCCCGAGCGACCTGAGGCGAGTTGTAAGCGAAGCATTAGCATTGGAGCGAAGGTTTTCATTAGGAGCTAATGATGCGTAAGTAATAATTCTTCATGATAAACATTTTTTTATGCTTTTTACACATTGCGTGTAATGCCTGAGTCATTCTCTAACAGTCAACCTTAGGGTGATGCAGAGATTAAAACATTAATAGTGAAAAGAGTAAAACTGAAGAAATTTAAGCTCTAAAGAAAAATTACCGTATTAATGGTAAATGGTCAGTCCAATGATGTCCAAATGGAGTGTACATTTTCTCTAAAAGAGGAAATTAAAATTGACGCAAAGTTGTCCAACCTGGACTTTCAACTATAAAATTACCAAAAATAGTTGTTCTTTCTTGTATAGAATGCTTCAAAATTCAACTCAACGGTATTTTAGATATAAAGCACAGTATTCCTTTTAAAACTCCGAATAATCTTTAAACTTTGTATCCCTTTTTAACAAAATCATTTTGACAATATAAATTTACAAACTACCGGTAGTCATTACACAATTACCGTGTCACGCTTTTCGGCTTCTGAGGAAATACCGCCACTGGATAGTAGATAATATAATATATACCTAATATGATTATAATTAAAATTCTTGTAATAAGCGTGATATCCTCTCAGTAAGGAAAATCCTCCATATAATACGGCAATTAAGACTGCGTATAACTACGTACAAAAGTTAATATGACGTCTTTCATGTTTACCTATTAATATTAATAAAGTCGTGAATTTGTATGCGTAACTTCCGAAATCACACTGATAGAGCAATTAAATCAATTTTGTTGTCGTCTATTCTATATTGAACAGTCCTTAGGTCAACACTACTTTAGTCAACACTAGACAGAAGATCGCAACCAAGACCCTGCGATCCACAAATTTGTTGCAGGTGTCCTTAAAAAGCCTGCCGTAGATTCTGTTACCCTCGACACACGACTTGTATGATAGTGCGAGGTCAAAAATATATATGTAACTGTTAATACTCAGCCTATCGCAGTCCACTGTTGAACGTAGGCCTCCCTAACAAAGCGCCAACCATCCTGATCTCGACCAGCCCTCATCCATCATATTATTATTATTTAATATTTATTCACGGTTATTTTATTTAATATTGGCAGGCAAAACTGCACGGCAGACGAAGATGGCATCAGTACGACGCCATGTCCGCCCAGCAAGTACCGGAGCCCGAGCGGCGAATGTAACAACGTGCGACACCGACCGTGGGGCAGGCGGGGAGACGTCTTCCTCAGACTCATGCCTCCGAATTACGCTGATGGTAAGTCTTTTTACCTTATAGTTGTATGATAAAGTAACAATGAATACTCTATAGAACTGTGTAGGACGGTTCGGTCAAAATAGTGTCAACGGTCAAGAACAATTATGATTAAGTCAGTTGTGGACAAAATTATGGCGGCCTAATGCGCTTACATTAAGCCTTTAATTTGAAATGCTTGCGTGTGACCTTTATGAAGTAATATCATTTAATTTGTATAATTAAATAAAATGTAGGCAGATTTAATAGTAACATTGAAAAAAATCCCTGACTCGTGCCTTGACTGTCTGCGATTTCGAAGTTTTGGGATCGAATCCAGGGTCGGCCAAAGTGTTAATGTTTTTTTTTTTATTAGTAGTAGTATCGTGACCGAAAAACTACCGAAAAACATTTTACGAATTGTTAGTCGGTAGAAATGCACCTATGCCTACCCTTCAGGATATACAGTCGTGAAGGTGTATGAAAACAATGCTACATGATTGTGGTAGTAGGAAGTGAATTAGTAAAAATATTTTTTGTCCAGATAACAAATGAGCCATAATATTATAGTTGTAATTTAATCTACAATCAAGTCTATTAATATTAATATTACATCCTTCTTGATATTTTATACATGCATATATTTCCGTGTTTCTAATTGTTCCATCCATCATATAATCTAAATGCGTATTATTATACACTTTTTTGTTACTTGTGATTTAATTAAACTAGTGCTCCATATAGAGTTTTTTGTATCCTTGCAAATGTCGCGTGTCGTGTTATATGTTTTACTATTAGACACTACTACCTTTTGTGTTAGAATTAAAATGGTATAATATCTGTAACAAAAAGCAACACATTTTTCTGGAATAAAAAGCAACCTATGTTACCTACCAAAGTCCTATCTAAATCAGCCGAGATTCTTTTTAGTTAAGTCCAAACAAAAAAATTAATAAGAAAAACATTTTTTTTAATGGGTAACAATTAAGACTCAACCAAAGACAAAATAAAAAATTTTGTTGTATACTCGTATATACAACATTACCAAAAACTAAGCCATCATCTTTGATCGTTATAAAACATGTAATAATACGTATTAGTAAATTTGATTAATAACTCCGAGCGAAGTTTGCTCAACTGAGGACTGTAAATTATACGTATAAAGTCCACAGTGACAGGTTAAGATTAGCACGTTTGTTTGATCTATTCTTTTAATCAAACAATTGCTGATGCAATCCTACCTTTTTGGAATGTGATATCGCTTAAATCCTCTTTGTGAGTAAATATTTGAACAAAAAAACAATATTTGTTTTCAAAGTGACTCGACTTAAAAAAATTTAGTCCTCAAAATAAATACTCTTATAAAAGACATAAAAATATTTTATATATTTTTATTCATGCTCAAGTAAGCCTACGTTAAAATTTATATTCAA
This sequence comes from Cephonodes hylas, assembly GCA_030295005.1. Taxonomy (NCBI): domain Eukaryota; kingdom Metazoa; phylum Arthropoda; class Insecta; order Lepidoptera; family Sphingidae; genus Cephonodes; species Cephonodes hylas. Next base: position 6,250,657 of record AP025368.1, read on the forward strand.
TCCATACACGTTACAGACAGACGAAACATTCAAATATGTCCATTAAAAAGTTGTACCGGATTTTTAATAATAAACGTAACATGCAGTTGTAAACAAAAACTAAGGCCAGACAAAAAAACATCACAATAAATTGACTTGTATTATTAATTGCATAAGGAGGTCATTCTCAACAAGCTTAATGATTTTGATATTACATCCTTGGAGTTGGACCAAATAAAAATTAATTTCAGACGTGATTGATCCTTATACCTTCTTTTATTATTATCATTGTGTTTAAATTTTGTTACGTCAAATAGCTCGTAATTTGTCTAAGCTCTAAGCTATATAGAACGCGTTTGTCCGATTTCCTATTACGAAAAAAGATAAAATTATATATCATACTCAGAAAAACAAACCGCGAAATTACACAAAAACTCAATTTAAATTAAGAGCATCAAAAATTACGTAAGCTAAATAAAGGCGATTTATCTCCGCTATTTATACGCATTGGTCACGCATAACTTTCTTCTTAACCCCGATAAACACGAACACAATGCTTCGGTAATGGGCTCTGATTACAAACGAAAATAAATAATTGACGGATCAAGTATAATGCGAATGATTAGTCTCACCCGACATGCGGAAGTCAACTCTCAGAATACAATAGAGGTGATACGGCTAAGTGGTATTGCAATGAGATTGAGAAATAATCTTCCTAACAATCCCACATAGTCTTGACTTCACGGTGAGATGCAAATCTTTTGTTGTTGTGTAGGAATACTAGATAAATTTCGCTTACAACAGACTTGGGACTAATATTTGAAAATTTCTCTCACTCATTTTTCGTAATGTTTTATACAAAATACGCTATTTTGTCAAAACAATAACACAATTATAATGAAAATATTTTTCCGATTTCATATGAATATAATTTTACAGATGATTTTTTGTTTGTAACATGAATAATATTAACTTTTTTAGTGTTTTCCTAAAAAATACATTGTAATGTTTTATGAAATCACTGTATTGTAGTCCGCCTACCTGCACTAGGCCACCGTAGTGGACTAAGGCCTAAACCTTCTTAATGTTAGAGGAGGATCGTGCCCAGATGTGGCACCTCTATGGGCAGATGATGATACTGATGAAATTTTGATATTTAGAAATTTTATTTGAGATATTTTTTGTAATATTTTCATCCTGTTTACATACTGTAACTATAATTTATATCGTACGGCTCAAAAAGTACAATCATTTTTAAACACTACAAAGCTATTAACGATGGCTAGTATTATGTTCCTCTATCTGTTACAAGGTCAATAACCTTTTAGCTCTTAAACCCACGTTTTGTTTTATAGCTTTATAAATTATAATTGATTGTACACATACATTTGTAGTGTCAGTGAGTAATTGCTGTAGTTATTTTTCACACCAATCTTCTTTTTATTTTGGTTGTAATTGTTGTTTAAATTCGACTTTACAGAAGTTGCTAGTGAAGATTATATGTAATTAAATGTTCAAAGAATTAAACAATCTTAGACGTCATTTTATCTTGTGTGTTTGTAAAAATCTATTGAAGAAATCCAATGTTACTAAAATTCAACCATATCACATTTTTTTCCATGAATTTAATTAGTGGTCAAAAGAGCATGAAGCTGTATATTATTTTGCGTTTCGCCTGCAATACACATACTGATTCTAATAGTAGAACCAGTTATTTAAAGATTGACACAGGCATGTTCAACAATTAGCAAGGATTAAAACTTAACTAGCATTGAAAACAATCTTAGCTGCTTTTTAACAATACGACAAGATCAATCATAAAAATCAAATAATCAATTGAGTAAGATTTTCTGTACACTGCGGGTCTGAGTCATGTCAGTGGGAGCGGATATCAAAATCCTTAATCTAAATTAAAATATACGAGCATACAGAGAACTACATCAATTAACATAATATTTAAATGGCGAATGGAGATCATGTGATGCCTAATCTCTATCATCAAAGCGTTTCATAATTGGAGCAACTTCTAGTGAATATGCATAGAATTTACAAACAACATCAAAAGCAGCTCCCTTCTAAAGCAATTATTATATCTTAATTTTACAATTATATCCTCGTTTCTAATTGCATAGAACTTTTATTGCGATGAAAATTCACTAGAACAAATTATAATCAATTTTCTGTATCCTAAACATTAAACATATTTAAATTAACGAAGTTATATTCCGTTTTGCAATAAATCTTCCTGATTATTAAAAGGGGTGAGGCCTTAGTAATAGCTAGTAGCCTGTAATGGGTCGATCAATTTAATAATTCTTACAATTATTCTATGTTTGTACATTTTTTTGTTTATTATCCTAATGACTGATTACAAGAACATCTTGAACACACAACATGATACATATCATATAGGAAACTTAGCATTTGTCACTGATATAAAATAGTTGTTTTAAATGATTAATAGCTATTGCACATACAATAACCGGTATGTGTCAAAATATTCAGTTACAAAAGTTCGAGTCCGTTTATAGGACAGCGGTCGGTCATTTTCTTGTTTTTTGCTTATTCAATCTATAGTCTTGAATCTTTGTTTCAATAGGTAAATAGATATTTAAAAAAACATAATAAAACGGATTATGTATAACGCTATTTTAAAAGGTCTTAGCCTATGTTGTCATGTTCCTTTTCCTTGGGTTGCTTGTTATATAATCAGTGGGTAAAAAAATGACGATCAAAATACATCTTTATTTTTATCAACAATTCAGTCTAAGCCAAGCGAATTTCTCGTTTTCGTCCAAATTATTAGGTATTTATTTATTTTCTTTTTTCGTCACTACACTTTCGATAAAAAAATCATCAGCATTATTTTAATAAATAAACTCCTTTCTACCCTACAAACTGTACTAAATATCATTCACTTGTTTTAAATTCTTACTATCATCATTATTGTACTAATGTTATTTACAGACAATAACCCTTATTTCTCTTTCCAGGTGTATCCCAACCTCAAACAGTGCCTCGTGTGCCAGAGCCGTCACTAGCAGTCCATGCTGTAGCCCAACTAACCCAGCCTGCAGACCACGACTACGTCACAAGCATGCTGGCTGCCTGGGGACAACTCCTCATGGACGACCTTGTGGCTACTGCTAATGGGAACAAGGTAGGAACTTAAAATTAAAAGATCTCTAACATCATTCCAGAACGGATAGGAATTTAAATGTGCATTACAGCACGTTTTGACAGCTATTTAGTTGCAAACTTAAATAATTGTTCTCTCTCGTAGGCTCTTGGAATAACTAATGAGTTAACACAATGAGATAAATTTAAATAAGCGTCAGCCCCGGACCTTCATTTCTTCACACCGCCCTCACACACTTTTATCTGGAGGAACTGTCGCGCCCCCGCCAAGTCGAGCAAAAGCGGCAAGGCCGTACTATACTTTTCTCGAAGCCACTCAGGCCATTTTCGACATCTTATAACTTCTTTGTGGATAAACCTAGAAACCTGAATTTTCGGTCACCAATCAGGAATTGTTTAAACTCGGTATGATTCAAATTTAAAATAAATTTCTGTACATGTACTATTATTTATTCTGCGATCAAAGTTAAGCAAATGATGAGTTATCCTTACGTCTGTAAAGTGTGATATTTGCCGCCCTCTGACCTTGCCGCCCGGGGCACAGACCCCGGCTTGCTCCCCCCTAGATCCGGAGCTGATAAGCGTAAGAAGTGCGTTTAGGTCGTTTAATTAACCACAATGTTAATAAAAAGATACATTTATGTAATTCTGAACTTATGAGTATCTTCAAACTATCAACTAACTACATATAAGCCTTTATATAATTGAAAATATTGCTTTGCTCTTGAAATAACAGGTGTTCTGATTTTACCATAATAAAAAAATAAAATTAATGACATTGGAATACCTACTCTGTTCAAATCTGTCAGATTGAATATAGTCATATTATGAATCAACATTGATTACCAGAAGATCCTTATAAATACGGCCAAGGTTAGCACACACACGGTTTCAAAAAAGAAAACAGCTTGTAGCTTCCATTAGACTAGAGATCTCTTTAAGATAAAGGATAAAGGTTATATAACCATTTTGATAACAAATATGTTCAGATATTTATAATCCAGAATATTTATATACAGTATTGTTATTACATTTTATTTCCTTATTAAAACAGTGTATTATTTTGATGAATAATTTCTTACTTAAATTTTAGCTACGAGTACGTTCCAATAAGATAAAAATAGCGTCATCATTCGTCTATTAACGTACAGTTAAAAATATTACCTATAAGTACACCCTGTATTAAATAAAGCCCTGCATACTACAAATTATGATTAAAAATCAATAAATAACATTAAGTATACGAACATAATAAGAACATACTCCAAACATAGGCTTTTTAAAATGTTAAAGAGTTTCAACATTCAGCTCAATGAGAAATACATAACACTTTTTAATATAAAATATCTTTGCCTCCATTGAATACTTTTAATAGATATTTCTAAATCCTATGTTCTCACCTCATACCAGCTCGATAGCCATACAGCAAACACCAAATGTTTAGTCAACGCCTTGAGGATTCTCATAGCGCCACGAAGGCCGACGGATGCATGCTTTTTGTTAAGAGGAACGGATGGTGTCGCAAACGGACACGCATCAGCCGACCGTAATCATCTCGCTAATGATGCGAGCCACTTGCATTTTTTATAATAGCTCCACTTGAACTTGCCGAGACGACCTCCGAATGCAGCCACGGCGCACCTCATTATCAATGTAATGAATTTAAGTGGGCGATGAATGCTCATGAGCTTCGCGTTATTGAATGCTGAGTTCATTAAGCTGTAGGATGAGTGACGATTAATATTGTGGATTGGCTTAGATGCGAATTTGGCTTTCTACAAGTGTATCTATAGATGTTTAGAGTATAGTCTCGGTACAGAACAACGGTCTATTTAAAAAATTATGTCTAGATCTGGAGGAATATGGAAGTATGTTTTTTATTTTTTACATACGGTAAAGGTAACCGGACCATAATTTTTAAACAAAATGTGTTATATTCTTTATATAAATATATTAAACATGCCTTATTGCTCATGTCGTGCATGAAAACTTCTAGAATGTCTCTAATGTATTATTAAAAATTTTCTTATACTTATCATTTCGATAACATTGTCATCAGCTTCCCTATCACATTGAATTCACGATACATAAAAACAAACCTTTGTTCATCTTCAAGTTATTTTTATAATCTATTATCATAACCGACCGATTACAACGTCGGGTATTTTACATACATCGCATTTTATTGTGCAATTAGCGTTCCGCCAAGTATCCGTCGTTTACTACAAACATTATGTCATACAGTAGTGGCACGTAATAATCAAACAATTATTGATTGTCGAGACCGTGAGTGAGAGATTCGATACAGAAATAATCGACCTGGCCTATCACGCGACAACACGCTGTCTGCCTGTCCGTCGCATGTCTTTATATCACCGTTCATTTTGTAGACAGGTGCCCTGGTAAACTGCCTTTGAAGACAGGTAACTAACTTGTGTCCACTCAACTGCCGTCTCTAGTGTTAATTTTAGTTGATTAATAGCCATAAATGTTTAGCGACATCCGATTTTCGATTTTACGAATTGCTTTGAAACCAGTCAGAAATTTAACAACATAAAAATAAGAGTGTCCCATGGTCTCTCGGTGTAAAAGCAAGAAAATAAGGAAGAAGATTTTATTTCTTTCCAATCCATGAAAAAATTAAAAAAATATATCAATAAGTTGCAATAATTAATAAGTAACTCATTTAATTTACAATTTATACAATAATAATACTGACCGAACTAGAAATCCTGGGTCCTTTCACTCGGATGAAGTAATTTAAAAAATTCTCAGTCGTAGTGTGGGTTTCAAGTTTATGAAAAAGGCTATTTCCAAATGTAACGTACATGTTTCGCCAAACTCTTACCTATGTGCATAATAGAAGGGCAACCTACCGTCGTTTACAGGCCACATAATGTACCTAAGAATGGGACATAATTATTCGTGAATGCAAACCCAAATGGTTAGAGACGTTTGTCGCATTATCGTGAATATGAATAGTGCGGCATCTGACCTACCAAGCATGTTTGTATGTCGTTTTGCATAATGTGGCGTTCTACAAAATCCATCATTATTTAAGTTTTAGACGCAAATATTTTGTAAAATGTGGCCAAATGTCAAGACTAGGCAAAACTGAGAGATCACAACACATGCTATGTATGCGTATACAAAAAGTTCGTTTAAAATGTAAATTTTATTTAACTACCATTTTTAGACGATCGATTTTATTGCTGGAAGAGGTCATCGACTTAATAGATTTTACCATTTTCTTCATACTCAAGTCATAATATTATTAGTTTGAATCTCTAATGTTATCTTTTTATTGGATTAAATGTCAAACTTTTGTAGTACTTGGTTTTCTTACAATGTGAAGAATGTCTTATTAAATACACCACAGACGCTGACGAAATACCTGGCTACTTTCTAGTACATACCAATACTGCCCCTTATTACTACAATTTGAACATTACAAATTGCAGTGTTTATAGCACTTACGTATTCATGCGGTATTAAAAATAAATATAACTGTGTAGAAAATAAACAATTGCGAATCAAGTCGGTACTTGTCAGACATAAAATATACCAGTTTTTGAACCGCGAATTGCGTGCTGGTTAGTTTTTGTCGATCACGAGATATCATTTTTTATTATATTGAAATTGGTGGCAGGTGAGCGTGGTTTTTGTTCTCACAATGCGACGAGACACGTGACTTTTGGAAACACCTACAAACTTTTTGACGTCACGAGTAATTGGAATCCAATTATGAAAATAGATAAAGCACAATTCTAACAAACCTGTTATCTCGAATGTTTTATAACAAATACACACCCCTGTATCGCTTTTATGTATTTATCAAACAGTCGATTAAATATGCCTTCCGGAAGGTGTCAAGCTTTGAATAACCTGAAACTGCACGTCTTTTCCCATGAGTGTCACCGAAATGCCTCATAGTTTCTGACACCCACGACATAAGATTTTCTGTGAGGTCAGAACTACATATGTATGTAACTGTTGAGTGTATAATGTATACAGGGCTGGGCAAAATACATGCTTTACTTTAATTGAAATACAAAATACGAAATACAAAATACTTTTAAGTAAGGTATGGGTAAGGCTCACAAAATATGTACCTTTGCAATATTTTTCCGAGACCTAACTTTTAAGTAAAGTAATAGGTCGTTTAAAATGTTCCACAAAGTTAATTATATGTTTTATGCATACTTTAATTATTCATTTGTGTTATTAGGCCCTTGAAACAATCGGATAATGCAAATTAACAACAACAAAAAAATTCTATTTAATACCTTTTTTTTAGTTTCATAGAAAAATCAAGTGTCTCGACCCCGATTTGAAATGATTAAAGTGATTTTCTAACATGAAGATTTAAGTTTATTTGTATATTATATATAGTTACTTAAACTTTATTAATTTGTCTATGTTGCTTGTATGAAATATTACCGAAATAAAGAAAAATTAATTAAAATATTAATGTTTAAAATAATGTCCACATTTAGATTTCACGTGTGTTATAGTCAATGTGTTAACTGGTAGTATTTTGTTTTGAAGCATTAGCAACACCTTACATGTTTTTTTGTGTTGGCAACTATTCTTCCGTCAAGTGAGTAATGTCAGTGATCTATCCCACATCATAGTTTGCGCGTAAGGAGCGTTTCTGTCAGTGGATTACTGTTTCGTCGTTGGATTTCAACATTTTTCGGAAGCAATTTTTCACTGTAAGTAATTATTCAGTTTATTTGAATTTCAGACATATAAAGCAGCTATTCAAAATAAGTAATTGATGTGGTTTCTCGTTAAAATTGCATTGCATTTGTAGATGTTACTCGACTTTGACGCCATTTTTTTCACGTATGTTTGTTCAAGTGTGTTGCGTGTGTTACAAAATTGTGTTACGTAACACATGTGAAATTATAAAGCTTATTGCACATGATGACATAACAATAAAACTACATGTATTTTACCTACGTTAAGTCCTTCCTTCAAAAGCCCATGAAATGTCAGATTTACCACATCTAAGGTATTTTTTTTTGCACTCAGTATACTGTGTATCTAGTATTTTTACTTTTAGAAATAGTTCTAGTATTTTTGAATTATTTTCAGATGCCACTGACACCTGCTGAAAGGCAAAAGCTTTATCGGGAGAGGTTAAAGGAGAGAAACCCCGAAAAGTTCCTATTACAAAAAAGAAAAAATGCTGATAGAACAAGACAAAAACGAAAGAAAGTATCTGAATTGTCTTTGTCTGAGCAGGAAACTATTAGGGAGCAGTGGAGAGAGAGGAAGAAGAAATGTAAAAAAAAAATATCGTCATCTTTACCTGCTCATGATTTCGAACAAGAGAGAAATCAACATAGGAGAGCTCTTTATAGACTGCAGAAAGAAAACAATTACTTAAAAGAACAACAAGACCAGTGTAAAAAATCTATAAACAATTTAAAGAAATCTGTTTATAGGTGTGTGAAGAAAAACAATGTCTTGGTAAAACTTATCAAAGAAAAAAACAAATTAATAAATGATTTAGAAGAAGAAAGATTGAGCCTAAGAACCAGAATCGAAAGCAATTTTAAAGAAATGACCCCTTCTTCTAAGACAAATGCTTACATTGAACTAAACTTACCCCAGATCTGCCCCGAAGAAAGAAAGAGAGTGAAAAAAACATTATTCGAACATAATGTAATGACTGCAACAATTAAGCAGAATTACCAAAGTAAAGACACGAAACAAAAACAATTACTAAAAAAAATTATGAATGAAGGTGAAATATTAGATAAATATAGAATGAAAACAAAAATGGCTAGATATTTGGGGTTGAAGGGTAAAATCCGACACACATTAAATAAAAAACGATGTAGTTTAATCAAGTATCAGTTAAAGGATTTTTTCGAACGAGACGATGTTAGTAAAATGACGGCAGGTAAAAAGGAAGTAAAGACTCAAAAGAAACAAAAAAAGCAAAGAAGGTATTTACTAGGAACTCTGCGTAAACTTTATCAGAAGTATTGTCAAGAAGGTGGACACTTGTCATTCACTACATTTAAAAGATATAGACCCTTCTATGTTTTGCCACCTAAAGCAGATAAACGTGAAACGTGCGCATGCAAGAGACACGAAAATTTACAAATGAAAGCAACGCTTCTTAAATCAATTGGCCTAGTAGGAACAGCAGATCTTGACGATTTATTGGCTATTATTGTTTGCGATATAAAATCTGCTAAATGTTCTTACGGAGAGTGTGAGTTATGTAAACATAAACGTTTTGATTTTGAAGTGTGTGGCAAAAACTTAAATGATACCATATCATGGGACGAATGGAATTTAAAGCAGTATCTGAATCATCATCAGAAAATTACAAAAAAAAAGATAAAGGAAAAAAAAAGTGGTTCTATAGAAGATTTATTGGGTCTGTTTCAAGAAGAACTGCAGAATTTCAAAATCCATTCTTACAATATAATCCATCAATATAAAGAATACCGCCGCTGCATCGAAAATCTGAATGAACGCACTATAGCATTGCACATAGACTTTTCAGAGAACTATGCCTGTAAATTAAGCACAGAGATTCAAGCAATGCATTTTGGAGCATCACGACCACAGATAACTCTGCATACGGGTATTATGTACAGCATGAAAGGCAGTAAATGCTTTGCATCTATTTCCCCAAATAACGACCACGGGCCAGACTCTATTTGGGCTCATCTCTTACCAGTGTTAAAGTTAATCAGAGGGGAGTTCCCAGACGTAGATGGGTTACACTTTCATTCCGATGGTCCCACTGTCCAATATCGGCAAAAAAAAAACTTTTACTATTTTGCTAAAATTACAAAAGAGTTGGGTTTTCCTTTTTCAACTTGGAATTTTTTTGAAGCCAGTCACGGAAAGGGTGCGGCTGACGGCGTAGGTGGTGCCATAAAACGGAGACTAGATTCATTCGTCGCCTATGGTTTAGATATCACTAACGCAAAAACAGCTTATAAACTTCTTCAGAGTACTGAAACGAAAATACAGCTTTTTTATATCCCTGAAGATGCCACGCTAAACGAGTCACCAGATCTTGTACCCATACCAAATACTATGAAGTTACACCAAATAATCAATAATCCTGGCTCAGAGATCTCTGTTTCATACCGCTATCTAAGTTGCTTTTGTACAAAAAGTCGACCCGGTTTCTGTGACTGCTTTAATGTGCAATCTAAAATATTAATACGTTATACAGCTGTTAATAAAGACAAAAGGTATAAATCCATAAATGCGACTGGAAAAAAAATAACAATATTATCCGAAATAAAGAATACCGAAGAAAACAGGTCATTTTTTGATCTAACTAAATATGGCCCATTCAACGTGAGGGAAGTTGAAAATATTTCGCCAACTATTAGGAGAAAGGATTATAATAAGAAGATTCAGAAAAAGAGGAAAATAATTAACAGAAACGAAAAACCAAAAAAAAAGAAAAGAACGACAAAAGATCAGAGCAGCACAGAAGAAGATTCGTATTCATTTCATGATTCTTCTCCGAATGAATATAGCATCTCAGATGATGAAGAATTTTTCAATGAAAATTTTGATAATCGGGCAATATTGAACACGGCTGAAGAATTTGATTTTACGGAGGGGAAAGGAGATGATACAAAAAAGATAGAAGCTACGCAGGCTGGAGAATTTAATTGTAGAGAGGGGACAGGCGATAAAACTAAAGAAATTACAGAATTCGGTCCGACTGAAAAATTTACATTGCCTAAAAAATATCCAGATACTTCAACTCACGTCTTGGAGATGACTTCGAATACTGAAAGAGAAATATGGAGGCTATGTTATAAAGACTGTGTAATAGTAAGGTACTACCAAAGATGCACATGGAAATATTACGTAGGATTTGTAGAAGATGTTCGTGTTGAAGAAGGCGAAAGTTATTATACAATAGACTTTTTGAAAACAGTAAAACACCCAAAATTAAAGTTTATTACTACAAAAATTAAAGAAATAGACACAGTCACTGAAAATTCAATAGTGAAAAAAATTTACATAACTCAAAATGTCCAAAGGCCTAAAGAATACTTTTTAGCTTCTGATACTGACTCAATTTATTTTAAATAAATGGAAGTTTTTTTTTAAATATAGATACATACACACGTAGTTACTTTTTTATGTACATAGGTAGTGTGTTTTATGTTTGTTTTTGAATATCTTCGATGCTGTGTTTAAACTTGAAATATTACCAAGACATACTTATAATGCACATACACGTAGATATTTTGATTATTCTATAAAATTCCATTAGCAAGGTATATCTTTGTGATACATCTTAGGAAATTGACGTAATTTTGTTGTATTTAGAATTGAATAGCTTTCGTGTTAGTATTAAAATTTTATAAATATGATTAAATTGTTGATTCACTTTAACAACTATAACTTGAATATAAAGATTAACAATGGAATACATTCATTAGACTTTTATTTTTTACCTTATTAGAGTTCATACCTACGGCTACAATTTTCATCACAAGTGTAAACTAACCCTATAGTAAATTCCAGTGTGTTACGTATGTTACCGTGAGTTACGTATGTTACGATTTCCCTTGTGTTATGGTACAATTTTTGTGAGCCCCACCCGTATTTGAAATATAAAATACAAAATACAGTATTTTAGCTATTTGTAATTAAAATACCAAATACAAATTACAAAATACTTAATAAGTAATCTGCATGGTCTGGAAAGATGAGGAAAAAAAGATTCATCATCATCATCATCAACTTATCGAAGTCCACTGCTGGACATAGGTCAATGATTTCCAATGGCTTCCACCGGGATCGGTTGCGTTGCCCATGTCCAAATTGCCCCACTTTCAACTGCGCATCGCTTCTCATGCCCAACTTTGCGTTAAAGTCTCCCATAACAACATTGAAGTATGTTTTGGAAGTATGTATGGCTCGACGTATGTTCTCAGAGATCTCCTCTACTCCTTTATCTGGGTGTGTCGAGGTCGGCGCGTATACCTGTATGACCTTCAACGAATATCTTTTGAATGATCTGAGTATGAGGTACACTGCCTTGTTCGACACATTTTCATTGGATACGATGTTGTTAATGAGAGATCTGTGGATGAGAAATCCGACTCCTTCTCGGGACACCGGACTTCTTCTCGTTTGTCCTCAAAGTGTGTAACCATGGCCAGTCGTCGGGTGTGGTAGCCGGGGCCAACCCGGGGATTCTTAGCACCCCCTGCCCCGCCGTTACCATGGCCGCTACCGTAACCAGGAATAGTGGGGCTGCCGGGGACTGGAGGCCTGGTCCTAGTTTCACTCATTGAGAGGATTATGCCGTTTCTCGCCACTTACCACTATTGCACTCATGGTGGTTAATTGCATTTTAATATTAATGTATTTTAAAGCCTCAAGTATTTAAAATACTAATTACAAAATACCTCGGCGTCAGGTATTTGAAATACGAATTACAAATTACATTTTAAGGAAGTAATTAAAATACAAATACAAAATACGTATTTGTATTTCAATTACGTATTTTAATTACAAGTAATTAAAATACTGCCCAACCCTGAATGTATATATGAAACCAACAAAATATATTCATAAAAGAATGCACTAAGTACTATGGAACTTAATGTTAAGGAAGAAAAATTAGTCGGTTATGCCCCCATAGAACGTTTCGTAATGCTAGTGATAGCCACAAGGTGCCGCGGAAGGTTACGTGTTGGTGAAAGCGATGTGCTCGTCCGAAAAGGTAATCAATCGGTTCTACGCGCCCTTTGATCGAATAGTACGCTAATCCATACAGGTACCTTCGATGACTCAGCCGAAACATTGTATTAAATGAAGAATGGTGCTATCTATTGTGCAAAACCGGAACTATTTTCTCTGAAAGTTTAGTCGTACAATTTCTGTTACTAGAAAAGTTCAAATACGAAAGTAGCAAAGTGACTTTATTAATAAATAAAATTAATCTTGCTGAAATATTATGACGATCACGTGAAATCAATAAACTAGTGCAATCTAAAAAGTAATGGCGAAATGTATAACACTGCGAAAATATGAAACGAATTTATTTTGGCACACGATTTACTGACTTCATTTCTTGAATATCAAAATAGCGATCAATTCGTTTTTTTTCATCATCTTTATCGAACTCGTTGAGAAATAATTATGTTATCGAACATTATTTTGCGGGTCTGAATAGCAACACTCAAACTTGGTAATCTATTAATTCTGTTTCAGAGACAATCCTTAAACATTTAAATTGATATACGCTAGTATATATATAAACACATGACAAGAAGACCGTGAGTAAGATAACCGAATTGGATGATCTGGTTGTAAACTGGTAAATGTATTAATTGTTCGATTAGAATATTTATAATTTGTAAAATGTCGTAATAGAAAAAACCAATGACCACACACAATGAACACAAGACAATGGTAAATCTGATTTGATTGAATTTTAGCTTTGATAAGAACATGTGAATTTAATTATTCGCAGTCTGTAACTTGTTTATTATATTTTCATGATTTACAATTGATTCTGACTGTACAATAAAATGTTATAAAAAAATATTATCTAGCCGGCATCTGCCACTTAAAACAAACTACGTCACGAAGCCATCTCGTTTCCTCATAATTGCAGACACGCTTTCCCTAGACATGTCCAATTACAATCAGATTTAAATACCTGTGCGTATGACATAGTCACGGTAATAGTATTGCGTAATATATACTCAAGTAAGCCCATTCATGAGAATTACGTATGCTTGAGATGTACAGTGAAAGTTATTGTACCAATTACATTATTTCGTTCATTGTCCATGCATGCTGAGGATAATTCCTTAAAATTAGGCTACCGGTTTCATTGTTACGCTTCGCACGCGACAAAAGAATTCGTTGAGAGCTTTACGCATATAATATTTCCATTGTTAGGTGCGTATCATCGTCATCAACCCATGTAGGACCCACTGCTGAGTACGGGCCTCACCTGCAATTAAGAGAGTTTAATCCTCGTGGCCATGACTACGTGCATATATAAATTGTAATATGCTTATTGATTTTCTCGTTGAGCTTAAATTAGTATGTGGAATTGATATATTTTGGGTTTAATCTAGGGCCGGAAAAGCGCCATTTAATTTATTTCCTGTGGGACCCTTTAAATACTTAGAAGTTCTATACTGTTGAATAGAATGTAGAAATATTACAAGTTGATTTCTTGGGTAATGTCAACTTACATATAATTATTAAATACTTGTGTATGTTATGAAAAACAGGAAAAGCTCGTGATCACGGTGTAAATAATAAAATGTTGGAATATTTCTTCATTATATACAAGATGGGCATTAATTAGCAGTAATACTGCCATTAACATACCGTGGTACAAAGAATATATAAGTAATGAAACTCGATCATAAACACATACCTACTTAGTATGCGAACAAGTAATATATTACCACTTAGAGACATCTTCACGTACTCGTATATTATGCGTGTGCATAATGTCAACAATTAAATACTTGCATATTGTAGGGATACTACTGGTCTGCACACGACACAGACTCTTAATGAGACAAACAATTTTTATCCTATGCAGGAATGATGTAACACCACTTGACGATAACTGCAGTACCGACTGTGTAAAATATAAATTGTCTTTTTCTAGTCAGAAGGATAATTATTATATTAAAAGCCTCAATTTGAGGACAAAATTACATTACAGGATAGATCAATTTACTTTATGGTTAGACACCTATGAGAAACCTTACCAATAGAAAAAATTGTATATTCATTCGAGACAAAATTTTACATAAGGTGTGGTGGAACTTTATGTAAACGATTTAAGAAAAAAGAGGATATATTATATATTTATTTAAAAAAGGATATAAATAATAAAGCTACCCCAAAATGGGGTTTCTTTTTGTTATGGTCAAACATATTTTTTTGGCATTTTTCATATTATTATTTTTCTTGCAAAATTTTCATTGAATTAAAATTAAGTATGTACCTCAAATACATTCGTACAAGTAAATTAAGCTGTAACCAGAAATGCGAGACACAAACAGAATTATTATTATTCAATCAAATGTTAAAATTCTCTGTTTAGTAATAAGCCAACAGCTAATAGTAATAATATTAGCATTAACGTCTTCTTTTCGTGCTGTAAACATCCGGTATATATTTTTTTATGTTTTTATTAATATCTTTTTATATAAGTCCACAGTCTCTTAGACATTGTTATATTCTTGGCAATCTCACTCAAAAATAAACCTTTATTTAAATACATTTTGTTTTGTTACAGAACTGTGGTGGAGCTCAATGCGAATACACTCGGTCAGCACCAGCTAGAAACATCGATTCTTGTGGATTTGGTAAGTGGTTATATAAATTCTCTTTAAATATTCCGTCATTGGAAATACACATAAACGATATATATTGCCCTTCGGTGATAGGGCTACCAACAAAATCAATGAGAATGATAGTAACAAAAAGCACATAGAGGCTAAAAGGCCAGGTAAAAATGGCCTGTAGCATTTATCTTTAACTAAGCATTGATTCGTAATACTACATTATTAATTCTTTTTGCAGCTTAATTTTTTGAAATGTTTTAAAATCAGCGTTTTGACATCGCATAATAACTTAATTAATATGCATAATATTTCATAGAATTTATTACGTTAAGGCTTGTCATAATATGAAGGGGAGGCAATTATGGTTGTCACTAACAATATTCTTGGATGCGTTTTACGCCACTTTTTAGCTCACATTTTATACACAATATGATGAAGGCTATTTTTTAAATATTCGATAATGTCCTGAACGTGGTACATAAAAATTGTACATTGTATTAATATACAATGAGAAGTAGTCCATTACCCCATAATTCACTAAAGCTACTTCAGAATTTAATTCTAGTTTTTCTCGACAATATATATTCCCAAATACAGTCGTATTAAGTTTACACACACCATCCTTAAAAAAAAGCCTTGTCTTCACAAAGTAGGATTTTGCCAATTTGTCAACCCTGTAGCTGTGGGTCACAGACGGACATTTTACGGGAATTGTGTATGTATGTCGGCCGCAGCGTTGCACTCGACAAGGAAGCGACAGTCACTGGCGTCTGGTTCCATTCACCTCACAATTTTGTAATAATCATATATCTTTAAACAAATAGCTCATACATAGATTTAATGTTCTGGCTTTTGCAAAACTCAATTCAGAGTCACATATTTTGTTCTCCACTTTGGCTATTAACAAAGACTTTTCAAACTCATGCATTATCTACCACACTATTGATTGTCATATTAAATAATATTGCGAGTATAACCCGAGGTTGAGTCGCTATCCGCCGTAATAGCAACCACGATACATAAGGTGTAAAAACCGCCTTGCGATAGTGTTGGGTTACGACTTACGAGATCATCATAAGGCGATTTACATCGGTGTTTATCCGATTAGCGCCAATCCGGGACTGTTGTATTCTGTTAGATTTTTTGTTCTTCTTCTTCATCAACCCATATACGCCCACTGCTGAGCACGGGTCTCCTCTACCATTGAGAGGGTTTAGGCCATAGTCCACCACGCTGGCCTAGTGCGGGTTGGCGGACTACACACCTAAGAAATTCCTAAGAACTTTTAGGTGTGCAGGTTTCATCACGATGTTTTCCTTCACCGTTAAAGCAAGTGATAATTCAATTTTGAATACACACATAACTTCGAAAAGTCAGAGGTGTGTGCCTGGGGTTCGAACCTGCGACCGCCGAGATTCTCGACCGCGCGCTTAAACCTCAAGGCCATCACTGCTCACTGTTATCACTGTTTTTTTGTTAGGATCTTAATAACACAATATTTTTTTACCTTATTTTAAGTCTGTTAAAAAACCTTTGTAAAGTTATTTAGTGATACGCTTATTCATCGTACTGGTTGATAATAAAATGATACTAAAGTGTGCAGTCTAAAGGTCGGGAAGGGTTACTGTGTTTTTCAATATAATTATCAAATTCTCAGTAGCAGCAATGAGTCTAAAAACAGACCTTTGCACCTTTGGACTTTTGCACTAATCCTTTTCGGAATACAGACGAGAAGTATGTATGTATTTACATACATTTATACATTATACATATAAGGCAGTGTTTTGTCACAGCATGTAAAATTCATAATTATGATGGAGATAACATGCGGTATTCAACGCTTAGAATTTATTGCGTTTGCTGATTAATAGTTGTTTCACAATAAGTGTTAATAAATTAATCTTAAATGCAATTGATTAAATAAAATACGTATTTATCAGATGGTATATGCAATTTTGTAATATAAAAACATAACGAAGTGTATATGAAGATTGTGGGAAGTCTTGCGTCAAAGTGTATGAAACAAAGATGCGTTATGAATGACCCATTCCTATACATAACAACTAATATGACTCTTTCTGTCTTACAATATACGTAGGGAATAAAAATATTTTTTATATTAATTACATTGTTTGTAATTAAACATATTATAAAGAAAATATATGTAACACATTTTTATTTGAAAACTAGTGTAAAGTAGGATAACTTTTCTAGACTTCTTTAAAAGAACCATGGGCTTCAACAACTGTATTGTATTTATTGGAATTTAGTCTGAAAACTTAACTTTCTTTCACAGAACATCGTGAGCAGATGAACTTGGCTACCTCATTCCTGGACGGATCAGCATTATACGGCAGCTCTGAGAAAGAACTTCGCTCGCTAAGGCTTTATGACGCTGGAAAAGTGGACTTAGGATCTTGCAGAAAGTAAGTTTCGAAACTCATAGCACAAACTCTACAATTGTATGTGCGATATAGAAATCT
The DNA here is from genome assembly GCA_030295005.1 of Cephonodes hylas. Lineage (NCBI taxonomy): Eukaryota > Metazoa > Arthropoda > Insecta > Lepidoptera > Sphingidae > Cephonodes > Cephonodes hylas. The sequence goes on from AP025368.1 coordinate 6,268,598, forward strand.
AAATAGTAACATATGGGTACTTTTTTCTATTCTTCTTGGGGAAACTAATTGCTGTAATGTGTTTTTTACGATCCACTACTTTCACTCGACTGAATCTTCGCACTTAAAATAGTACATAAGGAATTTCATATCGAAGTAATGGACTAATATTAAACCTCACTCAACACTAAAATATATGTAAAAACGAATATAATAGATATTTTCTTGACTTTAATAAATAACATAAATATGTAAATTTAAACTAAATGCTAATGAATTTCATAATAAACACTTTATTTTTTAAAAAGATCGCTAATGCAATCTAAAAATGCGCGTCAGTATGAGGAAGACAAAGTTATGTCCGTTGCATCATAATGTACGGAAATATTCTCATAGAGCACAGATTGTATGATACCATTGAATGGCCGGTACTATGTGAATATTTCCCACGCCGTCTATTCACCAAAATCAATGATATTGCGATATAGTACCGAGTTAATTGACACTCATTGTCTGTTCTGCGCTTATAGATTTAATTTATGGGAAAGGAGGGCATCTGACGTGTATGATTTCCTTATTACGCGTATCAATTTCAAACATGTCTATCAAGAATTCCTATCATATTAGCTTCTTGGAGTAGTCGCAATAACTTGCACTTGCGCTTATAAGTATATAAGCGCATGTAACACTACGTAGTAACGTAGTGTTACATCGAGTAATGAAAATATTATCATTATAGATAAATTTTAATTTGCACTCGTAGTTCTTACGCATACTAATAGATGGAACTGTTAGAGAAATACCATGTTTACTGTTTTAAAGCCCAATTATTTTCTTCTCCTTACTTTTCCTATTTCTGACCCAGGTCTGCACCCGCAAACACAAATTTCAAACAGGTGTACTCTTTTGCTTAAGCTACAAAAATTTAATTAAAAAACAACTCTCAATTTAATTACAAAAAATGAAAAGAAGTCTTAAGAGTCAGCCAAAACATTGAAATTTTCAATGGCCTCTGAATCATAAAATGATCTCTGACCACAAGCGTTTTTGCGTGAATACATAACATCAGCTTTTCTACGTCACTGATGATGACATCGATTCACAGTTAACAAGAAGTCGGATGTGGTAAACTCCGCAAAAACATTACGATATTCTAAATATTCGATTAGCGAACTGTTTTTGTATTATAACGGACACGGATGTATTTGTGAATCACCGAAGTAAAAAGTTACATAGTAAACTACACTACCGCCCACATACATAGCAATGACGTGTCTAGAATTTCCTGTATTGAAGGTTGGCTCATCTTCGGAAATTCGGCAGTTTAATATTGTTTTTTTTTAAATATGATTATAAGAATATCTTTGCGATCGCGAAGGAAGAAGAATTTTAAGAATTATAACTTTACAATCATCATAACTGGTGACTTATTTATTAGACCCATATCAAAACTTACATGTTTGTACATATATAAAGTCAAAGTCAAAGTCAAATTTCCTTTATTCAAATAGACTTTCACAAGCACTTTTGAATCGTCAATATTTTATGCTATTTTTTAAAACTAGTGCCGCTTCGAAACGTGTTATCGCTGTGGAGAAGAAACGGCAAGAAACTCCCTCAGCAACACGAAATGTCATTTTTTTTTATTATTATTTTTTTTTTTTAATAAATTTAACTCATATTACAATATTAACTCATATTATAAAATATGTCAAAGGATATAAATTGTAGCAACACCTCCTCTGATCAGTTTATTTGCTCCCAGGGGTTAGGATCCTCAATATAATCTGAAATTTTATAATAAGCTTTTTTAAATAGCTTATCTTTAATTGATTTTTTGAATTTTTCCAAGGGAAGCTCCCTAATGCCCTTCGGGAGTTTGTTATAGAAGCGAATACATTGCCCCATAAAAGAGTTATTAATTTTTCGGAGACGAGTTACATGTTGTACAAGATTACATTTGTTCCTAGTGTTTTTATTATGTACATCACATATTTTCTTAAATGTATCAGGATTTTTTTGGACGTATAGAAGATTTTCATATATAAATTGACAGGTGACGGTAAGAATATTTATTTCCTTAAATTTTTCCCTAAGTGAAGCCCTGGGACGTAAATTATAAATAGCCCTAATGGCTCTTTTTTGCAAAACAAAAACGGTGTTAATGTCCGCAGCAGCTCCCCACAACATAATACCATAAGACATAAGGCTATGGAAATAGCTAAAATAAACCATTCTTGCCGTTTCCTCGTCTGTCAGACGTCTGATCTTTTTCACTGCATAAGCCGCGGAACTTAGTTTACCTGCCAATTGTTGAATGTGCGGTCCCCACTGGAGTTTTGCGTCCACCGTAATGCCCAGAAATGTGGTTGACGCAACAGGATCCAGTTCTTCACCATTAATTTGCACAGTGGTTTTTAATTGTTTAACATTGGGCATTGTGAATTTTATACATTTAGTTTTTTTTGCATTTAAAAGAAGATTATTATTACTAAACCACTGAACAACTTTACGTAGTGCATTGTTTACTTCGTCAAAATTGTCAAGACGTCTTTTAACATTAAATATTAAAGATGTATCATCCGCAAACAATACAATATCGCTTTTATTCCCTACATAGTAAGGCAAGTCATTTATGTATACTAGAAACAAAAAAGGTCCAAGAATTGAACCCTGTGGCACTCCCATGGTAACCGACGATCCTGGAGAAAGTTTCCCATTTACATCAACCCTCTGAACTCTATTATTCAAATAGGATGTCAGAAGATTGAGGGCTACATCTTTAATGCCATAATGGTGAAGTTTCCTGACAAGAATGTCATGTCTGACACAGTCAAAGGCTTTGGACAAGTCGCAGAAAACGCCAATAGCATCACGCGACTCCTCCCAAGCCCTGAACACAGTTTTTAAAAGTTCAACCCCTGCATCGATAGTTGATCTACCCTTAGTAAATCCAAACTGTTTCCGATGAAGTAAGTTATTTGTATTGAAAAATTTCAATAATTGATTGAGTATAATTTTTTCAAATAACTTACTAAGAGTTGGCAAAACAGAAACAGGTCGAAAATTCGAGGGGTCTGAGGTATCACCAGATTTAAAAAGTGGTATTACCTTACTAAGCTTCATCAAGTCAGGAAACACTCCAGATGCGACGCAACGATTGAACACAGCTGCCATGTGGGGTGCTATAATATTTATAATAGAGGATATAGAAACTACTGACATACCCCACAGATCTTTAGTCTTTTTTTTATTGATTTCTTTAAAAACCTTAAGAATATCATAATGACTAATTGCTGTAAATTCAAATGATGCGTCACATTGAGGAACATTATCTTCAAGAAGTAACACAGCAGACTTAAAAGACGACTGAAGATTTTTAGTAGTTATAATTGGAATATTGGTAAAAAAATTTTCAAACTCAGCGGCGACTTCAGTGTCTTTTGTAACAATTTCATTATTAGCTTTAATACTAAATTCTTTATGGTGTGCCATGTGTCTTCCCGATTCTGAATTGATAATATTCCAAGTGGCTTTTATTACATTTGAAGCTGATTTAATTTTATTTTTGAGATACAGAGCTTTGGCAGCAGAACAGACTTGTTTAAAAGTCTTAGAGTATAATTTCACATAGGCAATAAAAGCCGGATTTTGATTATACATTTTTTCATTATATAAATCATACAATTTATTTCGGCTTTTGAATATACCAGTAGTTGCCCATTCACTGAAAGTCAAACGATTTTTAAAATTTATTGTTTTTGATTTAAATACTTTACTATGTTCCATATTAACATAATTAAACAAGGAACTATAAAATTTGTTCGGATCTTTATAAGAGGGCAACTTAGGTAGATTTTTTTCTATATTTGTTTTAAAATAATTTAGGCGGCTAGCAGTAATAGGAATAAATGTAATAGTATTGCTTTGTACTTTACATGTATGCCAAGGTAAGGATACCAACTGGCCACAATGATCTGAATTAAAATTATTTATAACAGTTCTTTCAAGTAATGCTACATTGGTAAAAATATTGTCAAGACATGTTGCACTAGTGGCAGTGATTCTTGTTGGCTCAAAGAAGGCATTGTTCAAATTATAAGATTTAAAAAGACTTAATAGGTTTGTCGTTGCCTCAGAGTATTCAAGAATATTGACATTAAAGTCTCCACAAATAATCACTCCTTTATTTGAATTACATATTCTGTGCAAAGCATCTTCCATGATTTTCATAAATGCTGTAAGCAATGCACAAGGTGGCCTGTATACACTTAGAACAATAAACTGATCAGATTCAATACAAGCTATCTCTGTAACACGTTCAACAGAGAGACCTACTATATCCCTTCTTTCTTTAAATTGTATTAATTTATTCAAAATAATTAGGGAGCCTCCATGTATCATATTTGTTCTGTTGAAAGTGCTAGCAACATGGTGGTTATTAAAATTAAAAATAATCTGATATGACTTTAGCCAATGTTCAGTTACACACAAAATGTCAATGTTATGCGAGTTAAGAAACAGTTCTACTTCTAATTCTTTATTTTTTAATCCTTGGATATTTTGGTGTACCAAGTTGATAGCCTTTATATTATTGCCACAATTTATATTTAATTCACTAATATAGCCAGATATTTTCTCTGTTGTCTTATGATTTAATTTAAATTAACATTATTATTATCCAGATTACTATAATCTGAATTTATATCAATGTGCTCAATAGAGCATAGTCTATTAGCCAAGTTCTTGGCTGTTATTCTAAAATAATAAGATAGCACATCTGCTATCTGTCTTTTATAATACATTGTAAGATAAAATTTATCTTTTGTCCTAAAATATAAATTACTAACATATTTGTTAGTGTCAATTACATGGAATGTCTTGTTATTAAAGCACATTGTGTGCATTGTATTGTTTAACCTAAATCTATAGTTATTTTCTTCCGCTGACAAGTTTTTACTATAGGGTAATGTAAACATGATTATTTCTTTCAAATCTAGTGAACAAAGTTGTTCATAGAATGTCAATAATTTATTTTTGTTTAGATTACCCCTATTGCCAATGAATATTACTAATTTACTCTTTGAATCTAGCTTTTTGTCATTAAGTATAATTTTGGCAATTTCAGTGTACGACAAGTTGGTGATACAATTATTTAACATTTTTTGTCCCCTGTCCAAACTAACCAAGGCTCCCATGTTCTTACCTATCTCGTCGCTGTACATAATTACATTTTCACTTACTTTGCAGCTATGTTTCTGATGGTTGGAGTTATTGGTTGCTACAGTATGTTGTGGCCTGATACATAAAGAAGATTTTCTTGAATTATTGGGAGAAGGAGCATTCATAGGCTTTGGATCACTGAAGCCATTACAGCTACATGTAAAATTATGGTGCTGCAATGACTCAAAGCGATCTGCATTGTATTTACATAATTCTATCAAATCAGACAAAGCTGATGAATGCTCTTCAATCTCTTTCTGAGCATTTTCATATTTACTGGTCATAGATATTAGGGATGATTGGAGGTTTTCCAATTCTAAATTAAGGACTTGTGTGTCCGTTTCATACCTAATTCTATTTTGTTCCAGTTCATAGGCATATAAGTCAACCGTGTCACGCAAAACTATTTTATCTTTAATGTTAAAAAGAGATTTAAATTGTTGTTTATGATTTTTTAAAAGTTTCTTAGTTTTCCTTATATACCTATTTATTTTGATATATTTCTTTATTTTGTTTCCACTACCTCCAACAATTCCTACCCCACCACTTGGATGTAATGTATCATCCCCTGTTAAATCTATAGTAGTTAAGGGAGAAGCATTGGAAGCATCAGAAACAAGAGCAGAATCAGTATTCAATAACTCTGTGAATAGGCTTTGAGTTTCCTGTTCCCGAGCAGAGATTTTGGCCATTTCCAGTTGTGTAATGTTGTCTTCAGCTTCTCGAAGTTTTAGCTCCAAACTGGAGATGGTGTTTAGGGCCAATTCATACTCTTGAGAGCATCTATCAAAACCTTCCACTATGAGCCTGAGTTGATCCCGCTCTTCGGTTACCACAATTAAATCCTTATGCATTTCTGCTAATTCTTTTCTGAGTACAGTATTTTTATTAATTATTTCCAATAACTCCTTTTCGTTGTCATCCCTCTCCCTGTCAAGCAGTTCACACCTCTCCCTTGCAACCTTTAATTCTTGTAACGCCAATTGGAGTTTAGACTCCTCCTGACGGGACAAGGCTCTACGAGTCATCATTTAATTTCATTTTAATTTCATCATTAATCACAGTTTACCATTAAGTAGTTGAAAAACAAACTATCTTCCGAGTTGCAAAATGTTATATGCAAAAGATGATCATGATTGGAAAACTTATTATTATATGAATGTAATGAAAAGTATAAATTAACAGACCTATTAAGTAGTATTATCTAAATGGCCAATTACTGCAAAAAACAGTAGACAAGTCGGACAGTAGTATAGGTCAATAAATTATTTTTTTTTACATCGAAGCAAACATTGCGCCCGCGCCTTCTGTAAATGTTGCGATTCCTAGATGTCGTCACATGGATTGTATGCAAATGGGGCTTACAGCAACCTTGTGATAATTTGCGTTCTCACGTACAGATTCCAATCTTTACCATATTAGCATTGGCATTTATCGACTCCACGCCTCATATGAACAAGCCCAGAGGCGCTCTGCTTTGTATAACAGAAAAAATACTCATATAAATAGATAATTTACTGGAAGTAAATGAATTGATGATTCTTGCAATTGATGCAGGTATTTGCAATAATATTTTAAACATAGTTGAGCCCTAAAAGCTGCAATTAAACATAACTACAACCTACTTATCAATTAATTATTGAAGACGTATAAGCTGTAGATCTATTTTAATTTAATGATTTTACACCTAAAGTATTCTTTTCAATTCTAATTCTAAATTTCAATTTCACAATAAAATTTTATATTATTTCATCTATTCCAGATGCAAAGATGGAGCCCCTACAGCACCATTATACAAAGCGTTGCTTTCGGAACACAACCGTATCGCCGGCGAACTGTATGCCCTCAACCCATTCTGGGATGACACCACTCTTTTCTTAGAAACCAGGAGAGCTATGGCGGCTATCATCCAGCATATTACTTACAACGAGTTTTTGCCTGTTCTTCTTGGTGAGGTAAGAAATTTTCCTTATTCTGTCTTTAATTATTAAGATGAGAAGAAAAAAGTTTTAAAGTTGTACAAAGGAGTAGTGGTGTTATTACTGGTGTACTCATTCTTTAAAGTATTACGTAACATAGAAAAGAAATGTGTTTAGTAAACTATGTAATCATAGTAAAATATTAACAAAATTTACTTTTCGCAGGTTGGTATGGCTAAAGCCGAGTTGAAGCTGACGTCCCTTGGTTTCTGGCGAGGGTATTCGAGCGCCAACCGCGCCGGTATCTACACTGAACTCGTGGCTGTCGCCCCCATCTTCACTGCCATGATGAACGAGAAATTGGTAAATACTCTTCTTTACTTTATATTTTCGATGTAATTATTTAATTGCTACAATATTTAATTCTTATCTCAATTTAAAACATTCTAACGTCGTTTACTCTACCACGACAAACAAGATTATATAATGTCATAAAAATGAAGAAATAGAATTATTTATTTATATTTACAATAGGACTATAATAAGCTGCCAAAATTATCTTCCTTATTTAAAAACCTGCCTCATTAAAAGATCAAAACTGCTAAAACAATTCTTACAAAAACAAATGAACTTTTACAGATCAATTCAACAATCACAGTAGAACATCTAGTACACACAAGCGCCCACAAAGTATCCCGATTCCCGAACTCAGTACAATGGGATCTGTACCGTTCCCGCGACCATGGCGTGTCTCCGTACTTGAGGGCTTTGAGGCTTTGCGAACCCATGACCATGGTGAAAACCTTCGGAGACTTGGAGAAAATGGGCTTCGATAGAAAGCAACAGGAGATGATGGCTGATATGTACAGGTAAGACTAGATATTCTTTAATATCATACTACATACTAGCGGTATGTACATACTAGTGACTGTGCCCAGTTCCAATTTTGAATCCTGTGCTTATTCCACAGATTATTTTTCAAAATATAAAACGCCTGTTATATCTTTCTGAGCAATACATTTTGTTATTTCGTTTCATATCGTTTTAGGCCTTGCTCCACCTTGGCGTAATTTCACAAAAAAAGTAGCTTATGTTACTAAGGAAGTTTCCAACTATATCAAAAATCCTTAAAATCAGTCAATTACTCTTCCGTTTACTCGTTACAAACATACACTTTATACTCTTCCTCGTAATGACATTACTATAAATAATTTCTATTTTGAGAGTTGTGCTTATTTGATGGATTAAGGGATTAGTCCATAACGTTGCGAATTCTAAATACATGTTTCATAAACCAGAAGTGAAACCCAGATATACCAACCAACCTAGTGTCACTACGTACTAATTTGATTATCGAATATGCTCATAAGATATTTATCTAAAATTTATAGCATTTTCATTACCTACAGCCTCACTTTCTTAGTATCTAAGCCAATTTCGTTGTAAAATTACTATATTCATGTTATTGTAGGAACGCTGAAGATATAGAATTGATGGTTGGTGGCGCTATGGAGAAACCGGCTACTGGGGCTGTGATTGGACCTACTCTTGCCTGTGTCCTGGCTTTGCAGTTCGCTAGCCTCAAGAAAAGCGATAGGTAAGAAAGACTCTTTCATCTTATTCCATCGTACATTTTCTTGTCTTAATATTGATCCATAAACTATGCACCTTTGACTGTTCTATCATTATTAGAAAGAAAACTTTATTGTCCCTCAAAATAACATTTGTTTTATTAATTTATTATTTCCCTTTGAAATTCGAAATTCTGTTAAAGTATTTGGTTAAAATGCGTCTAGTTATTTCTAAATATCACACAATAAAATACATCGTCACACGGCAACTTTTGTATTGATTAATTTTCATAAAATTACATTGCAGGTTTTGGTACGAAAACGATATTCCACCATCGTCGTTCCTGCCCGAACAACTGGGAGCTATAAGGAAAGTGTCGCTGTCTGGTTTGCTGTGCGCCGCCGAAGAGTCCCTCATCAATATACAACCGAAAGCTTTCGTCAAAGAAGATCCCTATCTGTAAGTTAAGAAATAAAATTGTAATCTATGATAATTAATTTCTTAAAAGTCAAACAAGTGAGTCAAAACACTTGACGGTCAAAAAAGTATGATCAAATTGAATCTTTAATCAATCTGGATTCTTTTATAGCCAATTTTGTGATCGGATAATTGATAACTTTATTGACAATAACGATACATTTCAAATCATTTACTATTTTCCATAGAAATGCTGGCCAAGATTGCTCGCAACACAACCGCCTGGAATTGTCTGCGTGGAGAGATGAATCTGGAGCAAAGGCTGCTGAAAGACTGTCCCAAGACATGCTCGCTACTGCCATCGAAAAAGCTAAACAAGAAATGGCTGACAGAAAGAAACTAGAGTACATGCTCTGGGAAACTCGTAAGTAAAAATATTTAATAATTATCTGAGTACTTCATATTAAAGTTAACAACAATACCGATTATACGAGTACTCGTATGGTATTTCACAACATTAAGAATTCATTGGTTGCTTAATTTTAAGACGCATAGCAAAAGTACATGAGGATGAAGAGCATGCCCATAATGAGACAAAGATTTCGTAAAATCAAAGCAATAGTATCGTTATGACTACAAAACTAATCATTAATGTTATTTTAATTACAGAGGGTGGAGCGGATCCTAAATCGCCAGTGGGTACAGCAGCATCGTTCTCGAAGGCCAACAAATATGCATTGAAACTCGCCAATACTTCGCTGTTCTTGGAATTCGCAACCAACGAGCTCCTTAATTCAATTAACAGCGGGTAACATACTTTTAAGAATATACCGTAAATTTCATGGAACCTGAGGATATTTTTTTCGACAATATGTATCAAGTCACCCATTGTGACCGATGTTGAATGCTTTTGTTATTTATATATTAGGCACCTTTCAAAATTCTTTTTTTTTTCATATTCTTCCTATTTTATCACAAATAAAATTACAATATTATAGTTAAGTTAAGGTATCGATTTTCTAAAGTTACCGACGTCTCATCTCCAATATCTCTTTCAGGCATCGCCGCAAGCGTCAAATCTTCGACGACACCCTCGGCTTCAGTACCACAAACGACTTTGCAGACTCCCTTCAATCGGTAGACATCAGCGGTTTCCTAGGCCAGGACCAGCTCGGAGGTCCCACGATAGAACCGCAATGTGACGACACTGGATCTTGTGATGCCGACAGTCCCTTCCGTTCCTATACTGGATACTGTAACAATCTCAGAAACCCCAACTTGGGCAAGAGTTTGACTACGTTCGCCAGGTTGCTGCCTCCCGTTTATGAAGATGGTGAGTTTTGTTAACAAATAGATTGTTTTTATTAAATGCCACGTATGGATTATTAAAGTTATAAAATTGAACGCTATAAAGTCAAAAGAAGATTTTGTGACAGACCTGTTCATATTTTTATTATAAATTTTTACCAGTATACTTATTCAATGTTAATTAATGATATTTTAAATAGCCTTTAATGAATTTCCGGGACTACCGATGGAGAGATGCCGTTGCATGTATAACTTCTTGGAAGTCTTTGGGGGAGACCTAAGTCCAGCAATTGACGTGTTTGAGCTGATGACGATGCCTTCTTAGCCAATTCTTGAAAACACTTGAGCATCATTTTTCTCCCGCAGGTGTAAGTCGTCCGCGCATCAACTCGGTGACCGGCACGCCGCTGCCGTCCCCTCGCATCATCTCTACAGTGATCCACCCCGACATCTCCAACTTGCACACGCGGTACACGCTGATGGTGATGCAGTTCGCGCAGTTCCTCGACCACGAACTTACTATGACGCCTATTCATAAAGGTAATGAATAGCGTACTTTTTGAGTTAACATTCTAAAAACGTTCCACCTCACCTACAGGTGTAGCTGATACAGGTAATTTTGCACGTAAATTTTAAAAATCCTGCAAATTCTAATGATTACTACAAAATTAGCAGTAATAAGAGAGAGTTTTTCTGTATGCACCAATTTAAAAATTGTGGGAAGTCTGTCGCGATGCGTAAGCATCTAGATGTATTCTGTCACTATATCAGCCTCTTGTTGTTTTTTCTGAACTTTTGTCGTTTTGACTTTTGCATAACAACAAAATAAAAACATTTCATATTTTGAAAACTAATGGATCTAGTATACGAACTTATTGACCGAAAAAAATTGTTTCAGGTTTCCACGAGTCTATTCCTGATTGTCGGTCGTGTGATTCTCCAAGAACCGTCCATCCAGAGTGCAACCCGTTCCCAGTGCCTAGAGGAGACCACTACTACCCTGAAGTGAACGTCACGTCCGGAGAAAGGCTTTGCTTCCCCTTCATGAGAAGTTTGCCTGGACAGCAACAATTGGGTAAGTTATCCATTTGGTCGTGATTATAGTCCATCTTTGATATAAACAATCCGAAACTAATACCCCTTCGATTATTCCTAAACTACATATCCGTGCTATCGGTCAACGAGGATTGTTAAAAATAAATAAGTAAAAATGCATTTTATCTTATCACCAGGACCCAGAGAACAAGTTAATCAAAATACGGCATACATCGACGCATCAGTGATCTACGGTGAGAACCCCTGCATAGTGCGCAAGCTTCGAGGGTTCAATGGACGTCTTAATTCCACCATAAACCCGCACAATGGCAAGGACTTGTTGCCTAGGTCTGACAGTCACCCAGAGTGCAAGGCGCCTAGTGGATACTGTTTTATCGCCGGTAAGTAAATACTGTACATTGTACAATGTACCTACATTTCACTTTGTCATGACACACTTCTTTTCCCTTTCGCTGTATACACTATTCTGGTCATATTTATTACGGTTATACTCATGATATGCGTTTTTAGCTTTTAATTTATTTTTTAAAACAATACAAATAAAGATTTCTTGATCCTCTTATAATATTTATCTATCATTAGATTTCAAAAGCAATATTTTTTTTAAGTTCTTCAGAATACGCAAGTTTGTGAATAACTAATTGATATATTATAGCAGCTGGACCTCACACCCAGGATCTTTAACATAATTCGTTCTTACCTTTCATATACTTCATTAGGTGACGGCAGAGCTTCCGAGCAGCCTGGTCTCACAGCCATCCACACGATCTTCATGCGCGAGCACAACAGATTAGTGGAAGGTCTCCGCGGCGTGAACCCGCACTGGGACGCCGACCAGCTGTTCGAGAACGCGCGCCGCATCCTCGCCGGACAGTTCACGCACATCATCTACAACGAGTTCCTGCCCAGGCTGCTGTCCTGGAACGCAGTCAACCTTTACGGACTGAAGCTGCTGCCTTCAGGTATATAGACTGTTTTATGAAGAGTAGGAAAATAATGACTATTGTGATAACCAATTTTTTTGTTAATCGCTGGTTCACAGACTGACTGTATGGCTTTTCTTTTGTACACCAAGCTTAGGTATCAGGGATTTTTCTAGACATGTAACACTGTCTCCGATCGAATTGGGGTTAATGCCTAGATACTGATACTGTCGGTAAATCAAGTGGGGTTTCTAAAGATTATTGACACGTTTAAAATTACCATATCGCTATTGGATAGTTTGAAAGCTATTTTAAAAATTAAAATAAAAAATTAAAGATGATAAGAGATGTTACACTTTAAGATTTAGACCGTTTCAAATGGCAAGGTAGGCTCCTGAGATTTCCTTCATATTATTTCCCAGAATATTCCAAATACATATGTACAGGGCTTATTCTTATTCTTATTCACAGGCTATTACAAGGAGTACTCTCCGACTTGCAACCCCGCCATTGTCACGGAGTTCGCGGCCGCTGCGTTCAGAATCGGACACTCGCTGCTGAGACCACATCTGCCGCGTCTGTCGCACACCTTCCAACCGGTTGAGCCACCAATACTGCTTAGAGACGGATTCTTCAAGCCTGACCTGTTCATGACTGTAAGTAGCAAATATTCTTAGAGTAACACTGAGGAACATAAATTCTTAATTGACTTTTCATTAGTGTTGTCACTGCTTTGAAAACTTGATGTTGTTTTAAGGATATTTTATTAAATATCCAATATACAGAGCAAATATTTATTCAATAGACGATTGTATTTCACTTTGCAACTTTTGTTGCTCCAATACTTTTTCTACATCAACTTTTTTTTGTTTATCATATCAAAAATAATCATATATTTGTATTTTTTACATCATAATATATTTTATCTTTCCAGCACCCACCTCTAGTAGACGAGCTTATGCGTGGTCTCGCATCAACCCCTATGGAAACTCTCGACCAGTTCATCACCGGAGAAGTAACCAACCATCTCTTCGAGGACAGGCGCATTCCTTTCTCAGGAATCGATCTGATTGCCCTCAACATTCAAAGAGCCAGAGACCACGGCATCCCGAGCTACAACAACTACAGAGCGCTATGCAACTTAAAGAGAGCTACCACCTTCGATGATTTGGCTAGGGAGATTCCTGATGAAGTTATTGCTAGGTAAGGTTACTTGAAATAAAATATTTTTAATTAAACCTAGAATTGAAAATCAAAAGGTATAGGATTTTCTTGGTCGAAAGCAGCAAAAAACAAGGATCAAACCTAATAATAAGTAATCTAATTTTATTGAGGCTCACCTCTTACTATGTGGCAATCCCTAAAAATCCGAAATCTTTCAATCGCACAAACTTATACTGTAAAACCCACTAAGACTATTATTTGTATTATTCCAGGTTCAAGAGGATATACGCGACAGTTGACGACATCGACCTGTTCCCTGGCGGTATGAGCGAGCGCCCCCTGCAGGGAGGGCTCGTCGGCCCAACCTTCGCCTGCATTATCGCTATACAGTTCAGACAACTCAGGAAATGCGATCGCTTCTGGTAAAAATAATGCAAGATGTCCAGAATTTTAATCTTACACAGTGAATAAGTTCTTCGGTATTGATAATGTCTACCGTAGTTTATTGTAATATCATTGAAGTACAATTTTTCATGTTAGTTTACCAGCTTCGTTACTATAACAAAAAAATATTTCTTATCGAATAGTTTCGAATCATGAGTTTCGGATTATTTTTTTGTCATTAGAGGTTTTTAATGCGAGGGGAAAAACCTCGAATAAATTGTCCAAACTAATCGTGTAATAGTTAAGTTTGATGTCACATCCAACTTTTAATTCACTATGAAATTAAGAATGAATATCGCAAAAACCAAGTCTCCCGAAAATCTACCTTAAAGTAGTATTATCATTGCCAATTTTTTTTTTTTTGGATGTTTAACTATACTTTTTATCATTATCATCAGGTATGAGAACGACAATCCAGCAGCGCGGTTCACAGAACAGCAGTTGGCTGAAATACGCAAATCAACGCTCTCCAAGATCATGTGTGAGAACTTCGACATCGCCGGAGACATTCAACGAGCATCATTCGATCTGCCCAGTAATTTCTTGTGAGTACAATATTTTATTAGGTAGGGTGTAATGGTGTAATGGTGATGAATCATCATCACTGATGATTGTGATATCGTGTGCCATATTTTTTCTAGTGTTTTTTTTATTACTAATATAGATATTCATAACCACTAACACGTTCGTAAAACAGTACCTACACATAGAATTTTCACATTTATCTACCGTAACCCTACCAATGAACGTACTATAATGACATTATATTATTTTATATAGAAACCCTCGCGTGCCATGCGGTTCGCTGCCGAAACTGGACCTGTCTGCGTGGCGCGAGAGCTCTACCCAGGGCTGTCTGATCGCCGGTCGCTCCGTATCCGTCGGAGAATCCGCCTTCCCGTCGCCTTGTACCTCTTGCATCTGCACCGTTGAAGGGGTGAGTTTTATACTTTTTTTGTATTTGAATGCCAGTGTGGTGACCTAACTCTTGAGTTATAGAGAAGATTCGTATGTTACAATCAGAAGAGTTGTGATATTTTTTTGCAATGTGTACATTTGTGTGAAATGGTTACTCTCTAAGCCTAAGCCGCAAGAATTTATAGATAGAAAAGCACTGGTGTATACAATAATTATATTTAGGCATAACAAAATTTTGTATGAAATCATTACAATTGAGCTAATTAACACTGTTGTTTTGCAAATTAGCTAAAGGCCCGGAAACTGCAATAGGTTCGCTGTCTATTATATGAGCGTGTATTTATGTATCCCAGCAATAATCTTTTAATTTGTAATCAAATAAACTACTCTTAAAATAAAATTTTCGGAGGTCATGAACGCACCCCTAATTCGCTTTACATTACAGGCGCAATGTGCATCGCTGCGTATAACGGACTGCGCGCAGCTGTTGCGCGAGTGGTCGCGCGAGGCGGTGCTACGTGATGACGTATGCGCGGCGCAGTGCCCCCCCGCCACCTCCTCCCGCGGCCCCCACGCGCCCCTCTCCACTCCGCGCGCCGCTCGACCCGCCATCAACTTCAAGTTCCCAGACCTCACGCCGTTCATCGCCAAGTGATAGCTAAATGTGGAGCAAGGATTTGTCGCCACCGCTGTCTTCTACTGCGTAACCCTATCAAAGATTAGTTTGCGAGCTTAGCTATTCTTTACTAATGGCGACTCAAGAAACATTTATATTTGTCAGATCAAATAGAAATCGGCGAAGGCAGTTAGCTTACAGCCACCAACTAACACGGTAATAAACAAAGTTTTAAGTCACCAAACAAACTAAAAAATATTATGTATACTGAAAAGTATACAAATTGTCACTCTGTTATAGTATCAGGGAGCCGAAAAAAAAAGCTAAATTACCAAATCGACGAAATTAAGAATAAATAACTAAATAAGTATTAACATACAAAATTAAGCATAATATTCAGTTATTTATTTCATATGTTACGTAGTATACGGACAGTCTCATAACAAAGTCAGAAAATCGAAAGGGTGGTGCTTCTTGAAACTGACTCTTTCTCTAAGACTTGTTAAGCTTGGACCAACATTTCCGCTATTGGCGCCATTACAATAATTCGTCAACGTTTCTGAATGAACAACATATAATTATGTTACAAAGAGTAAGAGATGGCGCGATAGTTTAATTTATTCATTTATATATGAAACTTAAAAACTAGTCTAACAGGTGCGTTTTAATAAAACTAAGATCGATAGTTCGTTTTATCATCACGCACGCTGATGTAGGGCACGAAGCAAATATACGATCGCTCAAACACTGGGACATTTGGGATGTTGAATAACAACAACCTTATTAAGTATTGTTGTTATTTACATCATTGCGTAAGAGTTAAAAATGACTTACATTATTTTGATAATAATGTATTATAGGTGAAAAAAAAAACAAACAAATAAGAAACAATCTCTAATTCGCGAAAAGTGAACGTCACACAAAATGTTAATTATTAAATTTATGTGACGGACATCTTACGCCATATTGCTCAACATGTTTTGACGGCTTATTTTAATAGTTAAGTACATTTTTATTCCCCTTTCAAATAAAATCAAACCTATCTCCATTTCATGAAATAAATAAAATAGCATTGTTTCCATAAATTAGACAAATATTATAGCTCATAAATAACTCTGAAGAAGTTATTCCGCTTCTAGACACATTATTAGCATTATACAATAGTTCTATAATAATCACGAAGACATCGACACTTATGTTAACCTAATAATATCAAGTTACCATAAAAATTAGTCAACATGGAAATAAATAACAACTTTCTACCAAGAATGAAATATATTTAATAAATACCTGTATATTTCTTGTGATAGAATTTTAGATGTTTACAATTATCGTCAGGGATAGAACATATTGTTTTGAACGAACTATATAGCCAAAACACAGTATATTGGTAACAGAATTGCCAGATTTTTGCAAAATAAAAAGCACATCTACTAAATTTATTAAGGGAAAACTGCTTTAGGTTTAAGTACATAAATTATCCATTCTATGAACTAATGCGTAGCCTTCAAAAAATCTGGCAACTTTATTTATCCATTGTACTAAATAAAAATCCATATCACACAGAAATATTTTATCAAACTAAGGTTAGAGAATAAATATCGCATGAAATATGAATGTACAAAATACTTCAAATAAGATAATATATTAAGTATTTTTTTAACTTACTTATATGGAAGTGTTTCTTATTTACAATATTCCATTAACGTATGACCATCGAGTTTTGTTTAAAAGTACAATATGTAGGAAATAAGATTTTAAATTTGAGAAATTAAGTAATATATTGCTTAATCTAGACCTATTATCGACCGATATATCGACAAAGTATTTCTTGTAATTTTCGAAATTAATTTTTATAACGACATTACGTAAAATTTATAATTTTGGCATGAATTGATTTGTAAGCATAGCAGCCATCTTAAGCTTTAATTTGTCGACAATTTATTTAAGACGAGCTAAAATACTGTTCATTCGTCTGCAAAACATCTAAATGACAGTATTACCCGTTCATACCATACCAGTGTTACCATTAACAGAGGATTTAATGATAATGAATTTGTAATATTATAATTAGTTTTCTACGAATATGCACACTGCCTAGTTATTCTAGGGAAAAGTAGCTTTTGTAAATTATTTTGTATAATATTGGCGTAATTAATTATATGAATAGTTTTAATTATATTTTTGTAAGTTCTATAAAATAAACATAATGTGAATCTCATTCAATAACAAAAGGTCAATACATATAATGATTTTTTTGTTTATATCGTTGTTTTATTTTACAAATGTAGGTGCACTCCATCCGGACAGAATTAAACTATTAAAACAAACACATAAATAACATTAATCAATGTTAAAAGAATACAAAATATATTTCAATGTTAAAAACAACATCGAGTTTATTGACTTACGATTACTTTATGACCAGTCGTAAAAAAAATAATAAAATCCATAAAATATTTACAAATCACTTTATTTGTTGCATATCAAGTCTATTTAGTTCCTTTTTTTACAATAAATACATTACGTTTGAGTATAAAAACCAGTGTTGCAAAAAACTAAACAACACAAACACAGTTTTTAAAAGTTTCGAATACTTAAAGTCTTGATTTGTTCAGGCGAAACCCTCGTAATTTCTTTTTGCACATAGCCTGATGGCAACTAAACTCCACATACGCGATAATTACACGCGAACATTTTCAATTGCACTCTCACTGCTGCCTGCTCGTGTCCTGGAAAAATAATAAAGATAAAAAATTGTTTTTTTTAGTGATGTCAAATTAGACATTAGAATTAAATTTTACGGTTAGACTGAATGGTCGTTTCGGACAACAATTATTATCATTTAAAAAGAAAACTAATAATATATGAGCCATTCAATTCATTCACTATTTCACAGGCTTTTAAGGCAAAAAACATTTTTTTTTAGGCTTTTAACTAAACTTAATCGATTAGTCTATGTATTGAGGAAAAACAGCTGGGTGGAAAACCGGAGCAACTACTTAGTGGTGATAAAGACGACCTGGGGTGTTTTAGCTGTAAACATCCTATATACCCCCTCTATTTCGTTATGAGAGAGTTATATGAGGCACGTTTTATTGGTCTCCTTAAAATTTATTATTTTTGACAACAATTTTCCAACATTGCGACAACTTTAGCGACGATATATACATATAAACCTCCTCACCGAAATCGATGACCCTAACTACAATCTTCGTTCGGTTTTAAAAACCCGTCGCAAGTTGACCAGTAGTTGGACTTGGGTATTATAGGTATATGTATAGGTATATGTATAGGTGTTAAAAAAGACAAAAATATACCTGTTGTGTGTACTGGAGGGGTCAGTTGGCAGCGACCTCCTTGAACCCGTTGGCGAGCGGCGCGTGCTCGGTGCGGCGCCACAGGCCGTACACGCGGCCCGGCACGCCCTGCCACAGCCGCACCGTGCCGTCCTCCGAGCCCGTCGCGAACAGCTCCCCGTCCGGCGACCACCGCACGCAGTGCACCGGACCGAAGTGCCCCTTGTTGCACTCTGGAAACATCGATCGATCGATTAGTATCTATGTCGATAGTATATCGATTAGTATCGATTGTTGATGCATCGATATTTTTATGTTTTGTAATAGTTTTTTCCTTTTTGGAATTTTAGTTTGTTTTTTACTAATTTATATAGTAAACAAATATTGCAATTAAAAATAATTTCATTTTATTTATTTTAAATAATGTTCTAGTCTTCAACAAACACACACTTCAAACTTCGATTAGGGTATTTTTATACTAACTTATGAAACTGGATTTCCTTTGTCATGCAACAACTAATTAAATTTAGATGATGATCATCGATACAATTCACATGTTTCATATAATATGAATATCGATATTTATCGAGAATGAAATCCCTAACTTAGGCCACACCAAAAGTCTCGCCAACATAAAAATTCAAATAATCCATACTGACCAAGTTCAGTGCCGGTATTATAGTCGAACTTGTAGACCTTGAGGTCCTCTCCGCCGCAGACGAAGGTGGCGCGCGAGGGCGCCAGCGACGCCGAGTAGCACTTGGTGGGCACCGGGAACTCGCGCATCTTGCGCATCGTGTCCGACGAGTAGAACGACACGTTCGTGCCTGAAAGGTTATAGTAATGCATCTTAGTTACTGAGAAACATTTTAAAAGGATGGAGAAGTGGGGATGTGCTGCCCTCACACTTCACAGTACGCCCAGGTACCCTTATCATCCCTGTTAGTTGCCTCTTACGATAGGCAACAGACCTCTAGTAAAATCCCCTGATCTCGCGATAAAATTCTTAAGGCTCCGATATTGAGATAAATTAAATTCTTTGCTTCTTTAACAGCCATCTTCCCAGTTACGTACTTTTGTTTACCTCTTTTCTCATACACTTTCATTTTGTCTATAAGAATTTTCTTAGATATTGAATTAACTAATCCAAGAAAGATATGGAGGTTAACTAAGTATTACATGTTAACTGCTACTAATATTAGAATATGACTTGCCTAACAGTGGTGTATAGGACAGTATAGACCTTTAAGAGAAGGGTAACGAATACCCTTTTGATTTAAAGAAAATATATGTTATTCAGACTCGCATAGGCTGTAAATCTTTCAACCTCTCAGTACAGCAAAGGGAATTTGTACAAATAAATTAAGTAAATGAAAAACCTTGTGCATTACACTAAAATAAATCCGAGTAGCGTTGGTGTGTTGCGTGGGCGTAACCCTGTTAATGAAACGGTGGCATGAATGAAATGACTAATCACATTAAGTACTTACCGTGCGCCACGGTCAATATGGCGCCGTCCCGCGACAACTCCAAACTGTTCGGGATTGTCGCGAACTCAACTTTTTGGACTTCCTGAAAACAATCACAATGGAATAGTTAAGGGTAATCTTTTTTTTTTAAAACGCCAGGATTAAATTACAAATAGTATGCAACTTTGCAAACATATTCTAGGATTATTTACGTTATCTGACCACGAGTTTTTGTTTATGGTACAGTATAAATATTTTCAGGAGTTTCAGAGTTGGAGTGGCATAGGGCCGGCCACATGGCGCGGAGAACTGATGGCCGATGGGGCCAAAAAGTTCTCGAGTGGAGGCCACGAACGGGAAAGCGCAGCGTGGGACGTCCCCCAACAAGGTGGTCCGATGACCTTGTCAAGGTCGCGGGACGTCGCTGGCTGCAGGAGGCTTCCGACCGTTCCCGGTGGAAGTCATTGGGGGAGGCCTATGTCCAGCAGTGGACGAATATTGGCTGTTGATGATGATGTTGATGATAAATATTTTCCCTTTTTTATTGAATATAAAAATAATACAATTCAAACAAGTACAATGCTTAAAACTAGGAAAATAATATTTTTTATATATTATTGATAGAATCTCTTGCACACTCCAAAAATGTTTGGTTTCTAGTTTTTGTGTTCAGAATATCATTATATCTCGATGTGAATGAAGGGAATATACTATTGGGTGTATTGATAAATAACTTACACGGGCTGATACCAGAACCCGCCATTCATTAGAGGGTTCCTATGGGGAAGTGTAATGTACCACATCGCTAACTTACAATTATACTATCGCCAAATGGGGAAATATGTAAACTTCCACTCACCAAAGAAACGCTTAACTGTAGTAATATTTCATTAGAATGAATTTGCATTATTACACCTCTTGCCTATTAATTATATACATTTAAAATTAACTTTAAATTTGTTATGCTTAAAAATGCGGAAATATTTAACACCAAAATGGTTTTAATGTATAGGCGGAACAAATTTATTCTCTTTTTTATGGCCTCAAGAGCAAATTAAAAACATATTAACGTGACTATGTTTGTTTAAAAACCGTTTTTTTTTCGGATACCTATAAAAATCGTTACCTATGAAATTCTACCAGCACATATTATTGTATAAAATAGTACGGTATAAAGAACACATAAGATTTTCAAAGTAGTTCATTAAGATATTTCTCATCATATTTAGTCTAATTTCATCGCGCTTCATGAGGCTGATAGTAATTGTGACGATGATTTTTTCTTGCTTTGTGTGGAAAAACGCAAAGCAGCCAAGTCATACAACATTTTAGCTTTATCAGATGTTGGGATAGCGACAATTTATGCTCATATCAGCAACATTATTTCTTCTTTTACGATGCATTTTGAAATTAAGATGTCTTAATAAAGCCATTACCTGTCCACTGTTCCGATCCCAGACCCTCATGGTGAGGTCGTCGCTGACGCTCACGATCCGAGAGTTGTGCAGGAACACGGCGTGTCTGATGCTGTTCGTGTGTGCACTAATTCTCTCCACAGCTGCAAACAAATTACATATTAATATTAGTTAACATTTTCCTAAATAAATTGGACTTAAGACTTGGTGGGCTTTAAAAAGTCCTGGGTTCTGGTTCTGGTTCCTGGGTTTCCTGGGAAAAATCTCTGTAACAGCATGGGGTCTAGAATTGTCCCGGAAAACGCCAATGGGCTTGCGTTGCTGTGTCTTATTCGTAGGACGAAAACACAATTTCTTATGGGACTAAGACGAGAGTTTATACATGAAACGAAATCTGCAGGTTCATTTAATTCACAGGAAAAATGTTTGATGCATAAATGTTGTTTTCTGGTTTGGGTGTTTGTGAAACCTAAGACCTGTTGTTCTACAAAAGAAATTAAAATAAACATCATCATCATATGAATTTGAGCAATCATCATCAATCATTCGTATAATTCCGACCAAGTGTACATAGCGTAGTTTATAGTAGTAACAAAATAAGGTTACATAAAGTAGGCGTACTCACGTCCAGCTTCAGGCTTGTTCAGGTCAAACACCCGTATTCGTTTCTCGTTGCTGGCGGTGAGGAGCATCGTATCATCAGAGTTGAAATTCACACTCTTCACTATGTGCGCGTGGTCGAACGTGTGTACCACTTCACCGAATCTCGCGTCCCACAGTTTAGCTGTAACGAGAGAAATAAGAATCTGTATACATTTGTATACATATGATAGGATGAATCTTGACGGATACTCAAGACGTCAATGGTTGGCGATTATCTTGATCAGTTTACGACAAAAGTTTAAAAAAAAGGATCCGATCCGACCATATTCGACAGTGTGTGTTCTAGGATCAACGGCGGAACGCGCAGTATAGGGTGAACGCTGAAGCTCAACGAATCTAAAGGAACGTAATTTGTCATGATCTTGCAATGAATGCAAGTTCATAAAAAAAGATTCCATCAAGCAGAATTATTGGTTTTTCTAATAGAAAACTGATATAGCCAGTTCAGTTTAAAAAATTGTATAAAAATGGCAGTCTGCTTGCGATCTTTAAGTGGGATTTCAAACGAAGCTGACCAATACGAGACGACCACGCTCATGCGAGAGTTTATCCTGCCTACGCTTTCGGGGTTGCAGACGTAAGTGGGTGGATGTGCGCAAACATCACGCGTCTATATCGATTGGGTTGCACTGTATCTCTAGCAACAAAAGGAATGATAATGTTAGTATGGTTATTGCGAATATTTTAAAATAGTATAATAAGAAACTAACTAATAATAAACATGTCATTGTTTCTGTACCAATCAGGCACAATCCCATAACAATTATGACATGTTCATTTTCTTACGTACGCTAGTTACCTAGTTTAATCATGCTTAAAAAAATAAGAAAAAAGATTTATTGTTTCGCCGAGTGCCTAATTACCGTGCAAAAAAATATAATGGTCGCCAGAAACCGTCACCACGAGGCAATCATAGACAATTACCATTTCTTACAATAAACCTCGTAAATAATAGCAAAAGCAACGTACCTTGCTTGTTATTGGAGAACTACTTTTCCCTCTCATTCAATAATGCGTAATGGAATTAAAACTTGTTAATTAAATTATGTTAATGAACTTATTGAACTTTTTACAAGCAGTGCTGTGCTCAATCTGTGTTCGATCGTGATAATTTAAAATTGGATTGAATAATTACAAATTATACCTTTACCTACCACTAAAATAAAAGAAAAACGCAAAAAAATAGACGGTCTCATTTCGATTTTAGAACTAGAGCCATATTCTGTTATCAGTCAGCCACGCCTTGGTAAAGAGACAATAACATTTTAGCCTAATTAGTTGATTGGGTAGATTTTTTGATATGCAAATACTACTCGTAACATAAATACTTTCGCTGTCGCGACTATCATATCTTTATCTAGTTGTTTTAATGCATACATTACAAAATACGCAAACAATTTATTTAACGTTAGTGAGAACAAAAACAAAAAACAACTGTTATGTCCCCAGGCTATAAAAACACATTACCTAAAGTCATAAAAAACGGACTGATTTATATTTCACTTATGTTTTAATAAAAATAAACTTGACTGCTCTTTAAAGCCTATTTATGAAATGTAGGTTACGGTGAAAGTTAATAAGTATGTCGTAGTTAGATAAGTATGCCATAGGATTATTTTTATATTAATGAAGAATGGTCATGTTAGGACTTCTTGGTGTTTTATCTCGTTAACATGATACATGACTTAAAACATTTCGGCATCAGTTTCAAAAATCATGTTTTAAGAGAATTCTTCATATTCATGGAACCGTTTTTCAGCGATAAAAATATCTGTGCAACATACTTAAATAATATGGAAAGGGTTACGTTTGATGAGGACAGAGACGAGTGATCATTTTTCTTTAAATTACGCGTGTCCAGGAAGTCAGCAGGTCCTCCGTTTATACAGCGCCATATATATATTTGTCTCACAAAAATTGACAAGCACTCTCGCTTACGCCTAATTTACTAATAATAGATAAATTATATCTATCAAACCTTACAATTTCCACCAAAAGTAAGATTTAGGTAAAGCCGTTATAGAATCAGCATATGAATGTTCATTAATGAATAGTCTGTCATAACTATTTAGACTTTTGTGAGATTGAGAAATCACTATTTGGCAATTTATGTGAACCACTCACGATTGACACATTACATTCAAAATTTATGTGTCCTGCAAACTGAAGGCTCCGGCTTCGATTCTCGGATCGAGTTTTCCCGACTCTAACGCTTTTGTGTTACCTGAGGTTTTCATTTTCAAATTGCTCCAAAACGGCAATATTCTCACCCCCGATTGCATGGGAAAAAAATATTATAAGCAAAATGTGGGTGGAGAAAATCACCTCCATCTACCCCGGATAAACTAGGGGAGAGAGCGTGCGTGTATGGGTGTGTGTATGTAATATATCTAAGGTCCAGCGCTGTTAGAAGCGCCTACGTAAAGAATATCGTTCGACATCGCTCGGCTTTTACTTATACGTCACCTAGTGCCCTTGGTTTTGCATCATAGCTAATGCTAACAGACGTCACAAAACTGATGACTCGTAAGAAATCCGCTGTCAATGTTTCATTCTTAGATCTTAATTTTGGTGCACCACAGCTATTTCTATATTTTTAAACATTTTTTTTATATGAAACAAATTATTCTCCATGTACCACACTGTTCTGACAGAATATGTGAAGGAACTGATTTCAACAAGATTTCTATGTGGCTTGACCCAATTCAAAGTATCCCTTCCCAAGATTATGTTATTAAATAAATAACAAGTTATCAAAATAAGATATTAACATAGAATATAGATAATAGACTGACATACACTGGACTCTAATATTACTGACAGCAATAGCCTATAAGGAAAAAAACACCTACTGTGTGTGGTTTTAGCCACCAAACTTATTTCAAGGACCTAGTAGCATTGGTTCTGAACTTAATGTAGACTTGAATTACAATTTGACCATTACATCTGTTTTAATGTTTTAAAACAACTAAACATGATAAAAATGTTTAATATAAAACTATTAAAATATACCTGAAAAATCGGCTGCTCCGCTTGCAGCAAGATTTGCATTTTGTGTCAAAGCCACCCCCCAGACAGCTCCTTTGTGACCCTCAAATGTTCCAATCCAATCACCAGTCTCACCTTGTCGCAACATAGGCTTGCCATCTAAAAAGGAAATCATTGTATGTAATACTGGTCTAACAAAAGAGTTCATTATGAAATCCTATAAGACTCCTTATATGGCATGACTTGACATGTCCCAGTAAAATTAATATACATGTCTTATCATTAAGCTTCATTACAGGGTCAGCATAGTGAATGAAATTAAAAATCAACAAAGGCTTATTGTTTTTTATGGATTATTTAAATTTATGATTTTAAAACCAATAATTTTGTTGAAAGAACAGAGACAAGAAAAGCATTAAAAAATATTACATCCACTTAAAAACAATAATAATGAAAGCTCTAATTACATAGTTAATTTTTGAAGACAACATATTTAATTTGTATTGATTAATACAAAAATAAAGCATTAACCTAAATTTCAGCCTACAGTAACTTAATCTTGATATTTATTTTCATTAATAATATAAAGAAACATCATACCACATTTTATACATATCAGCTATCATTATATTGTTTATATAACTGATTTTCATTTGATACTTCAAGTAATTCTAAACAACTATTTTTCCTCCTTTAAAACTTATTTATTAAATAATTCTACTGATTATTCACTCATATGGTCCTATTGTGAAACAACATGTAATTTTAATACTGTAAATGTATGTATGTAGAAATGATGGTATCTAAGTCAATTATGACTATGCAAAAGAAAGGCCTGGTTCTTGTAACAACAATGATTATCATCAGTTCAATTATAGTTGTAAAAGCAAAAATCTTCCAATCAGAATTTAAATCTTAAATGTTCCAAATAAAGAGTGTACTTTCTACATTCACTAAAAAGTGCAAAGCCTGAAGTATTACTTAATAATAATTATATATTAACAACATTCAATCTGTACAACACAAATTTGTGTGAAAGTTGATGTTAAATTAAATTTTATAACATAGCTATGTAGTATAAACATTGTATAGACATGACATGACTTAAAGTCTAAACATATTTGTAACAATTCTGAGATATCATAATCATAATATTGATAATATGATATTATTGAATGTTGAAATGTAACAACTATGTTCAAATCTATGTGTAAATGTGAGTACACAATACAAGGAAGAACAATTATCTGTTATTAAATCATTTTCCTTAAGGTTTAACATGATGAAAGTAAATCTGTAACATGTTCCTGCTTGCTGTATCACAGTCATTAATGTCAAGAACATCAAACCTTGGCCTGATACAAGGTGACCTAGAATGGGGGAAATGTCAACAAGCAATATAGGAATATTTTTTTCTGAGCCTACAACATTTTCATACATGAACAAAGGCGTGGAACTTGTATGACATGTACCGGCTACGTGAATAAAAAGCACGACACAAACCCCAAGGCAAACTGCCGCCGAGGAAACATACGAGCGGATACTCAAGGTGCTTCCTGCATGTCCGGAAAGAGAAGGTCACAACATGCATAGAATGCACGCCGGCTGAACGCTCAGCCCCACACAAACAAGAAAAGTGAAGGCCTCGGCAACACATCGCGACTCACAACATCTGTCATACCAATACACATCCCATGCATCAAAACACACTTGTTAAACTTCCAATTGCATCTAGGTCAAGGTAAAAGGGCACCCCGAAAGCAAAACAGTACCAAAAACTCACCTTTACAAGCAGATATCAAATAATATCCATCTTTTGTAACGTCACTAAAATCCAAATGCACAACTGGTCTAGTATGGCCACCGCATGTGAGAGGAACTTGTTTGAATGTTGTCATTTTGTTTAATTAATTTTGATTTATTGTACTTTTGTAAAATAAAACTAAAATATCTTTGTTTAACTAAAATTAACCTAATGAGTCTGATCGTACTGAATGTTGACAATCGACTGACGGGAAAATGCATTCCAGTATTGCTACACATTATGAGCTTTAAATTACCAACTCGAATATTATTAAATCATAAAAACATGAAATAGCTGTTGCAGATAGTTGAAGACATAACAATTACCCTTTTTAGTAATACTGGATCTTAAATCTGTCTGTTTTCATTTGTTTTTAATGCAAACTCTTTTAATAAGTACTACTTTAATTATATATCTCTTTACAGAAAATATAATGGTATTCATAAATTAGTACTACATCATAAAATTTTAATAAACTTATCGAGTAACTTCAATTTAGACGATAGGTACATTTTTTATTTCCGAATATGTATTGTAGTCGATAAGATGACATTATATAACAGGCCACTAGGCTATTAGAAAAATATTCAAAATTCGTTTTACAGATCTCATTACTAAAATAGAGACAATTAAAGATATTAGTAAGAATTTAGAGTCCAGAATCCAGATGGAACATGCTGTATCTGCCATAATTTTTATTTCTGGTCTATTTTCAATTGTGTATTCTCTTTAGCACTCTGTGGTAGATTGTCAAAAAAATCATTCGGTCTGTGTCGTGACGTAAACTGACGTGTCCATTATCGACTATCGTCATATTTTGTTGTGGTGGCATTTCAAGAAACTTTTCTATTATTTATTATTAATTAACACAAAAAAATGGATTTCTTTTCATCCATACCGACTCATATTGATTACGTGGGGCAGGCAAAAGCAGAAAAACTCTACAGAGCTATAATTACCCTGTTTAGCATAGTCGGTTTTGTGTGGGGTTATATTGTACAGCAGTTCTCACAGTCTGTCTATATTCTTGGTGCTGGATTTTTGCTTGCTGCAGTATTGACTGTCCCTCCATGGCCCATGTATCGTCGCAACCCTCTAATCTGGCAGACCCCAAGGAATACCGAAGAGAAATCATCAGGCAAGAAAGGAAAAAAGTGAATGCATTTAGTGGTTTATCTTATTCCAATTGTATCTCACGGCATTATTCTCAAATTAAATAGCTTATAAGTTTGCATTCGTTTTATTGATTACCAGTAATCATTATTATAACATAGACATTGAGTTAAAATACATTGTATATTAGATAAAGTATACAATTTCATAATAAATCCAAATATCTTTATAAGACAATAAATTTCCATCAAATTCGAAAGATCTAGGCCTATTACCTAACTAAATGAATTCAGATTAATAAAGCTGCTCATTATTGCAACACAATCATACTTAATTTTTAAAACTAAAAATAAAATATTCTATAACTTAAAAAAATCATTTAAGCTTTCATATATTGAGGCAAATAAACATTCCTATTTGTACATATTGATACATCTAGTTTTATTTCATGTAGTAGTTAAGATAATTAATATTTAAGAGACAATTTAATACACCCGATTAATCATTCAGACTATTGTTACACAACATACAAAGCTAATAAGTATGGGTACATATCATTTCGTAAAATTTAGCCCTTTGAACTAAAACATACAAATGAGTATTACAATCTACAATGATGTTCATTATATGACATGTTATAATACCCATCAAAATTTAATGTCAATGTTTTTCAATGCACATGATCTTATGTGGCACTTGTAACTTATCTCCTAAATCTTTGGTTATACATTGTCTTACATGTAAATGCATTTGGAGTACTACTACATTTTATTTCTAGGTTTAAATAATGTTTACATAATCTCATAAAGAGAATAATATAGTTAAAATACTAAAAGTGACTATAGTCTTATCAATCACATTCCGTATCAGCTCATTCTTTTTCTCATACCAACTACAGTCTCAAACTGTTACTTAAATTTAATAAAAAATAGAGATTACGAAATATATACACCTTTGTTATTTAAAACCATTGAAGTTCTCATTTCAAGTGCATTATAAAGAGCATAAAAAAATACACAACCAAATCATGTTATCTTTATAGCAACATTAGAAATAAAAATATTTGATATGAATTTAAGTATCAGATGCAGTGTTAATGGTTGTATTAAAATTCTACCCCATTTAGGTATTTTCCGCAAAGCTAAACTTTTCCTTCAGTTTCTTTATCTTATTCATCAAGCCACTTTCTTCTGGTGGTTCAGTTTCATTAGACTGGTTAGGATCAGTAGCTGGTTTCGCGCCGCTTGTAGAGGGTTCATCTGCAGATAATCCAGTTGACATTTCACCTTTTTCTTTTTCCTTTTGTTCAAGGTCATTTTTATTCGCTGCCTCTGTTTTCTTTTTTCCGAGATTAGTTTTCTTCTCTGCAGTTTTAATTTTATTTTCTTGTGGTGAAGCCGTTGTCCCTTCTGGTGTAGTTGTCGCGCCTTCTTGTGTTGTTGTTGTTCCTTCTGATGGAGTTGTCTCCTGTTCTGATATCATGGGTCGCCCTTCTGGTGATGACACACTCTCATTCGTTTGATTAGCTAACACAAACCAACCAAAGAAGTGCCCCTCATCAGTTCTATCAAATAGTTGCTGACCAGTAATTATTATGACCATCACTGTAATCCCTTGGCTGACAAGATATAATGAAGTTGGTCCCAAAGACAATACAAGTAACCCAATGAAATTGGCCAGATGACTCACCACACTGTAGTTCCTAAAACAACAAAAATAACCATGTGTTAAAATACTTTTCTTTTTATTGACAAAGCCTCCTCGAAAAAAATACATACAAATTTATATACAAGAAATAAGAAAGTAAAAAAGTTTCTTTAAGTGCTCCATTTTAATTCAATCTATCCTAAGTAAAATTTTTCGCTTGTAGTAATTGTTTTAGTATACTTACAAGTTCCTCCTTGGTCCAGCGATTTGCCACAAGTATATGGAACAAATAGACATCACTGCGCCCATGAAATAGGAAGTGTCGAATGTCAGCACACGGTCCTCACTGAAAACATAACCAATATATATTATTTACATTATACTATATGAAATTTTTAAACAATAACGAAAAAGTTAAATTCTATATCTTTGGTTGAGTTTCACCCATTGAACCCACAACATAGTATTCTTATAAAAACTCACTTGAAATTCCTGGCCCAAGTTATCAAAGCGGGGATGTTAAGCGCGGCAACGGTTACATACAGCAGAAACATCATCATGTGGAAGTTCAAATTGTCCAACTGTTCGTTCAATTGTTCGTTGGCTTGTTCAATGGTTTCCTGAGGGTTTTCTTCAGTTGAATCTTGTCGTCGATTACTATCACGTCGTTGAACCGGCTGTTGAGGTCCACCAGTACCTTGGCGCCTGGACCTTCTGAATTTATAGAGGAAGTATCCAGCACACTTCAACAGGAGATTGTTGAAGAAATCCTCAAGATATTCCTCGTACATTTTCGAGAGCTAAAAGTATGAATTGATCTTTTTAAATAGCCTTAGATAAATTGTGGAACTAATCGGCTATAATAATATGATTTTTCTAAAGACATAATTATTTTTAGCTACAATTTTCTATGTATGAATGTAATCAATCAGCTTCATAATTGTAGCATTTACTCAAAGAAGAAGCATGTGGTGGGCTCGAAAAACTAATTTTATTGCTTTATTACAATATGTTTCCAGTGACATTCTTAGCGTGATAAATATCTTAACTGACTCATAATGAAATACAAGCGAATTTTTAAAATAATATGAGCTTTAAAACCTATAATTTTCGAAATTTACCATGAAAGCGTAAAAAGCGGCACCGGCGACTAACGAAGCAGCTCCACATGACAAACGCGCTCCAAAAAACAGACCAATGCTCACTACCAAAGGTACTTTCTGCAAACCTGACGCGAGACCTTCGGCGATACTGCCGTCGCCCCACCACACCAGTCTAGAAAGGAATAAGATTGTTCTCACAATCATGAAAGAAATGGAACAATCTAGATTTGGCAGACACCAGTAAAATAGGTATTTTGACTCGTGGTCTCGCAGCGCAAGAATATGCCCTGCGACCTAGACGTCTGGTGTCGACTAATGTTATTGGGTTTTCCTATTAGGAAATTCTCAATACCAACACGGAGTCTGGAATTCTGACCAAAAAAAACAGCAATAGACTCGCATTTTCAGTTGTAGAGGTGACTTGTGCCGAGTCGTAAAAGTTATATAGGCTTATGATGATAAAAATCTAATAATTACACACTAAGTTTACCACTAAGTGTCTTTGATGTATAGTTCCCCAAACCGTACTAGTCCAGCGTGGTGGAATAAGGCCTAAACTCCCTAATGGTAGAGAAGGCTGATGACGTAGAAGTTTACCAAAATCTAACATTAACAAGCATAAATACACTTCACTTTTAGTACAATAACACACATACCTACGCATACATTCCCCGAAGGGGTTGGCAGAGATGCATTTCTGCACCCACATTTCGCCAGGTATGTATCAGTCTCACGTAATAGGGGGCGAGCCTATTGCCATTTTTCGGGCACATTTCCAGACTCCATGCTGCTACTGAGAATTTCCTAATGGTAAAACCCAATAACACTTTGCCCGACCCGGGAATCGAACCCAGTACCTCTAGATCGCACGGCACATACTTGTACCGCGAGACGACGAGGCAGTCAGTTTCTTACAATAATGCATACCTAAAGAAGAATCTGTGCGTAATCTGCGAAGAGAACATGAAGATGGCTTGCGTGGCGGCGGAGGCGACGTACAAGAAGCTGATGGCCGCCAGCACAGTGGGGAACACGCCGGCCGACAGTACAAATTGTAGGTGAAGCTCGCGGTTGCTCCAACCGGCGGTGATAAACATCGGGCTCCAGAGCGCTAGGTATCTGTAAGGAAAATAGAAAGAAAAAATCAATCTGACGTGCATGCATGACGAGGATAATGTCAGTGGAGGAAGCGAAAGAGGTGTGTTTGGGCCGTCGCATTTGGCGCTCTATAGTCTTTGCCTACCCTAACGGAAGACAGTGAGTTTATGTTTGTATGTATGTAGAAAAATCACATAAGACATACAATTAAAACCTTTCTAAAAGTCAACTATCGATACACATTTAAATAAGAATTAAGAGACGCATAGACGTCTTGATATTAGCTTGATTTCCTACGGCTTGTGTGCTTGAACTAAATAGAGGAAATAAGAAAAAAACATTTTCTAAACTATATGTTATGGTATAATAAATTAACTAGATTTTACAATAAAAACTTTCACTCTGATTTTTCTGTCATTTTTCATACATGTATAATAAACAATGTTGCTTTTTTACATGTCACAATTTATCTTTAATTGCCTATTCACAAAACGACTCATAATTCCAATACTCACGTGAACAGAATTGTGATGCCGGTGACGATTCCGTAACACACTTGCGGGTCGAGCATCGAACTGACTAACGAGAGCAAGGCGGCCCGCACCGTCGGCCACGTACCAGTTTCGCTGAACTTCTCGAAACTTCGCGCCACGACCAATAATAGTAGCCCGCCCATGTAGGGAATCAGTACTGGGATGTAATGGCGGACTAATTGAGCCATACGTTGGTACCATGAGAGAGACATGCTGGAATAATAAATAGGTGGTATTATGTATCCTTTTGTATGGGACATCAGCCTGTATCGTGGTCTCTCGGCATTCATATGCTCGGTCACGGGTTCGATTCTCCGGTCAGACAGTGTTCTTGGGTTTTCCCAGCACCGTTACAGGTAATTGCGTTTTAAGTTCCAAGTATTAGGGGGTGAATTACAGCTTTTAAGACACATTATTATACTTGGAATTAAATTTGAGAATTTCCTATAATCGAACCGAGCCCTCCAGATCACACGAGCTATTGAACAATGAAGCATATTTTGAAAATATTTAGTTTCGTCATATTCATTGCAGCTTATGAGCTTAAACTTATACATAACAAGGGTTAACAATGTACCTTACCTTATAGAAAACGTGCACTGGGGATCCAAAAGTACATTTATTTTCACGAATTTCTCTTCATAGTCTTTAAGAGGTTTGCTTTTAACTAGTCGGATTTTCATCGGAGGTGAGTCGGCATGCCTAAAAAAATATCTAAAATTCATTACGGTCCTTCGACACAGATTTTTTTGGATTATGATCGGGAAAGGTTTTTGAAATTATATATTTTTTATTTTCCAAACCAAATCATTTTTAATTACTGCAATATACCTAGATAACAGTTTTTTTAAATTTTAAACTTCATGTAAGTTGGACTGGAGACATTGCTTTATAAGCGAGTAAGAGTGAAAACTCTTAGAAAACTTAACAACAGTATTATTGAAATAAGGCATAATAATTAAGAATTCATCAACCACCATATTGAAATTCATAATATTGGAAGTTAACTTACGTGAAATAATGGTAGTATTCGTAGTTCTCTGCCCAAGGGACATACATTTCCGCCGATACATGATATTGTGTGGCCTTGCAATCCGAAGTCGGTTCAATATGGAGATAGTAAGCTTGCTGTACATTTGTTATTTGCGGTAAGATGATTTCATAGTACAAGCTGTCGCGTTCCGTGCGGGTTATTATGTCAGTCCTTCCTAGAAGCGTCCACCCTATATGGAAAACCTTTTGACGAGAATCCAGATCGTTTATGTCGACATTTAGTATCACCTGAAAATTAAAGTTCAATTAGCCGAGAAATCTCCAAAAAAAGACGGACAGCGGTCGAGAATGTCGGCGGCACGGGTTAAAACCCACACACAAATGTCTAACTTTTCGAACTTACGTGTGTATTCGTTATTAATTATAACGTAAGTATTTAAATAGTAAAGGAAAACATCGTAAGAAAACATGGACATCTAAAATTTCTTAAGATTTTTTAGGAGTACAGTCCGCCAACCCTCAATAAGCCAGCCAGCGTGATGGACTAAGGCCAAAACCCTCCGCATCATATAAAAAGTCCGTGCCTACCAGTAGGACGTATATAGGCTGATAATAATAGATCTACTTACAGGTTTCCGAGTTGGCGATACTTTTACCACGACGTGTGTCCATTCACGGAACCGCTGCATGAGATTATGCAAATGGATCGTTGCTACTTTACGCTTTCCGAACTTCGGGGCAGCGCCTGTCCACCTACTAAGTTCAGTTAACGGGGTGGCCTCAGAACTGAAAAGGAATTTATGGTGAACAACCAGAAAAAAATATAGAGCAACGCTAAGACTGATCTGGATAAATCACCTATTAAGCTGTTATATTCGCGTGATATTTTGAAATATTTTCAAAAGATTATAAGTTCACACTTCTTCTTCTGTTCTCCTCTTCCCTAATAGGTATCCCGTATTATTAACATATAATAACATTAAATTATAAATATTATAAGACAGAAAGGACCTATGGAGTCTCTAAGTGGAGGATTGGCGGGAG
The DNA here is from genome assembly GCA_030295005.1 of Cephonodes hylas. NCBI lineage: Eukaryota > Metazoa > Arthropoda > Insecta > Lepidoptera > Sphingidae > Cephonodes > Cephonodes hylas. The sequence continues at coordinate 6,303,306 of AP025368.1, forward strand.
ACGGCACAGGACGGATATTAATATAGAACCTTATTTTCGGAGTCAAGGCGGAAGTAAGTAAGTATTAATAATAAAACATACACTAAGTCTTACTCATAGGTGCGTGGAATCCTTCAATAAATTACGATAACCTAAGGCTTAGTTGCAAACAATGATTATGATACCCAAGGACGAAAGATATAAATGAATGCATAGTATAAACGCTGATGTCATATCTTATATAAATATATTTAGCTGTTTCACGATGACAATTATAAATGAGTAATTATTATCGCACCTTGCCAAATTCACCAGAGCATTACGTCAGTATTTGTCCTATCCGTATTAATATTTCTAAAAACGAAAGATGCTGTCAGTATATCCGAACAACCATAATTAATTCATGTCGTAACTATTATTAAATATTTTTTTTTTTTCTTTTATCTACAACTAAATTATTTAATGTCATATAAATACCTTCAGTGTTTTTATGACGTCAGTGTTATCAGCCTTACAGAAATATTAATTATGCAGAACATCTTTTTAAAGAGAAAATGCCACATGCACACATTGTGTATTCTGCTAACCTGTGAATGTCACAACTCTACGAGAAGACCTGTCTATGGAAAACTATAATAATAAATGCACAGATAGCCACATACATAATTCTGACCCCGCACTAAAATACCACACTAGTGTCGTAACTACTACAACATTTTCGGACTTAAAAATACCAAGTCCCAAAAAAAAATATTTGTAATACGTAAACGCAAAACTACGTCTCGATGGGGGGTTCGAACCCCCAGCCTCTTGTTTCACAAGCTGGTGTCGAGACAACCGCGCCACAGGGCTTTCACATATAAGCTGAATTAGATTAGAAAGGATGTAAACAGTATTTTGTATCAGACGGTGTGCTCGCCGCTAGTCTGTCACCTGTTCATTCTACTATCACAATTCACAACACGACAAATAGTAAAATTCCACACAAAAATAGAATGGTTCTATTTATTGTTACACATTTATAAAAGCCTTGATACCTACAACCCGAATTACTTAGAATCAGCTACGTCAAAAAGATGACATTCTAATCATAAGTCCGGCACGCTTTTTTCTAGCTTTATTCAACTATTTTATCGAAACAAACGAACATATGAACTAACTTACCAATATCTGTAGGTGCTCGTAACTTCACGAGCGCTGCATCCGAAAACCCAATCAGTATCGCTCACGTTGACAGCTTCGATGGCGACGAATCGATTTAGCGGGAACGAAATAAGCCGTATCATCAAGTATGTCATCCTAAAAAAATTAGAATATTTCTGTTATAATTAAGAATTAGGTTTAGAAATCGCAAAGCAGACATCAAGTATAGGGAGAAATTAGTAGTTCTTCCGTGTCATGCAAGTTAGTAAAAAACATTCAAAACCATAAGTTAATTTAAAAATATGGGTTTGCTATTTCAATACAGAACTCGTAGTTAAACCTCGTTAATATAATGACACAGACAAAGCAATAAGTACTACCCCATGCTTTTCTCCCCATGCTACCAAAGTACCCTAAGCTTTATAAGTTAATTCATACTTATTTAAACATAATACACCCAAGTTCATATATACAATCCTGACGTCACAGTAATATATTTAAATTGTGGACAGCAGAAACTCCGAAATACTTTTCGGTGTTACAAACTTCCAAACCTAAGAAAAATATTCGTTGACTACACATATTTTTGCCAGTTGATGTAATCTCTATGTACATTATTATGGCATGATAAAAGAACATTACTATTCTCATTACAATTAGCAGCTGCACTAACGAATCATCGAATTAAATAACAAACGCAAGCATGAAGTTTACCGAAAAAAATAAAAAAAAACCATTTTGACAGGGTTGAAGGTCACGCGGCACCAATATGCGGCATATGATTCAGAGGTCTGGGGTTCGATTTTCAAGTCAAGATGGGCTTTTCCATTAGAGTATTCGCAATTAAAGTATGAAGTCTGATAATGCACCCGATAAGCGATAAAATGGTTGCTGTCCAATCTATGAGACTTAAAATATTTTGCGCAAAGGGCTTCACGGTCGTGAGTGTATATATCTCATTTTTATTTATATTCAAGTTAATAATTCATACAGAATTTCGTATCTCACACGTAATATTCTTGGATGTTTGCCAGGTGTAGCGTTATTTTGTACAAACGCAACATAAATTTGGTAATGACCTCGTAGTATGACATAAAACGAAGGAAACCAAAAAGGTAGTTATCACGATGATTACTCGAATACTCGAATGATATGAAGAAACTTGGGATCAGGGGCCAAGTGTACAGAATAACACATAGCGGGCTGTTTAGATGAATTTATATCCTCAGCTATTAGAAATTGATTAAAAAACAAATTATACTTAGGTAGACTTAAAATTTCGTGTCCCTCTTAGGAAACTAGTAGTCTGAAAATCAAACCCAAAACCTCTTTATTCTTCGTATGTATTAGTCAAACCCCTAAATAACTGTCATTCAAATGAAACGTCAACCCAAATCGCAGCAAATGCAAATCCTCCTCCTGAAATCTGTGGCTGTCAAAAGAAAACATGAGCTTACTTGTCGATCTCGGGCCGGGAGATTTGGTACAACCTCCTATTGTCTTCGTACCAAAATGCATCTGCAGTCATGTTGGCATTCGCATGCGCTGTGCGGGGATTCATGATCATCGATCGATTGCTCTAAAATACAGGCGTATGTTGTAGTACCATGCATATACAGCACGCTCAAACAGCCGCGTTGTAAACATTTCATCGGCGATAGTAGTATACCGCATAGCAAGAGTTAGTACCGCGTGATATACTACATCGCTTACTAAATATTTCGCGCTAATTATGCTTATTTACTTTAAAAAAATCATATCAAAAACTGAAAACCTATGATTCTACGCAATTAATTAATATATTTTATCATCTTTTTTTTTTTCAAAAGAAAGGCACTAATTATCCCGAGGTACCGTCAAGAACGATAGAAATTAATAGTAAAGTTACATCGCAGCTATTTGAGAGAGCTTTATGATTATAACAATAATACGAGAAAGTGAGTGATTCAACTGAATGTTTTATGAAACAATACATACATTTAAAAAATCCCTTAAATCGGATTATTCAGTGATTTTCAGAATTGGTTTTAGTGTTATCTATTTTAATCTATGCAAACTAGATAAAGAAAACTTACGGTACCTACTCATTTATACTATACATAATAACTAAATGGAATAGATGAAATAAAAGAGTGACTACAAAACTGCCGTTATTATTGCTTGTAATTATTACTTTATCTAATATTTTGATATGGGCTCATTTTTGACTTTTTAGGTTATATGTGTAATAACATGTCCTAATTGTTCCAATTAACGAAGAGTAAGCATAGCAAAAAATGATTTAATTAGGTTATACTTTCATCAAGATATGTATAACAGAAAAAATATACTTAACAGTAACTTGATCTAAAGTAATTAGACTATCAATAACGATTTCAGTACATTATAGTAGATAGATTGCGAGCCGGAAATGTAATGATATCTAAACTCCTAATCAAATTATTTCAGGACATGCAATATTTCGCATATTCACATGACTCATATACCTCCTCTAAAACCGTGCAATTGCTTACCTTTGTTCCTATACTAGCAAACTATTATAATTCGCGCGAGAGCTATCTAGCAGCTGATCAATTTTAATTGGCTATTGAATTCTATTAACTTGCTATGCAAATGTATGAATAGACATTAGAGGAAACTCACCTTGAAGTACATGTTAGCTTTCGACTTGATTAATTCCATGTTTTCGTTTACTTGTTGCGTGTCTCGGTCCACGATGGAGAAGAGGAATCTGTTAATCGCCATGACGACTTGCTTACACCATACGATGCCGACGTGATCGGGAGAAACCCACACACCCGGGATTGCCGTAGTCTAAAAATTTCGACAATTTTTTACGCACGGCTTGCAAAGTTATCGCACATTGGAAATGTTGCACCATATTGCATAACTAATGTAATTTCCATTATTCGAAAACTAATGTGACAAACGTTTATTTAAAGTAATTCACTGTTACAAAAAGCTGTCCTGTTAAGAGTATTTAAAAAAATAAAATGAGGAAATCTCCAATACTAATTTTTAATAGCTAATTAATCCCTGCGTAAAAGCATCTAGAGCTCGAAATCAAAAGCTTGAAAAGAAAATTCTAGTAAAATCAAATCAACTTGTTGAAAATACGGGAAAATTTATTTTTAACTCATAATAAGGGCTAAGGCATATCCTTATTTTTGTATCTTGTTTGAAGCAATACAGAAGTGAGAACGCAATTTAATTGAGACGATTTGGCAAGCATAGATACATATGTTACAAATCATTACGCTGAATAAATATTACTAATCCCTGAATTAATTGTTTGACCATTGATTATGATAAGATAAAATGCATACTCAGTTTTCTCGCAGAACCAGAACGCGATTTTCGATCTAGTAAACCCATTTCGAATAAAGTGTCATTGGATATTTCCATATAGAAATTTCCAGTGATAGCACCAAGTCCGAAAATGACATAGATAAACGATGTGGAAATTGACATACAACGAGCGAAGCTTGGGTACAGAATTGCACTTATGCCTACACTTATGAGAATGTAGTCGTCAGCGGCATTATTTAGAATAGTTCCGATTGTTGTATTTAGGCTAAAAGCCCATGCCATTACTAACACACATAGGAGTGGTTAATCTATGACGGAAGAACTTCTGTGCGTGGCTTATCAGCGAAAATACACTCATATCCCAACGCCAAAAAGCGTTGTAATCAGTTATTAACCTCTGCCTATCGAATAGATAAATAATCGTGTTCAATAACATACTATTAAAATTAATAGTTTAGTATTTAATGCCGATGATATTCTTTATAGAGAATACTTCATCAACCCATATACGTCCACTGCTGAGCACGGGTCTCCTCTACCATTGAGAGGGTTTAGGCCATAGTCCACCACGCTGGCCTAGTGCGGGTTGGCGGACTACACACCTAAGAAATTCCTAAAAACTCGTAGGTGTGCAGGTTTCATCACGATGTTTTCCTTCACCGTTAAAGCAAGTGATAATTCAATGTGAATACACACAATAGAAAATACTTGGAATGTTGTTTTTTAAAAAAAGGTTATCTTAATATTTTTTTCCGAGAAATATTTTATTTTAAGGGGTACTGAGAATTCAATACCTGCCGGAGTTCTGAGTTTGTTATCATTGGTGATAAATAACAAGGGCAATTGGATATTAAAATTATAAGCGCAGTTCCCATGGTAACTAATATAACAATTTACGAAAAATAATCTGTTTAACGTTATTTTGGATGCATGGTAAATAATAATTATTTACCAATTTTTTTCGACATATATATTTTTTTATCTTTTTATTATAAATATGCCTTGATGATGTTACCTGCTGCATACTAAATAAATGCGAAAACTACTGTTTTATTAATTTGGCCAGTTTTAATAATAAAATTGTTAGTGAGTTGTGACCACATATTGATAGCTAGTTTTAAATGTCTGCATAATAATAAAACGTGTGTAGAATTCCAGGTCAGCTCGTATAAATATTACTTGCCATCAGCCCGACATTTAAAGTATTCGTGTTTTGAAGCATCCAATGCCAATTTCAGTTAATTAGTTTGTGAAAAAAAACAGTTGATTTCGAACAATTGTAACCAGTGTAATACTAATAATTATAATTGAAGAGAAATTTTGAAAATTCGAAAAAGTAGAACTACTTATGATAGTACGTACTCGAAGTGTTGAGTATTTTACAAATACCACGGCGATAACGATGGCGATAAATCTAAAGAATTGAGCCTTTGTCGGTTATATGAAAATTTAAATATTATGTAATTATGTGTGTCGTGATTAAATATTATGTGTGACTTGCTTAATGTACTATAAGCTTATGTCAATATATCAAATTGTTCAGACGGCACTAATGAGTGTCTCACGAATTGAATATTAATTCTGTACATATTAGGTACGTCTTAAACGTATATAGAACTTAAGTGACAAAACTGACCTTGAAAAATCGACCTTCAATAAAATGCAAATCGTGACAAGAAAACTCGTTAGACTATTTAAGCAAAGCGCCTTTTGAATACAAAATTAAGTATCTATTGCCAAAGATTAACACACCATTATGTTTCTCACCAGAAATGCACCTCTACCTATCCATTCGGAGAATACAGGGGTGATGGCTTTATTTAATTTTAGGATTTCCTACTAACTTAGAAGAAGTTACTAACTCCAATTGTAACAGTAATAGGGTGGCTATTACTGTTACAATTCCAAAGATTTTTGACTAAACATAACTTTTACTAAATATTTTTATTAAGTTACTTACCGCTGCATTGATGTAGCTGTCGTTGTCTAAAGTCAGTCCTGATGGCACCAAAACGTCTCTATACCCACCAGCGAAGCTCAGCAGCATCTTATTATCCTTCCTGTGTTCATCCTTACGTATATTTTCATCCCATTCAGCGTCCATTGTCAAGTAAAAACTATTCATTTTGAGGTCAAAATTGATAACCGGCGCAACCAATGGTGAGGCTAAAGCAATCGCGATTTTCGTCGCGTATACTGTGTCGTGACGGGATAGCAAACGCTTCGCAATTACTCCTCCCTAAAATATATTTGAAACTTAATAATGTTATTTAAATATTCACAACAAAGCTTTGCAAACAACTGGTTCTTATTATTTCATATAAAAACCATCTAAAACTTAGGCTTATATTGTTTTACGAGTAGGAAATATATTTAATCTTATTATATCTTACTTCTAAATGAAGAATGTAGAAGTGTGGCTATTATCCTCCCGCCAAAATTAACTTGACGTTAGCGCAGAATATTTTACAAAACCTTTTCTTTGTACTACGATTAGTTGTCATCTCTTTTAAAAAATGTTGTTCTTTTATATCCCGCTCTAATCTTTAATTTTCATTCTGCTTTATCATACATTATTATTTTCTATATATAATATTATATTTATATACTCAATTTAATCTTAAAGCAAAGGATATATCTTTGTAGACATTCATTTTCCATTAATTCTTTGAAGACCAATAAACAATGTAAATGCGAGCGCACTACGTAGATTGCTAAATAATTGAATAGAGTTGCAGGGATAGGAAGAGGTAGGGGACCTATGACCTTTAGTGATAAATCAATACTTCAGCGCCGGCTACACAAAGGCTAGACCTGCGCGAAATAGGGGAGTGCAACAGCCAATCTAGAAAGCAGATTTCACTCGACAGCTTTCATTTGATAAATTTTAATCAAGTTAATATTCATTTTAAATAGCTGATTTTGTGTCAGCTTCTCGTTTAGGTTTGGCATATTAGAAAGAAATAATGCTAATAATATTGCTTGAACTGATTTCGTGTTATTGTTATGAGTTTGTAGGGGCAATTTTCAAACGTGAAATAAATACAGCCATAAACACCTATTTGAACGTCAAGTTTATAATTGTTGATAGTGAGGTCATTTCGTTCTCATTTACGGAAAAGACGCTTTCATTAAATAACGATTAAGAGCTTAAAGGCTATTTTTCGAATTTTTCTCAGGCAAACCGGGGTTTGGGCTTTTATGGAAGTACCGCCACAAACTGGACTATACAGTCTACATGTAACAATGCAACTCTTGTTTACGAGGACCATTATGAGTATAACCAAAATTAACATCGTATATTGGAGCTCGGCAAGTCAAAGCGGGACTAAATAGTCATCACTTTCTTCCCTAAAAAAGAGGGACATAAAAATGTTTAAAACACTCGACACTAACAAATATTAAGTCATACTGTTACCTAATAATTTAATACATATTAATATTTTAGTGTAAAAAGTACCGCAATGTCGATGAAATTGCAAGAGTAAGTACTGAAAACTTAATGTGGTTTTTGTTTACACTGTTCCAATGTAAAATTAAATAAATCCTACACCCGATTCCTTGCTAGCTGAATGACACCTAATCCGCTGTTTTGAAAACTGCTCGTGTACAACAAATCTGACTATCTTTATAATGTTGTCAATACACATGAAAATAGAATACATAGATAGCGCGGAAAGTTTAACGTAATGTGGTCCTATAGTAATAAACACTGCGTTATTTGGATAAATTGTGACCCTCGTGTGAAATACCTAGAAAAATATTTAATGCCAATTTTAGTCTATCGAGCGTTTATTTTACTTTTTTACACATAGGTACATACATACATTAGCAATTACACGTTACTTACCATAGAATGTCCAATCAATATAACCGAAGTAGGTACTGATTTTGTGTATTTATTCTCGTGGTACAAGCTCAGTATTCTGTATATCGAAGCAGCAGCAAAATCAGCTTGTCTATCCAAAACTCCTCCGTACAGTGCGGATATTTCTTCATTGAAGCTTACTAGTAAATAAATCATAATATTAAAAAATATATATTAGTATTAAAATCTCCGAAAATAATATAACTATACAATCGATATCTAGATCTTTCCACGATCAGTGAATTCCCAGTGTAAAGCGGACAGTATTGATAGTCAATTGTTTTTTTATCAGTATACGCTCGACAAATTAACTGCGACCCGTTGTTCTGCTAATTAAATTTAATTTCATATCAATCCGAGACGATTAATTCATAAGAATTCCAATCTGTACAAAATTACTATTATGGAGAATAAGTTATTCAAGCTTGCGTAGAAGATAGAATTGTTTTAAGATCGAATTTTGATAAGAACGTTTAAAGTTAATTCGATGGCGTGCGGCAGTAATTAAAATTAAGATTATTATAAAACAAAGATTAAAAATAAAACAATATCAAAAAGTTGTTTTTGATTGTTCTTGAAAGGAAAGCTTTTAGTAACTTCAACAAATTAAATTTTACTTCAATACAGAATTGTCGTAATGCAGTAGCAGTTTCTATCTATTCAAATTCAATATAGAACGCATTGAAAACAAAAAAAATCAGCTACATATTAACTTTTATCTTTAGAGTGTGATACAGGTATGTAAAGTTTGATCTTGAAACTCCACTCGTAAATCATTGACGAAGCGTAATAGAGCGAGGAAGCGGCCACGAGCGGCACATTTAGACATTGTCAATATATCGGATTCGGATCCTTTAGAAAGTATTTAAGCATATTTTTCCATTTCGTATACAATTTACAATATCGATGACTATTCCTATTTAAAAGTTATAATGTATGTTTTATACTTTTACATACAAATAGCTCAACAGAGGTTGCAGACTTCTCATGTCCTGGGCGGAGAATACCCACGTTACGACACTGAAAAGTCAGCCACAATGGATGTGAACGATGAAAGCCGTTGTAAGAGAAGGAGTTTCGATAAAACGGACTATATTCAATACTCGAGCCGAGTGGTTTTTGAAAACTGTATTTTTTCGTCAATTTTCTACGACGCAATACAACTACTGCGATGGAACTGCTTGTGCTACAATTTAAATTCGTCTAAAAGGAAAAGAAGACAGGCATTTCGGAGTAAACGAGTGCTTCTTTGTTTCCTAATATTATATGGGAATGATTTGAAGTTCGTTCTAGTAGTAGCTCTAGGACGCGACGGGAGTAAAACAATTACATGAGCAGCTTGTTTTCTGGGTAAATTCTATAAAATAGTACTCAAGGCTAGATATGCCTCTCGAAACATAAAACCACTCGAAAAGTGATTAAAAATAATAGTAATAGTTATAATTGAGACTTCATCTAAATAAGGAAATAAACAGAAAGCCTTTATTACACAGAAATTAATTAAATACATTGACAGCAGAATTTGAGTATTACAAACTGACTTCAAATTTATTACTCCATTTTTTGGACCGAAATTAAAATTAATGTAAGGAAACTGTAAGAAAACCGAAAACTATAAATAGTGATGTTATTTATTAATATTGCTTGGTTAAAATTGTCTGAAATATTTTCTTGATTATTAGAGAGGTGATTTTCCCAAATATGATGTACCTAGATTTATTCTCCTAATACAGTTTAACAGTGAATTCAATCCACCATTAACATCCATATGTATAAATTTTGATCCTTTAGCAAGGCTTGAAAAGGAAATAATCCTACTATTATTATAAAGGCGAAAGTTTGTATGTATGGATGTTTGTTACTCTTTCACGTAAAAACTACTGAATGGATTTTAATGAAACTTTACCACAATATAGCTTATACATCAGAATAACACATAGGATACTTTTTATCCCAGAAAATATAGTATTCCCGTGGGAATGGGTATTTCTGAATCTACCAAAGTGATTTGAATGAAATTTGGTATAGAGAGAGGTAGAGCTCACAGAATTAACATGGGATAGTTTTTATCCCGGAAAATTAGGTATTCCCGTGGGAATGGGTATTTCTGGATCTACCAAATCGATTTGAATGATTTTTGGTATAGAGGTAGGTAGGGCTCACAGAATTAACATGGGATAATTTTATCCTGGAAAATGTAATCCCGTGGGAGAAACATGTTATAAATGCAAAAATTTCTGCACTTAACCCTAAAGTCTACGCGGACGGAGTCGCGGGCAAAAGCTAGTACAATATAAAGGAGCGAAAAGAGAATTGGTTATTAACTATTTCAGTTACAATGTCAATCTAAGATAAAAGCTATAGATGTAACAACAGTCACTTACTTGTGAAGAAGTCAAAGTGAAAATTTGTTCCACTTGAGATAGCCTTTCGCAGAGCTACAGATGCCAAGGATCGAGCCTGCATGTGACTACCAGAATTGCCAGGTAGGAACAGGACGGGGACCCCATCAAACCTGTTTTATAATTCTTATGTTAGATTTAACATTTATTTACATATTTATTAAATAGATTCAAAGCTATACAATGTTGATGCGTGAAATATATATCATGTTTTGCTCAAAGTAGATTGTAGGATGGAGTGCAAAATTTATTGGGCAATTCATCCCATGCCTTGTTAATGTGTTATGGTGTGAATAGTTGGAAAGAGAAAGCATAAAAAGGGTTAAGAATTAGAGAATTTGCGGAATAATGAACAAGAATTACAAGGGATAGAAGATGTTCCTGTGTGACTTAGTATCTGCTTTAGTGAACCAGTGTTGGACGACAAGAAATAATCACAACTTTCTCCTGATAGACAACAAAATTGTGTTGAGCTTGTCTAAAATACAATGAAGCAATCTACCCTTTGTGCGAGTTGGTAGCAGGTTGGATTGCAATACCAAGTAATGGCAAGGAATGGCTATAAAGTTTTAAGCTATTATTTTGTCTTAGTGCAGGAATCAAACCTACAATCCCTTTGGGGTCTAGTATTTAGCCTTCTTCTTTTTGTTGTTGCAATGAGGCTGCTGCGTTATGGCTAGTAAAATTACATTTACATTTGTAATTTCAAAGGTGATAAAAGCGCAAAAGCCCAAGGTAGTTGCAATCTCAATCAGTTCAAAATATGGAATATGAATTAACAATAACAATGGGTGAGATAAGCACCAAGTTAAACAACATATTTTAATAGTACTGTAGCCTCCTGTTTGAAAATAGTGTGTTTGTTTACATTTAATGGCACAAAGTGTTAAATCTAATCTTTTTTTATATTTACTTTTTGCTAGAACATGCAACTTGTAAACAATATCCAAAATCCAACTTTTATAAAGTAAATTCTTCAATGAATACTTTTAATCATCACATTTTTGTTAAAAGATAAATATGTGCCTTTAATAGGTATGAAAAATACTAGATTTTTGAAATAAAAAGTACCACATCTTTCTCGCCCTTTCGGTAAATCTTCCCTCACTGTAAGCATACAATCCATATTGGGGTGGTTGGTCGCTATCGTGCACAGATATCCTCTGGAAAAAAATATCGTCTTCAGTGTTCCGTCATTTGCAAAATTCAGCTAAAGAGGTACCTAAAGGCATATACGTACCACAAATTGGGGGTACTCGAACATATAAGTCATTGAGCAAGAGTCATTTTTGTCACTAAAATGTAAACTTAAAAGCCCTAAGAAAAAAATCCAAATACATATGATCGTAATAATAGGCATTCGAAGTGTCTGTAATATACTCATTTTTGCTGATTTTTCTCTTAAGTTAATTCACAAAAAACACTATTACATCCTCTGTTATAAGATACGATCATTATTTAAGAGATCATCGTCAGCACTAAGCACGGAACGACTGAACACTCAATTTATAGCCAATAACTCCAGTGATCAATAAATTTGAACGTTCACGTCGGCGCAGTATGCAGCAATGCCAGGCTTTATTTTTATTTTGCATTCTATGAATTTCTAGTTTACGTCATGCTCTAAATCAGAGACAATATTTTTTCTTTTCAATTAGTAATTTTGTATACCGCCGGTCTTTGCGCTTTACCTAAATTTTTCTACTCAATAATAGGTTATGTTTTCAATTGATAAAAAAAGAAGTGATTAAAGACAAAAAGATTGAACGTGGATTCTTCTGCCTTCCCATAATAAACATTATAATTATCTTACTCAGAACAATTTTGGTATGCATAGTATCATCATAAGACGACATAGTATATAGTTGAATTTAATTCCCATGGAATTAATTAATTAACTTCTATATCTGAAATATACCTAATGTCTAACCGGACCCATACACCTTCAATAATATTGATCAATATTCTGATTGTACAATATTATTGAACGTGTAGGGATAATATTGAAGCATTGCGCCGTGATTGAGCAAAAGATTGATGGAGCTTAATTTTTATTGATCGATATTTTTTTATTGCGCTGTGTAGGGTTAATATTGCGCAATATATTTCTTTTTTTTTTCTTTTCAACAAAATCACCAGCGTGGCTGCCGCCAAAACTTCGTCGTCAGACATGTTGCTGGCACGAAAATATTGATCAGAGTGGTTTATCAATTTTATTGACAGAATTTATTGAACGTCTGGAATCAAAGGGGGTGTTCAATATTATTGAACAATAAAAAGATTGTTCAATATTATTGTAGGTGTATGGGGCCCCTAATATCAATATCAATGTGCCATAGACTAGCTCTTTCAGCCCATGCTTTCAGCAGCCTTACCACCTGTGATAATTGACAGATGTCATGGGTGGCACCGTGGGTTAGTGGCAGCAGCTCAAAGTAAATATAAACAAAAAGAAAATAGGAAACAGGTAGAATAACTACTTTGCATTATTAACTGTTAATATGCGATTCAACTTTAATGTTGTTAATATTAAACATTTTACAAATTTTCAGAATCCAAACATGACTATCATAGTAATCATATCTTCGGTATTGCTTACCGGCATAGCAATATTTCTACTACGTGTATTGTATCTTATATATAGCCTATTAACTACAGACTGTGGTTTTGAGTCAGATTCTTCACTTCGCTCAATTTTTTGTATTGGATCCGGAGGCCATACTACAGAAATGCTGCGTCTTGTTAAAAGTCTGGACACCGAAAAATATAAGCCACGTCTTTATATTATAGCAGAAAATGATATAAGCAGTGAGGTTAAGATACATAAAGAAGAAATTGGGAAACAATCTTATGAGCTTAGTCGAATACCAAGAAGCAGAAATGTGAGACAAACATACAGCTCATCCATAGCCAGCACTTTATATGCAACTTTATGTACAATACCTATAATATATAATTTTAAGCCAAATGTTATATTCTGTAATGGGCCTGGTACATGTGTGCCAGTGTGTCTTGTTGCTTTTATATTAAGATGTTTGTTTATAATTGACTGTAGAATAGTTTTTATTGAAAGTGTATGTAGAGTAAGAACATTGTCATTGACTGGAAAAATATTACAGTTTTTTGCTGATATATTTGTAGTCCAATGGCCACAGCTAAGAGATGCTTGCTTTAGAGCTAAGTATTTTGGAAGGCTAACTTAGGATTATTCAATTTACTTCTTAGTCCTATGATTGCTTATGTATTAGAATGAATAAAACAACATAATATAACTCAAAGTGTATAATATTAGTTCCAGGGAGATCCATATACAAATATTCGCTTACAATAACAAGTGCTGCCATACTACAGCATCCAGATCTAAATTAAGCATTCATAATTTGGTATACTTCTTGTTGGACAAAAATTATCTTGACAGAAATGTATATGTGATCAGAATTATACATTTTATTATTACTTATAAGCTTTGGTACAGTACATTTAAACCCTTACCCACATACAGGGGTCCTGCAAAATGTGTAAAAATGGTATTTTTACTTTATCAAAAATAATTATGATATCAATGTGGTTGTTGAAAACTTACAGGAACATTTATTCTATAGCTACAATAAATCATGAGCTTATAGTTGTGCACACAAATCACTCACAGGGAAAAATAAATAATATATAGTTGTAAGGCCACTTCATTAATAAAATACATTGACAAGTGGACTTAAGAATGTCTGTGCCCAACATTATAAAAACTTGCAAAAATTTAAAGGAAAGTCATAATGGTATACAATTTTGACAAGAATTAATATTTTTAAAATTAACATAATAAAAATGCATGGCAATTTGTATTCATTTTTCAGAACAGACTTGTTAATAACAACATTGTTACTATGTCATATTTTGCCATTTACCTATTTCAATTTAATGTCAAATATTTATGCCCGCACATCCCCAAGGGAAATAGTAGTGGTTCAATTTAACAATCTCTATTTATGGTTGAACTCACCACTTTGTCACCAATGGCCAAATGGTTTCTAAATCAGATACAATCATGTACAGACATCTCAAGTCCCCCTGTGAATAAGGCACATATTCATTTATTATTATCAGCAACTTAAGATTTTATTATTTTGAAAGGTATTGTTAGATTTTTTTGATATAACTAATATAGTTACACAAATTTGAAATTCCTGTTTTGATTTTAGATATTTAAGACTATTTTTTCACTTTAAATAATCTGTTAAGTACTTACTGTGTTGGTTATAGTAATTTATAAAATAAGTATTTTAACCAATTTCAATTTTCTTAAGAAATTTAAATTATCAAACAATCTTACAAATACAATCATTGCTGATTTATGAGAACAGACAATGTATACTTATGAAAAAATCTGAACAAGTTATTTCCCTGATAAAGGTACCAGCAATTCAAAGCTAGTCTTTATTTGCTTAATTATCTTAATAACATCAAGCATAATATAATCAGATCAACACTGTTCTCAACATCATACTTTATGTAATTAGTAAATTGGCAACAATTTTTATACAATGCATCAGTCTTCACACTTAGCAAAGTTTACATATTCACAGATACAAATAGTGGAGTTATGAACAATTGATACATCTTCCTTAAACATATAACACTGGGCATATATAAAATGTTTTATCACTATTTGTTATTATAGTACACAACTTGCATTTTTTGGATTAAACATACCTTAACATATAGACTGCCATAATGTAATCTTAAATGCCAGCAAACATTTAAATAACAAATGAACTTCATTAATATACTTTCTTTACAATTTTAGGTAGAAAAAATCACAACATTCAAAGTGTACAATTCATCAGATTATATAAAATGTGAAAATCACAGCTGAATTCATATAAGATTAAGAACAACACTATATCCTTATCAAAACTGTTGTCATATTTTTCACAATAGCCTTGCTCTTATCAGTCTGTAGCAAATGGCAGTAAAATTTTGCACAATACACATTACTTGTTTACAATGTTAAATTAAAAAACATTTACTTATAAAAATACAGCTACCAAATCAATATTTAGGCACATATGAGAATACTTTACTGAAGTGACTGTATATCTAGTATTATAAGTACAAAAGGAAGGATTAAGTCTTTCTTACATAGCTAAGTAAATAGTAAACAAGTTTTTATAATTTAAGTTCACTCCTTTCAAGGTTTACTGTTGTCAACTGTGTCAGGTTGGGAGCTTGTTTCCTGTTTGACACTTGCATCATTTCTGTTTTCTGTCCTTGTTTTTTCATCATCTAAAAGATACATAGCTTCGTCATATGTTGGGGGTGGTGGTTCTGAGCTTGAAGGCTGAGGTTTACTAGTAGCTGCATTTGCAATCAAAGCATCATAAGAAGGCGGAAGTGTGGCACTCGAGGCAGTTCGGGGAACTTGTCCACTATAAGCTTGTTCGGCTTGTACTGCAGCCATATCCTGAAAATTAGCATATAAACTTGTTTAAAGAGGAAAATGTTTTGTTTAACAGTCTTTAAATATTTAGTATTTTCCTACATACATTTACAATTTATTATGAAGAATAATGTCAGGCCACAAACATCCTATTTCTGGTTTACATCTTCCTCTTCTTGGAGGGCATTGAGCTCTTTGGTTAAATATTAGCATACAAAAACAAAATCATATTTTCTTTACTAAAAAAAAGGTATTTTTTTAACTAATACAAATTTAACTTTTTTGTGTTTCTTATAAATTTGTACTGCATTTGTGTGTACTGACTTTGTATGACTAAATTATTTTACTTTGACAAAATGATTTAGCATTATTCATACATACACAGTCACATACTGTATCCCCCAACAAGTATTCTAAGTTATTTTCTACAAACTGTCAGAATTCTATTTTCAACAACACACACACCCTGTGCACCAAGCCATGTCAGTCAATGAATTAATATGAAGGTCCACTATGTTTGCATCAATTTAAATATATAGGTCAAGTAAAAACCTAAACATTACCTCTACCTTACTTGTGTAACTCAAATATTTTATCTTATCTACTTAAGAAAACAAAGGAAGTATAAAACTGAGATAAACTCCTTATTAAATCCTAGTTAAAATAATGTTTACTTTTTACTGTGTGATTTAGACATGTCATATATCATCAGGTCAGATATTAAAGTTCAAAGAAATATGAATCATGCTGCTATTATCCTATATATCAAATAAATAAAAGGTGCAAATTATTTGCACAAAGAAACCCACATTGCACTGATAAACTATATAGGTACTAACATTTTGAGAATGACAAAAAGTGATACCTTGACCTAGTTGAAGCACATGTTAAATTCTACTGTCAATACAAGAATTATCATCCCGAGAAGTTATAATTCCATTTGCAAGGTTATTTAATAGTAAATTAATGGGACTTCAACCCCAAAGACACATGTAGTGAAAAATGTATGGCAAGAAAGAGTAATGATGTTTCTGCATTATAAATGACATTCATTACTTATGTGTCCTTGTAAAATATTTAAAAACAAAATATTCTGTACAATCATATTAATGTGTATATTATGCTAATATACATGCTTCAGAACTCTACATTAGTATAAATATTGATAATAGCAACACTTGCCACAATGATTTTAAAAACAAAATCATAACAGAATTGAGCAATGACTATTTTTAAATTGATTAACTTATTATGAAAAAAAATATATATTTTGAGACACCTATTAGGAATAATACAAAGTTATTAAAGTTTTCACATTAGCAGAAATAAGGCATATCTATCAAGCTACATATAATTTTGAAATTGTTTGTGATAAACATTTTCTTGCAGTCAAAAGTTACTTTTAATACTAAAGAATAGACTTTCTAAGTAAAAGGTTTAATATTCAGGCTGGTATGCAATCAATTCTTTTTATTTACTCTAGTCTTGTGGATAACCTCTGCTTAGACATAAGTTTTATGTTTCATGATTATCCCTCAGGATTTTTTTTATTGCAGCAATAAAATCTAGTCCCTATTCTGTTCCAAGGCCTTATCTGTGTCCATACCATCATTTAAATTTAAAGTTTTTGAGCTTATTGAAAAAAAAGTATTTTTAAATTATATTATATTATATTTAAAACATAATACAACAGTTTAAATGAGTAGGTAATTTATATCAGAAATTAGTATCTAATTTCAATATGATTGTGTGAATGCATTAATAATTGTGTCATTACATAACTTTGAATTTTACATTGACCTATTCATAGTAACACAATAATAAGTAATAAAATATGTTCATATTATGTTAAAATATGTTGAAACAGTTCAAAGTGAACTATATAAAATAGATTAAAGATAGTTATGCGCCATAAAACAGTCAACTGCTATAGCATTTTCTATTTATGTACTATAGTTCTATATGCTTTATTTTAGAAAGTAAGAGTTAAATATTTACATACATATATCTGTCTACATAGTACAAGCCTTTCACTTTGCAAGGAATTTTATGGCTGTAATCATTATGATTGCTTGATTTATTAAACATTAAAGATGGTTATTTTCTAAATTATATATGCTATCTAAACACATGCCAAAGAGATTCTTGACTCACTATGTGTTTTATTTAAGTTTATAATATAAGAGCCAAAAGTTCCTTAAATTGCACCATTTTTAAATAAAAATAAATACTTGTGCCTTACTTAATTAGCTAGTTATAAAAATATTGACAAAACAAATTAATTATGGATGTGTTGTATTTAGCACTTCGGTAGGAGTTTTTAAAATTACCTACATAAACATCAACAAAACAATTGGAGTCATAATTAAAAAAAAACCAAAGCCAAGGAAAAGGTCAGAAAATAGGCAAAAAACGTAATACAGTCTGGAATAACCTTCATTGCAAATAATTTGGCTAGCCTTATCACGATTCTTGAATACATACTGAAAGATTTTTTTTTAACATTACGATTTCGGATATCAAATTATGCCTGTATATTATCATATTTATACATGATTCAAAATTACACAAAAAATAAATTAAAAGCTTATCACTGTTACAGAAATAATGTACAGTTAAAATGAATATTTGTTTATGCATTCTCTGTACAAAAAAAATGTTTTTTATCAATAGATCCATATCAATACGATAACAATCTCGTGACTCACCCTGATTATTGCTCTCTGATGTAGAAGCATCTGTATAACACTTTTTCTGCGTAAATATAACATGCTCTTGACCGCCACCATCATGCCTGAGCATATAAAAATTGGTCCAACAAGCCACATGTGTCCTAAATTATTTAGAATGTACCCATCCGCATCGCCCATGGCCAGTACGGTTATAACTGTACCAACGGAAAATAGAACCATGGATAGCACAAAATACGAGTAACTGGTGCAGTCGCATCTTCTAAATCGTTGATCTTCATCAAAATCATAGTCACGGTTCCGCAGCCGATGTATACGTTGTCTAATAAATGGACTATCGAATACGGTAGCCATTTTCGATATTAAATTAAGCACAAATTATATAAATTACCCGACGTCAATAGCACATTATTGTGTATTAAAATATTTGTAATATGAGAATCAATACAACTTTGACGACCGACACTAAAAGTACGTGCGGGACCGCAAAGCAAACACAAGAAAAACAAGCTGGTTTTCACAAGTTTTTGAACCATAGAGCTAGGTTATTGAGTTTCCTTAGCTCTCAAATCGAAATGTCAAATCAATGTACAAATTACAATTTTGCTCGCGACTCCGTCCGCGTAGACTACAGGGTTGAGTTAAGAAGGAAAATAAGTTGTAGTCTATTTTACTGCTCAGAGTCGTATTTATGTCCATACCAAAAATCATACAATTCGGTCAAATTGTTCAAATGCACAACCGTAACGCGTCGATCGGCGCCTTGTGCATCATTACTGCGCGCTTGATCAATATTTTAAAACTGCATTATCTTCTAAGATACTCAGTGAAATCAAATGATGTAAAGAGCAATTTTATTTAAAATTAAATACTTGTAATGAATAACGTATTTATTTGGATGAGGATTAATATCATATTTATAAAAACACCTTCACAAATAAAACTTTATTTTAAATTAAATTTGGTTAGGATAAAAAACGTTATAGTAAGTCAACCTTAAAAATAGACATATGCTGTCGCGGACTTTTTTTTAGAACTTTTAAAGAGGAACATTTCTCTCAAACATTATTTTAGCGAAACTTTAACCGTTTTCGCAGCGCACGCAGCGGAAGCTCACAAAAAGGAAAAAATGTCCCCGATTTTGAAACATTCTTTATTGCTGCTCCGCTCCTATTCATCGTAGCGTGATGTTATATAGCCTATAGTCTTCCTCGATAAATGTGCTATCTAACAGTGAAATAATTTTTCAAATCGGACCAGTAGTTCCTGAGATCCTAGCGTTCAAACAAACATACAAACTCTTCAGCTTTATAATATTAGTATAGATAGAAGGATGCATGTTCAGTAGTCACGTCAACTTCAACTTTCTAAAATAGAAAGATCCTACAATTTTTGCGAGTTATACTGTACGTAATATACATGAAATTGGTTTTATTTGCATAATAGGCGACTATTTTTAAATAGAGTCTTAGTCCAAATGGTACCACAATTCTGGAATATTATTTGATAAATTCTATGTTCCTTAAAAAAAAACTAATGAAAAACCAAATAACACTCGGACTCGGAAATCAAACTAGGGCTCTCAAGAATATACAGTCTAAATCATAGTTCAAAGAGCAATGGTTAAGCCTAAATTTCGGAAGTAAATGACTAGCTTTACTCAAAGTTGCACCCGTAAAATTTTATTGTTTAGTATTGTATAAAACATTAAAGGGAACGAGTATAAGGATCTTAAATAAAGTAATCATTCCACTATAGTCGTATAGTCAGTGCCGTAACTAGCCTTTTATGCACCCGGTGCGAGCCTTCAAAACCGCGCCCCTGAAAAATGCTAGTCCAGACTTTCTGCGCCTCTCCAGGGTCTGCTTGTGCCTGGGTACTGCTGGCACCGCTCTAGTCACGGCACTGCGTATAGTAAGTAAGTTTTAAATATCTCATGGAACAAACTTTGTAGGTAGTAACTTGATCAACAAAACTGTTAAAGGTTGAAATCTGCTGAAAGATGGCTTAGGCCAGATTGAAATTGAGAGACATTAAGTTCGAAGCGACAGCTTTATAGTATGATGTATTTAAAAGCTCAAATGTTAATTATATAAAATATTTATAATTTATGTTTAAACATAAAATTACGAATAATATTTTATTTACCAAAGTATGTTTATTTTTTACAACATTGCTTCTACCTCAGGAGTCAGGAAAGCAACAAAAGTAGTATTGTCTTTGATTGTCCTTTGCCTTCCCGAAAAAAGGGAGAAGGAAAAAAAATGTCTTTGATTGTGTACTACTACAAAGACTTGGCTTAAGTCTGCTCACATTGAACTAAATCATATTAAATATGACGAGGCTGTATGGGCAAGAACCCTTTGCCTTCCCGAAAAAAGGGAGAAGGAAAAAAAAAAAAAAATGTCTTTGATTGTGTCAACTGTCACTGTCTTCACTCTTCAAGCTAATGTCAAAAAAGAATTAACATTTGTAGTAGTGACGACGTAAATGTTTACCATTGTGTTTTATAGTTATATTTCGCTAGATTTTTTCCAAATACGAATGGTTTTCTTCCATAATCTGGCTCTATCACAACCAGCGTGTTTGTTTTAAGGGCCACTGTCAACGTTCAATTTGTTTGTATTCTCTAAATTGTAATTTGATGTCGATATGACCCCTTTATACTTTTTCGTTTGCGTGGCTTTTATATTAGAAACAGGTAAATAATATGACTTCCTTTATTTTAGACATCGTCGTATGTGAGATATTTTAAACGCCTTTAATTATACTTGATATATTGTCTATTTGTAGGCGTATTTGGTTTGGACGTGTCATTAAGCAGCGACGGACCAGCTGTGTGTGGCTCAAACGTCACGTTTACGGCGACAGTGTTTGGGTATTCGGGCGAAACACTTAGATTTGATTTTTTTGATACTGTCCAACCTCAGCACCATGCTTCAGTAAGTATCTAAAAATGATTGATTAAAATAGTGTGTAAATCTAATGAAATGTTATCTTCAAAGACGTCTAGAGGTGAATGAAAGAAAATTATCCTTTATCACTATGGACTAGAAACTGCTTTCATTAAATTTCAATTATTTCTATGGGCTGACTTTTTAATAATTTGATAAATATGAACATTTACAATTTCATTATAATAAAGCTATCCTTACACTTAACCCAACAAAATACAACATAGCAGCTGATTGTTGATGAAACCAGCAGCAAAAATAGCTAATTGCATAATTGTGTATTTATTGTACAAGTACTTTGGCTATTTTTCTAATTTGAACATAACTTTTTGGTTAAGTTTTAATTTTACAAAAAACAACTATTTACCATAAACTGTATTTTTTTCATATAAAATTATATATTATGGAATAATTGACTTCTCATTGGCTGTGTAGATTAAAATAACAAAATTAATATTTTCCTTAACAAACATAAAATTTATTTAAAGTTATTTTTGGTCTACTATTGGTTTTATGCTGTTGTATATTTATTTTTTGTCAATCAGATATAAAATGTGTTGTATATAAGAAGGGAAAGGCTAATATTGAAAGTCAAAAATTTTACATTAAGGTACCTTAATGCCATATTATGTAAGTAGCACAATGGGAGGTAAATAAGCTCCTTGTTTAATAGATTTTCTTCAGGGCAAGCTGGCCTAATTATAAGTATAATCATCATCAACCCAAATATGCCCCACTACTGGGCTCGGGTCTCCTCTACCATTGAGAAGGTTTAGGCCAGTCCACCACGCTGGCCTGCTGGGTTGGTGGACTACACACCTAAGAAATTCCTAAGAACTTTTTAGGTGTGCAGGCTTCATCACGATGTTTTCCTTCACCGTTAAAGCAAGTGATAATTCAATGAGAATACAAACATAGCTTCGAAAAGTCAGAAGTGTGTGCCTGGGGTTCGAACCCGCGACCGCCGAGATTCTCGATCGCGTGCCTAAACCTCGAGGCTATCACTGCTTTCATTAGTATAATGTAATGTGACATAAAATGCAACATTCTAACACCTGTCCAGAATGTAATATTAATGGGTCATTAAGGTTAGTTTAAATATTGATGTTTAAAATTGTTATGAATATCTATTGGAAATGTGCAGGATATGGCATATGCTATGTTAAGTAGTGACTAATGCATGATAAATCATTATCAGGACTTTGTTTTTCTATAACACTCCAATGCTGTCTTAGCATTGACATTTATATGGCTTAACATAGTTTAAGAGAGCTATAAATGTAACCATTGTGGTATATAAATAGACTTTTTCCTTTAATTTAGTTTACAATAGTTCCATACTACAAAGTACAAACTTGTGTTGTTATCTGCCCAGACATAATTTTAATTTTATGAATAATAGGAACCCAATTTTTTTCCAATGTTCTATCTATGTTCTTACCCAAAGTCTTATGATTCAATTAAAAATATTTTGAACTTATTTTTTACAAACATAGAATGGGTTTTGTCCTTGTGTTTTTCTTCACAGGTGATAATTCATTGTAAATATACATTTAACTTTCTTAAGTCAAAGATTCAACCAGTGGCTGGTGTGACTTTATCTGGACTGATCAATTTTTAAAATTAATGAGAATTTTGTTTATAGATCACCAAAGAAGCCAATACATCAACATGGACTGTGGAGTATCCCCGAGATTTATATAAAGAGGGGGAATATACTGCCAACATCAGGTTGATGAAGAGTTTTTTTGGTATATGGCTGCAGGAAGCGTCTGCAAGTACTGCATTTAAACTAACAGGTATTTATTTATTAATGTTAAATTACATTGTAACAAAAAATCGTCAGTTACTTGCAATAATATAGTCTTAACCCTTAATTTGGCAAAGTATAAAATGCAGTAAAAAGCTTTTTTTTTTGTTGTAATTGTAATTGATACACATAAACGAGTGTTGTCAGACATCTGTTTTATATTTTCTTCTAAAAATAGATAGTGTTGAAAGTAGATAAAAATAATAAACCATGTTATTTCTGCAATTTTTTAAACATAATATTTTTTTCAAATTTCATGTATGTCAGGGTATACATTGTCAAATTAAGGGTTAAAGATAAAGAAAATATAAAAAGATAGTATGAATATATTTTTGAAGAATTTATTTCATCACTACCGTTTTAATTTTGCAACATAACTTTTTTTTCAGAATCATTGAATGGAAAATTAATATTGAGCCAAAATAACACAGACAGACCTAACAGTTATGTTGCCGTGAACAAAACCGTGCACCACTATGTCAAATTACCTGACAACGAATTGCAGTTTTTGAAGCAAAATTCCTCGAGTATAGTTACACATTGGTTTTTGGATTGTTTGTTTTTGGATACAACTACAGATTTTGCACTCAACTATACTTATGACGATACTATGGGTAGGCATCACATCGAAGCATTGGTTGTGGCCAACAATGAACCATTGCCAACAACAACTACAACAACTACCACAACAACACCGCCTCCCACCACTACTACGGTTCCTACCACTACAGCTCCAACAACAACTCAAAAACCTTCCACCAGTCCAACGCCAGAAACAAATGTTACTACTGAGAAAAATGTTGATACCAACAATACAGTACACAAAGTGCAAAAGCGTGCCATATCAAATAGAACGTTCAAGAATTCTGATAAAGAGTTTGAATGCAATAACTCAGTGCCTCATGGAAAGAGTTACACAATTGGGAGGTATCAACAAATTGTTAATGTAAGGGGTAAGTTAACTTTTTGTCGTATTTTTCCTTTATTTATAGCACTTAGTTAGCTATCACATTTATGTAAGACTGTTTGTTATGAGATACAAATGTTAATTTTAAATCCTTGATCATGATTTGAATCCCATAACCATGTAAATTCAGTTCCCAAAAAATAGCAAGCGCCTTTTTAGACATAGTTATTATGGCCTGTCTAGTAGATGACTCTGAGAGCGTTTTTAAAACGCTAAAAATTAACTTCGTGTGCCGACATACTGACACGATTACTGCATGTTTCCGTATTGCTAGTGGTCGTGTTATCGAGAGGATAGCATTCGCTATGATACATATGGTGCAACACGCAAACGACGACTATCTGCGCCACAGCGATTTCAACAGCTTAGTCACGTCTGCATCATTCATAATACGAACATAAAATTGGCTTCATAAAATAATAACTTAATTCTGAGACACATGGCACTGTGTTCAAGCAACTTTCATGCATGTCTGTTGTTGACATAATAACTACATTATACGTTATCGCTGTACACGATCGGCTATGTACCCATTAAAAATACAATTGTTTAAATATTTTTGTCATCAACTTATGGAATTGCTACGACATTGTATAATTGATATTTAAATTACTGAGTTCGTTGATCTGTTTGCTTTTTTAATCAAATTTAGATTTATCAATTATTTTGGAGATTTCATATTAGAAAATTTTATAGAGACTGGGAAGTTAGTTTTGTTCATAAATATTCATCGTTATAGACAAAGCTATATTTGGCTACGAATGAGATAATATTGCGTGTTTTAGGAAAATCCTACTAATGTTGAGAAGGAAAATTCAAATTTAACTCTACGTATGTTTCATTCTATTATTATTTACATACACGTTTTTCCCTTTCTTTTAAGTAATATTATGTTAAAATAGAGTTATGATTGATAAAGTATAGACAACTCACATTACCAAGATTTTTTTTAATAAAAGAAACTTATTAATTGCTCAATAAACACACAAGTCAAGAACAAGTTGAACATACTTTCTCCAAGATATTGCCTAAAGCCTTTCATTATACAATCGATAACACATTCATTTGACTCATTCCAGAGCCTCTATCAGCGGTTAGTATAGACGGCCAGAACTGGCTCCAGCACGGGGACCTCCTACACTTGGACGTCAAGTATTCTGGTTCCCCACCCTTCGACTACTGCATAATGTACAAACCAGGCCAATACAACATCACCGGCAATGAAGCATGCGCCGAGAATAGCAAAACTCGAACCATCTCCAATGTGTTTCCTTTGGTACATTATTTCTCCGAAGGCGACCAACATACGGTGGTTGTCGTCATCGAGAACGACATGGGAAAAATCGTGTCCAGGGTTACTGTTAATATTTACAAAGGTATGTATTGAACACGAAGGTATAATCTAATTGTGCTAGTGCGTTGTGAACTAAACCCCCCGTCCAAAGTAATGTAACCAAATATGTTAGTGACTCCTCCCATTATAATGTATGCATATCAAATAGGTGTAACCGAAAGAAATTTATTTTTGCATGAATTTAAAGCCTTTATTTATCGTGATTAGAATGATACGATCTAGGTCATATATGCGCCATAATCCAAATTTCAATTCCATGAGAGAGGAATAATGATAAAACTGAATTTAAACATACAATAAGGAAAACCGCAGGGGTGACGTAATAGTGGTGTTGGATGTAAGATTGTGTGGTATCTGTTTATTTCTGGCATGTGGCTTCGATCTCCGCATCGAGAAAAAGTGTCATTCTAAATATTCGTATTGTTGAAAATATCGTTCTAATATCTATGAATTCAGGTTTGCTCTTTAGCAGGATCCTAATCTGAGCATATGTAATACATGTTTATCAAGGAGCACTGAAGCATTTAATATTTTTGAATAAAAATTCGCCTATGTTATTTGTCCAGAGCATGTCTATGTCCATGCGGAAAATCATACAAACATCATTTCCGCTCAATAACATTAGTACCTAAAGCTTATTCGCTTCAAACAAATTTCCTATAGTATTGATGGTACCAATCGTATTGATGAAACAAAGTATTGATAGGCAAGGAACAAATCGTCTTTTAAAACTTACACAATCAAGTAGGTGTTAATTCTCGATGCAGAATAGAATGAGTCTTTTTTATTTTCACTGTCAGATAACCTTCAATTCTTCACACATTAGCGCTCTTTATTTATCATAACACTAATGCTTGTAAAATTTTTGTAGTGGCAGATCTGGACAGTGGCTAATTGTAGTCAAGATGTTTTTCGAACATAAAGTAGTTGAGACTTCTATTAATCTTGTGTTAGTTTATTGATATGCTCCTGATGGAATGGGGAAACTAATGATTTCATATTGCTTAACATGGTCATATCCGATCATCATCATCATCATCATTAACAACAACCCATATACGTCCCACTGCTAAAATATACATATCCGATCTAGCCCTATTTGGAGTCATAGTCTAATGGTCATTTTTCATTTATTACAAAATCTTATTTGAAATTAAAATTGCTCATATTTAAGTTATAAAATATCTTTAGTGTTAAGTATGTTAACATTAATAATAATTTGTTTAAAGCGGAAGAAATATGTTTATGAAAATTTATATTGTGTAAAATTTTGATGCTTAAAATAATTTTGCCTGCTAACAATGCCTATAACATAACTAAACTTTATCAGCCATTTTTTCTTCTACGACTTATGAAAGATGCAAATTATCAAATAGCTACGACGGAAGTAGGGAAACGTTTAAGAATAAAGCACCTTTAACTTTATTCATTCTTAACTTAGAAGCTGTCCCACTTTGTTTAACTAAGCATACTTAAAAATTTACAAATACTTAGATTCTCTATTCTTATATGAGCAGACATCAAAAGGATATCTATAAGATTCAGCGGCCCTTTCACATAAATAATAGTTCCTTTCCATCCTGAAAATACTTAATACTGTAAACACTTTCGCCTTTACTCGAAACTTTGATCCAGGCCTTGCTAAGTTACAGTTTAATAATACTAGCTCTATAATCCTATCATACACAAGATGCCGTTGTTCATTTGAATTAAAATATATTTAATTCATGTAAAATTCAAAGGCATTCATGCTCTATCCATTATAATAAAGACTAAAAATCCATTTATTCATTTCTTGCAACATTTGCCATATCATTGGTCATGGATGTGTACGTTGTGCCATGGTGGACGGGTTTATAATTATGCTCAAAAATGAGATTAGTTTCATTTTCAGTGACGGTGCACGCACAGCTGTCGGTCATTGTGGTGCCAGTATTCTTCTGTTTGGTCGCTGTCATCCTTGTCGTGTTCGGAATAGCGTATTATCAACATAGATCGAGGTATAATTTATAGTCATACTTTTACTTTCGACATTTATTTTTGTATGTTTGTAACTGCTGTCGTGTTTAACTTTATTGAGATTATTTTTAAATGATATATTTTTACACGTAAGATTACTATGCGATACTAGAGAATTATTGCGCATAATGCTTTTTGTGTGAATACTTTCATTGTTATGTATAGAATGTTAAACAAAAATGTCCATTTTCATTTGTTTACTTTAATTGAGAGGATGAATGTATGTTATAATTAATTTTAAGAACTGTTAAAAAGATATCACAAAAATGATTACAGGCATACAGTAGAAGTAGCAGATTTCGATTTCGGCCAAGCGAATCCAGAATACAAGACATTCACCGAACGGCTTCGAGACAGTTTCAGAAACGCGTTCAATTTCGGCCATCGCGACGACACCGACCCGCTCACGCCCGACACTAGGTACGACTCGATGACATAAACTTGTAAAGTGTTACGCTATTTTGTAAAATATTTGTGTATCATTCCAATTTTGATAACGTTTAGTCCTCGCGTAGTATCGCCAAAATGGGTCGAAAGTTGTTAATGTCTACAAGCAATTCGTGTTAAGTCTGAAAGCGTGCGCATTATTCATATCGATAAATCGTACGGCTCGAAAATAGTGTCGTAACAATCTCTCGATACGACATAAATGTTGAGCTAATTACAATTATAGATAATCTAGGCTACGAATGTATATTCAGAAGTCAATATTATAACGCCATCACAACGGAGTGGGTCGATGAAATTCTAAGATGTATTTAATATGATTGTAAATAATTATAGTAATTTGGTCGCGATAATTTTGATTCATATATTTTTTTATTTATACTATTATATAAATGTCAGATTGTTATGTATACAAAGTCAAAATCGATAATCGAGCGGATCTCGTATTGGTTAATATTCCAGTGAAAGGAAAACTTTATGATTGTGATATTGTTCCCGTACAGTGTCATCGCGTCTAGGAGCATAGATGCTATAAAAGTTTAATACCAAAAAAAAATGACAGTTTTGTAGGTGCCAGATAAATAAGAGTGAACATGGGATTTGATTTTTTTTATGTCATTGTTGTTTTGTTTTATAATATTGTATAAGTAATTTTAATTGTTAACAATTACACTATCCTGTAAGGCTACTTACGTGAATGCAAAAGCCTTCGACAAAGAAATCTATCGATCTTGAGCATTTTAAAAGTATTTAAAACTTTTGTCATTAACAGAGTAGGAAAATAGAAGCAATCAGTAGAATCTCTTGGGGGCATTTCGTAGATTATGTTAGAAAAGAAACTATGTAGTGCAATACTTTTTAATTTGATTATTTTTTAAAGGTTTATCCAAAATTGTTGAAAGCTTTCCTATTATCTAGTCTTGATAGTGTAATTGGTAAATGGTATTTACTATTTAGCAACGATAACGTAATTTAACATATTTAATTTGAATCTATTGTAGCGCTAACGGACTGTCGGAAAAAATTGAAAGTGATCAGTCGTGTTTTGTGATATATTAGGTTTAATAAAATTAGGTCTATGCGATTAAGTATTAATTGAAATTGCCTTGCCTCAGAAGTGTAAAACTAATTTTACGAATTGCCAAAAATGTATTCAAAATGATGATCAACTATTGTTATTGATTAGGCTGAGTGTAAAGGGATGCGTGTGATTTTGGGAATAATAAAATACAGTATTAAATTATACACATTTTTAGAATGATAATAAATTACTGCTCAGTCTTGGTGAAGAAAATGTAATGTTACTTATCCAAGCTTATTTTTTATATCACGCGGTTTTCAAGGAAATTAATTGAATGCCAAAAAATGCAATAAATATTTAAATATCTATGAACAACTTATATGTCTATGGTTATTACGTAGTTTTAATTTGTGTAACTCTTGTATTGGAAAAATAATAACAAAAAAGTTGAGTGCTTTCGCAATGAATTGATTCAAATATAAATATCGAAGTTAAATGCTTTTGTTAATGAATAAAATATTCTGTGTATTTTTTATACGCCAGTAATTGTGTAGTCTGAGTGCAATGGCTTAATTTATGACAAGAATCAGGAAAGTAAGAAAGGTCGAAATGTAGTTTATGTCAGTGAGATGTTGAAGATATTTTCGCCAACCAAAATATATTGTTTATGCTTTAAGGTCGAAATTATCCATGACTATTGACTGCAACTAAATAGTGTTATGCTTCTGATCCAAGAATGTAATTAACATGTAGTACAATAAAATGTTATGTAAATCAAGTTGTTTTATTTTCTACATCTATCAAGCAACAGAAGTTCTGGTACAGACCCATGATACGGTAAGTGATGAGTCCAACAAGACTGAGACGATGGGAGACAAATATTTACAGTATAAAATTTTGTCATGTGATGAAAAGGAATAGGCGCGCTGAGGCATTACAATGCGTTTCTAATTCAGATACAAATAAATAGGCTGTAAACTATTGAGCTACGTCAATAGGTAGTTTTTTATGTGTGATACATTTTTAAGGACCTTTTCCAGTCCGGATGTGTTTTAAACCGAAAAGTACCTATCTCGTAATTTCTGATATCCACGACACAGGACTTGGTATCTTAGTGCGGACACAGGACTCCGACAAGACAGGATAAGTCTGTGATTGTTGGGAGTATTTACATTTCATTTTCTATGAGATTTTTTTTACCATCATAAAACACTACTTGAAATGGCGAGCCGTTTTGATACATCTCTGCCCAAGGTATACCTGCCTTCCGTTCGGAGGGGTCTTCGAGAATGTAGGCATAAATGGATTGATATAGTAATGAATAAAAAAGATATACGTAAATACGCACGTACACCAAGCCACCACATTTATAATTTTATTACACAAGGATATAGATATATGTAGATACTTTTCAAATCTCATCCATGAAAAATTGTTTGTCACTTTTCATCATTAAATCGTATATGGTCTCTATTCAATTTTAGGAAATTCTAACATTTTTTTCCCCTTCTGTTCTCATACAATACTACAGTAAATAAAGAACAATAACATCAACAACAAAACAAAGAACATAATATGTCTTTCATTTGTCTGCCGAAAATGGTCATTACTAGGTACTTTGAGTGATGAAGAATTGAAACACTGTAACGGTTGGTAGTTTATTAGGCGAAATTCTTTTTAAGTAGTCATATTCTCATATATAAGAAAGTAAAGTAGTTCTGATCTATAGGGCAGGGCTTCCGAAACTGTGCGTCGCGACGCCCTGGGGCGTCGCGGCAATATCCGAGGGGCGTCGCGAGGCGATCGGCAAACATTCGCTGTCCGTATTTTTCTGATAACCTCATATTACGCTAATTACTGCTGTTTGTATTTCCAGTAAAGTAGGTAGTTTTGATGATTTGTCGCAAGAAAAATAATAATTCTGTAGGACGTCATAGTGGAAATAAGTTTGGGAACCCCTGCTATAGGGTATTCATTGTATACACGACACGCTTCTTTAAGTAAAATAACTCAAGCTCAAATTGTTAAGTTTATTCGATTGTCATCAACAACTCACGCAACTAATTGCATTGCAGATGTTATCTACGTATGTATAATAATCCTATCTATTGACACTAATTATGGGCATGACAGATTACCCGTAATACGCACATAATACCAATAATATGTACAATTTGTGATTAACACAAGTCATGCAACGGGACAAGAGTAAGACGAAGATAAAACTATCTCTGTTCAGTGTGGTCACTTTTGTTCGCTTGATACTGTATGACCCGTACAGATAATAAAGGACTCGTTTTAGCCCAAACAACGAAAGTATGTTTAAAAGTTTTACGGTAATATCTTATCTGAAGCGCCCAGTTCAGACTTATGAACTTTTGACTATTTATCTACGTCGGCTTAGCAACTTTGCTGACTGCTATATAGTACTTAATTCGTTAAATTGATGCCGCTTACGCTCCTGACGCAATACACGGGCTAATTAAAGCCGTTAGGACCTTCCGTGCTGTGAAATTCTTATGAATGTTCTAATTATTCAACCGTTTCATTTATCTTACATGGGTTATTTACTTTGAATAATATGTGTGAATATTTATCAACATAAACGCTGAGTTTGTACTGAGTTGATGTTTCATTTTGGAGTTTGTATTTTGGTTGTATACAATTTATTTCTTTACCGCTTCATGAAATCTTTATAGGTACATGTTTACTCATCAAAAGTACAAGTAACGTTTAGGTTTGATTATTACGGAATTAATAATATTATTTGTGTTAAGAAATTTATATTGTGTGCTTTGAGTCATATCCGCAATCGTCACGAGTTTTTGATTCAGACTGCTCAGAAATATTCTGAAAACACACACAATATTGAGGTAGCTGACACCCTAGATTAAAACATAGGCTTATTTTTTCCGGAAAATTATTATTGACGCGGTTGAAACCGGGCGCAGCTGGTAATAAATAATAGCCACATTAAAATTATGGTTTTGGTATACCGGTCATTGCACCTACGCCCGCCAATAATGAATAGGTAATTAAATATTTACCATTGGTGTTTGCACAAAATCTCCGCAATCACAATGTGAACATTGGCCAGATAAATATTCGTTTTTGCGTTTCATTAAAATGTTAACTTCGCTAAGCGCGGTCTAGGCGTTTTAAGTGCCTTTGGGTTAAGTCTCTTAAATCGCGTAACGAATACACGAGTACTGTTTTAAATAGCCCACTCGACGGGACCCTTAAATGAGCCGCGTTTGTGCGGCTAACTGTCTTGCTGCTTAATTTTAAGCACGGTCGGAAAACTTTTCACTAATGACCGTTACTTTTCCTGTATTTATAGCATCATTGTACACAGTCCCGGTGGGTTTAGTAGGGAACGTATTCAGTTGTTTTATTTCGCTACTTAATGCAACTGGATCAAATGAATTTATCTGCTACGTTTGGACTGTCTATTCGCCAAAATGGAGTACCGTGTAAATTTTTACATTCAGTTTTCATAACTGTTTTATGTGCTAAGATAATGTGATTTATGTAGTTATGTATATAAATAACATAAGTTTGTTATGTTATCGGGTTAACATTATTGTGTCAATTAGACCGAAATAATCGTAAACTTTTTACTACATATTAACGTTATCGCTTCGTTTTGCTCGTAAAATAAATAAAAAAAGAATTACCGTAGAGTCGTATGACTTTGTCCTAATATTCACTAAAATTTTCATTTTCACCTTACAGTTGAAAGGAGTTTGTCTATATTTTTATTTTATTGAATTAGTTGCATTATTGGGGATATAAGAAAACTATACACATAAATATTTTGTAGCCATTTAAAAGATTTAGTACCTATATTTTTTTTTGTCAAACTTTGGGTCAAAGTCATCCTAGGGCTTGCGTGACTTTGGCCCACTCATTTTCTTCTTCTGAAATGGCAAGGTTGTTGCTGCTGGGACAAACTAAACTCCATAAAATATATCTACTGGTGAAAAAATACAAATCCACGTCAAATAGAGTAACTTTGTTAAATTTTTAGTTTAATATTTTTATACTTATGTTAACAAATGCGTTTTATTTTACGGCGCTCTTAACAGTCTTTCAATAAAGAAATCAAAATGGGAATACCAAGTAAAAACAGCTACAAGGTAATTTTAACGTTTATTGTTACAATATTTTTAAATTGACACAAAGAGTAGATATGTATAGTATAGATATGTATAGTAAGTGTTGGGTATATTAAGAAATGAATATTATTATGAATATTATGAATTTATGAATATTAAGGAATTAGGATCGTTTCAAAGTATATTGTCGGAACCTTGTAGTGAAAATGCCATAAAAGTGTATAAATTTGTTAATAGTTTAAAAATGTAATATTTCTTTTTCTGCTGTAATTATATAAGGGTACTATGGGGCTAGCATAATCGTTTGATTGTAAGCTCCTTAAATAATAAAGAGAGAAAAAAAAAAAAAAAAAAAGAGTAGATAAGAAAATAATGCTAACAAAATATCATAAAACTATAGCATTGTTAGTTAAAGTATTGTGGGGTCATGTCCATTTTAATTTGTGATCCATCTTCGAACTCGATGTCGTCATCAGGTAATTCTTGAGTAGACGAGATTTCGCTCATCCAAGAGCTACAACTTGTAATAGAGTAACGGCTCTGTTGTCGTCGTTTGGCGAGTGGTTTTAGCGTCAAGCCTGATGAAGTTGCTTTTGCAATGTCTGCTGCACTAATTGACTAACCAGCAAGGACGTTCAGTTTCTTTTTTTTTGCCAATTTTTTGATCTGGGCAGCTTTCATTTCGTGCTTGCTCCAACTTTCCCATGGGCCAAAGTGAAACAAAAATAGATTAAAATTCTGACCAAATCTCTTTTTCGCAATATCACAAAAATAGTTCAATTTCTTGATAAAAAAGTACGATGCCGAGGGTCACTGACACAAGTACCACACTTTTAATCAAATATTTAGAAGGAAACTCACCTAAATTATTAGTTATAGACGAAAGTTTGCACTACAAAATTTTGCTCCATAAACAAACTTTTCGAAAACAGCTAAATCAACCAATCAGAGTAGGGACCACAAGCTCGAAACACTGTTTTACTGACAACTTGTGCTTGTTGTGTGCTGATATTTATGCGTACTTTTTTAAAACAGACTGCAGGAGAGGTGTGACGTGAATCCCAAACTTTTACCAGTTTAGGGCCAAAGTCACCCCCTAGGGCCAAAGTCATACGACTTTACAGTATTGGTGCACGGAATTCCACTTTTCTATAAATGATAAGTTTAAAGAATGAGTTCATATTTATTGACTTTTACTATAAGACTTATATAAAAAGTGCATGGATATATAATTTGCACTACCTGGTTGTTCTTGTTGCATAGCTTAATATCGTGCTGTCATTGGATCCGGATTGGATTTTCGGGTTAGACAAAATTTTACTGGCTATTTCCATCAGGATAGCTGTAGCTGTGTAATAGCAGCACGAAGTATGAAAATGCTCCATAAAAACGGTAATAGACTTGCTACCTACTCGTTTCATACACTAATTATGACACCTCCGATGAAACGCGGCTTTAGAAGTGTAATTCGGCCTTCGCTTTCGGGAATACAGAAATGACTGAAAAATTGTTACTATGATTTTAAATTATTTTGTTATTGATTACATTATTTACATTCGTCCGTTAAATGGGTTGGTAGCGGAATATGACTTGTAATAATTTTAACAGGAAAATGCCAAATACTTTAAACTACACAAACATACGTAGTTAGTTTTAATTAACTGACGGTATCATCTAGTAGTTAAAACTATGTAGATTAAACAAATATTTGGGTCATTAATTTGTTTTTGTCGTTTTACAAACTGTAATCATTGTTCCAATAAATAAATAATAAAGTAAAATAAATAATAAAGTAACGGCACGCTCAAATTGCTGAACCAATATCGATTATTCTTAATACATAGGTGAACTTAACCTTAGATATGATGATGGCGGTTATCGGTTACATATATATCTTAACGCCTGTATTCTCCAAAGGGGTTTGTCGAGGTGCGTCTCAACACCCATATTTCGCCAGATTTCGTGCTATTTGAAAATTGTATCAAGGAAAAATCTAATTACGCTTTACACGATCCGGGAATTGAATCCGAGACCTCTATATCGCACGGCACATTCTTGTATTGCGAGACCACGAGGTTATTAGTTACTTATTTATATGTATAAACCATTCATTGATTCAATTCAGATTAAAGGTTTGTGAAAGGTATCTAGCCTCTTATGTTTTCCTTTATCCTTGTTCGCATAAATGTGTTGTTATTAGGTACAAGCTTCTACCATTACTCTGCTAGGTAAGAAGGCTAATAAATGTTGGAGCAGTGGCTAATGTGAGAATCTACCATCCTTAATGTTAAGACAATTATGTTTGCCGAAACGATACGACGTGATTCAAAAGGGATTGCGAGCAATGTGCCTGAACCACAGCATAGGTTGAGTAGGTTCTGTTGTAGACTGAACATAAGTTGCAGAATATGTAAAGTTATGCATAGGTAAGTATAACATTATAAATGCGAAAATTATTGTTTATCTGTCAGCTACACTTTCACACTAAACCGCAGGACCAATTTGAATGATTTTTGGTAAAGATATAGATAATATTTCGGGAACGGACTTAGCTACATTTTATTTTAGAAAAAAAGCAACATTTTCGTAGGATGAGGACGTAATTGCGCCATGGCGGATCCGCCCGTATCCATTACTTTACTATTTTAACCTATGTTTACATTTCTTACTTTCAAAGCGTTTATTTCTTCAATAGGCTTATTCATCGGAACTACTCTTATATATAATTCGACTATATTTCGGGCTCTCCGTTGCTACGCTAAATTTTCAAACGAAGAAAACTCAATAACATTTTACTTGATGTGGAAATTCAATCTTGGTCTTATGATCGCATCTGATAATTTCTACCGAGGTATATTTATTTTACTTACACTTCTATTCAGAGATAATACATGTGTGGCTTTAGTTATTTTGTCGTCGAGATAGAAAAAAATCTTCGAACCTGTTATAATTTATTCAATCTCTTGACCTATTTGTACTTTTTATAACATCACATGTTATTTGTTATTGGACACAATCTTTATCTCGAATGTGTTGTGAATTGTATTATTATCGTATTATATTTCTGTGGGCGGATTTTTGTTTTGTATATCGCGTGATATTAGATCAGCAAACAGCATGAGCAGTAGGTATTTCAAATTGATGGATTTCTGTGCGCTTCAAGTTAGCGCAAAGGTTACCTTTTAACATAAGCACTTCCACTTTTCGGCAAAATACTCCTCTATGCAGAACAATAATAATAAAGTATATGTAGGCGTTGAAAAATATACCTGATTAATCCATTTAAGTTGATTTAATTTAGGATTTAAAAGTATTCCATATTTTCAAACTTACAAACATAATGATCATGAAAATATACAACTTTCTCCTTGCCAGGACATCACACTAGTTTTATAGGAACATTTTTACGTACATGTTGTGGAGTAAAATGGCTGTTTGTGAATGAGAAATTTGTGTTAGTAAACGTAAATATAGCTTAGAAGTTATGATAGTGTAGGAAGATGTTTAAAAATTGATATCATTTAGAAATAGGTAATGTTGTATTCTAATAATCTGTCTTTTGTTTTCGCAACCGCAAAACAACAGATACTCATTACCGTCTATTTACATAACAAGAGTTAATACGTATTCTATTTCATTTCTCACCACCTCATTCGTCTTACATGACACTTAAAAATAAAGTAGGTACTAGTTCTATACAAATTTATAACTGACTACGAATACCAAGCTTTATGCGATAAGGCAAAAATGTGTTGCATTGAAATTGTATTTTTTTACTTTTTATTCGGGTTATGTTCTTCAATATTTTGTTATATGTGAAATAGTGTCTAGCGTGCAAAACATTATTCATTTTATAATTAATTTGAGTAGCAATTCTTTCGTCTTCAATGAATAAAAATTACCGAGACAATACATGCAGCATCAAAACAAAGAGTTTTTGTTTGCTAGATAATTACTTAATGAAGTTACATTGACACTCGCGACACAGTAATAACACTACCCACTGAAGTGCCCACGAATTTGTGTAGGTCGACGAATGTTAAAAGCATTAGTATATGACAGGAATTTAGCAAATAAATAGAGACAATGGCATATCAAAATTAAATTTTATTTATACAATTTAATATTTATATTATAAACATGGTATTCTAAGTCTTATATGTACGTTGAGCGATATATACAAAGTACATTTGAATGAGATGGAATTAATCGTCGGTTAATAACGGTTCACCGGCGACGATCGACCCCTCAATGCCGCAGTGATTCTCACCACGCAGAATTTTGAAGAAGCCATTATCCCCCCAATCTGAATTCCACGAGTTAGCGACGAGCCAATATTTGTTGCCGTTTTCCACGCCCCAACCTAAAATCTTAATTGCATGCCCGCCGAGAGCATCGCCTTCCACGTGCTTGTAAACACCGCTCTTGTACGCTAGCAAGTCTGCGTAAACAGTGAACGCGCCTTCCACTGGTCCGTTTGTAAACAGCTCGGCGCGGATGTGATCTTCGCCCTCTGATACACTGTACACGTGTTTACCGTATCTCTTGTCTTTTTTGTACAGGACGTTGTACCCATTCTCGCAGTTCTTGTGGCATTTAGGTGTCTTAGAGTCACCATTGCATGGCATCCTGTTACCTGGCACGTGATGTTCACACGGAGGAATCTCGTACGGCACGCAGCCCTGGCTCGAGTTGTAGTTACCTCCAGACACAATACCAAAGTGTTTCCAGTACTCCCAAGCCAATGATGGCATGCCACCATTGCAACCGAGTCCGCAGATTGGGCAACAGCTTAGCAGATCTTCAGCGGAGAAATGGAAATGTTTAGTACCGTTCGAATAAGTACAATATCTGTCAGTCATCGCTTCCACTGCTCCGAAGGCCCAGCAACTACCGCAGGATCCCTGATCCCTAATTTCGTTTAAAGTGGGACAATCGGGCCATTTGTCGCGCGGATCGAAATTTTCGGGTAGACTTGCAATTAGGTCAGCGTCGTGCTTCACTTTCGGCATTTTGGCTAAGTTCTCGTCTTTCATGAGTCCCATGAGTTTGTTGATGTGGGCGAACGGCGTTGTCGTTGGGAAATTGCGGCCCGCCTTCCATGTGGTCTGCTTGCTATTTATGAGTCTTATAAAAGCGTCGGATAACGGGTGAGGCACATCGGTGGCGGCCACGGCTATCGCGCACACGAGCGCAACACAAGTTGCACGCGACAGAGTCATTTTTCACTTCTTTATTTTCTTTTTCACAGTCGGTTGGTTAATAAATGAACGCGTAGCTCGAACGAATGTGGCGCGACGACTAACCGGTGGCCGTCTGCGGCTTGCGATATCCGTGCTCGCACGCCGTGTAATTGCGTCGGACTATACGATACGGATGCGAGGGCGAGACACTGCTTGACCACGCCACCAAACGTTAACTATAAGAGTACTTATACACAGCGCGCGTCCGATACAACTAAGTAAACAGACATTATGGTTGAACGCTTTAAAACGATTGGCAAACATTTGTTTTGTATCACTCGGAAATAATTAGTTCGGGATCGGGGACAAGTCGCTTATGTTTACATAGCTTCTATATTGTGGTCAGTAGGGTTATGTTATTGATATTAAATCTTGAGAATTATTATCATAGTTTACCCTTGCATTGAACATAAACAACTAGTATGCAAATCGCTTTATGTTTAATTACTTTTGGTCGCATAAAACTATTTTCTTTTGCTTCTATTATATTATTAGTGCTAAAACTTGCAAAAGGCATGAATGTCATTTGAATAAAACCTGTGTGATAACCCTTATGTCACCTACTTTATGAAGGATGATTCACATTTACAGGCATTTGTCATCGCTTTGTTTCATTTTGCAGCTGTTTCCAGCGTTCTAAATATTTAAAAGACATGTAATTGTTTATCGAGTAAATTTGTTATGTTATAATGATTTTGTAATAATGAAATGTTCTTTCTTCTAAATATATGTATACTCGGTTTAATATGTAGAAAAGTTATATGACGCAAATATGACCACATCTCTGAATTTCGTGATAAACTCAAGTGGGTATCTATGCGCCTTCGCCGAAATACTCGTATTCTTTTGCTCCTCTTTCAAATTTTATTCTATCCCACTGCCCCTCGTTATCTTAAAGATAGGTTCCGTTTTCTTAGCACCACACATGCACGACCGCTTAGGTCTTCAGAAAATCTGACACTGGAAATTCCTCAGCATAGCACCAAATTTCTTAGTAATTCTTTTACAGTCCATGCTGCACGTTTGTGGAATAAATTGCCACTAACAATTCGCAAAGCTAAATCGCTTTCCACTTTTAAAAGACTCCTCAGAGCTCACTACTCTTAACTTTATATTTGATTTCGTTAATTCTTATTTTGTATATGTATGTATTTATATTCTTTTATTATTTGTGTTGTTTTAATTTATGTAATTTACTTATCTAATCTTTATACTTTTATCGTCTATTATTTGTAAACTCACTATATGTTCTTTATATATTTATGTAATTTTATTTATATATATTCTTGATTTGTTTTTTTCTGTTTCTTTTCATAATTCTGCTGATAACTACCAGAACTACAACCATTCATTTCAGTCGCGTAGGTTGTCTGGAAGAGATCGCAGCTAGCGATAAGACCGCCTATTGTGCCTATATTGTTTTGTTATTGTTAGTTTTTACTTCATTATTTTCCATGTATAGTGTACAAAAAAGGATATAAATAAATAAATAAATAAATAAAAGTTTAAAGAATAAATTTATATCATTATTTATATATATTTATAGATTGTGTATAAAGGTAAGTAATAAAAGAACTAAATCAACTTACTAAGCGCAAGAGAACAAAAACCATCCTGATATTAGATAAATATTAATTCACTTCATATACCTACTAAAATACTCCTGAATGTAAAAGATAATTTCAAGTGTATTTAAAATTGTATTAAACTTAAGTTTTCAGTTTAAGTCCAAATATACTAATCTCAAAGAAGAGAATTTAATACTTATAGTCTAGTCAACATGTTCAAAAACGTGTTAAATAGAAATAAAGCTCCTAAAAATATGAGCGATGGCTCATTCGATTCGGAATGACGTCTAGAAAAATGTTTTTGAAGGGTATATTAGCACATAAAAAATTGCAATTGTTATTAACAAAATAAAAAAAATAAAAAAGGTATTTAGTTTTTCGTTAATAACTTAAAAAATAATAATATTTAAGGAATTTTGAAAAAAGATCCTGAAAGAGGAGAAAATTTCCAATAAAAAAGAAATAACTCCCGGAACTCTATCTATATTATTTATATTATTTTTTTTATACTGAAAATAGAGCTCCGCGAGGGCGTTACGGCATAGGCGCCGCCTAAAAAGCCGGTATATCACCTAAAACAATTTATTTTTAATATTAAATGACAATTTAAAAATTTGAAAAAATTTTGGTGTAATGTAGACACTTGAACGAAAAAAACCTCGGTGACAAAAATTTTTTTTGTCGATTTTTCAAAAAGTTACATCATTGTTAATTAACTCATTTTTTTCCAATCTCTGTTTTTATAAATTACGGCATAACATTTTTAATAACTGATCTAAAAATCTTTTCGCTTCGTGGAGCTCTTCATGTTTATGTACCTTATAAAGTTATGCAAAAAAAATTAATTTAAGTTAATTATTTTGTTAATTATAATTTTTTTAAATGAACTAAAAATGAAATTTCTAAAAAATGTTATTAAAAAAAATTTTTTTTGGTAATGTATTATTATTGCTGTTTTTGCATCTAATATAGGTATTAATTATCATCGGAAAAAATTTTTTTACGTCATTTGTTAAGAAATTATTTATAAACAAATAGACTATTTTAGGACTTTTAAAAAAAATCTTTTTAACATATTATAGCATAGGTGCAATTATGATTTAAAAAAAAAAAAAAATTCTTAAATATTTTTTTTTATATTTTATAATCGTTTTTTTTATATTTCAATTGTTTAAATAATTAGTTCAGAAATTATATTATTCTTAAATACAATCACTGACCCTTTTCAATAGAATAACAGAGAAATATTTTTTTTTTATAAATAAATTAATTGCTTATTAATTTAAAAAATTGTTATAAACAAATAATATTAACCGTTATATTTTTTTTCGAAAACTTCAAAAAATTACAAAAACAAACATATATAAAAAAAGTTTAGAAAAAATTTTTTGTAATAAAATAAAAAAAAATACAAAAAAAAAATTTTTCTTAACTTTTTTTATATATGATTGTTTTTGTAATTTTTTGAAGTTTTCGAAAAAAAATATAACGGTTAATATTATTTGTTTATAACAAATTTTTAAATTAATAAGCAATTAATTTATTTATAAAAAAAAAATATTTCTCTGTTATTCTATTGAAAAGGGTCAGTGATTATATTTAAGAATAATATAATTTCTGAACTAATTATTTAAACAATTGAAATATAAAAAAAACGATTATAAAATATAAAAAAAAATATTTAAGAATTTTTTTTTTTTTTAAATCATAATTGCACCTATGCTATAATATGTTAAAAAGATTTTTTTTAAAAGTCCTAAAATAGTCTATTTGTTTATAAATAATTTCTTAACAAATGACGTAAAAAAATTTTTTCCGATGATAATTAATACCTATATTAGATGCAAAAACAGCAATAATAATACATTACCAAAAAAAATTTTTTTTAATAACATTTTTTAGAAATTTCATTTTTAGTTCATTTAAAAAAATTATAATTAACAAAATAATTAACTTAAATTAATTTTTTTTGCATAACTTTATAAGGTACATAAACATGAAGAGCTCCACGAAGCGAAAAGATTTTTAGATCAGTTATTAAAAATGTTATGCCGTAATTTATAAAAACAGAGATTGGAAAAAAATGAGTTAATTAACAATGATGTAACTTTTTGAAAAATCGACAAAAAAAATTTTTGTCACCGAGGTTTTTTTCGTTCAAGTGTCTACATTACACCAAAATTTTTTCAAATTTTTAAATTGTCATTTAATATTAAAAATAAATTGTTTTAGGTGATATACCGGCTTTTTAGGCGGCGCCTATGCCGTAACGCCCTCGCGGAGCTCTATTTTCAGTATAAAAAAAATAATATAAATAATATAGATAGAGTTCCGGGAGTTATTTCTTTTTTATTGGAAATTTTCTCCTCTTTCAGGATCTTTTTTCAAAATTCCTTAAATATTATTATTTTTTAAGTTATTAACGAAAAACTAAATACCTTTTTTATTTTTTTTATTTTGTTAATAACAATTGCAATTTTTTATGTGCTAATATACCCTTCAAAAACATTTTTCTAGACGTCATTCCGAATCGAATGAGCCATCGCTCATATTTTTAGGAGCTTTATTTCTATTTAACACGTTTTTGAA
Organism: Cephonodes hylas; assembly: GCA_030295005.1. Classification (NCBI taxonomy): domain Eukaryota; kingdom Metazoa; phylum Arthropoda; class Insecta; order Lepidoptera; family Sphingidae; genus Cephonodes; species Cephonodes hylas. Next base: position 6,346,221 of record AP025368.1, read on the forward strand.
CATGTTGACTAGACTATTACTCCTTGTAAGGCTTCCCCATGCTTTCACCTAGCGTAAAGTAATAAATTGATAGAATTTCCGTTCTTGCTTTGTAACGTAGTATTGGTAGTTATAGTCAATTTAGATCCAATGGTATATTATAAAATCGTCATAGACTCAAGCATTATGCGATCGACGTTCCAAGATATCTTCTCGGCGGGTGCCAATTTCAGGCGTAACTGTTTGTATTTTTAATGCATTATCACTCAATTTAATAGTGAAAGAAAATATCGTGAACATATAATTCTTATCAATAAATTCTTAGTATTTCAACATTTATTGCCTCCCTATCTATCCTTTAGATAGAATGTAGACTGACATAGAAGTATTACTTTTCAGTCAAGGTAATGCTGACTGACTTTATTTTTACTAGAAAGAATGTAAGTTTATTTAGAAGTTTTGATGTTGTTGTAGCATACAAAGTTACTTATCTGTATTGGTAACAGAGTTGGGCATCAATCAATTAACTTTTAATTGAACTAATCAATCGACTAAAAAATTAATTGCAATTAAATTAATTGAATTTGAATCAATTGCAATTAACCATTAATCGCGCGTTTCAATTAAATTATTTAAACTAATGCACATCAATTGCAGATCGCGATTAAATTATTGCAATTATTTTTTTCAATCGATTGATGAAAAAATTAAAACTAACAATTAAATTTTGCTATTTTTGCACGGAAGGGTGGTCCGCAAACCTTGTAGATGTTTAACGTTAATTATCTCATATACTCTTTACGACTAGGTAGGAAAACTAAACATAACAAATTAAAATCTCTCAAAATCTGGTATTTTCAAAGTTGTGGGGTGTTAAAATGGGGAATCATAACCGAATATCTCCATATATATTCTAGCGGGGTGTCAAATGAAAGAGCACGCAAAGGGAATATCTATGACTTAATCGTGAGTGAAAAATTCAAATTAGATTTTTTTACGTTTTAAATGGAATGTAGGTTTTTCTGTCGGGGGTTTTCAATTACAAGCTTTTATTTAGTTTCGCCTGTCCCATTCTGTATCTGTAATTAAAAATTGCAAATTCAATTTGATCAACTGTCCGGTTTCCGATTAAGTTGAAATTTTGCATGCATATGTAAATTGAATGGCAATGCAATATTATTATGATATAGAGATGATTTGATGATGGAGCTGGAAGGTGGCTATCGGAACTCCGCAATTAAACGACGCAACTCCACTGAGTTTGGGCTCATTTGATTCATTTTAACAAGTTCTATGATACCATATGGTAACCAGGGTCTGATGATGGAGCTGGAAGATGGCCATCGGAACTCCGCAATTAAACGACGCAAGCCCATCGAGTTTGGGCTCATTTGATTCGTTTTAACAAGTTCTATGATACCATATGGTAACCAGGGTCTGATGATGGAGCTGGAAGATGGCCATCGGAACTCCGCAATTAAACGACGCAAGCCCATCGAGTTTGGGCTCATTTGATTCGTTTTAACAAGTACTATGACACCATATGGTAACCAACGTCTGATGATGGAGCTGGAAGGTGGTCATCGGAACTCCGCAATTAAACGACGCAACCCCATCGAGTTTGGGCTCATTTGATTCGTTTTAACAAATTCTATGATACCATATGGTAACCAGGGTCTGATGATGGAGCTGGAAGGTGGCCATCGGAACTTCGTAATTAAATGACGCAACTCTATCAACTTTGGACTCGTTAGATTCGTCTTGAAGAGTATCTTGGTTGCCCTGAATATGCAATTCCAGCAAATTTGGGAAAAAAGTATCTTTCCGTTTGTTATGAATGTATATTGTATTTTGTTTCATTTAAGTAAAGACATTGCCGGTAATATACCTACCAGTGCCAGTGGCCACTATATAATATTGTTAAGAACGCTGCCAAAAAAATATTATTTATTTTAAATGTCGTTGAATGTTTTCAATTTGTTTTCGTTTGTGTTATCATTACTTGTCGCGTCGTTAGTGTTGCGTTTTGCTTCTCCTTTTTAAAGAAAATAGGTCCTTTAATAAAAGTCAATATCACAACGAAATTGTGGTGAGAAATACTTTTACATACAAAATGATATGTGTATTACAATAAAAACTAACTTAAAATATAAAAAATACGCAGAAACTATTTTGAGAGTTTAAAAAAGTTTAAACCTAGTACCTAACGTAACGAATAACAAAACGTCGAGAAAATGTCAAACGTGCGTTACGAAGCAAAAATACGCTTAATTTCAAACATGTTTTCAACATTAATATGTCAACAACTATGACTTTTCGCAAGTTGAAATTTAAGGAGTAGACTAACATCATGGACGTAATATATAAACGTTTATATATTACGTCCATGACTCACATTAACAACTATTCAGCATACAATTTTCAACTCTCAAATTGATTGTATAGATTGTAGGTACAGCTTAGCCCTTTGTTTAAAGACAACATCACGCCAATTACAAGAAGGATGAGTAACTTCATAATAATACAAACCGGTATTAGTGCATTTAATGACACCCATATCAAACTAAAGTCACCTGGTATGTATTATAAAGTTTTGCTATTGTTGATGTAAATATTTATCTTGTACTTTAAAACTTGATGTTTTCAGGTAGCATGCAGGCTACATCAGTCAATCATACAGAAACAGAAGAGGCTACTTTGCTCTAAACATTCAAATAGTGTGTGATTCAAAATTAATGTTGCGACACACGTAGGAAATATCTTTTGACTCCTGTACTAAATCCAGAATAAAGAGTACCAGATGAACAGGATTACACAAAGAGCTGAGACCTTGTGAAAAGAGTTTCTGACATGCTTAAGGAAAAATTTTTATGTGTCCAACTTGGACTTCAAATAAAATTAAAAAATGATTTTTACCTGTGCCGTGTAGGTATAGCTCTACATAATATTCAATACTGAAAAAATGACTATGCAAGTATTCATGAGAATATAATTGAAACATCCCAGAAATCCACAATATAGTCACAAGGTGATAATGATAATTTATATGTTAGAAATAGAACAATAAATAATAATTATTTTACAGTTGAAAACTTCTTTTCATTTAATGCTAAATAATCAACAGACTCTAGGTTGATGCCAGCTTATAATACAACAGACTGTGGGATTATTCCCTGCATCAATATATATTATTCTTTCATTTCTGGGTTTTTCACTCTAAATAGTATTTATTGACACTTGTGATACAAAGCTGTACCTAAGTATTACACACATAAAGAGGTGCTGTGTATATTTAGGATATTAATTTGAAAAAAGGTTATGGTTTAATTTCCCCTATTTATTTTAATTTTTATAATGAAATTTCAAGGTGGAGTTTTTCTGTCATAAATCTTCTTTTCAATAGCGCATTGACCAATTGAGTTTTAAAATAATTTTCCTTGAGGGATTGTTTTTTGTTTTAACAGCTTTATAGTGGTAACTTTCTTCTTCTTACCTTAAATTACAAAAACAAACAATGGTTCATATGATTGAGTATTATAAAAATGACATAAAACAATTGGGTACTGTTTATTTTTTGACCTACATGAAATTTCACCAATATCAGAGGTCCTTGCTTCATATTTTCTTGTTTTCAGTTTGTTGACCTTATAAAGACTACAAGTTAATTATTATAATGTCCCAATACAACAATTTACAAGAAGTTGAGGGCTTGTAATTAACTGTTACAAGTGGCTCATGTGATATCTCAATAATTTCTATTTCATCTCCTACAAACAGGATTTTATACATGGCTATATACAAATATAATTACTTATATGAGAACAATCACATACAAGTACATGATTTAGACTAATTCATATTCTAATTCTCTTATTAATTAAAACCAATTAATACACAACTACTTAGTTATCATTATCTGATTCTATCATTAAAATTGAGTACCTAAAATATAAGTATGTGTTGCTTTCTGAATTAATTTAAAGATTATTATTATTTATATAATACCCTATTTCAATGTTTTTCAGTTAAGACTGAAAACGTAATAACAAAATAATTGTCTGCCTAAAAAGGGTTTCAACTTGTGGTTAGAATATTATCTAACACTTGGTGTATTTATTTTAATGCAATTGAACTCATGTCAATTGCTTTCCTTTCAATATAACACCATTTGTAGCTTTATTTATAATAATATTCAGGTGCAGAAGCCGTGTAAAATGGGTATTTTTTTATTATTTAATATAAGTAAATGTAATTTCAGCAAAAACAGTACTTTTGAAAGAACATTTAATGATTATGATGCAAATTTTGATAAATTACAAGGTAATTAGCTTGTCATATTTATGCTATTTTAGGGTCATTTTGGAGGCTCAAAACCACCGGCGCGCGCGCTCGGCGCTGCACCGACACTCATCGCAATTACCTAAACCCTTAAGTAATGCAATTAGAACGCCTGCGCGTCATATTGTTGCAATGTAGCAACAAACGTCAGCGCATTGCTATGTGATTCCATACAGTTTTAAACTTTACCAAAGATTCTTTCTGCCGCACCCCTTCTATAAGCTGTTCAGGAGTTCTATTTGGTACCGTAAATGTATTAAGAGGCTTAATCCGCACACGCATGTACCCAATACTTAAACTAATACTTGGTAAAAAATTAATTGTTAATTGTTAATTGTCAATTTTTTTTCCGCAAAATAACTAAAAATTGATCAATTGTTAATTGTATAAAACCACAATTAACAATTAATCAGTTGTTAGTTGCTGTCACTGCAAATACAATTAATTAATTGTTAATTTTTAATTGTTAGTTCAATTAACATTTGCCCAACACTGATTGGTAACAACATATGCGCCAAGATTTTGCCATCAGTGTATATGAAAGAGAAAATCCAAAGGTTATTGACACAGGTTATCGCGGTATTTTATAAAAGTTCTCGTGAAAGAACAGGGCATTGCACTCAATATCAACTTGACAATGATAATACATATTCACTTCATTTTGGTAGGTACTTTCGTTAAGATCATATTTTTTCTTTGTAGCAGTACGTTGAGAACGTCACAATTTCGAACCGCCGTTCAATGTCGTCATTAAATAACCAAATAAATCTAAAAACCAAAACTGCATCTTCAACTTTCTACAATAAATGACGAACATAGTGTAAGATGTCGTAATTTTATTTCTAACCTAGTCAAATGTAATTTTTAAGTTTTTTAGTTCCGTAGAAGTATCACAGATTTTTTGGTATCGTTAATTCCCTAGTTCTGGTGCGTTATTGTGGACTATTTTCGAAAACTTTATTGTTTATAGGGATTAATAAGTCGCTCATTAGATAGATACGTCTGGAGATTTCGACATTCTTGGTGCTTGACAAATAAATAGCTATCTGGTTTAATAAATGTGCATACAATGTATAATTTGGTAAGATCATAGCTCATCAAACATGATAATAACAAAGTTATTACCTCTAAGGTTATGTCAAAGTTTGGTTGTTTGAACGCGCTCATGTCTAGAAATTGTCTAGTTATTATTCATAGTCTTAGAGCGTTCATAATTAAATAAGTATTTACATTGTACCTGGATTGTCCGTGTTATAATGTAGTATTTTAGGATTTTTAGGGGTAAAATAAGAAATTTGCGAAACAGGCTAGTCGACAATTTTTCTGTTTCGACCGATTGAGTCTATCACGTTCGGTCAGGCCAACACCCCGGACGCATTCTATTCAATCGACAATTTATGGCAACAATTTTGCCAATATCAATTATTGGCTGAAACAATTCGAATTTCTATGCTACAAAAAGAGTATACACGTTGAGCTTGGCTTAATGATATGCAGTTCCTTTGTTTTTCATAAAGACATGGTCTATTAAAAATTACCTGAATTTACTATACTCGAGACTAATCTTGAAATGAGAGCATGGCGAGCGTGCTAAACTTACCATTAGTATCATATTACGTTAGACGTGGCTGCTTTGTATTGATTCGAGTTCCTTATTATCAATCATTATTCAATAATTATTGCCCTTATTATCAAGACTTAAATATATGTGTGACATTAGTAGTCCTTTATTTTGGGTTGAAATTCATATCACTGGTCGTCTGATTGTAGTAGAATGAATAAATGGTAGACAAGCGCCGAAACGCGTCTTTTTCAAAATACTGGCTGCCTTCCTTCTAATAATTCAGTTGTTCTGTGGACTGAGTAATATAATTACTTTCAACAATGAGATCTAAGTATACGCAATAATATAAACTAGGCGTGTAGTTGTTAATTTCGTCATTCATCGAGTAAATAGAACGATTAGCGAGCATAGCATTCGAAGTACCTTAACAGGCTCTACAGCCTGTTCTAACTACTTAGAACGATTGCTGATGTCCGTGATAATGTCGGAGTTAGGTTCGGCTATTTTTCTCATCCTTTCGCGCAAGCTCCGCTTTATCTCGTTATTACGTCCTATAACCGGGAGTACCTAATCGGGCACATCTGTCCGAGTTAGAATGAACGCGAGATATCTGAACGATTGCTGCAAGATACAAAGGTCGATTTATGTCATTAAGAATTGTAAACATAAATTAGTATTTTTGTTCCTCTCCTTATTATGTTAGGTTTTGACTGTATGTGGTTGGTACAGTTGAGTACCCAATCAACTGTATCAGGCATAGAAAAGTGAGATCGTGGTTTCGATTTCAAGCCAGCCAAATATTTATAAGATCAACTATTATTTGCTTTGGTAATAACAAAAAACCATGAGTGTAAAAAGCACAAATAAGAAGTATTATAAGTAATAGAAACACACAAGTATTGAAGTGATTCATTCGATTACAGGAAAAATATAACAACGGAAACGACATTGAGGTCGTACATTGCGATGTAATGTGAATATACTACATATGTTTGTATTCATATAGGTATCTAGAAAGAATAACGTGCAATCGTTTCCGTGTCTTCATGTTTTTCAAACGTAAAATTCGTAGCAAAGACAGGAACAGCAAGCAAGTCAATTGAAATGTTGAAAAGAAAATAAAGAATGTTTGGTGTTGCATACTCATATGATTACAACGAGGCTGTACCACATACACTCAACTCTAGTGGGCTGTAATAAAACTAAATTATTACGGCCAGTATTGGTGGGAGCTTGTGCTGTAACCTAAGTTGGCTCTGCTGTCGATTTTGACCCTTAAGTTGAAGAAGATTTGCACGGTTCATCTATAATTACCTGCTTTCACATGTCACTTCAAAATATCATTGCCATTTAGCTTTGCCTTGAAAGTTTATCTCAAATGGTATTTATGGGGTGTCAGGGGACACTAATTTAAAAATTTTCGGTGTACCTGATGTTAGGTACTGATCACGAAGTCACCTTTTTTTCGTCATTAAAACAATATAATTAATTTTATGCGATTTTTCCTCCATCTTTACAGTGGGTAAATAACTACTTTTTTTCAAATCACTGTTGCGTCTTCTAAGATCGTGAATCTCTGTATGTAATTATTAAACTATCGTTCACGATTCACGAACGAACTAAAAATATTAAGTCAATCTTTTTAGCGTCAACTTTTATGGATAGTACAGCTGACCTATGTGAAAATGTTTGTTTGACCTCCATATCATACGTTTAATATTCTAGTAAAACTTTTCTGTCGGCGAATTTTGACTAGGTAGGAGTAATTTTAAATTTAAATTGAATACTCTGTAATTTTCAATAAGTTTGTTTGTGTGGGATGAAAGTTGTGTATAATTGTAATGAATACCAAAGCATTAACCTTGTAAGTCTACATACATTGAGATATACATAGATTGATTTTTTGTCCATTTATACATGTCTCTGAACAAAGTTAACTGCTTCATTGCGAGCCCTATTTGAAGTCGAACGTTCCTGTCACGATAATTAAAATAACTTTACTCCACCCAATTTAAATAAATCATTACATAATAACATGATAAATATCTCAGACACTCCAGCCTTTTACCATTAATTGTTTGTTCGGTTGAACAGTGAAAAATGAGACCTGGAAGTCGCCGTATCGTCACGATTCCAAATGGATTTTTAAGTGTTCTACCTTGGTGATTTCGTAGTCCTGTATTTTGCAACACGTTTGTTTTTAATGAATAATTGGAAATTAGGTACATGGGAAATTATAGTGCTAGAGCTTTTTTAATCGTTTGGTAGTAAATTGATAATTAAGAGTGTAGAATGTTAAGACTTTATGGGCCCGCAGAATCAAATCTGTACCCGATTTATTTTTAGTCATCATTACTACATCTATAGTTTAGGACATTAGTCCTAAGTCCTAATTTAATAATAAATTATTAAATTAAATCTTCGAGCAGGCAGCCTAATCAGGCCCAAAGTCTGCAGGGCAAAGTGCTACAGAGTCTGAGAATGTTCCATGCAATGTGCATGTCCTAGTGTGTAAAACACAATTGGCTTAAACTGGATCCATCAATACATCTTTGCCTACCCTTTTCGCCCTTGGGTATATTCGTAATTATATTTATCGTCGAATTACAGAGATCACATTAAATTATGGGCGTAACAAAAAGTACGTTGGGAAGATTTGCTAATCTTAATCCTACAGGCGTTTTATTGCTTTGGTTTAGAGCAGTGGTTCCCAAACTTATTTTGTCTACTGCCCACTTTGAGAATAAATATTTTTTTAGTGCCCCCATTTTTTCGCCTATTTAAAAACCACTATAACTTCAAATTAAATTAAATAATTATTGTGACCTATATATGTAGGTATATTAACGGAGAATTCTAAACGAAACTTTTACTATCTACTTTCATTACGAAACGGAGTGACCGATTGACATGATTTTCATTTTTTCTCCATTCAATAAAATAGGACAGATATATGAACTACGCGAAATATAGAACCGAGTTTGAGCAATCTTTTAATTCATATTAGTTGATGTTCACAAGTTGTTGTTGAGAGTCAAGAGCTCATGCAATCGTTGTCTAAGAGGCCTCCTAGCTAAATAAAATTACAAATCACCCCCCAGGCCTAGAGGCCTGTGTAGACACAACGCCCCCATTTTCTTTCTGGGTCTCTTACCGCCCCCCTTGAGACCTGCAGCGCCCACAAGGGGGCGTTATCGCCCACTTTCGGAAACACTGGTTTAGAGAATTAAAATAGGCATATTGGGCTTGTTCTTATGAATGTATAAATTACCTTCAATTGCGTTATACTTTGTTTTGCTATGTTTTAAAATTTTGAGGAATAACTATAGTCGTAGGTACCATATTTAGAAAAATGGTTGATCTAAGAATCTATATCATTTTAAAATAGATAATCTTTCTTTATAAAAGATGGTTGATATTGGAATGACATTAATCAAATCGTAAGTTTATTTATTTCGTTTGGTTTTAGACAATTCATTATACATTTCTATAAAATGACATGCTAAATAAACTTTCGACAAAAACCATATGCCCCCAGGCAATTAAAAACATAAACTAAATCAAGCATTTAATTGGCTGTTAGGACATTCGGGCCAGCGTTAACGATATCGTTTATTCCATATCGTGGATTATTTCCAATGTATTTGATTTATTCGTCGAGCCAAGAGGTCGGCATTTTCTATGATCGAGCCCGGTCACGTGACATAGAACAGGCGGATTCGGCCGGATACCCTATTGTAATGAATTTCCGAACCTTCACAAAGCTGCTTCTAATGCCTTTGAGCTCGCTTTATATGAATCTGTATGAATTGAAAATAATAAACGTAAGTTGTCCAGATAGTATGAGTTTTTATTTATGAACGAGATGTCTGTGAGGAAATCTTTTGTGTTGTTTGATATCGTATTATTTAGCCTCAAATTTTACTCCTCTTCGGTTAAATAATAAACTCGGCATAGGTATATCTCATTCTCCAAGGAAAACGAGTAAAAAAAAACTATCCTTTATTTTATTGCTTCGTCGCTTAACCAGTTATTAAAAATTAAGACTAAAGACTTATAAGCATACAAATGACATAAAACCTTCGCAAAGTTTAACAATGTTCAAATTTGTTATAAGAGTCGCAATTCAAGATAATTAGAGTTTTATCAATTTATCGTAGGCCTTAGATCTGGAGACACCTCCTCCTTTAGTGCAACGATAACAAATATTTAGTAGGTATCTAATATATTTAAATGTTAGGAACCTTCACCTTCTTTTGTTTCCTCAGTGCGTTTTGATGATATCATAAAAAATGTTTTGGTTATATTTTTAATCACTCATGAATCATGATGTTATTTTTACAGAAGTATCTATTATTTTAAATTTTTAACATTCCATCAAAAATAATCACAAAAGTGATCATACGACACTATTCAATTAATTATTAAGCCGGCAATTACGTAGAAGTACAGAAGGATTTTCTCAATGACTAACGACGTCGGAACTAAATTAGTTTATTTAAATACTTCAACTGAGTCTGCATTGTGTGCAGGACGATGCTGGTGAAAGGGAACGTTCATTACTTAGTGATAGGGAAATGTACTTCGCTTATTCAGTTTTCGATATTAGTTTTTAAGTTTTTCAATATGAAACTTGTGTTGTGTATTATGTTTTTTTTACCAGCTGCCAGTAATAAATTATTACCATAAATCGTTCGCAAAATAAAATATTCACATACCAAATTTATAAAAAAGCTAGGTATATTTACAAAAATAATTAAATATCACTACAAGCTCTGTAACCTTATAAGTAAACTATTGTAGTGTAAAATTCGCATTCAAAAAATGAGAATGTATCTTTTACTTTTTTACGGAGTGATTGAAAATTTATTGTATAAGTATTAAAAGGGATTGTTGAATATTGATGACCTCTCACGGAGCATTAATGTCCTTTTAAGTTTTTCAGCTGCGGAATTCATTACGAAACTTTAAAAATTCGGTCCAATGAATGGATTCTTTATCAGAAAGGCTTTCTTTAGTTTAATAAATTTATTGAAGCGTAGAGTTTTTGTTAAAGTTTGTCTTTTTTTGCTGGTCCAAACTGTTCATACAATACTAGCTTATATTTTGAATGTTACAATTTGTCATATTATTTTTCGGGTCTATAAGCCGTATACAATATGGCTTGCAGTAAATATTAAAAATACCTTTGCTGTTTTTTGCTAATAAATAAATAAAGTTCAATATCTATTTGGATGTGTATCCGATCATTGCGATATCGATCATTGACCTTTGATTGACAGGGCGGTAATTACATACGTCAGATGACTCTATGAATGATGTGTCTGATGACATGTCGTGATAAATCTTGATGGTGCAATGTGGCGAATCTCTATAGCGAATAGAAATTCCATAGATACAATAATTTCTACTCGTATTTCTTTTTTTTTAATCATCTTTATTCCCGAAATTTTAATAAGTTTGTAGTTGTTTTAAGTTGTATTATTGAAACTCTGTTTTGCTAACTGCATTGAAAACAGTTTAGCTACATCTGTGCAGCGGTGTCAAAGCTGTTGTGAACCTTTATTGAATACACATATTAAAATATTTAAATATTCTACTTTCATATTTGAGATTTAAGTACAAAAAATGGTGCCTGATACTTCTATGTAACGAAGGAAACCAACGAAACATGCTTTCCGCGTTATGACAATACATATAATTAATAGTAGGTATGTCCGCCTATTTTCCATAGTTACAAGAAAAATTTAACAAAACCAGTTATCGTTTTGACTACTTAAGGAACGTATTTATGGCTTTGGTGTGCTTATGCAAAAATATTAACCAAAAGGTATCCAGTGCTAAAATAGGACTCTTCAACGTACGTCCACAACACCCCACAATCAGAGATTTTAATGCAAGTCAAGTCTACTAAAAATCTTTTAATCCTAGACCGTAGTTTTACATGTGACCCAATGGTAAAGGCAAACATCGCGAGGAAGCCTTCATGCTTGTGTAACCTTAACATCAGATTCATTTGAATGTTTTGGTAGGCGCAGAACAAATTGTAATAAAACCGTTTGCTTCAACTTTTATAAAATAAACTAAACTTTGTCTGCTGAGTTTATAAGGAAAATACGTCAGCTTACTTTATTCAAATTATATTCAGTTATAACAAAATTATTATCACTGTTATAATAACTCCACGCCTTAATGAGGCAATCACGACCTAAATAACTGTTTACAGAAATTTTTAGAATTATAATTAATTTATTAGTTATTCCTATTATTATGTCACGACAAACTTGACCACAGTGGCTGTTGAGTGCAATGATTGAAATATGATCGATCAGTTTAAATCGGTTACAAAAATCTAGAAAACTACATGCATATACTTTTTGATTTGATATTTATTAATATAAAAAAAATAGCAATACATAAAATCATGGTAGTCGTATAAGTACAAAAAACTGCATTTTCGTCTGTAAGGCTTTTACGTTTCAACCACTAATGTAGATAGTTTTGGTATTATAAGATAAATAATATGATTTCGGTAAACGCCCTTAAGGACTTATGAGGCCTTTTTCATTTTGGGCTCTATTGGGTATTATTCTTTGAAACTTGTTCGCAATACCTCACTTTCCGTAAATATCACGTTTCCGCTCAATAATAATTGTGTATTGAGGTGGTATGTTTCTTAGCAACAGCACTGTCCGGTGTTGAGCCATAATAATGTTTTCATCTTATACTTATCTATTCATATCAAAAGGAAGAAATATTAAATTGATTTGTGCGTTGTTTTTACGAAAGTTAAAGTATCTAACTTGCTCTCCTACTAGGACATAGTGGGTTTTAAAAAATAAATGAATCGAAAGAAAACGAAGCATTGTGCGCTTATATAATGTCATTTACTACTTCAATGGCTTCGCGCGGCATTTATTTTGATAATAATTTTTCATTTTATGATAATCTTCTTTAAATTCGTGAGCGCCAGCTGATAAATAGAAGTTATAAAGTTTAAAATAGCTGTATGTTGTGTAACTCGTACCACATAATTTATATTTTTTTAGTTTCGGATTTTATATTATTAACTTTATCTGGTTTGAAAAGTCTTTAATTTTATAATGACAGTATAAATAAAATAATAAAATATATTCAACATTTAAAAATATAAATAAAACCGATGTATAATGTTTTTATATTATATCCTTAATTTCGACACGGCTCTCAAGTCTTCGGTAGTATAGTGGTCAGTATCCCCGCCTGTCACGCGGGAGACCGGGGTTCGATTCCCCGCCGGAGAGTTCTTTTTGTTTTCTTTTTTCCAAATTATTTGTTGTGTTTTGTAATTTTCCTTAATTTAATGTTCGTTTCTAAAATAAAAATTAAATAACCTATGATAAAAATAACGTTGTGTAATTGTTATAGCATAATTAATAATGATATAACGTTTAGTTGTTTTTTCATTTTAAAAGAGTTGTTTAATCAAAATTAAATCCACATAAAAGCCATTTCTAAAAATAAAATTGTAAACCGTAGCAAATAACCAATTAAATAGCAAACAAACAAATGAATGAGTAAAAACGTAAAAAGCTCGTTCAATCTTGTGTTATCATTTGTACCTAAAGAGTATCTGATGGAAATCCTTGTGAAGTTTGCTACACATAATTAGATTCGACATTGAATGGGATTCACGGCTTACCTCCACGGTTTCATTTAATTTTCAGCCATTACAAATGGTACTTTAATTACGCTAACGTCAGTGATTACATAACATGACAAACTAATACTATTTAGTTAAGAGGTTTAAATTGTATGGATTCCCTTTGTTGTAATGTTACTTAACATATGCTAATGGATTAAAGCGTTCGGAGAAATTGTATTTGCGTCTCATGTTCTCCTAGTACGCCATTGTTCAGATGTCTTTAAACAGCTTTGTATTAATTAATTTAAAACTGGATTCTATTGCTGTACGGTATAGCATAGTTGCTTTTTAAACATTGGCTACGGCGTTTTCGGCTTTGAATTATGGATGGGATGGCTCGAATAGGTAAGTATTATTCTACACTAGAAAATTTATCGAAATAAATCGTTGCTTTTTCAATGTAGTACATAAAGGGCCTTCTTTCGGAAAGATATTTATTCCGTGTGCTCAAGCGGCACAGGTATGTAGCGAGAAATCTAAAAGACTGGTTCGATTCTCGGATCGGGCCAACTGTTCCTCAGTACGTCCATGGAGTGCCTGAGAAACTATAGCGTCTTTAAAAGTGAAGATTATTTTTTTAATGTATATAAACATACATTTATGCTAATTTTAATTCGACATACCCGTCATTTCGGCTCTCATATTGAATTTAAAACGTATTTAAATAAAACAGCAGACACGCTCCAACCTCATTTGTAGTTGAAAGCTTTAATGTTATTTGTACGTGGCGAACAATCGCTTCATTTATAATTAGGTAACAAATGTTGCATGCAGTTTCATTTAAAATGGTGAAGTCCACTTGCGGCGGCAAATGACCCATATTATTTTGCCCGCGTGGGAAGTTTAAAGCTTTGCAGCTCTGTCTTGTGTATTTATGCGGGGCGCTTCGGTGTAGCAATGTTTTGCTATAATACGAGTGCTCTGAATCGAGTGGTGTTGTTAGTCTTACAATCGGAGAGGTTATTCTTCTCAGTGTGATTTCCGATTTTTATCATTCCTACATTGGGGCCAATATCAATCTCGTTTACACTGATGGCTGTTTTATGCAAATAAGAACACATAACGATTAAAGGATCAAGTCAATTTATTAACTTATTATTGTTGGAAACGGACGGGGTCATGCCAAAAATTTGATGTGAGAATGTGTCGAGGATAACGGTACAACCCACGTCTGTAGGTTTGTTTATTTTTGGAATTTCGTACGTTACCGTAGTAATAACAGTTTTATCTCGCCTGCGACATCGATCTAAGATATTCTGACGCGAAACGGCACGCAACGTGAAAATAAAAAGGCGTAGGAAAAGGGATGCCTTTAAGTTCGCTTTGTTCGCAAAATACCTAACCTACATTTCTACTTTTTGAAATACAGCATTTAAAATTTTTCCATTCTGTCTTTACCATGCATTGTTTTGAAAGTAATGTTGAACATAAATTTATATAATACAGGTAGGAAATTCAATATTTAGATTATATTTTGAACGGTTCAACAGTTTACTTAATTCATTAGCTTAATTATAACTCTATACGCGTACTTAAGATACGACAAAAAAGGAAACTTTATTTTCAAACATACATATTACATATGTATGTAGTCTTTTAAAAAATAGACGTAAGATTTTACTCCTTGGCTACTTAAACGCAGATAACCAAGGTCTCTGACTTTACTTGTCCTAAAATACGGCCTCCTTTTGTTCACTTTTGTGTTTCCGATCTTTTTGTAAGACCAAGTTAGGTCATCAAAGTTTTGGGTTGGAATTGTAACCGAAATAAATTTGAAAGGCCTTACAAAGAATCAACAATAGCTTTTTTGTAACTACGCAGTATTTTTTTCGTATCTATTCTATTATATAACAGTATCTTATGATTTTTATTTTAACGAATAATGCAAGAAGTTTGCGATGCTTCACGTTTTTGTATACACCTCTAATCGATATGGTTCGGAATCGATACTCGTCTATCTACAGTCTGAAAAGTTGCATTCAATTCCTGTGACGGGTTCGTGAAATTCTAGTTTTTTCCAAACAGTGATAGCAAAAAACCTCACAGCTCGTGCGGTGGTGAACGGTCAACGTTTTGGACATCTCTACTATGTGAAGTAAGCTATCTGCCTTGTCCAATACTCATTTGATTGACATGAAAGGTTTTGGTCGTTTTATTCCAAATTTCTTTGTGAATTTTTTTCACATTTCTTCGACTTGTGTGCGGAAAAATAGTTAACAGAACATTATACATATTATATTTACGAGTTCTTTTTAAATCAATTTTGTTAAAGTTTATATTCACAAATACGCTGTCACAAACAGACATAATTTTATGTGTTTTTGCATGATTTTTTTGTAAGAAATATCGTAGCTTTATATGTAAGGCAAACCGTCATCATACTTAGGTAAGCACATCATGTGCAGCGTCTATTAAAGCTATGAGTATTATTCAACCGGATCCTTTCGCCGCATTAGGCGGCAGGTGAACATCAAGGCCGCATGACTCGCACCCACATCATCATCATCTTAACACTTAAAAACAATTTAGAAGATCGAACTCATTTCCTGCGACTAAAAGTGGTATTGCATGACTTGTTCAACTAATGTTATACTTTTTAATTCGTTGCTGGTGGTCTTGAAAATTATAATTATATTATATGTTCATTTTTTATTTATACATGACCTTAACCATATAAGCGTTTAGTTATAAATTGTTTTTACCAAATAAATTTGTAATCCCAATTATATATTTATAACCTACAATTATAGTTGAAAACCCATTAACATGTAGCATGGCCCTAGAAGCGTACTCTGTACCTCTAAAACCATCAATGCAGTTAATCAGAACTCTACAAAAAAGTTCATGCTATAAGTGTGGTGGTTTCCTATCGCAGTCAAACCGTTCTGTATACTGTAACATCGCAATTACTAAATTTCTAACCACGAGCCAAATTTCTAAGTATATTTCTTACTTTTTTTTCATATATATCGGGGTAGGGAACAGCGCTCCAACAACAAAAGATCTCTAAAACTTTGCTCTTACGAGAATCAAACCAAGAGAGTATTGTTCCACCGCGGCCTCAGGTTAACTAGGTCATCTATTTGCATTTCGGGAAACAAGGTATGGTCTGATTTGCTTGCGGGTAAAACAAGCTCCATTTGGCAGCGTTTGTGGCGCAGTGATTGTAATCAGATGTGAAATGAGAGGGCGAAAATTTCATCTCGAATCGAGACAAATGTTGGTGCAGTCGACAGATATTTGTTTAGCAGGTGGAGAATGATTTTCCATTCACTTTTAAAGAATCGATTATCAAAATGATTATATATCCGTCCTAGAACATGAGATGTAAATGCAAAATTTGGGAATGGGAAGTAATTAGATACATAAAAGCAGCTAATTACCTAATAAAATATAATAATAAACCTCACACCGTACTAGTCCAACGTAGAAGGGAGCGAGCCTATTCGGTAAGCGGCCACGGCTACCTCGGTAATGTGCCTCAAAAACTGTTTCTAGGCCCATTCCTTAACTCAGTGCGGCTAGAACGAATTTTCTATTGAAAGAAACTCCAATAATGCTCTCCCCCACCCAAGTATTGAACCTGGAATCTTAAAGTCGCAAGCAAATACTTGTACCGCGAGACTACGAGACATTCAACTAACATATATCTGAAAATCCAAGTGTTATTATCCCACGCTAAAATCAGTGTTTTGATCAACGGTCCCATTATATAAATAAATTAGAGAGCAAAATTCAAGCAATGACTCCACGAGTAACTTCTTAGAATCACCTCTGAAAGCCAGCCTTAATGGGTAATTGAGTAAAACACTAAGACATTAGTTGAAAGGCTCGGGGACTCAATTTGCAAACTTTTCACCTTTTACATACCCTTTTAACCCTTTTCATTCGTTCTAATACCTCCGTAGAATGTCGATGGCAAATTTGATAAAGTCGGTAGTTGCTTGGAACGATGCTGTTCAAATTCGTATTGAAATTTTAAGGAAATTCTCTTTTACTTAATTAATATACATTATGGAATTATTCTTCGGGCAATGTAAAGTCTTAAAATTACAATTCTTGGTGAGAAATTCAAATTTACTTAGGCTCAAATTATATTGGAAACGAAAAATGATTTTGCGCGGAATATAAATTCAAATACTGCCTCATGGTTACGCGGTACAAGTATGTGCCGTGCGATCTAGAGGTCCCAGCTTCGATTCCCGGGTCGAGCAAAGTGTGGCTTTGGTTTTTCCATAAGATTTTTTTTAGTAGCACCACGAAGTTCGGGAATATGCCTATTACGATAATAAAGTTTGCTTTAGCAAACATAACATTATGCTGTATGTCGGGTGGTTACTGTCTTACGTGGAGTTGAAGACTAATGGATTAATGCATTTTACTTTTTTAAACATTGTTGCAAGCTAGGATCTCTCGTGTTTCGTAAATTTTACACACATAACTTCAAAAACTAATCAAAAGGTTTATAGTTCAGGTGTTGGTCCATATGTAAGTTGAAACCATAAACATTAAATCATTTAAAACTGCCAACAATGAAAAAAATCTCTTAGTTGTACAGAAGGCCCGTGCCCAGCAGTAAGACGTATATGAGCTGATTATAAGATAATAACAAGTTCTAAAACAATATATGAGGGTAAGAATTTATAATTTATCTTCCGATAAAAGCCGAGAAAATCCGGCGGTAACCCCTAGTTGCGAATAATATTCTTTAGAAAAACAATTTAAATATCCCCTTTTAGAAAATTAATGTCATCACAATTTTTCGGAGACTGTGACAAAGTGAACTTAATAACAGGGAATTTTTAGTGGGTGTTTAATGTGTTATGCAAAATTTAATCTGCGTTTTTCTCGAAGCGCACCGTTCTATGAATTATTCATGCTACATGGCGTCTATTGAAGTGAGGCGGTGCACAATCTATTGTACAACGCCCGATATTCGGTACAACTGGATACACCTACCATGGCTTTTGTCTCGGAACGTCTATAAAGTTAATATTGAACTCGCTGAAAATCAGCTATTTATGTGCGTATGTTTCGTATCGTTATTGCGATGTCTCGTCTGCACTGCAGTGATGTTTGGGAGTTGGGACAGAATACCGACTTCATTTGATTTTAAGTATATGTTGAGCACGGGTCTCCTCTACCGTTGATAGGGTTTTAGGCCGTAGTCCACCACGTTGGCCTAGTGCGGGTTGGCAGACTACACACCTAAGAAATTCCTAAGAACTCTTAGGTGTGCAGGTTTCATCACGATGTTTTCCTTCACCGTTAAAGCAAGTGATATTTCAATGTGAATACACACATAACTTCGAAAAGTCAGAGGTGTGTGCCTGGGGTTCGAACCCGCGACCGCCGAGATTCTCGACCGCGCGCCTAAACCTCGAGGCCATCACTGCTATGTTACTACATTATTAAGAAATGAAACTTATAAACATTTATAATATTATTTTTTAAAGCATGCTCTGTTATTCGGTTATAATCGAGTATTGCACGTAAAAATACTGCTAGGAAAATAAAAAAGTAACATGATAGACAAGTTGTGGAACGGCTTAATTTGTATGCTCTAATTATCTGAATGAAAAACCAATAAGTATGAAGTCTAAATGATGTTGATAATGAACAATATGGGATAAAATATATATTTTTAAACTTAATACGAGCTTATGTATGTGGGTGGACTTAATTTAATATATCAACTTCTTTATTGAAACCGCCTGTACCTACTGGGACTAATTTAAAAAAAGGAAAGGATTTTTCAATCATATATTGTAGCTGATTGATAACTAAGCTCTTTAAAGAAACAATTCACATATTCCCCAACTTAAACATAACAAGCGGGAAAACAAATTTGCCTCTTCATAATACGCGAGTAGATTTTCCTATTCGTTGCTTTATTCCAGACACTTTAGTGAACTCGACGATAAATTCCACATTGTTTTAAGCGAGGACGAAATTTTAGCCACTGCTTCCGTTGAATGTTCTGCATATTATGAAGCGACATGTCATTAAATATGCACAAGTCTAGTCACAGGTATGTTACATTGTATATGCGCTAAGTTATGCGCTCATTTGCGTAAAAGCTTCAGAAGTATCGATTTATTATTATTTATAGCTATAACGTTTACAAGAATACATCTCTGTCTATCTTTCGTGGACTTAGATGTGTAATATTACTGCCAGCACTACCATAGAAGCCCTTGGCCTGACACGTTGACTGTGCAATGTCTAGCTTATAAATGTTTATTTGTTTTGTTAGATGTATAAAGATTAGTTTAAGGGTTAAACATTAGGGCTTAATAATGTGTTCGGCGAATTATTAAAAAGTAGCAGCACGGAGTCTGAAAATGTGCCCGATAAACGAAGTGGCCTGCATCCATCATCCGCACATTAGATATATCATTAGAAACAGCTTGCCGAAAGTTATAGTGTACATTTTTTTGTGTTGTTAGACCCACGCCACAAATGCTCGATGTCGAAGAGGTCTTGAATTTATTTTCCGGGTTATGCTTACTTTTCTATGTTATCCTGATAGGAAATTCTCAGTAGCAGCGCGGGGTTTAATTAAATACGAGTCTGGTAAATAGCAATACGCTCATTCTCATGTATAATGAAAAGTGGGTGTATAAATACACTCTGGCGAGAATGTGTGTATGTAAGACATATCATTACCACGTCAGTGAAATTACCATCAAACCCACATGAATAAAATATGTTATTACGTATAATTAGATTCATACGATGCCGCTGCGAGAGCGAGGAGTCAAGACTTCCATAAAATTATCCATAACACTAAACCAATGTTTACTTTAAGTTTAAAGTCAATATTATGAGAGCTGGTGCGAGCTTGCGTAGGTTCCCGTTTGCGGTCTCGATTTCCTGCTAAACAGGAAATTTCCGTCCGTCCGTTCAGAAATCGCAAATCCCACTTTTATACCGTCCTATTTCTCGATTTATACCGCGTAAAATGCTCAGCTATCTTATTTACATTCCATTTTATAAGGGAAATATACAAAATTTGCATTTACATTGTCATTATTTTGCTGTATACTTCATTTTTGTTGAAGGTTAAAGTTTAAACCGTTTACGTGAGCCGACGCAGACTAGATAAGCGGGCGATTCCGAGTATTTCGACCGTTAGGAGAATTTATTTCTATACTTTTATTTGTATTTTCTTATTAATAACATTCGTCTAGACTGTAGACAATGACTAGTGATATCTATTTATAGTTTGATAGCCTCCGTGGTGTTGTAAGATTGATCGTCATTGGAATGAGAGACAGCAGCTTGTTATCAAAGGATAAGTGATTAAAATATTTGTTTAGCTTTTTTTGTTCGAAAATTAAGTGAAAAGTATTTTAGAACATTTGGAGTATGAGATATATCGTCAAAGACGTTCGGTTATTTTGTATATTACACTATAAATTTTCTATGCACTTTAATGAAAGAGTTTTATTCGAGGTGGACTAGTTTTGCGGAGGTAGAGGTCGTAAGTTCCAGCTGTGACCTCACATCTCTGACTCTATCAATTAACTTGTCTTTATTCAATAATAACTAAAAGCCTTTATATCTTGGTAATACGTGCTAAGACTGGTATGTAAAAACCGTGTTATACAATTAGCATAGTGAAATACAGACTTCTTTTCAATTCTTCTGGAAATGTACCTGCCAGTTTGGGGTATCTGATGGTATATTTAAAAATCTGTATTAGGCGCGAAAAAGATTTTATACGTACTTAATCCTATAACTGCCACAGTCTTACATAAATAATTAAGTAACGTTTCGTATCTGTATTTTTATTTTTCTTGCTTGTCGTTTCCGCCGATATTTTGCTGTTGTCACTTCAATACAGATGTCTCACTGAAAATCAACGCGTACAATATTATTATACCTCCAAATAGATAGGCAGAAGTGCACTACTGTCCCCACCGACAGTTGTCTTTTAGGTTTTAGGTTATAGGGATGTGTCTTTTGCCATTTTTCGTGAACCTTTTTGTACTTGTATTTGCATCGCGAAAATATGGAAATTAGACGATACTATGTATGTATAATGTATATTATCTATGACTATGTACTAATATTTCAGTCTTTACTATGTTGAAATACAATTAAATGACAGTTTATTTTAAAAAAAATATGAATAGCTGTAAATTGTCTATGCAATGGAGCCCTTATTAAAGTGTCGTGTAAATCGTGGCCCTACCGCGCAAACTGCTGACAACATAAAAAATAACAGGGCTATAAAAATGTACCCGACGCTCCTCCCTCGGCTCTTTGACTATATCGCCCGTATTATCAAACAAATCTATTGGGACTGCCATTGATTTTTATGAAATTCGCATTACATTGCACTGTAGCCTAGGTTACAGGCTTTAGTATGGTGCGAATCCTTTTTTGATGCTAGTTCATGGGAATATAAAATGTATCGTGATAAAAAAGTAAAGGCTTTGTCAGTTTTTGAGGTTCAGCATCAAGCAACTTTTAGGTTAGCATTTTCAAGTGACGAGAGTCTCAATATTTTATAGAGGCGGTGCTGTATTGTTAGGAGCAGATTGATCTGTTCCATACAAGATTCATTGTAGCAAAATATTCTTATAATGCTTAAAAAGCATCTAGCTAGCTAGCATTGTATATATTTTTAGTCCGAACTATTTATGTGCTATCAAAAGCAAACGTTTAAGAAGATTTAATTACAATGATGGAAATTCAAACATTAAGTTGATTAATTTTACTGGAAAGTTTAGCTTATGGCTATAGACAGATAAATAAGAGAGCTCTTTCTTTAACAATACGAAATCGGATATTAAAAGTTTGGTTTAAGATAAGGTTATATTTAAGCTATTTGCTTATATTCAGTAACAAGAAAGTCTCGACTAGAGAATGTAACCGAAGTGTTTGTATGTGATTTTAAACAAATGCCGGAAAAGATGGATCATTTCTATTTTTACGATTCTTAATAAATGAGCTTAAAAATATTTATTTGATTAAAGTTTGTCTCATCTCTGCTTAATAGCTTCTATCAAAGTATGGACTCATCCAATTTTTAATTCTTTTATTTCCTATGTGGTAGGTCTCTGACATAAATAATAGTCTTACTTATTACTCTAATCTAACGGAACATAAATTCAATATTAGGATCTTGAGTCGCAAATTCGTGATGTTACATACAATCTGTATCCATGATTTATCATATGAAAGACTCAATAATTTCTTCATACGCACATGAATACACAAGAAGGCTTTCGAGATCGTATCAATACTCAAATATATCGGTTTAGCGAAGTTTTATTGAATTTTACATCAACGGATACACGGTATATCCCTAATGCGGAATACTCGATTTTGTGTACGCAAAAAATCTTTTCCTGTTGACATCCAAGCACTGTATGTAAATTGTATGTCAATACTTGAATTCCTTTTTCATTTTGCATTATCAGTTCAGTGGTTCGTTCAAATAAAATAGCGGGGAGTGGATATTTTATTGGCTTTCCGCAAAGTACAATACTTTTTATATTATATTGAAAGATTTGATTTAGTATTGGGAAAGTGAGGCATGTATTACATTTGTAATTTCTATATATTAGCTATTGGTCGTAAAGGGGTTAGAGCGGCAGATGTCCAGTAAAATTTTAATATATTTGATTTTTTGTTATTATTATTTATCGTGTACAAAAAGTTTATCATTTATTTTTAGAGGAGGCCCGCGCTCAGTAAGAAGACGAATATGGACTGAATATGATTCTTATTCTTCACCAATTACCAAAGCTATCATCTCGAAGTTTTATTTAAAACAGTCAACACTGTACTTAAGCAGGATGACCGCAAGTTACAGTGTCAAGAGCCAAATTATGATTTCTTGGAAACCGCCGGTAAACTGTTCTGAACATATGCTTATAGTGTGAGTACTGTGGCAGCGGCGCTGGCTTTAATTGCGGTCGAGATCCGTGTGTGTGTTTAATATTTGTCATCCACAACATGATAGCTTCGACCTGTGAAAATGATTATAAATAATTTTCTTCTGAATATAAATATTGGCTGATAAGATTCAATAACTGATTTGAGTTTCCTACAACGAAAAGTTTTAAGAATAGATATACTCGTATATATCTACATATAGTATTCATTACTATATTAGCGTGGTGGAGTAAGGCCCAAAAGCCTTTAGTTGTAGAGAAAGCTCGTGCCTACCGGGGGGATGTACCTATTTGGGCTGATGATGATGATACAATAGTTCGAGTTATGTCTAGATTAATTTCTTTATATTATTGCCTGTCTTATTGTAAGTCGAACCAAATCGATGGTGGTTTGAGAGCTCTATTACCAATTGAAAATAAAGCACGTCTCGTCAAAAAGTTAATGATATAAACAGACAGCCCCGTGGCGCAGTTGGCTGGACACCAGCTCGCGAAACGAGCGGCCGCGAGTTCGATCCCCGCACCGAGACAAATGTTTGTGTGATCCACAAATATTTGTTTCGGGTCTGGGTGTTTGTGAGACCGAAAAGTCACTCGAAGTTTCTGATACCCACGACACAAGACTCGTATCTTAGTGTGGGGTCAGGACTATGTATGTGACTGTTGGGTGTATTTATTTTATTATTTATTATTAAGTATATCTAAAAAAAAAAAACAAAATCCTTATAACCTTTGTAGGAGCCTGTAGTAGTTTAGGTAAATTAGGATATATTTCATTCATCATCATCAAACTTCGTTTAAGGTCTCCTCATATTTTAGCGACACAAAAACGCTCTGAAGCACGAATTCGCTCGACATACCTAGTTAATTATCGATGTGCAACACACTTCCACGTGTGGAGGAAGCGAAGCGAAGACGCAATTAAAGACCGTTTTGAATAATATTGTACAGGTAACATTGTTATATGGGGTATAAGTTCATAAAAAATATACTGGTACTCTGTTAGGAAGGATTCTTATCAGCATAAACAGTGGTGGAAATGGACAGTTGTTCATTTGAAGTCCAGTTGGAATGGACAGGATTGATGCAAATATTAACATTGTTCCAAAGAAAATGTAGCCGTTAGTATTGTGATATGATACATTAGCGTTTTGTTTTTTTATAAGGTGTCCCATAAATCGAAGCCAAAACCTTTCAATCCACGAAAGTGTTATGCCTCAAGTCTAATTTCGCCTGAAGCTATTTGTAATACTGGTGCTTTCTGCTTATCCAGGACCTTCACAAAAGATTCACGTACCCAAGTTAAAACGAGCAAATCGCTGACCCAGTTGCGGATAGTCGCAGAATCACTTCGAAGGGTTTATGGTTTCAATATTCGGGCGTCTTTACGCGCGTGCACTATTCATATCTTTCGTAAAGTTTCGTATAGCAGCGGTCCTAGTAAACAACGTCATTTGTACTCGCGACCTATTTTTAACTTTGGAATGATTTGTCGCCGAGTTGCGTAATGCAGCCTTCACGGCGCGGCGTGTTCTAATCTCATTCAAAGGGATGGCATCCAATTTGCTGCGATATTTGTGGGGCTTCCACCGCAACCTTCGTAATTGACACCGAAAGTAAAACCACAACTTTTAAAGCGGAAAACGTCTCGGCCGCCCAACAATATAAAACTGTTGGAATTACAACACGTTGCGCGCAGATTGGCGATCGAGCCAATTTTCTAAATATTTAGCCATTATTGTTCCAACGACGTCGCCTTCAATAAAAATAAAAGTAATTCACCATTCGAATAGAGTGGTCTTATAGGTTTAGTTTAGAAAGTTGGCATCTTGTCCGTAGCGGTTATTCCGCGTTCCCTACATAGGCTACCGGCCGGCAGCCGTACAAAAAGAAGGCTCTATTTAACGGGAACTGATTCAGAAAAACGCTCTCTGTGTTCTCACTGGTGAAGAACCGGATTACTGTGGCTGGCCTGCAAAACAAATCTACTACGATTTACGTACCGTAAACTCGTTACGCGTACCGAACGATACGCGTTTGAACTCTATGTACCAGTTGGTTATGTACCTTAGGCGGTTGATTTAAAGTTGGTATTTAGTTTGGCAGGGCTGGGGTGTATGCGCTGACGGACGACGAGAGAGAGGCGAGCTTACTGTCTATGAGTTTCGCAGGTTCATTCGTAGGAAGTGTCGTTATCACAGTCGCTGTTCGGCGGTCGAGCGGCGTGCATGTTTCAGGGCGGCTCGAGTATCCATTGCGATCACATCGGTATAAGTTTTGCGGAGATCGCGCGCAGCTACCGGCCCCGGTTTTATCCCCTCGTGAATGATCACGAACGCTTTATAGAAAGTGAAACTGTATCGTGAGACGTGATAACAGATTGTGCATGGATTATAACTTGGTTCTGATTTGTGCAAGTGGGACAAGCCTTTAGCGAGCAAAACGAAAACTTTTTTCGGACTTGTTTCGATATCAGCACGGTTTTGTATTGTAAAACTGTGTCTTGATTATTGATGCGTTGTTGCGAAGTCCTAAAACGGTAAGTGGTTAGTTAAGAATTCATTTTTGAGGTATCCAGAAAGTTTTTAAGGGAAAAAAGTAATAAAATAATTTATTTTAAGCTTATTTGGGAAAGAATGGGTGACAGTAATTAATAAAGGTGACTTTAGTAATTACGATGACTAAAACCAAACAAATTTGGTCATGCTCTATTAATCTTTTTATTTTACTTTTTTCAAACATAAAAGAAGCTTGTGTGAAGTCCAGGAGTGGGACGTGCATTAAAATTTTTATGTAAGCTGTATTAAAATTATTGCACTCAATCTAGCCTTCCTGTATAAAACTAGTATTAATCGAACGTTCAACAGTACCCAACCACATACTTTTTTTTTAAAAAAGCTTAACAATTTCAAATTCGCTTTGATAATTTATTTTGTTATCAAAATAATGAAATCAAAACATGAATCATGTTGATTAATGGTAATTGCTTTTTAAGCAACCTATAGCTAAGCCGATAATGGGGGAGTGAAAACTCGAGTATTCGTGAGGGAAGTAAAAAAGGCAATATCATTAGACACAGTCCATTCTGACAAAATTGTTACGTATTTGTTACGAGGGAAATTGTATAATGAGCCACTCCAACGTACAGATAACGAAGGTTTGAAATAATTGTTATCGTCAACTTTATAACAGGTATTTTTCCATATTTGAATTTAAAAAAATATATACAAGAGAGTTAAGTATATTCTAAAAAATATATCGATGACTCGATTATTCGTACCATACATTTTTCATGGTACTTCTGCTTTGCTGATGAGATTGACTTATAGGTTTGTACCTTCATGCCTTTCAGTAATACATTTCCGATGCAGTTAAATTCATCCTCTTACTCATTTAGTACCAATATGAGCCTAAGCTCTGAGAGCTTCTCTAATATATAGGTAAACTCAGTATCTTCAAAAAGATTTGCAAATTCTTCTATAGATATGTAGAGTTCAAAATGAAATTGAGATTGCTAAAAATGCTTCACGTCACTGTAAGTTCTATTTAATTAAATTTTTAAAAGAATTTATCGTCGATTTTCAAATTATGGTTTTAGTAGCACAATTGATTACTAAGCCAGGTATTTTGAGGTAGAGGTTTCATACTCGATACCACAAAAGTAGGCGACACATTCACTATACATACTTAATTCAATTTATTGTACGATGACACCTCTTCAAGTCCTTATGCGACAAACTCTTAAAGGTCACTGAAGGTTACAGAGCCATCTGCTTCGTTAAAACACGTACTCATCTAAATATATATTACTATGACCAGACATATGGCGCAGTCCAGACATAATGAGGCGCTTTTCGGGACCAGACGGGGTTGTCACCCGAATTATTAGATATTCATCTTTATGAGAATGAAACTTTATATATCTTAAGAGACAATGTAAGACATTGTGCTCTTACTACTTCGAATGAGTTTCTCTCAGTTGAGACGAAATTTTGTTTTATATCTAGAACATATAAAAAGTTTCGCAAATCCTCTTCATAATAGCTAAGTTTATGGATAATTCGAAATATCTGTAAAAGTTTGGTAAACTCGCTAACAGCAGGAGAGTCAGTGATCGGGAAGAATTGTTGGCAGGTTGGTTAGTTATTTTATAAAACAACTATCTGTGTATAGCATTTAACATAAACAAGTATTTTATAGTAAGTATTACGAATTTACGATATTCGGAAAAATCAAAAACTTAAGAAAATTTTGTGGCTATTCGTAAGGTCGTGATGTAAATGGATACTTTGTGTTCGATTTCTCAACTGAGACGGATAATTATCTGATCAAGAATTGTACTTATCTATTTTAGATCTTAGTGGTTAAATTAATATTCTTTCGAAGTATTTGATACTTCTTCGTCTGGGCGCTCAAATATATGTGACTTTTACAATTTACACAACAACGTAACTTTTATTTATTTAATCATACTGCGTATCTACATTGGTTAATGATGCGAAATGTGGACGTTCAAAATTCACAGCGACCTCTCGCCTAAAATCTGTTTTTGGAAACTCGCGCTGCGCTGTCAATTCTTGTTGTCGTCAAACGCCAGGATTCGTTAATCTCCGCCAACTGTAGATTTCGAATTCCGTCATTAGATTGGGCACAAGCCTGGAAATGAAATTGTCGACTGATATGCGTTCTGATAATTCCTTCAACTTGATCCTTTTGTGATGGCTGTTGTGCTGTCGTCATAATCATTTTTCAATTACTGATCAAACAGAATAACTAGATCTTAAGGATCATGTTCTTAGAAAATGCTTTAAAAGAACCTAAAATTAAAGAATGGAGAAAACAAGTGCGGTGGCTATTCTATGGCTTAAATTAGGAAAACAATTCAGATTTATGGAAGTCATCCTAAAACCTATGATTTAAAAATTTTAGGCACATAAAAAGTTTTAGGTCCGGAGATTTGAGCATATTTCAATTTCATCTTTGTATGCCACCTACTTTTCCGCTACTTCAACGTAACAGTTATTAGCAGTTTGTTATTCTGTTGTAAGGTGTTCTATACAATTGTATTGTGTCGTTGAAGCATGAAATCTAAGACGTGATCGAAAAACTTCAATTTGTGGGCCATACTCATTCACGTAATACTGTATTTTGTATATTTTTTTCTAGTTTTATTATACGATGTGGTTATGACGGACGGAGCCAAGTTTTATTTATCAATCTTAGAAATTTTGCCATTACATTTTTTCTAACAGTATCAATGTGTTCGACGATTTTATAGTCTAATGACCTCGAGGTTTAAGACCGGTTCAAACCCCAGGCACACACCTCTGACCTTAGAAGTTATGTGTATTCACATTTAATTATCACGTATTATAACTGCGAAGGAAAACATCGTAAGCAAGTCTGGATATCTAAACGGTCTTAACAATGGTCACTTGTGTGGACAACTTTAGAAGTGTAACCAATTTGTTGATTGCAGTCTTTAAAGTTAGCAAAGCATAGAAAATAAAAAAAATATTTTTATATGTAAAAAGCAGTGATGGCCTCGAGGTTTGGGCGCGCGGTCGACAATCTCGACGGTCGCGGGTTCGAACCCCAGGCACACACCTCTGACTTTTCGAAGTTATGTGTGTATTCACATTGAATTATCACTTGCTTTAACGGTGAAGGAAAACATCGTGATGAAACCTGCACACCTAAGAGTTCTTAGGAATTTCTTAGGTGTGTAGTCCGCCAACCCGCACTAGGCCAGCGTGGTGGACTATGGCCTAAACCCTCTCAATGGTAGAGGAGACCCGTGCTCTGCAGTGGGCGTATATGGGTTGATGAAGATATGTAAAAAGAACGTAACATTGTATATTAAACTATCAACATTCTAACATGTCCAATTAAAGTCGTACAGTTTTTTGTATCAAGCGTTCTTATTGGACTTGTCTGCGATTAAAAGAAATTCTGTCTCGGATAAAAAACTTAACACTGTGCGCGACACAGATACGTTCTGTATTCGAGATAAAATCTAATAACTTGTATCGACAGTTCAGAATGCAACGGTTGCTTCGAACAGTCGCGCTGTAAGTCGAGCTGATGTGTACTTTGACCCCCACAATTGTTTTAAAACATCATAATAAATCTACCCCTGATGGCGGTGGCTGATGTGTATCATTGAGTTTTCTTCGGAAAGGATTTTCGAAGTCTAACGTGATAGCTCCGCGTTAAATCCGTGGTAATAACTCCGTGATGAAACATTAGGGCACTCTTGACTAACAAGGCAATAAAATATAATACTTTTTAAACTATATTCACACAGACAGGTAATTCTATTTGGTAGAAAAAAATCCAAGGGACTATATAATATCTTCTTGTCGGCAATGAGGCATATAGTTTATGTTTATATGTAAAAGGAAACATATGAAGATATAAAATAAAAATACAGTACGGGTATTAACACAACTCTGTTTTCATTTCACTTTTTCTTTCTTTTACTTTCTTCTTTTGATTCTACGTAACGATAACGTATATTCGTAAAGTGGATTACTTTTTCCAACTGTTCTTGGAAATCGAAATTATTATACGCAGATAGTATCGGAACTTACGCTAAGTATTTCTGGTGTTCGATGTATATTATTCACAACTGTGTATATTATGTGACAAATTAAAATACCGGTCCAGTTATGTAAGAAATCAATGTGACATTCGTTGCGCAAGTTGATAATTTACATACGTTTCTGAATATCCGGTGTTTATAAATACCTTACATAATTAAGCTCTCATAATATCTTTATTTATGTAATGACAAGTTGATGTCAATGCTTGTTTCATTCAAAAAATCTTCGATAAAAACTTGCAAAATATTAATTCTTTTTACTTTTATTTATGACTTGTCGCCGTCGTCATCGATTTATACAGATACATCGCACTGCTGGGCACGGACCTCCTTTACAACTGATATAGGCCTTAGTCCATTGCGCTGGCCTAGTGCGTTTTGGCGGGCTGCAAACCTAAGAAATTCCTAAGAACTTTGAGGTCGCAGGGTTCTTCACGACGTTTTCTTTCTTAGGTATAGTACATAATAATTGGTCGTCATATGTTTATTACTTCTAAATTTATTTTAATTGTATTTAAAATATCGCATTGTATTTTATATACATTTTTGTAAGAGAAAAAGTCGTTGTAACTTGAAAATTATTAGTAATAAATAACACATGATAAAGCATGATTACATTTGAAGCACGGAGTATATAAGCATGTCTTGTTTGTGAAGTAAAACATCAAAGGTATGTGGCTCATGTGCTCTGATTAAATTACGGCTTCTTTTTAATATACCACGTTCTATTGATTCTGAGAAAGCTTCGATCATACGTGACGTCGTATGTTGTTGTATGGTTGCTAACAATTGTGACACAATTTAACAAATTGCTTATATCGTCTATTATAAGTAATTGTTATGAAGTTCTAATGAGTATGAATTTATCGTTTTCTAAAAGAAAAGAAAAAAACTAAAATAGACCCACATTGAAAATAACAATAAGCAAACAATATTTTGCAACAGAGTCCGTGTTACGATGCCTTGTACAATAAATATTGAACTAAGAATATGTGTTTTTGATGCAGTAACTTAAACAGTTCATAAACCGAACTTTAAAACAAAGCTTTGTAAAACTGTAACGTGTGAGATAGTCGACAAAAATACATGGTTTCCTATTTTATTTTTATTTTATTCCATTTTCAATTTTAAGGTACACCACCAACACCGCTATGATGTACATCAGATATTAACGAGACGCCTCTATTGACGAGTAAAAGTGTGTTGTAAAACGATTTTATTAGCGTGTGTCGAAAAACGGTGCCTATTTTGTACTAAAATTTAAATCTAAAAACATAAAAGTTACTGTTCCGCTGTATACATAATTAATTTATGTTAATTCTGTGGCCAACGTGAAGATTAGCCCGCGACCACACTTATGGCTAACATTTTTCTTGGCTATAACGTTGAGATTTATGAGGTGACTTTATAACTGCGAATTTATTCATATACTCTTCGCTTCTAATAAATTTAATTTCGCTTAACAGGTTTCCTGTTTCGTATACTTCAATCAAAAATCAACAAGAGCTTTTAAAAGTATAAATGCATAAATTAAGTTACATGTTATGGATATATTATTCGGCATTTAATTGATGCTATAAAGTAATATGAACAATGAATTTACATTGCTATGAGTCTAGACAACAACAACATCTCGTTATTCTAATACTGCGTAGTCGAGATGGTTCGCCGCGATGGCAGATGTTGAGTCATATTTGGCGATGAAATATCTTCAAGTCAACTTTTTGCCTAATCGTTTTTGCTAGTCTCCGAAATACATAATCAACTGGCTATTAGAAGTGATCCATTTCTTCTTCGCGTGTCGGAATTGATATTTAATTGAGATCATGAGGCTCTATACGAAGCACTTATTTAATTGCTTCGTTCGTCTTCGACGCGTGCCGAATAATAACTGCGAGTCGGGCGATCGCTCATTGATTGGCCTGTTGATTAAAGCAAAACATATCGATATGTATGCTACTTACAGTTATTGTTACATTTCGATTGTTTATTAAAATAAATAAAGGTTTTATTTTAAAAGCATTCAACGTTGAAATGGTTTTCAATACACCCGCCGAGAAGGTCTAAGTGAATTTATTTTACGAATACGGCAATGGTATCACAATAAAATTTTAATGTAAACACGGCGTGCCATTGGGAAATTCGGTAACTGAATGAAACGATTGTCGAGGGATGAAAAGAAAATTTAAAGCAAAATACATTAATATCGATTTTCATTCGCAGTGTAATTTGGGCGGTTGACGGTGTATTTTGGGAAGTCGTTTTGCCACTGGCTCTCCCCAATTGCGTGACTTGGCTAGTGAGAGATGAGATTAATGATAGGGGAGGAACTATTTATACCGGCGTGTGCTTACACAGTCTGCGCCTCTTTATTAACCAAGACGTAACAACTGGCAAATAGAGAAGTAATTTGATACGATTCCGAAGTCAGCCTTGGCGAGCTTTTTAAATGGATCACACGATGGAGGTCGGCAACGGCACTTAGTACAGACTATTTTCTAAAAGACGTTTTCTAGTCTTTAGTATGTAGAACCTAATTAAAACTTTCACTTTTAAAGTAGACATAGCATATCTATATGAAAGAAATTGAGTTGTACGGTTCAATTTTCAATTAGATCAACACGAATTAAAACCCCATCACATTTATTTCATTAAATAATTTTTCTTCAATGGTGCTTCAGAATCGAAACGACAAGTGAAAAGTAATCAACGTAATAAATCTATAATACATTTCAACCAAGAAAGTGGAATTGACGTGTGAACAAAAAGTGATGAGCAAAATAATTGCAATAGTGATGAAAGCTATAAAGCTAGTTCAGCTTTATTCGTTATTTTTACTAGCTAGCTCTTCATTAAATTCTTCGATAGCATGTACTAGCTTTGTATTATACGATTGGAGATTTGTATTGGTTATTTTAAAAAAGGAGGCCAATGTGGATGATGAGGGTATACCATAAAGTAGGTCGTCAACTGTTTTTTTCCTTTTATGTTACAAGTATTTTCTTACATTTCATTAATTTAAAATTTTGTTCCGTTACACTTTGACAAAATTCGAAGAATTCTATTTCCTCTGTTAAAACATTGAGTTGTAAAAAATAATAGAATAAGACGGATGTTACTGTTATTGTCCACAGAAAAGTATACTAACAGCCTATTCAGAGACGAGATAGCATAAACCTAATGAAGATAATTTGTTGGATGTTACTGCATGTTTTATAGCTATCAAGGACATATCGCTAACTGTCTATGCAATATCTAGGTAAAGATGTACTGTCAGAAGAATTGGAGTAAAGTATGGTGCTGATCTTATGTCTAGAGAATATTGAAGCCAATTGTCCATTTACTTGCTTATAAAGAATTTTACATTTACGAGAGTTATAAGTTTGGTTAAGTAATAATTTTAATTGTAAATAATATGAATGACAAGTATTTTAAAGCTCAAAATAAGCACAAAGTTTTATTAAAAAAGTTAGTAACATTTTTACACCAATAAAGCAATGTCTGCTAATTCTTAATGTCATACTTTATTTACAAGACGAAAACTTACGTTAACGCAAACGAAATCGACTTTTTAAGCAAGCCACCTAAAGTTAGCAGATTGAAAATTAATTTGTTGTCAGTCACACAGAATAAAACGAATAGTTTATAGTCATTGAATAGACACCGACGATGCTTTTCATTTTGATACGTTACGGTGTAAGAGAGGCCTTTATCAGTGTAAATACGGACGTCTTTGGGTCCGATAGCTCAGATCGACTTCGATTCGCATATATTACTGTTAACCTCTGAGGGGTAATTCCATCTATTACAGTTTCCCTCTACTTCGGTGAGATTGTTTTTTGTGCATCGACTATTAATGTTGCCGTTTTTGAAATTTGTTTCTGGTCTGCGCGATTGCTTTAGGATGGTGCATGTTAATTTATTACTTCATTACATTTTAATTTTATTTAAAGTACAACAGTTTTTGTCGTATTAAAATTAGTTGTTTAATAATATAAGTGGTTTTATATTAGAATATAAACAACTGAAAATCCTTGCAAATATGTAGTTACATCTTAATTTAATTTAAATATTTTTTAAATTGAGAGCCTCGGAAGTAATATCTGAAATCTATTTGAAACGTTGAATGGATTCCCTTTCACTAGGTATATATTACAATGACCTGGTAAAGGTCAAGGGGAGTTGTTGCTTTCGACTCGTAACTACGAAGGGGAAATTTTAGTCTGAAAAAATATCTAACCGTTAATGTTAAAAAAATATATCAAATAATATTTTGTGACAAGTAATATTTTTGCTTATGTAATACCGTTCAAAATACTGATTCAAGCGAAGACGGCGGTACCCTAATCCACTGTCACTTTCAACGCGCAAGATCAAGTGGCCAGGTCGTACTTAACCCTAAATCGTGACTTGTTAACATCAATGGAAGTGAGTCAATAAAAAGTGTTTCGTGTCGATTCGATTACACTTAAGTTTGTTACGACAGTGAGCGCAACAACCGTCACGAAGGACTCCGCAGTCACGCCCCAAATCCCGAACGTTGGGTGATTTTAGCGTTCTCCTCGACTTGCATATTGTTGCTTGAGATCTATAATGTTTTGCATATTATATTTCAACATACGGCTAAATCCCTGATGGGGTGGTTAGTGGTAGTACTACTCTATCATGCCATGGTTTTCTTAAGTGGTAATGATGCGAGAAGTTGACTTTTGTTTTTTTTAAAGCTATTTGAATAGCAAGATTTTTTTCCTATACCTAATGTTCGTACTAACGTATTTACAAATTTCGTTTAAATATAATGGAAAAAAGATCTTTTGGGAAAGAAGGCAAACTTATGATGGTAAACGCACTGTTATAAATACAGAAAAGGCTTGTAAAAGAGGACATAGAGACCTGTATGGAGGCGACCTTACTATGGTTTTTAACGTTAGTGATTACTATTAATTAGTAACATACATAGCACTTATACCTTAACGGCCTTAGCAAGCCACTGCCAAGAGGATAGTTGAAGGTAAACTTAAGCTGCATGATACAAGCTATGTTAACGGATATATACGTTATTAATATTTATATCGGAGTTTATATAAAAATTACTTGTAGATGTGTGTGGTTCAAGAGAATCGAGCTGATACTTCCTAGTCAGAAGGATATCCTACCATACCCGAAAACTATTCTGCTTGTTATAATAGTACAACCTTAGCCTTAGCCTTTATTTCGTAATGTTGTACAGTTTATATATATTTCGAGGCTTTAATATTTGTTCCAGAATTTTCATGTCGGTCACAGCGATTCTAATTTGGCTTAATGTCGCTCATTTGGCAACCGTTGGGATGTACCATGAAGGATTCCAGTGCCATGTAGTGTGACCTCGTTTTGTTAATGTAACCTCTTTTGTTAATATAACTTAATTTAATCCATATACACATCTAGTCATATAATTTGATCGTGAGTTTGTTTATAACAGTTTACGGCTTCAAGTTCTCATTTGATCATAATTTAATTATTTTTGTCTACCGATTCGTTAAGAAATATAGAGAAGGATATAGAATACTCTTCTTCCAGCGATATAAAGAATGATTTTATATTATGCATCTCGCTCTTATTGTCCCAAGCACTGATATAACGTCAGTAGAAAATGTTGATTTATATGTCTTGTATTGTTCGACGGGATTAGCCAATCTGGTTTTAAGAGTTGGATTGCATAAGTGAAAGCGTTTTGGTGCGATCAATGAACCTTAAGTATGACTAAGTGTTGTATTGATTTGAGACGTCAAATGTACATTATGTTCATTTAAAATATGAGACTAGCTGGTGTGGTGTGAAGATATATCTAGTAACGGGGTCTTGTCATTTCTTAAGCCTTATGGATTGTATTGATGAAACGTAAACTATGAGGTTGTGGGTTCATTATTCAATTCGAGTGAGTTGTTAAGTCAGACCAAAGGTGAGGCAAATATATTAATCAAGAGATAAAGAGTATTTAACTCACAAAATCACAACATCTAATCTGGCTTAATATATTCAATGATATGGCGAAAGACTCTTCATCACTGGGTGCATTAAATCAGACAAGAAAAAAACACTTAACAGTGGATCAAAGCGCCCTAGATTTGGCGACAATGCAGACAAGCTGTCTCTCTAAAACAGTCTGTTCTATTAAAAGCACGCCTCTACCCCTGTAGACTCAAGGTCGGGGTCATTAGAGAAGTAGGTTGTCATCTTTATGTATGTCAAGCTGTTATGAATTAAGGAGGCTTTGATCAGAAGGACTATTGATTATTCTGTTCTTCATTATCATAGTAGTAAGACTACAGCGGTCTATTGCCTCTTCTAATACACATCTTGATAATAATGATCTTAGATTTGTTCCCTATATTCTCGCTTTTGTCTCCCATGATATCAATTATGGCAGTTATGAAAGCTGACCTTGGCGAAAATCATAGTAGTCTATGTTAGTACTGCTGTTAAAATCTTTCAGAAAGTTCAATTACTTGATTATTATTATTATCAAACCATAGCTGCGGAGTCTTACTTTCATCACGTTTTGTGCAACTAGTTTGAATAATCGCAGTAATGCATTGAAGCTGTTTGCAAATTGCGACGTTTTATGAAAGGTTTAAATTCTCTTGCGTTAGAATATGTGTTAATTCGGCTGTTGTTTGTGTGGTAAGTCATGTTATTGTGTGGTTTTGATTTAAATTTTATACTGTTGTTTTAGAATTAACCTTTAATTGGGCACGGTTAGTCAAGTCGGTATTTATGATTCTGTTGCTTTCGAATTTTTTTGTAGTTACGCTGATTGATTTTGTACAATGTATGAAAATTGAAGTATAAAACTTGCCGTAATGACTCACGCAAATGATACTTGCGTGATGACAACAAAACATGAGTTTTGTTCGTTCGTTTTGTGATCGTATTAGAAGTGAGTGATATACCTGTGTTCGATTGTCCGATCGGGCCAGTTGTTTGGTAATTTTCCGAAAGAAAGCTCAAAGTAGCACCACGCAAAAAGAAAATATGTACCGTGGGCTCGTTATTCTATGAAGTGGAAATGATATATCTTGAGAAACATTAAATCAACAAGCAAAATAAATTCTGCCTATTATCTACCTCCGCTAACCCGCGTGGTAGACTAACGCTTAAATCCTCTCAGTTGCAGAGGAGGCCCGTGCCCTTGAGTGGGACGTATGCAGTGATGATAATCATGATTATCTACCTAATCGAACTTGTAGTCCTGAAGAGATAGGTGTTTATAAAATACGTATGTAAGTAATGCGTAAGATGAAACCTTATTCCGATCAAAACAAAGACAAAATGAAGCTATTACATCTTGTATGTATTATGCAGCTGTTCAGTTTATGTGTATAGTACGATTTACTGCTTTGCTCATGTGACCCCACGCATTAAAGTAGGGTCTGGGTCATAATCCACCAAGCTCAATTAATGGGCGGTGAGTGACGGATGGATCTCTTTGAACATTCCCATTAGTTTTTGAGGCGTCATGAAATTGGCTCGGGTTATCGACAGATTCAGCGCCCCAATATCCGGGCTTCTATTTCATGAGACTTACCAGCTTAAATAACTGCGTCTTAATTTTTTAGCTGTAAGTTAATCTTTAACTTTGTTACATACTTTTTTATGTATATTATTCGGTTGTCGAATTTTTCAAGAGGAAGTCTCCTCATGTATGATTATTAATCTGGCTCTTAAACTTGGTTCGATTTAAATGTACAGCACTTATTGTTCGTTAAATAACTTATAAAACCTGTTATTTGTATATTTTAAATATTACCAACAATAAATTATTTTTTCTTTATTTTATATGCTTGACATGCATATTGTGTTACTTATGCATATTTATTTAATCTTTTGATTTATGCAATAAAATGATTCAACTTATTTTGTTAGCAATTACACAAGCAAGCTAGGTATTACGCTTATCCATAAGTACGTGTAACAAAAAGTATTGGGACATATTTCACGCTCCGCTGTTTTAACTATTACAAACTCGGAAACTGATACTATTATACGTGCGCAAGAAAAAAATGTAAATTGCGCGATACCACTTAGTCAAGGTGAATTTTGGCGTGTTTTGTTTGATTGGCCAACCGTGAATTCAGAGACTAATTGATAATAAGCCTTTTTAATTCTGTTAAAAAGTTTTTGTCTAAATGGCGTATATAAGTTGATTATCTAAGTAAGAAGTAATGCTTTTAAAATGAAAGCTTTTTAACAAAAAGCAACGTTACCAATATTTAATTATGAATATTCCAGATCAATACGAGTTTAAGCAATTATCAAAGCGACAAGAACTTTAACCATTTATGTCAGTTGTTCCTTTTGTTCTAATGTTTCAAATAGTCAATTTCTCACACAAGATTCTCTCAATTCAGGTAAAGCCTACATTCAACCTTCATTACTCCTCAACAACTTAAAGTTCCACGATAAATTCCACGCTCTTTAACTTTTCAGATTATGATTTGGTAAGTTTAACTTGTGTTTAGCCGTCTCAGATATCATAATACGCTCAGTTGGAACTTCAAATTTAGTGACAAAGTTTTAAATGTCGGCTGTTCATTTGGCATTAATAATTGACTTGTGCGGAATTTTAAGTTACAATTCTCTGATCTCGAAAGTTTTGATGCTAGAAATGAGAATTATTCTGTAGCATATTGAATCTGAGCACAAAACAAAGGTCACGTAGAAAGGAGAAAAATAAATAGCATCAATAACGTGGCCCGTGGCTGCCGAACAATACTTGACCATCGAGCGATTCTAAACACTACAACATAATTACGGTGACGCTGCGAATAATCCATATCTATTCTTTTATTTCGCCACGGAGTTTATTAAATTCTATTCACGCTGGGCAGATGAGCGGTCTTCGAGATGTAATGACAAGTATTCTATGGAGACAGCAGGCTGGTCCGTTATTGGACGTGCCGGAATTCGCCATGTGGGTACCGTTACGTCGGCCTCCGACGATCAGTGTTTGGGGCCTTGATGGACCTTCACAAACAAACGATAAGTGATTTTTGGGTGCGTTAGCTTTATAACCCGAAACTGGTTTGGAGGTCATGCTGAGATTCCTCCGTATCAAGTTAATGGCACCAATTTAGCCTTCATAGTTGAGGTGGAAATTCCAATGGCCTTTTAGATTATCGATAATTCATCAGCTAGAATATTTTGATAGAATTTCGTTGACGATTCATTTTTTGGAAGTATATAGTTAAAAAATATTATTTTTTGTGGCCCAGGCATAAACTATCTCTAATCAACTGAATCGAATGTAATTGGTGAGAAGTTTAAGCAGAAATAATATAGTTAATGAACAGGTGATGAAGCGCTTGGATAAAGTCGAAATAATATGGCTGATTTTGTATACCATTTCAAAACTCACGAAATTTAAAAACACTTGTCTACTAAATAGTCTGTGCAATATTGAAAACTGACACTTTCTTTTCTAGCACGAAAACTGTTTTAAGTAACCTAGATAAAATGAAATGTATTCCGATAAAACATTGTACCAATATTTGGTCTGATTTACAAGGTGACATTGAATCGAAAAATATAAATCTACTTGAGACCTGGAATTTTAAGTAAATCTTCGAATAGTTTTGTTGTTTATTGTCGCAGGATGTATGATGGTCATAACTAAAATTAGCTGAGACTTTATAGGTGATGGTTTAGTCACGGTAGCTTAAGAAACAGAAGCCGTTGCTCTAGTAAAGTTCTAATTGCACATTTCTAATTTTACTTCTACTTTCATAATTTTACTCACGATTTTAGATCACGAAGTAAGGAAATGTATACGAAACGCGATATTATTAAAATGATTGTTAATATGGAAAAGCAAATCCATATCTACTAAGGATACTAAGACAAAAGCGGACAAAATGTAAAAAAGACGGAGTTTTCGCCGTACCTTGTTCAATTTGCATAATATTTATCATCCCATCTTTTCTTTGATTACTTCTTAAGTTACCGTAGCTTTTTAAGGCGAATCAATACTTTGAATCTTAACCTCTTTATAGGAGTTACTTTTTTCATTTGTTGTCATGTACTTAAATTATAATTAATTATACTAAAGTTGTTAAAAATGATGGTACATTGCATTCTCCATATAACACTAGAAGCACGTGTCATTGAATTAATTAAACTAAGTCTGCGTTGCCTAAGGTCTATCTTTTATTAACTAAAACTAAATTAATCAAGCTTGTGGACAGCAAAGGGGCGAAGGCACTTGACAGTTCTTCAGACTCTATAATTAAAATCATGCTACTGTACTTTTACAGAATATTCTCAAGTATCAATAAAACAATATTTAAACAACAAAAAACTTCAAACACAACATGCACGATTGATACAACGTAGACGTTCGATGGCATATCTCGAATGTGAAATTTGTGCTGACAATAAAGCACCCTGTCAGTGACCCACATATCAGGAGTGTGTCAGCGATTGTTTCATGTTTTCTTTCAGTAACACGCGAACCATATGAAGTGCTTACAGAAGAGACATTACCACTTATAATGATGTAAACATACGCCTTTCACGTTTGCTTTGCAATTGAGAAGTAAGCGGCGATATTCATTTTAATGATCATTAAATTTTTAAGGTACACGTGTGATTCGAGGGGTTGATGCTCAGTTTTAAGCAAGATGTTCTATTTTGGAATAGAAAGATACAGGTCAGCGCATCGGTAGAGATCTAGTTTTGTTTGGACCTTTGACATGATTATCATGTTTAGTAAAATTTTCGGAACTTTCAAATACGAGTTTACGAAAGTATTCATTACGTCGTATTAGCTATGTCACACATGGGTGGGATTTTCTATCATAGATTTTACATATTTTCTAATTAGTGTTTTTCTGTATTATGCTAAGATGTGGTAGTTGAATTTTGTTAAAACGTGAGGATGATGAAGACAAAGACAAAAAAGGTTTGCAATACAGGTTCAAAGTATCAAACCGTGGGTGAGATCTAAATGTCATCCATTGTTTGGGATTCCATTTGATTCACCATCGTTTTTAGAAGTTAAAGTTAGAATTCGAATTATTATCATGTTTGAGTGAATATTGTTTTTTAACGACAATGTTTGTGTATAAAAAATTCTAACTTTCACCATTCTTGACTGCGATGGATTTTCGCTTTTTCAAAACTTTTTATTCACTTTCTAAGTTTATTACAAATTAGTGGGCAATTGTAGAAAGTAAAACTTAAGTAAAAACATATATTTTGTAGCATAAATAATTAATGGTTATCGCGTTGTGTTGATTACAAACAGTTAGATAAATGTGAAACTATAAAATTAATTGTTGTTTTGAAGAAATTCAGAATATTTAATGGGCAATAGTTATGGTGAGACAGACAGATTTATTTATATCTGATATGACATAAAGTCAATACTTTTAGGGCATTTCATTTATCAATCATCTCTCCGAAAATCTCATTTTTACTTCCCAATTAAAGTATTGGCTCCTCGAAACACGTTTTCACTTAATAGCTTTGCAGGGTGCTGTTAAGTCGTTCAATCTGTCAGACAATTAGGGACTTGCCTTTGCGTAAATAAATTGTCATAAAAAATGTACAATACCTATCGGTCATGAAATCCTGTTTTTATTTCGTTAGCGGTAATTGTCTCCGTTTTTGTTGTTATAAATGTTTCCTTATTTCTGTTTTAGTCTGTTTTATGGTTGTCACTTTTAGGCGATTTTTCGCCTTTCGACTTTGTGGAACCTATTTGTGGAATTTAGCTCGTCATGTCTTTGTTATTTTCATCTTACTGGTTAAAGAAAAATTCTGCGCAGTAATTATTTTTTAAAACATCTTAAAAATCATTTATCTCTTGAAGAAAATAATATGTTTCTTAAGTTGTCTTTAAGCATTATGAATACAATCTAACGTCACAGTCATTTAGGTAACTTTTATTTTAAATATTTTCTCCTCCTGTTAGATTTATTTAAAATCTAGTCACGGTAATATCTTGTGTCGTTGTTTACGTTATAACTAGTGTATTATATGAATTAAATTCTGACGCACAGTCTGTGATAGTTAGCTTTCCTGCAGAGGACCTGCACAAATTTTAATTTGTCCATATAATAGGTATTAACCTCTTCGATCAGTGAAATGTATGAAATAATACTCATGCATATAATTTTTTTTATATCCCTTTTAGCGATTTCGATTGTTCAATTATACGGTGGCTATTCTCAGAGATTACTTCAAATGGAACACGTTTCAGATATGCGGTAGAATATCATATGACTGCCACTGAATCCTCAATCACATTATCCTTTGTGCTTCTATTTCGAGCATGCGTTTGTACTGGCTGTGCATATGCCGGCGCCGCAAATAGGATTAGGTCACACAGGTCTTCGTGAAAGGTCTAGTCGATCTTCAGGCGTTCAATCCCATTAACGGCATTATTGTAGACCTTTGATTGATAGAACAAGTCGTTTTATGATAGCTGATAATAAATTCGCTTACAGGTGGAACTGGGTTTCTTATTCCATAACAAAACGTTGTATAAGTGACAAGTATTTAACGAAATAATTCATTGCTGAATTTTGTAAGCACACTGAAGCAGGCGATTGCAAAGGCATATTAGCAAAGCAAAGTTTGTCGGTATTCTTTTAAAAGAATGTTGCATTTGAATTAACTCGATAAAAAGCAAAATTCTTACACTAATGTATTTTAAATTCCATTTAGCACCAATCAGGGGAATATTAGTATTGGTTCATATAAATATTATTTGATTAGCCGTTTAATATTCTTGTTCTGAATGCGAGGTCGTGAGATAATAGAAATAATTAGAATCATAGGGAACCTTGACGCTCACTCCAAGAGACGGCGGATTGCAGCCATGATTCTGCATTTAATACTCCTTGCCTGATTACTCATTGTGTTGCAATGCTAAGGAATTTTACACGTTTCGCTAAATTAAAATAGCATGAGCTGTATGACTAAACAAGGCTTTTGTTTAAATTGCTTTTTGTTGTATTTCAGCTTTTATTGTTGCCTAAATGGTTGTTTTGCTCGTTGGTTCTTAAAATATTTCCTTCACCAATCCGTGTATAGGATTTATGTATATAGTAGGTATACTTCATTTGGTACGAGTGTTAAAGATTCACATAATTTTGATTATATTATTTTTGCTTTTATTGTTTGGCAAATTGCTGACTTTTACTTAAATGTAATATTATCTCATTAAATTAGGTATTTTTAAAGAACATTTCTTAAAGTGTGTTTAAGTGCATTTGTATTTTAATACATCTTAAAATTAAATACATTAAAAATACTGACAATAAATCAATATTAATTAATATAAACACAAATCAATATTCAATCAAAAATCAATATTAATGTTCAAAAAACAAAAACCTTTAATAGCAGTAAACATTTTATCACAGAAACACGAATAACAACTGACGGTAAACATTATGCCATGAATAAACTTACGAGGCCCTATCCTCAATGCGGACGAAAGCGATGGACAAATTGTCGAGGACGCGCTGACTTGTAATAAGCACTGGGTTGCGTAAACGAAATTATTATTCATAATAATAATACGTTGGCAATTTGCGAGCTTCGGGTATGACTTAACGTGAGCTTTGAACCTGTCTTTTATGTCATAATGTACGGCCACTTATGTAAATGTTGAGATATTAATGATCATATGTGTTCTTAACTTTTGTAATCATGCTTTAGTATGTTATAATGGTTGCCGAAATGATGATGATGACGATTCAACTGCGCACAGTGTTCTCATAGCATAACCATATAGTATTACTATTGAAAATCTTACCTTATAATTAAATTGGCAATAGAAACTCTTTCGACTAGCAGAGTTCTATTTTTTGTGTCTCACATTCGTTTTAAATTAGAAATAACTGAATCAAGTAACGTGACAGCATTCCTAGTTTGATACTCATCTAATTCCTCAATGTAATTATCATTTTGTCATATGTCGTACAAATGAGATAGCTACAATCACAGACAGATTAGTTCAAACGGTGAAAGTGTAATTAGCGAGCAAAGCGCTAAGTGATAATCGAATTTTGGACCCCGCCTTCGTCCACTCTCGCCGAAATGCCTTCTATAGATTTAATGTATAGGTTCACTGATGTCTCTAATGTTTTTATGATTGAGATTTATTGTTGGTACTGGCGAAATCTCTTAAAATATGAACGGGCTGTACCCACTGAATATTGGTTTTATCGTCATTATTGGCCATAGGATGTTGGCTGTAAGTCTTGCAATATAAATGCGACGTTTTTGAATCACCTTGCATTCAGTTACTGCCTGATTTTGTAAATCTCTTATAACCCAAAATAAGTACATATTATAAAGTTCATAATTAATTAACTTGAATGAATTCAATAAAAAATATACAATAATTCGTCGTATCTTAATAATATATTATAAAATAGCATATGAAATATAGGAAAACCGTTATATGGATGTTGTAACCTCAACAATTACCGTCTCGATAGTCGTTACTGCCAATGGGCTGTTATCAAAGCGCCGCGATCAAAATCCCCAGAGGTTCTGAGGTACGGAAAGCGGTATTGTGGATAAGACGCTTTGTGAGGACATTCCTTGTTATAGATTTAACCATGGCCTGCTAGAGTTGTAATTCAAGCATTATTTTGTAAAAAAACAGATGAAAATCATTAAAAGGCAGGTATGGGTACACTACATTTCGATTTAAGTTTTCGTTTATTTATTTTTAAATGCCAAATAATAGAAGGGA
Organism: Cephonodes hylas; assembly: GCA_030295005.1. Lineage (NCBI taxonomy): Eukaryota > Metazoa > Arthropoda > Insecta > Lepidoptera > Sphingidae > Cephonodes > Cephonodes hylas. The sequence goes on from AP025368.1 coordinate 6,391,056, forward strand.
GGGAAACTTTTTAATTCTTATCTTATCTTATCGAATTTTAGGTTGATCTGAAAATCGAAGCGAAGACTCTTCGATCATATGACACATTATGGTCCAGCACGACTAAGTCGATTGCGAAATTTTTATACAAATTAATGATTAAAATAACGAAATTACCATTTGACATTTTAATATTTTGTCGTTTGACGTAGTGTATTTTGTGATGAAAATTACTCGTTATGAAACGTAATTTTATTAACATATTTAAATATTTTTACGGCGGACACATGGTACGTGACGCGTGTTTTAATGCTTTTATTTCATGGTTAAAAATTGAAACATTTTGTAAAGCGGCTAGCGAAGGGCTTAGCCGACATTAAGTACGAAAAGTTTAGGTTCGTCTACGTTTAATCGCATTTGAGCCGGGCTGTAAAGACTAATCTCTACTTAAAAAATATTTTTTATCTCTTAGTTAATTAAATTGCTAAATTTAAGTTTTTGTCCATTCAAAATATAGCAAATAATATATGTATTATTGAATAATATCGAATACGGTATTGGTACTTACTACTTTGTACATACATAGATTTCTGAGTCCAACAACTATTATCTCCAGTGTTTTATTCAATAATTTCTAATCTCAAAAATATATATTGATAATAAGTAACTTAACTTTAATTATAGTTTGATGGCACAACAGAAAAATATTTGTTATGCAGTCAGTAGACATTTTCAATAAATTAATATCAAAGATATTAAAGTTGGGCGTTGCTTCACGAGAAGCCATTAGAACTATGACAGGGATTATCCAAGTTTATCATGCAACTAATTAAGCGAGTATCGATAAGTGAAAGCATTGAGCTGCAATATTCAGGGTGTATAAAGACCGTGATTGAAAACTAAGACAGGCAGCAGTTACGCTGACAATAAACTTTAAAAAAATCAAGACTAACAAAAAAATACTTTTTCCAATACATAAGACTTAAATGTAGGATGAATGTGTGCGGAATAGGTAAACGTAATTGTTTTTTGGCGGGATTTTTCTGAATGTCAATGTTTTTGTTATCATCGTAACTATAACTTGTCTAAGTATTCGATTACGATCTTTTTTGCAGCTGTTGCTTTGCGTTGCTTGGGGACAATATATAAAAAAAACAGCTCTTTTCTAAAATCTCTCTATGTTTATTTAGCAAAATTAGTAAAAGTTTTTAGTTGTGAAAATGTACCAGTTGTTTTGTATTAATTAGTACTGATACCACTAATACATGATAAAGAACATATTCAGCTCGAAATTCGATTTTTTGATGGTCAACCTTTTCTATTTAACGTTGTACTGAGTGTATATTTTTTGTTTTGGACCACCTTTTGGCATTGTGCCTTTATCTTGTTAGTCGTTAACATGCAGTCACAAGCATTAATGATGCAAAATAGACAAAAAAAATCACTAGTTCAATACCTATTGTTATTAGGCTAAGATTAATGCTGTAATCAACTTAAATGTTTTTTAAAAAGCGATATGGGATTAAAGACAAGTTACTTAATGAAGCCGACAGTTTATTGTGGACACCTTTCACTGTTATTTATGGTGCGTTGACTGCAAAGGAACGGATCTCTTTTACGTAACTTATAGTCAACTATTCGTTTTTACTCCCGCTCTATAACAACTTTCATCTAATAACTTATGGAAAAATATCGTCGTGTTAAGATCTTGAAAATTTATGGTGTAACATTTTGAACTTTATTAGGTGTTAAGAAACGTGCTGGAGTGGTTATTAATAACAAGATTAAGCAATAAGTAAACATCAGCACGACAGGAATTAAGTGTAGTTTTATTAAGTGTACCTGTTAGAAAATAGGATGTAAATTTTCAGTCTAGTACGAGTAGGTATAGGTTTTTTGCGATAGTTAAAATCTTGTTCTTATTTTCCTAATAAAATTGTAATTGCGAATTATTTCAAATTAAAAAGAGAGTGATACTATTATGCCTAAGTACACCTGATCCTACCCAGGTAACTTACAATATGTTCAAATGAAAAGACAAAGCTCTGCCTTTACAAGACGTTTGGACAAAATAATTAGTGAGGAGTTGTTGGTTTCTTTCAAATGGTCACTTTTTTATAAATAGCTATTTCTTAAAAAAGTTTAAAAACACGGCATTGACACTCGGCAATTCGGGTATTTAGCGAAAAGCGAATTTATGCACTGCACGGCGTAAAATAATTGGCGTGTATTTTTCGACCTTTTAGCGCAGTACATACCGGTTAATTCTCACATAAAATCGATGCGATCTAAATTCGACGAACAGCAGTAAATTCGTGTCCGTTAATGGAATTTCCGCATCAGAGAGCGGCGCGCCGCGGAGCGCGTCCGGGAACACGGTCTCACCGGCCACCACGCGAAACACTTCGCAGAGACGGAACTAGGCAGCCGACATCCCGATACTAGTCCTATTACACCAATGATAGCTTTGGGGAAAACTTCATTTTAACTAGCATTGGAATTTAGAACAAACAGCCGCGAAAATAAGCATGAAACTTATGCATATCTTTTTTATTCCACATTTTTAACTATTTAGCGTTACTCTTGTGTGATATGCCATACTGTGAAATTATTTTTGATATAGTTGATAAAATAAATAAGTAGACAAAAAAAAACCCAAAGAAAATTAGAGACGTCTAAGCATCATTAGTCGCATCATTTAGGCTCAAAACAGGCTCGGGACATGGACTAACATTAAGTCTCGCCACTTTATCTTCCATTCGGACCATTTCAGTGCTTACCATCACAAACGTTGTAGTCATTTGTCGCGCTGATATAAAAAGGATTTTTATGTGTCAACAGATTTTGAATGACTCATTATTTTGCGCATTTAAATTGTGACCAATGTTTCCTTTTTTGATCCACAGCAAAAGGTCTCATTCATTACTTTTTTACTCGCTGTGCGTGTTATTTGAACTTTTAGTTTTTTATTTATCTCGCAAATTTATTATTTTTAAATTTAAACTTACAAACTCTTTTGTAGTTATTAAATGAGGATTAAATTAAAAAGAGGTTTTATTGCACCAATTCTTCTGTCTCTCAAATTTTGTCCTCCTTGCGTCCCTGGTAGGCGCCCCCAGCCATGGCGCAGCTTCGACCCTCATATTAATCGGATTAATTTCTAAACGCACTTCGCGGAAGGATCACCATGTTTAAACGATTTTTGCATGTGGCATTTTGACGTCCCCTTAACCTAACACCTTTCGCAAGCGGGGGATATTTGTCCCCAGTTTTGTTTTAAAATGAGCAATGAATATTAATAAATAGCGTGGAAGTTGTGAGGGGTTGAATCGATTTGAAATATTCTGTTTCGTCTGCTATGTACGTTAAGCGTTTGATGCTGAGGAAGAATAAGAACGGAGAAACGAGCTTGGATATTTGAATTTCGCATCTATATATTTGTACGATCTATAGAGATTGGTTAGTCTGGTTGTCGAAGTAAGGTGTCTGTCATAGTTTCTGATATCGAAGCCACAAGACAAGTAACTTAGTTCGAAGCGAGATTCATGTGTGACTGCTATATTTGTTTATGGATACTCTCGGTCGCGATTTATTTTCCTTTAAGGAACGTTGTCTTAGACAGGGGCAGTTCGAATTCATTACAATTCTTATACTATACATTAAAATAAATATGGTGTAGTATTTATTTATATTACATTTAAATAATGGTTCACTAGTATGTATCACTTCAGTTTAAATAAAATCTAAGCGCATAGGAAATGTTCAAATAGGATGGAGAAAGGAAATCTTATTTGAACTGTCATAAATTGGTTTTATTCAAAGTGGCAAGGGATGTGAGGAAACCGATCCCCCTATGACCAGTTAATCGATTGTATAAACATTGAGTTTCAATCGTAGTTCCCCAATCTGTACATAACATACGGAGTTCAAATAAAGATATCTGCATTCTGTTCAAATCGGTGCTCCATGCTCTTGGTTTGCTTGATTTTAATCAAAAGTTTCGATTGGACTGCCAACCGTTTTATCGAGTGCTGCAATCGCGGCGCCCGCTCACACGAGCCGCGGACTATGATCGAAGTTTAATGACTGCACCCGAAATATGTGTTCACCCTAATGCGTATTTGCAGTTCCATAATTGTTGAAAGTTGGTACGTTGTATGACGTGGCGTGCAGTGCAGCCGTGTATTACACTCATATGTAACTCGTTATAAGTTTCACGTAGGCGCGTCTCGATAACTTGGAACCTCGACGCCATTGTTATTCCATCTTAATGAGAAACCGGTATAAATTTGGCATAGTGTTAACTCAAACCCGGAAGGTAATGTGTGCCCGTCTTTTGTTCACCTGTTTTATTTCCCTGCAAAGTGCTTTAATAAAATCCAAGGTAAATCTCCGCACATCCTCGGACCCACATTTAAGTGAAATAAAAATAAATTGTATTCCAAGTGGGATAGCCGCTCAAATTAAGCACCTGAATAAATTGTGTGATAATCCGCAGCAGTCTTTTAATGCTTTATGGAGCCGGCGAAGGCGGTACGAAAGAATGAGCGAATAAGATAATGATTACTCTCATTTCATTACTTCTCCTTGATCCTGGTAATTGAGGAAATTGGGTCGAAGCTTGATAAGAGAGAGTATCGGGTGTTATTGGGGCGGTCCCATTAGGGACCTCTTAATCGTATTTAACGCCTTTATCACCTGAGGGTGCGCAATGAGCCGTAACGGACAAACATAAGGTGCAGATATTTGGGACCACACTTACTCTGATGGCGTTCCTGCTCTCTTATTTTCCGGAACATTTCGGTTCTATTCGGCAAATCTATTTACATAATACGCGTCATTCAAACATTGCCGACAGGGCTATTGTGGCTCGTGGAAAAATTGCTTTGATATTTATGGCGTAATATTTTTACAGCCTCTCCGAGTGGGGGCGCATTCGTGTTCAGAGATGTTTTAATTTTTTTTGTTTATGTATGAAGCTACGGGCTTGGCTCATAATGTGCAAAACATTATCTCAGCCCACTCTCGCTGAAAGCTTTCAGGGCTTTTCAACTCTTCTTGGGTCAACATGTTTGTTATTAGATACGTTTTGCTAATGTGCCGAGTTACTGAGCGACTTTAAATGAGTGATTTTAAGTTCATTCCAACCGCGCTAACATACTAAAACGTGAGTTGGTTCAGTTCTTTTTTAAGTGGCGCTCGCGTTTTAATACTTCTTTTAGTGATAAAATTAACATTACTCTGGAATTTGCTATTCATGGCTGCAACTTTGCGAAGTAAAGTGTACTAAAAGTGATGCATGTTTAATTGCCTAAAAAAACATTTACATGCATTAAACTTATACATACATGAGTCGTTTCATTTTTATGAATGGAATCAATAAATAAATCATCTGAATAATTCATAAAATTATTTAATTTAAAAGTGGTTCAAACTGGTTCTATTTAAATGAACATGGTTTAATAATGGCCAGCGGGCGAGAAAGTGTGTGACAAGTGGAAACCACAAAAATGTCGCCAGGCCGCTTTCCTACCTGCGATAGACACACTGGCTTAGGCTCAATCTGCGCACTTAGCCATGTATTTATTCACGTATGCATATGGTCATATCGGGCAACTTTCACTTATTACGAAACAGTTTAATCAATTCTCTCGCACGCATATTGATCAATGTTAATGTTATGGAAATCAATTTAAATTAGCGAACCACGTGGCGGATTATGTAATGCTAATGACGTCGATGTTTTTATCAATGTGTTTATGCATCTGTATGTGATTAAGTCTATACGTCCCGCGATAAAAGTTACCTGGATGACCTTTGGGTTGAACATTTAGATGTATGTGTGCGCACCATTAAATTCAAGGCTTATTTGCTAACCTTGAAAACGTTGGCTTAATGAACCACCCGGCTTGTTTGTAAAGTCATAAATACCGAAATGGTCATACATACATCTGTATACATACCTTTTGTCGGGAATCTACAATTGGATGAAAGTGTCATGTCATATTTATTTTCATCATGTTAATTTTTGTATGGAAAGTAATGTGTCTCGTAATACTGGTAACATTTATAACGTTAGTGTTAAAACTAAAGCGTTAGGTTTAATATAAAATTATTCCCAACTGTGCAACTTTTTACTCCAAATTAGTCAAGTAAACTTTTTGCCTTGTAGATTGTCATAGACAAAGAATTCATATTTTGAGACCTCAAATATGCAGCAAGATTTTATTATATTTCTGAAGACCTTTCAATGTTCAAAAGACTCACTGAACAGATTTTGAAGTCGCGGTCAAAAGAGGCTGCCGAATAGAAGGCTCATTAATATTAATTCAAAATTTATAAAACCTTACTTGGCATAGTTTGTTTAAGCCTTTTTTTATGATACAGATGATGATTTCTTCGAATAAGTTTGTATATAACATTTAGCAACACTAACTTAAATGTAGTCAAACACCTTTTATTTTATTCTTTATAACAATATGTACGTAAATATCAGTTATTTAGTTTGTCTGAAGAAACGAATGATAGATTTTGCATTCAAAGAGATCAATGGTTCCCACCCACGCATTTTTTTATTTATTCTGTATTTAAATATGTTTCTTTTTTACACGTATTTCTTCGGGAGTCAGCCAGTGATAGCAGAGTGCGAGATATTCATCAAAAATTCTTGAAAAGAGTTGAATAAACTCCTTACTCTTCTTCTTCTTCTTCTTCATCAACCCATATACGCTCACTGCTGAGCACGGGTCTCCTCTACCATTGAGAGGGTATTACTCTATCTATTCTAATTTCAAACGTAACTGTATTTTTTAAATTATTTCATAAAAGACGTAGCACGAATCAGCCAGTGGTTAGGAATGCGAGATATCCAGATAATGACGTCTTGCGGCGTACCTCAACCGCAGCAGGTTTCGACACAGCGTTGAAAGTGCACCAAGATGTAGGACACGCGTACCTACTGTATATATTCATTGCTTATTTATTCCTATTCAAGAGGTGCGGTGGCCTATTTGATAAGTTGACTGCACCGTTCAAATATTTATCCGTAGATTGTTTGTATAGAGCAAGAGTTTAGAAGTTTGTTTAAATTGCGAGCAAATAGATGTAAAGTGCAAAACTATTCTTAACATTACCCTCTAAAACAAGAGAGTGTTCAAGTATGTTTGTACATATTTTTGTATGACAACTGTTTGCCGTTTTATAATTTCTGTTTTGTGCCTGGAAATATGTTGGTAGATCAAGGATGACATCATGTTCATTAGTTTACTGTCTATAGCCCTACATGGCGATGGGGTCAAATTTCCTTATTTCTCTTCCATTGTCAGTATTGTTCAAAACCTCATCTTTAGTATACAAATTTCATCTTATGTCATTCAGTACAATGTAATAGAATAGGTATACGATATAACAGGCTGGACAATGATGACTGAGTTTATAGCTTAAATTTGACGTTAATATATGAGTTCTAATTTAATAAAAAGAAAATAAGTAGGTTGGGATTTTCCATTAAGAATTAAAGGCGGCAATAGCTGTTTTACCCATATTACCTGGGATGCATAACTAGCGCAATGTGGTTGCAAAAATTCACTTTTCCATAGTCCTTTGGGAAAACATGCGTGAGTTCATGTAAAACAAGTAAGTTTTCGTTTTTAATTACAAAATTTTTTTTTTTGATGATTGCACACTAATAATAATTTTAAATGATGTATTTCAAACATTATTTCGATTGCTACTCTGTTGCTTACGACTAAATATTGGCTAGTACCAATGCGAGAAAGTAAAATTATTCCAAGTTTTATGTAATATAATCGAATGTCCTATGCCTAATTAGTTTGCTATTACCGCCTTAATGGTAAAAGCTATCAGTTGAACTGTAATTGGCACGAAAACTATCAAGAAAGTAAAGTGCCTGTGTACAGTGTACACTGCATGCGAAACGCCTTTATGTTCCAAGAAAACAGGGGAAAGCTTGCAAGTCGTTAGGATGTAATATCTAGAGTGTGTACCGAGTAACCGATATGCCAGTCACTTGCAATGTTCTGCAACATTACTTAAACCATATTAAAATGGAGATGAGTATTTTTTAGTCTTTTTTTTGTTTATGGCTATATCAATTGCTACTGTCTATGTCTATTAATAGGCAGAAGGTCGAGAATCGGTTGTGTTCAAACCCCAGGAACAAACTTCTGACTTTTCGAAGTTATGTGCTAAACCTCTTCTTTGTAGAAGAGGCCCGTGCCCGGCCTATGGGCGTATGAATTTGAGCTGATAATGTCTATCGTTATATCTATTGCTATTGTCTATCCCTATTACTACTGATATTTCATCGGACTACTGATGTTTCCTGAGTACCTATGAATCGATTTCCAAGTAAAGTTTTGATTCTGTCCTTTAAAATATGCTATATGGACAGCTTAGTTAGTCACGGGGCGTAATTGGGGTGGGCGGAATAAAGTGTTATTGAGTTTTGTTGTTTGGAAATTCTCAGCACGGAGATTTGAAAAGTACGATAAGCGCTGGTTAGCGAAACATTAGTGCACTATTTCAGCTTGGTTTTATAATTTTTCTTTACTGTAATTATGAAGGTTGTTATGAAATAACGTGTTTTGGCTAGTTATATACTGACAGCTTAGCAGATTCCATTTTTTTCTGTATCAAATATAAGGTAGTCGTATTTGACGAGATGCATATTTTACATGGAAAGTTATTCATTCCAGTAGCTATCTGTTCTCCAGCAAATTTGGCCCCAGGCCAAAATTTTCGTCGCCTTGCAATTTTTTAGTGCTTATTCGGGGTGAAACATCAGAAATGCGAATAAAACACTTTTGCAGCGTAATTGTGTATTCAATTAAGCCGAGTCTTATTTTATTTCTGCGAAATTATCCTTTAATAACAACAGAATGAATTCTCAGCAAAGGTGGCGTTAATATTGTGAGTCCATTGGTTTTTGTTGAGTCACTTTCTCACTGTAATTTATTACTGGAGAAACTTTAATTGAATTTTATTTTCAAGTCTTCGTAGTTATATTTACTGTTATCGCAGTGACTTAACTAAAATTTTACTTATAATTTAGGGCTTACATAAAATATTGTCTTATAAAATGTGTTGGTGGAACTTAGTAGTCAATTTTGTATACACATAAAGTATTCTTAGACAGACTTAGTATAGAACATCCTTCTGCACTACGGGCTGACGATGTGAAAAAGTTGAAGTCAGTTAAAGACGTGTGATTGGTGTCTTCTGGGACGACTTCCATAGATCATGCCAAATATTAAAAATTAACAATTCTAAACGTGGAAATAACATTGCGTTGTATAAAATAAATCGAAACCAAAACAAAATTGATAATAATTAAAAGAAAATTCAACCCGAAAGGACGTTACTAAACGATTTACTTCAGCAGAAAATTGCATTAATCCACTAGCGAAGAGAGTTCTATTTACAATTCCAGGCGACGCATCTTAAGCGCAATTTGCGAAATGGAGGCAGTTTTTCTACACACGAACTAACAAATAGTCCACTCGCTCCCATTTAGTCCATACTAATTAAACAAAATTACCTCCTCTCTAAATAGAGGATAGCGTTATAGATCGGCAGTGGGACTTACGTCTGTCCAATTTAGGGTCGGCAGTTCGCTTATTACTTGCCGTAATGTGCCCTTTAACTTTTATGGGCCCAAGTTGCGGAATGAGTCCGGTTCACGGGGGACTAATATAAAACAAGTTTTATCAGTTCGCACTCTTATTTTAAACAATGCCATAATGTCTGAACACATTTGGGTGTATATTTAATTTTGGCATAAAGTTTACCGGCGGAATCATCCGCTTGGGGTCGTTTACGTGAAATTATGAAATATTCATTCAAAGTGGAACTTGTGGGTAATTTAAGACTTTTTCTGGGATTTATGGTCCAAAAGAATTACAAGTTACATCGGATATGGATGATACTTTATCATATGATTAACTTAATGTTCAAGGTCAAGAGTAGAAAAAGATTCATGGCTTTGAAGGAATATCGACTGAGCATCTTACAGCTCCCATATAATTCTGATGAAGTAAAATAATTTACTATTCTTTGATTTTTCTTTCTTTTGTAATAGTAACAAAAATTAGTTTCATTAATATACATAAGTACTTATGTCTTAGATTGGCTAAATACTTCTTTGGGTTTTACCAGGTCTACCTATATTAGACTTCATATAACATTAGTATGCGAAAATTCATCGTATTAGAATTTTAGCTTAACTATTTAGTCTTTATACCTTTCATTGTCACCAGACATCGCCGGTTATATATTATATTTATTTATTCATTATTGTTCTTCTTCTTTATAAAATTTAGGGGTATGTACTTTCAATTTTTTACTAACTCCTACCACTTCGCAACGATGATAATAAGTCACTTAATGTAGGTAAGTACTAACAAAGACACTGGATAATGAAAATTAATTTCAATAAATGTCCATTAATATTAATAAGACGACAGTAATGAGCAGACAGAATATGTATAAAGTAATTGTTTTAACTGTGATTTTTATTTTTTGCAGGTAAGAGAGGATTCCGTTGTCAAGCTGTTTAGATTTGATGTTGCTTGTCTTCATCAGGTAACAATTCGAAAAAAATAAATGTGTTTATTTTATTCTCATTTCGGCAAAGCCAAAGAGGGGTTAAGATTTTTAAAGTTTGTTCATCCTTTCAATTACAGCTCCTCAACTAATTAATTATAAGAAGTTTCAAACTGGACAAATGAGTTAAAGTGTGATGATATTTAATACACAATATATTTAATTTTCAAATATTTGTAATACTAATTATGGAAAAAAGGGAAGCTTAATAAGTTTCATATCTACTTAGATACGTACCTTAACACTTTGAACTATCGATTTACAACGGCACCTTGGAATAGTTAATGTATATGTCGATTGTCTCGCTTTTTTTGTATCGTTGTTTAACCCTTTGTCCTAAAAATCTTGTTTCATACTTTTTTAGCCTTAAAAATCAATAAGTGCCTCTACCAACAGAAGCATGTTATTCTAACGCTTTCCATATTTAATAAAATACTTTTAACAACTTTAAATTTCCTTCAACATTTACATTCTAATAAGAAAATTTATTCCATAAAACCGCGGTCTGCGGTAAAGGGTGTGAAGAGCTTAGCCTCCAAACTTGTTCATAAACGCCACCCCTGCGAAGCGAAGACAATTGAAACCGCTTATTTATATCCTTGCTAAAGAATTTTTAATTAACCACAAGCCTACATCAGTTTCTTTGTGTACTGTAATTAAACAGATATTATCACGTGCAATTTTGGTAATTTTGAGTTCAACTTAGCCTATAAATTTAACACTTCATCAAATAATAGAGGCTTCAGAACAATTACTCCGGAATATATTATGGGGTCGTGTTAGGGTTGTCCTATGTGTAATAACCGTATGACAGGTGCGTGTCAGTAAATATGCATGGTACAATCCACTTTGCGATGAATATAGGGTTAGCAGATCGATGAAAGCCATAGGGAAATTGACAATTTTATTTTTTTATGTTCTGACATAATATACTGACATTCATTGGCGGCAATTCTATAGAAGCCCAAAAGCGTTTGTTTAGTTGTGTAATGCCTAGTTTATAATTAATTATTTGTTGTGGAGCCAGCATATTATCGTTAATATGTCAAATTGCTTTTGTTGATTTAAAACAAAGCTAAAAGGTTCGGAATTTTGTACTAGGTTTAAGATGAGCTTTTGAGACTCTTTTGAAGTACCGCCACTACTGGCGATTAAAGATAAGTAGTGAATTTATTATAAAATACTGAATGGAATAAAACGATTCAATAAATAATAATGGAATGGAATAAAAATGGAATCTCATTCAATAATAACATACAAAATGTATTTAATATTATTTAAAAGTGTAGTAGCATAATGTTTTGTTATAAGGATTTGAGTACCTACTAAAAACTATTCAAGAAAATCACAACATTAAGTTACATCTAAAGTGGGAGACATAAACGCGAAAGCCGTTCTAGCAAATTCCATTACAAAGATAAGGTTAGGTCGGGAAGTACTACTGAATTGGCAACAGTAAAAACTGAGGCATTAACGTTCACCATTCTGAATAAGATTTTATTTGCTCGAGAAACTAGGGATGTTGACTGTCAAAATGAAAACAAAAGGACGGATTTAACAGCGTACTTAAAGCGTAATAGACTGACAAACCGAGTGCCAACTTGGTTTTAGCGGGACACTTGGAAAATATTGAAACTAGTTTCTAGCTAGAGTTTATGCCAATTTAATGGGCATTTATGAATATATTTACTGTTATAAAAATGCTAACTCATATTACCTCTTTTACCTTTTCTCTTGGGTTCTTTGAGTCTAGCGTATAGAAGAACTTCGACAGGTACGCTAAATGTTTTAAGTGACGAGACATTGGTGTCGCCACTTGATGTCTTGTTCGGTATTTCTCTACTTGCTCTGTATTTTTATACTTGATAAACGTAAATAGACGGACCCTTTGAACACAAAAATAATTAAGAAAGGCTTTTAGATCTAGTAGTGGACGCACTATCTTGGTGAAAATATATTGTTACATAGTACAGTCTTACTTAGGAAATAATATCATATTTTCATCATATGCGTCAGCTATAAGGCGACAAGACATCTCCTGTTAATATAGTAAACCAGTAAAAATTTCCGCGAGAAACGACCTGTTTGCTAAATTGCTTGCAAAATTCGTTTTCTTTAAATATTTTAATGGGAATATTTAGCTAAAACATACCTTACAATGATTAGTTTCAAGAAAATTCTGTTCAGATCCAAATTTTAGTATCATGAAGACAGTTCTGGTTAAATATTTAAGACACTGCCTTAGATACCTTTAAATCACTTTGTGGGATTATTGCGTGTAGCTTACGGTCCCGACGTGGGGACGATATTATGTTGAATATACGATAACACAGCCGGTCGGAGAGCCCATTGTGCATGCACCAAGATCCACCCTCTCGCATAAACTTATCCAATTACTCACAATTTATACTGGGGTAGTGAACACAGTGTTCATTTTCACGTCTTATTTATGACGTGTAGTGGTTAATTGTAGTGATTTTAATTAACTCGACGAACATTAAGGAGTTATCTAGCTATACTAGTGTACTTTCTGAGTAATGGCTCCTTCAACGGGCTAAGCTGAAGTTCAGCACGATGATCTCCTTATTTTTAGTGTAGGAATTCATTCTGAAATTAGTATTTTAGAAGTCAATTTCTATACTTTCGGTCAAAATTGTTTTTAAGATAGTTGGTAAAAATTAACTATACAAATTTGACAATATCGTATTGATATTCAATTTGATAAAAAGTTTTCCATAATAAATTCGTACAGCGTTAAATTATTTTTAATAACAAAAAAAAAATGTGCTTCTAGCGTGTTTTATCCTCGTTTATGTCATCTCAGAAGCTCTATAAATTGTAACGTAAACATCTCTAAGACATCTGTCGCAAATCGTTCTGAGCTAACAGTAAGCGGTGAATTGTGTGCGATTGCTGCACCGTGACACATTTTCAATGGATTTACAATATATTGCGCTCTCAATCTTTGAACGCGGTTCTACTTGCGGAGATAATGCTAGTCTGAAGCCAATGTTACGGATGTTTTTGTGAATAGTATTGTAGTAATAGCAAAACGGTGCATGCAATAGACGCACCATATAATGATAGATATGTCATATCGATCGTTGATAGGATAGTGTAAGAAACATGTTTGAAATAGATAATTTTAAATATATCGCATTTACCACAAAATTTAGTAACTAAGCCGTGCAAACTATGTAATATCGAATAAGATAAAATCTGCAGTAAAGGATTTTCAAAACCAAATGCCTTAATTTATGAAATCATGTCAACGTCATCCCTAGATATTTTTCAACTGTTTTTTGTTAATTAGGTATATAGTATATAATATGTAAGTTGTAACTGGCACTTAGATGTTTTTCACAAGTAAATCTCGACAAAAATTAATTAAAGACATAAAATCGTAAAGGTTTAAGGTTGTTTAAAAGAACTATTTTATCGTAAAATCGCAATCATAAAAGCACAGTATTAGCAGTTCAGCTTGCTTACAGTTAAGCACCCAAGTATTTGATTAATGTAAATTTCACTTTATTAATCAACGAATCCCGATTGATCTCAAGATCCTTTTAATCCTCATCGTGAGTTACTTCGATGAAGCCATTACGGCAATATCACTAGGCCTCCGCGACCCTTTAATAAAACATTTTTAATCTATAAACTTAGTCTCAAGTTTACCCTAGTCCGAAGCTCAATGACTTAAAGGCTAAGACTCAATCGATTTCGGCTCCCATTTAATCCATGATATGAGTTCTGTACGAGTCAATTACATATAAGTCGGGTCCAAAGGCTGAGTCTTATGACTCTTCAGTAATCCGTCTCCGGCTTGTGAGGAATGGAAATTAAGACGAGCGAGACTCGGTCTAATGTAGCTTCTGTTTTCAACTTAATTGGACGGAATGAGATCTGTCGCGTGTTTTGTGGTGTCTCTTCGGCGAGTTTTGTGGATCTTATTTATGTTGTTCAAATGTAGGTATATGGTACCTACTGAAAATTCTTAAAAAAATCATGTGGAAAGTGTGTGTAATCGATAGTTGTATTTAATTAGCCTTGCCAAATAACAATTAATAAAATTGAAAGATTGTATTAGGTAAAAAATTTAATTTGCTTAAAAATCAGCAGTCGTTTGTATGACCTAATTACCTATACTATCTTCACCAAAATTTCATCTAAAATCATCAAAAAAAGGGATGTAAATATCCCGTACATAATTATTCAGCCCTCAATAACCGAATTATGTAAAAATTTTCTCCTCTTCCGTTCCAAATTACGAATGTAAAAAAGCAAGGAAAATCGAATATCATAAATAACGGTACGTTGACCCTAAAGCCCCTGAAGTTATATTTGAGACGGCGAGCGAGAAAGGGAATAGCTTGTGGAATAAGGGGGCGGAAGCTTATCCAGCTGATTGCGGTATCAAACCACGGAATGACTCGTTTCAACATGCCATCAAATCTAGAAGTACTGAGTAATTATGATTTTAATTACAAATTGGTTTCAAGAACTGTTCTTTGGTGATTTCCGTCTTGGGATAGGTTAGATGTATTTTGTTATACATATGAGCTTATATGCCCGGAGGGGTAGGCAGAGGTGCCATATATGTACATATACATACCTATACCCATGTTTCGCCAGCTATGTTTGGCTTTTGTAACAGGGCGCAAGCCTATTTCCGCGTTTCTGATACATTTTCAGACTCCAAGCTGGTTCTGAAAATGTCAATATCGATATGATGTCAATATTCATTTGAATGCCGAAGAAATAATACTAAAGGTCAAAATCATTTAATTCTATATTTTAACTAAGTTACATATTAATATATAATCTTTATTGGCCCAACTCGAGCCGCTGTCCATCAGCGAGCTGGATATAGCTGAGCAAAGTCAATAAATACTAAGAAATATATTAATACTTGACTAAATTATCCAATAATAAAGTATTTTACTGTTCTACAATTTTTTACCACATCCAATAAAGTTCAACATTCCTATCCGCCAATAAAACGATAATAAGGCCACAATAACATCTTAGTCTCAATTTTTAATATCTCCGAGTCCCATCTACCCCTTAGTTATGAAATTCCTCAAATTCCTTTTCTATGGCGCGAGTGTGCGTGCGTTTGTAAAAGTCATTACCCCCTCGGAATTCCTTGTGTTGCACACGTGCTTCTTGCCCGCATTGTACGTGGAGATATGTCATCTGTGAGATGGTATAATTTGGAGTAATATGTGAATTGAAATTGGGAAAATATTAACTAGGAGGAGGCACATACAGTGACTTTTAATGTCTTCCAGTAGTATCAATACCGGTGATTATCTTAGACCGTAAAAAGTGTGGCAATTTTTGTAACATAATAGAGTTTTCTTAAAGTAGAAAGGTATCGAATAAAAATCTTAAATTTAATATTCATTCTTAAGTTACGTTTTACAAGAAAAATGTAAATTTTGATGTTTAAAATCAGTTAAAAGTAGAAAGAACATCAATGTCAAGAAGAATTTGAATTTAATTATACCGAAATCATCCATTTTGCCGGCGGAAGAATTTTTTAATGTCCGACCCAAGGGTACGTAAATATCTCGGGTCGTATCCAATATTCTATAAAATACCTAATATCCATTATATTTTAATTAACATTAGCAGGATTTTCCTTGGCATAATTTATAAGCATTAAGGGCTTTCCTTACAGTATAAAAGATGTGAATGTTTTAATTTTTTTAGCAAAAAATAAATACTTTAATCAAGATGTAACTTTTGCCCGTAGGTCCTCCATATTATCTGTATGACAACTAAACCCAAATAGGTCAGCATCGTGAGTTAAAATTTAATATCCGTTGACCTCAACTGTTGCCAGAAGAAGACTAGTCTCAGTATAAGGTGTTAAAATTACTTATACAGAGAGACCTTGTTATTTAAAGCACTTTTCTCTTACTTTTTACGTTGTGTAGGAAATTTTAAGCTTAAGGAAAATATGCTTTTTTTAAATCATGCGTTGCTATGTACTTTAATATCGATAACTCTCAGAATTTCTTTATCTGCCTTTTCGTACTGTTTTCTTTACTATAATACAATACATATTGTTCATGTTATGTAGTGCTGATCTCTGATCCCGATTTTACTAGGAACAGTTCACTATTTATATACAACGTGTCATCTGGCTCCTTATATTGATAATTTGCACCTGTACCAAATTTCACAGTTTCCAAAAAAAAAGACCAATAAAAAGTTATTACTTTCCTACGTGATTATAAAAAGTAGCCGAAGCTAAGGAATTATTTATTATTACTTACATCTATTTCTTTTCTTTTGAGGCCTAATTTTGACGTCGGCGAAAATAAATTGAAATTAAATTAGATATTACGGCAACCTCAATCGAGGGTAGAAAAAACGAGAAGTGCTCTATATACAAGTGTTTTGTAATAACAAAAAAAGTCTTTTACCTTTCGGTATTTGGACAAAAGATAGAATAGGTCAATAATTTAGAAGTACGCGGCTGTATTGATAAAATAAATTTCTCATACACGTAGACATGTAAGCAGTTATGCCTCAAGCAATGATTGAGCCACCGATATTGCTGAAAGAAACCTCATTTTGGTTTTCACGAAGAAATCCAATCAAGAGAGGTGATTAATTTTGAAATAGTTTTTCTTTTTTGCGACATTCGTTGGCGCGAGTCCAGCTGTGATCCTAAAAGCCAATTAAATTAATGATAAATCAGCTATTACGTTTTCAAATAAAATATATATTAGTTTTGTGTTATGACAGTAAAAAGACCACATTGATGAATAATGGTATGTTCAGTGTGCTCCAAACAAGAGTGAACTATTCGGTCTACTTCCTGGCCTGATAATTAAGGAAATAATTGTATCCAGTAATAATAGTAATAGTTACAAGTAATAAGCCGGATATATAGCGATATCTGTCTAGGCTAGTAGTGCGTAGGTACGCTTGTATTCATAATTGGGTATACAGAGTACTCTTCTTTATGAGAGTATGAGAGGGCGAAACTATTAATTTTTTCATGTAGTGTTTAAAATTTAAATTTTACTAATCTAATCAAACCTTCTCTGACGTGTTAACCAAACCCTAGACTTCTATACTTCCAGTCTCATGGAACCAACAAGAGAATCATATTAACAAATTTGAAGTTGGTATTAACTTCAATCAACGAGTGACGCAGAAGCTCAACCTACTCTTTCATAATAACTCTTTCATAATATAGCATGTAGATGCTATATTTGAAGAAAGGATTAATAGTATGTCAATTATAGGTTATACTTGTGCTATTCGTATATTGTTATTGAAATCGTATTTTTGTGGCGTTCTTCGGTTATTTGCAAAATGTAAGCGGAGTGAATTTCTTTTTTTTTCCAATTATGTGGAATGCAAAATTATCGCGATGCGTCGCGCCGACTCACTGTCACTGGATTAAATTCCAATGGTGTTTTATTTGGTGAATATTTTCACTTCAGTCATTTTGGAAAGTGCTATTTTTTTATTTAAATGCAATAATCACAATTATTCGCAGACTGTGACATGACATTAAGGTCACTTTCCCATATGATTCAGAAAAAGCCGAAATAAATCTTTTATTTTTTCAACTACTATAAAGTAATCACCGATAATAGGTAAAACTTTTGTAATTTATGTTCCTGCGACGATCCAACATATTCAAAACTTTCTGAGATACTCGTCTGAAAGTTATTCCAATCACATTTTTATGAATATATTTTCATGTGTCTTAGCAAAAAATATGTTAGTACGGTACCTCTGAATTTTCTGATTTTGTTATGTGGTTACGGTATTAGCTAGGTAATAATAGTATCCGACTTTGATAACTTGTATCAATTCGTTTGGCAAAATGATTGTGAGAGATTCAAAATTTTTTACTCTCATCCAATATGAATAGTTTTAATAGGACTAAATAAAAAGTAAAACCTCTTTTCACCGTCCGCTAATGTGAGGCCACTTACCGACCCTGCGAATGTAGAGCTCGAGAAAAAAAATCACAGCGTTGGTTTTTAACTAAAATTTTTCAACACAACGATTTTCTAGTTGACGCAACTAATGGGTCGTATGTGTCCATGCAATGCGAGATTAGTGAAATTGCTTCTACTGTGTTTTGTTGAGTGCTTCAGTCGTTTACGCGTCTTGGGCAACGGATACTTCCTTATTTTGTTGTACAACGTTACTCACTTCACGAGCCGAAGTGGCACTTTGCAACACGTTCGCTCTACTGTGAAAGGATATAAGGTAAACGTTAAATATTTATCAACTTTTTGTATTTTTGTGGGCAGGAAACTCGTTGGTGATTTAAGGTGGTTAAAGAATATTGATGGTTGGAAGTATTGCGCTGAAAGGCACTTAAGCTCATTTACATAATCTATACATGTATTTCAAAAGAAAAAAATTATAGCCTATAGAATTAAGATTTAATTTGACTTATTTTAGTAATATTTATTCAGTAGATATTTTGATTTAAAATTTTCAGCATAACATTCGTGTTTAATACACAAACTCAATTAGGTAGGAGTGTATTTCTACATACTCTCTCTCTTTCTCTCTCACTGGTCGGTCCCTCATATCTGAGGATCGTGGTCAGCGTTAGGGTGACATCTGGAGCGGATGATCTGCTCCCATCGGTTTCTGTCTAAATAACTTCAAAAAAGTCTGGGGCAGAAGGTAACGGGAACCCACTGCTTCTAGTTTCCCAAGAGAGTCAGCATGAAAGGTTCTACATACATGATTTGAGAAATGTTTCTTGAGTTTCACTTAATTGCCACGTAAACAGCTTTATGCCGTTTGAGGCATATTTCCTCGCTCTGTGCTACTACCGAGAATTACCTAATGACAACAGTTTGTCCGACCCGGGAACTGTGATTAAAACATAAATGTAATACCTGATAAAATTCTCACATTGTCCAATGAATGTCAACATTACTATTGACGCGTAAAGTCCATTAATAATAATTGGATATCATTAAATAATTCGTTAATTATTGTCTGCCTCACAATTATGTTGTATGAAGGCTTGTTGATACTCTTAATTGGCTATGAAGTTATAAATCAGAGAAAACAAAAGGCGGAGAGAGCGGGATATCGTATCGGTGTGATTCCAATTATATTCGCGAAATTGAGTCGACCTAGTGGGCGCTTGCTCCGTACTGTGAATACAACGTACAAGGAGAATAGTAATGGAATTTCGCGAAATTCGTGCTATTAACCTATGCAGATGACAGAATGTTTGCAGGGTGATATAATTCGTTGAGTAGCGAGAATTTTAATTTATAGTTTATTATGGCGGCTGTTCGCGACGTGGGCTAGTAAAATGAAAAAAAAGGTCTTTTGTTGTACGAAATGTACCTTTAATCACATTAAGGTATTTAGTGAGAACCTTAACAAATCGAAATGTGGATATCTAGATGTTTCGAAATTACGATTAGTGTCGTTTGTGATTTAAAATAAAAATTTAATAATTAAGAAATTCATTCATACAAGTGCTAACACAATATTAGAATTTAAAAAAATGCAATTTGTAAAAGCACATAAAACTAAGCTTAACCAAGAGGTCTTGTCTTATGACAAGACCTGCTCATAGAATGACACAACGTTCAAGTTACCCGCAGAATATTCGCAAATAGCTAATTAAAGTTGTAAATAGCGGTTTCAATACTGAGTGTTCGGTACGCGGCGTAGGCTCGAGGCATCTAAACAACGGATGTACACAAAGGCTCATTGGTGCCATTGTTACATTTGAAGCCATACAACGTCGACTTAATAGTGACATCCGAGGAAACGTTAATTAAACCAACAACGATTCGACGAAAGTGATTCGCCCGAGTTCTCGTTCAACAACATTCGCGTTGTGTTTTGTTTTTAGGGTTCCGTAGCCAAAATGGCAAAAACGGAACCCTTATAGTTTCGTCATGTCCGTCTGTCCGTCTGTCCGTCTGTCCGTCTGTCACAGCCGATTTACTCGGAAACTATAAGTACTACAGTGATGAAATTTGATGGGAATATGTGTTGTATGAACCGCTACAAAAATATGACACTAAATAGTAAAAAAAAGAATTGGGGGTGGGGCCCCCCATACATGTAACTGAGGGATGAAATTTTTTTTTTCGATGTACATACCCGTGTGGGGTATCAATGGAAAGGTCTTTTAAAATGATATAAAGTTTTCTAAAAAACATTTTTCTTAAAGTGAACGGTTTTTGAGATATCAGCTCTCAAAGTCGTAAAAAGTATGTCCCCCCCCCTCTATTTTTATAACTACGGGGTATAAAATTCTAAAAAAAATAGAGGTGATGCATGCTAATTAACTCTTTCAACGATTTTTGGTTTGATCAAAGTATCTCTTATAGTTTTTGAGATAGGTTGATTTAACTGTAATTTTGCATTCACCAGGTGTATAAATTGACATAATAAGTTTATTATATTTGCTGCTACGGAACCCTTTGTGCGCGAGCCCGACTCGCACTTGGCCGGTTTTTGTATTCATTCAATTCGGAGTGAAGTTTTTCGGATTGTTCAATGGGTTTTGTATGTAGTGAGAGCGAAGTTGTTGGCTCGAATTGGGTGAGAGGTTAAGTTATATTTTTTTTTGCAGGAAATTATAGAATTTGAGTATGGGAGTTGTAAGATATAATAGTTTGTCCACCAACTTGGTGCGTTTGATCCCGACGTCTTATCTTAGGTTAGGCTATATTTTATGGCGCTGGTGTTTTTACCATTTTATTAGCAAACCAAGGATTATTGAATATTGTATTAAAAAAATCGGTAAGACCTGGCGCATTTGGGTATCAAACACGGTAACTTATCATAAAATTTCTAAATGTTTTAAAATTTTGCTATCTTTAAAACGATTCTAAATACTTCTAAAAAAGCAAAAACAAAATCGTATGCAGTAATACCAGATGTTGAGAACCCGAACATTTTAAGTTGGAATACTAACCTACATAGCAATACAATGTGAACCAAAAAATATCGTAACAGTCTATTGTTATTTAAAGAAAACAAGGAAAACAATACGTACAGGATTTGGCACGGCCGCTGTACAAGCTTAAAATTCCTACCGAACAGAACAAATGGACAATGAATCGACGAAAATTTGCTCCACTTACATAATTCTTTCGAAGTTAATATTAGCGGGGGGAATATAAAAATCATCCTCCTCCCTTCTTATGTAAATACATTACAAAGGCACGGGTGTCCTTGTAAAAATATGTTTTCTTTAGTGAAATCTATCGGATCAATGGTTGTGAACGTTGCTTTGTATTCTACATGTCCCATTTATCATATCTTTCAGTTCATTACACGTGGAAAATAAAAACTGTCTGTTAACATGACGGGACATGTGGTTAACATTTTTGTTGTCATCTTTAATAATGTTGAAGTTTGCTAAGTATCGACACGCTGTGAATTCGATTCTTTACGGAGGTAAATATATATCCATAACATGTGGTGTATGTCGACAGCCCAGTGGTGCAGTTAGCTAGACACCAGCTTGCGAAACGAGCGGCCGCGGGTTCGATCCCCGCACCGAGACATATGTTTGTGTGATCCACAAATATTTGTTTCGGGTCTGGGTGTTTGTGAGACCGAAAAAGTCTCTTGTAGTTTCTGATACCCACGACACAAGACTCGTATCTTAGTGTAGGGTCAGGACTATGTATGTGACTGTTGGGTGTATTTATTTATTTATTATTATTATTTATGTAGGCTATAACCACAATTTTTCATATAAATTTTATATGTTAGGCCAAATTTCTATAGGCGTTTTTTTGATACTTTTATTCAGCAATTAATATTTTTTTCCGGATAATTGAGTATACTATTGATGATTGATACGTTTATTACTATTTTTACCCGTACTATTAATGATATTAATCAATTTTATAAAATCGCCTTAATTTGCCTTTATTCAAATAATTTACACGTTTTACCATAATCAGACTTAGTTTTGCGTTAGAACATCATAACTTGACATGATATTAGAGAGACAATAATTCGACTAGGACTCCTGTGTATCTCCGCCGAAGTTTAAATTCAAACTTCACTCATTTGAATGTTGTTTACAGTTTGGCAGATGGGTATTTGTATCAGGTATGCTTTGTGCGTATTTTCATCCATTCATGTGTTTCAAATTTGTAATTTCATGTTGAGATTTATTTTATTTGGTTGAGGGGATTAACGAAAAAGCATTGGTGCTGAATATAAAATGTGGCTACCTTCAAGGAATGTCTTAAGTTTAGAACTTCTTTATACTTGTTAATAAAGTAACTGTTTATTTTTCGTTCAGCTCTAATATCTAAGGCATATTTCAGATACTTTAAGACTTATTTCATTCAAATTTAATTTTTTGATGGATCTAAAAATAGAGCAAAAACAGCACGTCCTACCTAACCTGACCACACCGAGCGCGCTTAAATAGATATTCGTTTAGTTAAGGAAAATATATTTCTTAGTATCCGGGAACGAATACGTGATACGTATACAAAGGGGCCAAACAAAGCACGCACGAAGCGCAGGCGTTACGTTTCACACGAATGTTGATTCTCATGTCGATCTGAGACCCCGCGATGTTTGCTTAAGACTTCGCCGCATAAGTTGCGTGAAATTGATATCAGGATGTACACACACGGATCTGTTTGAACATAGTAAATCGTTATTACAATCGGAGGGGAAATTACTAGTGAAATAAACACACCTATATAAGAAGTAATTTTTGTCGAGGTAATAAAATTTGAACATGGTCATGGCAATGGGAGACCATTTACAACTGAGAGAGTCCTTAGTCCACGACACTGACAATATATTTGCACATTGCAATCGAAACTAAAAATCAAAGCATTAAAGCATACAAATTTATCATTCATAGCTTGGTTTAACTAAGCCGGCATGATGGACTCAAAACAAAACCCTTTCAGTTTTAGAGAAGGCCCATGCCAAGCAAGAGGATGATGATAAAAAGTATTTGGAGCGTATGGTTAGTTTGCCCGCAACATAAATCGCTTCGTGCGAAAGTGGAGGATTTTATTCCAGGGTCAGAAAAAATATCATTAAGTTTTTAGTCAACAGCATGGAGTTGGAAAACATACTCAGAAAATGACAATAGCAAAGTCATAAAGTATAGCTGATAAAATTTCGTTGTGGCAATATCTTATTTATTATTAAAAAAAAAAAATTAATGGTCATCATTGAAAGATCAGATGTGAGAGCTAAATTAAAATTTCCTTAATGAAAAGAGGAAAAAAAATCGGTGTTACCAAAACACTTCGTAATGTTGTTATGTCAATTTTTATCGAAATCTGCGTAAATACGATTAAAGCCCGGAAAAGTTCATGTTTCACCATAAATACGGCCGTCGGCAATATTTTTCCGATGAAACTCAATTTTTTACCGTAATAAACAAAATATGAGAGGGATTAAAGTCGGAATATATTTGTAGGAAAAATAACCGTTTTGATTGTATATTTTACACTAAAGCGTATGAAAGCGTAGCTAACTTAAATCCTGTTTGGAAGTTTATTCATATCATTAGACGTACAAAACACAACGAAGTCGGTTCGGCAACTTACGAGGTGAATTCGAAGCGATATAGGGAAAGATAGGAGCGCCCTTCCTTTCCGAACCATATACCATTCACAACGGAGGGTAGCAAAATTTTATTTCAAGTTAAATTGTGTTCGCAACTCAGCCGCATCTTATTGGCACGAAGGCACTCGCCTAGGGCCCCATCACAACAGTCACAATGCCGACTTAATAACACACTCAATGCTTCCTTTTGTCACCCATACTGCCAATTTTGTAGTCTATTACGCTAAGCCGATTCTATTAGGGGACACAGCATGGAGCGGAGAAAATTAAGGTTTAATAAAAGTGCAGAAGGAAAATATAAGTGCAGCCAACAGTCACATCCGTACTCGTAGTTTTGACTCCAAAAGTAAGATATTAGTCTTGTCTTGTAGATATCAGAAATTACGAAAGACTTCAGTAACACAAACACCAAAACCCGAAACAAATGTTTGCGGATCATACGAATATTTATCTTAGTGTGGGGTTAAAACCGCAGCCTCTAGTTTCATAACCAAGCCACCTCTACAGGGATGTGAAAATTATCGAAAAATTGTATCGAACATCAATAACCATTATTACATCTGCGAATTACACACGTCGTCGTGAGCGCCTTTGTACATCCCTGTGTAATTTAACGTAATTAAAATTAATATAGGCGATTCGCGTACTAAGGCCTCTATTTTAATTAAGTTAAACTAAATGAATAAAGTTATGACCGTGGAACATCTTGGCGAGTCGGAGTATCGGCGGCTCGGCAAGTGTGCCTTGTTTTATTCATAGGCCTCTTTGAATAAAGATAACAATATTAAAGACAAAACGTTGGCTACGGGCTAATGTCGGTCGGTTAGTAATACATATTAATAGAAAAATATGAATAAGATCACAGTTTACCTCAGATGATATAAGCTGTTTAATTAGTTTAAAGGAAAATATGCACGACGGAGTAAAAAATATAACGTTAAAGGTCTATTAAGCGTCTAGACGCATCTGCCGTTTATTTCTTTAACGTCTTCCGTATACGCGCAAGTATCTTAATGAAGTGTGCATAAACCAATTGAGGAAAGCTAAGATCCCAACATGCCAGTTTTTAGTTGTTGAAAGTTTATGCAAACTTTTTACTTTTGACACCAATCTAAGTAGACTTGTGAAGGGTTTGAAAATGCTGTGAAATTGATACGTACTGACCAAAAACATTTATATATCGACCTATGTATAGAATAAGGTTACTTATGATTATAACACCAAAGTACTTTATATGTATATAACAGAGTTAAAACTGTTTATATATTGCACTAGTAAAGTAATAATGATCATAAATTTTGTTGTTGTTTGAAGAATATAAAAATTTACTGATAATTTTGTGCCCAATTAAGTTTAAATCGCTGAGAAAGAGAAGTTGTGCAAAAGCACATATAACTTTATTCTGCGCATAGGTCGAAATTATAGCTATTTAAAATTTTGCTAATGTTTTTAACAGGCGGAAAAAAGTAGCATGAAAACAGAGACAAAACATGGAAGCACTTTGAATATGAAAGCTAAAAATAAATTTAGAGAAAACGGTCTGCAGAAACGTGACTGCTTTTAAAATAACGAAAAACAAAATGTGATTGCGAGAGAGCCCTAATTAGTTACCGGCTGTGTAAAAGCAGGGTCTGCTATGGAAACGGTAGCAGACGGTTTAAAAACTTTTATCACTAGTTGTTTGAGTTCGAATGAGAAGCTACCTCTCGAATTCACTGTTAGTTAATGAGCATAAGAAGTTTGTTCGTTATCAATCCTTTATCTGCAAATAGGGAGTATTACTTTTCAATGAATGTTTTAAAGGTGATATGGTTGAATTAATTCCATTTAATGTTTGTCATTGATATTTTAATACATACGTGTGTGTATTTTATTTGTAATTTTTAAATCGCAATAAAATTTTTGAGAACTTTTTTACTAAGTTAAGAGAGAATAGAATCAACTTTTATTTGGCACTCTGTGATTAATCCTACATCTTATAATACGTATAGTTAAACCTATGTAAAGTAACCCAAAGCATAAAAATAAAAGCGGTTTGAATGCGCGCCTTGTACCACCTGGCACATCAATCTTCGTTTATGAAAAATAAGAAGACCAGAGTTAACCGGGCAGCGCTTTTGCAGCTCCTTATGCCTCTCATCTCCTGTTATAAATGAGAGTTGCCGACTTTTAGCACGCCATGTGCACGTTATGGTTGCCCTGAGCCACTAACTTCTTAAGAGGTCGAAGTAAACACAATTTCTTTGACAGCTCTTCGATTTTCTAGAAATTTCTGTGGTTAGGTACTTATCTAACCAATCTACTAATCAATCTACTTAGATTGAGGGAGCGTTTGTATATTATGATTATGCATTAACCTGTAAGTGCGAGTTTTATATATAAGCATTTTTTTAAATAAACGTAAGCTTTATATTGGTTGCTCTATGGTATTGCCATCCCAAATAGGTTAAAGAAGTTACGTAATGCGTTTTTTTTTTAATTTAGTATTGATAAACAAAAAATAGTCCGTAGAATACGAGCAGATATTCTGCAAAAAGTATCCTACACCACACATAAAATGGTTTAAAAAAAGAAAAAGCATTTCATTACAAATTTATCTATACAATTTTAAAATAACATTAAGTGAAAACTGTTTTCCAAATCCTTTTTAAAGCTTTAGAAATGTTATTGGATCTGTGTTTGTGAGTCTAAATGGATACTTTTCCGATACAGATATTGTGTGTTAGTTTGGATCTATTCACAATTTGGTTGTTATATTTTCGTCGTATTGCCCAATTTAAAATTGAATATTGTATGATACTTAGAACATTAACACAACTAGGACAGGTACTAGAAGCTAATAAAATAATAAAGAAAATTTACTATTTTAAAATGACCATGGAACACCACAGTAAAATTGTAATAACGCGTAATTTTTTTTGTGAAAGTGACAAGGTCTTGTAGTTTGTTCAAACCGGGTTCAATACAAGATGCCGGCAGTAGTAAGTTTTTGGGCTATAGTATTTGAATAAATTCAATTCGACGAATAGTTATTTACAAATGCCATTGAATGCACCGGCGTGCCAGTGAAATCGTTATAATGCGTGTGCGGTTGCGCTAGTTGGCAAATTTGGTAATTTGTTCTTTGTAATGTTAATTAACCAATAATTAAATGTTGTTTTTATGTTATTTATATATACCAGGCGGATAATCAGTAATATTGATGGAAGTAATTAAAACAATAAAAACTACCATTAAATACTGTAGGGAAATACTTGGCTCGTTTTGGTGTTAAAAATTTCAAGATTTTTGGATTTTTAACGTGTTCCTTTTAATTTAAGATTTTGTATTGAAGAATGATTTTATCGGTTCTTTCTGTTGTCAGTTATTTCAAGAGTTTCTTGATTGCATTCGGTTTTACAAAACAAAAAAGAAGTACGTTGTAACTATTATTATCAACAAGCGTAATTTGTAAATGTAAACTCCATATAGATAAAAACTTCAAACCTATTTAAACTAACGATACCTACATACTAAAGGCAAAATGAAATGACAATATTTGCCTACGCTTTTTGTCTAACGAATCGAATCTTTGTGTAACAAATACATTTAATTTGGCACCGTGTGGAATTCCCTTTCATTTTCCACGATGGAATCAAGGCTCGTCGCTTACCTGTCAGCTTTTCTGCCTCAGTAATGGCGACAAAGATGCCATCTTTATTCGACGGCGTGAATATTTGGCACGCATGCATAGGCATTTGTTCCCTGATAATGAGCCAGATTCCAGGCTATTGTTCACGGATGGATGAGCATGCTTGCGTAGTAGGTACGATGAATGTTTGTGGATGGTTTGCGGGGGTAGTCAGGATTATCATTGAGGTTTTTAACTTCAGGTTTTAGCGCTGCAACTATAAAAGATTTTAATAGCAAACCGTCTTTTTATACAGTTGTAACTTGTAGCATCTTATATTTTCCTACAAAAGTATTTTTGGAGAAATAGTACCAGCTTAAATAATATCATCATCAACCCATATACGTCGTCTACCATTGAGAGGGTTTTAGGCCATAGTCCACTATATAATTATATATAGCAAATATAATTGAGACGTTAGTTATGTATCACTTTGGTCTCTCAATTAATTATAAACATAGAGTACAATTAACATCCTAGGTAAATCCGTCGTAAAAGTTCGATACTCTTTTAATTTATACCTAAAGAACTCATTCATTAAAGAGGACGGGAAGAGATTTCTTTTGATTCGTAAAGTTTATTTGCGAGTGTTTTTAATCACGTAGTTTTTAATTATTTACAAACAGTCCTGGCGCTTGTTAACGAATGCGGAACAAAAATTCCTAAAAGAATTGCAAACTTCAGACATGTCCTATCGTTTTTAATGAATTACGCATTCGATTGCTCTCTGCGGTTCGCGCAATGTAGTTTCCCGTATTCATTATAATTTGTTGATCCTCGTATGATTTGCGGAACGCCGTGTTTTTCATTTCGATTCGGGTTGAAGCTTCTGGTTTTGTCGGAGAATATTTTTATATGCAAATCGAGTTGGGCTTCTGCGGGAGGGTATTCGGATTGAAGTAGGTTGACGTCACCGGAATTTGCCACTGAATTAAACTATATTGCAAATTTATCCAAGCTTACAATGGTAAATGGTGTTATGAACAATTTCATACTTTCTAGTAATTTTGTTTCGATAACAACACGTATAATTTCTGTATACATTGTATGTACTTTACAGCCGAGATTAATGGTTGCTGCAAATTTTCCGCTTCATTGCAGATTACGGTCTTAACTGGCAAAACTAAAAGAAAAGTTACGGTTCGAGCCACTGGCGTTCGCGAAATCTCAAAAAAGTTTCCTTGTCTATTTTCCTTAAAATTCTTGTGCACAATAATTTTTCGCTCAGTACTCCCTCAAGTATCGTTTTGCTTTTCCCGGGAAGTGTTTGTGTGAGCTATTCTTACCTGCGGATACAAAGAATCCGGATTTATTGTACGAGATAATGAAATTCACTCGACGGAAAAATATTGGCACGACACCGAAAACGTACCTTTACATTCTTTAACAAGAGAAGACATAAATGGAGCTACTGGTAAATGAACTAATTCATTCTAAGACATTGGACAAATTGACAAATGTTCTACATTTTCAAAAACCGCTTCGTACTAACCTCATTTCAAACATTAAAATTTTTGATTGGATCCATACGCGAATTCTTCGCTGTTTCTTTGATACTGACGTAACGAATGATCGTTCATCTTTATTCAAACAGCATTCATGAATAACACAGCGAGTGTAAATAAAGCTCCCTGGAGAGCACAACTAGTGATAACACACAGGCGCCACAGGAAAGCGTTGGGGTAATTCAGTTCAGGATCTTTATTACGGCAAGACACCGGAGTTTCGCCCTTAAGAGGCGGATAAGATAGGAATGATGCGTCACAGGACTTCACCGTGAATTATTAAACACAGTTAATATATGGAACCGTTGTTAGAATATATGATGCGTGAAAAGGTAGTGAAATCCAACAGTGCAGTTGTAGTAAGGGTAGTAACTGAGGTATTTTAAAAGTAGTTGGGAAAAGCTGTGAGAGACGAAAATAAGGTAAAAAAGGCGCACATTGTTGACGGGATCATTATTAATTTTATTTCCATATTGATATTGAAATATGCGAAAATTAATAAATTATTCCCTATCGTATTATAATTTTAAAGACAAAAATGTAAGTTACTAAAGTAATAGTATACTTTTATGGCCGACAAAATGAATCGTCTTAAAAATAAAGCATGTTTGAGCTCTTCGGCTATCAAATAAATTAAATAAGATATATCCTTTAGGTATCTTCAATTGTCGACAACAATTTCTTTAATAAAATCAGCAAGGTTAATCTTGCGTTCGCCACATGAGCATTGGCATAAAATAGGCCCATAATGTTCTATGCGGTACAAAAGTTCTGTGAATTATTAAAGGCGTACATTTAAGTATCCATTATTTGCCGTTAATACCCCGGTCACGCGCTGGTTAGATAATAAATGTGAGATTTCATCACATTACGTTCCGTGCGAGGACAGCGCGCTTGTTCGTTAACCCGCGGCCTGACTTGTATGTCATACGTGTGTAACTTACGGTATTTCGAGTTGGTTACAATAATATTGTAAAAATATTTGTCATATTTGAAATCTGATTAAATAGGCGTTGGGTTATTGTATCAGTCGAAAGTTCTCAAGTCAATGGAATTCCTTAGGACCTATATATTATCAATTTACTTTCCAGAGTCGGTTTATGCTCTACATTTAAGGACCCGTAAGTTATAATAGATAGATGAATAGAAAAGATGAAAATGAAATCAAATGATGACATTATCCTCAAATAAAATTAATTTAACGAAGAACTCTTTTGCCTTGGCGTGCATGTATGTAGGTTTTCAAAAATTTATTCGGATGCAGTAATCGAAGTTTTCGACTTTAATTTCTTGCTTAGCTTGTAGCTAATACTTAAGATTCAAGATTTACCGTATCACTGCTGCAAGTTGGGGAGCTTTAACATTTTGAATAAGTAATCATTTACCGCCTTCCTTCATCCCACTGCTGGGCATAGGCCTCTCTTTTGGCATGCCATTCGTCTCTGTCCTATAGGTAATAGTGATTAACAAATAATTGTAGTTGTTGATATTTTGAAATAACTGGTAATGCCATCAACTTTTCAAATAAATTTAAATAGAATAAGCGAGATTTACGTGAACGGCGGCTTTATAAGAACCTTAAATTATTATTAAAGATAATTTGTTAGCGATAAGCCACGGATTGCTTAATATGACTATAACAGCAAGGTTTATTTGCTTTAATTTACTTTAATGCCATATTAACCATGGTCCAGTCAAACCGAAAAGTCGGCAACCCTTCTAAAATTACGTGATACTTTGTATAAGCGAGGTTATAATAATTTATCTGTAATTTTATTTATCTAATACTCATATAGATCTTTTGAAAATTTATAAGAAAACTGTTATGATAATTTCGACCTATACGCAGAATAAAGTTATACCTATGTGCTTTTGGACAACTTCTCTTTCTCAGCGATTTAAACTTAATTGGGCACAAAATTATCTGTTACTTTTTTTGTTCTTCAAACAACAACAAAAGTTATAATTAATTATTACTTCACTAGTGCAATATATAAACAAATTTAACTCTATAAAGACGTAAAAAGTACTTTGGTGTTATAGTCATAAGTAACCTTATTCTATGCATAGGTCGATTTGTAAGAAAACTGTTATGTTATATTTGTCGGCCAAAGTGCTATTGACTTACTAATTAAGAAATTCTCAGTAGCACTGTAAAACTGCAGTAGCCAGATCGTCCAAAAGATAATTGCCGTAATATAGGTGCAGAAACACTCTGTCTATCCCTTTGTGGAATTCATATGTTTGTAGTTATTTCTCAACTAGTAGACACTCTATTTGGACCAAACAGCATATGTGAAGTTTTTATGGGATGATATAAAAACATTTGCTATGCGTACCAGCTTCCATGGATATCTAGTTTAAGGTCTCTATGACTGCTCGTAAGAAAAAATTTATCAGTACATATACATCTGTAACTAAGGATTGGCTGAGATATAATTTTATATT
The DNA here is from genome assembly GCA_030295005.1 of Cephonodes hylas. NCBI lineage: Eukaryota > Metazoa > Arthropoda > Insecta > Lepidoptera > Sphingidae > Cephonodes > Cephonodes hylas. Next base: position 6,422,874 of record AP025368.1, read on the forward strand.
CAATTTTTTTGTGTTAAGATTCGCACAGAAAGGTGAGTCATTACTGTTTTTTGAAACAATTTGATTATGTGTTGAATTGTAGAGGATTTCTAGTATATATTTTTTATACATAACACATATTACAAACACTATTATACTCGTTACTGCCAAAACAGAGATATACCAAAATAAAATATAATGTAATATTGTTGAAGTAACTTTAATATTATTAACAGCGGTTTTTTATTAATTCAAAGTTTCCGCTCTAAATAGCCTGTAAATCTAACTAAAGTGAGAGAGGAAATTTATCCTCATTTAGACCACAGTAGCTAATAAACCGCGCATTATGACTCGAGCCAAATTAGTTAAATAACGCTTACACAGTGACACACAGGTCCATAACTAGCCAACATGTAGTGTGCACTCACATAATTTATGCCGCAGTGTCGCTTTAATTCAAGCGCAAAAACATACGATCCAATTGTAACAGCTAAAATTAATCCGTTACAAGCAATTAAGCTATGCTATATTCTCGTCAGCTCTCAACAGTTTATTAAACTCCGACTGAGTGAACACATGTGTAAGGCATTTCATTTCACGATATAAATCACGGAATAACCAAAGGGAAGGCAAGACTTTATTAAATCGTTCCGCGAAAAATGTACCGCCGGAAAAATCTGCGCTTCAAAGCCTGATGCGTTTTCTATTTTACTTTATTTCACGTTTCTTTCAACTTCCAAATGAACTGTGCATCTGTGTTCGCGCATTCACTTGAACTCCGCATTGCTTTTCAATTGTTTTTTGTAAACCCGCTTAACACGGACGCCGCCTTGTGTTCCCAGCTAATATGAGTAAAGGAGATTAAATTGTTGCGTTTGAAAGAACCCGGCGGTTTCGCTTATTGCAAACGTTCAATCGAAGTTGAGCCGGCACAATTAGTTGTAGTCGAGTGGGTATTTGTTTGATTAATTCCCCGTGAGCGTGTGCTACAAGTTCAAATAGATGGAGAGCTTTTGTACGGCCGCTGGTTACTTGGAACGTTATTAATGCCAATCAATCAACATGCTTTAATCACTTCGAGTTTCAACTTGTGCCGAATGATTTGTGTCTTGATAGAATGCCAATAATTTCGGCCAACAACAATTTGTTTGCAAACCGGTAAAGGGCCGCACTCCAATATCGAGTGTCGCAATGCAGTCGCGGCGAACACAAGCCAGTTTCTTTTTTGTTTCCAACGCCAATAATCGGGAAAGAATATGCTTTATGAATTGCGCATGTATTAACGAAATGCTTGCAGTTTCTGAACAATGTGCAACAAAAATGAACAGAAACGCTTTGAATGAACGACGCGACGTGCCGTGAATGAAGGGAATATGAATTTTCTGCAGAATAGAGGGCTCCGACCTTCTGATGCACTTGTCTATCGTCTGGGAAGTAGGGGTGTTACTGGCCGAAACACGCGGTTCAGTATATGTGCGTGTGTTGTGACGCCACGTGGCGGGTCGGCGACTGTTGACGCAGATGTCAAGTCGGCCGGGAAACCGTCGGAAACTTTCGCCGACGAACCCTCGCATCGTTTGCATAGAGAAAGCACCCGTTTTGTTTAAAGTTTTCCTTTTGTGAATTCAAAGTGCTATTTTATTTTTCACGTCCCAGTCTTTGGGCGCGCGAATGTCTTCACAACAAAGGAAGGGAATAAGACTTTATTTTCCGCACCTAAATTTAATAAAGCGAATCTGTTCAGTGCGCGGAATAGAGGCGTTAAATCGTATTGTGTATGAAGTGAGTCACGCACGGAAGGTGTTTCGGCTGACATTGTGTATGGGATGTTTCATTTCCGCACGCCTCTTGGCGCCACTAATTAAATGTTTCACGAACTTGTTGCCAGATTTCATTTAAATCTCGTAAACCGGCCAAGTTTGAGCGGAAATTAAAAAATACTTACCGGCTCGCTGTTCAATTTGTGAATCTTCGAGACAATTTGTATTTAAATTGCTTTAATTTTAATTGGCTGAGGCAATGTTGAGCTAAGTTTAAAGGATTTTCTTTTAAACGAGTTCGTGAATATGAAACATTAAATTTTTTATACCAATTTTAAAAATGTGAAACCTCACTCGTTCAAGAATTCGCAGCTCCGATATACTAATTTGGAATGTTCCTAAGGTATAAGAACAGAAATTATAATATAGTAATAATATTGAAAATTACTAATATGCTCATTACTGTAATAGTTCTACTATTTATACTTTACGTCTTCTATCTGACAAAGTTAAAACAAAACTGCATATCCCTCCAATAGGTTTTTAGTTTTTACCATGTTGCAATGCAAATTGTTAATCGGAAATTGCAATATTTCCTCACCATTTAAATTATAAATCACTTAATTTGGAGTATCATTAGTAGCGAAACGGGAACTCCGCTTAAACTATGTTTTGAAGACAAATTTAAGTCGTTACGGCCTTTGAGTTCAATTCCGGCTGTATGTTTGTAGTTTCTTGCGCAATTACTCCACAGCTTCTGAAACAATTTAACACCAATTATAGGGAAATCAATGTGCAGATTCACTTCTACGTGTAACATTTCTAAGGTGTGAGAAATACTATTTACATACTTAAAGTGTACATACACCTTCGATATAATTTATGAAAATTTTTATTAGATTTTAAATGGAATGTTTTACAATTCTTCTCCTGTCTTGATGACGTCCTGTTGAAATGCCGCGTGCGCCCGAGATATCCCGGGTTCGAATGCCAAACTGTCCAAGGCTTTTGTAGAATAAGGGAAAGGAAAGTGAAATAGTACACTTGTGTCCTACAGACCTGAAAAAATATGTATGAGATTTGAATAGAAAGCATTATGTGCCGTTGACCAGTCTTTTTCCAGCCCTTCATTATCGTAAACAAAACAAACAGGACATAAACATAGGCGTCCAATAAGCCAACACTGACTAGTGTCAATAAACAATTTCATACTTGAATAAATATGTAAATGAAGCTTGTGGTCATAACAAAAACATTCAGCGCCTCAGAGGCGGCCGGTCTTGTGTATCTTACGGCCGATTTCACTCCCTCACTTTAGACGTAACCCTATAATAGTTCGAAGATCTTTAAATATATCGAGTCGATAAGAATATGACTAGAAAATAATCTTTGATGTATAAATCTGATATTTTATAATATTATGAATAAAATGTATAGTTAATAAAAACACAAAATTAAAATAAATCGTTGAATCTACGACATTATTCAAAATATTTGACCTCCGGATGGGAAATAATGTTAAGACAGAAATGTACGGATAAGTAATTATAGTGTTGACTTTTTCATAACTAGTTTACAACACACTGATGAGCAAGTAGTTCATTTTCTTGGATTGTTAACATGCTACGTTACTATTGAAGACATTGAATAAAAATAACCACGTAATATGTACTTATAGCAATAATGCTTTATGACGTAGTTGGTTAAGTAACAAATAAAAAATGTACAAATGGAACTAAAATAAAAGTAGCGCCATGCTTCCAAGAACTTAAATATTTCCTGTGTCTAGGGAACGTTAGAATTTTTGCAAGTTTCCGAACTGATACGCGTCCTGTGTCTGGCACTGATAGCATAGGAAGTTCTGAGTTCTATTTACGACTGCCGTTGTAACATAATACTGCCTTTTTGCTATATTAAAACTTACAATACGTAAATATAAAAGTACATTTAACGTAAGTAAAACATCAATAATACGAGAACATTACGGAACAAATGAATTATTTACTATGGGTGTGTAAGATTTTTTTACTTCAAATTGACGATGTCATGAAGACAAAATTAAATGAAATCAGTACTAGCCATTACTATCCATAATATTCTAAGATATTAAATATGAAGTCAATGGAACAAAATTTAATACAAAGCCTATATTCCTTTGAAAAATGAGCCAATAAACGACTTTATAAAGCGCACCAGAATCTCAAATTTGCGAATAATGAAACCGGTAAAGGTTTAAATCCATAACGCGGTTAATGTAAAAAATGAACTGACAAAACAGAGCCGATAAGTGGTTATCGTTACAGACACCTGTAACACTTTAGGGATTACGTTTCGCTCCCTGTAATCCTTCTAATCTGTTCCTTGGTTTCGCCATATTTCATTGTGACTTGAAATTAATAGTCTTTGTGATTAGAACGTAGCTCGGCCTAATGGTTTGTTGTCAGCTAAATTATCTTTCGTTCTCAATGTCTTTATTTTAGTAATGGTTCTTAATGCTGTAGAGTTTTGAATGTAAACGTACAAGTTAACATTGTTTGTTTTTCAAACTTCTTCAGATACGTAGTATTATGTATATGGTCGACGATGACGTACGCAGAAGAATGATAGAACTTCTTTAACATTATCAAAAATGTTTTAATTTATTTTCAGGTAAGATCTACATGCAAATATGCTTCCACGGCCCAAGAATAAAAATGAAGGTATACTTTTAAGTTCCTTATGTCGATCTGTAGACTAAAGCTCATTTTTACTAGTACGGATTAATACTGAATCTGACGTTTAATGAAGTGCTTTTCACATAATATAATAATTAGTACTGAAATGTATTTTCTTTAGTCATACTTTGACAAACATCAAGGAAAATTAGGCAGTTATATAATGCAGGTAATATAGTTTTCCAAGCATTATTCAACTGTACAATGTCTGCGGTAACACTATATACATTATACATTTAAACAATATTATTGTTAAAAACAGACCATAAAACCGCAATAAACACTTATGTCTATTCTAAACATTTCCGTAATAAATCAATCCGGGTTTATTATCTATAATTATTTAACAAATTGAAAATAATTTTATAGATAAAATTAATATTTCCTGCAATTATATCTGTACTACATTGTATTTATTTTTATCCAGCCATAGTTTTCGTAACGTTTTCTCACGTACTAAGTCCATGTGAGCAATGAGTCATGAAGATTTATGTCCCACGTTTAAGTGATTACGGATGTCCTTAAACTACTTCAGTAGTTTTACTTTATTTGTGGCTGCTTTTTTCTGCACGATAAAGTGCCAACATCGCATATAAAGGTAAGTCCCGTGCTGTGATCTTTTTCTCGTTACTCAATGTAATTACGCCTCATGCCATCTTCGCTTAAAAGGACGTAGGAATACTCCATAGTAGGAACGGAATAGGAGGGATGTTTCATGTACTTTTTATCCGAATTCTAACACTTGGTGCAAAAACTCTTAATCTCGATGTGACTATAAAAGTTATTACGTGGAATAAACGTTATTATTAGATTATACCTATTTGTTATATGCCAGATGAAACAGTAATTGTTAAAAAAAGATTTTTTTTAATGCGTAATTCGCATTATATATAGAAAAATATACACTTATTGATCGCAACTCCCTTGAGCCTTGCATAAATAACAAAAGCATCTTCGGAGCGTAAAATAAAAATGGAAATAAAAACATAAATCTTACTTATAGGCGTAGCAAAAACTGCATCGACAACTTAACCCAAATTAGTCTGACACCGCGATCTCCGCGGAGTATCACAAATAATAAATTTACGCTTCGATAAATATGTAAATTTGTGTTGGTAGGATAGCAAATTAATGCTTAATTTCTCTGTTCTGTTTCGCATAAATTTTGCAAATATATTCCTAAAGCCCTTTTGATGAACGCTAGCTGCGTTAATTTATGACGACCAACAAGTAAAACAAATGCTTCAAATAAACTTATTCTTCGCATTTAGCTCCAATCTAATATCGGTAAGTAACTTTACGGATGATATTCAAATTCTCTTATTGATTTACAACTTCGTCTGACACCACTAACCAATGGAGCGTTTAAAATGTTTATTTTAAGAGATTTATTTTGTACTGTGTAATGATTTTTTGATATATTTGGGGTAAATATTCATTTATTTTCAGCAGATTGAACACAGATCATTTTGCATACCTGTGTATCACCCTAGGTTGAACTGATAGAATAATGCATTAGGTAATAAATCCACCTTTACGATCGTTTAAAGTTAATTTTTAATGGAAAACGGAGGCAACGGAGGAAGTTAGACTACCTGATGTTAAGTGGTCAACACTGCCCATGAATGCCCATAATACCAGAGGAATCATCGATGTGTTGCCGGCCTTTGTGGAAATTAAATAAAAATTCAAAACACAAACGTAGATTAAAAACGTGTTGTGACGAGAAAAAATGTGTTAGCTACACGCGTTGTTTAAAACCTCCAACACCGTTATGAAGCATAGAAAAGTGGCCAAAACGTTAATTCGTGTATTTACAAACAGCCGTCAATTTGTTGCTAACATGTGTCGAGGTAAATTGACCCAGTCGCAGTCTCGCCGCTCTTTCACTTTTATTTCCGTTACATCCACGGTTTTATGACTTTTAAAATGGCATTTATGGTTCGTTAATCAACATTCATTTAAGCACTTGCGGTAAAAGCGGTTGTATCCCCTGAACTGGTGGTTACGACGTAATTAAACGTCAAAAGCGACTTTTATTATTCAATGGGCACTCGAAAATCGGTATTTGCTGAATTTCTTTGTCTGTTTAACGCATTTGAATCGTAATGGGCTTACTTTGACGTACTGTAAGTAGCTCCAACGTGCCTTTGATGGTTTTTATTAAAAGGGTACGCTTTTAATTATGTTGTTTATTTTACGTGTGTTTTTGATACATGTTTGTTGAGCTATATGAATCTTTAGCGAAGCTGTCGTCGTCTCTGAAAATCTTTAGGGAATTAAGTTTGTTTAGAACGTATTTACTGTTCTTTGTCGATACGAATCGTGATTGCCTTTAGTAATACTGTTGACGGCCTCTTGGTCTCCCGGAAAAAGTACAGTGGTGTGCGATCTAGAGGTCCTGGATTGAATCCTCGGACCAAGCAGAGTTGTTATGTTATGGAATTGTGTCCGAAAAACGGCAATAGACTCGATCCCCGATAACGTAGGACGGAAACACAATTGGCAAATTGTTGGTGCAGAAATGCATCATTGCCTACCCAACCACAAAATCCCGACGTAAGGCTATGTACGATCATGTGTTAATAGTGTTTGTTAAATTCATAGCACGAATAAAGAATGCATTTACATTGTAATTTACTAAATTATTATGAGAAGAATGCGTATAAAATATTCGTATGAAACGTCTTCTTGATTATAATATTTATTGTATCATATTATACACTGCATGAAATACATTTCGGGAGCCACCTGATAACACGTGTTACAACTTTGTTTTCTCTAACACGTTTTCCTTATACGACAATGTGTGAGGAAATGAAATAATGTTTTATTTCGCTACAATTTGCGCGCTACGACGGATATTTATTGCTTTTTATTTATTATAATAAGTTTATTGCTGATGATAGCGACGTGTGATTTGTTAAACAATGTTTTTGTACCTTAGTAGCGAGACTGTTTTCGGGTTTGCAAAATCGAATAGTGTTTCGTAATTTCTGAGACCCACGGAATAAGTCTCTATGTTAATGTGGGTCAAGGACTATTAGGATTTTTGGGTTAATTTTTTTATAGCCAATGTCATAGCCAATATCTAATCTGTGATATTTTTTTACGTAGATATAAAAAATATCCTATTGTCTTTATGACGCCAATTCAATGAATTCTTCTCTGAATTTTTACGTCTATAATTTAATGAAATGTGCGGAATATACATGTTCGTTATTCTTGTCAAATCTTTTTTTTGAACGAGATTTAATTGATATTAAATGTTGAAACAAAAATGGTTTAAAACATTCTCCGAATAAATTAGACAATAAAATAAGCTTGCTACCATCAGCGACGCTTCAAAAGGAACCATGGAAGATGACATCGTAACAAACTTTTATCAATTTCAACTTAGGGCCACATAAAAGATGTCCTTTATGACAGAATTCATTCCGCGAATGGAGGCCATAATGAAGAGAGGGGTTGGCGTAAATTTTGTTCAAACCAACGTCAATTTCCGACATCCAATTATTGTGACATTGTTTAAACCAAACTCAATATCGACTTGTTTACTTACAAACCGTAATAACATAATAATCGATGTTTTTGTAACGAGCTCCAACGTGTGGCTTTTTTGTGTACATGTTTTAATTAACTCGGAGAACCGAATGCTGCCAGTTACATTGTCAGTTTATAGAAGCACATATAGGTTAATAATTACTACGGGCCTATTCGACTGCGATGATGACATTTTTATTCGTTAGTACGTAAGTGGTGATCATTTCACCATTTATGCGCTAAGAGGAAATTACCGTATAGGTTTCAATAATAAATAAATCATCATTCTTTGCCACCTTTTTCATGATACGCCTTTGTATTGCGTAGATGGTATTAGTTTCTAAACTATGAATGAAACATTCGGAATGGCAAATGATCAAAGGCCTAACCGCAGTAAATCAATCCACATCGATGATGAATGGCGTAGCTCTATATTTCAAGTATAGTGCATTTAATAATTTACTTGTACATTTTAGAAAGAAATTGAATGAAAAGATAATTATTTTGTCTGTTTTTTTGCTTCAAAACTGTTTGCTTCAATTTCCTACTTACGTTGTGATTGGACCGTCTACTGAAACTAAAAAAATATATACAATTAAATAATTGACCTGTCTTCACCAGTAACAAATCTATTTAAGTAGTTAGCTGTCATCCTTGTCTATGTCTAGTGTATATCAAAAATAACAGAAGGTTAACACTTTTTTGAATGTCATACCAGCTGATGTATAAAAACAGTAACACAAAAATCTTTATGCATTACAATAATGTTATTTTAACTTTTAAACAGTGATTATATTGATAACTCAAAATACGACAGATATTTATTTAAAAAGTATTGGGTGTCCCTAGGTCAATATGTTATTCTGAAAAGAACAAAACACTTCTCCGTCGGAATCTCCTTATTAATCTTCCAATCTTTTTCTCGTTCTCTTTTTATACGAACGATGTTACCAATTCATATTCTTCAGATGTGAATGATATCGTTTTCATAGATATCCATTTCGTACGGATGGAACGCCCTTTATTAGCTTATGCTTTTGTTGAAATTTTTTTCAAAACACTGACAAAAAATATATAAAATATTTATTATTTTGACCATAAGTTAAAGAATAGAAATTCCATATCTTGTATAAAAATCATACTACATTAAGTGTAAATTCCACTGTTTCGTTCTCACTTTTGAGCTTTCCGTCGTAAAAATGTAGAGAATATAATATTTCGAATCAATTTTGATTAGATATTAATGTCATACATTAACTAAGTCTGTACCAAAATAAAGGCTTATCCGACTTCGAAATTAAAATATGGGACATTATTATGTAAGTACTACAATATAAATAATATTCTTTAAACATTGCCGTAAAATTTGCCAAGAAGTTGCAGCTACTTGCAATGTAGACTTTCAAAGCGTTCAATTGTGTATATTTAGTACAAAATATCGCATTTCAGATATCTAACGAACTTTACACTATCATAACGTGTATGTCTTTATTTTATTCAACCAGTTACCAACGTTTTAGACCTAAATTATTATTGTAAACATATTGTGGAAAGTGTATGATTATTATAGAATTCAATAGAGCATCAGTTTCTTGATAGTAGAAAGATATTTATGAAAATACTTTATATTCTCATGTTAGTTTCCATCGTCATATAGACCGCTTATTACACAAAATACCTTTTCACAAGATATGATTAATCACCACGCAATTAGAATCATCACAATGACAATCCAGTTATTATGACATTAAAACGAAACTGCCGAACCTTTCGGTACAAACATACGATTACTATTGTGTAAATTAGTAACTACCATATCACCCTTTACAATATGCTAGCCCCCACGCAGGGCATCAGATACGACCCTCAATTTCGGAAAGCTAATACAGATCTTAACTATGACAAGTTATTTACGAAAATATATCTGACCTCCACTATCGGATTGGGTCATCCCGGCAATAAGGGACTCAATTTTGCCGCGGCTATTCTCACTAGTAATGTTGAAGGTTGGACCCTCAGATGTCATGAACAGGTGTCGCGTCATTACGCCTCCTGAACTTTCGGATTTCACGTTGAGGTTCTGTAATTAATATGTAAATATTAGTTTAGCGTCCCAAGGACGAGCAGCTGTTGTTAAATTATCACGTTGTTTGTCTTGCGAGGTTAATCGAGTTTCGACTGCGATGGGACGTGATTCCCGGTGTCTTTCGCGGATTAGTTGTCAGTGGATAAATAGATGAGTCTATTGGTGATTAAAGTCGATTTTTATTCGTTTAATTATTTATTTGTCTAATGAATATGATTAACTGCTTGGTTTTTCGACTTGGTATATAAATTCCGTGGATAGCTACTTTTTAATGAAAGTATTTTTATTTCTGATTTTAAAACTTGACTTACTGTTTTTTGCACAAATAAAGTTATCAGTTCAATTATTAGATATCAAAAACACGAATGTAGGTACATAAATAACTTATTTAAATGAAGTTTCGTTGTTTCTTTAAAGTAGAACTATATAAAATAAATGCATTTTATTCTCACGATGGTAACCCTCTCAATGGTAGAGGAGACCCGTGCTCAGCAGTGGGCGTATATGGGTTGATACAGTACAGTACAGTATTCTCACGACTCCACATCTTAAGCTTCAACAACAGGAGTATAAAAATTCAATCAAAGTAAAATAAAATCACACGACGTTTATCCCGTATAAGATTAACTACCAAGTAGCTTAAAGGTGAGGCTAAATAAAAATTCAATTTGCAAATATTTACCTCAGGTCGGCTCGTGGATCAACACCCATTAAAACATGCCGAGTTAATCTCGTCTACCGAGATTCCCCTGTATATATTTATTTAACGCTTTCAATACTATTCGATGGTATCGCAGAGAGCACAATTACGGGACCCCACGCTACTGCAATTTATAAAATTGCTGATTTTACTTTTGCCCCGGGTAAGATGTTTTAAATTGCATGTCGTTATGTGCATTAAAGGCTTCGTCTCTGCCTCGAAGATTTCTTTGACGATGACGTTTATAATCTTGTCTTAGGTAACTTTTCTACGACTTTGTTCGCTTTAGAGAACTGGTTACAAATAATCTTACTCTTTTGTCCTACACATAAAATCGAGGTATAGTATAGTGTTATAGACTAGACACTAGCTAAAAATTTTGGCTGGTGTCTAGTCACCCGTGACACGGAGGTTTTCAAATGTATGATAAATTAATTAACTTAGTAAACAGTTTATTGCTAATGTTGTCATAATCTTAGTTCGCAAAATCGCAGAGTATGCTCATAACAATTTAAGGCATACAAATAATACTATTTCGCAGAATCGTGTATATTGTTTCCATACTGTTATAATATTCTAGATACTTCTTAAGTAAACAATAATCCTAGTATAATATTACGTAAAAACGGTTCAATTAACACATAAACAGTTTAGTTGAACAAGCGGCGAACACGCGACTTAATATAAGGCAAATCACGTAATGCCTAAGGCATTGACTTATGCCCTTTTAGCTTTCGCGTTACTTATTTGTTGTCCTACGAAAATTATGATACATAAATATACTGATATTAGCCTATAGTTAACCTAATTGCTATAAAGACCTCTTAATGTTAACATTAAGAAACTGTTTTTGTATACTATCTATATTGAACCGATGAGGGTTCTATGACTCAACTACCCAATATTTTGTAGTTTGTAGGCTCACACTACCTTTCATGTTATGAGTAAGAAAAGAGGAAGGGAGGCCTATACCATTGACACGCCGTATAATATTGAATGTGTCACGGACGGCCGTCTATGGTTATAATACGCCGTTTAAAATTACCGAAATAAATTGCGTAACAAATAGATTATGCACAGCACATCAGTTAAATTTATTAGAACTTACTAAAGCCCACTTATTGCTATAAATTGCCGTCGAGTTCATTAACGAGTTACCAACACGCGAATACGAGGCGTTTTTCATAAGTCGTGTAGACTGCCTTATGCATACTTGATGGAGCGTAGCCGTGCTCTAAGTATCTGTCAATGTTTGGCTTCTAAGCCTGCTAATTGTTCATAACCCTTATTACGATAGCAATAAAGTTCATGAAATATTATAGTACGAGGTAAAATAACTTTGCAGTACAACGCTCGGTGTATATGTCAAGGACGACCAGGATTGCATGCACTGCACTGAGTAAATTTTAAAGATAAAGTCACGTTCAGACAAAGTGGCGTGAAATTTTTTAAACGCCCGTACGGAGGCTCATTTACAATTTCATCATTCGTTGGAGACGTGATTGTTTTTGGCGGGTGTGGGATATACACCTGCCGTTTAAAGGTCAATTGTATTTATTTTATAACTGTTATGTTATTCATTGTTTTAAAAAGTATAATTTAATACAACCATCAAATTCCGAAGTGAATAAAACAAATACCACAGACAATAAATTAAAATTTCAAAATTGGAATGCGAAATCCATTAGCGAAATAATAATCAACTATTTGACACACATTCCAATTTTAAATTAAAAGCCTATGCAAAGAATGGAATAACTTTATTAAATTACTTGTTGCGCAACGATTGTTGCGTACGCGCAGGTGCCTAGTAATTACCATAGTAAAATCGTAATTCAAGCCGCGTACTTACAAAACTGACTGTTAAGAGCAAAATGGAATATGTAGCCTCGTTAAGTTGTTGAAATATTTTAATGCAGTTTAAGGAGTGTTTTAATTCAAATTATAAATTTTAAACGCGGTATTAACTTGAGTAACTTCTTCTTCTTCATCAACCCATATACGCCCACTGCTGAGCACGGGTCTCCTCTACCATTGAGAGGGTTTAGGCCATAGTCCACCACGCTGGCCTAGTGCGGGTTGGCGGACTACACACCTAAGAAATTCCTAAGAACTTTTTTAGGTGTGCAGGTTTCATCACGATGTTTTCCTTCACCGTTTAAGCAAGTGATAATTCAATTTAAATACACACATAACTTCGAAAAGTCAGAGGTGTGTGCCTGGGGTTCGAACCCGCGACCGCCGAGATTCTCGACCGCGCGCCTAAACCTCGAGGCCATCACTGCTTATTGACTTATTAACTTGAGTAACTGTTTTGTAGCAATTACAAAAACATTTAAGTTCCGTTATTTACCCTGCGTTGTTCTTACATGGTATCTTTTAGAATTAGTAGTTTGGATGAAGAACGGAACACCTGATGAAGATTAGGTTGCAAAACAAAATAGCGTAAAAGTTATGCGGTTATGTAACTGTTGGGTGTTTGCATTAACAGACATAATTAAAAAAACTTTAAGATATTAAGATGCCATTTTTCAAAATAAAAAGCAAACCATAAATATATATGTACTGTACCGTGTACGTACAAACAAAAAACTTATGTTTTAAATGTCTGATAGTGGCCCTTAAGTCTTTATGTCTTAGGAATATGGTTAATACATTTTAATGTTATCTAGGTCACGATTTCAATGTTTTCCAACTGTAAACAGATTACCTATGCTTGACCGTTTATTTATGCGCGCGCAATTACTGAGATATTCCTTTTAATCTATGTATTACTCTTGATTCCCACAGTCGTTTGACTAGATTTACATATTTTATTCTAGTTGTGCAATCTCAAGGAGCCTCTTAATGCACCTCCTAAGATAATGATTCATGTACCTACGTATGTTTTGCCACAGATTGGTTTTGTATTTGCCATGGCATTGGCTTGTTGAGTATCTCTTCAAGTAGTTAGGATTTCAAACTGAAACTGAAACTTATTCTTGAGAATAAAGACAACAAAAACGTCATCGGAACGGCCATAAGAACAAAGTAAATAGGTCACCATAAAGGTAGCAAAAAATGCATTAGTATATTACCCTGAACAAATTCCTAATACGGTGGTGGTTCGGTCTTACTTTCCATTTCGTTTCCCAAGATAAGCCTCCAATTCGCGTCCCCCAACATACACCATTAAACGCAAACGTTCGCAGTTTATAAAAATACCCGGAGTACGTGATACACTTTTGCGGGCACTTTTTCTTTCGAGGACTCTCCTTGGATTAGTCGTGTAAAGATTTATGGCTCTTTCGTTACTTTAAACCGAGTTTTGTGTCAGGTGCGCGACGGAATGCTCGGATGTAGCAGTTTTGTTGTAAGAAACATCGCTCTTTGGGGATGAATCGGGTTTATCTTTAAACTAAACGATACTTTGAGATTTGTGATAAGTACTATGGTCGTTTTGAACATTAGATTTAGTTTTTCTAAAGCTAAATGTTGGGCACATTATACACAAAGTCACGCTTGTATCCGCGAAGAGTTTTGAAATTCCTATTCATATATTGTCCGATCCCAGGAATCTCATTTAAATTTTTCTCGTCATACTTGAGCCACGAGACCATGGGCAAATTTAAAGATATTTATATGAAAATAAATATATTGCATACATCCAGAGTCGCTACTACATTTTCACCTCTGCCTACCTTTCCGGCCATAGCTGTAATTTTACGTAAACACAATTCACAATGGTTTCATATCACCGTTTTACAATAAAAACTCAATAGAGAAACGCGAAGCTAGATTAAAAGGCAGGATATGTCTAGAGACGCACTACTGCCTACTGACCTTAGTCAAATTGGTTTTGGGGATGTTTTAGATTGCGCTTCCGTGCGCAATAGACACAGCGGGCGGTTCTTTGTTTGGCGATCTCCATTCCGATAAACAAACCGTAATATAAAGAGATCCGAAGCGGGACGGACTGAGTATCTCGCTAGTGTTTTGAGGAAAATACTCGCAGTAAATCGGCGGATCTCGTTCAGATTGGATAAACAGAAACTTGTCTTGATGAAAATTTGAGATTGATGCTGAGAGTTTTTATTAAGGCACGTTATGTTCGGCTGTTCAGAATGATTAGTTTAATCCCCCTTTATACAAATTATATATTGATTATGATAAATAAATGTTTGGTTTTGACAAGTTTTGAAGGTATATTTGATAGTTATAAATGTCGTTAATGTAATGTCTGATTTAAAATGGTGATAAAAACCATAAACATCCATAATCAAATTAGTTATGATTTTATTAATTTGTTAATAGTGAAAGTTTACTATTTTCTGTAGAAAACAAAAACACTTCGATAATCGTAATTGTAATTACGAAGTCTATACAAATGTAGACTTTTCTCTCTTTTCTTATTCTGTATTTGTATAGACTTCGTAATTACAATTACGATTATCGAAGTGTTTTTGTTTTCTATATATATATATATATATATAACTATACTACATAGGGCAAACTAAGATTGGTAAAAATAAGACCTTAGAGAATTAGCTGTAACATATTGTTAAGTATTTTCAAAGGATAATCAGTTTTCAGATTGATTATATCGACAAATAATATCAAAATGATCAACATTCTCTGCGCTGAGAATATTTGAAACTGTAAATATTATTTATCAAACGCAGCCACCCGCAGTATTTAATCTGAGCAAATATTAATGCGAAAAATACTTTGGTATGCCTCAAAATTGATATTTTGTTTAAGTCAAATCGGTTTTAAATTAATTGCGAACCGAGCACTGGCTGTCAATATAGAGTTGAATAATTAAGCCATGCGAATTTTAATCCAAATATTCAGTACAAACAAAAATAATTTTGTCGTGTATTAAAATCATTTGTGTTGGCCGATAATTAAAATAACGGTTAAATACATCGATATTTCAAATTAAGCCTTTGTTGTAGTCCTAAAGCAATTTTAAATAAATCCAGGTTTTCCGTATCGAATGACGTCAATGGTTTGGAGAAAAAGTATGCATATTAATATGTATTAATAACCATTTCGACTGGATCTCCAAAATATTTCAAAGAATGCTATGCACATTTTATAGTTAGCAGTAAATGTTTTTTTTTTTAATATCCTACAGGCTTTATTCAGACCGTGATCGGAAATTAGGCAGGTAATAGCCAAGATGATTACAAATCACCTGGCGTTAAAGAAAATCCCGCCAAAAATTAATAATTTTGACGTTTCTGTACGGACCATAAATATTTGATACTGATGATTGTATGATAAAAGTATTTTTTTTATTTTTTTTCGGGATTTCATTTAATGCCAGGGGGTTTGTAACGGACTTATCTATTATCTAAGTTTCCGATCATAGTCTGAATACTGTATATATGTGATGTGGTTATGCTAAATAAATAAATAATTAAATAAATAGGCAATGAGAAATATAATGATCAGTTGATCAGTGCCGCTGATCGGGCGTAGTGCAAGATGGAAGCGTTTTGGCAGGATGTGTGAATATTAATGAAATTATATGGTTAGTACGAATATTGCTGTTGAATCGTTGCCAAAAGTAATCCGGCGATGGTCGTAAAGCAACGTGTTGACGCCCACTAATACATTGATAATTACGCTTTCGAGAAATTGCTTGGATTTATATTACGAGAGGGGAAAACTTTATTGAGGGGTTATGAATATCTCTAGCTAAGAGAAAATAAGCTTAGACAACGACATGACGCAATTGGACACAGTTCAACTTGCAAAACGAAAGGCGCTGGTTCCATTTTCGAAACGAAACAAAATATATTTGTGTGATCTACAAATATATTATTTGCCTCTGGATGTTCGAGAAAACATAAATTTTTTGTAGTTTCTGATTTGATGACACAAGATTTGTAACTTAGTGTTAGATCTGAACTATGTATGTGACCGTTGGTTGTATTTATTTATGTAACTACATTATTTAATACTTATGTATTAAAAACATAGAACCCAACAGACATTGTATTCATAGATTAATCGAGATACTTAATGTAATAATAAATTCGAGACTTTAACGCTGAGAAATATTGGCTAATCTCATTAGAGTTTAGACATTAAACCTTTAATTAGTAAAGTTTTAGCCTAACAAACCTTAACAGAGTCGAAAACATCTCTCGAAGCCAGACGTTGTTACAATTACTATAATCATCCAAGCGAAACTTGTAAACAAAACACGATCTTCAACTTTAAGACAGCAAGCAATTAAAAACATTTAGAATTCGAACACGATTCTCGCGTGTTTATCACAGACGTCACCTGATAGCTACTAATGCAAACAGCCACTTGTAAATTATATTAATTTGACGATATGATCTCCTCTAGCCTAATTGAAGTGGATCACGAAATGTTTGAATTACAAGCGCTTCGCAATGTAATTTGACGTAAATGTCCTCCAATTTTACTCGCTTTAATGTCGAACTAATATGAGCATTTCCAATTATAAACAAATGTGATAGGATCGTTGTGATTATTATACGAAATAAATCTGTTTTGGTGCACAATTTAAATTCGGCTTTGTATCCTCGGTGTCATCGACATGCTTAGTTTTAGTTACATTAAACTAAACATAGTTTAATAAATCAATTTTGCCTTATTTAAATTTCGTTTTTATGGTTTTCATTAACGATACGATTGGCTTTTGCGTTTTCTAAAGTATACAAAGTACATTTTGATGTAATGAATATACATAAATGATGTTCAATGAAAGAATGATAATTTTTGGCATGTTAGAGCGAAACATGATAGGAAAATAATAAAGTGGAATATAATAATAATTTAATAAGAGTCTGTAATCAAAACAAACACATAATGCAGCAATATTTGATTTCAGTGCACAGAACAAACTTACTAAACCTCTTAATGTTCTGCAAAGACATCACAAAGATGCGCCAGCAAAGTACAAAGAAAGTGTGAAATAAATAGTTTATCTTATTGTATGAAGCTCGCAGAGTAGCAATGAAGAATCAAATTGACTTCTGGACAATTCAATTAAGCTGCACGTTAAGTGCAAGTTCGCAAACAACCGTACGAGAAGCTAGCCAAGTTTCCTAGAACAAGTTTATCAAAGAGATTGTAGCTGTACAAGTTAGCCTTCGTCAAGTTTGTGTGTTTGTACCTATGCGATGTTATGTTTACTTAGATCTTCGTAATAAAAGGAATGCAAATTTGTTTTATTCCACCTGAGCGACTGAGTAAATGCTTTTAAAATTCCAACATAGTTGTGCGTGACGTGCAAACTTGAAAGGAAACTGGGCTATGAGGCCGCGAGATTTTAAACGGGGCTGTTTTTGGTAGTCAAATGCATTGCAAATTT
This sequence comes from Cephonodes hylas, assembly GCA_030295005.1. Taxonomy (NCBI): domain Eukaryota; kingdom Metazoa; phylum Arthropoda; class Insecta; order Lepidoptera; family Sphingidae; genus Cephonodes; species Cephonodes hylas. Next base: position 6,440,992 of record AP025368.1, read on the forward strand.
TATAGGCTTGGGAACAGCGGTATTTTTAATCTGGGACACATGTATTTTGTTATTTTTAGAAATATTTTACGACTAACTTGTGTTCCGGCTTGCTAAAGATATAGTTAGATTATTGACGTTACAGCTACATAAAGCTATCTTATCACAGTACTTTGCAACGAGTCGGGCGATAGAGTACTCGAAACTAAATTCAGTTATGTAAGCAATCTGAGCGATGTCTCGGTAATGGTTAAGTGAACCGATGAATTAAATTATAAGGCTGGCTCAACTGTCGCTCCGCCGAGATATTATACAATTGCGGTAGCTGAATATCAATTGCTCTTTAAACTTGCTATCGGAATAAGCCAAACGGAAATATTTAAATACTGAAATAACACCTATTTTGCGCTTTTGGTTTGTTTCAATATTAAGTTTATATTATTGGCATTGGATAACTATTCATGCATGAATACGTTCTATTGCCTTAATTATTATTTAACCCACTGTCATTTATAGTCCAGGGTCGATAATTTTTAAAACCAAAAAAAATCATAATAGGATGAAACCCATTAGAAAAGGAGGGAAATATGATAAAAATGAAAGGAAAAATAATTTACGGGCGATCTGAGGTTGGGAAGGGGATGGGGGTGAGGTTTTAAGGGTAAAAAACGGTTTTTCTCGATTTTCGGCAAAACTAAAAGTCCTATCGAAAAAAGTCAAATGGAAAAGTTGTAGATAATAAAAAGATCTAAAACTTTTGTATTTACACTTTTTTCACATAACCTCAAAATTTATGTGAAAAATTCAAAAAACTAAGTTTTTGGTTTTTTATTTTTATCTTTTACAAAAATTTTATTTTTTTAACGAAATTTTGTGAAAACTTACCTTTTTATGTCCCAAATACGCTGTAATTTATTTGATTAAAAATATTTATTTTTTCACCTTATTTTGAATTAATATCGAAAAAACACCCTAATTTTCAATCGAAAATTCACCCGTCAAAATATCAGCTTTTTTCAAAAAGTTGGTATGGTTTCTGTTCGTTGAAATCTCTACTTTCCGATGGTGAAAAAATATGTATATGTTACTATGGTAAATCTTCTCAGAAAACGCAAAAATTAATTTCAATCTTTAGGTTATGTTAAGTTAAGCATACTATTTTTTAAAGAAAATATTACGATTTTTATGGTTGAGTTGATTGATACAGATAAAAATAGAGATAGTATTTACCTTCCTATGCAGATTCGAAAAGTTTTATTGTATTTTTAAGTAAACTTGTCACAATTATCTTCAAGAAACTCAGCGTGCACGTGTATTTTTATAAACGATGTTGTATACTTTACTGTATTTCGAATACTGGTTAGGCTAACGGTTGTAACAGCTGCTACGAAATATATAGTATATAATAGTAGGTATGTATGTAGTAAGACCCAGACCGGCGGGTCTTAAAACTTTTCGAATCTGCATAGGAAGGTAAATACTATCTCTATTTTTATCTGTATCAATCAACTCAACCATAAAAATCGTAATATTTTCTTTAAAAAATAGTATGCTTAACTTAACATAACCTAAAGATTGAAATTAATTTTTGCGTTTTCTGAGAAGATTTACCATAGTAACATATACATATTTTTTCACCATCGGAAAGTAGAGATTTCAACGAACAGAAACCATACCAACTTTTTGAAAAAAGCTGATATTTTGACGGGTGAATTTTCGATTGAAAATTAGGGTGTTTTTTCGATATTAATTCAAAATAAGGTGAAAAAATAAATATTTTTAATCAAATAAATTACAGCGTATTTGGGACATAAAAAGGTAAGTTTTCACAAAATTTCGTTTAAAATAATTTTTTTTTGTAAAAGATAAAAATAAAAAACCAAAAACTTGGTTTTTTGAATTTTTCACATAAATTTTGAGGTTATGTGAAAAAAGTGTAAATACAAAAGTTTTAGATCTTTTTATTATCTACAACTTTTCCATTTGACTTTTTTCGATAGGACTTTTAGTTTTGCCGGAAATCGAGAAAAACCGTTTTTTACCCTTAAAACCTCACCCCCATCCCCTTCCCAACCTCAGATCGCCCGTAAATTATTTTTCCTTTCATTTTTATCATATTTCCCTCCTTTTCTAATGGGTTTCATTCTATTATAATTTTTTTTCACTTTTCATTATTTTTAAAGGCTTCTACCCTGGTCTATTAAGATATCACAAGTTGTATCGTTTCGCAGAAATTAGAATATTCATCTAAAATTATTATATTGAAGTGAATATTACCGACAGTAGCTTTTTCTATGTATTTACAAAACTTTTCAACGCTTTTTTTTACCACAACAAATACATGATTCATAATATTAATGTTCATGGCAGTTTATTGAGTCAGTGTAAGCACTAAAATACAAATTTAATATTGTTTAGTTAGTTCACAGTGAACAGACTCAATTAAAAAGAAGCACAACATTTTGAAGAAATGCTGATGCTTCTCAATGTTTCTGTAATTTGCATAAGACTACATTAATCGGTTCATGAAATTAAAATACTATTAAAGTATCAAGTTCGAAGAAAGGCAAAGTTTGTTCGAAAACAGTATCCCGCTCTTCATTCTGTCCGCCGATTGAAACTTCAATGCAACTGCGGTATTGGTAAATTATTTCTATTATGAACTCGCTCGCTCATTCACGGTGATGTTGCATATTATAAACCATTCACGTGACTTGCCGTAAAGTTGAAACTCCTCGTACATTATGAAAACTTTCGCCTTTCATAAATTCACTCCTCCTTTGACGCGAGTTAAGTGAAATTTCATATCACCCGCCGATGCACTAAAGCATATAAAGTTTATAAAGACTAAGTACTTGAAGGTGGCCACTAAAGTAAAAAGTTGGCTCCAACGTTCCACTCTTGAGTTATTTTGCTTCATAAGCTGTTCTATACCAGTGTTTGTACCTGTTTATTTCTTGGTAAGTAAGGTAAAATTTGGGGCTTGCTTTTACGTACCTAGTATTTTTTGCTTTATTTTATTTTTTAAACACAAGACTGTATTTGAAATTGTGTCTTTTTCTGGGTCGTATCTATTCCATCTACAATCATTATCTGTAATAGTATTTATTCCATCCAGTAATATACGTAGAGATAATTCAACAAGTTTTATTTAAAATCTAAAGCCAGTTACAGAACTGACGTCATGAGGCAATTAGTTAAAACAATTGATTTGATTAACCGCAAGTGAATGTGCAATCCTGGAAGCAAACCGCATACATGATTCAACATTCCACATTCATCACGGCTGGTTATGTAATTTGTAGCTCTTGGCGAATTTGGTAATAGTGGCGCGTTCGAATTAAATCTCTCACTATCTACATCCACTCCTCTCAAACAATTTGGAAACGTTAATAAGCGGACTAAAGCTCATTAAAGCGATGCCGCAAATACCCGTCTATGCCCGTATCACCGCGTTTAGATATTTGCAACCGTGACCGCTGGTCGTAATTAAATTTCGTCTGATTATTACTGTGTGTCCACACGGAATCGGTGCGCGATAGATGATTAGCAGTTGTTTGCATAAACTTGTTTAATTTCGTTCGATCGATTCATGTTTGCTTGTGAAAATTGAATTTGCATATTTGTACGCATTTAGGTGTGCTTAATGGTGTTTGTAACCAGTTTGTATTTTGGTAATGTAGATCGATGTTCAAAGTTAATTCTGTTCATGCCCATCGCGAGATTACATCACAACGATAGAATGTAATCGCCTTGTCAGTCTAATAAATTCTTTGACATAAACATTAAAGGAGAGGTTTATCTTTTGCATTTTGGTAGACTGCCCTCAATAGTGAATTTAGTTTACATTAGATTCTCTTGCCATTTGCTGTTATAATATAGTATAAAATGTTTAATTATTAATGAAAGGCGGAGTTGTTAGTTTTTATTTAATTTGCTGTAAAAATAAATATATTCTTCGAATTGCACATTTTGCCTTTAAATTCAATTTAGTTCTGGGTAGAATTCTGATAGCACTGACTACTATTTTAATTGCATTTATATTGGAATACCCTTTCTAAATAAGTAGTAATGCAACGCTACATGCGTTTCAATTACATCGATCTGCAACGATAATTACGTACAAATATTCTTTGAGCACAATTTTGTTTGAATATTTGAACCAGATGGAATTTTTATCTCATGTGGAATTTGTTAATTTAAACGTGTTTTACTCGTTTACATTTAAAATAAGAATGTTTAGATTTTTCGTTTTCAATTGTATTGGCTTTTAATCGTCCGTTAAACTATTACAAAAATGTTTTATCACAAATCCATAAAAAATATACCAGTTGGCAAACAAAGATGTACAAGTCCTGTATTCAGAGATAATATACGTTATTATATTTAAATGTATTTTCAAATATTTAATTGAATAAATACTGATGATATTGATATCCAAGTTCTTCATATATTAGTCTTTTGAAGAGAATGGAGAATTAAATTCTACAATCACATTATCATTTTATGTGCCTCTTAAAATCTCATTACGGTTCATAAGGGTTGTTATGCCATATAATTTTATCTTAAGTAAATGGATCCTGACGTTTATTGCTGATTTGGTTTTTCAGAGTCACGATTACTTAGCTTATTTAAGGAAAAGTGTATTTTGATAATTCAGACATCTTCATCATCTACCCATATACGCCCACTGCTGGATACGGGTCTCCTCTACCATTGAGAGGGTTTAGACCATAGTCCAAGTCAATTCAGACATAAATATACCTATTTGGCATATTTCCATTTATCAAAGTACATTTCGGCGGGACCAAACTATAGAGTTCATTAAAATGTTTATAATTTAATGATGAAGGCAAAAAATCTAAAATAAGATCTTAAAGATATTAGTATCTACAAAGTTACAAGATTAGTCCTGTTATCGAAACCGAAGAAGGGTTGTTTAGAAAGAAAACAAAATAAATATAATTTATATATTTTATTACCTTATTTTACATTAAAAGATTATTCTATGTAGTTACTTTTTAAAAGTTTATTTCCAGCCGTCTTTTATATTGGTAAAATTACTTTACCAAAATAATTCTTGATATTATAAGACGCATTTTTCCATTTACAAACATTGATCCTATACAAAAATAAATTGTGTGAATAAAAACAGTCTGCAATTTATTCTTATTTAATTATCGACGTCGTCACTTTAAGGGAAAGAAAGAACAATTCCAAGATTAAATTTCTTAGCGGCTTATGTAGGCCTTAAATTCAGAGTGAGCCCGAAATTACGGAGCGTTCGGAGTAATGCTCAATTTACTTAAAGGGACCTGCAAGAGTCTCCCACGATAACAGTATCTAGTGATATTGCGGCTTAAAAATTATACCGCTCGTAACTTTCTTTTGTTTGTTTTTATGCGTCTCTGGTATTCATGGCGAGTGTGTAAAAATATTTTTACTATTATGATCGTTATTTTTATTACTTATTAAGTATTTTTGTCGAACGTTTGATGTGTATATGAGGAAAGTTAAACGGAGATGTTAGATTATTTTTTATGTGATAAAGAAAAATATATATATTTTTAAATTCAGTGTTAATCAAAAACCTATTAATCGATTATATTTATTATTATTAACTTGTCTCTCATCCTTTGAGATTTGTCCCGTACTGGTATGTACTCATCTGAATTAATCAATCACCTTTATCTACAAATCTAGCTTCTTGGAATTTGATCTTTTTAGTCTGTTTGGCCTTAATAAATATACCTGAACTTCTATCACAGTCACTCATCAATGTTAACAAGATAAATCCCAAAGACAAACACAATACCAAAAGAGGGATTGCATAGCAACTCAGGTATTCCATTCGAATGAAGTAGACGAGGTCATAATTTATAGAGGTCCAATTGTCTCGGCCAAGGTTTTTGAACGTTGGCCGCCGGGGCCAGTAGATAGTAATGACTAAAAAGGGTAGCCGAGCGCAACCCCAGTAACAAGTCTGCCTAGATCCACTCAATTTATACTAATACTGAGTCAGTGAAACCTCTGAAAGCGTAACGAATGGGATTTTTCACCCGTGTGTCTTTTCTAATACAGAGTTTGGACGAAATACGGAAAGGTTGGTTAGGGTTAGGCAAAGGCTTAGGGAATATGTAGCTTTGTAAAGATTTTATAAAAAAAAGGCTTTTGGACAATCTTATGTAACTACTTATATATTTCGAAGACGAATAGGACCTTTTTTGTATCTTGGTGTGGGGTCAGTAATTTATTAATTAAAAAATCATTCAGACTATAAATAGCCAATACAAGTTATTTTACAGTTTATATTCTCGACGATTTATTAGACCAATTTAGTTGTGGTTGCAAACTTAATCTTTTTGCAAAACTATAAATATAAAAGCGATACGTTAGCGACATTTTAATCGCGGATATTCTGCTACGATGTTTTTAAATATAATATTATTTATAAATATAATTCAATAAACTAATTCCGAGAAGGAAAAAACACCATGCTAAGAGTTCACTGGAACTCATACTTCGAAACCAAAGCCTATAGCTTCCTATTTCACTGTAATTTTCTTAACTATGTTATCACTCGCTTCAATACTAAAACTTCTATAAGTCAAATACGTAATGATTATAAATATTCAAAAATTCATGGAATAGTACATTCCAACAAAAGCCTCTACAATATAAAATTGGGCCGGCAAGAATTATGACTTAAACTTGGCTATAACTATCGTCTGGATGTATTTAAGTTAGACAAATAGCTGCTTAAGTGCCGGCTATAAAAGCAAATAAGAATAAAATATTACATATTGCGCTGTAAAAGAGGCTAATCTGTTTTCATTTTCTTGTCACATTTTTATTTTAAAAAATCCTTTTCTAGGTTTAATCCGGTATTAAATGTTTTTTTTTGGTTCAACCACCTAATCTCAGGGACTACTCGTTCACTTTTACTAGTAGGTTACTTGGAATTCAGAAACGACACATTTCTAATCAAAGCAACATTTTATTATCCGTCGCCTATCGTTGAATCCCTGATTATATTATGTTCAAGTTATTTCAGTGAACTTGCAATGATGAATGTCAGATGTTATTGTCGTTATTATTTCTTGTAACTTATTCAAGCATGCTTATTGCTTATCCCTTACCCTTGATGTACAAATATGCATCGTTAATAAAATCCCAAAGACAAGTTATACATCTTTTTAGTTTATTATCGCAGTTAATTACAACTTTCTATGGTTTTCAAATTAATTGTAAGTTTGTATATGAAGCAAAAAATTAATTAATAATACAACAATTAACTCCTATCTCATTACACTACGTCAGCGGTAAACAAACCATAAAACAACATGTACAAGTGGGCATAAAACGAAATTTCTTCAACGTACTTTCTATGCGGTTTCATTAAGGCGAAACTACGCAATAAAAATGATAATTAACACGAATCTCTGGTCCATTCGTAGGGCGTGGTAGTGTGACCAGTTTTTGAGCGGGGCATTTATTTAGCGGCACGTCATAGGGTGGCAGCTGTTGGTGACAGCTCCATACTAATTGCCAGCACGCGTTGTCGTGAAATGTCACTCGTCTTTTCACTTACGCAATGCATGAATGGTCCTAGTGGCTGGCTTTTGAAGCAGGGTTATAGTAATTAAATTGTTCATTTAATTGTATTGTTAACACCGTTTTTATGGTTTATTTTCTGTTATTCTGATGATTAATTTAGACAATGACGTATGGTTTTATGCAGTTGATGTTTGATAATAACTATTGTTGAAGAAACTTGGGGCCTTGAGGAAGGACATAGAATACTTATTTTAATCATAATAAGATTCGCCGGAGCCGAGACGTACGTAAACGTAAAGAAAATAAAATGTATTTTTAGAAATTATTTAATGAATAATTTGCCTCCACCCGTCTACGGTTTGGCAGTGTTTAGCCTTTCTCACTTGATGTGGGATGTCGGAATGTAGTGAGCGTGGTGGGAAGCGGTAGTTGTGTGAAACGAGGGTTGTAAAAATGTCCTGTATAATGAAGAATGTGGAGGGGCCTTTAATTAAAAGTCAACGCGGTAGTCCTTTCTGCGAACAATGAAACTCGCTCTCTTTGAATGTTTAATAGTTTTCCCCTCTTTGATTAACAACCATTTTTATTGCGAATTTGAAAGTGAGATTTCTTAATTTTGTTATGGTGGTTTAGTGTGGTTGTTTTGTAGTAATCATTTTTAAAGTAATGCATTACTATAATGCTATCTTTCCAACCGTTTCAAAAACTAAGAACCGATTTTTGCGGTTTCACATACGTTATGACAAAAGTCTACGTCATATTAAGTATAATCGTATTATTTCCTATCCACTATTCTCGTCCTCTAATTTTCAGCATAAATTTACAAGTTTTGTAATAAATATTTTTAAAAAATTACTACAATCTATTTTTTAACATAATCACTTTTTCAACATAATATTCACTTTATAAAACTTACATTAAAAACTTATATGTAAGTATTTATTGAACTAAAATAAAAATACATAATGTCGATAAAATATTTTTTACGACCATCTAAAATTATAAATTCATATATGCATTTATTCCAATCAATTCGTCAGCACGTTATAAATCAAGAAGAATTATGGCCAATTCACACATGGATCGTAAATCAAGACCTAATACCGAAATACGCTTGTTAATCACATTACACAGACTAAGCGTTGACAAAATGCGACCGAAGTACGTAATAGACTACACGAAATAATTTTATTATCTAACGTTACATTTCCACGCAAGCAAGTTGATATAATCCTGGTAATATTTCACGGGACCAAAGCTCCCGATGAAACAGGGAATTTCGCCGACATATCTCATTGATTTATGAACTGTTTAAGTACCCTTTAAAACTATGGCGAAAGAGACTCAATATCCTGTTTGTATTGTCCCCCGCCTACTTTTAATAAGCTGGGGTTTACTGCATATATGTGTATTGGGAAAAGGTAAATTGAAGGTTTCTAAAGTATTGTTACGAATACTGAATTTATAGACTTGTGCCTGAAAGTTATTTACGTGTAATAGGTATCTTAGGTATGCACTAATCGTGATTATGAAAAAATGAAGCACCAGTACACAATATATTTAATAAAATATTCCACACTAAAGTTAATTACAGCACTTCCATGGAAACCCATGAAAATACCCTTTTTATATTCACTACTGCTTTCTGAGTTGTCTGGAAGAGATCGCTAATACCGATGAGACCGCCTATCATAACGGTTTTCAATTATGTTAATTCTGTTTTTGAGGTGTACAGTAGAGTTATCTGAATCTGATGACAATTAAAACCATTCATAATGTGCATTTGATTCTGCCTTCACATTTTAATATAGTCTTGTATCGCATCATCGAAATTTCGAATAGTATTTTTTTTTGTATGGTAACGGAGGCAAACGAGCAAGTGAGCCACCTGATGTTGAGTGGTCAACACTGCCCATGGAAGTTAATACATTTTAAAAATAAGTCATAATTTCCGAAGTGTCACTACGTATTACCATAAAAATATTCTAAATTAGTTCATTGAAGTAAAATTCAGGGCAGAAGATAAGTAACTGCGCATTCACATATTTAAAGTTCCATTGACAGTAAGCACCCATTCATGGCTGCAGAAAAAAGGACTATTTCAGTACCTAGTTCCAAATGTTTTCAGTCCGAAGGCATAATAAGCGTCCTCCAGCATTCAAAGTAGACTTTTCACGTCACGCAGATGGGGATTTAAGCTGAATTTCAGCGCGCCGAGCTGGCCCAATTTCGATTGGCGAGAAGTTGAATTTTGCCAGTGGCCAGCTATTTTCTGGCATGTTTCCTCGTTTAAATGGTGTTACGTTTTGTTCCCGTTAATTTTAATTAGCCGAGAAATGCTTTTCATTATGTACGTTTTTATTTTTCGATGCCGACTTTTTTATGTTGCCATCCTATTCGTAATAGATAAGGCAAATCGTGTAAAGATGTGGGTTTTCTATTTGCCACAAATAGAGAAAGAGTTTTCTCGAATTCTTTCTCCTGGGGCTGCGCCTATACCCAGCAATACTATAAATACTTGTGTGACTTCAATATACTGTCTCTTTTGTTCAGAATGTATAACCTGTTTATTATCCTCTTACAGTTAAGACATAAAACAGTTGGAATAACTGCATCGTTGTTAGTACACCTGGCACAAATAGCATCTTAATTCTAACTGGTTGAACGCAATAAGTATGAAAGGCACGCGAAAAGTTTCATTTAGTTGAATCGCGAGTGACACGTACGGCTCGCACTGTGCGGAATACATTAGTGACGGAACGCAATTTGTCCCGTCCCTACAATTTATGTTTACAGCCCAGTTTATGCACGAAAAGTGGTGAAAAAGTTACATAAAACTCTTTCTTGTGTAATGTATATGATGCGTTGTTGACCGCTTTTTTGTTGTTGTTTTTATTTTGAATTCATTACAAAAAAAGGATCTAACACGGAAAAATATTGGGATATGCGGTTTTTGCATTTGTGTGCATACCTTCATCATCGATATTTCACCATTCTTATCATCTTGAAATAATCTGGTCCATTTTTGAACAGTTCTTGCAGTCTTTCGCAACACATTAGACCACATTTTCGTATCAAACATAGTAAATAATTTATATTAAGAATTACTAAAATTAATCAATATTACAAAAAAAAATACTAATAACAACTACTTAAACAATGAGGCCTTGCCGTAGTTAAGTTCTTACATTATTACCAACTGATTTCAGCTCTATTCATTTGGGGAAGTTTATTAGTGAAGCTCCAAAGGTCACTAGTCCACATTACAGCGAAATGGTAATTGTTGAATTTGGGAAATTCCGTCCCTTGTCGACAATTGAATAGGGTAAAGGCACCCATAGTTGTCATTTTCTCTCATCATATTTCAAAGTGTGTTAAGATGGATAATACATGGAAAGACCTTGGACTTATATCCCTCCCATGGTGTTTGTAGTCTAATTTCATAATGAAAATGGCGGGCTGAGTCGCTCTAAAATCTATCATAAGTTTAAATTAGCAAGCTTTTACGTTTAGGGAGAAAACTCGTTAACTTCCCGCGTGGGGCTTTATAAGATTACAAGTTTGTAATTCAGTGCACACGTTGATACACCTTCACGTAAATTGGGAGATAATGGGATGCAAGTTTAGATGAATTGGTGTGCTACGAACATAATAGCTTTAGGCTTTCATCAAGTTTTCGTTTTTCTGCTTTTATTCTCCGCTTATTTTCGATCGGAAAATGATTTTAATGGATATTTTATGTTCGTAATTTCGATTTTTTTAATGTGAATTGTATGACTAAAAAAGTTTTTGATAAAACTTTTTTGCTTGGAAATGTTACTGCTCTCTTACCGTGTCACATTCGAAAATTTGAAGAATCGAGAACACTTAACAATCAAAGTAAACAACTCGGTTCTTTTTATAACAAGATAACTTTGTATAACTAGTACTTTGAGCATAAAAGATCGAAATCATTAAATAGCGATGAACATCTAGAAAACTAATGTTTTGTAGAATCAAATTATTCTGCTTTTTATAATTAAGTAATACATCAATTGTATTCGGAATAAATTTATTAGACTTTTTTATAATTGTCACTAATATATCAAAATATATAAAAAAGAAATATTCTATACCGATTAAAATAAACAGATAAGCATAATTAAATCTATAGTGGCACAACCGAACTAATAATCGCACCACTACGTAGAACGTCAACGCACCCCAAAGATAAACAGTTAAAACAGCCATAAATAACTGGAAACGATTAACAAACCAATGCCTAGCAGAGGGGACCGTAATATATTCACTGGTTGATCCCAATTTGTCTGACCTAACGCAATATCCGCCGCTGACCCAGCCTGCCTCACATGCGCGATTGTACGAAATCTGTCGCAGATGACTAGTACGCACGGAATAGTAACTACTTTAGCGATAGGGATTTTGTTGGGAATCATAAAAAGCTTCCCTGTTAGCCTTTTAGCTTTGTATTTTGATGTTATGTAATTCTACGTTAGGGAGCGATGTGCTAGTGTGCGTTGGATTTTGGATGTTATGAAGTATTTTGTAGTCATCATTTTCTGGTTATATCGATGGCTCCTAAGAATACTGAGTCAACTAACATTTTTAGGTATTTTGACTTATTGGTAAATTTGATAATTATAATACCTTATTTATCAGTCTAGTTCACAAAAATTCAAAAATCACAAATAGAATCGAAGATAATCTAACGAATACTGGTGTAAGGTGAGCCGTTTGCGATTTCGGTACGTCGTATACTGAGGCAACGATAGGATTCCCGTATTCGTCGGACGGGTGCGGTGCGGAAGTGCGGCCGGAGTGGTCCAAGTGCGAGTTGTACCAGTGTACAGCGCTCTCTTTGGATGAATCTTTATTATTTCCCAAGATGTTTAACCTCTACAAGGAGTGGTTTGATCCATTTATGTACTCTATGCAAGTTTCTAATGTACGTCAGTATCGTGATATTGTGAATAAGAATTTAAATATTAGTTTTTATAAGCCTAAAAAAGATAAATGCGAAACATGCCACATATTTGAAAACAAAAAACAAGTCACTGAAGAAGAAAAAGAGAAACAAGGGAAACATTTAAAAGAAAAGGATCTTGCGCGAAAATTAAAAGGACAGGACAAGGAACTGGCATCGAAGAATAAAGAAGTTTTAACGCCATGTTTCGATTTACAAAAATGTTTAAATGTGCCGCATGGAAATGTCAGTACGTTCTATTACAAAAGGAAGTTATCTTTGTACAATTTCACTATATTCAATATGGCTTCTTTGCAGGGCTTTTGTTATTCTTGGCATCAACAGACGGGAAAGAGAGGTGCTAATAAAATTGCCAGTTTTGTTTACAAATTCATAGAAGATACGGCATCTAAAGGTTTCAAAGATTATCGTTTCTGGTCTGACAATTGTGGAGGTCAGAATCGTAATAGAATAGTATTCTTAATGTATATGTATGCCTGTTACAAACTTAATATAACTCAACGTTTTCTTGTCGTCGGTCACACTCAAAACGAAGGGGACAGCATACAGGCCTTAATAGAGAAACAAACTCAGCACAAGCTAATTTACACACCAGATCAGTGGTACGCGGCGTTTCGATGGGCCAAAACGGATGGAAAGCTCTATGAAGTCATTGAGGTATCACAAGAAATGATTCTAGACTTCAAGGCACATTTAAAGCATTGTAATAATTGGACAACCGCGGGTGATGGAACTAAAGTTTAATGGAACAAAGTCGCCGAAATTAAGATCGAACAAAAACCCCCTATAACATTTCATTTAAGTACAACTTTGAGAACGATTGTGATAACTGGATTGGTTGCCAAAATAAACCAAAGTATACACGAAACAAAAATATATGTAACATGGATTTACTACTAATCCCAGCTTATGATAAGCCGCTACCAATTGACAGAAACAAACATAAAGATTTGATGGATCTCTGTCAGAGTGAAGTAATTCCAAAGGAATACCACTTATTTTATCAATCTTTAATTCCAAATGATACTAGTCGTAAAGACGACAGTTCTGATGATGGCTGAATAATTATAATTTCTTAATTTTTGATTTATTATTATAATTTCTGTTATTTACGTGAATATAAGACTACAAGTAAAACAATTTCTCGCGGATCATGTCGCATTCTATTCGAGAATTTATCATCCAACATGTTGATCAAATAAAACACGACCGTAATCCGTGAAAAATGGTTAAGTTTACGTTCTATACTTTATAATTTACGAAACTTACTTTGTCTCCATTATTTAAATTAAAAGACTACAATTGTGATTCAATTTAGTACCTAATAGTTACTCAAATTAAAAATATCTATTATTTGTTATTTCGTGTTATAATTTATGTCAGTTTTGTTTATTGCATTTGATTTTTATTAATATTATTAAAACGTTGATTATGAATAAAAGTTCCAAATAGTTCCATTTTCTACACATATGTTAAGTTTGTAAGAAAGATTTGTTTTGTTTTATAATAAAAACAATACTACCTACTTATATATAAATTTTGTCCTTAATACTGAATTTCAGTAAGATTTAAAAAAAAAAGTTGATTTATTGAATTTATATAATAACACAACCATTACGAAATACAATAGCTTATTTTATTTGCACATACACCCGTAGACTTAAGTCATAATAATGGTTTTAAACTGGGTCAACTAACTTATTATCATTATAATTATAGTTAATTTAAATATTATTTAATAAAACTAAATAAATTACAATATAAGAGAGTTTAGCTATTAAAATTATTTTGATTTTCTAAAAACATTGCACTTAGCCACATACATTGAATACAAGTGTAAGAGGGAGTTAGCTCAGTAGTGACGTTGATACATACGACATATACTGAGTCAACTACAATAAATCAGAAACTTAATAAATTAGGTAAATTATTTTAATGCCCAATAAACCACATCGTTATCAAAGAATATACTCCAAAAATTCATAATTATAGAACAAATAGTAAAAAAGTTATGAATAATTTATCTTTGATACGCTCTCCTGTAAAATAAGGATTTTTCACATGACTCACTATTCGTAGGAGCCATCGAATATAATAGGAGGTATTTTTTCTATAGGATTAGAGGGTTTGTGACGAAGACTGATTAGAGTTGATAGCATATGAGTAGATAATGTAATTGGGTCAATCAACTTTTATCTGTCCTATCAGTACTATGTAAATTTGTCCCCCAGTAGGTTAGTACAATGAAACATTAATTTTTCCAAAAAAATTATATATGGCAATCCATTACAATGAAACATAATTATTAATTACAATATCTACTATGATGCTAGTAAATAGATTTTGTTTGCTTTAAAACCTTAACGACCTTTTTGCATGTTTATTTTAGTCCCTATTATATTTTATTATTCTGACTTCCACCGGACAACGGTAAAAAAGTTCCAAAATCCAAAAATTTATGGCGTGACTACTGCTTGGAACTCAAGTCGATTTATTTCGTGACAACATTCATCCAGCCTCGATTTTGATTTCATCTTTTCCGCGGCGCCAGTCGACCGAGTGTATTTTGAAAAAGAGCGTGGCTTTATTGTGTGTCCACTGGACAACCAGCACAAAAACTTTTGTATTTTATATATTGTAGTAAATTAAAGTGGAATATATTCAATTTAATGTATATTTTTTACTGTGCGTAAGACCTAATTCAAAATATTATTATTTATTACCAGGGAGCGGAAAGACTAATAAATATCACCACCAGTCCCTTGGACATCCAAGATCGTTGTCTGAATTATTCAATATTTTCTCTTCTAATACTGATAATTATTTTCAAATAGTTGTTTTTTTATTTCATAAAAGAAGAAATACATGCGATTTTCATCATAGAGTCCCCTTTGGACACCCGAGTATTTCCTATGGACAAACGTCTATGTCCACTGGACAACCACTTTTTTCTTATCTCCTAAAGACAGATTATCGTCATTTTTACTTTAAAAGAACAGTAAGGTTTTTCAAATATGATTCTAATATTTAAAAGTAAATTAACAATTTGACTGAATTTTTAAATGTCCAAGGGACTATCTTAGCTACAGTCATGTGAATTTTTGAGTAAAATTTACCATAAATTGTTCTGCTCTATTTGAATTTCTTAAATATAAATAATTATCAACAACAAATACGTATAAAATATACAAATTTAAGAAAAAAAAATTGATATATAAAATCTATCATTCATGGTACATTTAAAAGTTGATTGACCCAATTACTTAATCTATTTATCTCGGCACGAAAAATATAATTTGTTTCTCTTTTCTATAATAAGTTTATAATTTGTTATACAAAGTAGTATGCATGCTTAACTACCATAGTGGCATTAAAAAGCACATTTCATTCATAATACAAAATTCTCTATGTTATGCACATGATTCAATTACCTTTGGAACATCGTTTAAAATTGTTTAATAGCTTAGCTTGAGAATATTATTTCAAAATGAATCTAGAATAGTTGTCTTAATTGCTTTCCTCGTAGTGTTTGCTTTGATGCAAGGTTTTACATCAACTATGTGTAATATACAATTGCATTCTAAGCGAGCTATAAACAGCTTATACCCAGTGCCTCACTACAAAGGCATTTATTTAACAATAGACAGTGCTCTCGATCGTAGGCTGAAGACCTTCGATTTCAATGCAAGGTGTATTAAGGATAACTGGCGACATTCTCTTGCTCAATAGGCTAAATAAATAAGATTAAACGTTAAGCGTTATATGTCACAATTGAGCCTTTGTTTATTGTTTAAGAATTTGCAAATTTCTTTCGTAGGTTTTGTAACTAGTAACTATATCTTTCTTGTAGCACATACATATCTGCAAGATACACTCATACCTGTATCTTTATTTATTTTAAAGGGATAGGGAGAGGGCAGTTCTGCAGCCATGTTTCGGAAATTATGTTTTAAGTCCCAAATTATAGAGATTGAGACTTTCTGTTTTCAGATATATTTCTTTACTTATTGCTTGTACAGAGAATTCCCTGATTGAAATAGACATTTTTTCCAACCGTAGAATCTCACCCAGAATTTTTAAATCAGATTACACAAACTTATACGCCTTAACCACGAGACATCCTCCTATCAAAATATGATATTTAATAGTAATCTAAAAATTTTGTTTATAAAGATTACGTTCTGCACGACAGAATTTTATATAAGAGCCGCAGAGACGATAACTGTTAGAGTAAACGAGTTTTGGAGCGAAGATGTTGCAGTTAAGGCAGTGGAGCCAAAGCGCAAATGGAGCGACGACTTGCAAATGGATGTTGGCGAGTGGATAAGACGAGCAGAAACCGGGTTAGCCGCGCACTTTTGAACAAAATTCCGACCCAATTTTGGCTATAATTATGAATGAGATATGAACAATAAGGTGTTTTCCCACGATGTAATTGCAGAGCATGGTTGAGACAATGGCTGGGTAAATTAAATTCGTTAAGAGAGTAATAAACTTTTAAAATCGAAATCATATTAAGTATCTTCCGCCACGCTGACTAGACTATATAAACTCTGAATTAAATTCGTAATAGGTCACAAATAAACATATATAAACTAGCACGCTAAATGCAGAGAAAGTTTCTAGTCTTTTTAAATGTATGTATGCTGTCCTCAGTCGAGGAAACAGTTCTAGTGAATACTTTAGAATGGAAATAGTCATTTATTCAATGAGTAAAACAAACAATTGCAATACATAAGGTATTTTTAAACTAGAAGATGTGTTAAATAGTTAAATTTCCCCAAGACATCCTTAACACACTTAAAAAAATGAAAAAAAAGTATGTGTTAATTATTTGCACACGTCAATACCTAGAGCGAATGCAATCAAGGAAAGCAAAGAATTACCTACGTAGCAAGCTAAAACGCCACCGATCGAAGTCAAAAGCATTTCCTTTGAGAGTTCTAATTAATTAAGCTGCAAAGGATGGTGTTACTGGTATAAAAATAAACGATCATGGTGTATCGTTTGAGCAGACACAAGTGCGGTATAAAACTTTCAGAATTTAATTGTTTTCCCATTTGAAGAGCGCGCCACCAAGTATTTCGCCAACATCAGCCTATTAAGCGAATAATTAAATTAAAACTTGCTCATTGGATCTTTGTGTTTATTAAGGACGTATATTTTAAATGTTATGATTATGGTCTCCGTAATCACCTTTACTTACGTTCTATGTGCGTTGGGTAATTATGAAATACCGTATACATTACGCCCGTTGCGTAGTGTCTGTTCATTTTAATAACAACTGGGTAAACCTGGTGTGAATTAGGTTTTATTTTGTAATGTTACATGTTTCACTAGGTGGGGCCATGATCTTCACTTATCTGCGCTTCAAGGATAAACGGCACTAGCTGCTGGTCTGGAGAGCAAAAATAAATAAGATTGATAATGATGATGATATAATGTTATGTTCACGTACGTACTGCTGACCAGGGGACTCCTAAAGTGTCGACACTTGTAGAGGCCTTACGAAAGTTACAATGCTATTCTAGTGCGGGTACTAACTCCCTAGCTTACCAAAAGCCTAAACGTTATCACTGACCTAATACTCTCTATAATTTATCCTCCCGTTTCTTATTTGGGTATATATGTGGTAGGTGTTATTGCAAAGGAAAAATATTTATATTAACAACTTAATTAGGTATATTAACAAAAGTATTCTTACGGCCTTATATCAATAAAACATTAATAGATAAGTAAGTTTTATCGGCTATTACAAGCCAGTAGTTATAAAAGTTTATAATGGAAAAGAGCTATAATTCTGTAAATAAATTTCTGTTCGTGGCAAAAACACTACAGTTTTTTTTTTATATTCTGGAGTAAGCACAATTTATTTTTTTAATCTGTCGCACATTTTTTTTGTTAATACCGATTTTCCTTGTTTTGCCGTTTTTTTCTAAGTTCCATATTTGTCGATTGCAAAAATCAAATCGGTATAGTAGTTTACTAAATTAAACCTACAAAACTATCAATAAAATAAAACTCCCAGACAGTTGGTACTATCAGCTAGTTTGCAATTCTAGCTACCTTTCAGGACAGTATCAGACTTGGAAGTCAGATAAAATGTCAGGGTGTGACCGTACTAAATTCTGACCTTAAACCGTTTCCGAGCGGATAAGATGTTTTATTGAGACGCAGCTGATAACAATTGCTTTTAGGCTTTTAGTTGAAAACAACTTTCACTATTTAATTGTGAACTATATTTTCAGTATTATTGATGGTTTATGGGTAAAATGTATATAGAAATAAAACTATGTATTTCTTCATTTTTTCTGTAACAACGTGGATATCACTTTCATTCAATGTTTTAACTAGTTGTTGTAAGGAGTCTTTAAAAAATGTACACAAAAATGTATACCCCACATTCAATATCTTAAACATTCGGTTTCATTCACAAACACTGACATGCAAAAACCGGAACACATATCTTTAGATCCCGCAAATAATGTACTCGGAGCAAACGGGAGGCCGGAAACTTAAGCTTCGAAAGCCAACGCCAAGTTTGTTAGTACACACTAGTTCGGCGGATTAGGTTGAAATTTGGGAAATGGATGGACTACACCCTTGCTGGGGGATATCCGATGCAAATTGTCAGGGAATGGAAGCGCTGTTAAAAGCCAATATTTCAATCCACAAATAGTACTCCATAATCCATATAAACAATTATGCTGGTAACCGAATAAGTTTTTATTTTATGGATGCGAACGTAGCCTATTAGGAAGACTGAAAGATCATCTCATAGGTGAATCTTGACGGTTTGTTTAAATAGCACCGTGCTCACTACCAGGTGCTCTACTGTCACACACGTGATATTACAAGAAAAAAAAAATTCGACTCAGAAATCGAACCCCCAAACACAAGATCATGCATGCACAACTGTTGTAAAACCATCAAGCTGTAACGCACTTCATAATTAATTCCATATCGAATATCCTTTTTATCCCGGCATTTTGAACAGAAATTAAGTAAATTGCACGCGTTCTGTAGGCTCGAGTCCACTTCAGCGGAACGTAAGTGCATCGTTTATTTTATTAATCGGTCTCGACTCATAGATTTACTACATAACATTATCCAAGTACAAAAGTGCTACTGCAGTACGCAATAACTGCATGGGGGTGTGTGATGGGCTGTGGGAGGGTACATCGAGTGTTAGTCACAGTTTTATATGAATTACATTACGATATTTAGTCACTATATTACAGAGCTCGTATCAGTTACTACAGTCTCGTAAGAAAAAGACGTGAAACACACACACACACACACATACCCACTATAGCTCTGGATTCTGGAAAGGTGTAGTCAGATATACAATTGTTTTTCGATGTCTGTTTTAAATCCCGAATTAGATCCCGTATTAGAAAAGGATAATACTCGTATTTTGAGGACGTTTATAAATTTCCTTGCTGCTACTAAGTAACTTTAGCCAATCTTAAGATTTCTTTAGCCGTGTGACCAGAGGGTGCAAGTGAACATAAAAATTAAACTTAACCGAATACTAGTATGTATGTTTACGTATACCGCATACTTTTCATCGTATAATGTAATGTTGACTTTATTTATACAGTCTTAATGGAGAATACTAAAATTATTCAACAACGTAACTAACTTGATAGTCGCAGACGAATATTCGCTGTAGTTTTATTAGTTGCATTACCATAATATGGGAGCGTATATTCTCCGCTGTACTCAACATGTCATAAATTTAAATACATTTGAGATATCATTCGTTCATGGTAGAAGTTTTGTATGGTCTTAAAAACAATGGATATAAAGAATTTGTATTTCTTTGACTACGACTTGTTAGTGGTAGAGCCACACCGTAGTCATGAGGGAATATGGTTTAGTCGGCCAGAAATTGAACCTAAAACCTGGTCGAATCGAGAAATAAAATAAAACAATTTCAAAACAAGAGAGACAGGCAATGTAAGTTTTATTTGTACAATGCGCACTATAATACCACTCATCAAATAGCCCATTCTAGTAAACATGAATAAAGAACTATGAAAAAACATAACAAGAAGCCTTTAAAGATAATCCTAGCGAATATTATAAATAACAACGAAAAGAGGGTTTAAGTAAACATCTCCGTGTTATAATTTATTTGGACATATTTGTTTTCCTATATTAAAATTATGCCGGCTCCATGACATTATTCAAGAGTGTACACAGTTCTTACGACAGGGGTTTGTTGGTTTACCTAATAACACAATTTAAATTCATCCTACATGGAGGTAGCTAGCTTACCTCGTTGCGTAGCCTATGATGACCTTTTAGGTGTTGATTCAATTATTTTGTGATTGCATATTGAATCACCTTAGATGTTGATTTAATATTGGACGTCTAAAATTACTTGTGTAGGTGATTTTGATATAGAATTATGGGGTTTTATGTGTAGGCTTGTTATTTTAATTGCGACCGCGATGTAGATGTCTTAAGTCGGCCAAAGTATCATTAGGGATTTCCATTAGGGAATTCTCAGTAGCAGCACGGAGTCTGGAATTTTACACGAAAGACGGCAACAGGCTCGTCTATTACATAGGACTGACTAGTAGCAGAAATGCACTTCTCCCTCCGGAAATTCCAGCCAAAATTAGATGCAATTCAATTAGAAGCTCCAAAAAATCTTATATCTACCTATAAGGCAACTGTTTTCCTTCTGAAATATTAGACCAAACTAACTCAAAGCAAATTGCATTCGGTAAACAATCTATTTTCTTTTCTAAAAATAAAATATATCTGGTATGTTCAAAATGAGTCGCAACAATAAACTTGTGGATGGTACGGGAATACAAAAGGATTACCGGGATCAGCGGAATGACTTTCGTTTTAAGTCACAATGCTCGTTAGAAAGCACCTGAGAGCCGATGCGGTACCGTATCATACATTTCCCGATGTGTCTTTGTTACGGTAAAAGTTATACCACATTGTTAACTTATATGCTGCATTTTCTATTTTCTTCATTCTGTTCGATATCATTTAGAGATAGATTTTGAGATCATTCTTTTCTTGTATTTCTTGGTATTTTGTATCCGTAAAAATGTAACGAGTAAATAAATTTGATAGAGATTACTTAATTGTGTCTCTACTAGAAAGTGATAATATCTATACACATTTAATTACGCTTTGGCCTACAAAAGTATGTATCTTAAGTTCCTTCCTACAATCACGCATTACTCAAGCGAACTAGCATAAATAAAATGCTTTCTTCTTGTTTGTATACCTTTTTTATCTCACTTGAATATTCTATGGTTTTTGTCGCAGGTAAGTAAATGGTACAGAAAGTTGTACTGATGCATGTAAAAATATTTTCTTTAGAAATTTATTAAATGCGTCGTAATAAAAGTACTGATTAGTTTAAAAAAATAGAAATTGATAAAACTTAATAGGCATTATTGAATAATTTACATTATATTAATATGAAAGTTAAGTAAATTATTATTGATATTTTAGTCAAAAATATACTTTTACTTTAAAACAGGCTTATTATTATTCCTTTAACCTATTTTATTACGTCCTTCTGGAGATTTACCAAAAGAACAAATACATAAAAAATGTATTTTTATGGTAAATAAATAATTAACTAAAACATTGGATTCAATATGGCTAGAAATTTTGAGTATACAAATTCACCAATGTCCACCCCTCCAGGGATACTGGCGTGACTGTTCAAACATATATTCAATCAAAATGACACTTGTCAAAACATCTCCCAATGCAATATTCACCGCAACATACGTATCGTATGGAGGAACGGTAATTCCGAATCATCGGGCCCACCACAATGAGATGGACGCTTTTAGCGGAATTAAAACGCGGAGCTTCGGACACGGGACATGTTTTATTGATATTAATGGGCACACGCCGATTATTCCGTATAAAACAAGCAGTTGTGGTTAAATCGTATGCTCGTCTAAAGGAGATTTATTCGCTTGCTAATTGCCAGTTAGTGAAATGGAACGTGGGTTATATTTCTAAAATTGTTTTATCTTGCAGTGTTTGTCAGTAAAAATAAACAAGTAGATGTACTTTTGTATAGCGAAATTTAACCAAAAATATAAGAAAGAGTTGCTAACAAATATTTATGTATTTATTTACGCTTGATACAATCATTGTAACGTAGACTAAATGCCTATGGCATTCCAGTCTAATTTCAGAGTTAGGTAAATGTGCAATTCTGTACCTCCATTTCACCAGGTTCTTTGAGCACTTTTATAGAAAATTATCTAATGGAAAACTTTATAACACTTTAAACGACTCAGGATCCCTAGAGCACGAGGCAGTCGTAATTGAGTAAACATTATACTTTAGTATTAAAATATGCATAAAATATTTTATGATATTATACTTTAATAGAATTTTTGGAAATATAAACTAAATAAAAATAAAACAATACCAGATAATTAAATCAAAAAACTCGAGACCATAATTGAGATGCAAACTGATATTTTAAAATGGAAGTGTAACCAATATTCAGTTAAATGTATGAAATGCTTCACTCCGAATTCAGCAGTGAAGTAATAAAACCGATAGCTACAAATGAAAAGCGGCCGTCAATGAATAGTTTGGACCAGAGCGAATAAAATGAATGCATTAATACAAAATGTAGAAAACGTGTAACGATGTGATATTTATGAAATTAAAACACCGTTTAATATAATAAACATCGCTATGAATGGAACATATAGACGCGTACATAAATTATCGGCACCTGTGTGCATCAACTGTGAACTGTAATTAAAAACTACGTACGGACGATTCATTAAAATTTTACTGTGAATATTTTATGTACTCGATGAAATCGCGGACAGACGGCAATTTGAGTTTTAAACTTATTATCATTTGCAAATTTGATTTCATATCAAGCATTGTTTTTCATTTTGATCTCGTTGATTTTCAATTTGTAACTGTAATAAGTGATAGTTAATTTGGCTATTTAAAATTATGTTCAGCTGTGTCATATGTTGCTAATGGAGTTTTGGTTAGTTTAATTACTGCTTTGTTTTGTTTCTTTTTTGGTTTATTATTTTGTTTCCATCATTATTCGATAGAACTACCATCGAATATATTCCAATTGGTTTTAAACTTTTTATTCACAAAATTCCATTAGTGGCGAGAATGTATGTTGTTTATTAATAATTGCTTTATTTTAAATTCACATATTTATTGTTTCAGGTATTTCACAGTCTTGCTGAGCTTCAAGAAGTGATTTGCTGCAGGATATTGTTACTATTTAATGTAAGTATATTAATTAGAAACTAACTATCATAAACTCGGTTTGTTACAAAGCTTTACCACACTATCGATAACAGAGAGGCATAAGTTGTAAATCTATCTGGAATTATAATGCATTGCCAACCTCAGGGAAATCATTTAAGCTAACTTGACGAGCAGGTGTATAGCAGTTACAAATTTTAATTTGAAGTTAATAAATAAGGACTCGGCTCCATTGTGCTGCGAGTTAGGTGAACGCTCGTGTGTTCAGTAGACCATGGAGCGTCATGCTCGGCAGCTGTTCGCTTTTTTGAACGAAATAAAATCGACAACTAAGTTATATACAAAAGTTCTATTTTTTGTACACAAAAAAATGTATGGCTAAACGATTTGTCATATTATACGCGTATACTACGACTGGTTAATTCAATTTTTCGGTTCACGTTTTATAGCCAAGGTTTATTCGTTGGAAATTTTCGTATTTGATATCTTTTTCCCTGTAAGCTTAGTTCTTTTAATTTTTATGACATATGGACGTATGTCAAGTGTTTTTTTTGTTTAACTACAGCAATGAATTAAAATGTACAGTTTATCTTCATAGTGGATCAATAAAATTTAAAGACTGTCAAATGTTTTTTCTGCTGGTTACTTACACAAAAGTGGGGTAATGTAATTTAAAAAAAAATACCAAAAAAGTAAAGGTGGTATGCAACCATCTTTCTTTCAACAAAAGTAATTTTAATGGGTGTTCAGACAAAAATAATAGAACAAAGAGGAAGTTGGAAAGTATTTTGGGCACGTTCGTCCTCCCAGGCCCCCGAGCTCTGGACTCGGCGACTTTTAATTAATTTTGGAAAAAGTCTATCGCTAATCACGTTCCGAACTGGTTTCGATCGGACACCTTTTTTCCACGGCACTTAAATAGGCACAGATGCCGAAATTAAAAGAGCGAATCCACCGAGTTTCTTGTTTGTGTTTGCTCACTGAAGTAAAAACTTGATACGTTTCAAAGTTGAGGTTTCGCTTCTCATCTACTCGCTGAAGTTTCCATGTTTATTAACTGTTGGATTACTTCAACACTTTTCATCAAGTTAATGAAATTAGATAGCTCGTATCAAACGGGCTTCTAAAATAGGGGTGTTGGAAACAGCTGTATCGGGACCGGTCCGGGAATGAGCTTGTCCAATTTGTATCTAATTTATAAAGTTAATAAACATCTTTCGCGGGTTTAATTGTATTTTGTTGAGTTCGTAATAATTTTATACTTGTATCTTCGTAAAATGTAAGTTGTTTACTATAATAGATTTAGGTTTCTAATGTTTTTATACTTTACTCATACCTTAATACATAAGTTAAACACAATTGTAATTTTTTCATTTTTGTCGCATGGGTAAGGAAGATATAAAGCTCATTTTTATAGCTGCATAAATTAAACACGTGGTTGCAATTGTACATAATGACTTATAACATGCTCTATGAGTCAGTTACCCGTATATTTCACTTCAAAACGTTTCGGAAATAGTTAAAAATGCTAACCCTACAATTTGATCACGTCAAACTACATTATCCGCGTGTATGTGGATATGTGTATGTTGTCGGTCGGTATCAAATAAATGAGTCCGTTCGGTTTGATTCATGTGAATGGGGATCGGAAAATACCCGGCAACAAATAAAACGAATCAAACTACCAACTATAAAGGATACTGGATTCACCACGCCGTCTGCACACAAGGGTTGCTTTTGAAAATGTACTCTCTCACAATTAGAACTATTTTTTAGGCTCGGTAAATGGAGACGATATTCAGTGTAAAAAAAATGTGGTAAGAAATTTAGGCGCGGTCTAGTGAGCCTGCATTTCAGCCGTTGCTGGTTGGAAACTGAACGTGTTTATGACTTTTCGAAATTATGAGTGGATGCAATTTATAGGATTATCGGTGTGTGTATTGTTTTATTATATTATTCAATACTGTCTTGACAGTCAATGGATTGTCAATTTAAAGAAATTTGAGATGCAGTCAATTTTTATGGCAGTTGTTCTCTTATTGATTACGAACCGAAAGCTGATAGTCCTAATAGTTTATTGTTGAATATACTAATGGTACCTCTATATAATATGGCTTGTTTAATTGTAAAGGTATATTTCTAAAGTTATTACTTTGAAGTCCCTTGTTCATCGTTGGTTTACAGACACACTTTGTTGTCTTACAAAGTCACGTAATACGTTTCTTCACTCAGAAATAGTATCATGCTCTGATAAATTCATTGCTGTAAGGTAATTATATCGGTATAGAATAGATTTCATCAATCACTGGTTGTTTGAGCTTGTGTTTGCGTAGGCTTCAAAGCTTGACAGCTCGCCATTCATTGTTGGGGGAATAATTAAATATTGCTAATATAATTGTAATTGAAATTACCTATTCTGTATGCAATAAAATTAAATGAGATATTGGGTAATGGAAAGTCATTATGTTAACACGTAATAATGTATTAAGAATAATGGAGGAGAACTTTATGGTAAAACAGCTTCTGAGTAATTTTGTAAGTTTGTGTTTGAATAATACAAAGATTCAAAATGATGTCATATTTTCTTAAAAGTTATTTATATGTAAAATAAAATTTATTTAAATAAATCGGTTGAATATAAACAATTGCTTACATGGTCAGAAAACTCAATACTTAAAAAAAATACTTCTTATTTGTACCGTTATAGACTGCCTTCTTACATTCCATCCAAATTTTGTCTGGAAGAGATTGCTTTTAACGATATACCACCTACAGTTTAACTTTTCTATAGATAATTTTATACAAATTCGTTTATAAACGTGGAGAGTTATCTAATATCTTTAAAAAAATCAAAAGAGTCCAAAAAAAACATCTTTACTCAAATAATACCGTACAAACGAATAAAGTGTCCCTAAATTTATTATTCCGGTTGGAATGCACACGATTTGCAATTTCCGCCCTTTAACTGTTCGGAATGGCGTTCTAAAAAGTGGAAAGCCATGGACAAAGCTGGCCGGCAATTAAGAGCACCGTTCGCCACTACACCAATAACTTATTGCCCTGCAACACTATCTGAGGCTACAGCGGTTTCAATTGTCAAATGACAGATGGGGGAAACGAAAAGAAGCAAATTGAATCTGTTTTTTTTTGGTAAGGCTGGTTTCTAGTAGGATGGCATCATTTTATTGATTAGTAAAGTCTTTAAACTCTAGTCAATATTTTTTTGACTTTGGACTTATTGTCAGATAACTGAGTGGTCACTTCAGTGTAAGAAAAACTATTATCGAATATAGAAGAAACGAGTTTTAATAAAGCTACTGCTCATCTTAACATCTAAAGCTAGAAAAAAATATAGGCTTAAATAAATTCTGATCAATTTTTTAGTTACTAACAGGTTGTCAAAACTTACTGCTGCTTCTAGCAAATTTTGTCAATACAATTCTGGTTCAGCTTAAATATAATGTAATGTAAAATTACGAAGCAAGCTACGAAATGACTCACCGATTCCGTTCGATTTCTCACATCGCACCGATTTATTTGGAACGTTATTGGCAGAATGCAAAATTGTTGGTCTCCTTCAAGTAGGTATAAAGAGGCAGGTGACACTGTATTTTCCGCTGTACAATTCCGTTGCAGGTGTTGGCGCAAACATAAATTCTCCATTCAGCGAATACTATTCTGTTTTAAAGCAATGAAATTTAAGTATCGTTTATACTTTATAGGAAAGAAAAATATAAAGATGAAAGATGTTTGTGGAATTATTATGGATATTTTTATGGGGAAGGGGTACCTATGGCTTTTTAAACGGTTTTTTTATTTTTACTTAAAAAAACGATATTAGTGTTACGAGTGTATGTGTAAGAAAAATATTGACTACTTAAATATTTCGCTTATTGGAAGCATGGGACATACAGACTGATTTTAAAGAGACGACGACGCACGACGGTGGACGTTAATGGGTTGTGTACGTATGTAGTATAAGCTGAGATTCTTCACGTGAATTGCATTGAGACATCGCCATTCTTAACGGAGAAAGATGGCTAGTTAGGTATATGCATAGCCAACGATCACAATAGATATACGTTTTATAGCCTTCTATATACAAAGTAAGTGCAGGTACACATAAAAATATCCAAGCTAAAGAAGCGAAAACAGAGTTGTAAAAATGCTTCTAGAATAAAGGATTTTCTGTCTATTTATGAATGAGAACATTCCCCTTAAAACCTTTTCGCTTTAGACTCCATTATTACGCATTAACAAAATTAGATTAATGTAATATTGTTCAATAACAAGATATTGTATAGAAAATTACGTTGCTGACGCATGGGTTAAGTTTAATAGAACCCATTGTTCCCCTGATTTGTTCTCTGGGGATTGCCTATTTGGCTGTCAGGCGGGTTCATTGTATATGTATTATTCTACTGGAGGTTGGAGGGATGTTTTTTATAGGATATAGTGATTCTATTATGGAACCTATAGGAATAAAATGTTTCTGTTTTTTAAGTATCTTTACAAGGGAAATAAACCGTATAAAGTTATAGGTGCTATATTTAAATCTTTATTGTGAAATAATATGAACAAATTTCATCGAGAAAAATGTTTTTTAAACCGTCGATACAGAAATGTCATATTATTATTTCTTCCTCATATCTTAAAAATGACGATACCAATTAAACTAGTCATAAAGAACATCGTTCATCCAATATCACTTTGTCCAAACCTGTATACAGTTGCAGTAATAACGCACCTCGCTCGCTCATTTCGAAGTTTGCACCACAAACATCTTGGGACAAATGGAGCTCCGAGGTGCCGACAAAGGGTTATTGCGCTCATCGCGACACCTGTACCTGACGGCGCAGAGGCCCAACAATATTACACTTATTGTGCCACGTATCACTGCTACGGATTTGCGTGTATCGAATCCAGCGCGTTCATACATACATACATAAACTCACTGTATTCCCTTATGGGGTAAGCAGAGGTGCATTTCTGCAATACCTACATTTCGCCTGTATATATCAGTCCCACGTAATAGGGGGCGAGCATATTGGCGTTTTTCGGGCACATTTCCAGACTCCGAGCTGCTACTTTCCTAATGGAAAAAACCCAATATCACTTTGCTCGACCCGGGAATCGAACCCAGAACCTCTAGATCGACGAGGCAGTCAATCCAGCGCGTTCACTCGGAAATTAATCATTACTAGACGTAGATTGCGTATGAAATTTATACGTGGGTAATGACAGTGTTGTGGCGTTTCGTACACAAGCACACAGCTGCGCGCAAACGGCGCGGTTTCATTTGTTATGTCACTTGAACATCGGGTATTACACCGCAATACGGGTTTGGTGAACGAACGGTTATTAAAAATGATCATGTTATGGATTTGTATTAAATTATTATCGGATGAAATATTATAGCGATGCACATTTAAAAGTCAAAGATATCTTCGTTTAATAATATTTTTAAAAATCCTTATCTGTTTATAAATATTGTAACTCCTTATTCAATTCGAATGATCGTCGATACTATATAAAATAAACTTGATTACATATCGCTTTTAGATCAAAATTGGCAAGAAAAGAATTAAAAAGAAATGCTTTTTAATTTTAACATTATGTTTTATAACTAAAATGTATTATAATTATTCTTCCGTCAAGAAAATATTCGTAAAATAGTAGTCTTAACAGACACAATAGATATTAATAGCCAAAACAAAACAGCTAACTAACTCATAGCGAATAGAACAGAGCTCTCGCAAATCCTACCAGGGACGGTGGAATGTAAATTTCCATACATTTAATAAGATACATAAAGTAAACAATGGACATTCAATTAAAGGAGTATTGTAGGAATGGAGTAGCTAGGGATCGCTACTGTAGTGCTGAGTGGATATTATTGGCTGTTATTAGGTCCGCGAGTTTATCGGGGGCGACCATACTGAATTCTAAATGGACATTGAATTATCCTAGTCATTTCTGTATAAGACGGCTTGTGTGTATAATTTGATTTTTACATAAAATGGTGGGAGATTTAAATTATTTCGTGCTAATTTTGGTAAATGTAATGGTGTAGATTTAATGTTTGAAATATCATACCCAAGGGATTTGTGAAGAATTCATCACATCACTTGATTTACGGCTCTGTTGGTCAATAATTTTGGAATCATTAATATTATTGGTTTTGGGAATTTAAAGCCACTCAAAACATTAAAGCCACCACTTAAAACAATTTCTAGTTGTCAGAAACATTATTTCTTTTTATAGGTTTAAAATAACTTCAGGAATTTTATTGTAAAAACACCCAATTAAATCCTATTAATACATTTATCGCCGCATTCAAGAGAAGCTAGCAATGCAAGACGAACTCTGTGAACGCAAATTAATAACAACTTAGTACTTCTTCTTTAGTTTCATTCAAAGACCTATCACTACACCGCACATTAATTGCTACCAAGAGGCACCCCAAGATGCTACCGAAGTTTATTCTGTAAGTTATTTATCACCGCGTTTAAATTGGCATAAACTTTTAATTAATTTTTGATGTCGACAAATGAGTTTATGTCAACCAATGCGTATTTAACGTCGAAGTAAAATGAGATCCGTTTTGATGTGAGCGGAAAGTTTTCAAATGTAGGGAGTTGTACGCATCGCTTATACGAGTGGTCGGAATGAATTATATCTTGTCATAACTTTGCCAGTACTTTGTAAAGCTTGTTTTGTTACATGTATTATCTTGGAGCAGGAGAATATCTGTAATCTGCATCTTATATTTTAGATCTAGTATTTCTGTCTTTTTGTTGTGTTTTAATATATAGAAAAAGTTGTCTGTAATTGGTATTGACAGAGAGATAAAGATAAGGAATATAATATCCATACTATGGCTTGAGCCAATTCCATTAAGTAACCTTTCAAATTAATACAAACTCTAAAAGTAGGTACTTCGGTTTAAAGATTATAACAAGGGACCAAAGTTACTAAATCAAGTTTGCTTTTATTAATGAGAATACCTAGTTTATTAAAAATTACAAAATAAAGGAACAATGGTGAGGCAATAACGCCATTCCCAGGTAAACTCAAAGCAGGTTTGAGGAGAATGAAAAGTCACGTGAAAGCGCGTCGCACTTCGCTTTTATTGCTTAATTTGTCCCGCCTCTATCCTACTCGCTTTGTCATCTCATTCCACACCAAGTGGAGGTTTCAGTTGTCTCTAAGACGGATAAGTTTGAAAGAAATGCTTCCTTTAATCTCATTACAGTACAAACACTTCGACAGTGCGATCCAGTTCGGCAGCGGAGGACATTATTATTGGCAAATTCCGACCCTGCCTCGTTAGAACCAAATTACTTTTCCCCTTGATAAGTATTTTTTTATGAAAATTGTTGGCTCTGGCCTAATCTTCTTTGTTGCAAACCGAAATTGAATTGGATTTTTTACGAAATTACTATTATTATGTTCTTAGTAAAGACATAAAAGATTTTTTACGAGGCTTTGGGAAGTTTTGTAACATCGAAATGTTCGTTTCGGTGGACTGCACTTCATGAAATCGATCACGAAGCGTTTTGCATTACCCATTAGGACTGGGAGACATATTTTAATATTCCAATTTCGAATAAAATTCCCTCTTATAGATTCATTGTTCATAAAATGGAAATCGGGTCCCTTTTTGTTTTTTATTGGCGTGCGTCGGGCGGTTCTATCGTGGGTGCTCTGCCCTCGACATAAGTACGTATTCACGTGGAGGTCTACTGACTGCTGTGCTCGACTGAGCTCGCCGAGCTAGCTGAGCGGGCAAGTGGTTCCGCTCCCGATTCTCTTAATTGGTAAATCTTAGCTGACGTGGCTCTTTGCAATTAAGGCGAGATTCTATGCAAGCCGTTAGGATGTGCGGAATTTAATGCACCGTTCGGCGGATTCATTGGTTTTAGCTGTCGATAGGTAATTAATTAAGCCTGTGTCCACAATAAGAGTGTGTGAAACTTGGTTTGTATACTATCGGCTTTTAAAGTTTTCTTTATAATTTGTTGTGCACGTTCGCAAAAACCCAATGTCTCGGTTGTGTAACGCTGCCGAATTTGCTTATTGATCGTGTGGGTAATTGATACGGATGGGTTCTGCAACATTCTCGTCACGTAGACGAGTTGTCGGTGTGGCGAGTTCAGGGCGCGTGTTTACCGCCGCCCGATCTCCGGTACTCAATACATTATCGTTATCACAGGTGCGAAATCAATTAATGTCGCGCCCTATCGCAGCTTGACGGCTGATCTGATATTTATATGTAATGATGCAACTGGAAATGGAACGGATTTGAAATAACTACGTATAACGAAGTTTATATAATATTATAGTATGTATTTAGATATGGAGTCCTGGAATTCAGAATGTTATTAGAATTATCACGTAATTTAACGAAAAATAAAAATATTACATGTTTTTAGATGTGTAGTCCCACAACCTACAGCGTGGTGGACCAATCTCTCGCAGTTGTAGAAGAGGTCCATGCCCAACAGTGAGACAGATGTGGGATGATGATGATAATTCAAAACTCTGTGTTGCTACTGAGAATTTTTTCATGAGAAAACCTAATAACACTTTAAGTATAAGGAAAACGAGCCCGAGACACCAATATCGCATAGCACATACTTGTACTTGTACTAAGTACTTCTAGCATCTATGTAACCTTAAGTACTTAGACAACTTTATATCAATCTTGTGATATATTCAAGCAAAGATTTCGTTTTAAAGCTACTTATGTTTAGAAATAACTCTAACATTAGCCTATCAGTAGATCGTTCACAAGAAACTTCTTTTGCCAAAGAAACGAGTTAAATCAACAATAAATTTGGCCTAAAATGGGCTTCTCGAATAAGTTATCATTGGCAGTTACGAAGGAGATGCGAATTTTATCTTTCGATAACAGCTCCTTTCTTTTCATACAAAATATCTGCACCATTATCTTACAAGTGGTGCTTTTAGCAACATTTTATAGGTCGTGTTTATATACATATCAGACATCCAGTTTTAAGAGTACAGCTGAGATAGATTGGATATTTCCAAGTTCGTGAATACTTTTTTATCGCACACTTCGCGATATTAGCTTCTGTAGGGAGTCTTTAGTACTTTTAAAAGCGTATTTTTATCGCGGGAATATTTATTCTGATATTTTTAATTCTCAATAGTATATATAGAAAATATTAAATTTGTAAATTTTGAGCTCAACCTAATTGATCCTCATTATGTACTTACATATGTGAACTTTTCGTGACTTACGACATCATCTACAATTATTGTAGAGAACAAAATACTGATATGCAAATAGTCCTTCATTCAGTTTATATTTATAAATCTGAGATTGTCATAATAAAAGTTAGATTCAAGACCATACTGTAGTGTCAATAGGTACTATCAGATTGATAACGGGGTTTATGCATTTTATGCTAAATACGATGTAAATGGTTTATTTTTATTTATGTTTTTATTAGAATACTCGAAAACAATTAGTTCAAAGGTGCATGGAACGTACGGACGGATACGAAAGGACGGCCCGGTGCACAATTATGTCGGAAGGCGGAAGCGAGATTTCTGCGGACTCGCCGGTAACTGATGGAGCGACGGTCGAACTGGAACAATATATATAGGAGGTTAACTGAGTTATTAATCAATATTTTCTTCGTTTGTGGCACAGTCAGAACTAAAAGTTTTTTTTGAATAGTCAATAAGTCATTTTTGTGTCGAAATGTAAGCGTAGGGCCTAGGCCCAAAGTGCTCATAATTGTTTTGTAAGATTTCATTTTACTACACATCGTTCTAACATTTATTATAGGGTTTCTGAGATATATTTTGTAAGCGCAAAAAGATAGATAAGGCTTACAACTCTTTTGCTGCGTCATACATTTATCATTAGTAGTAGCTGTTTTATCTTGAACATGAAACATAATGTAAGGAACTTTGTAGGCGTTATTCACGGCATAAAAATACACCTTTGTATAAAAAGGCGAATAAAGAAGAGAAATCCGTTTATTGCAGAAATAAAACATCGAATTACAAAGAAATCGGCAGCAATTAGTTACATCATTGTGCCTCCCTAAAGTCTTGGCAGGCGATATTAAATCATTCATGTTGTGATGAATGTATTTGTGGATATCGCCTGGCACCTTCCCTGCAGAATCACAAAGGAACGCGGCGCCAAGGGAAAAGATAATTATTAATACATTCAGTACACATTTAGGGATGCATCTGGGTTTTTCTTTCTGGGTCTTGTGTTGATCGAGCTAACGGGCAAGTTATCTCACGGTTAATGTTTCTAACGTTTCAGCGGAATCAGGTTAGGAATGTTAGGTTTTTCACAGTAAGTATTGAGCAATTATTAACACTAGTATTACCTGGGTTTTCTTTGAGATAATGGAATCATTGGTGGTAATCCATGGAGGCCCTAAAGCCCAATTACGAAAGCCTTAGGAAATTCCGAATATTCATCTTTAAGCTTAAAACTTTTGTTAAACCAAACCAACTTGACATATAAATGAGAATATTCTGACCTCACAATAAACTATTATAAACCAGGCATTACACAATTTATATGTAAGACTTATGGGCTTCAATGGAAGTGCCACTAAATGGAACCTGTTCCGAGTTGGTTGATTAGTATAATGGTTTGTCAATGATAATGCGCAGTTTGGTGTTTTTTTTTACTAGGTTTTGTACTCTAGCCAGTATAGGCGAAATATATGTTTTAAAACACATACCGCGAAAGGCGTAGTTAAATATAATGTTAACATCACACCTCGTGCACTCAAATAGGGTTAACGATAATTTTTATATTCAATAAGGTTGGCGATTAAATTATTTTCCCATTTATTTTACATAAAAATAACATAACTCCGAACGAATATAATCCTTATGATAGTTACGCGAGTATTATGAAAATGCGGTGTTTTCATTTGAATTTTGCGAACTAAAATAAAGAACAGATTAATATAATAATTCGTATATCGTAGGTAGCACAGTCGTGGTTAAAAATAAGTTTTTTTTATCCATAGTGAAGACATTACGGGCCTACAGTTAGACTAAATTTGAATCATCATCATATTCAGCGCACACGTACCCACTGCTGGGTATAGGCCTCCCCCAATGCTCGCCATTTTTCTCGGTCTTGGGCTACCGTCATCCATTTGAATACCTGGTGGAAATCTACTTCAAATAATGAACTATATGATATCTAAATTCAAAGAAATAAAAGTAGATCAAACTGCCGGTGAAGTAATTGATTATGTAAGTTTCTATTGCGTTTTATATTAATAAATTTCGTGTGAGCCGTGCGTGTGCAACGTCAATGAACAATTACACCTTCCCATACAATGTCATAAGACTAGTTCACTTCTTTTATATAAGAACATACTTTATGTTTCGTAAAATAAAACGAATTTTACGTATTGTGTCTCAAATATGCTGTTGTTAATTAAAAGGACTGGATTTGATTTGAAACTACGTAGAAAGTAGTTGAAAAAGGAAATTATCGCCTAAAAATGAAAAAAAAATATTTTAATTTTATTTCGTCGAACTTTAAAAGCGCAAAATATCATTTTGTAAAGAAAATTTATGATGATTTATACTTCTATGTTTATTCATTATTTAATCTTTATTTACAACTATCGTCAAGCTCGTCACGT
Source organism: Cephonodes hylas (assembly GCA_030295005.1). Taxonomy (NCBI): domain Eukaryota; kingdom Metazoa; phylum Arthropoda; class Insecta; order Lepidoptera; family Sphingidae; genus Cephonodes; species Cephonodes hylas. Next base: position 6,476,431 of record AP025368.1, read on the forward strand.
ATTCTAATAAAACATACAAAATACCACAATAGCTACATGGAGGATGCAGCAACAACAGATGATTTTACGAAATCGATACTCTGACAGCTTAAACGCGTCTCACAATAGCGTAGTATTATTTGTATGAGAAGTTCTTGTTTACTATCGACGTAGAATTACTGCAGCTGTACACTTAAACTTAGGATAAAGGTGTGTCTTGCGAACGGAATTTAGAATCAAACCTACTTACAGATAGATCCATGTGGGTTTACGTTTGTTTTGAATCTTCCATCGGTATCTGGTTATATTTGTCCTAATGCTGATATGGCAATGAATCTGCCATTTAATTGATGTAGGATTTTTTTGCAAACATAACGCAGAGATTTATTCTGCTCGGGAAGCTTCAGTCTAAATTAATCAGGAGCGAGCCTATCATCGTTTTTCGGGCATATTTTCAGACTTGTTGCAGCTACTGACAATTTCCTAGTGGAAAACCAAATAATACTTCGCCCGATCTCTAGATTGAAACCGGGATCTCTAGATCTAGAGCATATACTTGTGACGCGCTATCACGAGGCAGTCATAGACAGATTTACTGTTTTTAGTTATACTTTTTTCATCATGGATGATGTATATTTCGGTATATAACTTCAACATTTAAATGTGGAAACTTTACGAGCAATTTTATGGCTGATCTTTAAGGTGAAGAGGCGTATGCAAAATTATTAGTATTCTAAATAAGGCTTGATTGTTGTGGGCTGACATTTTTTGCTCATGATAAATCAGTGGGACTGCCGTATGAATGACCCAGATCTTAAAGGAAAAATCTTATGCTAAAATTTTAGTAACAGATATAAAAAATATGCATAAACCTTGTAGGTAGATGTATGAAATCTTTTGATTAACTAACAAATAGACTTAATGAAAAAAAGAAAGGTAATGTTTCGTCTCACAAATTTCGCCACCTCGAAATCCTAGGCTACTTGCGCTACAAAATGCAAGAAATATAACTGGCAGGAACAGAATAAAGCCAAAATGGACACTTAGTTACTTTACAGAAAACTTGGGTATTACACGCAAAAAAATATAACACGCCACGAGAGCCGCCAAACTTCTCGGTAAAATTAAATTCATCTCGACATCTCCGTAACAGCGCGTTCTACTTTTCTCCCGAGTTCATAGCGTTTATTACATTGTTATTGCATTGTGTACGTCGCAATACCGGTTTTGTGTACAATTATATCTACTTTCACTCAATCAATGCATCCGATAGTCGATCACAGTAGTGTCTACACGATTTCCTCATTAGCGCGCTTTTGTCAGGGACGACCGTGCGTCGTGTGTTGGGATTGTGTTCAGTTCACGCTCCCGTCGAGAGAACACGCTCTAATCAAAGCTTCAAGGTGTTTCGGCGTCTATGCACCCCGTATCTTGTTTGCCGAAACGTTTCAAGCGATTAAAGCCCTTATGTACAGAGACTAGTATAGCGCACACCATTTAACACACGGAATAATCAATTGTATCGGAAATCATATGTAACTGATTCGCATGTCTTATACGCTAGATTTATAATAAAATAACGTTGGTGTCGTATAAATATGCAAGGATATTTTAGCATTTTTTTAGCAATTCTTAGAAAAGCAACTGGCTGTTTGAGGAATAATTTGTCAGACTAAATTGAAGCAAAGTTAGCAAATATCCTAAAAAATATGTTTGTAACAAAATAATTTAGTACTTAAACAAGGCTAATCCAGAAGTTTCGACTCAAATATTCTGGAAATTACAGTCTGCTAGTATTTTCGCAGCTGCTTCTTTATTTCAATTGCATTACCATACTCTTACAGAGAACAAAAGAAAATATGTAAAAACTTAAAACAACAAATAGGCTTTTCTGTTACGTAAATACCATTTTTTATTTCCATCTAATTTAATTTCAAAATTTATTTCTACAAAAAGCGTCAACGTATGCCGAACTATGTAAGTATATTAAACGATGTTTCTATATAACCAAGATAATGATATATTTTTTTAGTTTTAGCCAAAAACTCAATTAAAACGGTTGATCTGACCGTTCATTGCCGGTTATCATAAAAAAAGTTGATTAAGTAAACCTATTCTATGAAACTCCTAGGTTTAATGTGGGTCCTCGTCTTTCTAGTGTTATGGAAATCTAGACCGACACATGCATATATTACGTAGTCAATCTTATGACGGAAAGACAAGCGACAAAGTATAAGGTTATTAAATTGCTTTTAAATTTCCTCTACATAAAATTAATATAATTATATAAACACGTAAACATACGCCCAACAATTTTACGTCATAAACAATTTAGTGAGATGTGATAAATTGAATATAATGACGATATCATATTTTCTATAGAAAGTGGGTCGACTTGATGAAGCGGCTCTTGGAAACGGAGGAAATTCACTTTCAATATTATGGTAAAAGTTAAATACAATGTCGTTAACAGCGAGCTACATGGGAAGCGACACTCGACAACAATATCACATCGACACGGAAAAAAACAAGGAATGAATGCTTTTATTTTAATTTACTCACACATTTTACGCTTCTTTGTATACCATCCCCGAGAGAAGAGTTGTATATAAAATGCTGGTTATTTTGGAATATTATTATTACCTAGAAACGCTTTTCCTAACTTACGTAGCAGTTGATAATGATAAATTCTGTCGTTGCTTACCTTACTCGGTTGTTATGAATTGACGCCTACAAGTAAAAGTTCGCAGTTCGAAAAAGTGCTATAAGTTTTCTGATAAGAAATTCTCAGTAGCAGCAAATGTGGCTATGGTGATGTCCTATTAATTTTCTTGTTGGAGTTTTCTAGATGAATTTTCAATGTCGTAGCAATATTAAAAAAAAATCTTAATAAAGTTGGTATTAATCACTTAGAACAACGAAAATGCTTACAAGAAAGTCTTGAACTGACTACAACAAAGCTTTACGGTTGTGCTAGTTCAAAGTTTGCGATCCCGGCATTTAATTTTTAATAATAAGCACGGTAGGTACTGTATAATCGATATCATGAACAAAACTTTCAATAAATATACAATATCAAATAAACGAATACGAACAATAACAATAAAGACTCTTAAAACTTTTGATATCAAGAATAAATTCTTAAGACAATTAAATATTATGAACTTCAAAAAACTTTGATAGTAGATAAAAGTAATTTTAGCCTGTTCGCCTACCTCTCAATCAGATTACACGTACTCGTACAAAATTTGTTTTTAATTTGTTCAAATGTAATTGGAGTTACTAGGAATACTCAACAACTGAGAGTTTTCAACTACTGGAATTAATTTTAGGAAACGTAATTAAATTAGTAACATCGATATGGTTGATGTTATTAGAACATTCTATGAAACTGGAATTGTTTCCAACATATTGTGTTTCGCGTTATCCAAATGTATCGCAGTGTTTTAAAAGATTGCTTTTTTTAAAGAACTCTTAAAAGTTACATTTGTCTCAGAAGACAGTATGACAGTAAGCTACTTATCCCATACTTACATTAAAGTTGACAGCTGCAATTTTAAAAAAGAGTAATTTTAATTAATGTCAATATTGAATGGCTTTGATTTTAAACGTTGACATGCTTGTATGAAGGAAAAGGCGTGCTTCGCCAAATATTTACCAAGCGCTCCGTAATAGGAGACGATCGTATTAAGTGAATTCGAGTTCATCTCCTTAGCTAATAAAAAGATTCTTCTTATCCCGTCAATCCAAGTTTTGAATACACTTAGCTAGAATTACGTTCGTATACGGCGCTCTCGCAAATTTCCACATGTGTTATTACTGCATGAAACTTAACGACAGACAGTTACAAACATTACTCATACAACCGGTGATTTAAAATCACTTTGCAAGTTAATAAACATTCCTTAATAAATCATCTTTTCTTTAATATCGAAACCATCAAAGGATTGGCTTCTATAGGATTTATAAGATCGTGTTCTTTATTGAGATATTCAAGCTTTATAATCTGGTTACCTTTCACGAGACATAATTGTGCTTATTAAACGGGCTGTGTATTTTGTTGTCCAAGGATTAGTCCAAATAAGTCCTTCGTGATTCTAAAGTCTATCATTCAATTTGATTTTTGCTTATAAATTTTGTATACATTCACTAGCTTATTTCTTAATAAACAAGATTACGGCTTTTCGCTCGGTGTTGTTTATTTAGGTTCGCAAACGTTATACTTGTATCCTTAGGTAATTTGCGGCTACCAACTCTCAAGGGTGAGTGACGAATAAAGTCAAAATATCTTAATTAGTTTTGCGTTTTTAAACAAAAGTAATTAGCCTGATTTATATCTTGTTTATCTGTGTCGCTTTTTGAAAGTAAAGGGGTATATTTAGCTCGAAACTCGCGTTCCGGAGTGTACCTTCAAGGAAGAGTTTGGATAAAGTTGCCTGTTTAATTAGCAGTTCTTATGTAAAAAAACCGTAGGTTTGATTTCAAAAGTTGAGGACTCGTTAAAATTACACTCGCTGCGACTGTGCCTACTCGGGATTTTCATTAACTTTTCAGTGCAAAAAATGGTGTGTAGAGCCAAAACTTATCGCACTTCGTTCAAGTGGTGAAGAGTTCAAAGCTACAGCTGATTTTGTTTTTAAATTATATGTCACTTTATAAGTTCAGCATTGTATGATACTGATATAAATATGGAAAGCATAATATCGTATTGGTTACTCGGCTAAAACCTGCGGCGTTCTATAGCGAGTTCCCAAGTTCGTTTGACGTGTCGGCCTAAACTTTAGTTGTGTTTTCCATAAGTTTATTCTTATTTGAAGCACTGCATCTACAAATTTTAATATAAAAATAAAAAACAAGAAAAAAAAACACGAAAGATTTGGAAAAAGAAATGTATATTCGAATCGTTAAAAAACCTCACAGACTTTCTTATTCTTCAACCTAAAAACCTTTTCGTATTCTTAAAACCTTTTAAACACGTTACAGCTATTGGAAAATGTTTATAGACAGACACACTTCACGGCGAATTTACTGCACTCGGCTAACTGAAGGGAGGGAATTTGTCAGTGTTTTTAAAAGGCAATAAAACCTCAGCCGTCGCCGGCCCGTTACACAATTTGGCTTCTAGACAAAATTCCACGGCGGTAGTAAACACCAGCCGTAAAAGGGATACTTATTTTAAGTAAATACCTGCGACCCATACGAGCTTCTTTAAATATTTAATATCTTAATACGATGGCATATGTTATGGAAAGGGTCTTAAGACTGCATTTTTTATGCGGTAGAATTATACTGCTTTTTTATGTTTTTTCTATACATACACCTCTGATAGCATCTTCTTCTTCTTCTTCATCAACCCATATACGCCCACTGCTGAGCACGGGTCTCCTCTACCATTGAGAGGGTTTAGGCCATAGTCCACCACGCTGGCCTAGTGCGGGTTGGCGGACTACACACCTAAGAAATTCCTAAGAACTCTTAGGTGTGCAGGTTTTATCACGATGTTTTCCTTCACCGTTAAAGCAAGTGATAATTCAATGTGAATACACACATAACTTCGAAAAGTCAGAGGTGTGTGCCTGGGGTTCGAACCCGCGACCGTCGGATTCTCGACCGCGCGCCCAAACCTCGAGGCCATCACTGCATATTATCAAGCATATCTGATAGCATCAAGTATTGAAAAATGTAAGTTAATTATTTTTTACCGCGCAAAGTATATATTTATTTAATGACATCGAAAAATTTCGACTTTCGTCTCCAGAAACGAACTATGAACGCAAAGAATCACGTACTTCATTGTGAGATAATCAATGGAACTCAGAATCATCTTTATTTTCGTTCGTTTTTTCCCAAATGTACCGTACGCAATCGACATATTGCGGAGTTGACAAAAGTTGGCTTGATTAATCCGCTGCTAGATTTATTGCGTAAATAAATCAATAGGAGTGCGCCAAACAAGCCCATAACACCGGCATTCTCGCTTCGTGGTGGAGGGAATTTTTCTTCTCCATTGAATTTATGGCGTCCCCACAATATGTATTGTGTAATACTCGTCACGTGGAAATGAGGGATTTTGTTACAAGCGATCTTTATGCGGTGCGAGTGAGACTGATAATAAAGTGTGAAATTGAATTATATATTTTTATTTCGCATGTAATTACTAGCAAAGTCACGCGACTGTGAAATTATAAAATTTACAATTTTAAATTCTCTATTTATGATGTTTTTGCAACCGAAAAAAAATATTTTAGTTCTTTTTAGAAAAACTAATGAATGAAAGAAGATTTTCAAATAAAACCATATTATCCAATCGCTTCCCAAATATCAATAAAAATAACTCAAAAATTCCAATGATACAAAAGCCTTTAATTTTTTTTAATAAAATTATGTTACGTGTTATACGTTTCATGCAATATACTCCAATTTCAGGAGGTCAGGGATGCTCCTATCTAGTGGTCATGGTCTGCCCTAGAATAGGTGCTACGAGTACGCGACCTCGGCCCCCGAGCTGCTGCAGTCACTATCAACTTTCCCTTCCGTGACTGCAGTATCCACTCCTACAGACCATACTTTCCTCTCCCATAGCCTCCTCTCTCATTCACTATTCCCTTCCCCCCGCTTGATGACGGGCAGCAGCGTCATCAATGCGCTTCCCCTACTGCGCTCGCCAACCCGCCTGCCAAGCGTGGCGAGTATCGGCAATATCCCCCTCATGATCGAGACTAGGACCAGGCCCCCAGTCCCCGGCAGCCCCACTATTCCTGGCTACGGTAGCGGCCATGGTAACGGTGGGGCGGGGGGTGCTAAGAATCCCCGGGTTGGCCCCGGCTACCACCCCCGACGACGACTGGCCCTGGTAACACACAACATACGCACGTTGAGGACAGACGAGAAGATTGTCGAACTGGAAGAAGAATTGAGCGGGTTACACTGGGACATTCTGGGGTTGTCGGAAGTCCGCACGATTGGGGAGGACACGATAACCCTCAAGTCCGGTAACCTGCTCTTCTACCGGGGGGACGACCAACAGTCCAGAGGAGGTGTCGGATTTCTCGTCCGCAGGTCTCTCATTAACAACATCGTATCCATCGAAAGTGTGTCGAGCAGGGTAGTGTACCTGATACTCAGAATATCCAAAAGATATTCGTTGAAGGTCATACAGGTATACGCGCCGACCTCGACACACCCAGATGAAGAAGTAGAGGAGATGTATGAGGACATAAGTCGGGCCATACATACTTCTAAAACCTACTTCAATGTTGTTATGGGAGACTTTAACGCAAAGTTGGGCATGAGAAGCGATGCGGAGTTGAAAGTGGGGCAATTTGGACATGGGCAACGGAACCCCAGGGGTCAGAGGCTGGCTGAATTCCTGGAGAAAGAGGGACTCTTTGCGATGAACTCTTTCTTCCAGAAGCCGCCTCACAGGAAATGGACCTGGCTGAGCCCTGATGGTTCCACGAGAAATGAGATAGATTTCATCTTGACGACGAAACGACGGATATTCAGTGATGTCTCTGTGATCAACAGGGTGAAAACCGGTAGCGATCACCGAATGGTTAGAGGCTCATTGAATATCAACGTCCAATTAGAAAGACGTCGCTTGATGAAGTCTACGCTACGACCTACTCGCGCCCATATCCAAAACCCCGAGAGCTTTCAACTCGAGCTGAAAAATCGCTTCGAGTGCCTGGAAAAAAACCTTGCCGTGGACGAGTTAAACAGCGGTTTGGTAGAAGCTGTCCATGCGGTGGGATCTAAGCATTTTAGACCTCGCCGTAGAGATAGACCACAAAAACTCTCGGTCCACACTCTTGACCTTATGGCCGAACGTCGATCTATGGCGCTGCAGTCTTCCGAGGATGCCGAAGCATATCGTCAGCTCAATAGACGGATCCGGAAGTCCTTGCGACACGATGTCCGTGCTCACAATACTGTGAGCATTAAAGAGACAATAGAGCGGAACGGAGGCTCCAAAGTGTTTGCAAGAGACTTGTCTATTGGGCAAAGACAGTTGTCTAGGCTGAAGACGGAGGGCGGCCGCGTAGTGTCGACGAAGGCAGAGGTTTTAAGGGAGATCGAGAGGTTCTACGGACAGCTTTACACCTCGGTTGCCAAGCCCGCTGTTCGCTCGGCCGAAGACCCGAGAGCCGAGTTGATCCGCCACTTCAGCGATGATATCCCGGACATCAGCCTGTGTGAGATTGAGATGGCCCTGAAACAACTTAAGAACAACAAGGCGCCGGGTGAGGACGGAATCACTTCAGAGCTTCTGAAAGCGGGCGGAACGCCGGTACTTAAAGTCCTTCAGAGGCTCTTCAATTCCGTTCTCCTCGAGGGCTCAACGCCAGAGGCATGGAGCAGGAGCGTGGTGGTACTGTTCTTCAAAAAAGGTGACAACACCTTGCTGAAGAATTACAGGCCCATCTCGCTCCTGAGCCATGTCTATAAGTTGTTTTCGAGGGTCATCACAAATCGTCTCGAACGCAGGTTTGATGACTTCCAGCCGCCCGAACAAGCTGGTTTCCGAAAAGGCTTTAGCACCATAGACCACATCCATACGCTTCGGCAAGTTATCCAGAAAACCGAGGAATACAACTTGCCGCTTTGTTTAGCGTTTGTGGACTATGAGAAAGCCTTTGATTCGATCGAGACGTGGGCGGTGCTAGAGTCTCTCCAGCGGTGCCACATTGACTGTCGGTACATCGAGGTGTTGAAAAGCATATACAGCAACGCCACCATGTCGGTCCGAGTACAAGATCAGAGCACGAAGGCTATTCCACTACAGAGAGGCGTGAGACAGGGAGATGTTATATCTCCGAAACTGTTCACTGCTGCGCTGGAAAACGCCTTCAAGCTCTTGGAGTGGAAAGGATTCGGCATCAACATCAACGGCGAGTATATCACACACCTTCGGTTTGCCGACGATATTGTAGTCATGGCAGAATCGCTGGAGGACCTTAGCACTATGCTCGAAGACCTCAATCGAGTCTCCCAACAGGTGGGTCTTAAAATGAACATGGACAAGACGAAAATCATGTCGAATGTCCATGTTGTGCCCACCCCAATTGCAGTTGGGGGCTCGACTCTCGAAGTTGTAGACGAATATGTCTATTTGGGACAAGTGGTCCGGTTAGGCAGGTCCAACTTCGAGAGAGAGGTCAATCGTCGAATCCAACTCGGTTGGGCAGCGTTCGGAAAGTTAGGAGACGTCTTCTCGTCCAAAATACCTCAGTGCCTGAAGACAAAAGTCTTCAATAGTTGTGTGTTACCAGTGATGACTTACGGCACTGAGACGTGGCCTCTCACTAAAGGCGTCATGGGACGGCTCAGGGTCACTCAACGAGCTATGGAGAGGGCTATGCTCGGGGTTTCCCTACGTGATCGAATCAGAAATGAGGAGATCCGTAGGAGAACTAAAGTAACCGACATAGCCCAACGGATTAGCTCGTTGAAGTGGCAATGGGCCGGCCACATGGCGCGGAGAACTGATGGCCGATGGGGCCAGAAAGTTCTCCAGTGGAGGCCACGTACTGGCAAGCGCAGCGTGGGACGTCCCCCGACAAGGTGGTCCGACGACCTTGTCAAGGTCGCGGGACGTCGCTGGCTGCAGGCGGCTTCCGACCGTTCCCGGTGGAAGTCATTGGGGGAGGCCTATGTCCAGCAGTGGACCACTAATGGCTGATATGATGATGATGATGACTCCAATTTAGAATCAAAGCGCAGTTCGACATCGAACCATCCAATGCATCAATATTGCGATGGCATTTCGAATGCACGCAATACACTAAAATGTTTCATAGCAATATTTAAATTAGAAAATTGCAAAATATGCCAATTCAGAATTTTGTTTTATACACCCAAATAAACATTGGACGATGTCACGTCGCAAGCTATTTGCGTTGGTCTTCACTGCCAATGTTATTCCGACTCGTTTGCGCTGGTCAAAGCCTCCATCTTCAATTTCAAGTGAATATTTATTCATAGAAAGTTTAAAAAAATACCGCCCACATTTTATCCAAGATAGAAAACATCCAGGCGAAAAATTTGCAAGAAAGCCTTATTCAACAGCCGGATAAAATACCGCTCGAGTTGGGTTTTGATCGCGCTCGTTTCCCTTCGCGATACCATCTAAGTTTGGCAACCCGTCTTTTTAACTGCTCCGCCGTCAATTATCATTAGAATCTCGGGACGTAAGTCGCTCATAACTCAATATTAGTGGCCTATAAAGGTGAGTGATAACATATCCGGGCCGCTTCTTTTATAGTTCCCCACTACCGCATGAGATAATACGATCCAAATGACATGCGTATCTCTCTTGTTTAAATTGAGCAGTTTGTTAGTAGTTTTATGATCACATCCCTAGTTAGTATCCCTACGAAGCTGTTAGAAGGAAATGTTCTTTATTTTCTCTTGTTACGTAATTATGTCTAGTTTTGTAGTCATGTTTCATGTTTTGTAATAATTATATTCAGTTTAATTACATGTTAAGTAAGAGGAAATATGGATTAATATTCGTTTTTAATGAAACGCTTTCAAAAGAATGGTCACATTAGAAAAATATCAAGTTGTTATTGCAGAGTACCTATGTAACAGGAACAACGGACTTATTCATTGTTTTAAATCGCACATATACATTTTTTAATACGTAAAAAGTTAAATGACTGTCCCAAAGAGTCATTAGGTGCGAGTCCTTAATCCAGTTTTTACGCACCATAAAATGACAACGGACCCTTCATTGAGGTTAAAAGAAATTCCACTCAAAAAATATCCCCGCGTCCCAGACGGCGTTACGTAAGTGAGCAATTTATCCCGAGGTATGTCTTGTAGTTAAATAAGGACAAAATGCCAAAGCGTGCAACCAGGCCGGGTCAACGCTATTACAATGCAGTCCATGTGAGCAGGCTTGATGTCCGGAATTTGTGATGTAGATACAACTCCCCTAACACGGTTTCCATATTCTAGTCTAATTGTTCAAAACTGTATCGAGAAAGCGGGCCGCGTGAGATAGTATGGCGCGAACATCTGTATTTTTGCCGCCTAAGATTTTCATTTGTTACTTCCAAGTCACTACAATAAAACACGCTGACATGCGAAAACATGTTTGAATTACACCTGTTTCTTACAACCAGTCTGTTTCTACTGAAACCGCGGATTTACTACTGTTTTTTACTGCAATTCGACGAAAGTGAAACTTTAATTCCGTAATCAGCTAAGTTAACTATGCGCTTTACGTTGAATTTTCACTCCGATGGCGTAGTGAAATTAGTTTCCGCGAGTTTCTAGGAACTAAGAAGAGAATTTACGCATGCTACATAGTACGACGAAGCTCATAAACGCCGAAAGGTACTTTATAGCATTATTTGTTGAGGTAAGGATGATGTGACAAAGGATGTTTAGGGGTGAAGTGTGTTTGATTTTCATTAGTAGGCTCTTCGAAGATAAATAAAAGATTTATTCTATTCATTTTGCAAATGTATTATCTCAACATATGATAAATCTTATATAATTTTATCCTCTTTTAGAATAATATGCGAGATCACGATTTCAAAATGTAATCTTGATAATCCCCGAGGCTTATAATTAAGCGCGGCGATTCCTTCCGTTTTTATAAAACACGAATGGAAAATAAAGTCAAATGTAAACAACCATCGCTGGCAGTACACAGAAAATTAATTTCCAATAAAACTCCTCGCAACGTCTATGCGAATTTAATCAAAAATACATCGGAAATGAAACATAACCACTTATGAAATCAGACCGTCAGACGCCGCCGTTTGATTGATTTATTGCAATTTATTTTGTTTCCGACAGCCTTCGCGTCTTGTCTTTCCACGGAATAACAACAAAGTACTTAATCTATGTTTATTGCTCTCGTAAAATGTTCAATACAGCTTGAGGTAAGGTTCGCTTGGTGTTTTCAGTATACAGTAGAAAGATGCCGCATTCATCGCGTCAGTTACCCATCGGTTGGTTTCCTATGTGTTGCAAATCTAAGGAGTCATATCTCTTTGACTAATAAGTTTTCTTTTGGATCCTGCAAAGGGCGTTACAACACTTGGTAAAGAGGTACACGATATCATCTACTCAGGAGGCGATAATTTTGTTAGGTTTGAAAAATACAAGAAATCTACTTACTATAATAGTAAATATTGAAAAATAAATTATTAAGTTTCTTTTATTTTTGTTTATCGGGTCCACAATTACTTCCAACTCCTTAAAGATTCGGTAGCAAGTAAACTTTTGCTAGTTCCAACATAAATATGTTTCGTTCAATAGCACGCGCATTTCCTCCATGTTTTCGTCCATTCTTTAAACGGCTCATTCGTATGTGCCGGAGTTTGAAACGCCGCCAACTCACACACTAAGGAAATTGTTAAATCAAACATGTAAGGATTTAAAGACTAAAATATATTATGCGCAATATTTCTTCAAGAATACCCGAGTGCTAGTACAGTTTTTATGTGTGCGTTATGAAGCAAAATTTCATTCACGGTGAAACCATTTTTGTATTTCTTTTATTTTGGTTTTAGACAATAAATTTCTTATATGGAACACCATGTTTTCCTAGATTCGCACAAGAAATTTTCCTTCAATATAGCATACATATAACAATCGATGATGAAACGTAATATAATTCTCTCACTCGTAACAGCTGTTCCATTCTGGATGATTTTGAAATAATCTGAACAAATTCGTAGTAACTATTTACATATATCGAGACAATCAAACTAGGATTATTGCCATCCCGATCTTGTTATTCAGCCAATATTGACCCTTAGAAACTAAAGAGTAGAATACCTAATTAGCAGCTGATATGGTATGAAACTGGTTGGAAAGTCGAAAAGACTCGTCTTCAGCACCAAGGAGTTCGAATCGAGATCCAGTGGTAGTTAGCGGAGACCGCGGTATGCCTGGCTGTGCCAGTAGGCGCGGCACGTTTGCCGGCCGTCTCCTAAACCGATTACAGCTACCCGCACTGAAAATACAGTTATAAACACGAGTTACCGAGCCCGCGGCTTTAAATTTTCTGTTACAATTATTTGATTGAAAGTGTTGGCTCGTGTTAATTTTAATTTGTATGTGTCGATGTAAGTTGATTACGAAGGTTTTCCCATGTTTCCAACGTATCGGAATTAGTCTTAACCCCGTAACATAACTACATGTGCAAGTTAGGTTGTTATAGTTTGTTTATTTAAATAAATAAGTGCCAAGGTATCTGGAAGAAATCTGTCATATAGATTTACACATGTACATTGTTCGGACTACGAAAGTATTGAAACTGTGTTGTCGGTACACCAGACTTGTAAGAGTTATAGGATAATACGGGTGTATGTACATCTGTGTATGTTGCTGAAGCTAGACAAACAATTTAATCTAAAAATAATCTTCTTCATCAACCCATATACGCCCACTGCTGAGCACGGGTCTCCTCTACCATTGAGAGGGTTTAGGCCATAGTCCACCACGCTGGCCTATTGCGGGTTGGCGGACTACACACCTAAGAAATTCCTAAGAACTCTTAGGTGTGCAGGTTTCATCACGATGTTTTCCTTCACCGTTAAAGCAAGTGATAATTCAATGTGAATACACACATAACTTCGAAAAGTCAGAGGTGTGTGCCTGGGGTTCGAACCCGCGACCGCCGAGATTCTCGACCGCGCGCCCAAACCTCGAGGTTATCACTGCATCTAGAAATAATACAAACAAAAAATTCAAATAATCTGTGCAAATTGACGATAGTTTCACATTAAGCAACGCGGAATAATTGTGCAAACATGATTTACAAACAGTAATTGTCCGCCAGGTTTTCAAACACAAAATCAACGCTAGTAATGCAATCAAAACCCCCACTCCGGTTGCGGATTTAGCTGAAAATATCAACATTTTTGCCAAAATAACTCCGATACGGAGTTTTGTGCCACAAATGCAATGCGACCGTAAATAAAACGCTCCCAATGGATTTAAAATGCAATGACAGAATTTCTGTGAGCTTTCATATTTAATGCGGTGCTTGGAGCGCGTTGTAACTGATATTCGATAACAACGTTCACGTGTGCTGTATTGTGTATAATCGTGTATAATTGTGTAATTGCGTTGTGTATAATTCCATTGATGTTTGTGATCTGTGTGCGTGCCGCGGCGTCGCCGGCGCCCGAGACGCATCAAATGGCAATCCGATTAGTGCGAGATTTAACAATCGCATGGACTGCTGTGTGCTGAATGTAAAGGGAAATTAAGCTATTGTTAGCGTTCCTACGTCGCCTTATGCATTATTTACGGTGTATTTACGGTAACAGTGCTGTATAAACTGCTTAACACCGTTCGACTTTGAAACAGTGTGTACTTGACGGAAGTTGTTGCGTATTTTAGCTAGTCTTGTATAGTCAGAATGTCTGACACGTTTTAAATTGGATTTCAAAATTTAAACGTTAAAGCTAAAGTTTGTACAATATTTTGACCTTCTTAATTCTTTATGACATGACATAATAGTTTTTTATTTTTCATTTAAGAAATTTGAGAATTTAAATAAATATGTCATGGAACATTAATATTTGTTACTATTTCTAAAATCGAATCATCCACTACCATTTTCATAGAATTAAATATAGGTATATTCGTCAATGACGTGCTATTTCTGAGCAATTTCTTTGCTCTCTGACAAATTAAGGTCAATCGGATATCCTCTCCTTGGCAAATATAGGCATAATGAGAAATGCTTCTGCAAAACAAGTGAATGCTAAAAATAGCCCACCCTTACCAACAAGATTGGAATGTTGCAATGGAATATATTATTCTATACAAAGTAATTTAGTACTTGCAAAATATTCCGTTCACTTCGAACGTAAAACACGCGAAGTAAATGGAAGGGAGTTCTAAATCGTACGAGTGCATACAAAATGGACGTAGCGCTAACTAGCTAGCGTACTGCCTGCACTGGGTAATTCATGTGTCGCCTATCCAATTGATGACGTCTGTAGATTGGTATTTTTAACGAATATCTTAAAGGTAGGCTTTATTTTGACAGCGAGGCATAACTCGGTCACATCCTATGGTGCCTTGCTACTCAGGTGTAAAGATTATCTTGAATTGTAGTGCCAACATTTTAATAATATCACTGCTCTTGATAATATTTGAAGGAGCAGGCAGCAGTCTACGATCACCACGATCATTAAATTTACAGTAAAAACTCAATCAAGTTTGCATAAATAGAAATAATATTTATCATCAAAAATTCAATGTACTGCGACAAAAGAAGTAAATACCGCACCTATTGAAATATAACACAATGTGAAAAAAGTATTAAGTAGCCATTCCGAACATTTTATTCCCTCCCACATAATATTTGTGCGAGCGCGTCCATTGAACTTTTGGACTTAAGCGGATGTCGGGGAAGTTGAATGGAAACGACGTCACCTCAACTTATAACATAATGTAGCGAATAACAACCGAAAACTATTTCTAAAAGTCCGTTGGGCGAGTGGTATGATTTTATTTTTGTTATTAGTTACTTGAGAAACTCGTTCCGATTTCTTCAACTCTATTGTTTTACAAGAAGTTTTTGTTTGCGCTCGAGTTTGGAGGAAGAATAGATCGGCTATTATAGCTGCTATTGTATTCTAATACCCAAGTTTTACCCCGAGACTTTGCTTGGAAAACAAATTTGAATTATAGGAAAAATGATAGTCAGTAATCCGAGGGATTGAAAAATAGTACGATATTTAGTGACTTACGCCTTGGATAAGGAAAATATCGAAAGAATGAGGTTTTTCCATCAATGTTGCGTATCTCGATAAAATTGCAGACTAAATGCTATAAAAGAAAAAGTGTGGCAACCACAGTTAAGTCATCATGGATTGGCTACATAGTATCAAAACATGCAGGAAACAGTTGCCTATGTCATCAAGTGATATGCAATCTGTTAACAAATAATCCACATAGGATTATTAAAAACATACAAATTAAAACTTTTAACTGGTAAACAAACATTTAAAAATGGACGCAAAATTCTTATATTTAGTGTCTAGAGCAGACCATTTCATTTTTATCCATTACTAGCGCGATACGGCAAGACAGCCAAGTTAGCGGGGCGTGGCCTGTTGAAATAAGTGAAATATTTTCCAGATTCTGTGAACGTTAAACAACGTGTATTTTGTAGGTAAGCGGTTTAACTCGGAAGTGAAAGCAGACAGCTGAAAAGTATTCGTCGCCTACATTGAGAATTGTCGCCCTATAATGCGATGAAAGGGGGTAGGTACGTGTTTGTGAGATAGTTAGCATTACGCTTGTACTAATCCCAAAGGAACCATTTGTAAAAGAATCTCGGCTTAGTTTTGTCCTACAAACAAAATGCCTAGGTATAATTTGATTCTTCGGTATCTTGATGTCATACAAATGGTAAATTGAAGGATTTAAGTGACGCTATGTGGTCATATACCATCAGATGAAGCTAATTGCAGTATATACTTCTTGCTTCTTTAGCTCGCTATGGAAAAAGTTATAATTCACTTTCTGTAATAATTTCTCCAAAAATATTTGCCATCGGAATCTACATATATGAACATGAGTGATGCCGCAGGCTCATCGTATCTGAAATAAATTATCGACATAAAAGAGATTTCGAAATTGACATTGAAATATGGCGAGGAAATTCAAATATAATTAAAATGTAAATGGTGGCCTTTGATTTCTGTCCGCGGTTTATGTAACTAATGTCCGATATGGGAAATCGGACGTGGAAATATTTGTAAATGTTTGCTATTTAATGAACCATCTAATATTCTATTTATGATGGGATTTTCGAATCCGTATTTAACATTTTTTATATTGAATATGCCAACTCAAGATTTATATTATTACTAGTTAGACCATATTAATGTGAATTTCGGTTGAAATCGTTCAACTAAATAGGTGTATTAACATTTTTTAATGGAAATCTGTTTATAAAGATTCTGACGATAAGCGGTCTATTAATAATGTTTTATAACTTCAAGTTAATGATGCGAGATGAGAGACAATAAATTTTATTTACAAGCCAAAATGTGGACTGAATAAAATGTATTTAAAATTGAAATATTGATTATCAATTTGCTAAAATGTACACATATAAATCGCAAATTGCTCTCCGAGTGTATCAATCATACATGATATGATCAATAACGATGTTACCAGCTGAAATATTAGGTAGGCGGTACGCGTTTATTTAAAACGGGCCAATTAATTATAATTGAATACATGCTCAGATGATTTACAGCATCGATATTACATTTCAAAACAACATGTTCCATTTACAAAACAACAAGCGGATGTGTTTCATTCGATTCTTATGTTGTTCTGATTTTGAACGTAATTCAGTTAATTGTTCTCTTTTGTTTTGATTTTGACGTGTCACTGGCAGTAAAAGCGCGTCCACTTTTCTTTTTTTTTCTTTCTTATAGCAAGGTGCGGTTTGCGCATCTCCCAGTGTCAAAGTTTAGTTCTTGAACAGTGTTGCCAAGTTTAACTTTTCTTAATTAACATGCCCCTCGCAAGAATATTTTTTAAGACCTAGAAAAAAATCTATGCTTTGCAGCTAGTCGTAAAATCAGATGTTTTTTATCATAAACTCTTTTCCGTGCATTTTCTCTACCTTAACAACGTCAGGAAAATGCTTATTTATGATGATAACTTTATCAACCAAATCATTTAAAGCCCAGAACACGGCCTCAATTTTAATGCTACGACTATATTATTACTGAACATTCTAGAGAATTTAAACAAAATGCCACAATGTAGCGTAATATTTACTGCTAGTAATGATGTTAACGTATTACCTAACTAAATTAACGAGCCGGGTTTTGGATGCCCCGCAAATTTATCGCTAACCAAAATTTCGTCAGTGATATAGTGCCCAAAATTCTTACTTCACCAATATGGTACTGTTTTATACTGACAATTTACGAGTAAATATTGTTCTTTGAAGGATTGCTGTTTTGTGTCAAAAGTACAAGAAAAAGTACATGGTTTTATAGCTTTTATCATGTTTATGCATGCGTCTCCTCCTCGGATCAAGAAATTACTATTATTTACTGTTATTGCTCGCGTTGTCATATCCACAAATATTTCTTGCGATGCGTAACTCTCCTTATTTCTTTACGCCAACATTAATTGAAGAATTCCAGAGCTTTTAAATGTTCTAAAAATTTTTAGCACAATTTTTACATTGATAATGGAGAGGCTTTGTTACTCACTCTTACATTATTTACCTCCATCCTTCTAAACACGAGCAATGAGATTTACGGAAGATTCTCAGTCCAGATTCTAATTTCAAAATCCTCCCTCCCTAACATCCGAAGACTCTAACTCCTTTGTCCCAGTCCAATTTACACGCGATAATGTGCGTTGCGTATGGTGCTATAAAGTGAATGTAAACCCACAATAAACAGCGGTTAGGGCGGTGCGTGAGACCGTCCACGTTGTTTTTTGCCCCCCGGTTATCCTCTCATGATTTATGCTGTGCCTGCTCGGAATATGATTACCCGGTTACGTGTCGGAAGTGCCCTTAATGGATATAAACGTCGTATTTAACCGCCCGGTAAATAGAGGATAGCAGTGCCGCAATCGCCGACTTTTGGACGGGGTCTAATCACTCCTTAAGGAGTGAAAAGGAAAACCAACTTGACGTACGGCTGAAATTTTAATACTAATTTAATAAAAAAGGTAAGAAGGCTCACTGACGTGACAACATTTCAATTCTTCCAAAAGTAGAAGGGGTAACGATGTAACAGTTAAAATAGGCTGTATTTTGCTCCTACGCTTCGTGCATTAGATTAAACATGTATAAAAATTCAGAAAACATAATTTCCCTACTTACTAAATATATTTATATTACTAAATAGACAACCACTAACATCTTATAATTTGTAAATATATTATTGAATTACCTCATTATTGCTCTTTAATTTAGGTTTTAAAACATCAGTGCATACATTTACATTCATTTATAGTATGTTTGTATACTTATAAATTAATTATTAGATGTAATTTAAAATTGAGCCAATGACGGGTCAGACCCACGTAAATAAAACTCCTTCCTAGATTGCCTGCCTGGCGTTATTTTACTACCGTTGTTCAATTGTGAGTGTATTATTTGTAAGGTTGATCGTTCACAATTTGTACCTAATGAAGATTGGAAGCTTTTTGTTTTTGGTAATTTTCTTTTACATTAATCCATGAATTTGTTGTAATAGCGGGTTTGATTTTAGGAAATCTTTTGTGAAGCCATTTGATGTTTTTGTAGTATTTTTTTACTTATTCTCATTTTGCTTTACTGCAATTTTTATTAATCAGCAAGTATGAAAAAAATATAAGGACTAATCGAAAACTTCCTGCTTTTGTTGGAGTAGGTAAAAACTTAGAGCATCTGAAACCTCTTCTTTTATATTATGATATTTTACCGACTGCACCACAACTAATGTGAAATAATGAATCAAACCGAACACTATACACAATAAATAATATATTGCACATGCCTAACGAAAGGCCAGTATTGGTCAAAAATACGTAAGTTTCGTAATATTGAAGGAGCAGCTACACGGGCTACACGTCAAGTATGATTGATGTATCGACGGGCCCATATGCACAATACTCGCTACTAGAAAGTTCCATGCTATTTGTATATTGTCAAGGAAAATGGCGTCAGTCAATATAACGTATTTGCAGTAATTACTCGAGTGAGGTGAGCGAGGTTGCCAACAGTTAATTAACACCTTTGCCAGCTATCAGTGAGATGTTTATGTATTTGAATAATGGTGTTGTTTTAATGACATGTTAGTTTTGACATCGCAATGGAAAATAACTTTTGTACAATTTTTAACATTTATGAAATTTTCAATAGCAACACAGAGTGAGAAATAGTGTGCCTGAAAAACTGTTTTACTCGTTGGCTAGCCCCTGTTGTGTGGAACTTCAAACAGATTTGGCGACATGTAGATATACTAATCCTCCATAACTGTCTTTATGGAAGGCTGTATCCAGCAGTCGACGTCTTTTGGCTGATGATGATGCTGACCATGATGGGATGTACTAATACAAGGGCGTTAAGATCTAAGCAGAAAGCTATTGTGAGTTTATGTATTTAAGTATACTCGCTATGAAATGTAATTGGAAGTACGTAAGTATGTCTTACAGATAACCGGTAATTGAGAATTAACACATTTACGGAAAAAAACTTTAGTATCATCAGCTTGATTACTGTTGAGAAAAGGTGCAATGAATAAAATACAGAGCAACTTGTTGGAAGCAATGAACCTTAATGAATTCATGTTATGCATCAGTCATCTGTAAGGCAGTAGTACAAACCCAGCTAAACCGTTCTATTTATACTTAAAAGAAAGCTGTTTTACCAGTATGGAAAGTAATTAATTTATTCTTAGCGTATATTACGTCAGTTAGTTCTGTCTAGCCATAGAGCTCTAATACTTTGAAGTTGCATGGTCATGATAATTATATCATCGATTGCCATAAGGGTTAATCAAAATACAAGGCGAGTCAACAAGTTTGTGATTTCTCCTCATAATTTCGCTATAGAATCTACCATACAACATAATTCAGCGGAGTGAAAGTAAAGGTTCTAGACCTTTGATGCTGACGGGAAGACGTTAGTATTCTGTACCTATACGAGTTTTATAACTGAATTATTTACTCCTACTTTATATTTAAAAAAAAATAATTATAAGTTAAGAGTCAACTTAAATTTACAAGAAGTAGAAGCTAATCATTAATTTTTTCGAAGTCAGCTAATCATTAATGTTTTCAGACAGCCAGTTGGGGTGTCTTCCATAATATTTTTTTCTGTAATCCCACAAGTTTTGTTGTGGCATCGTTCGTTAGGCGCGGTTATTAGGGCCCGGAGAGCTCCTAATGAGGAAAAACGTTCCTCGCAATAATACGGGACCGTAACACGAACTTGTGTACTTCTGAGCAAGTTTCCCGCGCAATTAACTAGCTTGATACTACTGATTTTCCGTGATTCATGCTCTTTTGTGAGTGTTGTAGGCGCCTAATGGATAATATTTATCGTTTCCTTTCATTTTTATTGGCCGTTTGTATTGTTTATAATAGGTTTCTTATTTATGTCGCGTGTGCCATGTTTATAGGCTTATTAATGACATGGTATTGGAGTTCATTATTACGATTACAGTTTATTACTGGCTAATTGTTTTGCATATTACCAGATATCTTGTTTAAGTACTGCAAATATTTCATTTCAATAATCACTTACTATATAACGTTTAATTATTTTTTACAACTACTAACAACTTACAACTAACCGACACAGTATAAAAAATTCAACCTAAAATTAACGCTTTTTAGACATTCCGAATGTATTTAAGCATTTCAAAAGTCATGGCTTAGGCACAGTAAATGGCAATCAGAATATGAAAACTCCGGCACTGTTGCACACGAACTCAATTTAGAAAGATGTAAAGGGAAAAAATAATACAGTCAGACGGGCGTAGGGAGTATGAAACTAAATAAACTTTTCCTGTGCAGAACGGCAATTTCGGCCAACGGTCATGCCACACGATTTATACACAGCTTACACTGAATTGGGTTATCTGACTACGTATCTATGCAAAGTCTACGTTTTAAATGGTCGCGACATTGAGCAAATATTTGACTGCGCAGTTGACATGGTTGGCGTCGCATTCAACGCGAAAAAACATTGTTCGTGTTTTCATTGATCCCAGCTGCATAGTAATATAAGGGACACAACAAATTCACGCACGTCATAAACGCGAAGAAGCGACCGAGCCTTAAGAAACAGGCTGTGTCATGAAGGGGGCTATTTCATGTATTTTTAGGGGAGCGTTAACAAGGGGCTCCTGCATGACCGGAATATTTTTGTCACCAATTTCCCCAGGCGAGCTTAACACCCCGGAAAAACTTACTAAGACTTACCTGAGTCTTTGGGGCTTGTCAAGATACCGTATATTTTATGGACCCGGCTTGAATGCTTCGTATATTTCTTTTAGATTGCGTTGAAATGGTTTTTCGATTAAGTTACCGCTCTATTATATATACGCCTTTGGGATTATATCAACGTTTTCGTAGCAGTAAAATGTGAACCGTTGTTATTTGATAGGAACTATTTAAGACGTTACTTAAGATGGTTTTAGACAAATCTGTCCGGGCCGGTCGAGTGAGGTCTATATATCACTTAAAACGACAGGGCATAAATCTATGGGGGCTGTCGGCTCGTTATTTGTAGTCGCCACGTGAACCGCCGGTTTCGGGTGAATATTAACGATATCGCCAATTTTCCGCAAGCTTAGTCGCGTCGCAATTTCTCGCCAATTGAACAATCGTATCGTATCGCGAAGGGGCCGCGATACCGAATAACATTAAACGTCTCGTCTACTAAAAATGTTTACTGAATCTTCAGATGTTCAATCATTGCAGAGCAACACGTTATACATTGCGGGCAATGTTCCCCGAACTAAATTTGATATAATTTTCAGTCGTACCAATAAAGCAATGTACTCGTAATAGATTGTAAATATTCAACAGAATGTGCAAGCGTGATTTCATTACGAATATTAACTGGGGGGAGATTTTGTTTGTTGGAATGCTTTGAGTAAATACATTCATGCAAGTTTTATTAAAAAAATAATTATTTTCTAATTTAAAAAAAGCTTAGTTAGATTAATACGTTGAAAAAAATTACGTATTAATACGTTAAATAAAAATTATAAGTTTTTAAAAATTATAAGTTGTCAAATTCATGGAGACATTTTAATTTTTGTTATTTGGCTGTTCGAAAGAATGAATGATAGAGGTGCTATCTAACAAACCTTTACCCCTAACGCCTTACTTCTATGATGGTAAATAGATAGTTATAATTGTGAATTCATTTGAATGAGAGTTTACGTATGAGCCAAATAAAAAAAAATACTGCCTTGTCTCGTATTTCTCATCGTATATACTTGAGAATGACCTAATAAATAAATCTACTAAGAATTAATTATATAATTATGTCTATCTAGTACCTTTAATTTCAATTTTCGCTTAGAATAAGTTTCAAATTTCTAATACCTAGCTTTAAGATGTTATTCTGGAAACCATTATCTATACTAATATTATAAAGCTGAAGAGTTTGTTTGTTTGTTTGTTTGTTTGAACGCTAGGATCTCAGGAACTACTGGTCCGATTTGAAAAATTCTTTCACTGTTAGATAGCACGTTTATCGAGGAAGGCTATAGGCCATATAACATCACGCTACAACGAATAGGAGCGGAGCAGCAATAAAGAATGTTTCGAAATCGCGGACATTTTTTCCTTTTTGTGAGCTTCCGCGGCGTGCGCTGCGAAAACGGTTAAAGTTTCGCTAAAATAATGTATGAGAGAAATGTTCCTCTTTAAAAGTTCTAAAAAAAAGTCCGCGACAGCATATGTCTATTTTTTAAGGTTGGCTCACTATAACGTTTTTTATCCTAACCAAATTTATTTTAAAATAAAGTTTTATTTGTGAGGGTGTTTTTATAAATATGATATTAATCCTTATCCAAATAAATACGTTATTCATTACAAGTATTTAATTTTAAATAAAATTGCCCTTAACATCATTTAATTTCACTGAGTATCTTAGAAGATATTGCAGTTTTAAAATATTGATCAAGCGCGCAATAATGATGCACAAGGCGCCGATCGACGCGTTACGGTTTCACGTTTGAACAATTTGACCGAATTGTATGAATTTTGGTATGGACATAAATAGGACTCTGAGAAGTAAAATAGACTACAACTTATTTTCCTTTTGATCTCAACGCTGTAGTCTACGCGGACGGAGTCGCGAGCAAAAGCTAGTAGTAATTAATAAGAGTGACGTAAAGGAAGATTGCCCGACACTAGGCACTTACAAACGACGGGCATCACACCAGTAATTAGTAATAAGATATACTGCGTCTCTGCGGCAGAGTCTGGAAATCGTCTTTCTGTAATGCGAAACAGATTTCCTCTAATTGTCCCCTAGTTAAGCAATGTAGGAGATTTACGAGATTGGCTATAAAAGAATTTATGTTTTCTGGGTACAAGTATTTTTATAGGCATAAGTTATAAAATAGTAAAAACAGTTTACTAATTTTTTAATAGTAGGTTCTGAGTGGTAACAATAATGATTTATTGTACTAAATTCACAAAACAAATCTATGTGGCAAATATTTTGTTCTTAACAACAAACGTGGTGTCCTAACCTAAGTTTTTGATTGATTGAAACAGATTACTTTTACTCTTTACTTCTGGGTAACTTTCAGTGATACATCACTTACGCTTACTACATAACAAGTTTTCCCTGATATTACACGTTTGGATAAAGTTGGTAACATATCAATAATATTAAAATTTGTTCAATTTTTTGTTGCTACTTGAATAATTAATCGTTAGTCGCTGAGGGTCATTGAATCAGACTTTGCTTTAAAACACTTTGTAGAAGAAAATAAAATATAATTTCATTACCTTTACACGAAATACCCATTTGCTGTGAATTAAAAACATCTAAATTCTTTAAATCACGTATCTTTTACAATTTATAATTGCTAAAAAATGGTTACTTCTACTTACCCCGAACACATAACCTCTTTTAAACGAAGTTTCTATGACCTTTGTCATTTGTGCATCTTGAACTAAGGCTTGTCACCTCATAATTATTTAAAAATTTACATTCAGTATAAAATAATTAGCAAGGAAGATATTTGGTATTTTACACAATTTTGCACATTAAACTAATTATGCGTTGATTTTATAATTTTTGCTTTAAAAAATACAGGGAATAGTTTACTTCTGTTCATTCTTTGGCACTAAATCAGTATTTGATATGATGTATATGAAAAAAGAGGTTCGTTAAATTAACACGCGAAATCAATTGCGTTTGCATCAGTGCTATGATAGGTGGTTTTGATCGAAGCTGTAATGACGTCACACCGTCGAGTCTAAAATACACAATGTGAGAACAATGAAAAGAACTCAATAACATTCCAGCTCTTGAAAGCTTCGCAGACCGAACACCGTTACTTAGCACACAATGAGAAATTTTCTGTCATTCGATTTTGAATAGGTAATTCTACCGAAATTTATACAATGAGGAACGTGTTTTACGGAATTTTATTTACCTATCAATACAACGATGAACTGATGCTAAAGTGGGACATTTTGTTTACCTCAGATCGTCTCCATTTGTAGTGTATTGTTTATTTAACCTACTTGTGCGAAACTGAGAAGTGATTTCACAGTTTAAGCGAGTGACGTCATCAAAAGATCTAAGTTCGAGTCTCGGTCGGAGTATTAAGTATTTGGGATTCGGAAAACTGGCAGTAAGCTCAAAGTCAAAAAAGGGTCGCCTCCTATTACGTGTCATTTAAAATATATCGAACATATTGTTAGAATTACCTACTATAATACGGCCTGAACGCCTGATACAAGCGTAACTGAACCGTAAAGTTCTATCCACAGTTGCCACAATACTGTTCGAGACAAAATGTAGAACAATATAAAGATTATAAAGGAATTCAACATTATAACATAAATATGTACCTCTGGGTGCGGGTCTTACTGATTTAGGACTCATACACTGGACAAACATTTATTACGAGAATTTTTTAGCAAAACTATCCATCCCGTTTTCCAAATTTAAAATCCAAACTACTTTTAAACGAAAACAGAGCACGTTGCACTGTTTTCAATTTCGATCATAAATATCGGCATTTAATCTTTAATAGTTTAGGTTTCCTAATCCCCAGTCCGCGTGATGTAGGCAACTACGTATTCAATTTTGCAGGGTGTCAGATGCACGCCGGCCCAGGGCAGGCGCGGCCACATGTGGCGTTATTCAAACGTGCAACAATCAGCCGGCAATAATTTGTTATATTTCCCTCGGAATATAAATTAATACTGGTTGCAAAAGGGTTCAATTTTAGAATTTTCTTTTTTTTTGAGTTCGCTTTGGAATCTGGTGTCGCGGCAGGCAATTACGGTTTCGAAATTGCTTGAAGTTGTGTTGGTGTATCTCTTTTACTATCATGGCAGTGAGTGGAAGTGTCTGCTAATTTCATAGTTTTAAATTTATTAAGCACTGGAAATACGATACATAATTTCCAAGTACCTACCTCGAGCCCATCTAAGTGTCTATAGTGTAAGACAGTTTGGAATTCTCTTTATTTTATTAATTTGTTATTGAGTCTTAGGAAATTATATCTCAGACACATATAGAATATTTTTTATCTCTTAGTTCGAACGGCATTAATAATTTGGTTTATATTACTTTGAAAAAAAAAAACAATTCCTGTGGAGGAAGCCAGTGTCCAGCAGCGGAAGGTAGACATGGGCTGATAATAAAAATTAAATTTCTTTAACTAACACAAATTGCGAAACTTTTCCCGATTTAAAGCTAGCTCATAAACATTTTATAGTTTTTTTTACTATCACTATAATTAAAAATCAACCAGGCATAATCAAAAACGCATAAATTTCCTAAACAAGGGGTAAGCAATCATATAATCCGAATTGATACACATATTCGCAAATTAATTGTCAGAATATATCACCAGTTACGTATGTAAATATGATTAGTTAATTGCTATTACAATATCGAAGCTTAGTGTACAAAGCTGGATGATTGAACGACAGCGATGGCATGCAAGAACATTATGGGAAATTTCCCAAGAGCGAATGGGAATCACATTAATGAATAAGTCCGCGTGCAGTTGACAGGTGAATGATTCCACGCTCTCGCCCGTTGTTCAGTTATTGTTTTTGCAACTGAAATACGTGCGTGAAATGATGCGTAATAAACCGCCATTACGTACATTATCGTGCTTAAATTATATGTTAATTTTAAACTGAATCAAGCAAGATAAACGTATGATTACTACTATTATAATCATGAAAGGTTGAGGACATGTTGTAACGGTAAATATAGTCATCATCGTAAACATCAAGAGTCTTTCTCACGTCCACTAGATATGGGCTACTCCTATGGCACGCCACTGCGCTCGATCTTCTTATCCATCTAACCCCACCGCTACTAGCCAGCCACCTTGCCTAAAAACGAAATATTATAAAAATATATAGATTTATTGGTCAATCTAGTCGATATTACATTGTCAAAATTCGACTTAATTGGTAACATGTCCATTTATAATTATTAAGGTTTGTTTTCTTTTTCAGGGGTAAGACTTTTATGTATTTTTGTAATATATATCTAATATTTACAAAACACGTAACAGTGACATGTATCGTCCTTACTGTAAGTTAAGTCACGTTAAAAATATGTATTTTTTTAATCACATCAATTTTTAACCGAATTTACAAATCGCATACTTTTTCACTATGTCGTCTGTATCAGGACTTCAGGAACTAGAATAGCCAAACTCTTAGATGTAATTATTGTAATTATATGACTTAAAAGTAATTTCAACTTAATAACAGAGCATTTCTGCTGCCATTGTATGTAAATGCGTGCAAAAGTTACTTAAAGACAAATAGGTTACGAACTCCTACGTCGAATCGCACCGTTCAATAAATCGCTGGTGTAATATGTATGTAGAATTCTTCAAATAAAAATCCCATTTATCCCGAAGTGGTCCGTCGGAGCCAGACAAGAATACGAATATGAATATTCAGCTGCAATATGCAGTCGCACATAATATTCACGATAACAAGGTTCGTCAGCAGAACACGCGAGCGCCTCCCGTCTCGGTCCACAGCCATTCTGCCAACACGACTATATTCCAATATTTTATCACGCCCCTGTCTTGGCGCAAGACTATAATTTTCACAATCGCATTATTTCTCACGGGACAAATCAAATTCCCCTGATTCTGCATTCAGTTATTCGGCGAGTTGAAAACAAACTTGCAAAGTTCAAGCCTCGTGAGCCTTTAACGAATACCAATTCCTGGAGTTGGCTGTTTCATTTTTACCGAGCGGAGTTTGTTACGTAGGCATCCTTGGATATACTCGACAATTCCAATCCGGGCTAAACAAGTTCCGAGTGAAATAAGCTACCGCGCGGTTGTATCTTCACGCCTGAGGGATGCGGGAAAAGAAAGGAACGATGTCTTCGTTTCCGCCACGGCTGCATATGCAGGCGGGTCGCGGGAGTCACGGCGCAAATCTCCCTTGTTCGAAATGAAGTTACGGATCCGCTGAGAAATTGTGTTTTATATTTTCCGCTGGCATGTGACGCGCGAAAAAACTTTCAGATAGTTCCGCAGCTCTCCGACGACGGTTACTGTTCCCTACACTTCCAATAAGTTTGTTTTACGTACGGTAGACTTGTAAATTCGAAATAAGTTTGTTATACTTTTTAAAAATAGATTGCAAGCTCTTTTGTGGTTCGAATTTCAAATTCGTTTTTATTTATTTCGAGTCTCAGGTAGCTTATTTGGTCTTAATTAATTTAAATTTGGAATAGCGATTGTTCAAATTTTCGTATTCGACCATTATCACGCATGACTTAAGCCACGATTGCAGTTAGTGTGGAAATATACCTCTGGCTTCACAAGTATGAGTGTACGATATTTTATTTAAATATTTTATTTAATGTTCCAAACTTTAGCAGATTTTCATTAATAGCTACAATAAGGTTGTCAATTTCCTATATCCACGTTCTATGCGAAATTAAAATACCTTCATGCGGGTAAGATGAGGCAGCTACGAACATCCTGCAGCCCTGTGAAACATGAACGTACAAACACAACTTTTACATGGCAAACATGAGACGGCTAATGTGACGGGTTACGTAATTATTTGAGAGCAGATGTTTACATGGAGAATGTTTAAGGAAGTAAAAGTTGGGTGCGGCGTTTTTGACGAAATCTGTTAAATATCTTGTCGCAGAGCTGTACTGCCGTGGGCGATGCCAAGGCCTTAACTACGTGGGCAGTGATAAAAATGAAAGTGTATATCGTCTATTGTATTCTTAATATCTGCATATGATAGGTCCGTTCATATGTCGCTGTTTTTTAATTAAACTGAAGTAGGTAACATTTTCAAAGAAGGTTAATTACTATAAAATTGTTGACGTTTCTTAAAGGCAAGCTAAATAAGCAAACTGCGCAAAATACACTTCTTTTATATAAATCTTGAGGTATCGTAGGTGGGTTTAAAGGATGAGGCTTTGAGAGAAAGTTGGGAATTTATACCGCACCCACGAAAAAGAAACGCAACGATTTACTGTCGTTATTTGTCGGATCAAAAAAAATCGTGTTCAATTCAGAATCATCATAATTTTATTATCAAAAAAATTAGTATCAAAATTAAGGATAAATTTGTTTCATAACGATATTGGCACGTAAAGGCGCATTTGGAAACATACGACACACTAAAATTATTGTAGCACGATTAAAACATTGTGTAGACTCCCCTTTCATTTAAAGGTTATCATTTTCAAGGTAATTTGTAGTAATCCCGTAATAAACTTTGTCAGAATAAAAAAAGTAGAGAAGTTGCAATTAAACATTTTTAAGCTATTTTCCGTGAAACTATATAAAAAATGCAAATGTAAACCCTATAAATTGTACATCATCATTATCATTAGCCTACAAACGTCACACTGCGGGGTCCTAGCCTATTGTAAATTGTACATAGATTTTGTAAAATCGCAACATATGAATGCATTGCGCGCTAGTAACACCTGCTCTGTAAATTATGCGTAGGCATTAAGCAAAGAGTCTGATTGCGGCTGTGGCATTGACTAAAGTTTCGTAAGTTCGTACCCACTTTTTGTCACGAATAACTGCCGATATGAATCTAGCTACTTATTTTCATTTGTCACAACATTAAAAGGCCAATGGATATAGTTGATCAGATACGTAATGCACTAAATGTTTTATCATTGATTACAATTTAGATAAAGCAAGCATTCGGTAGCACTTATTATTTTAAACGGAACAAATATACGTAAGTCAATAAATTAAAATACAGTTAGACGGTTAATGGAATAAATATTTCAATATCCTTACCCCGATATCATTTTAAGTAAACAAACTTTGAGCCTCCGCGCCGGAGCGAATATTTGCAAGGAAAAGAAGCGCGCCGAGTCAACGAACTTTGCCTCTTTAACAGCCGAATCTCCGTGTTTACCGGCTGCACAGTTTAGACGCCACATCGCTACAAGCTCATAGTGATCTTGCTTGTATCGCACCTCTAATCGTCATTTGTGCCTCCGCCGAGCGATAGGTGACTCTACGGGCAAACTCCGACGCGGCTGCACGCGCACGTCGATTTTATCTCAATAACAGGTGGCCGAAAATTCTATTTAATTTTTTTTTAATTCTCTTTTGTTCAACTAACTGCCAGATAAGGAAAAATTCAGAACGGAACTCTTTTCAAATCCAGAACACTTTTGTTTTTAAACATCGAAAGTTAATTGTTTTTTTTTCTCTTTGTTTCAGATGTCTTCGAAAGTGAGTTCGTTTGCTTGAGTGATTAGACAGTCGACCGTGGACTGAACATTGAAATGTGAATTTTGTGAGCTCAGTGTTAAAATCGAACATCGTTTGTGCGGTTATTGTTTACGTCCAGATGAAGTTTCAAGTGTAATATCAACGGATTCCGATATTTGTTTACTGAAATACTTTCGCTATGGAGACGGAGGAGCTTACCAAACTCGTAGATGGAATCTACAAGGTAAGATATTTTTTTAGTGTTTGTTGATGGATTTAATATACCTTTTTATTTACGGCTTTTTGAAAAAAAAAATTAAGCCTTCGAAAAAAATACATTTTGATTAGTTGTATATGCATTAGATCGTGATATTATAACTAATATAAAATACAATATTCTCCGTTCCATTTAATCTTAATGTAGCATTTGTTCCGTATAATATTCACATCCGTTTGAACAGTCGTGACCGAACCAAAGGTTATAAATGATTGCGCTATATTGCGTACTGTCGAGGAATTTATTTATTAAAAACCAAAAAAACTTGTTATTGTAATCAACGATGCAAATTTGTAAACATCTATTTACACCGAAGTGGTACCGGTAGACCTTCACATTTCACAGCCTATTGATAGATAAAAGGCTAAAGGTGGAAATACCATTTGTATTTCATTCAGTAGGATGATGTTATACACCTGCCGGACGAAAATGTTAAGGTCAAACGGTGACCGAAACTGACTCGCGCGCCGGGCCGATTTCACTGACACGTTTCTTAATTATGTATACATCTCGCATTCTTGTGGACTTTCCTTTGGCTTAAGGTTATAAACGGGTTTAGGCGAAATATTAATGTTATGGTAAAACTTTTTATGTAACTACTAATGTGTAACGTGTTTCGTTGATGTAAATTTGTAGGGTATAAATTATTCATAAATCATAATTTATTCTTGAATAAAATTTTTATGTAACATTTTTAAAGATAATTTCCATGTCGTTTATAATGTGGCGTAATATTTTTTTTTATGAAAAATATGAAAACAAAAAAATCTACTGTACCAAATATTTTTTTTTACATTTTTACATAATACTATACTTAAGTAATTTCGCGTCAAAACGTTTTTATTATGTTTGAGACTAATTAATATAACTTCAACTGCAATAAGACGTAAAAAATGTACTTTAAGTTATCGCGGAACAGAGTGTCAGTTATAATTTTAATAGTGCAAAGATCACCTATTGTTTCTACGAAGGATAATAGTATGTTGTTTACAAACTGGGGCTCAACGTTTCAGCTATAACATAAATAATAATATTATGTTTGTAGAAGTGATATTAAAGAGCTATTTTTTTTATTCGATGCCTTTAGATGCGCCAGATGGCAAGTAACCGCGGTAGAGAAGTATTATATATAATACAAAATTATAAAATTAGTTTAATTTAAAGACTCAAAAAAAGGCACAGATAATGTAAAATAACTGTTTATTTGAAGACCATCGTAACGTTCCCAACCAAGTTACTTAAGTAATGATGTGAGATGTCTGAAGAAAATACAAAGACTAAAAAAATCGTACTGTTTTACTTATATCCTCCATCACACCGGCTCGACGCAGGCATTTGTAGCCATAAAAATAACTACAGCATCGGTAGCTAAATTGGTTCATGAATAAAGATAAGTTTTCTATATTTTATGTATGTGTCGCGGCAATTAATCAAATCAAGCGGATGTTAATAAAAGAGATCACCTTAATAACGCAATAAATAACATTGATTGGATCGTATCCATCAACATTTATTTGAATATTATGTCAACGACGCACAATTAATGCAGTGAAAGGCTAAGGCTCGAAAATGTTAAGCTGTTTAGAAATCAAAATGAGTTGTGGATGAGGCAGAATGGGAAATGAACCGTTATGTAATTTATGTGATATATTAAGACTGCCACGATTTAAGTCTTGGCTTAGAATCAGAAGCAATCATATATGCATATTTAAGTAATTTTAATGATAGGAAATTATTGCAAGGAAACTTAAACCTCAGAGTTATCCACAGTAATTTTTTTTATTATTGTACATTGATTATCTTTGTTAAGTTTTGCTAGTGTTCATTTATATTTTCATCAAAAACTTTTAATAAACAGTATGAGAAAAAGTAAATCTGTGAAATTCATTAAAATTAAACAAACATATGTACCTCATGCCTATATTCCCCGAAGGGAAAGGCAGAGATGCATTTCTGCATCCACATTTCGCCAGGTATGTATCAGTCCCACGTAATAGGGGGCGAACCTATTGCCGTTTTTCGGGCACATTTCCAGACTCCGTGCTGCTACTGAGAATTTCCTAATGGAAAAACCAAAAAGCACTTTGCCCGACCCGGGAATCGAACCCAGGACCTCTAGATCGCACGGCACATACTTGTACCGCAAGACCACGAGACAGTCATTAAAATTAATTCAGCAGTTTAGGCGTGAAAACCTATTAATAAACTAAATAACTACCGAATGATGCAAAGTTTTGTATTAACTTATAACATGACCTTGAATTCCAGTCTGATTTATTATAATAGCATTTATTTATTGTTTTAGAACGTACAAATCTCGTAAACAAAGTACTCATATTGTCAATTTGATACTCGTATTGTGTTGCCTATCGCATTCCTCATGCCATACGACACGTGTTCAAGCATTAGCAAAATAAAACACACTCGAATGCTGGCCATGACATCATAAGTCAGCTCCGCCTTAAAGACATTCAATTTAGTCCTTATAATAATCTATATGAAATACTAGCAGCTAAATTCCTGATGTTTGATGCAACATGCTTAGTCAAATTACTCAATCTTAATAGACGAAAGGGCGTACATGCAATTCGCAATACAGTCGGATGTGACCTTTTAGCGTCGGGGTCATATTGTTGTAATCAGTCCTAATGCGGAAAATTCGCATGCATTTCGTATATTTAAAATACACGGTAATCATAAATATCGCTATTGCGAATACATATTATAGGAACCATCCTAAGGTCAATCACGATTCATTCACGATCACGACTTATTTTGAAAGGAACATGACGACCAATATACTTATTAGTTATATAACAGAGTTAGATTCGTTTATGAGAATAAATATTAGTTACAAAACAAACCATAAGGAAATGGTTGATTTTACTTCCTATAACTGATATTAAATATGAAATAACAACGGAAACTTAGTGAGCAAAATTAGGTAACTTTAATTTAGGTAATGAATGTTTTTTATTATAAAATAGTTCCTGTAAATAAATAAATAAAATTATTTAAAATTAAAATTTAGCAATAAGTATTGCTTAAAATAAATAATTTTCTTTAATTTAAGTCGCACATCGCGTCGTGCATCCAGGTTAGATTCCATTAATTTATGCAAAAAATTATTAAAACCTATTCGGACACATTCCGGAAAAGCGTAGCCGCCTAAGTCTCTTGCTCACTTGTAAGTTCGGTTTAGATTCTAGTCACGTCTTGAAGATAATATTAGTATTAAGACTACATTAACCGTTCGAATTATCACAGTACAAGTTATGGTAATTTACACTTCCTTCGGGAACGAGGTCGAGAATTATTTATATTAACACGAAAAAAGTTTCCAAACGTCACCAGCCTCCTTAGGAGGCGGCGGCGCAGAAAAAGGCGAAACAGCACGATTTAATTTAAAACTGTGATAACATTGAACGTGACTGTTATAAATTTACACTTTTTACTTCGCT
The DNA here is from genome assembly GCA_030295005.1 of Cephonodes hylas. Classification (NCBI taxonomy): domain Eukaryota; kingdom Metazoa; phylum Arthropoda; class Insecta; order Lepidoptera; family Sphingidae; genus Cephonodes; species Cephonodes hylas. Next base: position 6,510,567 of record AP025368.1, read on the forward strand.
CGCAATTTCGTTGGCAATGAAAACGAAAACGGGAAAATTAGGACTGGCCCCCTTAACAACACAATTCCGCGGCTTCCGACCCAGTTGTTACGTAAGGGCACATGGAGTTATACAGAGTGCCCGAACGGCAGTTTGTTTTAATATAGTTATTTGAAATGCGAAAGCCGAGAGCGTTTGCATACAAACAAAATTTGTAATTGCGCCGAAAATATTCTGCTTTGAAATTTTTATTCCTTTTCATAGAAAGCTGTTTTGTTTTTTTTATTTAATATTAGAAATTAATAAAGAAGCCTTTAATAGCTTATCTATCTGTTGTTTTTTATTAGTATTTGTACGAAGAAGCTCATATGCTTCTCATTCTTGAGTATGAACTTTCTCTAAACTCGAGTAAGATTAGTTTAGTTACTTAGTTCAGCAGATGGCCAGTTTACCTCACGTGTTTATTTGCAATAGAAATTTCCTTTTTAGGATATCGTGTATGCTTCACGTAAATACACGTAATGATATGATGCAAAGTTGCGCAGATAATAATCGTTTTGTAACCTTAATTTGCTTGATAAGTGAAACATTATTTATTTAATTAACGAAGGAGGTTAGATTTCAACATCGCGCTAAACGAGCGTAGGAATTATATCTACTGTAGTAAGATGATCTCTAGTGATGATATTACGTTTCTGTTTAATAATAATTAGTACAATCGTATAATTCTACCAAATTTATGATAGGATTTATGCTGAATTTCGCTAATTATCCGAGCAACCTAAATGTGATGGTTCAACATTTGTAAGTCTTCGTGTTGTAATTCGCCGAAGAAACTCTTTCGAAGCGTAAAACCGAGGTTTCTCTTATAATACCTATACGTATTTGATTAAGATTTAATATATTTGTTTCTGGTCCGTGTCTAGAACATACCACCATATATATCCTAAACTGCGTAGGAAATACCTATATGATACAAAAAAGTCTCAACTTCCTAAATATAACAATATTATATAATGTACATGTAAATGTGAGGTCACGATTAGATTTAGGTACTTGTTTCTTGGCGAATAAGAATTGTAAACATTACATCAGCTACGACAGCCATGCAAAAGGTTAATGGCTGAGCTATCCAGGAAGTTTAGCCAGCATAATTGGCCACAGCTGCTTAGAATATTATCATCAAAGTAATCATTTCATAATATATTCCAGACAGGTCAATTAAAGTTATAATTACATCACGTATGTATGTATCAATTACATTTGTGTACTCGTCAGTATTACCGACAACGAAAATAAATTGCCATTGTTATGCAATGTATTTGGTTTAATTAGCTTGTCATGCGTTCCGGAAGAAAAATGATATACGAATGTTTTAGTTTGACTGTTTTTTTTTCTGTTAGAGTTCAAGTTGTCTTAGCTGCGTAGTTTCTTATTATATCTTTGTTTTGTTAAAAATATTAGATTCAGAATGAGGAGAAATTACAATAATAATTCCTATATACATAAACATACAAAAATACTGCCATATTTGTGTCAACTGGGGATCCCTCATACCTCATATGAGTATTTAATAATTGCTTTTGTGTGCTCCAAATAAATGTTTGCGAGAGTTATTTTACATTGAAAACATGTCGTAGCTACTGGGTCAATTGGACGCTGAGATACCGATCAAAGGAATGTATTTTTGTCGTCAACGTGCGTATGTCAAACAGGTTTAGTAGTTAAAGGAAAAATACAAGGAAATCCGCATATTATAAGCATACATTCTTGCATGCCTGAGGATTAATGGGTGCGATAATATAATAACACGATGATGCAGTGAAGACATGGTTTGTTTAGTGGTAAGATACCTTTATAACCGCCGAGTAGACTAATGTCGAGTATGGGCCCTGTTTGGGTTGGTTATCACGAACTTTATGTTCTTTATTATGAAGATTGTAAAATACTTCATCGTTAGTCTGGCAGTAAGAGCGCGAGGAACGAACGATAAAACCCAATTATAATTCTCAGATAATATTATTGGGTTATTCCCCTAGGACATTTAGAGTAGCAGTATTCTTTTATCAAAACACTTTTTTGAGTTCATTTTCAATATCGTAATAAACACGTTTTTATGTCAAGTATTAATTGTATTGTCATCTTTATAACAAAAAGCGTGACCGAATCCATAATTTCATTCAATGCAAAGAAAGGGGAAAGTCAAGGCTGCAACAGACGCCTGCGAGATATGTGACGCATTTGTCTTTGTTGTGATATGCCGGCTCTCAACCGATATGACGGGACCATTAACCCACGACCTTTGTCACTGCACCCAACAACTACATTTAAGAGTTCAAGAGACGCTGGTATCGCGTTGTTTCCTCTAGAAAATGAGATTGCTTCGCGACATTACACAGGCCCAATGTAAATTCGCTGTTATTCCGTCTGTTTGTTAGTGGAGGTGCGTGTTAGCCATTTTGTGCTTTCCTTCCATTAATGAGGGCTGCCACTGTGCCGCGGTACTTTTAGAAATACGAGTAGCTGGAATGGAACCGTGAAATAGTCTGCGTTGTAGATCATAGACGGGTGTGTGTCACATATTTTTTCGTTAGATGCAATGATGTACCTACACATTTTTGTACTTTTTTGTTTACTTGTTCACACTTTGTTTATTTTCACTTCCTTTTCCATTGATCTAATACAAAGTATCTCCTTTTAGACCCGAATTCAAATAAACTAATCCCTTAAGTTTTTCTGCAATTCATTACTACGACTGAATTGCTAAGTAAAAAATAAATACCTACCTGTTTATTATGTTCTATTACGTGTGTGCATAAATGTGGCAACCTCATCCGAGATTAGTCTCTGAACTCCAGTCTCTAACGTGAATATTAAAATATATCAAGCCCGACCGAAACACCTAACAGACTATATTATACCATACGAAGCCCTAGTGTGTCCTTGTACCACGCACATTGTTGGCTATAGTGTACCTAAGCGGTTTGCGGCGTGTGCTCGCCGGAGCCGCCGTGTCATGGCTCCCCTGAGTAAATCGGTGCCCCCACTTATTTGAATAAGAACAGCGATGTATGTCGTCCTGGGGATACAGTCGGAAGCGAGTAGCACACGTCCCGACATTTACATGAAACTAGATTTTACTTTAGTTCTGGTAATCTTATAATGTTTCGCTGAGCTTCCGTTGGGGATTATTAACAGTGAAAGTTGGTATAATTTCTTGCGACTATATACTAGCATGTAAGGTAAAATTATGTTTGTAGTATGTTATTCAAGAGTGATATGTGTTCTTACAGATTTATGATGTTCTTGGAAAGAGGTATGGAAGAGGTGGTTTCTATGTTTTTGTTCCACGTTGTAGCGGGCGAGCCTATTTCCGTTTTTCATAAACATAATAGAACTCAAAATATTTTTATGTAATCATACTACGCAACGGTTCTTAAGTTTTAAATTACCTTCAAACGGCCTCCCTTTCCGCGCACTTAACAAAGACAGTGACCTTTTTTTAAATCAATTGAAGTACGCAGCGATGATATATTTGAAACGTTTAACCCTTCCGTATTATCTGATATAAGAAGATTTCCCGGGACCTTATAGATAGCTCTAGGAAGTCGCGTTGAGTAAAGACGGCTGCCCATTCCAGCAAAGAGGTCGATTTGTTAGCCGAATCGAGCGAAGCGCTGATCGTCTGCAATTCCAGCTCTATATGTATCTTTTATATTAAATAGATCTATCATGCCCGGATTTTACGGCAGAATTTATATGTCAGATTTTCAGGAACTCATGTGATTAGAAGTTATTGTGATTCGATTGAGATAACAGGAATATCGTTCTCATATCGGTAATAAAATTCTTAACTTCTCGGTTCGGAAAGTTTGTTAAAATATTTGTTAGAAATTTATATTTGCTGAAGTCAACTTATAACTCTGAGAACCTAATAAAAACAGAGCAAAGGTGATTCGTTTAATTTAATATGTTCTATAGGACATAGGATATGCTAAAACAATTTTATGATTATATTGATTTGATTATTGAGAATTTTCTTTTCTATAACCACTTTAAATAATTATTTTGTTGATTTAGAATTAAGAGATATCTAGATCTTGAAATGTAATATTCGAAATAAATTATTGAAAACAAATGAAAGAACCGCTGCCCTATAAAACTTTCCAGATCATGTAGATTTGCATGTCCTCGATGGCAATATGAATAGTTAATGCAAACGATATCAGGAAAATAAACGTGAAACATCAAAGAGTAGTCGAAGCCACAAACGAGATACAAATATTTTGCATACATTTCTGTGTCCTCGCGTTCTGATTAACATATTCTTTAATGTTCATTCCCTTTCTCCTTACGTATAGATGATAGCGTATTTTTATGTGGTACGCAAAAGTTCCGAGAACATAAAGCCATCAAAGTAACGCGTGTCGTAAAATATTGTCGGATCTGTGCGTACGGAGAATATATAAATGAAATTTGTATTTCGGGTCACATATGTACTAAGTTTACACGTATTCATCTAAATACAATTTTAGCAAGGAAATTGCCTACCCGTAGAGCCCTTACAAAATGGAAGATGTGATATTAAATCTACGTGACAGTTATTAGGAGTGCCGAGTACCGCTTGCCGGCACCGCAAAAAGAATCCACAAAATCATATTTGACTGACGAAAATTTTAACCAGTGTCGAAAATGAGTTTTCCACTTCCACTTTGAGTTTTTATAAACTCAATGTTTGCCGTAACGATAGACTGAAATGAGGAAACAAAAGTAGTTGAAAACTTTTTTAGGAATTTTCTATCGTTAGTATAGCAATATTGTATCTACTTATTATAAGAAATGTTTTTCAAATCTATTGAAATTTTACGGTACGGAGGAGATTTTCATTCGGGACATTTTTAATAGAAAATAAGGCTATTGTTTGCAAGTAATAATACGAATAGTAATAATACGAAATTAACGAGTACATGGTACCTACATATTTATAAAGAGCGAATCCATAAACAAATCGTTATGAATGCAAAGAGACGGTACGATTAACATATAAGATTCAACTTGGATAAGTGAGTTACTGAATGGTCATAATTACATACAAAGCAACTCCTTTCCATTATAAGTCGGTTATTATGCGAAGTGCAACCGTGCATTGTTTAAATGAGTTTTTAAAGTACGTGTAACGTTACGTCACACAGACGGTCGTTCTCAGTCACATTCTACAAACTGGCAAAGACGAAATGCGAGTAATAAGGTCAGCGCACATTAGGTTGCAACGGATTGAAAAAGCTTTGCCTCTGTATAGTTTCAGTGGTGTATTATCTCACATTGTTTCCGAAGAAATATAGGTGAATAAGTAAAAATAAATACGATAATAGTTTCGTGCTCTTTGCTCATACTATCCTAATTCCCCTTAAATCAGAAACTAACGGGAATTCCTGGGTCCCAAATTAATTCCCAATATAAAACGTAAGTCTTAAGACCGGCGTTGTATTGTAGTCAAAATGTAGAAGTGTCGTATGAATAAATTCAAATATAATTCTTTGTATAACAAAGTGATATTACAAAGCATTCTAAAGAATAAATTCTTGGCCTAGATATTCGAAGCGACGCGAAACATTCAATATGCTCTTGGTTTGTATGCTGTAAAGCGCAAGAAATAAAATGAGTTGCAATTGTGTGAAGTATCAGCGAAGTATTTAATTACTGGTTCTTATTTTGCATTTTTATTGGATATTCTCGCAAACTCATTAGTTCCTTTTTGTTCTTTCTTAATCCTTTTAGGATTACGTCATTTATTATCGACTGAGTTATCTGTTTTAAAAGTCCTCATAAGAAAGACTGTCAACATATACGTAGGTATTCGCAAAGCAAACATAATGACTATCATAATTGAAAAATATTTAGTGCCAAATATTTTACATAAAAAAATGTGGGCTTTTGTATAGATCGTACAACAAATAAATTACTTTTTAAGGTTTGTATACTTTGATGGCACGAAAGTAGTTTAAACATTGGAGCTAGTTTGGAGCCAAATACGTAAATCGCATGACACGCAAGAAACACCTGAACAAGGCCAACTCTATTGGCAATCAACCAAATCTCAAATATGACTTGACTTAAAAGTGACTTGGACAGATGTCACTGTTTATAAGGAATTGTATTTAAATGAATTTAAAACAAAGTATTTTAACATGGTTTCAATTTCATAGACATTCCTTAATAGTTACTTGCATACAAAGAAGATTATTCTATGCCTTTGGTATACAGTGTGTTTAGAGTTAGACATACTAATACTTAATGACATTAGTGTTTTCATTTTAAATGAGAAAACAAAAACAAAATCCAAGATCAAAAAAAATATTTTTTTTTTAAGTATGGATTCAATCAAGCCCTATAAATAATCATATTGTTAAAGGATGAAGTATTAATTAAAACAGCTTGCACGTGAATTCTCAAATAATTTTGAGAGTACGGAAACGCCAACTCGCATGCAACAGCTTTGTGGACTAAGTTATTAACCTAACTAGCTTTTGCCCGCGACTCCGTCTGCGTAGACTTTAGGGCTGAGTTCAGAAAGATAATTATTAGTGAATCTTTAATTCGTCTCATAAGTGTCCAAAAAAAGTTTTTCTTTGAAAAAGCTATTTCCGCATTTACAACATGTTTATTCCACGGGAACATTTAATTATTACTTCACAGGGTCCTATTTATCTTCATACCTAAAATTATATAACTTAGTCCAATGGTTTAGGCGTGAAACCCTAACAGATTTACAGAGTTACTCTCGCAATTATAACATGTACCCATACCCACAGGAACACATTTTCCGGGATAAAAGTATCTCATGTTAATTCGGGGGGACCTACCTATCTCTATACCAAAATTCATTCAAATTGATTCAGTAGATCTTGAATATAGCGATTCCCACGGAAATCCGGATAAAATGTATCCTTTATTACTTCAGTTGGCCCTACCTATCTCCATACCAAAAATCATTCAAATCGGTTCAGTAGGTCCAGAAATACCCGTTCCCACGGGAATACTACATTTTCCGGGATAAATGTATCCTGTGTTACTTCTGTGGGCCCTTCCTATCTCCATACCAAAAATCATTCAAATTGGTTCAGCAGATCAAGAAATACCGATTCCCACGGGAATACTACATTTTCCGGGATAAAATGTATCCTGTGTTACTTCTGTGGGCCCTACCTATCTTCATACCAAAAATCATTCAAATCGGTTCAGTAGATCCAGAAATACCCGTTCCCACGGGAATACTACATTTTCCGGGATAAATGTATCCTGTGTTACTTCTGTGGGCCCTACCTATCTCCATACCAAAAATCATTCAAATTGGTTCAGCAGATCAAGAAATACCGATTCCCACGGGAATACTACATTTTCCGGGATAAAATGTATCCTGTGTTACTTCTGTGGGCCCTACCTATCTCCATACCAAAAATCATTCAAATCTGTTCAGTAGGTCTAGAAATACCCATTCCCACGGGAATACTACATTTTCCGGGATAAAATGTATCCTATGTTACTTCAGTTGGCCCTACCTATCTCTATGCCAAATATCATTCAAATTGGTTCAGCAGATCAAGAAATACCGATTCCCACGGGAATACTACATTTTCCGGGATAAAATGTATCCTATGCTACTTCTGTGAGCCCTACCTATCTCCATACCAAAAATCATTCAAATCTGTTCATTAGATCTAGAAATACCTATTCCCACGGGAATACTACATTTTCCGGGATAAAATGTATTCTACGTTACTTTAGTTGGCCCTACCTATCTCCATACCAAAAATCATTCAAATCGGTTCAGTAGGTCCAGAAATACCCGTTCCCACGGGAATACTACATTTTCCGGGATAATAAGGATCCTGTGTTACTTCGGTGGGCCCTACCTATCTCCATACCAAAAATCATTCAAATCGGTTAAAAGGTTTAGGCGTGAAAGCATTACATAGGCAGTGCCATTTTCGCGTTAGAATACATGCTAATCCCACAGGAACCCTACATATTCCCGGGATAAAATGTTGTTCATGTTACTTCATAGAATCTTACTTATGTTCAAACCAAAAATCATAAAAATCGGTTAAATGGTTTAGGCGTGAAAGCGTAAAATAAATATAGCGTTTTATACCCAATCCCACGGGAATACAACATTTTCCGGGATAAAAAGTATCCTATGTTACTTCGGTGAGTCCCATCTATCTCCATACCAAAAATCATCCAAATCGGTTCAGTACTTTTTGAGTTTATTCGTAACAAACATCCAAAAATCCAAAAATCCAAAAATACAAATCTTTCCTCTTTATTATAATAAGTATAGATTAAACGTATTAGTCCATGCTTCAGAACGCGGCGCAAATGAAATGATAAATATTATTTGGTATTCACAAACGTTATTTATTATAAAAATGTTTAATTATTGGATAAATACTGTAAGCACTATTTTAAAAATTATTTGGAAATATTTACGCAAGCATGCCATATCAAGCCATGAATCAGAAAATACTATAAATAAAACCTTTCTTGGACATTTATGAAGAGAAGTTTCAGGAACACACGGAGATTGGGTTAGTATAGTCAAAGACACAAAGAAAACTTCACAATACAACAACACCATACCACACCTACCCTTTCTTATAAAAAGTAGGAAATACTTCCGCGAAAGCATCAAAGAGTAGATTAACAGTTCATTGTTACTGCTACAAAAATGTGAAAAACACCAGATGTGTTGAGATCACGAGCGATTTTTCGAGTTATTACACAATTGTATTTAAGGACCCCCGTAGGTAATATGCTTAGCAAAACGAAAATTCACTTTATAAAAGGCTACCTCCGCCATTACCTTTTGTGTGTAAAATAAACAATATTTTTTCGCCCTCGAGGTGCGAGCGAAGCTTGTACTCCCGGGGATTCATAAACAAAATGCGAAAGTGAGGTAACGCAGGCATAAGAGGATAGGATGCACGATATAATGTTAATGTAGGTTCTGAAAGGACCTAGTGACTGGTACTAAGTGGTAAAGTGGATTATACACATAATGTTCACTAAGGTCGTATTCCTTGGGTACTTCCGACACTCCGAAGTGACAGTTCTGTTGTATAATAAGGGTTGGTTTTATGCCTTTTGACATTTGTATAGTTAGTCGTTGTTTAAATCTGTCTTATTATCGTAAGTATTATTATCGTATTTAATGTATAAGTATTATTATCTTATTATCGTAAGTGCTTCTTGGGTTTGTTTGATTTGATTCATTTGTTACGTAAGCGTCATGACTTTTGACCTTTATCTCTTTGCGTGTTAAGGACAACTATATTTGGCGATTTACAGTAGCAAATGTTCTTGTTAGTTCCGCTCATTACATGACTTCAAATAAAGAATAAACAATAAAGATTAAATAAATAAATAAATACACCCAACAGTCACATACATAGTCCTGACCCCACACTAAGAAAAAGATTTATTACGTTTACAACGTAACGGAAGAAAAATAATTTATTTTAAATGTGTATTCATCTCACGTAGTATCTATAAATTATATTGTTTTAATTTAAACCAATTCCACATCCTCACTGCTTGCAATCAAAATTCTCTGGCAACTGACCAAAAGGTCTAGCAAATTCAATTACTAAGTCCATCTACGAATACTGACTTCAGAAACGTCAGAGCTATGGATTCTATACACCCACATCACCTATAATGTGACACTACTGTTCAGCCGCTTAGCATTGGCCCTAAATTAGGTTTCCATGTATAATGCGTGCCTGATTAGCGTTGGATTCAAATCGCATCACAGTCACACGGCATGATAACAAGACCATTTGTAAATGACACAAATACATGCATTACATTTCAAGGATTTTAAGCAACTTGGTAAATCATAATATAATTACTTTAAGTCATCGTAGTTAGAGGGAGTTGATAGATGTAAGGCAAGGTCCTATCTTAGAAATACATCATATTGTAAGAGTGTCTTACTTTGAAACGAAAGTGACAGACGGATTTGAAGAGTGTCAAATACCTCTCAGGTCACTGTAGCTGTTCATCTATCATTTTTTTCGTTTGCTAGGGAACAACGAAGAGAAGAATTCCTACTGTAAAATAAAAAGCTTAATAAATAATATTTAATAAATAAAGCACCTATCAGCACAATTGTTTATGTAGTAAAAAAACTGTTTCATCTCCATTATTACTGTCCATAATTTAAAATAATGCCAGTGAAACTTATGAATTATAATCACAAAATATGGAACACGCACAGTAATCTCCCACATCAGGTATAACAAATATCAAATTTGAACTGTTATGTATGAGTTTACAACATCCGAATGCGGTGACTTCTAAACAGGTATAAATTCCATTTCACAATCCGCTTAACTTTCGACTTTTAGGGCGTTTAATCTTTTTAAAAATTACACGGGCATAAAACACCGATTGTAATAATTTATAGCAATGGAATTATATTAAGTCCTATTCGTTTCATTGCGTAATACAAAATTTGTAATTGCCTTACTGTTACTGTCATTAGATTTATTACATCAATGTTTTATCTACATCGAATGACTTTAAAATATTTGATAGGGAAGTCCCTCAAGTGTCAATTATGCTCTTTAATTCTGTTTTCAAACTCATGGAACACGAATAAAATACGCTTAAAATATTTCTTTGAGCCTAATTTGGTTGGTTTCCTACAAGTTCGTGTTAAGTAACTATTTTTTTTTATTTTGCCTTTACCATCTCGTGGTTCCCATAGCATAAGTCTAGTAAGTAAAAATATGCAACGGGCAATGGTAAAACATGCCTTGAGCGTGTTTTTTTTTACATTTTAAACATCTTACCCAAGACTTGGTGTTAATGAGGAATGATAATCATGAAAAATGTGGTACTATAAATGTAAATATATGGAATGGAATTACGTTAATTGGCATCACTATGTTTAATTAACACTAAAGGGTAATGCCGGTTCGCGAGCTGTCGCGTTAATTAGCTAATAAGAAACGTAAACGTCTCCAAATTGTATAAACGCTTATTGCTCCTGTTACGACAAACTTACTTCTACAACTTTACAAATATTGCAAAAGTAATTAAGTAATGAGACGACGCTTATGCAAATTTCGGCTGTTATCTTTTATGGGTATCTTAACTCTCTTAGACAGAATAAATATTTTGGTAATAATATCTTATACTTTATACCTCGCTAATCTTTGTATGTTCTGTATTAACTAACAAATATAAGACATTGATTTTTATGATTTTTATATTACAAGAGTATGCTTAATCTTATGGCTTTCAGAATTGTTCTTTTAAAATATGTTCATCCTTTACGTGCCATCGTAACTTCTAGGTATCTGAAGTTCGACGATCAACAAATTTACGAGTATTAAATTATATAGAATCTATTTTCTTCCGTCGATTATTTTCTATATCAATAAAAATACTCAATAATGACTTTCAAAGCACGTCTCCTGTTACCCACAATACAAAACAATTCTAAATAAGCAATCAAAGTATTGTTAGATTAACGTAATTGTTGCCGATGTCCCCGGAGCGAATTTAAGCGGTGATTATTGCGTTAGAGGAGCGCTTCGGAGTGTCAGCCGTCACAGCGTGGTGCTAACGTGCCATATCTGTATAATTGTATTAGTAGACTTTCGCTTCCTAGACGTCTTTGTACCGTTGATTGTCGCTTATGTAATTGCCTTCATTCTGTACCATCGCGGTCGCTCCTCTACAACCATTATCACAAATTATTAGTTGCGTACATGTGTCGTGTACTGAATATTAGAGAGAGATGACATTTTCATAGTTTGAAATTTATTTAATACGTATTCTATTATGCTATCGGTAACATGAACAATCGATGAAATCAGTTCGCTTACAATACTTTGTCCTCACATCACATCACGACCTAACACTGACGGCGAGAATATAAATTAGATTATCATTGGGATAAAATCGTTTTCGCTACTGGGATGAAGGATACGACAGGATTTTTCCTTAACTAAATATTAATCCGACGAGCACATTACATATACTGAGTATGTCGTATCCTCAAAAATGAAGAAAAACTTCGTGCTTATTTCGCTACATATGTATACATATATATAATGTGTATTATGTTAATACGCCACTAAAAATACTTGACATAACATGTCAATATGTGAACAAAAAGAAACAAAGCGAAATTCTCTTTCACAAGTTTCTACAATATAAACTAAACATTCTAGTCACGTTTTATAATATTTACTCGTTGTATGTCAGAATCGACATCTTTTGAAGCGGTAGCTTTCTTTTTTAAATCTAGTATTGCCATCAGGCGCGACAGATGACTTCCTTGCGTAACAATTAGTCTTTACCATTGTGTTTCACTTTCCAAGTGAATTGGATCATTGTAAATGTTGAGAAATTGCATTTATTTAAATCAGTTCTGACGCTTACTAAGTGAACGTCCGCTGAGCAATTTATCGACACGAGTACAAGCGATACAACTTATTCTACTGTCAATCGATTAGCTTTTTTTCTTTTTCGTCTTTTATTTTTAATTGAAGACATCGATATCGTTAGTTTTTTTAGTGTATTATGCTTTTGTACATAGATATTGCAATGTTCTTAAGATATCCTTATGTCTTATTACTTCGTGGTCTCGGTACCTAAGTATGTGTGATTTAGAGGTGTCGAGTTCGATTTCCGGATTGAGCAGAGTGTTGTTGGATTTTTCCAATAGGAAATTATCAGTAGCACAGAATCTAGAAATGTGTCCAGAAAACGATACTAGGTTTGCTCACTTTTCGAGAAATACAAATATTTATGTTTAATACTCTCATTAAGCTCAGGTGTATCACATTAAAGCAATCAAGATAATAAAACATGCTACATAATATTTTACATAGCTCTCTTACACTTTTTAAACACAAAGTCATTGTTTTATCAACTATCCAAAAAACATCAACAAACATAGCATAACAAACATAAATACGAAACCCATTAACGTTTTTAATTAAATAACATTGCACCAACACTGTCTGTACAAATGAACAGATTTGCAAGACGTGAACGCGGCACAGCAGCGCCTCAAAGAGCAGTGCACAAGCCACCCGTCCCAATCAAAGCTGATTACAATTCAGTACGGTTAACATGTGAATACGATGTGGATAAATATTTGCACGACAGGCAGTAAACTGTACGTGCCCCGGGCGGGCAATAGTCCGGGCACAGTTAGTCGACCGTGTCCACGATCCAAATTTCAATAAAAGCTGCTATTAATCGATGTGATACGTCACAAAGGTACTTCATTATCTGTATCTGAATATTGGCCTTTTGAACATGCTGGAGCATCGTATTGCTGCACGCATTATTTGCGTTCTTGTTCTTAATGTTTTGGTTAGGAAACCAGCATATTTATATTTAAATTTGCTCTCAATGTTTTTTTTTAATATTAAGCTAAAATTTTCAAGTGACTTTAAGAAGACATAATCTCCGAGATCGAATCAGACTTCCATAATTCTATATATTTTACTGCACTAGCCTTCATAAGTACCTACTACGGCAGGGCAAAGACGACTCACGTAGGGAGAAAGTGCATTTAGGGTCAACACTCACAGTACGTAAGTTCAAATTTATCGACTTCAAACTTGAGAAATACATACATGATATTACATGTTATACATATGTAAAATATTCTAATTTTACCATGATAGTTTATCGTCATCACTGCTAATAAATATTCCAAACTCGTAAAGCATATTTGTGAATGTAATTAGTGTTGCCCAAATGCAAGAACAAGACGAGACTTAGCCAGTCTTGGTCTTGGCCTTGCACCAATACACCTGGTCTTGGTCTTGGTCTTGCGCTCCCAGTCTTGGTCTTGGTCTTGCAGCAAGAGTCTTGCAAGTCTTGCAATTACCTATTAGTCTATTACTATTTATTAAAGTTTACTTTAAATCTTAGAAAAACGTATTAGAATTGGAACATTGTGAGCTTGAATTAACATAGCCATAGTAAAGATCAAGCAGATTAATAAATAACTGAAGATTTGATAAGAAATTCGAAAAATCAACTGACCTATATGTCGTTTTCCATGGAAGTAACTGTTTCTTAATAAACATTTATGATTTATAAGCTTACATTTGCTAAAACATGTAAAAAAACGAAATTAATTACAATAACTTGACTGTATTTTAAAGAACCTAAGAATATTTTAACCTACGCCCTGTGGCGGCAATCAAATAGTGTCAAATGTTGTGATTTCGGCGCGGCGGCAACGATTGTTGTATATGATTTAATTAAATTAAATTTATTTTTAAATAGTTGTTAATTATAGTTTTGTTATTTAGTTTAATTATTAATTGTTTGTTGTATTGTTATGTGTTTTTTTATATATTTTATTAATAGAATTGTAAATTCGTGTTATTTTTACAATGTAAGTGTTTTGGTTAAGACTGTCAGCTTACATTAAGAAATAAATAAATTTCAAAAGAAGCCGCCGGCGCGTGTATCATAACCATGTACTTCCGAAAAGCGGCAAATTACCTTGAGAAGTAAGTACAAAACCTTTGATGCCGCGTTATCAAAGTGCCGATGGTTAAAACATGCACTCAGTTTGATTTTAATGGATATTTTCTTATTCGCTATGTAGGTATGTTTATGGTATTAGTCGTAATGCGCATAGGTCCAGTTTTTCATATTCTTTGATACAGTTTTTTGCGTCTCATAGAATTCCTAAGCGTACCTATACACCGAACTGTTACACCTAACTACTCCGTGAAATAGCGCTAAGTTCTAGCTGCAAGACGCAAGAGTCTTGCAGGCTATGTCTTGTTCTTGCTCAAGTCTTGCACGGTCAGTCTTGGTCTTGGTCTTGCTAAAAATACGCAGTCTTGTTCTTGGTCTTGGTCTTGCAAAAACGCAAGAACAAGACCAAGACTGCAAGACCAAGACTGAATTTGGGCAACACTAAATGTAATGGCCATTTGTGTATCTAATTGGCGGTATTATCGTTATAATATAAGTTACGCATCACCTCATAGAGAAATAAGTAATTAACTGCTATTCGAAAAAAATATTCTTGTAACCTATTTGTGTAATAATGAAACGAAAATTGACTTTCACTTTATTTATGTACCTCTCCTGGTTTACAACAATGTTCGCTAAACATGATTGAGTCTAAAATATAATATTTTTTATGAGGTTTGACGACTCACGACACTCACTTGAAGTCTTTTATAAAAATATATTGCAACTAAAAATAATACAATACTACGCTTTGAGATGGTATAATACTTCAAAGTAAAGACAATAAGAAGACTGTTTGAACATAATATATTGACTTTTTACACTTCTTGAATAACCATACTCGTTAGCGACTCTGATGCAATGTTTACAATTTGAATGGGTAAGGTCGAACCACGGTACATATAATAAAATAAATTATCTTATTTCAGTTTGTTATTTTTAACAACCACGTTACTCCTATTGCTAGTAATAATACTTAACTTTTGTTAGATGTATTTTAAGTGGAGTTTTCAAGTACTTTCAAAGGTTACGAAGATATTGTTGAAAAGTCATTCAACGATTCTTGTTTGAACTACGTAGAGTTCTTAGTATTTTGACTTTCAGATTCATTCTCCCTTATTTTTTTTTATGTAAAATGGAACAATATTCCTATATGCGACCGTCAATAAAAAGATAAGAAACGCATTCATTGACGTAATCTTGCTAAAGCAGATAATCTTGTAGATTCTCACCAGTGTCTTTTGAGAAATCAACGTATTAAATCTCCATTTCCACTTCCAATGGTTACAAATGAAGAATTTTAGTTTTAGACATTTGAAATTATACCGAACCGATTCTAACGCGGTAATTATGCACAGTACTCATCGAACAGAATATACTCAAGTACGAATGTCCTTGAATGGGTTTAGGAAATAATTGCTTAAACCGTGAAGCGGTACAATGCTAATGATGGTAATACATTGCATATTATGAATTAAAAACAGTTTATTTGTAGTTAGGAGTGCGAAAATGTTTTCTAACCTTGAGGAGTTCTTCATTTTGCGTCTATAGATATGACCACTAGTATTTGAGTTTCGTTTGAACAAACCATGTTCTGTATCAAATTCAACAGCAGCCCAAATTCATGGTTTGGTATGGTATTCATGGTAACACCTATCATTTAAAAATTATAGATACTTATTTATAAATTTGTTTCCTGTTGTTTATTTAAAATAATGTTGTCTTTTTATTAGCCAAAACAGAATTTCTAAGAGGAAAACGGAGTCCTATACTTACATAAGAAATAAAAAAATAGATTTAGTTTCAAATTGAATGTCTTAAACATAATTCCTCATTTCGATATTCTGTCTTAATTTTAGCAAGGATATGAATTCGTTTATCTGAATTTTAGCAATATGCAAATAAGCTGGCAAATGTGTAAATTAATTTCCTTCAGACGAAACTCTGTAATTAAATTATTTCGCGAACACAGGAAGGGTATGCAGGACACAGGGCGCATAGAAACCGCTAGGAGCAATTACATGAATTTTAATCCGTATAGAGTGGGGGCGATATTTAAAGAATTTCATTATGGTGAAACTTCCTAGACCAGAGGGAATTCATTTCGTTTCAAACGCACGGCAACAACTTGGAGAATTAAAGTTTTTGCTAAAGAAAACTTTTGTTATTATTTTCCTGCTTTACGAATGCGGAGACACAAACGCTGAGTGTCTTAATAACAAAACGCTGGTTCTTTTAATTGTTTCTGATTGATGTCTTTTTATTCTTTTTTATGTTATGGTTGGATGTAAGAAACGGGTTTTCGTTGTAATTTTTGCTCTTTATCTTAATGTTTTGATAATACTTCATGTATACGTATATAGATACTTGCTTATTATTATATTATGGTATACCTACTTTAAGAAAAAGTAGTTAAATTCAGAAAGATTATTGATTGTACGTAGTATTAAGATTTTTTGCATCAAAAACTTGCCTGGAACAGCAAGTCCGGGAGACAAACCCACTACCCTACTATGGTAATCAAGCGATATGTATGCAAGCATTATGCTGTAGTTGAATAAATTAAATCGAGAAGAGGCAAACGCATGGCTATTTCTGGATAAACTCCTTTTAACGGAAATAAACCAGTCTACCTCATTTCTAAAACGATTCCATTAAAATTCTCCTAAACCGGCTCAGTAAAACTAATGCATGGTTCACGGAAGGCATCGAGATTTCGTATCAAACCCCTGGCGGCTGTAGTGACAATTTGCCATTGAAATTTGCTCTTATCAGGTTTAAACTGCTGTTGTTATGAACGTATATGACTAGTGTTTTAATGGCTTATTTAGGGTGCAGTTATTCATTATGATATTATCGCATCATTAGGTACATAGGGTAAACTAATAGGGATGTAGCCGGCTAGACGCCTGATAGGCGAGGGCGCGAGTTCGATGTCTGGACGCGAAATTAAATATCACCAGTACTGGATTTTAATAAAAGGTTTCGTAGTTTCATACATAATACCAACATATATGTTTTTCCATTAAGTATAACATTTAGAAGCCTTTTTACTAATTAATATTAGGTTGTTACCTAACCATTCGCCAACCAAATTGAATCAAATTCAACCAAATGGAATTACAATACGCATATCAGACGTTTTTCATATCTTAGATCCTTACTTTTCTATACCGTATATACACATTATGTAGGTATAGGATATCACCTTGATTTGTATGCTCGGAATGCGGCTACCTGGGCTAAATTCGTGACTAGCTGCTGGTTTGGTGTCATGCCTCGTAATGCGCACCTCATAACTACTTGGAAATAGCCATTAACCTCACCTACAAAAAAGACTATGTACCAACAGTGAAGTCCTAGTGATTAGTCAGTTTCTTTATGTTTACAACTTAGCGTGGCGTCTAGTACTTATTACATTCAGATGATCTCATTTTATGACCTAAGCCAGTTTATATGTGCTTATCTTTTTATCCATGCATAATGTCGTTGGCAACTTCAAAACCTAATCACGAAACGAAACGAAACCTTAATATTAACTTGCGTGTAGGTTATAAAGATTTTTTTATTGTATAACATTAAAATAAATTTGCGGAATGTGTGACAGTTCAAGATGTATTTGCATAAACGTTATCTTCAAGTTTTTCCATTTAAGGTGTTTTATTTAACATTAAACCACATGGTGTTGATAAAATCATATTTAATAAAAAACGAGGTTTATTCGTTTTTTTTTATATTATGCAAATGGACACGGTAATATGATTGCGGTAATAAATTTATGTAAGTAAAGATTCGTTATACCTAGAGTATAAGACTATGGAAAAACGATACAACTACAATACATTTATACCCGGGTTCATCCTGAAACGTGGAGTGTTGTAAACAAAATAGACATTTCTACATGTTTATCGTTTGCTTCCTCTTATGTCACCGTCGCTAAAGTAGAACAAAACGCGCTAAGTTGAAAAAGATCTTGGCAATTTTTATAAGTAAAGGCGACCGCTGAGGCACAGTTGTGTTAAGGTAGATCAAAGTAGTGATGGTCTCGAGGTTTAGGCACGTGGTCCAGTCTCAGCGGTTGCGGGTTCAACCCCAGGCACCTCTGACTCTTCTACGAAGTTATGTGCTTATTAACCCTCTCAATGGCTGAGGAGGCCCTTGTCCCTCAGTTAAGTTAAGGACATAATATATGGGCTGATGATGATGATGAATTTCAAGAACATCTGCCAGAAAAATCGCGACTTAGAACATACCTTGATATAGATTCGCCACGAGCAGGTGCTGTAAATAGCGAAATATTCACACTGTTTATACCGTTCCTACATCGATAGAAATCTATAAATTCTGGTAGACAAACCGCAAATTACGGCGTGCTGTAATGAAATTCGCTGCGGCTGCTTCATTATACACCGCAGTGCATCGATCCAGAATTATATTTTATACTGTAAAATGCCAACGACACATATATTTCGAGCCAATCAACTTATGTATTTGCAATTGTATGAAGAATTCCGTAATATGTTAGCGTTTTTGCTAATACATGGCCGAGACAAGTTACATTTTTCTTATTCCTTATTTGTTACTGTTGATCAAAAATATTTGAATTGATTCTCAATGCAACTGGATATGTATGTCCTTACAATGCGAGGAAATTTAAACATAAGAATTAAACATTAAACATAAGAAAAGCTGCAAAAAGCTTATGTCTGTGGTTATTTATTTCGACAGCCTTATTAAGTATGACATCTCGTTATAGGCAAAAGAATCACTTCATACAGCCGTGCACAATAATAAAATAATTGCAAAACTAATAAATAGCAATCGCAAATTGCAATTCCATTTTATATCTCGTTTACATCACAGATGACGCTAAATTTTCCATCAATATAATCGAATGATTTACGTTCCGCGTTACATATTTCATAAAATTTATCGAGTGTAATAATTCTACCGTGGAATGCGGCTGTGTATCGCCGTACTCCGCTAATGACGACACGGTTTATATATGTAGGTAAACGCTTAGATTCACGATAACCTGATCTAAGATTAAATGTGGAGTTGAGAAAACTGCCGAGTATGATGCAACTCTTCGTTAGTAAACAAAGAAATGTAATGAGCCTTCATTGTGTTTTTTCTTCCTTCTAATGCCCTTTCGCCATACATACGTAGAACCGCAGTAAAATATTTTAAAGGATCTTGCAAAATATTTTATGACTAAAGACGCACGTTAACTCTTAAAACTGAATTAGCTTTGCTGATCTTATTCGGGTTACTGGGACTACTCGTAAGCTTTTATGTTTTTAGTTTCAATAACACAGAAATTGGTTTTGTCAATTGACAAATCATTGTTAAGCCCCCGTCGTAACTTATTTTCTCACCAACAACTTTTCAGTCTAACCACAGCTTCCGTGAACCTGCATCGATAGTGGCACGCACGGAAATAAAACCGAGCACTTATACTCAACGCGTCTCCAAGGAATTCTAGCTCCACTTCATTCCCAAAGAAAAAACTTGTTTTCACTCTCAAAAGTCAATTTAGTTGTGAGTTCTTTTTCCTGATGTATAAAGATGTTACGAATTGCGGTGAATCTAGTTTACTCAATCTAGTACACAAACTTAGTAGCTCAAAATTAACTGCATAACATCAATATGATCAAAAAATTATACTAACTCCATCATTACCAGAAAAGAAAAATCTGCAAATGTTATAATCTTCGCTGTATAAATTTTCCGTAAATGTATTCATCCATCCCTATCAAACAGGTTACTAGGCTGTCATCAAGTCAAACTTGGTAGATATGACTGTTCCGAAGCTGAGGTACTAAAACTTTATGTCAGTTTATTAATTTCAGTATCGGAATTTGTGGGGCATGAATGTTAGGTTATGTGCGCGTGGGTCGTGAGATGGCCTAGACCTTAAATTGGAATGTAGTCTCAAACGCTTCCGAAGCGTCGACCTATTATAATCGATGACAACGGTTTCATAACAATAGATAAATGACTTAATATTTTTGGAGTAGCTAGGTGAAATCCGATGTTTTCCTTCGAAAATCCGGGAATTATAATTCTTTTGACTGTAAATTATTTTAGTTTCGGAAGAAGACCTAATAAAAAAATCACAAAGCCACTGTTTTCTTAAGAAATTATTAATAAAAAACAAAAAACACTGACATAAATACATTACTCCAATCGCATCGTTATTTAACATGACTGTTTTATGTATTAGTTAATTTATTACACCGGACTTACTAGTACATTACAAAGATTACCCAATAAATGTTCAAATTAAGATACGCAAACAGATAACTTTCATCGCGTTAAAATAAAACCAAATATTGACTTTAAATCACTGAGATGAAAGAAAAAGTAATACGAACAGCAAATTAGAAACTGGAATAATTTTACGTAGTGAGTTTGCGAATATATTTAGCGGATTGATGCCAAAGTTCGGGAAAGTGACTTTGGAAATATCGCTAGTCAGTTACCCAATGTATGCAGAGGTGCCATTAAAGTAAAAGTTACTTGCAGCTCCGTAGGTTGTTATCGACTAGGTACTAAAGACATGATTGAGCAACATTCGTAAATGGCACTGCATGAGTTCAGTGACTTTACTGCCTTCATTCAACCTAATGGATGGAAAACGAATGACTACATATGTCTGCGTAATACTTTTGTCTATTAGAGGCGGTAGTATTTGTTTATGGTTCAGAATTTATGAATACATTGGTTTATAACAAAGATATTATAATCACCCGAAAATATTTTTTAAGTAGACTTAACTTAAAACTTATTGAGGTGTATACTCGTACTATTGGAAAACTATTTAATATCTACAACATTAAAATTGCACGCTAATAATATGACGTGCTTATATGAAACTTCCACAGCCTCTTGAAGTTTGAGAAACGTTGTAGGTTCATTGCCACCCTGTGTTTGCGACAACAGTTCAATTTATTTATGAGCAATTACTTAATGTTGGCACTTTCCATTTTCGCATTTATACTGTTGATTCCCGCCTGGATTAAGTGTCGGCACTTGCAGCATAAACTTTTGCTAAGTTATTCAGATCTTAACTTACCCCAGAACACTAAACAGCTTATTAAGTTTGAGTTAAGTTTCACAAAATTAAGACGTGAAAATACCAGATGTTCTGCTTGGAACGTGACGCTTTGTACGTAACTAATAGAGTCATTTTGACAAGAATCTGACCTTGTCATATATTCTAATTGTGTAGCTAGTTAGTGAATGGGTAACAAATTACACATCTACATTATAATGGCACAAACAATGGCCACGTACATTGGTGCCTTTATAAACAACATATCATAGTTCTGTAGATGTCGACCTTGTCAGTTGATAGTCGGTCTACCTTATATTGGTTACATACATTTCCGGCACATTGATTTTTTCTATCATATGATATTTAACGCGACCTTACAATGCCATGAGATCATTATAAATGGTTGTATGAAAGATAATTAACAGCATTAATAACATATTATGTAAGCAGTAAAAGAACTTAATCCTCAAGCAATGAAAACATACTTCCAAGGTAAATGCAAAGTTATGCTGCGATCGGCAAGTATTAGCAGTTTTTTTAAGTGAAATCATCTAGTCGGATTTGAAACTTGGAGCAGAAGTTGGGAGTGCGGGCATTTTATAAAGTCCGGCGGATGAAACTTTGCAAAAATTAAACTTGAAAGTGTAGAATCAAAGCGAGGAGCGGTCGGCGCTGCCCGCGTTCATTTGAATTACGCTAGCTCCGCCTTTTGTAGTCGACTTCATTTAGCGAACTTAAAGGAAACTCTTTTATTTCGCCCCAGCAAAGAACTTAAGAGGTGCATTGTTGAATCCGTAACAAATTGTACGCCATGATTATGTTACGAACTCCACCGTCACTATGGCGGAGTTTCGATTGGCATTTAAGTGGCGTACACTCGCGCCAATGAATTTCTAATTATATTAACTCCATGACGTATTCCGGTAGTAGCTATTCCTAGTTCTTTCAATTTAAATTCTATCGAGTTAACAATGAAAACGTCTTCCTCAAAGCCTGCTGTATCATCGCGTTGCTTTGTGAAAGCGGATAGAATGCGAGATGCAAAAATATATTGTTGATCTTACTTTTATGTTGCGGGATAAAGTTCGCCTGCAGTTTTGTTGTAAACAACACAACCGTGTTCCTACAACGTCTGGACGAGCAACAAGTGTTTTGTACAAACAACCTACCACTCGTACACAAGTTTCTTCCTTTGAACTGGGATGGATTTTATAATAAAAATAAGATTTCATTTATGATGTTATTTGTGTTCAGAAACACTAAGTTTTACTCTTTATTTTATACGGCTGTCAAGGATAATGTCCATTCGCTAAGTATTAATGAGGGTATGAACATTTAGAATGTAGGTAAACTTCTTCTTCTTCTTTATCAACCCATATACGCCCACTGCTGAGCACGGGTCTCCTCTACAATTGAGAGAGTAGGTAAACTGGCTAATGAAAAATTATAAACTTGTTAAAGAAATATGATAATTAGCTATAATGATAATGATAATGATGATAAACTAAATAAGGTGTTTCTTTTGAATAATTTTCAAAATGAAGATACAGTTAAAGAGAAAACGATTCGAAACAACATATTACGAGACGAAAACATTAAATATATGTGAAACAAAAAGAAAAACTAATCGCAATTTTATAAAAAAATTGTAATACTCTTTAATTTTATTCAATAATCACCTTTAACGAATGCGGTTAAACTACTGAAGGATATGAAAGTAGAAATTTACATAGTATAGCAAGCTTCTAAAAAAACCTGTAGTATGTACAAAACAGGAAAAATAGTTGTAAAAATATACAGTTGTTGCCTAAGGCTTTCGCAACAGCAATTAACATTTTGCTATCAAATTGGACTGCTGTATAGTTTGTTTGACAGGTTAACAAGTCGGATAGACAGTTTTCATCTCGCAAAAATAAAATTTCTACGGGAAAAAGGCCGCAGGCGGCACTTCCCCGCTATATACAAAAAAAATATATTCACCATGAACTCGATCAAAACTCTGTCAACTATTTCAAGCAAAAACTGGCGATCGTAAAGCGTTGTATGAATTTCAATACGATTTTTTCGTGTTAGATACAAAAAAATACGTACGTGTGCGAAGATTAGGCTCAAAAAGGACGTAGAAGGGAGAACGTCACGAAATACGCTCGAGGCAATTTGGATCCAAATGTCGCGCAGTACGTGCCCCACAAATAAAAAGGCCGGGTGAAGTTATATCTAACTGTATTGCTTTACAAAGCAACAGTAGTTTATGATACAAATTGGCAAAATATTGGGCAGGTTTAAACGTATTCGCTTCGCTTTTAGAATTTTCCGATGTCCGTAAATATGTTTCGATGCTTTTAAGTTAAATAAAAACTTTTTTGTTTAATCATTTATCAATTTTTTTACTATATTTATTAATAAAGATGATTAAAAAACCTTAAACAAATATCAACATATTTTATATTACTATTTCAAAATTAAAACTAATAGAGAAATTTTAAACCTAAACAAACACCAATAACGAAACATAATAAGACTCCATTATTCCAATAATTATGCATAACACCCTAAATAAATATAACAAGCTTCTCGGGTAAGGGTTGCCGTCGATCCTGTTACTTAATTTCTGTAAGTGCAATTCAATTTTTCACCCCTGCCCTTCTGAATACGAGCTCAAGATTTACGCCTAGGGGGCGAGCAATAAGCGGACGATATAACTACGGCACAGCTTGCACGCTATTTTAAAAAGGTATGTCTGTATCCGGTGAAAAATTGCTTCCCGCCTACCCCGACCAAGAAGTCATATATTACAGTCAGTTTCGTGGACGAAAACGGTCGTTTGATACCTTATTTACAGCGGGGCTTGCCCTCAGTGCTGATGTTTTAAACGAGCTTCAACAACTTACGTACGCTCACATTTTCCCACAACCTTTTACTGAGAGCCGGACCGAGTTAACTAAATGTTAGCTTGAGTTAACGTTCTACGATTCAAATGAGACATATTTACGAACACTTGTTGAATAATAAGATATATTTGAAAAGCAGTCGTTTGGTTATTAACGATGTTCTAAAAAGGCATTTTCACAAACCAAACTACACGAATACAAACCTTCGCAATTATCGATAAATACCTCGGACACTGGTGCTAAAAATAAATTAAAACTCCTCCTTTTAATTCAGTGCAAATGGTGTGTCTGACAAGTTAAGAATAAAAAGAATGGTTGTAGCTCCTCTTTTGAACGGTGTTGCATATCGTTTGTATTCCCGTCGATTCCACGTGCCTTTTGCTTTGTTACAGATACTAATCTTTTAATCGGATTTCAAAAAGCTTGCACCTACGTATAGCTACTGTTTCGTTTCTAGTGAATGTTTTTCTTTTAAACGCATTATAGTAAAACGCTTCAGAATTTGAAATTCTGGAACAAGAGAAATCCTTTACAAAATAGGATGTATTAAATACATCTGTTGGTCCAAATATACGATATAAAAATTTACAGTTGGCGTGATCGTAAAACACATTAGCACGTAGTTCTACCCCACATGTCGACGGAAGACCAGTGACATTGGGGTAAAAGGGAAAATGCATTGGGTTTTTGTAATGTGGCTATTACCTGGGGATTAGGACGGTTGGTGCCGAAGCGAATATTTGGCCATTTTGTGCCCCACGCACTTATTGTACTCCATAATGCTTACAGTAGAGAGTGTTTAACGTCTTTACGCTTCATAATATAAATACCTTTTTCCGGGAAACAACTTCTGTTTTTCGAATTCCAGAATTTTCGAATACCGCCTATAAATATAACCTCCTTGTTCAGAATATCCGCAGCGCTAAAAACGTCCGCTTATTTGGATTATAAGCTTGAAACAACCAGTTTAAAATAACATTATTTTACCTCGTACAACTGTATCAGAAATTTTTGCTCGTACTAAAAATAAACGTGTGTTGAAAAAAAACGCAATCTCTACACAAATAATTCCTTGTTTCTGCTTACTGTACACATTGAATTTACGTTTAGCATTCGACGAATAATTCTTCTATGTAAAGCTGTTAGTTTCTCCTAAATGTTGTGTTGTTCGTAATGGAATGTCGTTTGTTTAGTGTCGTAGTATACTGGGCCACACCTTCAACAAACGAGGCCAGATGTACGACGGTGCAGCATCCTTGAAAGGCCGCATTCCAATACCAAAGTCTATGTACAGTCTAAGCACGCTATGAGGCGATTGCATACGAACTTCTTATAATATCATGTTGTAACATTTCTCTGGAAATGGGAGTTGATCGAACAATGAACGTACTGATTGATTGCTCCCGATTAGGTTCAGTTGAGTAATCGAAATAACGTCGACCGCAGTACTTTGCATACTATGAAAGTAATTACTAGTCATTTGTGTCCGCAATCGATTTTGTTGCAATATATTAATGTATTATTACTTAATTTTCATAATAATAAAAAAAGGTTTTAAGTGGTCACAACTTAGTTACACGAGTAATAAGCTCTTGTGGTTAATTAAATATGTTTTAAATTTTGCCTTTGACTATTTTCAATATAAATTGAATCGATTTCCCTCTGCGGGCGTATGCACTTCAGTGTATTTCTCAAACTTGTACGTTTCTTCGGCAATTTAACTTCACCGCCATAAAGTGGCGGAAGCTATGTGTCTCTTAGGTTATTTAGTTAATTCAACGTTTAACTCACACGATTCTAGACGGTATTTCTTTGAGAATTCTCTAATATCTGTTTCATAAAAAAAATTGATCTTTAACCAATACCAAGAAATATTCAAATATTTCCGTATGTTTTTATTAAACTACAGTGTACTTATCCTTGTTTCCTTTTGTTTCAGAATATCCTGGATAAATTTAATCCAGGCGCTCGGCAAATGATTACAGCTGGCAAGGCTTATCTAAAAGCTTTACATGGTAAGTAAAAGAAAATATTTTTGAAGAGCGAAACTTCAATTTGCATTTGTTCGCATGTTTTAAAACATTTAGTTTTAGGTATATCTCATTTTAGATTCAGTAGGTATTATTACTTTAAATTTATTATTTTACCATTATTAAGAAATTATAAAAAGTGATTGCATTTATAAATGGTAAATAAATTAAAATATCGCATTGCTATTTTTCCAGTCCACTACACCTAAATGAAATCAAATTCCATTTAAAATTAAGTTAATCAAATAATATTCAACATTATTCACAAAATCCCTCAATTCACATACGACTACATTTACCTGTAGCGTTACGTTTAATATAACACAAAAGAAACTCATTACACGTAACGTTGAGAAGAAGATTACACATCAGATTGTAAACGTAATACAAATCCTTGAACCGTTTAAACTCCTCGGGAGCTGGGGACAAAAATAACACATGGAATACGATCCCGCGGCCGGGATTACACGGGGGTTTAAGAAATTACGCAATCTCATACGAAAGTGAAATCCCCACGCGACATTCATAAATCCGCGTGACATGTATTCAGTGGGACGTACACAATTAATTTATGTAGTGCTCGCCAAATGGGCGCATCTATATGCAAAACCTCAGGACGGTAGCCCGCTTGCTTGGCTCCAGAACGGGAGCGTAGTTTGTGCCAAATTGTCTCTGGTAGCTTATCTAAAGCATTATACCCGCCGCTAGAGCAGCAATAAACTTGAACATTGTTCGCGATGCATGTTTGTACTCGCGGATAATTTTCGCGTAATCCCGAATGGTCTTGGAGAACCAGTTATGTCAAGGTCGGTGGTTCGCGAAATAATTGACCGCCGATTCAAGTTTGGTGTTGTTAAGATGCCCAATTACCATAACATCTTTTTGCCACGAGAAATAAAATAATTCGGATATAATAAGATTCTGCGCTTGCACGTGTTTTTAAAAAACCTTCCTTAGAACGAAAACCTGGAAAGTTCCATAAGGATGCATCGATTTGCTAATTGAATGAAGCCTTATTTCTGAAGAGAAGACATTAGTATCTCTACTCTTATAAAGAGGGCTTAGAAACTCTTCAATTCCTTCGAAAATACAAATAAATTACCCTTAAGTTTGCTCCTACTTTCCTCTTACTAAAATATAATTAAAAAAAGTAAACTTACTCGCCCGAAACAAAAATGTATGTCCTCAAGAAGCCCCGGACATTTAAGAATATCATTAACTGATTGCGTTCTGTGTAATATAATTTCGAATTGCATGTTACACAGGACAGAATCCATTTATATATTTCTTTATGCTAATTTATTGAGCTTCGATTCGAAAACAATATTATCTCTAATTATTTGGAATCTACTTATCAATTCATTAATATGATTGATTATGATCAATATGATTTCACCAAAATGATTTTTTGAAGTGCATTATTGTTTGACATAAGTGTTGAATGATAGCAAAACATAGAAAAATTCCACCACAACAAAAAATCACAAAATTAGATCCACCTAATTTAGAGATTAGCGCATAACATACCACGTCTATATCCTTTATTATTTAACTACTAAAATTACGTAACTGATATCACAGACTCAGTGTAAAAATCATGATTTAAAGTAACATTTCACAATAGTTACGAGGCTTTGCTAGTAATATCACGCATTTATTGCTCAAAAACAGGTGCTTTATATTTTTATGACCGTCCACATATTGTCCAAATGTCAAGGTCGATTATAACTAAGAGCTGCTTCAAAAGTTATTTCACGTAAAAAAATATTATTATTGCTTTTTTTAAGACGATTTCGAAGGCTATAGTTAGTTCCTATGCCAGTTACCGGATATCATGGAAATTTTAGGCTAATGCAATGATATTTTATTAGTAATTCATTTTCAAATTGTATGCCAAAAAAGTCGATTAAAAAAAAACAGAAAATATCAGTCTCAGGTTGCTTGTTTGCTTCCTCGTTCTTAGGAATAAATGCCTGATCCAAAGTGCTAGCAATTAGTAATCATGAGATGTATTCATAACAGGCGTCAATAATTTGCCAGTAATTAGACGGACAAACTACGCAACTCTAGTTGTTAAATAAATATTAAAAACAGCACGTGATGGAGAAAACCAATAATCCAGTTCATGATAGTTTATTCCGTCCATAACAAGCAGCCTTAATGTGCGAACGTAAACATTTTCTAAGTCAGACGCCTGCTGCAACGTTTGCAATTTCCTTTAGCATTTACTGAGCAGACTTCATACTTTCACTATTAAATAATATTGGATTAATAAAGCTGCATATTGCTGTTACGTACTCTCTGTTACATATGGCGGTTTGTATGAAATACGGATGTGTTTGATAGATTAAAGCCTCGTTAAAAAATTTGTGGAATGAGCTGCCAATTAGTCTTTCAGAAATATGACAAAAAAATTGTCCTGTACGATTGCACAACGTTACACATACCTGTAATATCGTTACATAATGATCGTTTCATTTACAATTTTTATCGTCAATCTTAAGTTATTTTTTATTTTCCTCGTGGTATATATTTCATTTTTCTTTGCGTAGTTAATATATGAATATTTGCAAATTAATAAATAATCTCGAATTCAACTATACGTTTCTTTCCTGTGATTTAAACATTTGAAACAAACTCACCACCCTGGACAATATAACCTGTATGACAACTCTGTTAAGCTGCTTTTTTTATTTCTCTAAATTCATAAACATTTCAAATCAAATATTAAGTTTTAATCCCAGTATTTTTAATTCCCGAAACAAACATGGCACGCTCGGCAATAAACAACACTTTTAACGCTACTAAAGGATCATTGTGTGGTGTATCCAGACAGTCCGGTACATAAAGTTAAATTATCTGCTGTAGGTGCGGCGGCGGCTTCCCGACTCTACGTAGACGCTGTGGGGAAGCTGGGCAGACAGGCGCAACAAGGAACATGGGGAGGATGCGCCGATATAGGTAACTATGAATATTTTGTACCGGATATCAACTTGGAATAAAGAGCGCCAGTCAAAGAAGGTACAAGGCGGCCAATATCAGATTGAAGTTAAGGGGAAGGTCTGTTACGATGAATTAATGATTACTGGGCTTTTATACGTTAAGACGTCAGTGTCTTATCGTTTAATAAGAGGATTTCTAACGATATTTTAATGATTTTAAAGAAATTTTGCGTCTAACTACCAACTACAATTTAAAGATCATCCAAAATAAGTGTTAAATTGCAATTAATGAATGCTGTAATATTTTTATGTATTGGTTGGGTTTTACAATGTTTAATAATAAGATCATTTGTCCTTCTTATATTCTAAATTTGCTATAAATGACATTCCTTTAAGCGTTATGATATAAACCACAAACTAAAACATAATCCAAGCCTTTATTCGTCATGGAATTTAAGTATTTTTTTGCTGCGAATGTAATAATAAGCAATATGATAGATTGCAATCGTATGTCTTAATCAAAAACAACTCAACTAAAGCTAATGGCTGTCGTTTTTGATGGGTTTTTCCTTGATATTTTTTTTATTGCATGATTTGCTATTTGTAGTGTATAATATAAACGAACCATTTATGTATTTATATTGTTCCCATGGCCCGACTTCCTCTCAGAAAATCTTCATCTGTAGTTAAACTGTCACAGTGCAGATGGGATGGAAATACAAACGGGGACTATTATTATGTATGCTTATTTAGATTAATCCAATGGGTGGACGAAGGGTAGCACTTGTATAATAATAATATAAGGTCAATCCAAATGTAAAGAAAGCTACATTAATTGCTTACATTTGACTCTTTCACTAGAACTGCTACGTATCGGTCTAACCTGTATTGATTGCACCAATCATAGGTAATTTGTGAAGATATGTGATATTTTCATTGTATTTTAATGATTTGTCCCTGCCTAAATATTATAAACGTAAAGATGAAGTCTCTCCTATGGCACGCCACTGGGCTCAATCTTCGGCTCTCCTCATCCAACCACTGCCAGCCACCTTGCGGATATCGTCACCCCACCTAGCCAGAGGGCGTCCTACACTACGTTTGCCGAGGCGTGGTCTCCACTCCGGAACACATCAAAAACAAAATAAAAAAAGAACAAACACATCACAGAACAAAAACATCCATAGAAGAGGCCTATGTCCAGCAGTGGACGAATTAAAGGCTGTTGATGATGATGATGATGATGAAAGATGAAGTCAACCAATCATTTATGTCTAAAACGGTAAACGTAGAAACAGCTGTGATATAGTGCGTAAGTGCATAGCGACTGAGAGGATTAGGAGCGCCGTCTACCGAGACAACGGCTTGGTGGGTTTGTACTAAGAGTTGCCAACGTCAACTTACTTAGGTTTGTGTAACCCAATATTCACTAACAACCGGGAAGACTACGGCTTCAACCTTCTGGCATATTTTAATAAAGTACAAAGTAAAAGAGTGATTTACATTATGAAGTAAATCAATTGATGTTAATACAAATAGATACATTATAATAATTAGGTAATTAGTTTAACCACGCCGCTGGGACACAAAAATATTTCTGTCCTAACATATATGAGTCGGTATTACAGCCTGACTTAAACCCATCGCACAGTTGAATCTTTCGCGTTTACTTCAGTGAAGAAGATAAGCAACTTTTCTTTTTCCTCCCGGGCTAATTTACCTTAAAACTATTGAAGTGTTCAGTGGCAGAGGTTATCAGAACGTCCACAAACTCTTTTCCCGTTAGTAAATTGCAGACTTTTCTCATTACTTCAGCACTAAGCAATATTAGAAATAGAAATCTACATTTAGCATTTAATATAATGGCGCCATTTGCATAACGTTATAAAATTCAATTTTCAAAATCTATTGTTACCAATATCCAATAGTCAATTGTAATAAAATCTCGTATCTGCAGAGTTTTCGAAAGCGAATCTGTTCTTTATTCATTACATTTACATGGCCCCTATTGCCTTTTCCGAATACAGTCGATACAAAAATATATTTTAACTGTACAATACAATGTATCTGATACTACCCAACCCTTTTAGAGATTTAAATTACCAAAACAAACATTACGCGATACGAACAATAGATACGCAGAATCATTTTAGAGATTTAAACCAATATATTGAAATTTATTGTTAGTCAATCTATTAAATAATATTTTATTTTAGGCTAAGCTTTTAGAAGTCCTTAGTATTATAGCTTAATCAATAGGTTAAAGAAAATTCAATAATACTAAAATTTCAAGATTTACATTTATTAATTTGAATACGTCACCGTGGTTAGGTTAGATAGTTTCATTTCCCTTATTAAAACAGTTATCAAGTTTGACATAACTCTGATACCGGACACATATCTAAGCATCGTTATGTAGGGAACAAAGATGATTCGAGATGTCGAGACTGAAGGGGATTTGTATCCAGTGTACCAGCTTATTGCAGTCTACTTGAAATAATCCTTTTGAAGGGGCGCAAGGATATCCGAGTCGTCTTATTACACCTTTCGTGCTATCGCTTTATGTGCGAACCTGTGTTCAACGTAATGTACACTTTTATTTCGATATTCTCATATTTGTACGATTTCAGGGACTGCCCTCATGAAGGTGGTCGAAGTTTATCGAGAAATTCAAGACCAACAAATGAACATCGTAAGTTTTTTTGTTTAAACATTAATTTATAATTTTATATGTATACTTTAATACATAAATGTATTTTAGTTCAGAATTTTCGTCAATGAAACGGATTCTCAAGAAAAATTAACAAAACTACCCTTTTCAGACTCAACAATTGAAAACGCCAATATATTTACGATTTATGAAAAATATTTGCTTAAATAATAACTCTGAGTTTCCTTAAATAAAACAATGTTTATAGTCATGAAAGCGATGTTTGTTAATCCGTCGGCCGTGCGTAATCAATAAGCTACGTATTTGTTTGTTTCAGCTGAAGGCATTCTACGTAGATTTACTGGTACCCTTGGAAACTAATCTCGAGAAGGACACAAAAGTGGTGCAGGTCAGTCAACAAGATTTTGTTCCCTTTCATAATCTTTTATGTGGACGTTCGGGCAACTGTTTACTATATGAAGGAAATGGGATTCGGAGTTCAAATAAGCTTAGCATCGCTTCCACCGGTAAGATAAGAAGTTCTATTAAAAAAGTTTCGGACAATGCCAACAACTTAACGGACGAGTGTACATTTGTATGTGTTATCTAGTATGTTTTCTTTACTATTAATAATTGATCGATCAAACGAGCCCGCCGAAGGCGGGCGAAGTTCGATCGAAATTATATGAAGCGTCTCGTTCGAAGATGATTGATAACATGTAGTACTGTCAAGTATGCTTAAACTTCACAACGTTTAGAGATTCAAATTTGAATGTTCCCGCCCCATACGCTGTCATCTCACGCGCGTCTCTGGGCCGACATATATTTCAGAGTATCCAAGCGATATCACAGAAGATGATTACAGGGTTGGGTTCAATCATTACCAAGAGCTTAGCTTATTGCTATAGTTTGATGTAACTTTCTTTTTAGGGGTGGGAAGTGATCATCTTCGAACGAGACGCTTCATATAATTTCGATCGAACTTCGCCCGCCTTCGGCGGGCTCGTTTGATCGATCAATTATATTACGCGTCTCGTTCTCGATGATTGATAACATGTAGATTTTTAGAGTCTGTGATAGCGCCCGGTTGAAAATGCACGTGTATTCCCTTACATTTAAATGATACAAACATTTAAAACTAACATAGTTTTACAAAATGCTTACAATCAAATACTAATGATAACAAACAAATACCCAAGGAATTGGGATTTATTATAAGTATACACATAACAATCAACACTTAAGAGCGTTTATACGCCAGGCGGCTCGCCAAATTTAGGCAAACGCGATTAGTATCGATGCAGCGACGAGCGCGCGCGTCGGCTTCCGCCTATTACTCATAATATCAAACAAAATGAAATGACATCACAACTACTGAATAATATGTATAATGCCAAATACATCACCCAGATCAGGCCCTTCCAAAGTTTAATCAGTCACATTTTCGGAAAGCAGAGATAACAGCAAAACATTTACGATTGCAATTGCAATTCACATCGGTAGAGCGCAGAGCGATACTTCCCTTCCCTGGAAGGCCCCGCGGCGGCGTGACTCGCACCGGCCTGGGCCCGGCGCTCCACAACACATTTCAAAACATTCTTAAAAAATAAAGAAATAAAACTTCTTCAAAACAAAAATTGTACGTTTTCAAACACATGTTCCTCTACTAAAGAAAGTAGTTACTTTGTTAAACCGAGCATCGCACAAGGACAAAAAAAAATGCTACAGTAAAGGCAATTTCCCAATATTTTGAATGTCTTAACATTTTCTTTTTACTTGAATAAGCAATTTAAATCTTGTAAAATGTTTTTAACCAACTATTTGCTTGCGGATATATCCAATTAATAATTTTCCACTTTGACCAAACATATGAATCAATTCGAACTTCGAGCCCCGAAAATGACTCCGAAAGTGAATTTACAACCTTAGCTCAGTTATCTTGCCATTTATCAAAATTTACGCAAAAATCCCAAAATGTTCTTAACCAACCCTTTACCTGGCGATATTCCCTACAACAATTGGCAAACAACACATTTGTACGATGGGTCTTTCATCAATTTTAAGGGCTTCGAAAAGAACTGTGTTTGCTCAAATGACGCTAAAACTGTTTAAACGCTTTTAAACATCTTTGGATAGAATACTAATAGCAAACTTATTATTTGTTTCTGTAAGGGGTATGTTATAAAAACGAGCGAACATTGTTGACGCCTCTGTCCAGCCAGGCGTTATCCTTATTGAGACAATATTTATTCCTTCCTATAGGCAGACACAGAAGCATGTTTGGTAGTGTATGCACTAAACTTGTTGGTATCAATACTTGCTTTATAAAGTATTTTATCCAGTCGCCAATTGTCTGATCGCCTGCTGGTTTACGAGGCTTTACTGAAGAGATAATTTCTTGTTTCTTGCTCTAATTGGCTCTATTACCTGTAACTAGTGTAAAAGTATAATGTCTACACAATTTTTTGGGCATTCTCTGAAATAAGGAATTATAAGTAGAGGTTGGTTTCTTCCCAGATTTGATGTATGTTAATCTGGAGCCCTGAGAAGCTCATAGCTATCTTTTCTATATTAATTAAGGCTATTATTTGCAATCTATAGGCTGTTATCATAACAAAAAGTGATATAGTAACATCTGATTTAATTTCCAGATTGAAATTCTATAATTTACCCTTATTTCCAATATATTTAAAAACTAGCTCTACAAGTATATTCCATTTTCTGAGTATCTAGGTGAAGAAGGGCATTTCCTGAACCTGCCCTTGAAGAATCTAGATATAATGGTATCATTAGATATGAGACATATCTATTTGCTATGAGTGAGATTGCTGATCTTGATGTGTTTAAAGTGCTATAATTTGCATTTTCATTAAATATTATTGTCAAAATTCTATTACCTCAGCACTAGAAGGATTAAATATGTCATATTTATTTCTTGTGGTAAAATCTACACATTGTTTGAGAGATCCTTCATATTCTTTAATTATCTTTTATTTATTTTTATTAAATAATCTAGTATTTATTTATCTATTTTAAAATCTTCAATTACATAATGAGTGATTAACAAGTTACATTTAAAATTGTCATTATTTACAGTTTATGTTAACCATTTAGCATTTTCAAGTCCTTTACAATATATACTCAACTGCATGTGATGCTGCCACTAAAACTCCAAGTAACTGCACAAAAAAAATATTTTGAATGTTTTACTAACTTCAAAATGGTTTATAAAATTTATAATTAAATTATTCTTATCATTTGGTAACATTACTGAGTATTTTTCTAAGTCTTAAGACAAGTCCAAGGTACCTGCATCTCTTATTTGGATTTGTATGACTTTTGTTATAATTTATAATAAATCCAACTTTTCCAATAACACAATAAGATTTTTAGATTGCTATTACAGGATTCATATGTATTACCATTGCACAGTCAATAATCTAAGTAAATAAGGAATAACCATCCTTTTAAGTGAATAATTATCATTACAGGTTTTATTATCTTGGTAAAAATATATGGTCTAGTTGACTTTCCAAATGGAAGACATGTAAATTTATGTAAATTAGGTACCATTAAATCTGAATCTTAGATATTTCTTGTGTTGTGTTTATACACATAGGGACTAAGAAAGCATACTAAATAAGTATCCTTTAAGTCTTATCTGTATTTAGTGAAAGTAAACCTTTAGTTAAGATCTCCCATTTTGAAATGAAATTTGTATAAACTCATTTAATATATATAGATTATAATAAATCTATTGGACTTATTTGCTTTTGTAACTAAAAAAAATTAAAATAAAATATGAAGACACAAATGGTCCCCTGCATTCTGTACAGAATGAACATGAACAGAATGTGTACATGTTTCAATAGCTCCCTTAGAAGTGTGGAAATTTCTATCTGTATTTTCCTATATTCATCTGAAGTTATATCTTTTATTGTATAAATTGTATAATTATACTAATTGTATAAGTTGTTAATTGTATAATTAAAAATGAATTAATTTACACATTTGTATAAAAAGTGCCAGTCTTACTGCTGACTATATACCCTATTTAATATATAAATGCAGGGCAGTTTTATTTTTATGTCAATAGGTGTCCTGGACTTGGTGAGGGCCATGCTTGACATGGTCTGTTGGCCTTGAACCTCACATTGCTAATTTGACTCTGAGGAAAATACTTTCCCTTACCAACTTTTTTAGTTGACAGTTTTCCAGATGTTTTAAGCAAAGCCAACAACTTTTTGTTATATTTTTGGCATCCTTAATTGATTGAATTGATCCTTAAGAAATTGAATTGATCATTAAGTTTAGCACCATACAGCTTTTTGTCAGAATGTGTCTCTTCCAGAGTGGATTTAGTATCCTTATCCAGATGTGGTGCGATAAAAAATTTTTGCAACTTAGTGTTGATGAGAAATATCTGCCATAATTTACCAGAGTCCCAAAGCTATGTCATAAGCTGCATTTGGTCTATTCCATCCTCAGGATTTTACATTAGTATGGAGATTGCTGCCCCAAGTGATAATAGGCCTGAACCCCTACAGTTTTGGTTATCGGTGAAATGTTGATTACTCTTTTGCATCCACTGTTTTGTCTCATCAACCTTTATTGTTGAAGTAGAAAGTAATTCCTTTCCCATTATTCCAAAAAACTCAAGTTGCCAGTCTTGGGGAGCCTGAATATCTCCTCCAGGTATAATATTAATAACCATATCAGTTGGAATTGGAGATTTATATTTATGAAATATTTGTTTGTAATTGTATATTTTCTTTATTAGACTCAAGAACATCTGTATGAGATGATAGATAAAATTTGTATTGGGTACAGTCGATAACGATGTACTTGATCCTTTTGTACTTAGACAAGCTGGTTCTTGTTGAACTTTACTTGTATGTGGGACAATGCACCCTCTAAAAACTATATGGGCAATATGTTTTAATTTCGAATGGAAATATGTATAACAAGCTTGTTGCATGGATGTTCGTATAGAACTGAGCACGCTCGTGTGGAGCTACTCAACATGATATAGTTCGTATAGAACTGAGCACGCTCGTGTGGAGCTACTCAATATGATACATCGTTCGTATGGAACGTTCATGTTTACTTAATGACTTCAGATTGTGTGTATCACGAACAACTCTTACCTGCATAACTGTTATTCTGTTTTGGCTTTGTACGAAATCCATCACCCATTTATTAGGCTGTCAATTTGTTCCCGAATTAACTTAAGTTTTTTACTGGTTTTCCGATCTTCACGGTCTCATTCCTTAGATCGTAAACGTGATT
This sequence comes from Cephonodes hylas, assembly GCA_030295005.1. Lineage (NCBI taxonomy): Eukaryota > Metazoa > Arthropoda > Insecta > Lepidoptera > Sphingidae > Cephonodes > Cephonodes hylas. Next base: position 6,547,937 of record AP025368.1, read on the forward strand.
TGTTCTTTAATCTTTTTGAATAACTCATATTAACGCGATTTAATCGCGATAAACAATATTATTTTGTTTAAAGAAATCTCGAACGTCAGAAGTTATTTGCACAACAAGAACAAAACAATATGTCGGCCCAGAGACGCGCGTGAGATGACAGCGTATGGGGCGGGAACATTCAAATTTGAATCTCTAAACGTTGTGAAGTTTAAGCATACTTGACAGTACTACATGTTATCAATCATCGAGAACGAGACGCGTAATATAATGGTGTTTTGTATCAGTTACATGCGTAATAGGTGGGAGGAATAAATAGGCGGTTTGATCGGACACTATCTAGTCGGAATTGAGTTCATATACCAGGCAAAGATCCAAGTAATTTTAGAGTTTAAATCTTTTTACACGGCAATGTTAATAATAGTATAAGTTATGCGACAATTGAATACAGCAATGGTGGTATAATTTAATGTAACATTTTAAAACTAAAAAGCAAACTGTTATTTTCCTATCACAAATTAATCCACAGCGCTATTTTCAAAACACAAATATCTAAATTGGGAATATCAATTTTTAAATCTAAAAATCTCGTTAAACCAAACATCTCTTTTCGACAGCTGCTGATTTGTTTTGGGGCAGGTTATACCGCGGGCAAACGTGTAATTTATAAATTTTGTTTAGATCGAAAAAGAAGCAAATGTAATTGTGAAGTTTTAACTATGATCCGAATAATCTCTGAAAAACAATGTTTAAAAATAAACCATTTTTCGTATTGTTTTGCATACGTTGCTGTCCACTTAAGATATTTTTAAAGATATTCAAAGCAATTATAGCTTCTTTTGACGCCATCAGCTCATCCAACTATGCCATACCCATGTAACGCTTTAGGTTTTGCCAAACAAAACTATGTCGCGTAATGTGATTTGCTACCAAAAAGAATCCTAAATTATTCCGATAATAATGTTTTTATTATTATTTTTATGGCATCGATACAATGATACTGCTGACAATATATAGACCCATATACAAACGTTAACGGTTCTGTATCGGCATTTCGAATAAAGCCGTTGAAAATACAATTCACATATTTTCCCACTTTGAGCTTAATATAAAAGTCCGGGATTATGTATGAAGATTAAATAGTATTTTTGGCCGCGGACATCACATGTGTTAACAGATTCGGCAAAATAGATTTAGTAATTAGTTAGTGATAAAGCAAAACAATAAATTTTGGTATTAAATACGTGGTCGATAAAATTTGAAACAATTCCTACTTTTTCTTTGTTAATGCTTTAAACTTAAATAGTAAACACAACACTTACCGAATTTACCTTGGGATTTACTTGTCGCTGTTACAATAGTGACATTTTGTTTGCATTACAGTCGGAGCAAAAGCGATTCCTGCAACAACACAAACTGCGCTCCGAGAGCTACAGCAAGGCGGCTGCCACCATCAAAAAACAAAGAAAGAAGAAAACCAACGTCGCCAAAGTCGGCTCAGCTATGGACAAAGAAATGAAGGTAGAAATTAATGGAAATTATCTGGGTCAAGACATTTAAGCAAATATTTGATATGTAAATATCTGTTTCAGAATATGCAAATTTTAGAGGAGGAGAAAACAAAACTGGATGCATTCTGCGAGCAAAGCTTGAAAAATGTGAGTAAAGTGCAAATCTTTGCGGACGTTTTAAACATTGTTCAGTTGATAAATGTTTGAGAATTTTGCTTTAATGTATCATTTTAGCAACTGTTGTCCTTGTGTCATTATCAACTAATTTTTTTTAGCATTTCAACTCAGAAGCCTCAAATCTTCGCAAGCATTCGAAACACTTGGACCAGCTGTACTATTAAATATTTTCGATAGGAAATTCTCTATAACTCTCATACAAACCTAACAACGTGTAAGCCCATTCCCTATTTCGTTACATTAAAATATTGATATCAAAATGTCCCAGCTCTTTCGCCCTACTAACATACGTGTATTTATGAATCTAAAACGATATATATGTCCACAAGGCAATGACTCAAGAGCGCCGTCGCTACGGCTTCGTGCTGGAACGACAATGCTCCCTCGCCAAGCACTGGCTGGCCTACCACACTGCTGGGGCGTCTGCATACAATGCAGGCCTGGATGAGTGGCTCGAAGTCTCCCGAACTAGGGAGTACCTGCCCCCTAATGTTGAAGCTATGTTCGTCAGCAGGATGAGGGTGAGAAATTAAAACTTTTTATGCGTCACTTTTTTTTTTAATATCGAATGGGATTATAACGAGTAAATACGCATCATTTGGTAAAAAAATACTGTTCTGTTTAAATGGAGATAAACATTGTATCTATTTAATCAAAGATCTGTATTTGATTTAAGCACAAAATAATTTGAGTATTGAAGTGTTTTTATCAGCTAGAACCTAGGGAGTAGCTGTAAAATGGGCTGAAAATTAGGCATCGAAATAAAAACTTTTTAATCTCATGGTAAGGTATAAAGTATGAAAAAGTTTTAATTAGGTACTCACTAAAATGTAATCCCATTTGTAGTTAACGAAAGTTTTTTTTTTTAATAAAGAGAATAATATTGAAATTAAAGCAATTTATAATTGGTGCTCGTCATTAATTAAACAATAAAACGTTTAACAGAATTATTAAAGTTGGCACATTTAATTTTGCTGTAAAATAATTTTCAACACTCGAGTGGCTGTAACAGTGCCTGTTTACGTTTCCAACGAGACCATCAAAAAAGTTGTCAGACGTTTAATAAAATATCGCAATTCTGCTACCTCTATATTGTGCTATAAAAATCTGTCCCAACGAAACGTAAAATTGTTTTATGGCCTCTCACGTCTTATATAACCCATTTAAATGTTATTTTCCATGAAATTAAACAACGAAGCCTTATGAAGAATATATTAAATGTCTTTTTACAATTTCCGTGTTTATAAAACGGCAAAATATACATTTCATGTTTCAGGGATATAATTTCTTTTGATATTTGACTATACAAGTAGATACTTGAAAACGCTGACTTATGGTCAAAAATGATATAAAAAATTGTTTTACAAATCGTTTTTCTGAATTATATTCCACGTATTGTATACCTATAGTCATAATATTTTTGGTCAGTTTTAAAGAATATTAAGAGAAAAAAAATTTTCAACACTTACCACAACACAGACACACAATACATACCCGTAGTTTTTTCTTACAGTGTATTGGAAAATGTTACTTATGTAACAAATTTTGGTACTTTTAAAAATATCTCTTTGTCCAACAGCAAGTGTCCTTCTGGGCTGATGAAGATGTATACGCCAGCCCTCGTGCTGGTGATGATGATGACCGAGCCTCAGTTGGTTCAGCTCTGCGGAAGACCAGATCGGTGGATGCCTCGTGCCTGGACGTCCGTTCCATTGGAGAGCTCGGCTCGCCTGCCCAGGGCCTGTCCCGTGCTAAATCTGACTTCAACTTACAGGCCAGCTCTCATGATGATGATCATAGTAAGTGAAAGTTGTTCTGATATTTAGAGTTCATCACACTATTGCATTATATCTGATTTTGATGGGGAAATCTTGCAGTATTTGAGGGAATCGGATTTTATTAACAATGATTATAATTTTAAAAACCAACATTTGCCTAACGAAGGAAGTTATTAACTTCATTATAACTCTGAAATACAAAAAGATTTTTAAATATATATATTTTTAATCAACTAAGTAAATAAGGCAGCGGCTGTACGTAGGTAACGTTCGTGAGAATCTTAATGCAATATCTAGACCGAATATACTTTATAAGGTGACAATTAAAACCGTCTATCGTAGTATGTGTTCATATGAAATAGAGTTCAATATCTGATCAGCCGTACAATTATAATGAAATGTGTTAAAACTGCAATGCGTCTACGTATTTAAATCTTCTTATTAAATGATTAAAAACAGAATTAAATCTTACAAATCTAACATCACTTTAATATATTCATAGATTCTCTATCACTTCCCTATCCATATTTGTATAGCAAATTCACACCATAATAATACGGTGCTATTGTGTTACTGCACGGAGCAATAAAGCATCTCTAGGGGAAATAAGTTAAAATTAATTACGGCTCAAGGGATCTTTAAATATAACAAACATGCGTTTGCCGCGCTTTAAACGTGCGATGGATAATGAGATAAGGCGCTTAAAATTACACAACAATACTAATTCACACGCAATTAATACAATAAAATAATTAAGTATGATGATTGATATTGATGTATTAAGATGATATTTTTTATATATTAGGTGTTTTATGCTTTAATCTTCCGCGATTAATGAGCAATATAGTACTGAAAGAAATTTGGCCCTCTACATACTCACATACCACCTTTACCATTTACCTTTGTATAATATTAGTACAGAAGTATAGTTTGTATTTGACAAATGATCTAAGGCTTGTTTAATTAAGGCCCACAACTAATTCCCATTTTTATCTGCAGTAGTCGACACTCGCACCACGACACGTCCGTCATCCCTGGCTCCACCAACTTGCACCACCAGGGACCCGCCTCTGGCTCGTGCCCTTTACGCCTACGCAGCTGCTGGCGACAACCAGCTGAGCTTCCAACAAGGAGATGTGCTTGCTTTGTTGGGCGAGCGGACCAAAGGATGGCAATATGGAGAGAACCTGCGCACTCATCATGCAGGCTGGTTCCCTCTCGCATACACTGAGCCGATCGCTAATGACGAAACTACGTAAGTAAATTAAAAACAAGTGTTCAATGAAAGCCAATGTCGCATTTTTTCTACATGGCGGAATGGTGAGCAAATTGTATACAAAGAATTTCAATACTGAAATAAAACATGTTCATGGCGTGGAGGGACGTAAACATCTTTGAAGGGTTACACATAAGAATTTACGATTTGTACGCATCGCGTCCCATTTCGGCCTTATAAATGTAGAGAGGTGTTGAGGAATGTATGCGAACGAAATATTTTAATTTTTTATTGCACCCTTTATTTGAATTCAGAATAATTCTAGTTTTTAAAGATGAATACACAACCGAAATTCATGCTCAATATTTTTCTTCCTAGTGGAAACTCACCAGCCAGATGGAGTTGCGCTCAAACGCCGAATGAAGCGCCTCCACCAGCGCCCGTAGCTCACGCACAAACAACTCCCAGCACGCCCCAAGTGCACACACACGCACACCCACCAGCTCGCATGTTCGGAGACACTGTCACCGCTCATCATGTCTCAAAGGTTAGTATTAGAACAAATTAATTATATTGTTTTAATAATTTTAACATAAGTGGTCAATAATGCAATCTACCTAACACTGAAACTTTTTTTTTACCGTGTAATTGATCTAATTCGAACTTCTTTATAAACTTCATACTATATAGTTGCCATGAACTATTTGCATGCTTTAGAATTAAGAAAAGTCAAACATAATTCGTTGAATATTTTCCAATAGGGTCGTCTTGGAAGCGGCTCTCCTGGACTCCCTCCTACACTACCAGCACCGTCGCCCAGTGCTCTTAGCTCATCAGCCAGTGCTACATTCCATGCATCTACACCGTCATCCGCTGGTGCTAATGCCATCAAGAATTCTACCTCAGCCGCCAGTTTCACCACACATGCGGTGATTGAGACCAGAAGTTTCGGACCACAAACACTTCCGATGCGCTCTCAGGTAAGATAAGCTTATTATAAATAAGTAGGTATATATTGAAGTACCCTAACTTTATATTTTACAAAAACAAATTTCGCATTTAGATCGCTCAGAACAAAGCTGGGCCAGCCAAGACACCTGTTAATGCAGTAGGAGCGGTTGGAAACGTGTCACTTCACAGCTCAAATGATTCTGGATTTTCTAATGAACCTCCGCCACAGCCCGACGTTGATTACAGCGACGAAGAAGCTCAACGCTTGCGCGTACCCATCAGGTATCACATTCGTCTTAATATTGTTAAGCATATTTTGTTTTCATTTATTTTTTAGTTGCTAAGTAGAACTGCTAGTTGTATTTATTTTTGTTTGATTTATTTTTTTGTAGTAAATCTGCCCATCAAATCAACGAACATAAAGCATACTTGCTCAAGACTCAAAGCTTAAAACGTGGCCCTAAACCAAACAACACTGCAAATGGTTACCTGACTGACGACCAGCAATTGATGTTGCGCAATATGTTGGATATGGATAAAGATTCTCAAAAGGTCAAGAGAACTAAGTCTTTCTGGAAATTTGGCCGCACTACTGCTGAAGAGATAATGGAAGGGATGTCACTTTGGCAACATCGTGATATCGTAGACACCGTACCTGAATTTAAAAAGAAACTTTTTGTGAAAATGAAAAAGGAACTGAGACCAGCTCCCGAAATTCCTGATTTACGTAAACAAACAAGCCCGGAAAAAACACAATCTAATGAAAACGTTCAATCGCGTCCGAAAGAAACAATTGACAGAAAAGAAATGAAAGTTACGAACGGAATACGCCAAGCTAGAAGCTTGGGTTCTATTCAAACCGAAGAACGCATTGAAAAGGGTCGAAAAGGAATCGATGGTTATCAACAAAATCAAACAATAAACAAGAAGAGTATGTCCGAAAAGTCTATTGTTGAAGAGAAACATGAAGATTTTGTTCCGAGAAACGAATCACGACATTCCGATTTAACCAACACAAGCACAATAAAAACTAATTTCGAAAATAGTTTTTACAACGATGAAAATGGTGAAGGTTTCGTGATGAAAACAGTTAAACGGAGGGAAATATTGCAAAGATATGATAATGATAGCAGCTCCGACGTTAATTCTGTTGCTTCTAGTACTGACCCGTATGATTGTATCATAGTTGATGATCACATGACGTCAAGGAAGCAACAAGAACTTGAAAGACGCCGACAAGCACAAATAGTTGAAGAAGATGTTAAAAAGCGCAAAGAAAATGCTTACATGCCGGAGTTTGAAGAAATTGAAGTGAACCCCATCAAGCCACATGTCCGAGCAACATTGTCCTCAGAGAAAATTAAGAACCCTTCTCACGAAAGATCGTCTCCCAAAGTTATGGAGTTTAAAACTTTTAAAGATACATCAAAAGAAATCAAAACATTCTCTGCATCATCAGAAACGTTGAAGTACAAAGACAATGAACAACACACTGATCGCTATGGCGTACCTATCGAACGCAATAACAATGACGCCCGCAATGAAGATGCCTACAATGGACATGACGAAGGAACCCTAAAGTACAAAAAGAATTCCAACAACGAGGAGAAAAATCGTCAACAAAACAACTTTGAAAATAGCAACGGCCACAATAAAAATCACAAGAAAGAATACCCACAACCGGAAACGAGGAACCAGAAAAAAGAAATGAGAGCATCTTACGATGGACGCGAAAGGGAGCCGAGAATTGATTATTCCCTAGACAGACGTCAAGTCAGGAAGGATTTCTCTGAAACTAAAACACGTGAAGGTAGAACTAAAAACAGAACTAACAGGAGCTACGATGATAGCACGTTGCAGTACAACGGACGCAGAGAAGACAGATATTACGAGTCGAACATATCGTACTTCAGTGACCAGGAGCGACGAGTATCGCGATACGATTACGAGACAGATTCCAAAAAAGCTGAAAAATCCAAAATACGCCAGGAAGAAGCGAGATTAGAGGCTAGAAGGCTGATCGACAGGCGCAGTGAAGGGCCCTACAGCGAGTCCGATGATCACAAATTCAACGAAGCTTTAAAACAACAAAGGCCGCAGCTGTTACCCCGTACAAAGCTATTGAAGCGAACGGTCGATGAAAATGATCTGCCTGAGGAAGGTCATACTTTTGGACCGTGGTACGATTTGTGGGGGCGGGAAACAGCAGTCTACAAGTAAATGTTTAGAGGTGTGGTATTTTTGTTCATTTATTTTATCGCCAATGATAATTGTTTTTTTGCTTATTTAAAGTATACATTTGCGCTAGATGCCTTTATCTGTGAATCATTTTTTCTTTATTTTACATAGTAATTAAATATTTCTAAACCAATACTTTATAATAATAATAATTTTCGATACTTATGTATAAAAATATCTCGATTAAACTTTCTTCTTGTATATGAGTGATACTCTATATTAACGTATTGCAATGTCTCCAGGCCGCAACAATTCGCCACAGTTAAGCTGCGGAAGGCGTTAACGAACGACCGCTCGTCTCCGGCTATCGAGTAATGTTTTATATACGTATATTATAATATGATTATAATTATTTTGTTAATTAATATTAAATGTAAATTAGAAATACCATGTATTTTGTACAGTTAAATATTCATAGTTTAACAAAGAATATATCACAATTTTTACAATAATCCACACTGGTAGTTTTATTTTTAGCATCAGCCCTTTCCTATAAATTAATGATATTTATTTTACCATAAAAGAAATTAAGTCTCTTTTTACATAATAAATTCTAAACTACTGAAAAACGTCCGACCATTTCAACAAACATATTAAAATCAAGTTTTTACTTAAATATATAACATTTATTTTACACATACAATACACAATAGTCCCAATAACAACACAAAAAGGAGTTACTAGCAAATATTCTATACAAAATCTCTGAAAGCGGTGTACAGCCACGACGTAGGTGTCAAAAGGAGAGAAGAAAAATCAGCGTCAATTGGCCCCGCGCGACAATGGCCGATGATTTATTGCGTTTCCGCCGCCACTGGGGCTTTCGCCGGAAGTGACGGGCCAGACTTGCCACTAGAAATATTCCTCGCGATATGTTACACCTACTTCGGCTCATCGATGCCCATCAATATAGTTTTTTTATAAAAACTAAGATAAAGAAATATGGTTGTGATGACGGATTTCAGCGAAGTGTTTTTTCACTCGTAGTAGTTTCACATAAGTAAATAATAATACTATGTACAATATGTTATTGGTAAAGTAATTAGATACTGATATTTTTATATTTCATCTATAGGAAAATATTTATGATTTTTTTCCAAACAATTTGCCCGACACAACTCTTCATGCATAACAACACAATAACACAACTAAATTGCCAGTCTGGTTATAAAAAAAAAAAAAATCCAATCAAGGTGCATTATGACTACATTCTATTTTCAAAAGCATAAAACGCGACGGCAAAATTGTCGAAACCTTCCAGCCAGGTATAATAAGAACTAATTAGCACACGAATTCTCTTTTCACCCGCTTTCATCCTAAAAAAGTGCAGACTAAATAAACAAAATTATACATATATACTCGCGGCAAATGGCTTTTTGCCGTCTTTTGCCTTTTATAAAGGGGCCACGGTTGACATGGCGACGCAGAGTAGCGATTTTATACTCAACGGGAAGTCTTTAGGAACCACATCGCGCTGTGTTAAAAAGAACTCAAGCATATTGTGATATATATTGTTTAGGGGATTTTGTGGGGTGAGAAGTTAAGTTACCCCTATTCACAGGACTGAGGACAATCAGCTATACGAGGCTAGTACAGTGGTCCTTTATATTATTTAGGACGTAGAACAGAAGCTGGTCGATTAAGTTTAAGGGAATTAAATGATATAATAGGTGTTTTAGTTCAAGATAAAAATAGAAATAAAGTACATGTGTAATTATCATAATTCAGAACTTACCTATATGTTATTCAAAATTAAATATTTCATTCATTAAAATTTTAACAATTTTATAAAATCAAATATTTAACCAGCAAAAACCGAACTACCCAAAAGCCTTAATACAAAAACTACATGAACAAACAAACTGAAAGACACAGTTCAATTTTTATTTCATACGGCAAACAAATAGGGAAACAATTTTCAAGTTGGTTCCACATAAAAATCAATTTGTAGTGCAAATCGAGCGGATGGACCAATGCTTTCCAAGTCATCGGCTCCCTCAAGCGCCCTGGCCTGGAAGGATCCACCGTTATAAAATATATGCACTGATTTATGACTGCATTGTGCAAGCCGCGGCGTCGGTAATATTTAAATCACGTGTACTTCTCAAGGGAGTAAGGAGGGTAAGAGCTTTATACTAATTAGGAAAGTAGGCGATGGGGCTTATGTTACATAAGAGAATGTGTATAGCTCGTTGAGGCTATAACTTTATTAGTAGGACTCACGATGTTATGACATTGTTAAAGGAATTATTTTACTATTTAATATGATAGTAACTTGGGGGGTGGCCTATGACTAGCAGTGGAAGTCTTTCGGCTAATGTTGATGATTATTTGGCAAAACAGTAATTTATATGATACCTAACCTTACATCTGCATCCTCAATCATTAGGAAGATCTGTCCTTTTACACCCGTTTACACGTTTTGTCAGGGGCTTCGAAGTTAACGTAGTAGGAGACAAGGCTATTTCCTCTTTACGGGTGAATTGCCAGACTCTATAGTCCAAAATGAATCGCAATTCCATGAAAAATGGATGACGATAATGAAATAAAATAAAACAAACAAACATACCTCACGCCTATATTCCCCGAAGGGGTAGGCAGAGATGCATTTCTGCACCCACATTTCGCCAGGTATGTATCAGTCCCACGTAATAGGGGGCGAGCCTATTGCCATTTTTCGGGCACATTTCCAGACTCCGTACTGCTACTGAGAATTTTCTTATGAAAAAACCCAATAACACTTTGCCCGACCCGGGAATCAAACCCAGAACCTCTAGATCGCACGGCACATACTTGTACCGCGAGACCACGAGGCAGTCGATAATAAAATATTGGAATTATTTTTCTATATTATGTGCATAACATAGGTTTCGATAGCGGGTTAACAAAAAAGTATTTAATTTGATAATATAAAATACAATACGGCTATAGTTTTAAGAAGATAATAAAAAACTCAATTTATTCGGCGCAATCACAACAACCCTGAGATAAAGGCATTCGAACATTCTAGATAAGCACGTGTGACGTAAGAGACCTTTAAATTAGTAATTAATGAAAAAGGAGAGGAAAGGCTTAGCCTTAAGCCATACTGGGTCGACGACACTCCAACATTTTTTCTTTTAAAAGAAAAGAGACTTGAAATTTGCTGCATCACTTATACTCCGGTTGACCTGGCCCTTTTATACTTATGTAATTTGCAAATTTATGTACTTTTATTTTCGGTATACTTCCGATTTTATAAATAGTAAATCCCAAGAGTAATGTAAAGTTTCCTAGGGAAAATGTGCATATAACGGCTTTCAGATCCCCCTTTCTAAACGTGATCAAAACCAATCTGAATACTTACAAATGAACAAGCTCACTATTCGAAAGTAAAGTAAGGTTTGTTTGACCAGTCAACATCACTTAAGAATAATAAAAATCTGAATCCCCATCGCAGCTCTTACAACTAACCAAATATTTAGCACTTACACAGACAAAACTCGATATACTAAAATTTTATAGAAGAAGACCAGTATTTTTATAGTCGCCCATTAACCCCGATAACTGAAGCATGACTGAAAAACAAAATACTAACGCAAAACAGTCGAGTTAAAAACAGCAAACGAACTCCGTGAATCATAACTTAAACTTGCGGAATAAAAAGCGAACCGATATCTGCAAATTATCCCCGCATTGTTTCCAAACTCACTCTGTATTCAAATTTAAAAGAGAATATTCTGGTATAGCGTTGCTTTAGCCGTACCACGCTATACGTAATCCACATGATAAGCGAACGGGGCAATTTGGCAGCAGTAGCAGGCTCTATCACAATTCGATGCCAACCCGCAGACCTCGCGTAACACACCGCTATTTTAGGTTCACACACTTAATTTATGTTATGCGCATACAAAAGTCACGTTTCCTACGCGGCAAAATCATTTTGTCAACACTATGTTGGTGTGAACGAGGCACTACATCATCCGTATGTTACTGTGTATTCTCTTATGATATTGATGATATATCTTGATAGTTCATAAACTCTTGGTTCGTATCAAAATGGTTCTCCAATAATATAAATATTTTGCTTATTTTGTGCAAAAGCAAATATATATAGATTATAATGACAATTCTATTAATGACCACTAGGTACTTTAAATAATAGTTTTCTGAATAATTTATGTCTTCAATAGATTCTGTTTATTTTGAATTAGTTGTGTAGTATTTTCAAGTTCAATGGGCACCTTAGTCTCTTTTACCAATAGAACTAATACCATTATCCTGTAGTAGATACGCCACTTAAAAAGTTAGACGCATTTAAAAAAATGCCCAAGTTACATAACATCCAAATAATTATTTAATTCGGATATCATTAATTCTAAGCCTCATCAGAAAACCTAGTCATCAAAAGCATGTGGAAATTTGAGTATAGGACGATGCGAAACGTTTTAGCAATCTCGAACAAACCAATCTTAGTAGAAGTGTACTTAAAGAGAATACCTGTGCCCTACTTCCAAGTCTGCAAACAACGTAGCATGAAAAGATACCTAGTTAATTCCACAAGAAAAATGTAGAATCACGTAAGACAAACTCATTCTACTTGTGTAAACACCGAGCGCCTAGTCTTATAAATTTCAACGCTTTACCTCGTGTTTAACTCACAAAAACTTATCGGTTCAGTTTAGTTGCAAAATCGCTAAAGGAACAAAATTCGTGACTGTCGATAAAGGCTAAAATGCCGTGCTTTCTAACGCACGCTATACATCAATGCCAAAGATAGATATTGACACATTTGCATACGTTTGCTTATGTCATATTTCTTACCCTCACAAAGGTTTGTTTAGTTCATCACACAATAGACAAACGGCCTACAAAAGCCTTCACAAAACTGTAGGCAAAAAGTTTCGCCGACAAATAACTCGAACAATGTTAAGACTTACGAGGCAATTTTTTAGAGTAATCTGGGGAATATTTACTATAATACATATGGAAGTTAATGTGTCTAGACTTGTGAAAAAGTGTACACTTGCAATTGACGTTCCCTCTTTATGGCGGCTCCGTTTATTATTGTCCCACTTGTGCCCGAGCCAAGTACGGTACTCGCGAGCCAAAGAGATTCGCACTGAATGGGTAACCCTAATTCGGATACATACGCTCCACTATAACTTGGCTATGGCTCCTTAATTAAACGCTCAAACTGTGTTCGCATTGTTTAATTTGTTTTGCAAACTATTTCTGTTATGTTCTCTGAAACAAGCTTTGACTATATTTTGCTGTTGAATCCTTTGCAGCGAAGGATGTGTTATATTTTATTTTATTAGAGGAAATTTGTGAGAGTTTATAAGCGGAGAAGTGTTATTACAATCAACTTGGCGTCCAACATGAACCGAGAGAAGAGGTATCACTATCACATAAAAACGATGTCAAGCCACAGAATTACTGTTGCGATTAGTTCGATAGATAAGTGTCCAGACACTTAGTACCCAGGTACTAGTCAATCCTTAGTTTTCTCTACGCTATTACTCCCATTCAGACGGTTCCCCTTCTCAAGTATGAAACGTCATATAATAAAAATTTATAGGCGACAGTGATTTTCACCATTGAAAGCGGACACTACACATTTGCTAGACAAAACATTAATAGGGTGCAATCTTTATTTGCAACCACGCGATGCATTGTAAGACAAATATCTTTCGATAAAAGGTAAAAACGATCGTGTCGGATAGTGTGGCGCGACTCTTGAACTTATACATATTGCATTAGCTGGCGTCTCGGCCGGGTTTAATCCCTACACATTGTTTTAGCAATCTTTCGGAGAGATTTCGCCGTCTTAAGGTGAAAATCTTTGCCAAAGTTTAAAAGGATGATTACGAATCTTACGAAGTATAATACTATAGGTAAGTGCAGGTTTGTTACAGTACTTGAATTTGTTGTTTTTTGTTTTCTTGAAGTTGAGATACCTATTTTTTAAAGATATTTGTCGGATATGAGAGCAAAGCTGTTGAGTTCTCTTCTCAAAAATAGATGACCAGCTCTCTGTGTTTGAAGCTTCTCAATCAGACGCACATTTAGATCCAATGAAATGATCAAGAGTCCTTATAAAAAACCTACTCCAGCATAATATTACCACCTTCCTCCGTATACTACACATCTAAGAAATTACTGAGCATTTCTGATTTTAGCTCTGATAAAATTTAAATAAAAATTTTAATATTAAAGTAACTCTCTGCAACGCACACAGACGGAAGCCTATAAAAGAATTTCAAATACTCGAGCGTCACTACAGGTGAATCAAGTAAGGCAATGCATTATGCGGGGAGAAGCAAGACAGACAACCGCTCCCGGTATGTTTACACTCGGAAAGTAAATGTCAATAAAGTACAAAAGCTCGCTCGAGGGGGAATGTGTCTCCGTTTCGAGCGCCCGTTGTTCGTACTGGGAATAGTGCAAAAATGTTCAATGAAAATTAGCCAGCTGGTGCCCTGCACGACATTTTGACTTGCCTTGTAATGTATTGTGGTAAATATACTTTATTGTGGATTAATATAGTTAATAGGTACTGGACATTTATAAGTGTGAGGCAGGTGTGAATTGGAATTTCGATGCCTATGGCGAAACAATTTTTTGTGGAATAACTATTTGTATGTTAATTTTACTGTGTGTAAGTAGAATTTATGTTGCTTAATATCGCTCAATTGAACACATTAAAGAAACAACAAAGTATTTTAGTTATTTCTTTTTATTGTTTATTTCCTTTTTTTGTTCGAGTTCAATACATTTTAAATAAGTACCAAGGTTTGTATTATATTTGGTAAAAGTTCCTTCATTGTTTATGTTATAATTATTTATTTTTATTTATGGTGCAAAAATTCATTTAAAAAAATACAATTAAAAAGTTAACGATTTCAGACCCTAATTCAAATTCTCTGTACTCTAAAACAGAAAAAATGTATACCGTTGATTTTTTTTTAAACACTAGTTGAAATAAAAATAATCTTCAATATTTTCCAACACCGGTGAAATCACTATTCGTGGCTATGACCAATCGCATATTTATGACAGACCAGAATAATTTCTGAATGGCGATAAGTTGTTTCAGACTTTATTCACTGAGTGCTATTCTCATGTTTACGTGCATACATATTCTATTAGCTTTCGGTTGAAAGGATTCGAGTTTGTGCCATTTGTATGGTATATTCAAGTGATCGAAGTTTATTGAAGTTTTTATATACGGTATAAAGGTGGAAAGTTTGTGAAAACTGTAAGATATACTCGGCTATTTCTACCTTTGTTATTTTGTTGGAATCTACTTTCTGATACTTTATTTTAAAAGTTTTATACCGTTGTTTTTAACATACATTTGGTATGTATAATTTTGTAGAGATACATATTTTATGAGTGCCTAACGCGTCAAATACTAGTCTTGCGGTACAAGTATCTGTCAAGAAAGTTAGGACTTTAATTATTATCAGTTTTTCTCTTTTATTTTAGAATCTCTAAGTAGTCGCACGAAAGCTCGATATCTGCTCGAAAAACGAGTGTACGCCTGCCTTCTATTATACACTAATTAGTTTCATTCATTTGTTTACATATGGAAATGTAGCAAACAAACTCACTTTTGCTTTAATATTACCCAGGACGTTGATTAAATAACACATTCCCATTAAATCCGACATAGCTCACAACTACCAGTTTAATAACCATTGTTTTATTCTACACGTTTGGACATGAATATTTTTGCCTGTTCATTGAACAATTAATCCTGTGCATAATTTTATTTTCACTCGTCCCCGACGGAGTTACAAAGGGATAATAACTAACATATGCCACAAATAATTTATTAAACTGTATTTGGACTTGGATTGGACAAAGAAGCGGTTAGGTTTGCAGTTTTCTTGTATACGTCGAATTTGATTGAGTGACAAACATAAGCCGCAGCCGCACAACATTAATCTTTAAGTACGGTAATAAAGTTTATTATAATGTCAATTAACAAGATTAAGACCCAGTAGGTGCATTTAAAGGGTTGCTAAAGCTTTCCAGGACGGCCATAAAATATAACGACAGTCTCCACTCTTGGCTAATGACGTCCGCACTACGATGGAATTTGTTAAGCAAACGGAAACAAGACGCTTCTTATTAATAAATTTAATTAGCTCTATTTATTTTGTTTAAACTATCTATTTAGTTTCTTATTGGATTGAAGAAAGAAGTAAATGTATTTTTGGAATCTATCTATAGTAGTTTTCATCGGTAGCAAGAAGTTTCATTGGTCAGGGGCATGAGCCAGCAGCTTATGATTTAAAAGACCTGCGTTCGATTCCCAGACTAATGATTGGTGTTATCTGTTTTCTTTTTCAGTAATAATAAGGGAATTCGCTTCCCAAAACAGATTCAAACCCTTATCTTAGTCAGATATGTAATGTTTAAATTAGTACATTACTACTAGTATATCCCTTTGGAGATATGGACTTTAGTGTTTCTTAACATAAGCAATTTTCGAACGTATTCATGATAAACAATCAAACAATAAACTTCATCTTTTACATAACAAAAGAATGCGTTTTGTTACAGCTGCTACCCTAGTATACAACTCAAAACAATATGCGCATATATCTACGTCTTATAAATTATTATATGCCTCCTTTTATATTCTTGTTTATGGCCAGGACAAGGAAGAAAAATAAAAAGTAATTGCGCAACTTGAGTGGCGCTCGAGGCAAGTGCGACAACTAGGGCCATTAACCGCGGATGAAATGTCTTAGTCCTAATACATTGTGGCCATTCGTTGTGGCCTCACCTGCCTCCTGATTAATTAGTGTTGTGAAAGAATTCACTGAGGTCTTCTTAAAGTCGCTGAGTAGGAATAAATAGCGTGAAAGACGATAATGTGAAATGTATAGTCGAAATCCCAGAAAGTTTTATTTTATTAACTTGCATATGGAAGAAATTAAAATTATAATACAGTTCTTCTATCGTTGCGAAATCATGTATTGTTCCTAAATGTAATTCTTTTAAATTTAGGAACAATCTTTCTTAAGCAGTTTTCTCCAATAGCAATGTAAAACCTTCGCTTCGAATTGCCCTTTTGCAAAACTTTAAATACTCTTTTATTAGAATTGTAGACCACGTGAAAACACGCTCAATCAAAAAGTCAGAAGGGTGTGAAAAGAACCCGAGACCACTCGTCGTCTCGTCCGGTAAAACTACAAAGTTATGACGTAGTTTTTAATTTCACATCCCGGGTTTTTAGTAATAAAAAAACACTCCACAAAGTTTATAAGCCCACTTCTCGCCAGAACTTTTCATCCAACATAATAAGCAAATTTAAACTCTTCTAATGACACGCTTTTCATAATTCCAACACAAAAAGACATTTATGAAATATAATCTCTTTTCATGTAAGTTTTGTTCGTTACTGACTGAAATGTTCGTGAATTAAATGTGACAAAATTTTATCATTTTAATCTTTGTATAGAATTTTGTAGTGAACGAAGTTTTTATGTTTAAATTTTGAAAGCTCTAAACATCAGGATATTTTAATAAACTACTTTAGGCAAAGGGGTTTGCTTCGTTGCTTAAAACATTAAGTTTATTAAATTTAGTGATAACAGTTATTTACCAAACTAGTTTTAAATAAAAAATTAATTCATAGGATGAAACGTTCAAAGTCTGTATGTAGGTGCAAGTCCTTGTTTGTCTCTGATCCCCTGATAGATTGATGCAAACCTCTCAGATGCTAGACCTCGGCTATACATCTATGCCGGTACATAATGGAATTGAAACCATTTATCTACCCTCCTTGTCCGTTGCAGCACAAAAGTGTATTCATACATTCACGATTCTACGTTGTATAATAGACTTATTGTTACCTGAAGAGTTTTTTTTATAATCCCTACAAACCTGGTTAGCAACAACGTAGTGGAATAAATTAAATTAAATTTATTCAAATTATCAAGTGGCAAAGAAATTTCGATTTAGTTTTTTCACGTCTTCTACATAGAAATAACACGCCAAGTTCTAAAGACTGCTGAAGCGACGTTCTGTCAATGTCCGTCAGTGACCTTTCCGAGACCTTTTTGAAGTGTGTTTCTTAGTAATCCAAAAACATTGCGTTATCAAGACAGGTCTTAAGAAAAGTATTATATTTGTATTTGACAGTATTGTAAAAACATAACTGCTTCGACGGTCCCATAGACGAAGGTGTGTTATGCGATAATGAGATCCCGAATTCGTTTCCTGGATCAGGCAATGTGTTATTAGGAAATTGTCAGCAGCAACTAGGAGTCTCGAGATATAGCACATGTGTGCGTGTTAATACATAAACAGACAGGGACGACTCAATATATAATACACACGTGAACACCGCCGGTAGCAACAGAGCGGAAGGCGTCCTCATTCCCCACCCTCTTTCTTTATTACCTACACGTATTCCAAATCAGATGAACGGTGATATTCGATTTCCTTATTTGTATGTTTTCTCTTCAAACATTCAATTCACCTTTGTTCCCAATTTACGACTTCCAACCACTTCCAGCCAATGTTTTGATACTTCTTTTATTGCTGAACTATTTTTACGCGTTATATAATATATTATAGGTATTACTATTCGAATCATAATAAATAACGTGTTATGATCCATAAATTTTTCTATCACATGTAGCTTTGCATCTTGTATCTACTAACTCTTAAAACGTTAAAACACATTTTGTACTCGTATTTTGAAGCAAACTAAACTTGTTATACATAACCAATATCAAGTTTTAGGGTATTTCAAGCTCTTTTAGAAAAATTATCCAAAGCATATTATTGATAATATAAAACAGAAATTGAATGTATTCAATTAGAATTTTTAATTCAAATTTACCCTTAGGTTTTATAGCTACAACTTTACAATAACGTCACTATACGAAAAATACCAGATACTCATAAAATAAATGTTTTAAGAATATTTTTTATTTCAAAGCCTCCCAAAAAAAAAATAATACGAGTGCATGAATCCTCTAGACTATTTATTACTGCGTTGAAAGGAATAATTCCATCAGAATCAAAGCAAGACTGAATTCTCTCATTTTAGCGGCGACATAAATCATCGTCAAACACACCTGACGGCGGAGGCTGGGTGAAAAATATCAAAGCTCCCAAGCCGAATATCAACAAGTTCTAACAACAGAGCTGATAGAAATGTTTGTTCCAATTCTGTTGCACTAAAATATTTCAAGTTCAACTTTCCCATAGTTTTTCCACTTAATTATTTATTAAACTCGAACTAAAATTGCACTTAACACATTGGTCGTACAAATATCGGTTTATGATAAAATCGAAACCCAACAACCGTGCTGATTTAAAACTGTTAAATCTATATATAATCCGATGGTCCATGGATTCACCTATAACGTTTATTCAAAACGTGGACACAGTTTTCCAAAGCCGAGCCCGTGGATGCTAAAGGTAAAGTCGCCTGCAGCACTTTCCTGTTACAAATGTTTTATTTACGTGTGTTAGAGTGCATAAGCTTATTCGCGAGTCGTGGGCGGCACTAAGAAGCCGTGTTCATGCGACAAATCCCATCGCAAGCGCCCTTACGCCTCTGTCTAGACGCCCCGTACTTATCCCCAGATTTATTAACAATTTTATTACAATTCTAGCGTTTCCCTTCAATTTCATATCCACATATTTTTAACTGACGCTGTTATATCAAACAGGATCTTTATGTGCGCTATTAAAATGTTTGTACGGCGCATCTTGGTATTAAATTTGAAAATAGTTGCGGCAAATCAAGTGTGAAATTTTGAATTTATTGTGTTTTTTTAAATAACTCGAAAAAGGTTGCATTGAAACACGATAAGATCACATTGCAGTGAAATTTCGCATCATTCGCTACTGTTAATTCCGTGTATTAATACTTGTATACCGAATTTGTATAGCTTCGTGCTCTCCGACCCGAAAACGCCGTATGATCTAAAAAAGTCCCGGGTTCGATTCAATTTAGCACGAAGCGTCATTAGGTTTTTCTATTGGGGAATTTCAGTAGCAACATTGACTCTCTTCCACTTGCAATTAATTTTTTAGCAGCAAAAAAACATTTTTTAGTTTCGCCAAATAATACGATTATATGTATTAATAGTAAGTTTACATAAAATAATATTATAGCATATAGATGTTATAATGACGAACTGTTGCCCGCTAACAACGTGTTAGCAAAGGATACTGTTGACATAAAGGAACACAAAGCCTCGACTAAAGGCCTTAAAATTGTATAATACCTATTCTATAAAAATAACATACGAGTATTCTAAAAACATGTGTGATTTAAAATTCAAAAGCATTTTTTTTAATTAACCGTGATTTGAAATTACCGGAGTAAAAATATATAATTTTTATCCCAACAACACATTGCCCTGGAATACGTTCCACTGCTGGGCCACTGGTTGATAAAGACTTAGTTCACCACGCTGCCCTAATGCGGGTTGACGGACTACACATCCAAGGAACTTTTAGGCATGGCAAATTTTCTCACTAGATTTTTCTTCTCCGTTAACGTATTACTATTTCATTTCATAACTCCGAAAAGTTATAAGTGCGTGTCAGTGGCGGTGCTTGCATAGAAGCCCAAAATCACATCGTATTTTAGAACCTTTAATTTTTTAATATACAAAAACAATTTGACGTAGATGATAATGTCTTGACCGTACCAAAAACTACTATAAACTGGAAATTACACAATTGAGATTTTATACTTTTGAGTTTCTGCGGAAACAATATCACTGGTATACATCACTATACATTTGGGTTTTAATTCACAAACGCCTCAACGCCGGGGATGATGACTTCAAACTACAACCACTATGTTCTTTACAAGCTTCGGATGCTTAATTACATCGTTGGATTTATACCGGCTTGTACTCCGTCAATCTGCATGCGTTTGCTAATTTCATTAAAACAGCTCAATACATACATGACCTCACGCCTGTATTTCTTGAAAGGGTAGGCAGAGGTGTATTAATGCACCCACATTACGCCAGGTATGTAGTACATAATCAGTCCCACGTAATAGGGGGCGAGCCTATTGCCGTTTTTCGGGTACTTTTGCACACGCCGTGCTACTGAAAATTTCGTAATGGAAAAAACCAATAACACTATGCCCGACCCGAAAATCGAACCCAGGAATTCACAGCTCAATGTAAAAGGAAAACTTTAAATAAACCATGATTTTAATACTGTTGGATGATTTATTATTAACTTTAAATGCGTTATTTATCGTATTTCAAAATTATGATAAAATGAGTCGTTGGTAAATCATTGACAATGTATGTAGATAAATTAAAAATAAAATATGAATGCATTCTTTTGTTTTCACGCCGCGGCCACCAGTTCATAAATGAAACCTGTGTGCGTCACTCATATTGTTGTGAAATAATAAACAGTATAAACAATAACGATCCAATTACTGACTGCCTCATAGTCTCGAGGATCAAATATGTGCCGTGCGATCTAAAGGTCCTAAGTTCAATACCCTGTTCGGGCAAAGTGATATTGCTTTTTTCGTTAAGAAAATTGTCTTAAGCAGCATACAGTCTGGAAATGATCCTGATTCCTTCACATGTAACAATACAATCCAAATTTTACGATTAACTTACTAGGTTAATCGTAAACGATCGATCGAACGATCGAATCGCAACGATTAATATACTAGGTTACAAGACCTGTGTGGTGGGTATCAGACACTACGAGATACTTTTTCGGTCTCACAAACACCCAGACCCGAACAAATATTTGTGGTTCACACACACACATTTGTCTCGGTGCGGGGATCGAACCCGCGGCCTCCCGTTTCACAAGCTGGTGTCTAGCCAACTGCGCCACGGGGGTTGTATTTTAGAATACTATTACATAAGGGTCGATTAAAAAAGGTCACTAACACCAAACCCTCACCCAACAGATGTAACCTATCCCAACTTACATTAGCCTGCTCAATGGCAAAAGATACTTAGGCTTCATAATTCGTTTAACTGAGAAAAAACTGGATAGTGGAACGTTTTTACAAAAGGATACTGTGTGCGGAAGAAATTACCGCGCTAATATCAAACACAAAGCTCTTTACCTTGTCTCGTTTTATTTTAAAAAGGAAAATTTAACGTAGTTTTAAAAGCAATGTACATTCTTTCACTCTTCAGCGAGTGGTTAGATGGTTTCGCTAGACAATCTGTTGATTTTATTTTTTATTCTATCATCAAGTAGTTACATTTGCATCGTCAATTGTTTTACGTCTTGTTTAAAATATTTGCACTTGATTTGTTGATCACTTTGAGGATTAATTAAGCATCACTAATAATAATATAATTAACACTTTACAAATGGACTTACTAGTTTGTTCAAATGAAATGAAATAATATTTATTGAATCTACATATAAATTTTCAAATACATCACTTAGATTAAGTAATTTCAAAATTTAGTTTACCGCCCTGTGCGAAGGCAGACATCATTAGAGAAGAACGGACAAGAAACTCTAGTGTTGCTCTTTTGTATACAATATTGATACAATGACTAAATTTCCCGAATAAAGCAGTTCATTAATACCAGCAGTATGTATTAGTTTTCTGTCCGTAGACACGCTTCACATTCTGCAAAATCTAAATTACACAAAAAATAAATTTTATTTTTATTTTACCTGTGTCCTTTTTACAATCGAATTTTTCAATAAGGTTAATGCATACAAAATTCACTTAGCAATATCGAACCAATAAGCCTCTTAGTACAGTTTCAACAACAACTAAGCCATATGGATCGCTACGTATATTCTGTATAAACATTCCCACGCTTTAGATTTTCATAATAGAATTCTAGATAATAGTTTAACCACACTGCTCCCGTATGTAACATCACAGAGATTCCAGCGAAATTCAAAGACCTTTATACGTGGAACAACTCTTTGACAACGGGCTTAGTATTATGTCGTCGAATGAAAGACAGCTATGTATCTCTAAATATTTCTTGGTACGCCTCGGCATAAACAGATAGCAGGTAATAGATTTAGGCGTGTTTGTGAAAATCTTAAGATAATCCATTAAGCTATTTATACTCGTATCTACTGAAATTTGAATCGGCAGGACACATACCCGATAACTTTAGTATTTTTTTTACATTTTCCATACAAAGCGAAATCATGACACTGAAGAATAAACATGTAGGTAAGCACATTGTAATTTTGATTCCTAAGTACTTTAACCATGCTATTTGATTCATAAATTTAATCAATCCCTTGAATTATTATATCTTCATCAACCCATATACGCCCACTGCTGAGCACAGGTCTCCTCTACCATTGAGAGGGTTTAGGCCATAGTCCACCACGCTGGCCTAGTGCGGGAATTATTATATAGAGAGGCAATAATGCGGAAAAACTTAGTGTGAACGTAACTTGACCATAATTTTGTCAAGTACATAGAATCTTTTAGAATTTAGATAATCGTTTAGACATTACAAATCTCATAGTAGTAAAAATCTCTACAGAGTGTAAAGAGTAAAACACATTAAAAGAACATTCTATTCGTCTCCCACTTTAGGCGCATGAATAGACGTTAACGATGTCCGAATCACGGGGGAAATTACCTCCAAGCTAGTTTAATATATGTATTCATGCACATTCAAACAGCTGCACTAATTTACAGACAAAAGAACGTTATTCAATTAATTTCGATTCAGCTTAAATAGGAGCGTTTAGCGTCGGAGAATCTATTTAAATCATGGGGAGTTTGTGTAGTGTT
This sequence comes from Cephonodes hylas, assembly GCA_030295005.1. Classification (NCBI taxonomy): domain Eukaryota; kingdom Metazoa; phylum Arthropoda; class Insecta; order Lepidoptera; family Sphingidae; genus Cephonodes; species Cephonodes hylas. The sequence goes on from AP025368.1 coordinate 6,571,544, forward strand.
TAATTCTTTTAACGGGCTCATACATACGTGTTTTTTATATATGAGCCATATTTATGCTGGTAATGGATATTCACACATATAGGCCACGAGTTTTTTTAAATAGAATTAGATTTGTGGGCTATGTGGCAAAGCTTCTGGGGGGTATTAAAATCAGTGATCTACATAATATGAAAATAATAATAAACGACATTTAATGATTAATATATTAAAAATACGAGTACATCAATGTTTCGCAGACGATATTATTCATACAAAAAATAAATAAATTCAATCTTTACAACATCGATCTCAGATCGCTTAATTTTATTTGTACATTTTCAATACTGTAGTTATAAAATTATATGTTTATTTTTTCACAGAACATTTTTAACATCGCTTAAAGGGGAGCACGGAATAAAAAGCAAGAAGCTGTACTAAAGAGACGATCACAGCAATATTTTCCGTAAAGAGCTGGTGGTCGGTGAAAGGCGGCGCGGCCCTCGGGTTACGGGTCACATTTCTTTATGATTTAACCTTTGGCGAAATCCAACCGACGGGGGAAGCGCACACTTCGCCGCGGAATTTTATCGGAAATTTTATTCTGATAAATTGAAGATTTATTTTCATCGTGCAGTTAAACAACATTAGGGACAGCATTTTTTATGGAAAAAATCCTTGAACGATCAAAGACATCATATATTTATGAGTACATATTTTTATAATTATTGTAGAGGCCATCTGTGCTATCATGTTTTTTCCTCTGCTTGAAGGGTTGTCTGGTGGAGATCATTCTTACCAATAACACTGTTGATTAAATGCCTTTAAATGGTGAAAAATAAAGAGTAATTTATTATTATTACTACTTATTTACACGACTTTCTCTGTGAGGGCAGGACGGAAGCACCGACAACCGACAAGTTTGTATGAGAAATTTGATAGATATTGAACGAAAGTGGTATGGCAGGATCATAGTTTATGTCATTCAGTCTACGGAATATAGGTGTGTATGACGTATGTTCTTACCGCATTAGCAACTCACAGCAAGCGTTGTACAAATAGACTGCGGTCTACTCTTAAATGATAATGACATGTCCCCTTCGAAACGGTTATGCTGAGTGATTCACACCCCTAGATACTCGTACAGAGTGTTTCTGGAACGCGACAAATATGCACGTGTCACTGTGTCAAACACGTGTTATGTCCAGCAAGATGAGATTCAAGAATAATAATACCGAGGTCGAAAGCGGCCACTCGTATCCCCATCTAAGTATGGTTTGGCTCTACCACTATTAAAAGACCATGCGTTAGTGCTACCCCTAATGTCCCGATGCGTTAATATTAATGTAATGGAGAGTTCTTTATGCCAAGTTTCGATTGGTCTTAAAACTATACTATTATTACTTGATTTTTTAAATTTTTTCGACACTGATCAAAAAATTTTAACAAAAATAAGAATAAAAAATCAATAAAAAACAGTGACTGCCTCGAGGTTTAGCCGCAAACACCTCAATTATCACATACTTTAATGGTGAAGGAAAACCATCCAAAACTTCTTCGGAATTTCTTATTCATGGCCGATGAAGACGTAATAATCAAAAACAAATGACAAAGCAAAATATTTCAACGTCAATATAGGTGAGATGCTGAATTGTGTTGTGGCCACAAGCCGCGTTAAGCTATGTTGGTTGTGTAATCCCAGTAGTCGTTAAGCCACGTCAGAATGCCTCTGGATGGATGAGCAATTTTGCATCTGACCACTGGTCACATCCTTTAGTTACCCCACAATGCACTACTACGGTAAAATAATAAAGGAATATTTCAAAAATAAGGAGATTTCAGGGTTTGCGTGCATTGCACATCAAAAATACACGTTGATATAATAAAAATTATACAGTAAAATATACCATATCGAACGAGGAAATTTGTTTTGTATGAGTATTTTTATATGGAAGATGTTAGCATATTACATGAATCAAACTGAGCGATGTGCAGTTATTGTTCTCTGTATAGTATGAAACAGCCATATCAATAAGACTTTCTATCAGTATTTCTTTATATAACTAGTTCAGCGGTTCATCACAATTGTTGTCAAATATACATATATTTGTAAATTCTTCAAATATCTTTTCTAACTTTTTCATAGGGATTATCAAGCCTGGACCTGTAGTTAATGTAATTACGTAAGGGGGACACGGTAGGACACGAATATTCTTCCAAACAACTAATACGAAATAACTAACATAATTTATTTAAATATTATATCTGCCATTCAGCACTAGGCAGGCGTGGTGGACTAAGGACTAAACCCTCTCAAAGGTAGAAGAGGGCCGTGCCTACAAGTAGCACATATATGGACTGATGATGACTGGATGCAATTTGTATTTAATTGAAATATTTTCTTTTACTTATGATGTGAAGGAATGTAAACCCTGAACACTATGTTAGTACCGGCTTTAATGGCAAAATTAAGTACTTGGTAGGGTCGGGGTTAATGTACTATTGTATGTTAGGCTTTTGTTTATGTCAAGTTGGATCTTAATGGCACTTTCACATAGGCCGTAACTGCCACCGAAATTGCTTCTTCTGACTGAGATAGGCATCTTATAGTGTAAGTTGCCCTTTATAAATAATAATGATTATTTTAACACCCATACGTTTTATTTAAATTGTCGCAGGATAAAAAATAGATAAAAATAGAGGTTAATTATTAAATTTTGATTTAAAATTTATCTCGACTAAAAATGTATACAAAATTAAATGTGGCATCGATAAGAATATAAAAACTATGATGGCTATAAAATCCTTTTAAAAAAACTAAATTCCTTAAGCAATCCACAATTTTTGGAAAAACTTAACTAGTTTAAAATAAACCAACGTTGAACAATGTATCATTTTTACCAGATGTTGACCGCACATCCGTCAAACTGAACTTCAGAAATGACTCCACAGGGAAATAAAAAGTTTGCGTAATAAATAACCTGTGGACACGGCTATTTCACTTTTCAAATAAAAATATTATAAACTTCTTAAGGGACCAAGGTAGCTCCATTATCTTCATAATTAGTTCGCATTAAGCAGACTTGCCTTATTCAGTAGTACCTCAAGTATTACGTGTAATATATATTCAAAATATCGAGGGAATTATTAGAATATCCAGTGGAGATATTCGGGAGCACAACTATTCCGAACTGTGCATCACAGCACGCTCGAATAGTTACGGATCAAACGTGAACAGATGGAGCAACTAACTTCGTGATTTCACACCCGCATCGCCGACGCCTAGACTCTGATGGGACAATTGTATATCTAGACCACTCCATAGGACAACTTGTATATAAATACCAGTGGTCTTACTTCCATAGAAGTCTAAAAACCGAGTCTCCTTTCTAAATTCTACGGAATTTTATGAAATAGTGTTTGAGCTCTTAATATTTATTTAACAAAAGCAATTTGACATGTCAATGAGAATATCGTGATCCTACAGTAAACTGTTATAGACTAGACATTACACAATCAACGTGTAACGCTTTTGGACTTTATGGCAGCAACGCCACTGATTAAACATCCCATAGTGATATAGGTACGTAGCAGTGGCGTGCCTAGGGTGTCAAACTAAGGCAAGCCCAAATGTTTATTTAGTAGCAGCATATTTTTTTTGGTACGTAAGACTAATAAATACCTACCGGTTAGTACTCACATTCACGTTTATAGCGTTATTTTATAAATAAACAATCGTTAAGTTCGTTATTCGGAACTATGTAAGGCAAGTCGGGCTTTCGGGCTTCTATGGAAGTACCGCCACTGGTACGTAGTTATAACCCAACGCTAAAATACGAAGTTGTGTCGGTACCAGAAACCATCGAGAGTCTTTTGGTCTCACAAACACAAAAACTTTATACCAATTTTTGTAACCATCATTTGTATCGTCGCGGAAGTCGAATCCATGGCCTATCGTTATGCAAGCTAATATCTAGTTAACTACGCCTTAGAATATATCTGCCCGGAACGTTTGCTTGCCAAAATTATCTATTTTGACCATCGATCCGTCTTGATCTCCCCAAATTAAAACGACCTTAGATAATCCTGAATGTTTGCAATCCATTCATAAGTTATGAATACTTCTTTTGTATGGATGGAACTTTTATCTAGAACAAATCTGTAATGTATTCCCTTATGTAATTGTTCCGCAGATTAAGTAGTAAGATAAGTCAAAATAATGTAATTTTTGTTAATTGATATACTCGACAAACTATTTGGCGGTTTCTTAAAATCTCTTTCGCATTTACCATTCTAAGTCGTAATATATACATACATACAAGTACTATACATAAATGTGCCACTGCAGAGAAAGGGAACTTTAAAGAGCACTTCTGAGTTGTTACGACTTACTTCACTACGCTGACCTAGTGCGCTTTGTAAGTAGTTAATTTACCTACTTAAAAATTTCTTAAGCCCTAGGTAGGCTCAAGATGATTACCACAGTATTTAACAAGCAATTTATCGTTAATAACACCTGTTTGATATTCAATAGTCGTTTTAAACTCATGAAGCGTATTTCACACAACTCCTACATACTCGTACATTAATTAAGCGATACGGATCCTAAACCATTTTAACTGATTTCACTTGGGTCACTTAGATGTATATTTCTTAATAGTGGATTACTTACATATTTAACGGTAGACATTAGATCCTTCAAGAGCTGTACCTTGGTGAGCTTATACAAGTATCAAAACTGGATACATTTCCAAACATGATAGTCAAATAGCTCAAAGGCCATCATTTTAAATTTATAAAATGTGAATGCACTCCTACATCTGTAGTAAAGCTCCCGGAGTATCGAAAACAAACGCCCCTTGTCACGTACTCCATGTAACAGGATATATTTGAATATGTGCAGTGTTTGCCACTGGAAATAGTAAATAAACAACGTATCGCATTGCCAACTAGGTTCCGATCTGCATCTGTTTACAGGTTTTATACAACCTCCTTGTGTTTCGTGTGAAGAAATTTAAACATGGAACAAAATCTATTTCATAGGGTTTTGTTTTTATTCATTTGATAATACAATTGACCTACACTCTCAAGGATTATAAAACATTCCTAAAAATTATTAAAACAAAAAACAACATTTACTGTTATTAATTTGTATAAAATCATAATTATTGATCTATTTTCTAATCGTTAGTTTATGTTATCTTCCCTATTACGTAATTACAAGGACAAAACAGTAAAGGCATATTTCTAACTTTATCCTCGGGCTACGAGTACGAAACGCCTTAATTAAATTAAAATACAACGCCATAAAATCTCAGAGGCTTTACTTAATTTAACGGCTATGGTAATATTTTAAGACTATCTGAAATTATTGCCGTAGTAAACAGGATTACTGACATTGTTTTATCTGAAGAAATCTCCGGGGTTTTATAGATTTTTTATGTCAGTAATATAGCGACTTCCTAGTCAATACATACGTACATATACAATGTCACCTGTGACATTGGGGTAGGTGGAATGGACAGTTGACACATATCAGATACTTCTTAATGTGTGAAGCCATCGCATTAAACAGTTAAAAACAAATATACCAGCAGAAAGAAAGTAGGTACTCTAAAACACGTCAATAATAAAAATTTTAGTATAAAAACAATGATTTCATCTCGAAATTTGCATCGGACAATGAATATCAGACATCAACCCAAATTACAGTGTAGTTAAAATTCAATGCCGTAAAAAAGTTTTAATAACTTCTCTTCCCAAACCTACATAAGACAACAAAGACAAGGCTTCGAATTCTTCCCAACAATGTCGGGCTTACACGATGCGTGTGTTTACAGGAGCTGTTATTTTATTGCTCGGGTCTGGATATAAATCCCAAAACTTCACGCCGAGGCTCTGACAACGCAGGGTTCCCTGAAATGTACATTCAAAACAGACGCGTTACTGCGATAAATGCCTCACAAATGTTGACCCGACATGTCGCTGCTCTGATCTAATTTACTATTATATGGGACCGCTGTAAAACAATATGCTTAGGCTTGTTGTTAAATTTTAATGAAATGTGTTGGAATAAAGAACAAGTCTTGCAGATAAGCTCCCATGTAAGTTATGTGCGATGCCTATTATCAAGCATTTTAAAAAGTTATAAGAACCTGCACAAACCATTGTTTGTTTTTCTCATTAGAAATAGCACTTTTAAAGCATGACAAAACCTTTAGTTGTATTTAAGACAAAAATCAATAGGAAACTCCGAATAGTCTGTTTTGAGTGTAATATTTGAAGTTTTCAAATATCGTTACCAAGTACCAAAAGCACGTCTCCCATTTGTTAGGTATCCCTTTAGCTAACCATCTCCCCCTAAATATATTATTAGCAATGTACTTTGAAATGGATCTATCCGTCTCTAAACTTTACTAGTGCAAATGTTTTGATAGTAAACTATCTCTAGATGTGACTTGCAATCTCCTTCCACTCATTAATTAAATTTAAATTGATTTAAATTTTATCATGACCACGGCCGGGCCTGAAGGAGAACAAGAATTCGTAGAACCTTTATGAAGTCAATTAGACTGAATTACTAATGGGACGATTTGATCAGTTTTTCACCTCAAAAAAATCGTCGACAAATGAAATTGCTTGCAGCTTACTGTAGAGTAGGCACTTATACCCGACCTGATAGCGACTTCGGTATATAAGTTGTACCGAACGTATATAGAGTTACAACAAATGAGGCGCCATAATTACGTCGACTGATTACCTATGAGAGTATTGCGTCCGTGAGACCTATTACCAGTTGACTTAGTCATTCTGGCCATTTTGAGATTGGATTTAAATGGACTACTATACTATGAAAATCATTTAGTAAGTAAATTATTATTCTAATGTTATTGTTATTTAATCCAGGTAAAGCTAACGATCTACGAAAATGTTACAAATAGATAATGTTTATCCAACTCCCAAGTCGATGTTAGTGAGGAGTTTCACAAAGTTACTTAGAATTGAAAATTTCGACGTTTCCCTAGAATCTAGAATAACGAAACTAGAAAGTAGATAACAACATTGTTAAGTCTTTTTCTAACTAGTTGTAACAGTTGAAAGAGTATATAATACACAATTAGTAATGTTTCTTATGTGGAGGGAGCTGTGTTCCAAGAACTACGACATCAAAAAATAATATAAGCAGGTTTCATATCTTTTTACAGTAAAACATTGTTTTAGATTATGATCTTACGCTAATGTTGTGTAAGAGAACACATGCCATAAAGTCTTCAGTATCAAATCATGACGAAATAGAGAACAAATTAGCTTTAGTTTGTCATAATGCGTCTAATTTCAAATATAATTATACTATCAACATTTATTTGAAATATTGTAACAAATGTCCATAAGCCACAAAAACACATCTTCGATAGCGGAAAACAGAATAAGGTTTCCCTACTCCCTAGTACGGCATATTCCTCGAAGCATTATCCTTGTCAAGGAATATATTATTTTTTACAAAAACTTTTTTTTTTATTTGCCTTACGATGGTAAGCGGTCACCGTCGCTCATGGACTTGGCAATGCCAGAGGCACAGCCACGCCGCTGCCTACCGTGAGGAAAATGCTCTTTTTAAGCCTCGTTTGAAGAAGGCCATGTCATAGCGCTCGGGGAACACCGACGCAGGGAGATCATTCCAGAGCTTGCACGTGCGTGGTAGAAATCACCTCTGAAAACGCACCGTATGCGTACGGTACGTCTCCAGGTGATATGGATGAACTCTACTGCGGTGACGGGTGATGCGATGGTAAAATGCTTTCTCCTCGGGCACCCAAACCTGCAATCCAAATTCATGCAATTAAAGTAAGACTACAAAACAAAAAGAAACAAAAAGAAACAAAAGAGTACAAAAGAGTTAGGTACTAAAACACACGCATTCAGCCATTTTATCACTAGAAGCAACCTCTTAAAATTTATTCCCCACTTAGAACTTCCACATGTATGAAGCGGTCTATAATCGCTAATTACGTCCGAACCGTATCTAGACCCACTATATCTACGTTAAATGCGGTGGAAACATTTTGATTGCGGTCCACCGCCGACCACGGTCGTAAATCGAGTAACTTTCCCCTTGATAACGACGCAATGTAATTAGAGCGGGTTTTTTTTGCATTAAAACACATCTTACACGGCGGATGCATAATTTTCTCATCCAAGGTAAGTGTTTGAATATTGCAATTTAATTGGCAAACATGAAAAGTTATTGCGTTTATAATAATTTCATTGGCTAGATTGTGGTCTAGTTGGTTGAAATCTGGCAAGCGGAATTTGAGGAAGGGTTAAAAAGACGTCTTCTGACGGAGACATTATGGTGCAGATAAGTTGACGCACACGCAATAGATAAATATTCATGTCTTATCAGCAAATCTAGCAACAAATGCCTGTCAGACACATAAAGTATTAATGTGAAAAAGCCAAACCCATTAGAAATAAAAGGAAAAAATATTTTTCGTTTTGGGACGGAGCCCCTAAAAGGAGCCAAATTTTTTAATCCACCATCTGATTTATCAGGCATGTAGCAGTAACATATTAAACGGGAAGCGAACAGATAACTGCGCTGCGAGACATAGATAACGAAGTATTCCTGTCCCCCTACAGCGCATTTATTATTAAAGATTTGCAAACATAGCCTCGCATCATTTCGGCACCCCTCCATACACACTGGGCTCTGATAGAACCGCAGGCGTAAAGTATCTCATGGAGTTCCGTAGAACATTATTGCGACATAGCCAGTGTGTTCTTGCCTTATTGCCTCGCCGCAACACCCTCAAGCGAGTGCAACAAATAAAACCGACGTAGTGAACGAATAATGTTTTATTATACCCGTTTTATAGCCCTGAGAAAAATGTAATCTCCTTTATTTTCGCACGAGACGGAATAAAACCAATTGTTTTAGATAAACAGTGTATTAACGCACGTTCTTGTAAATAAATGAATTGAGAAAGAGATAGGTTTGTAGATCTATGTCTCTGTCTATCATTTGTTAGCGACCATCTCCGCTTCGCATTTGTATAAATGCCGATGCTAAATGCGAGTATACTACAGAATGTATTTATATACAACGTTTGCAGCTTTTTTGTCATTAGACAATACAAACATATTTGCGTTAGAGGTTACTCTCGATAGAGCAATATATTATACAATTGGCCATGTTAAAAACAAGCTCAAATTGCTGTAGACCTTTTTAAGGTGTACAATACTACATAGTACTAATAGTGCATACATAGGTTTCACCCAGCTTTTGCAAAGTTCGAAGTTCAAAGGCCGGCAACGCACCGATAATTACTCCGGTATTGTGGGTGTTCATGGGCAGTGTTGACTACTTAATATCAGGTGGCTCACTAGCTCGTTTGCCTCCTATCCCATAAAAAAAAATTGAAAAAAATAAAAGAAAAAAATGTGTTAGTTTACGTCATCACACAAGAAACCACTAAAATTTTCAGAAGGACTCTATATCAATGTTTTTAAAAACTTACCTAAATTTGACACATATTTTAAAGCAGACCACACTTGTATTTACTTGGTAGTGATTATTTGTTGTTTATAAAACACTTTTCATTTATGTTTTGCCTTCGTGAATTTCAGTAAAAAATTATTATTGTATGAATATTGCGATTTAGTTCAAACCTGGCTTAAACATAAATTGATAAAGGTTGATTCAAATTTTAATTTTCCGAGGTCGCAAGTATAAATTTAGTACCAAATATATAATGGTAAATTCTAAAACCATACTTCAATTAATATAAACTATCAATTATTTGATTAATTAGAATCCGGATTATACTGTAACTAAAATATGAGCACTTCTATTGCTTTGCCCTACGGCTATGTAAAAATCAAATGAGTAATTTGCTTTCATAAACCTTCTTCATTACCAGAGCGATTAAAATGTTACATAATGTACTGCATCAACATTTACATTGCAACAAAAAACTCGCGACGAACTTGCGAAAAAAGGAACACTATTCACAGTTTTGCGTGTTTACAAAAGCGTTACGGCGTCAACGTTTCTTGGACAGAAAACATTTTTATATAAAACAAAAAAAACTGCACACTTTCCACGCCCGACGCTCTAGTGTAGTTCATTATCCGACGCCTAATTTTCGCAGTTTTTCCAACGAGCATTTTTAGCTCTCGCAGTTCTCGACTCGGGCTGTTGGCTGGTACGCGTCAAAAGATCATTGTTACCTGCTTCTGGCTATTGTCATAAAGGCTCTCCGAGCGAAAAAGCAGCGAAATGACGACGTATAGAAGTGTAAAAAAAAGACGGAGTGCCGGTTCAAGAAGGTCTTTCAGGCCCGAATGAGTACACGAGTGTTTCGGAATTATGGGACTAGGTACCGCGTTGTAGAATGCTTTGAGCAATTACCACTGTTTCCACCACGTGTTTATTAATTAGAATAACTAATAGTAACAAAACAAAGTTAAATGCAGAAGTATGCAATGATCAAAGTGCGGATGTAATGAAAAGGTTGAATGCTAAACTGTATTTATAAATAAAAGGCTATACGCTCTAAAACATCGAGGTATTTCAAAGCGAAATGCTTCTTAAAAACAAATTGGCAACATAAACGGAGCGGGAATAAAAGTAACTTTTTGCACTAGCACAATTTTTTACTCGTATCGTTCGTTGAGCGCAATATGTTTTCGACATATCCAGTCGGCCTACAGCTGCCGCCACACGGTGGAATTTATATTTTAAACGCGTCCCATAAATATGCGCATAAAAGGATCCAATTTGATTTCATTAAAACACTCCTGCTTATGAATGAGAACCTAATGTTAGCATAATTTTGAATTTTAGGACATTTTACATAATGAACTTGGATGTGATATGTCTATAAGGGAATAGATTATTCAAATGTAAAATAGATACCAAACCATAACAACACCTACTTATAAGGAAGTTATTGTTATATTTGCATATTTCCTCCAGCAATGCTTTCCTAAGCTTCGGAATTGTTAAAGCAGAAATTTCTGGAAATATGTTTATTGTACTTTTCTATTTGATTGTATTTTATTTTCATGTACATATCTGTAGTTATATGAAGTCATATACATAGCTTAGACTATATCTAGATGCTTTAACCACATAAATGACTCAAAAGAATTCAATCCACGTACTTAGATTTTTACATTACAATCATAACTATCCCAAGCATGTATGTGTTTAAACAAAGAATTTCCATCTCTAATATAAAATGCGCGATTAGAACCGCTGTATATCTTTGAGTTGTAAATCAGGAATAACCTTGTTAAAACAAGGACAAGTTGTTAGTCCAAGGCATTATCTAACTAGTACGCGCGGCAAGATCAACTAACCCGTTTTAAGTGCATGGTGTGGAATAAACAATCGGAGTTTGGATTAATAAGAAGAAGAATTAACAAATGGGACAAATTATTGTTTTAGAAGCAATAGCTTCGAGAAAACCCAGTAGCTTTGTCATCTTCCTTATAGATGTCCCATCACTGGACAAATTGACTGTGGTTGTGAAAGATGAGACCTTAGTATAGTAACCTTTAACAAGCTACCTCATAATCGCATTATAAATCCTTCATAACTAACAGGTTACTCGCGATGTTTACCTTCAACATTATTTTACTTTTAATTACAAATTAATCTAAACAGCAAACTCAGCTATGCTAAGAAAGTAGTCAAAATAAAATATTTTGTTTGAAAAAGAAAATAAACAGTCTTTACTGAATAACAATTCAAATAAGCCACAGTACAAAATCACCTACCAAATAATTATTCAAAATAAGTCTATAAACTGTAAAAAGAAATACTCCGCATCAAAGCCGCGAACTCCCTAAGTGGCAATCACTCAAATATTATTTCGCAGGAAATGGAGTTTACCCCGGAGATGAACATAAGACTGCTTCCGAATTAAACCAAATTCGTTCAGACAAGGCGTTTGTGCTGTCTTTGGTAAAATTCTAAGAATTGATTTGTTTTCTTAAGGTTTTTATAAAAGGTTCACAGCGTCGATCCAATCATGTTTATTCTGTGATATGCTCGAAAATACCTTGAATTTGTAGTGGGTGTAGGTAATATAAAAGAAATTAAGAAGTCATTAATTCAAAGATAACTATATACGTCATTAATTACCGGTGACAACATGATAAGTACATTGCAGGCCAAATAGGGTGATGATTGCCACGAAACAGCAATCTCTGATGAAAACTAAAATCGCACATGCCGATCCTGACGCTTGACTGCAAAAAGTTCTTAGTTATTACTTAGGTGTGTAGCTCGCCAAACTGCACTAGGCCAGAGTGGTGGACTAAGGCCAAAACACTCTCAGTTGTACAGGAGGCCATGCCCAGCTGTAGGTATATGGGCAGATGATAATGATGGTCTTCAAAAGGACTTTAAAACATACTCGAGCCAGTAACATCTAGTTAACAGATTCTTCTACAGTGGAAGTACAGGCGAGATGACTAATTCACTAATGTGTAATTTGTGTTGAGGTAAACAGTTTCTGTCCCGCTGCTAATTGAATTTCAGACAGTAGCTGGAGTTTCCGTTTTCGTCGTGTTACCGACTGACCAATTACCGGCGCTTTTCGATTCACTTTACGGATGCCACGCATTCCGACCCGCTCGTTTCAAATGTTGTTCCATGATTAACTGCGAGGGGATTTGAGTTCAAACTTTATGTGAACATTGGTTAGAAGGAATAAATGTGTGGTATGCGATCGAGAGGATTTGTAAGGTTAGGATTTATAAGTAGTTATAAGGTTTTCGTATAGTCATTCTCAGTAGAAAGGCGGAGTCTAGTATTCACAAAAAACAAAATATGGCTCACTTATATGACTTTAAATCTCGTCGAAGCCGAATAAACACAAAGTCTTCGGGTTTTTTAGCAGCTTATAGTAAAAAATTCTTACATATAAATACTACTCTGGGAGCCTCTGTATTGCAGCTTGTAAAACGAACGGGCAAGGTTCAATTTCGGCACGAAACAAATGTCATTATTGCAATCCCGGGTTCAAATACCAAACAACATTTGGTTACAATTTCGAAAATTAGAGTTTTCAATTTTGCAACGTTGAAGGAAAACGTATGTAGATACATAACTTTCCTAGAACTTTTGCGAAGCATATATCCTCTTCTAAAAGTACAAAATTGTGATCGAAAACATTTCCAGACTCCTAGGTAATATAAAGTTTCTCTTAACCATAAAAGTCACTAATAATCGGAGAACCGCACCCAGATCCTCCTAATTGCAAGCCATTATGTACATACATCGTGGTACTGACGTTCTATTCATTTTTATCAAACTATCAGTTATCATAACGGTTAGCTTATCAACATAAAATAGCATCAAATATCTTTTTAACTACTCACCATCAATTTAACATTAAGTGATATTAAATATTGTATAGAGATATACATATAAAAGTGGAAGAATTCACTGCCTCAACACAGTCAAATAGTGATTGGAATACTTAACTGTTTAGTTTGGGTAGCTACTGTTAAATCCTAACAATGAAGTTCATGTTGTGTTTCGCTCTTTTCACCATCGCTGCGGTGTTGGTATCAGCTGAGCCTGGAGGTAAATATTATTACATCGCATAAATCTTGTATATGTCTTATGATGTATTCAGTGGCGGTACTTCCATAGAAGCCCGAAAGCCCGACTTGCCTTACATAGTTCCGAATAACGAACTTAACGATTGTTTATTTATAAAATAACGCTATAAACGTGAATGTGAGTACTAACCGGTAGGTATTTATTAGTCCTACGTACCAAAAAAAATATGCTGCTACTAAATAAACATTTGGGCTTGCCTTAGTTTGACACCCTAGGCACGCCACTGGATGTATTAGTCCTGGGGTTGATTTCACTGTTTGATTTTTCCAATAGAAAAATTTGAGTAGCAGCACGGAATTAGGAAAAATAACCAAGAATCAGCAACATTATTAACTTGACGTGATTGTAAATTGATGTGTATTGTATATATAAAAATCAACAATAATCCAATAATGTAAAAATAATTCTACTTACATAGCAATTAATTCATTTTGGGGTAATTAAGAAAATAACCTACTACTAATAAAAATTAAATCATTCAAAGGGGGAACAAAGCCAAATTTAAAATCAAAGTCGGCCCTTATCTAAAGTAATTGAATAACTCTTGCAGCTCCTGAACTTTCCTTGAATTTATAATTCGATTGGGTTGCTTATGATTACGGCCTAAGAACATAAATTGTTAGATTATCTTACTTAATGCAACTTTATGATTTTCATTTTATTTTTAATCGCATTAATTACTTGCTGGTCTGGTATATTTTTGTACGCAATGTCTTTTATAGGAAAGGTCCTGAATTCACACGGTTCGAAGACTTGTTTATTTAGAAGTACTAGGTTTAACCCTTAGTTAAGCCAATTTATTGTTTTCTCTATCAGGAAACAATAAAAAAGTATTAATTTTGACGTTCTCCTAATCATCACACACATCAGATACTTGTGGTTATTTTGAAACGGTCTAAATTTATATTTTTGTCGATGTTTTTTTAAAGTCGATGTGTTTTTAATTGTCGTAAATATTACGAGTATGTCTCTTAGTTTTAGATCAAGAATCAAGATCCTTTGCCCTTACCAGGATTATTTTATATATTAATGTTCCTTTCCAAATAACTTTTATGATTTCATTTCAGTCGGCTGTGACAACTGCATCATGCACGAACAATGTGATCTTATCAAAGGCGTAGATGATAAAGTAGTTCAGGCCTGGTCGAACTTGTACTCGTGCACTCAAATATACTACCAGGGAAATTTAATTCCAGTAGCAAAAGGCATATATGTAAGTATATTTTAGTTAAATGTTTCAATGATTTGTATTTATAGCTATTGTCCTAGCAAGTTATTTTTGCACCAATTTAATATCTAAATTTACCTATTTCGCGACACAAATAGGCATGTGCCTTGCAATCACGAGGTTCCGGGTTCCATATTCGGGTAAAGCGAACTGTTATTGGTTTGTTTTCCCATAGCTAATTCTCAGTATCAAAACGGAGACTTTAATTGTGCCCAAAAAAATGCAATAAACGTACGCGTAAAGTTCTGTTACGTTGCACTGATAGATCTCGACGAAATGTGGGTACAGAAAAACATCTCTACCTTCCCCTTCAGGAAATACAGGCTTGTGATTATGTATGGATGTAATTTAAATTATAATCGAAACCCCAAAATTCGCAGATTTTGGGACTCCAATGATAATAAATGACATTCATATGAGCCACAGCACGTTAGCCATGCTGGCCAGGTATACCATCAGGCTGCCCTCAAAGCAACCCTGGCACAGCATTAGTTAAAGATACAATAAAAAAGGATTTGAACTGCTTTTACAGACATGAATCAATTTCGTCGGTCCGTCTTCTTCCGTCACGACTCGTATACCACTACCCGATTTAGTATTTTACAACTTACAACTTGTGTGTTGATATAACAATATCTTTTGCAGGTTTGCTGCTCGGAAAGTATGTTTGAGAAATACTTAGAAGGCCTAAATGACATCCTTTCCTAAAAAGTGGGCCTAACACGGCAGGAAAAGAATTTTTTTCTGTTCTATGTTTCTTTGTTTTGTATTCTATTTTCTAATTGATGTAATGAAAACGTTCAATAAAATGTCATCTGAATGAATACGATTTTCGTTTCATCTATTTCCAACAATTTGTGTCTTCTTTCTGCAGTATTCTGCAGTAAAACAAATTGCTATTTTAACTGCAAGTCTGGTCCATCATTATATTACGAATGCCAGTTAAATATTCGATTTCATTTCTTACTATATTATGCTTTGTCCACCAACCCGCTCTATGCCAACGTGGTGGGCTAAGGCTAGGCAGAGGGTCCGAACTGAGAGCAGTTGTAGAGAAGAACACATATGAGACGATGATTGCTTTGTAAATAAATAAATATAAACACATTTATAATTAAGCCAAGCACTAAAGATACAAAACCACCCCTGATATTCCTAAGAAGTATGATAGATGTCTCGACACGTGCAGTAGGGGCAGTGCACACCATTTATTAACTTTTGGTATTGGGGGGAAGAATAATGGATTTTCTTAACATGTCTGTCTAGTGACGTGCTTGCGTTCACTTGTTTAGTTTTTCTATCACGTTTTTGTCACGCATGGTACATTCAAGCAGATAGTAGTTGTTGATTGACAAATGTTTTCATGCTGTTGGAGGTAAACTTAGTATAAAGACTCAATTATTGTCAAAGTATAATCGAATTGGCAACATAAGTGTACTACTGAATATCTAGAAGAGAAAATACGAAACAAAGATTGGAAATCCTTTTATATGACTGAACATTTTTCATTAAAGATGTTGAGGCTGAAATTTAACTGAAACCGTTTATTTTCTATTTCAATTCCCAAGACAATAAAAAACACATATTTACACCGACACCAACTACATATACATTATACATACATGTATTACTAACAGTATTTAGCAAAAGTGGCGGTAATAGAATTCAATAGAAGCCCAAAACTGCAGTTTAATTTAAGCTTTAAACCTTTAAACCTTTTTTAAACGCAATGTGACCTATAAATGAGAAAATTCTAACCCTAAAATAAGCAATTACAAACCAGACATTACACAATTAACGATTAACGTTTTTAGGCGTCAATGAACCGCCACACCGAGTACTGCCACAGATAAGCAGCAAACCTTTGAAATAACTCAAGCTAGTCACGTTACAAATCCGATTAAAAGTGTTAAAAAAGGAGCCAAAAAGTCCAGCAGAAAATAAAAGAATAACCCATCCGCAGTGAGAGCAGACATCGGTCCCCTACAAACCCCCGCACTACCATCCCATTAGTACCGAGTGGCACTTGTCGAATCGAACGCAACCTGAAGTTAATTGAGAGAAAATCTAAACCAGATATTTGCGGGGAGCAATCGATAGTTGTACGGTTGTGGAGAAATAGGATGAAAAACTTTATAGACGCCGGCTAAGTTTCTTAAGACTGCAATGAATGCGTCTGCTTAAGTCTTGAAAAAGTTTTTTTATGGAAAATTTACTATATATACAACGGAATAATAACAGCCCAGCCCAACCAAAGTGCTTTTAACCAACAAAAACCTTCTAATATAATGTCTGTCTCATACCTCAGGCTGATATCTTTACAGACAATAAATACATTGTTTTGAATTTTGCTTGCCTTGTAGAAACGTTGAACTAAACAAGTATCTTTCGTGTATATATAAACTGGGGATACAGATACAAAGACAACGTAAAATATCGAACGTCTAACTTCAAATTAAAGCACCACTGAAACATTCAAAACCGCTTGTAATTTTTTAACTCAGAAATATAATATGCATGGTTGAAAGAGTCACGTTAATTATGAATCAAATATCGCTCTTTAAGATTAAAAAAAAGATTTCACTCCGATCAATATAGAATAATAAATAGTATTATGTAATCTCAGTAATCAAACAATTTTTTTTTAATATTTTTTTATGTTTAATGGAAAAATACCCTTTGATATTCTGTTAGTCGACTGATAACGATTTTAATTGCGTTGATAGTTATGTGAAGCTTTTACTTAAGAGTAAACTCTTGCAACGTGGTATGTTTTAATAAAATACGTCATTCAGTAATAGCCGGTCAGACAGATAGGTTTTTAAATAAAAAGTACGTACTTGTGAACGCTGTTTTTAGTCTACGTCACTGGGTAGACAAATTGATAAAGGATGCACGGCTTTGCTGGAATGAAGGCCGCTTCTAACAGGGTAGATTCAGAAGGTGGCTACAGAACAATTAATTATCAAAAGACCAATCGAGAATTTCTGTAATATCCAAGATAGCCGTTTAATTTTCAGTAAAATATATTTTACCTTGAGACTAAACGACAGAAAGAGTTGTAAAAAGCTAAAAAAGTTCTCAAAAATACATTCATGAGCCGCGACTCTCTTGAGAGTTGGCCTTTGCGCGAGATATCTTCTTTATAATTCACAAAAACCTCATATTGCTTTGACTGCTGAAATGGTATAAGCGAATATGTTCAAATCAAATTTATGCCCGTGGGGCTAAGATAACGTTTTAGCCGCAGAACGCCAAAATCCCTATCATTTCGTTTGCATTAACTGTTGGAATAAATTTGTGTTACACGTATGGAAATATAATAAATTGCAAACATGTACAAATGTATATTGTATATTATACATATAACCACGTATATAAACATAAAGAAGTAGGAAGATGAGGTTCTTTAAACTATCGTTTTATTTGAATTTTAAAACTCCGTGTTGCTATGGAAATTTACTAACGAAAAACCCGAGATCTATTGTACGCCGAAGACTTATATCGCGGGACTAACAAATGAGAAGAAATTAATGTTACAGCACATTCAATACAATATGGAAATTTTTTGAGCTTTTGTTCTTTTTACTTCTTTCCATTAAAACGTCTGTATTTAGGTTGGTATATCTCAAATGGAAACATTTCTATTCTTCCCTTCCATTTATCTACAAATATCAGTTTAATATCCGTTTTTTAAATCACTCAAAAATCTAAACTCGGTCTAAAAAATGCTATCATACACCGCAGTACCAATGACCCTACTTTAAATATCTTCCAAATGAAGCTATGTGCGTAAAAGGCCGTAAAAGCCTAAGCATAAACGTGAAATTGAGATAAAATAAATTCATAAGGAAAGGAGTTAATCTACGTTCGGCAACGTTTTCCTCAATAAATCTTCAATTTCATCAAGTGAGTACTGAAAGTGTTCTTTTATTTCTAAGAAATTGTCCTTTCCTATTGTGGACAGTTACTCTTCAAATCTATTAGTCTAATTACTGATGTGACATGCAATTAAAATACCTGCTACTAGATCCCCTCCATTGACAAACAATTAGTGAGGTATTAGTATAAGGTTATTATTCTATCTTGATGACAGTCATAAGGGGGTGATCATGAAAAATCATCGTGTTTCCGTAATAAATCAGTGTCGCAACAATGCAAGAAATTGTTTATATTTTTTATCTGTTTACATTGCTTGTGCTAGTGTGGGCACAGTCTAATGGTAAGAATGCAAAAATTTTTGATGACGTGACATTTCATAGACAAATACTTGATGGTGCAAATTTTATTTCTTTACACTCATATAAAGTCTATTTCTTGTTAGAAATATTTACCGCTGCCTCGGCTTTCTCACGTCCAAGAGATTGGAAGTGTTGTGATTCTCCAAAACGGAATCCTAAATATCAACAAGGATTTTAAAACTGTGCCCAAAAATCGTACGAAAATCATGTTAATATGTGAGGCTTAAAAAGCAATAATTAACTTACATTACTTATTCCTCAAGAAGAATGTCATGAGCATTTCAGTTCCTCACCCCTTTCTTAAAATAATTCATTTACTCTTTCAACCCCCCGCACTTCGTACAAAATAACTTGATAATATAATTACATCGACTTACTTTGTGATGTTAGGGACCACTCGTAACAATTATAGCTGCCATGTTGTGCTTATTCAGAAATTCAATTGTGAAATATGTATAATAAAATCAATATCTTAGAGTACAATCTAAAAGTAGACTTTGGGATAGTACCTGTGGGTATCCCTTTTATAATATAATATATTCTATCGGTTTTGTGTCAAAAATAACTTTAAAGGCAAGGCTAAGAAGAAAATGTTTATCTATCGTTGTATGACTTCTAATTTATTGATTATGTTAATTTGTATATTTTTTGCAGAAATATGTACACGATGTATCAAAAAGGAACAATGTTCCCTGTTGGCTAACATGAATCCTACAGATCAAAACACGTGGATAAACAAATATTCATGTAATGTAATTTACAACGGTTACTACAATCCTTACAGTAAAGGGAGTTACGTACGTAGAATTATTTATTGTTTATCAATCAAACTGCTTATTTGCTTGTTACGATGCTTTATGTACATATAAAACTTCTATTTTTCTTCCATCTATTCTTTCATCTCAACCTGCTTAGATACTTAGTCTATTTAACATATACATACTTTGTAGGTCTGTTGTTCGGAAAATTTATACGATGAATTCATCAGACGGTATGGAGTTCACAACGGGAACTATCCAGGAGATACAAACAGTCTAGATCCAGAGTACACTACTCGACCTTATACCACTTACCCCGTCCCACATACAACCTTACCTCCTACCACAGCACCATCAGTCTATTACCCGCCGTCTTGGACAAGTCGCCCAAGCGAACCAAGTGATTATGATCCAAGCGGTCCTAATGTAAGGCCAGGAGTAACACGTCTGCCTGGTGGAATAGACAGAACTACAACAACACCAGCCCAACCGTACTACACTTCGAAGCCGTCGCATATCGGTGGAAGGTCACAATGTCCAATATCAAGCTTCCCTCCTAATCCTGCGTCAGGTTGCTGTGGTTTTGAAGCTTCTGACGCTGACAGGATCAGTGGTATGTAGAACAGCCAAATTTTGGATTATATGATTTATCATAAAAGTAAAATTTTCGATTATTAAGTAACCCCTTGCAATAAGAGGCACTAATCGAACTGTTTACTACGGCCAAAGACCTAACAGTAGTAGAGAAGGCCGTTCTAATATAGGACGAATAGGATTGTTATTATCTGTACTCCCAGGCTATTTCTTTAGGCCTATAGCAAGCTATGGGTGTCGTTGTAGTTGATTTTAATGATGATCCTTACTCACTAATAGTCATGATGATGTCGTTAGATCCATAACGACGTAAAACCGACCTGAAATATGATTTAGGTCATTGACTTGTTGGTTTTATTTCTTTGTACGAGGTTGGATATCCGGCTACAAATATCACGACAAGAATGATTACAAATAATTAAATAACGAAAAAGTGATTAATATATCATCATCACCAAATTAAATACTTTTTAATTAATTTATAATTGATTGTGGTAGATAATAATGATTAACACTAATGCGAATTTTATTATATGGACTACATAATAGTTTACAAATCCTATTTATTAATTGATAACAATAATAACCTTGTAAGTATTAGATGCTGCTAGAAAACTCAGACTCAGGCACGATTCACGCACGGTTAACATGGATAGTAAGTTCTTGGGGCTAAGATTCATAAGATTTGGAGCCAGCGTACTCGAATAACAAAAACTATTATTTAATTTCTATTAGTCTTTCTTATAAAAGATACTTTAACCATTTTCAGTTTGAACATGTTTGGTCCTGCTCTGTTCTGACCTATGACGTCAGAGCAGGCAGGACAAAAAATGTTCGAAGGAATGTATGCACTGCTTAATGCGGCTTCTTTTCACAGCTATAACTACTGCACGTCCAACTTATCAAACGCCACCCAACCCATATTCCCAAAATAAACCCACAAATTTAGATTTGGGAATTAGGAATGTAAGGGACATTGACGAACAGCCTAATCCTGCTAACGTTACTATTAACAATCGCATAGCAGGTAAGTCCTTTATAGTATTTATACAGTGTATATATTATAATATATTATACTATAGATAATAATTTAATATTGCACGCCTAATAACGCAATGGCAAAATTCAAAATGACACATAATCGGCAAATAAAACAAATTTGTTGGCCAAATAAATATATCTGCTTCTTTCGAATTTCGATCCCAGTACAAATCCTAATTGAATTGGTCTTCACATGTAACAAATAACACTACGTTTTAATGTTTCAGGGGGATCAGAAACAGATTTCTTTGAATTTCCATGGACCGTGCAGCTAATAACAACATTTGATTTTGGACAGCGTCAACAGTCGTTCGACTGTGGTGGTTCACTAATCAGCAGTCGATACGTGCTCACGGCTGGCCATTGTATCTATGACTCAGTTGGAACCCTAATTAAGTAAAAAAAAAAAAAAATCTTACTCATTAATATTTATTACATTATAGGCAATCGATTTCATGACTAATGTATTAGCGGAACAAGCCTCTTAGTCTTTTTAACCCTATACAACTCGGCAGTATGTTCAGTTAACCCATAACCACGTGTGAAAAAATAATAGAATATAATATTAAGCACAGAAAATTATTCAATAAATATGTACATCCACAGCAAAATTTCTTGAGAAAGGTGACGAGTAGCGGATGGAAAAAGTTTGCTCATGACAGGGATGTTAGTCGGTCGTCAGTTCAGCGTAGACGGCAATAGGCTGAGAATAATAAAGATTCTTGTGCTAGCAAAACTACCGTTTTACCTAAACATACATCTATACGACCTTGACCTTCAGTTAAATATTATTTCTAATATTTAGGTTCATATTTTTTCAGAGTTGAAGCTTATTTGGCTGAATATGACAAGACCACGTTCCCAGACGACTGCAAGCGTATCGGCCCCGGAATGCAATGCATACACAACATGGTTATAGAAGGAGAGGAAGTGACGCGACACCCGCAGTACGATGATGACAAACTTTTAAACGATATTGCTTTGATAAGACTCCGTCAAGATGCTCCATACACACGTAATAATAGCTTTATCTTATTTATTGCAGCTCTAATTAAATGAGACAATTCAATCAGAATTCAATTGCTTTCAATTTATAAAAAAAAATATCAAATAATCTTGATGCTCTATGTAAAAATTTTGCTTAAATCAATTTACTTAATGTTCATATCCCATGCAATTTATTATGTCAACTTTGATCATTTCAGCGTACATAAGGCCAATTTGCTTGGCACCGATCGACTTGGACGATACAAAGTTCGCAAACTTGCGCCTAGCTGTCGCCGGCTGGGGTCGGAACGGTCGCTACAGATCTAATATTAAACAATCGACTGTCGTCAACTTGGTGCCCCAAGAACAATGTAAAAAATATTACCCAACTTTATTAAGGAGCCAAATGTGCGCCGTTGGCTACACTGGCGAAGACACATGCAAAGGTGATTCGGGTGGACCCCTAATGACGGTCAACGGCCAGAAGTATTATGTAGTCGGGGTAGTGAGCGGGAAGAGAGCTGATGCCCCGTGCGGTACTGCAGTGCCATCTATCTACACTAATGTGTATCAGTATTTGGACTGGATTTTTAGCAACATTCGATCGTAAGTTAATCATCACATTAAGCATAAAAAATGTAATAAATATTTATACAAACAATTGGTGTATCTACTTTCCCTATGAATTCCAAGACATTTGTATAGATTTTTGGTAAATAGATAAGCAAGTGGTGCTATAAAATTTCGTCTTGCGAAGAAAGGCAATCAAGAGCCGTTATAATAGTAGCAAGCACAAAGCTATTTTTACTTACGTAATCCAGAGCGGCCCCCTTATCCCGATGTCACCAAAAATAAGTTAATTTTAATTTAAATGTTACGTAATACTAGAATGACACCTTGCTCTGAAGATATTCCTGATATAACCACTCCCATCTATGATAGAGTATAGGCAGTTATGTATCGTAGAAAACATAGGCCCGTAGGTCGTTGCCACTGTTTTATTTATTTCATGTATTTTCCCACAACCATGCGCACAAGAGCATATCAACGTTACAGACGGCAGTAAGTCAAGTTAAATTTGCCATAATGTTGGAAAATGATTTCAGGGTATTCCGCTCAGTTTAAGAGCTGTAAGTTTTGCAAGCGTAATTTTTTGTAAAGTGAAAAACCTTTTATAAATTCAGGCTGTTTTATTCCGTATTCAACATTGAGACCTATTTAAATACATCACATACATAACCTCACGCCTGTATTCTCCGAAGGGATGAGGAAATGTGCATTTCTACACCCCCTTCTCGCCGAGTATGGAATGGTCTCACGTAATAAGGGGGGAACTTATTGCCGGTTCCGTGTGGGTGTGCGTTTCTTGACTCTGTGGTGGAAATATTCAGTTTTTCCTAAAGAATTAACCCAAGAATACTTTTCCTGACCTTGTTTTATACCAATGTAATCTTGTATTTGGATACATTGCCATTAATTACAGATTTATTTTTTCAACTGTCACCACAATTTATTAAAATCCGGCCTTTAAATTAAGGTGTCGTATACAGGGTATCAGGAATGATGAGAGACAATAATTGGTGGGTCACACAAACCTAATCCATTGTAATTACTGAGAATCGAAGAGTAAATTTCCCAACGTAAAAACCGCGACTAGTGTATTAAATTTCATATGAATGCGCACTAGGCAATGTACCAGACAAAATAAATTAAATATAATTTTAAAGCACAATATTCATAGCTGCTATCATCGACCCACATTTTGCTGCATAGCTCAGTGCACTCACCATCTGTAGTGGAATAAATAAAAATTTAAACGTAAAATAAATAAGCTCGTTTTGGAGCCACATTTATTTAATAAAAAGGCTGACAGTGCGGCATTAGCATCGCAATTCCATATAAAATTCTAGGAATTCCTAAGTGACTTGTCGTCCTTAAATGTCAACGAAAATAAGGTTAGAAAGATGGAGATCTTTTCGTGATCACTAAAGCAAAAGTAGACGTGCCACTTTATGTCAAACTAGCTTATATAACTTAAGTAAACACTAGCGAAAGGTGCTGAATACATACATACATCCCGTTTTCATTACACATCATGTTTTCGAAGATGCAGACAGAATTGTTTGGTTGAAACCGGCTGGGCAAAGTGACCGCACTGTCACTGGGACATAAGTGTGGAGTGTACGCACGTAGGTATACTCAATTACGTTGCACGTAGTACCAACCTCACATTCATTTTATTCGAGCCGCTTTTACTACAGAGAGGGCTAAGGCTAAGGCCTGACAAGATAGGACTAAGGTCCACCATGCCTAGTGCAGGTTGGCGGACTATACACCTAAAAAAATATATGAACTTTTAAATGTACGAGCTTCCTCATATTATTCTCGTTTTGCTTAAATCATACAGACTTTTCCTCCTGTACTCTTATCAGATCACAGCTGTACGATACAAACAAGAGAAACTTCTCAACGCCAAATTTAATTGGAGATGCTGAGACATGAAATTTACGGATCTAAAAGCTATTAAGGCGACACCCTCGAAACTTAATTATAATTACCGAGTATTTGGGCGGACATGCGTTAAGCTGACTGTTTGATAAACGATGATAGATTGTGGGAAACTGCGGCACTGGTGGTGACATTACAACGTGGAATATTACAAATAAAGTAATTACATAATTTTATAGGGGTGCAATTGAACCATCCCCAAAAACATTGTAGTTTGGTTTTAACACTCCAATGGGAAATCAGAATCTTTAAATTCTTTTAAAAGTATATTTCGCATGTAAATTACCTCCTATTCATCATAGATGCATAAAACAGTCACACAAACAGTTTCGACCCCACTTACGATAAGATTCCTTGTGTTGGATTTCAAAACCTGTGAGAGACTTTTCGTTCCCACAAGCACTCAAAATCCGATCAAATATTTGTCTAGTAGCGGAGATCGGACCTGTGGTATTTTGTTTCGGAGGTTAATGTCTTGTCAACAACGGCACCACGGGGGTGTAAATTTTAAAATTACAGCAAATAAATATTAAAGCGGATATCCCTGAATAATCTCACCAAAAAGTCCGCAAACAAAGATACGTTATGAAACGAAATTATCCATATTTTTTGCCAAATCAATTCGCCCCATGTTGACTTTGCGCTTACATTGAAATGGCTGGGCTCTTGAAGGCGGGCTTAACATTCCCTTTACTATTAAGCGTGCGGAACACAATCCGAGAGAAGAACACTCAAATGAGCAAACACTATTATCAGGACTACGCTGAGGGTGTGGAGATTTCCCCAGAGTGCCCTTCTCCTTAAAAGTGCCGGTCGAATGACCGCCATTCTCCGCACGACTTGCGGTTTTAACACAAATGCTAACCCGGAAAATATAATCGAATATTATAGACTATTTTATGTTGAGTTACAGTTCGGCGGGAAATCCCGTGTTCAATCTCCAGATTAACAGATTTTTCCAATTGGTATGGAAAAGCAAAAAACCAACATCACAAGGTGTTCCCAGGCGGTCACCCATCCAAGTTCTCACTACGCTCAACGTAGCTTAACTTCGGTGATCGGACGAGAACCGGTGTATTCAACGTCGTACAGACGTTGGCAAACATTACATCATATTTATCCACCCTGATCAACAATAAATGACTTCATGAATGAGTTGCAATGAAAAGGAAAGAAAATTTGCCGTATATCATGAAAAATTACATCTTGAAAATAGCAACATTCAATTGTATTTCAAGAACAACAAAGAATCTGGTTAATCTTACAACGTTGGCATTATAAACACAACTTGTAAAAAATCCTTTAATAAAAATGTAATAGCTTTCTGCGATGCCGTAAGTATCTGTCATATAGGTACTCGGCAATTGACATAATTTTCTTTATTGCAATAGAGAACTCATAAAATATGATGGTCAAACTTTTAGTATAAAAAACAAAGAACATCTATGCCCATCTATTAGTAAAATAAATCGTATTGACATTTTAAAACTGTCTAGCATAACGGTGAATAAATTTATTTGCGCTGAGCTCGCTGATCCCTCAATCCCAATAGCAAATCATGTTTGACGTTGCCCGGCGGTGTCCCCACGGGCGGCAAATTTATGTTAAATCAATGCAACAAATAAAAACGGCACCGGTAAATCCACGCGGTGTCACAATTAGTGTGCACCCGCCGAGCCTCGCTTAGCGGGATATATGGCACGATTCCACTAGCAAAAACACTGTAACCGATGCGGTAATATGTATTAGCAGTTGGATAAGTAACAGTAACATTAAACTTATGGATGTTCCTTTTCCTTGAGTATATAAATAACTTGAAGAGATAATCTGAATAAATAAATATTCGTCATCGTCGCCAATTTGTACTGCGAGACATCAGATGCGACCACTATTAATATTAATGAATAGAAGTAAATAATAATACATAACAATAATAATCAAATGCATTCAACAGTCACATACATAGTTAGCCCCACCATAAGATACAAGTCTTGTGTCGTTGGTACCAGACAGAGACTTTTCGGTTTCACAAAAAACTCAGACCCGGAACAAATATTTGTGCACGAAAATTTGTTTTGGTGCGGAGATAAAATTCGCAGACTCCCCAACACAAGCTAGTGGCTAGGTGGTAAAAATAGGCACCATTACTTTGAAGTATATACCTACAGATATTTTTATATCTTATCACTATGAACATATTGAATTTTTGAAAATTTTGTGTATCATAAATATGGGCCAGACTCACTGGAGAAGGTTCATGAACTCGGTCAATTTCTTGTAATGCAAATATGCTTTATTGTCAAAAAAGAAAAAATAATCTGTAAATAGTAAATACCTATCGAACATAAAACTCAAAATAATAAATACTTTCCTTAATCGAATATCCCGACCACAAATGGTACTAAAATATTTCACCAGCAATGTGATAGCCAAGGCAATTTCTTATTTTCTACAAAACAATGTAATGAAATGGTTTTTGGAACGTATTTAGCGAAACACATTTAGCCTGATATCCGATCCCAAATTAAGTCATCCAGAAAATACAAGATTGTTTCCGTTCAATAGGTCTAATCTCTCAGATGGGTATTCGTGCTGAAACGATCCTCTTTTATTGGAGTCTCTTTGTCGAACTATTCGACATTTTCATCTGACACCCGAAGCAATTTTAGTTTTCGGCCGAACTTTTGGAAACATCTGAATCCGTAATTCGTTAACATGAGATAAGGATAACTACTAGGCCGTGATGTGCCCACAAATATTTGGTCTTTGGATCAAATAAATCTCACATATTTCAATTCAAATATATACTCGTATTCACGCCTTTACGCCCGATGGGTAGACAGATTATATTTCTACAACTATGTTTACCTGCCTATGCAACCCATCTATCGTTTTTACATTTCCAGAGTCCGTTTTTCATCATCATCATCAGCCAATTTGGTTGGTACATATTTTTTATTAAAAAGCAGCATGATTTGAGGCGTACCTAGAAATAACTATACATTTCACGACTTTTCAATCTAGTTTAAAAAATATATTGAATTTCATATGACTTTTCAGAAATTCTTAGATATCTGATCAGTTTTTCTCAGAATACGGGATCTTAAAAATCTTATCCCATTGAACGTTTTTAATCCACAATTAAGACAACAAAATACCATTCACGTAACATATCCAACACAATAAACACGCATAAAATTGAAATAGAAACTGTAAAACAAAACTAAAACATGAAATTCATCATAAATATGCAATGAAATCGGAGACCTGTTTTGTATCAACACCGGGAATTTTGTCTGACATTGCCAGTATCTTACGAACAGCTATCCAGAGTGGTATATTGGTTGTTTTTTGTTTAAACTTTGTTATTTAAGTGTAAATAATGTCAATAACTCGAGTAGTAGCGATAACAGGATGCGACACTGGCCTTGGGTGGGCTATAGCGGCTCGGACTGCGCGGGAAGGTCTAGTAACTGTGGCTGGAATGTACCAAGGAGTAAACACACAGGCAGCAGATAGCTTGAGGAAATTATGCGCCCATCCCTATCCACTCGATGTCAAGAACCCAGAGAGCGTCACCGGCTTTCGCGATTATGTGAAGTGCCTCTTAAAAGATAACCCTAACTACAGTAAGATTTTTTTTATTAGTTGCCAGTTAGTAATGTTATTTTAATGGACTTAATCATCTTGTTACTTTTTTATTTAAGATTTTATTTCACCTCCTTGTGTCTTTATAATCTTAATATTGTATACAGTACGGTCTCTACGTAATTATATGAATACTTACCATAGATTTTTATAAAATTTTAGTTTTTTTAGCTACACCGGCTCAATCTTTCTGTTAATCATAATACTCTAAAAAATAACCTTTATTTTAATTAAAACGCAAATAAAAGATATTTAAAGCCTTAGTAGACACAACTAAAGATTATTTTATATCAAGCTAAGGTAAACACAAGTTCAAGTGTAAACACGATTAATTTGTCATCCTTAGATAAACAGCCTCGATCGTATTTGACTAATTAAATAACCCTCTAAAGCTTAGATTGATTACCAGTGAAATTCTGAAATATTATGGTCACATTTTTTTTAAACTTTGGTATCTAATCCTTTTTTGTACACCTGATTCTACATAATGAGGCCAAAATTGTTTTTTTTTGCAGAACTACACGCAATCGTCAATAATGCCGGGGTTATGACGATAGGTAATTACGAATGGCAGACGCCGTCCATGATCGAGGATGCTATAAACATTAATCTACTTGGTGCCATGCGAGTTGTTACCGCGTTTTTGCCAGATCTGAGGAAAACTGCTTTGGCAGTAAGTACCTATCTAATTTTGAGTTCTTTGTAAGATAACGTAGGTAAACTGACTGCTCGGAAATTACCCAATCAAGTCGCGCCAGCTTTAAGTAATCTGAGAGTGAAAATCAGTGAATGATTCCTATTTCCTTTCTTGAATGGAGTTAGATCTAGTCTTTCATTATGAAAATCAAGAACCTGAGCTAATTCTTGAAAATCTTCTTTACATTAACGTTATTTTTTAACTAGCAAACCGCAAACCGCATTGCCGGCAAAATAGTGTATAAAAAATTGTCTCTTAATAGTTATGAATTACAATTACATAATTAATTAACTAATTTTTAAATACGTGTTTAACAATATCTTAAAGTGTGTGTAAAATTTAATTTACTTTAGTATCGTAGGTCCCTTGCACTCCATTGAGTAATCAAACAAATGGACCAGTCTTATTTATTAACATTAATTACGCCTGCGTTGATAAAACAATACACAGTTTACAATTACGTAATTATATAGAAAACATAATAAAAATCCTCAGTATTCTTTCTCAACATATTGACGCTTTTCAGAGATGGAGCATAACGAAACCCCGTATAATCAACGTGAGCAGCCACTGCGGTTTGCAGCCGTTGCCAGGCTTTGGTGCATACAGTGCGAGCAAAGCTGGCCTGCTGGCGTGGACACGGGCTTTACGCCACGAACATAGAGAACACGGCTTAAGTGTCGTTGCTTTTGTACCCGGTAATAGCCGCTACTAGACATTTTCTTTTCTTAATCCGGCTAGACAAAGGTTTAAGGCATTAGGATTAAACGGCCGGTTGCGAATGCAAATATGTATGAAAGTTACTTAGGAGCATGAAAACATAGAATATGTTTTATCTTTCTCGTCTTAATGTTTTTTTCTAGTATGGATTAGATCTGCAGGATGCAGTTAGTGAATTAAGTGAAAGCAACAATATAACGCATCAGTTTTATTGTTTTCGGGTGTATTTATTAAATTTTATTTGTTTTAATATGTTTAATATGCGTCTACGAAGTGGATAAATATTTATACTGTTTTAATCTATATTAACTAAGTTACAAAAAATTATGTTCATCAGGTGGATTCGTCGGATCAAGCAACATAATATCTAAACAAGGCACATCAGGAGACGCGATGTTAGAGAATCTGAATGAAGAGCAAAAATTATTCTACGAAAAAAAGATTACAACACTAAATAACTATCTGAAACAGGCGACGTCTCACAACGCTCGATTCGATTCAATGCGAGACGAGAATATTCTAGAAACATTTATGGAAGCCTTATTAACAAATGATCCCAGGGAATTGTACAAAGTAGAATCTTGGCGGTACATGTTCTATTACAATCTTATGAAATTACCTCTGCCAGAAATTGCGCATCGGTGGGTTATAAATAAGTTTTTAAGATTTCCTAATGAGGAATAAAATGTACCAATTTTGATTGCATTATAGGAATAAAGTTCCACTTTGTTCAAAATTTTATTTTTATTTTTATTCTAGTAAATTAGTATTCTTGTAGGTATCATTGTTATGATGCCTAAACCGTGATCGAAATGAAAAAACGTGTATATCTCAATAATCTTAAAACAAAAAAGTCCAAATAAATATTTTGATACAAAATTGAACTCAATAAACCAGAATCAATTATGTTATGGTATGTGTTTGGAATACTATGGCACGGACATTTCCCATAATCTACATGGCTACATATTCCATTTACCTACATGACGAAGCATAATTTCCCTCAATGTGGACTGCGGAATGAAAATCTTAGTTGAATTTTTTCCCCGTTTTTCAAATTCCGTTCTGTACTGCCAATTACTAAATGGATATCCCCAAGAGTAAAGTTTTTAAACGCCCGACCTCAAAATCAAATTCATATTATCATAGTCACTTAGTGTTAAAGGGATTTAATAACTTAGATATTTAAATACCATACGTGACCGACGTGACGTGACCTGAGCAATAATTAATAGTTTTGATTACTATAATATTATGAATAGCTTTTAAACAATAAATGAAAAATCGAAAGTTCGCATTTATCGATTATGCTTTTTCAGTATGTATGACACACCTACCTTTTTATGTTTAGTAGTGATTATGACATCAAAGCTAATATTGAATATGATGTTTAGGTCTTTGATTATTATTTTAATAGCAAAACAGCTATTATTATACTAGTTGTTTGTAGGGAGAAAAAGAAAATACAAATGAAAATTATAGCTAAATTGATCATAATATCTATTTAAGCTAGCAACATTTTTATTACATCTGCTTCGCTCACTTTTTGGCGGGAAGTCAAATAAGGCGGTTCATTTAAATTTTATTTCAAATTAATTTAATATAAAAAGGAGTTTATTTTGGAATAATGGGCTCCCACAGTGATGGGGACCCACCAAAAGAAGTAAAGAAAAGAAAATATAAAAGTATATCTGATACGGCGTCCTCAATGCCATCAGAAGATTCAAGCCAGAAAACTTACTACAAACCTGGATATAAAAGACAATATTCTGATAATTCCAACAATCCAAACTTTCCGGTATTCATAGAAAGTACAGAAAATGTGAATATAGGCAACAAAGACCCAATTTATATTCAAAACATTTTAGGAGATTATATTAAAGGACAATATGAGATCAGCAGAGCGAATGCTCACAAAATTCAAATTAATTTTAACCAAGCCAGCTCAGCCAATGATTTTCTAAATTATTCGTCCAAATTAGAAAATCATAAAATCAAAGCATACATTCCAGCTTCATCAGTTGAATCCATTGGAGTTATTCAATATGTCCCCTTGGAACTATCCAATGAAGACCTATACAGAAAATTGACTTGTGAATATGAAATGGTAGCAGTAAGACGATTTAATAAAAAGGACAATAATGGTATAAGACAGCCATTGAAGACAGTTGCTATTACATTTGTTAGCAACAATTTACCGGAATTTATCTTCCTAGATCATTGGAGATTCAAAGTTAAGCCATATGTTAGACCTCTTCTGCAATGTTTTAAATGTCTCAAGTTTAATCACACAGCCAACATTTGTAAGAACAAACAGGTATGTTCTATATGTGCTGGTGATCATACCTTCACAGAATGCAACAAAACCAATGAAGTAAAATGTGCAAACTGTGAGGGTTCTCACCTGGCTATTTCACATTCCTGTCCTGTAAAAGAAAGTAAACAGAAACAAAAACAACTATCTTATGCTGCAGCAACTACAAATACTTTGAAACATGTAAGTAGTAGTAGAAATTTCCCCAATCTACCTGTTCCTAAACCTATCAATACCAAAATCCAAGATTCAGGACAAAATAAACATAAACAAATACCTAAGAACACTGATACATATGAAATCATTAATAATGACAAAATATTAAATGCATTAGTTAAGTCCTTAATATCTCTGATTAATAATAAAGACTCTCCAATGACAACAATTAAAATCAAAGAAATATTAATTAACCATCTAATAAATGGATAATTATTTAAGAATAGTTCATCATAATATTCAAAGCATTAATAATAAAAAGCCCTTAGTTAAGTCTTTACTAGATGATTTTAATATAGATATCCTACTGTTAAATGAAACTTGGTTAAATGAAAGAAATTGCTTAAATGTTAGATTTACTGGTTATAATTTTATTTACAAAAATTCAAATAATAATCACGGAGGTGTTGGAATTTTAATTAAGAATAATATTAAATATGACATTATAAATCTCCCATTCTGTCAAAATATCCAATGTGTTGCTATTTCTGTTCAGACGCAGACAGGAGCTTTATCTATATTAAATGTTTACTGTCCACCTAAAAATAAAAAATTTAATATTAATAAACTAAGACAGATACTTCATAATTTACCAAGTCCATGCTTAATATCGGGTGATTTTAATGCTCACCATATAGCTTTTGGGTGTGCAACTACAAAATCAAGAGGTACTCAATTGTTCAATCTTTTTGATGAGTTTGATTTATGTATCCTAAATGATGGTAGGCCCACAACAGTTCAATCTCCAAATAAAAAGGCATCAGCAATTGATGTCACATGTGTCAGTCCCGACATAGCTCCACTCTGCCAATGGAATGTTGGTGATGATGCAATGGGAAGCTATCACTTCCCTGTCTTCACTGATATTCTAGTCTCTCCTTCAAGATATTTAATAAACTGTAAAATACAAAAATATTTATTCCACAAAACTGATTGGATTAAATATCATAATGAGGCTGAAAAATTGTTTAAGGATTATACTTATTCTGATATTGATATAATTTCATCTTATAATAAATTTTGTGAAATAATTTGTGAACTAAGAGATAGGTGTACTCCTTTTTATAATGGTTCTAAGGTTAAAAAAGTTCCTGCTCCTTGGTGGAATGAGGAATGTGCACTTGCAGTTAAACAGTCTAAAGAAGCCCTATTGGCATATAGGTCATCAATGACTATGGAACTGTATATAGAGTACAAAAAAATCGATGCAAAAAAGAAAAAAATTATCAGTCAACAAAAACGCAATAGTTGGAAAAATCTTTGTTCTTCATTTAATAGATACACTCCTGTTACAAAAATTTGGAATTACATGCGTAGATTTAAAAGAATAAATGTTTTGAACAATCCTAAACATGATGAATGGATTCCCAATTTTATCAATAAAATCAGTAGTAGTAACACAAATTTGGCAAGTAATGAAAACTTATATTTTGATATGAACAATAATAGTAAAAGAAATACCTTTTTATTGAAAGAATTTAGTTTTAATGAATTTTGCATTGCATTGAACTCAAGAAGAGATTCTGCTCCAGGATTAGATTGCATACCTTATATTTTGTTAAAGAAACTTCCGACAATCTGTAAAAAGAAATTATTAATGCTATTGAATTCTCTTTGGATTAATCAATTAATTCCTGAATCTTGGAAAAAACAATGCATAATTCCAGTTCTGAAACCGGATAAGTCTCCTAAAGATTACAACTCATACAGACCCATTTCACTTACTTCATGCATTGGAAAATTAATGGAACAGATGATTAAAGTACGATTAGATTATTATGTAGAAAAACATAATTTATTACCTGACATTCAATTTGCCTTCAGAAAGGGAAAAAGTGCACCAGAAAGCTTTTTGACTTTCATAACAGACATGAAGAAATGTCTCCTTTCAAAATCAGTATCAGTTTGCGCCTTCCTTGATGTTCAAGGAGCGTATGATAATGTGGATATCAATCAACTAATTATTATTCTAAATGAAATAGGCTTACCTGGAAAGCTGTTAAAATGGATTTATAATTTCTTAAATGACCGTTTATTCTATGTGAAGTTTAATGGCATATTACATGGGCCAAACATAGTGTCTAAAGGGCTAATGCAAGGGGCATCTTTGTCCCCTATTTTATACAATTTGTATACCTCTCAGATTTTTCAATACCTCAGTACAGAAAAAATTAAAGTTTTACAGTTTGCGGATGACATTTTAGTGTATTCTACTGACAGAAATTTATCAGTTTCACAACAAAACCTAAATCTGGCATTACAACAGTTAAATAATTTTTATACCAATAAATTAAAATTAAATATCAATTCAGAAAAAAGTTCTGTTGTAGTATTTGGTACCAACGAATCAATAAAT
Organism: Cephonodes hylas; assembly: GCA_030295005.1. Taxonomy (NCBI): domain Eukaryota; kingdom Metazoa; phylum Arthropoda; class Insecta; order Lepidoptera; family Sphingidae; genus Cephonodes; species Cephonodes hylas. Next base: position 6,606,467 of record AP025368.1, read on the forward strand.
GTTAAATACAATAATAATTGCATCCCACAAGTAAATGAAAAGAAGTTTTTAGGTGTAATAATTGACGATAAACTTAAATTTCATAATCATATACAATATATATGTAAAAAGGCATTGAGGAACATTAATATCCTAAGAAGTTTGGCTGGAACATTCTGGGGTTCGGATCCCAGAACTTTGTCAATGCTTTACAAAAGTTTAATCCGTAGCCATTTTGATTACAGCTGTTTAGCATACATGTATACTAGCCCTACTTTGTTAAAGAAATTGGATGTTATACAAAATATTGCTTTAAGAACCATAAGCGGGGCAATGAAGACAACGCCTATTAATGTAATGGAGGCTGAACTCTGCATTCCCCCACTGGTGATAAGACGACTACATTTTGCTGAAAAGTTTTGTTTAAAATCTTTATGTAAAGATAATTCCAGTATAGTAAATTCATTGATATTACCTGAAAGTTTACATAATTTCTCATTAGATTACATCCGTCCCTTAGACATTATATTTAATAAGCTACCGGAAATGTGTACTATAATGACCCATGTAAATAAAATGTGTATGAACATGTATAAATTTAATAAATACCCTATGTACACTTGTGAATATGATGCTCTCCTAAATAGTAAACTTAATTTAGAATTTAATGAATTTGATAATATTAAATATGTAAAAGAAAAATCTTCTGATAATGTTAATAGATATAAGATTTATACTGATGGCTCAAAATCTGCAGATCACGTATGCTCTGCTTTTTATGATGCTCATTTGAAAATAAGTAAAAATTACAAAATAAATAACAATTGCAGTATTTTTACTGCGGAGGCATATGCAATCTACAGAGCCCTTCTATACGCTAAAGATGTTGTAAATATAAATAACTTGGTTATTTTATCAGATGCACAAAACGTTATAAGGTCAATATATGGCTCAACTTTGGAATGTAAGATGAATTACTTAATATACAATATCAAAGAGTTATTGTACATTATGGAAAAGAGTAAGACAATAGAAATTAAGTGGGTTCGGTCTCATTCGGGGATTGAAGGAAATGAATTAGCAGACAAGGCTGCAAATTCCCAATGGAATGAGGATCATAGTGATTTACTCAAAATACCATATACAGATTTCTATGTATTAATGAAAGAAAAAGTGGCACTTCGATGGGAAGGATATTGGATGGAAAAAATTAAAACCACAGGAAAATGGTATACATCAATACAAAAAAACCTGCCCGCCCGCCCCTGGTATAATAACATTAAAGAATACAATGACAGAAAATATATTACTATTTTAAACAGATTACGATTTGGCCATTGTCAGACTCCAGCTCATCTATTTAAAATGAAAATAATAACTGAAGACAAATGCAAGTATTGTAACCAACCATCAGCTGATCTAGACCATCTTTTTTTGAACTGTACAAAGTTCCATATACAAAGACTATTATTTATTTCCGAATTGTCAGAAATTACCTCTGATATACCATCATCAGTTATAGAAATGTTAAAAAATCATCGAATGTATCCTACAATATATAAATTTGTATGTAGAACAATAGAAAAATTGTAAATATCACTTTGTGTAATATGTAATAGCAAAACTACTGTTGTATAGATAGTACTGTCCAGGCTCAAAGGACCTGTTTCCAGAGCCGTAAAATAAATAAAAAAAAAAAAAAAAAAAAATCTGCTTCGCTTTGACATTTGAGACATTTTTTAAATTATTGACGTGATTTTGACGTTTTTCTTCAGTTACAATTGGTTACAAATTGTACTATTACTAGTGTTCGCTAAAATAAACGCACATTGTTGTTAAAACACAGAAAAAAGACGATCTTTAAGGACTTCATAATTCATTCGTTATTCCTGATTACCTCTAATCTTAGTAGTCATTATAATTGAGTGTAAAAAATGAACGTACAATACGGTCCAAATTCTGTGGATGAGCCGGCAAGTATTATTTCAAATAACTTTGTATTGATATTCATAAATGCACCTTATTCTTTTGAGAATATCGCACACCTAGATCTAAACTAAGACAACTCAAAAAACGTCATTTTTCAGGAGACGAAAAAAACGTATAGCCGCATTTTTTGTTAGGGGAGACATACAATTTAACATTATTTTAGGGAGTAATTGGCATGTTATATGATATTGTATAAAAACCGGGATTTAAATTCCATGCCTTTTATCGAAAATTCTAGTTTTTTGAGTTGTTACATTTATGGTTGATTATTATGTATAGAAAATGAAAAATATTTTGACTTGATATAGTTTTCTTTGACCATTTTGAGTTATACCTGTATTTTTTATACAGATATATAAACGACTGTTCAAAGAAAACAATTCTAATTGGGAAGTATAATACTAATTAACCGTTAAATGTAAAAAAAAAAATAAAAAAAAATTAAAAGGTATCCATTAATGTATATTTTCTACAAATAAATAATAGGTATCGCCAAAATTAAATTTAAAAAACTATTAAACTCTTGATAAAAAAAAAACTATAATTATAAACAGATAAACAAAAAAATATTTGCAATCTAATGTGATGCTGATTATAATAATTTAATCATAAAAAATGTCTTAAAGTTATTCATCTGTCATAAATATAGGAACACTTATAAATTATGAAATGGTAATAACAATTATGTACTCTTATAAACTTTTTATAATACTGATACGCATACTTTGGCACATACTTTTTTTACTTTTATAAGGCACCTAAGATGCATTCACACCGTCATTACTGTTCTTGTCTTCTTCTTTGTGTTCCCTTGCTAAATTCTTTTTTTTTTAAATGTTGTTCATAATTCTCCTGTAATTTATTTTTATCTTCTTCATGGGTATTTATAAATCCCTTACAGAGGTTGCAAAGATCTTTTTTAGGTATTTAAAAAGCAATATTGAATTCTGTATTGAAAATTTCATTAAAAGTTGACTTCGTGGTGAAAGGTAATTGTTAGAGTTTACGAGCTTCTTTATTATTGCGATATAGGTCGGCAGGAGATTTGTCACTAAAAATAAATTCCCTCGATGTTTGTGTCCTCAAGTAATGAGATTTTATCCTAGGAATGCTGTTAATGAAGTCTACTATACTTTTTTTAATTCCCGCATCATTTTTTTACGTAATGCGTAAGACTTGTATTACTTTAGAAATGCCTTACATACTCTGGTTTTATTGCAAGCATCTTCAAAATAAAATGCTCTATTAAGATTTCTATAGTCTCGTGTACTATGTTGTTTGTTTGATTTCTTCTATATACCTCATTAAATACTCCCTCTGCCTCTAAGGATTTGCTAGGCCCCAATAACAATCGAAGATATTTTGTCTTGTTTCTTTGTCAGTCTTTGAACTTCACCGTTGATAATGTCAATCTTTTCTTTTCTTCCTCATTTGGCTGGCATATTTACTAACTTCAATGACAATCATCATCATCATCATCATGTCAGCCAATCGTGGTCTCATACATAGGCCTCCCCCAGTGACTTCCACCGGGATCGGTCGGAAGCAATATATTATAATAATATATATAATTGGCAATATCCCCCAATGACAATAATACGCTAATATTCCTGGATTTAATATCATTAAAATTTTGGCTTTGGAGCTGTTTAGAAATATCAGTAAAAGCCCTGGTTTCAGTTTCGGATCAGAACTACTGTTAGTAGAACTATCAATAGAGTTTGAAGAGTTTGATGGCGAATCGTCACTTCAACATGATGAAGAAGTAATAAATTTAGGAAGAGCCTTCTTCTTTTGACAGATATAACTTGGATCAGTGTCAAAATCATCTATAAAACTTTCTTCTCTAAATGAAAGAAATAAATGACTTCCAATTTATCTGCTATGGCCCGGTGTTGTAATCGCACGAGTGTTTAATGGGATATTTTCTTTAGTTTTTTGTGCTTCTCTATTTATAGATAGTTAAATATTCCAATTATGAATAGCTGTTAAAGGGGACCCTTTATACCTTTCATTGATAATATTGACGAGAAAGCAACCTCGCTGTATTTTACTCTGAAATAAAAAAGAACTACTATTGTAAGTTATAATTGACCAGCAATAGTAAGTCAACTTAAAAAATCATAAAAATCAAAGCACAAATTTACTTTAGATTAAAAAATGTTTTCGAAACAGTCAATTTATACAACCGTTAATTATTTTTATGCAACGCATATATATAATTACATCTTATTGTATAGAAAAATCATTGAAATAATTTGATTCAATAAAAGAAGGATAACTTGAAATTTGCATTTTGATCCAAGTAAACAGAGTCAAATCAAAATAGTAACTGAACTTTTACGTACCTTATCAAACAAAACTGGAACAAGTCAAAATGACCTAAGAAATATTCCAAAAAAATTCTCCAAAACTGTAACATCTCTGGTTATCTCAAAGTTACGTTTCATCAAAACTGTAACAAGTCGAAATGTCCGTGCTTTCGGTATTGTTAGTACATGTATTTCTTATGACTAATGAAGTTTAACTGACAATACCCTTGTTTAGGTGGCAAGCGTTGACAAACGTTGGTTCAACAAAACAAAGTTAAAGCCATCTAGCGATTGATTTTACAAGGTATTATTAAACGTGTCATCGTGGGTAGTTGCGTATGTTCATCCAACGTTCGAATATAAGCATAACTCAAATTTGACAATTTTTGAGTTGTCTTAGTTTAGATCTAGGTGTGCGATATATAAATTCGCTACTAAAATTATGAATACCGAATTGATAAAGATATTGTGTAAATTCTAACCTAATGAAACTGCTTTCTAAATTACGGAGGCGTATTGTTGTCAAATATTTTAAATGTAGAATGAATTAATCCTAACCATAACCGTTCCTTCATGAAATGAAGTATTATAACCATGACTTCGAATTAATAATTTCAATAAAAAGTCGAATAAGCAATTTAATAATTTTAATTTTCAGAATCTTCTCTATAAACTACAACATAAAATCAAGGTTTTTGAGACTCAAAACCCATTGCAAAATCGTGGCTATAATTTGGTTGCATGCAGTAATAAATATGGAATCCTCTTTGTTGCTGCTCCTAATGGGGTACTAACAGGTAAATATTAAATCATTATTTGAATTTAAGATTTAAGTGGCAATTATTCACTAGTTTTTTTTTATTTTTTGTTAAAACAAACTGAACCCCTGTACTCATTTATTTCTTCTTGTTCTCTAGCTATTCCAGTTTTCTATTTTACTATGTCTAGAGTGAAGAAAACAAGAACAAGTACATATACTTGTGCTTTTTTTACAAACTTGAACTACTTAGCTTGCTTAGCTTATTATTCTCATATAAACTGTAGTCTAATACCTTAAATATAGTAATTACCTTAAATTCAAAGACCTAATATTGTTGAAACATTTAAAAGTACATAAAATATGAGATTAAATCAAACTAATAAATTTACTTTCAGCTTATTATTTGAACCAAGTAATTAACAAGGAATGCGAACCTCAACACACATCCACTAAACTCCAAGAGGCTCCAACACATATCAGTGTAAACTGCAACCAAGAACTTCTAGCTGTTACGGGTGGTCAATTGATCAGTGTTTATAAAATTACTGACTTTCAAAGTCAGGTAAGATATACTAAATGTATTTATAATAGACATGTCTTGATAAGAACATCATTGTTATACATATTTAGTTTGTATTATTATAAAGTTAATGGTAAGTGGTATTATAAAGTGTAATAGTAGGTGTGTGAAAAATGTGGATGCAGAAACCTCTGCCTAACCCTTCAGATGTGAGGTTATATATGTTTGTTTATACATTAATGGCTGTTTGTATATATATTTTACAGAACACATCCCCAGCTGCAGTAATAAGAACTGAAACCAGTCCACAAACATTTGTATCTGCCTTGCAATGGAACCCATGTAATCCTGATTCAATAGCTATGGCTTACTATGACGGTACATTACTGATATCTCAAGTAACCACTAATCAACTGAAGAAGGTTCAGTCAAAAGCAAGGTAAATATATAATCTTCAGCTTCATTAGTCATCAGCTTTCCTCAAAAATGTGTAAAATGCCTTTTATATGGTCTGTCATTTATGAAATGATCAGTGTAATTTCTAGAATAATACTAACCATACTTACTTCTAGGATAAAATTTATAATGTAAGAACAAGTTTCCAATCTTCTTAATTATGCAAAAGAGATGCAGATTAATGTGATAGAAAATTATGTCAATATTAAATTAAACCGGAATAAACATTTAGCAAGCAAATTAAGTTGAATATGAAACAATACCTATCTTTATGATTTAACAGATGTATTTGCTGGAGTCCCAAAGGAAAGCAACTGGTAACTGGCAACAGCGATGGGACTCTATGCCAATATCTACCGGAACTAACTGTGGCAAAGACAGTGGCAGCACCAAACCTCTTTGCCGGGTGCCCTGTAGAGGCGATGGCTATCCATTGGATTTCAACTTTCCAGTTTGCAGTTGTTTACAAGAATGCAACTGATAATAGTCGGCCAGGTAAGAATTTTTTATAGACTTAAGTTTCTTATGAATGTGAAAATAGTTTATTTGCAATAAAAACATATGCAAGAGTTTTTGTATAATGCTAAAATGAGGTATCCTTCTATTTTTTTTAATCAATCAAGCAACATAACTCTTCAGCCTCAACAAAAATATAAAATTTACCACCACAGATAGTTTAGCAACATTTTACAATCTATATTAAAGGTACACATAATTTAATGTATTTTAACATTACAGCTGTAGCTATAATGAATGCTGCTAAGACGGGACCACCAACATGTCTCAACTACGAAGACATCTGCTTTAGCATGGGTTCAAATAGGCCTTGGTACTACTTTCTACAAGGAATCGCGCAGTGGTAAGAAAGATTAGCATATAGCAGTATTACATACATCCAGATATAAGGTTACATTTGTATTATTTACGGGTAGGCAGCATAGCATTTCTGCACCCACATTTTACCAATTGTGCTTTCGTCCCATGTTATAACAGCACGATTGGGGAATGTGCTGATAGTGAGTTTTTGTCAATGGGAATAAAACAATAACACTGCCAAACCGCGGAATAAAACCCGGGAACCCAACATCGCACCGTTTATACTTACCGCGAGAGTATATGGCATTATACTTGGTAGTACTGTTTCTGATGTACAATATAGATAAATTGATACTATGTATCCTACAGGAACATCATTCTCGCGTCATCATCCAATAGTATGGAAATAGCGACACTAGCTTCAACTGATGGCGCCAATTGGACGCAGTGGTGCCAGGTAAGAAGTTATATCCCTTTAGTTTATAATATCAGTTTTCACTGAGGTAAAGAGACTTAACGTTAACCAAATGTGTTGTGATTCGAAAAAGCCTATGTATTGAGGTTTTGGTTTGTATATGTAATGAATTCTTACCCCGTTTTTCCCGCATTTTTCATTGGTGCTCCCTGCTTTCCTTGATAAGTGGCCTATCTAACACTGAGAATATATTTGAAATTGGACTAATAGTTCCCAATATTAGCACGTTTAAACAAAGTCTTCGACTTTATAGTATTCATATAGATAATAAACTAGGTAAGTTGAATAGACTCCCTGAGTATAAAATTACTCCTCAGCCAGATGAAGGAAGGCCCGAACTGCCGCTGACTGATAAGAAGATGGAAAACTACCCTGTCGGGTGGTGCATCGATACCTGTGCCATAAATCAATTGCCTTGGGGTAAGTGATCTTCATAAAAAAATTATCGAATACTAGAATATGAAGTCAGGTTGTGCAATTGACTCGTGATTTGTGAATATTCGAGCAATTTTCATTATCACTAAAACTGAAAACAAAACAACGGTTTTGATAATACAATGTAAAGTTTACATTTAAAACTCTATATAATGACTTTAAAGAGACTGTGCATTATTTAGCGTTATAAGAGAGTTGTCGTTAAATGGTGAGAAGATAATCCGTGTATGAAAAACAAGCTTAACCAATCAAACTACTTGATTTCGACGCTTTAGTTAGTTTATCGTTTAATCGAGTGACATTACATGGAGTTTTCACTGTATATTTTTTGTCTTCTACAACATGGCAATAAATTAAAATTATATTTATTATTTTTCAGGTGAAAACGAAGTTCTTCCGTTCATGCCTCGTCTTCACGTCGTATCCCAATCAGGACTCCTGACGATATTCAACATTGTCAACTTGAATAAAAGTGCTCCACAAATCTGCGCGCCCCCGGAACAATTAGCGTTACCGGCGAATCTTATGACTAGGTGCGTATTTGTAATAAGGAGTTTTGATGAGACTACGTACAAAAATAATACTTCTCAAAAAAATATTTCGTGATAAAAGAGTGTCTTCTAATTACTAAGTCATTACTGATCAAATTTATGAAAAAGCAATGTAGCAAGACATGAAACTAAATTGTTTATAGTTTCATTTCTCGCTCCCTTCCTTTAATAACAATATATGATGATGATATATTTTCTAGTGTGATACCAAGTGATGTTCCGGCACAACCACAGCCGCAGCCACCGTCTGAGCCAGTTGCAGTGCCCATACAAAAGGTATAATGACGCTATTATTAATAACGGTTTCTGTCGATTGAAAAAAGAGAATTTAAAGACTTAATCTTGATACTGAAGGAGTTCTCATTTATATTATTAAAATATCCCAAAATATAAAATTTAAACTCTCGAGAATGTTTCCCCATATATAAAATCACGTAACAAAGAGGAGGGGTCTGCCTTCAGCCGTTTTCGTAAATATTTTCGGAGTTTGTCCCTATATTAAAAATATAGGAGATCAAAAACGCATTCCACCACGCCGGCCAAGTGCATGTTGACGGAAATAATTAAAGAATTTGTATTTGTTCCCTATAGCCACAGCCTATACCTGCGCAACCTCAGCCCATACAAATACCGTCGGTGCCAAAACCAACTCCATTTCTCCCGTCTATCAACAACACTGCACCGCCTGTACAACAACCACAAATTGCAGGTAAATATTGTGTATATCTAGTTGAATATTATTGACTCCTTAGTAAGTATTCTTACTTCTTTAAAATAAATACGTCGAACAATCATAAGCTTTTATAGCAGTGGTAACTTCCACAGATGCTCAAAAGTCCTGCTAAGTTTACAAAATTCCTAAAAATAAGCTTCAAATAATTATAAATAACACATTACACAATTAACGTGTGACGCTTTACGGTAGCTGGTACACAATTGGGGCTTTGTTATACAAAATTTTTATTGGTTTCATTTTTCATGTTTTTTCAGTACCAAAAGTGACCATGCCAGTGAAGCAAGTGGAACAGAAGGAAGTAAAACCAGTGCCAATAGTTCAACCTCAACCTGTGAACCAAGCACAACAACAAGCAGCTACTGTGAGTATTGGTTCAAACAAATACATACTCTATGGTGATGTGAATATGGCATAGTGTGATTTTTCGGCTTTTGTTACAATTTTTTTATATTCTATTTTTGAATTCTTCCAGTACTTGTAACCAGCATAAAATTTATTTATTTATCACAGGTTATTTTCCGATACATAAAAACGAAAATATACATAAACAAAAACTAAAAAAGAAATCCATTTAGGTCCATTTTAGAGTAATTTAACTGATCATGCTAATAGTTGATTTATGTGTATAAATGTTTACGCGAAAAGGTGAACGAAGAGGTTTTTTAATGTTTCGTCACAAATTAAATAGTAGGCTAATTTAATATCAAGTACCGACCCGGGAACCGAAAGCCTGAGTATTCGATGACGGCCTTCTATTTTCTTATTTCCAGACCCAACCAAAAGCATTGCCCAAGACACCAACTCCTCAGATTCAAGAAAACGCTGCGTTAAAAGCTGAACAAGAGAAAATAAACAAGGAGAAAGCCAATCAGGAATTAAAAAATATGCTCGTGAAAGAAGTGAATGATTTCCAAATGGAATTGTACAAGTTTATGGTCAAGACACGTGAAACTCAAGCCAAGGTAAACAGATTTTTCAAAATAAAATAAACTTGAATCACTATTACTAATAATAGCTATTAGTTGACATAACGTAATCGTAAAAGTAATCCTTAATTCTAGATATCGCATAATGTTTGTTTCAAATTGTAATTAAACAAGTACATATATATACTCGTACATTGATATTATTAAATAAATACATATATCCCTTTGGTCCTTTTAATCTTATAGTTGTCATTTAAAAATAGCAGTATATATGTATATTTACTTATTATTTTTCAGCTCCAACAAGACATAGATGCGATAAACTTGAATTTTGACAGCAGTTCCTTAGACACAGAACAGTTGAGAAAAGAATGTTCTCTCGACGAATTGAGACAGACCATAGTCCAGTTCAAATTAGAACTGGTACGCACTTGCGCAGTTGTGGCCGAAGCAAGGGCGCATGCAGAGTAAGTAAACAATAATTATCTATAGATATAAATATATTTTTTTCAGACCATAGCTATAGTCTTATGTTGAATGATATTTAAAATTAAAATGAAAGGCTGAAAGAATGGCATTTTAATTATTGAGCTCATAATGAATTTTCAGTCTATCGCCCTCAGTAGAAGTAGTCCTCCTTTACCAAGTAAGGTGCCAACCATTCTTGCCTTGAGCAGGTCTCATACATGACTATGGCAATTCCCCCAAATGCCAACTTAACTCATATAAGTCCCAGTACTGGGCACGGGTTTCCTCTACCATTAAAAGGGTTTAGGCCATAGTCCACCACTCTGGCGGACACCTAAGAAATTCCTAAGAACTTTTGGACTATTTGAACTAAGATGTTTTCCTTCATATGTAATTCAATGGGAATACACACAACTTCGAAAACTCGGAGGTATGTGACTGAGGTTCGAACCCGCGACCGACGAGATTCTCGACCGCATTGAGGCCATCACTGCTTTTTCCCAAAATACACTTAACATTTAATTTTTTGTTGTAGATCTAAAGACCTGGAGCAATGGACCCAAGTGGACCCTTTGGCAGTGAAACGCATCGCGTCAGTGAAGAAGCTCGCGTACTACGTGCAGAACCAGCTGGAGCAGGCGAGACAAACGCTCGGATACAGGTGGAACGAGATGGAGGCCAAAGATGCTTATACCAAGTGAGAGCACTTGATTAACACTAGATTTACCAGTTATTTCAATATACCTATTTCTACCAACACCAGTCATTTTGACTGGCATATAAGAAATTCTTTTTTGTGGCTTCCACTTATTTATAGCTCTGAAAGTGGTAAAATAAGTTAAAGAATATTAATTGTAGTATGCTATAAATTCATTCATAGACATTATCATAATATAATCTAGCTTTCGTTGGTAAGAGTTGCTCATCGACGATAATATAAGCTCCCGGTTTGAAGCAATTTTGACTATTTGCAAGAAAATTATTCCAAACTGCTCAGAGTAAAGCGAGAAGAATACTAAGCATTTATGTGTTAGCAAGTATTGACTTTCAGATTTCTTTTATAGAAAAGAATTTATGATATAATTTTAGAATTTCAGTAAAATCATGTGTGCTCATAGTACTGGAAACTTCCTTCGTATGCCCCACTTGCATACACTGTCGAAAGAAATGTCTTCAATTTTGGTTGCGTGATTCTGTAGTTTTTCCCCAAAACTCGAGAGGCTCTCACTTTGTAGAAATTCGTATATGTTCCAAAATGTGGCTCTCAAACAGTAACAGGACCGCACTACTAAGATTCTCGTTCATAATGTTTTTTTTTTGGCATGTGTTATTGGCTCTGGTACATCTTTGAAAGAACTCTGAACTGGTAATCTGTCAGCAACACTGCCTGCTTCATTTCTTTTCCAAATACTTCCGTCTGAAGCACATTCAGGTTGCTGATTTGGTACGTTACCTCTATCACATTCTACTTCCACCTACGTCTTCAGAACTGGAAGGGAATCGCATGCATCGTCTCGTAAGTTTGTTTAGAATAGTTTTCTGAATATTTTGAATAAATTCACAGTCATTTGACTGATCTATGAAATTGTCTTCATCAGAAATTTCCTTATCACTATTCTCAATAATGGCCCTGTTGTCATCACTGACTTGTAGATCAATTTGGCATATATAAATTCACTCTTGCCATCATACACTTCTCTATTTATATCTGAACATTCCAGAATCGATGGCATTTTCTAAATAAATAAAAAAATATATTCGTTTCGACATTTTGAGGGGCTGGGGATCACTATAAAAATAAGTTGGAACTAAAAAACTTTCTTCGAATTTAGTGTTCTTATTGAAGAATATATTTTTCGTTATTTCGCTATTCAAACAAATGTTTCATACTTTTGTCACAGCGCGGCTAAAGATGATTGATTGCGCAAAGAGATCGCTTGGACTAAGATTTTATTACATGTGTTGGACGGAGCTCGATACAAGACAGTTCGCGCCTCGTACATTTACGAAATGCTCGTAGAAATCTCGTAATACTACGGAAATCGTAATGAAACCATGGTCACATGGACCCTATAGCATTCTATAGATTTATTCTATTGAACATTATCCACGCTGGTCTCACTATTCTCCCGAAATCGTTCATTTCTTCATAAAAATAGGCACCAGTCATTTTGACTGGTACTGGTATAAATGTGAAAAACAAAAAATATATCTGTTACTAATTTAAATAAACTAACATGAAGTTTGTAAAATAAATTCTCTACTTATAGATACAAAAGTCATAACATCATTTCGGAAAACAAATGTTATATGTCGTAGTAATTTTGAATTGAAGTTGCACAACCAGTCAAAATGACTGGTCTGGTAAATCTAGTGTTAATAAACTGTACTCCTTACTATTACTATTTGACAGCCCAGTGGCGCAGTTGGCTAGACACCAGCTCGCGAAACGAGAGGCCGCGAGTTCGATCCTCACACCGAGAAATGTTTGTGGGATCCATAAATATTTGTTTCGGGTTTGGGTGTTTGTGAGATCGAAAAGTCTTTCGTAATTTCCGTTACCCACGACACAAGTCTTGTATCTTAATCGTGGATCAGGACTATGTGTGTGGCTGTTGGGTGTATTTATTTATTTATGTTATATCTGTCTCATTAAATGAATAGGCAAGGAGTATATTCCTTTACTACTGAAAAAACTAAATGTCTTTTTAAGTCGGATGAATAACGGAGTGAGATTTTATTATAGTCTTTTTTTATTTTTCAATAATCTAGGAATTTATAATTTTAGACATTGTAAAGATATTATTTTTTAACTATACTAATCTGTACTAACGAGAAAACTACTACTGCGACTAATAAAATATTTGAATGGTTTTTGATATGACTATAATATGTCAGTGGCACCTTCCAAAAACAACGTAGACAAACTTTGTCAATAAAGTTAGCCATCGTTAGTTTTTTTTTTTAATAAAAAAGTATTCTTACATTTTCAAGTTTTTTTTGCTATTCTACATCAACACAATTCACATATCACTTCATAGTATAATCTCAAAATATTTTCCCAGGTCAGGAGCCCGCATGATCCGTCCCAGGCTGGACGAAGTATACCAGTTACTGGTGAAGCAGCAAGAGATCGTGGCGCGACAACAAGCTGTGCTGCGGACTCTACGGAACACGGTCAACGACTGTGACGTCACGCCAGTGTTCAAATCCACATCCATACTCAGAAGCACGCCATTGAGAAACAAGTGAGTGGAAAATTAAATTCATGAGGTCAAATGTTACTTTGTGAAATAGTTGAGTGTAACTAGTGCTTATGAACTAAAATAATTTGTAAATATTTGTTTGTTTGTTCTTATTTGAACATAAAAAGGCTTGTATTTGTTATATTGGATGTACTTATTGTTTTTGTTGACTAAATATAAATATCTTATGGTTTAGTAATTATGACTAAAAGTAAAGGTTTTGATCCAGATCACACACTTTGAAAGTGATTATGGTATTTTAAATATATTATTTTCTTTGTTTATAAAGAGAACTCTATATCTGTCTTAAATTTCAGAGATCCTCTGTCAAAGTTGACGAAAAACATATTAAATATGAGCATTGAGCCTGAAACTAAGAAACCTCTGTTGAACGCCCAAAAAATTGACGCGTTGAGAGACTTATTATCGAACCACAAACCAATTAAAATCAAGCCAGTTAATGTGGAGTTGAGACAACATCTAGCTACGATGAAGCTGAATTATGAGAAAAGCATGCAAGAGAAAAAACTCAAACAAGAAAGTGTCGAACGAGTGATTGCGAAACCGGAACCCAAACCAGAAGTAGTGCAGCCGCAAAAAGTTGAACCCAAGTTTGCTCCAGGTAAATCCTACAATATTATTCTTATGAAATTGGCGTCTAATTCTTCTTCTTCTTCATCAACCCATATACGCCCACTGCTGAGCACGCGTCTCCTCTACCATTGAGAGGGTTTAGGCCATAGTCCGCCACGCTGGCCTAGTGCGGGTTGGCGGACTACACACCTAAGAAATTCCTAAGAACTTTTTAGGTGTGCAGGTTTCATCACGATGTTTTCCTTCACCGTTAAAGCAAGTGACAATTCAATGTGAATACACACATAACTTCGAAAAGTCAGAGGTGTGTGCCTGGGGTTCGAACCCGCGACCGCCGAGATTCTCGACCGCGCGCCTAAACCTCGAGGCCATCACTGCTTTACAATTATTAATAATGAAAATTATTATTAATGAAAATGACATATTACATTTATAGCAGTCTAATTATTATTAATGAAAATGACATATTACATTTATAGCAGTTAAAAATTGTAGATGAAAGGAAATGATTTCGCGATTACTTATGTTATGGAATCTAATACGGTAAATAAGATATTCCCATGTAGCTGTCATTTTTACCATTGAAATAAATATTTCCAAGAAGTTTTAATGCTCCTGTCACAAAAATTTGTACTTTTAAAATGTGAGTACAAATCGTCATACGACAATATCCAATTCTTAAAGTTCCAGTTCCACAAGCTACCGTGAAAGTGGAAATAAAGAAGGAAGCGGTGAGCCCGATGCCTCCCAGTGGTACAACATTCACTCCGGTACCGATGGGGAAACCAGCCACGCCTGCATTTGGCAACGTCGCCAGAACTCTCTTTACTGATGGTATGTATAATCTTTTTGAAATTATCCATAAAATAATTGTTAATCTTGTGAGATCTGCAATTATTTCTTTTGATCTTTGTACTGATTAATTAGTATGGTTACTTCAATTTTTGCTTTGTAACTAAAAATACATGCTATCTTAAATTCACATTGATTCGCAATATATCGGTTTGACTTTTTATTTTTGGACAATCAATAAGTATATCATATGAATGTTTACTGGACACCACTGTTTTTTGTTTCATTATTAATAAATGTAACAATAATAGTTATTTTCATTGCCTCATTCATATTGCTTATTCTTAAACATATATAATTGCAGGTCCTAAAGCAGAACCGCCAAAACCGACAATACAACAAATTCCAGCACAAAGTCATTTCAAACCGATGCAGTCTATTGGCTTTGCCCCACTCAATACTGCACCTGCATCTGCAGCTACTAAGAGTGTACTGAAAGATCTACTGCAAAGCAAATCACAGGCCAATTTAGAAGCTAAAAACGACGCCAATACATTCATGGGACAGAAAATTTGTTCACCCACATCGTTTACTGGTAAATCATATAATTTATCTCTATATACATATGAGAATTTTCTGTATATTTTTTTATGATAAATATAATATGAATCAAGTATTTCATTTAAAAATATTGTTCTAATGTAGGTCTATTAAGAACAACCTTATTCCATTCTAAAAAGTTGACAACACACTACAGCCAATCAGCTAGAATAATTAAAAATAGTTATGTCGATAAGTTAATGAATGTATTTTAACACTTCTTTTATTGTTTATCACAGCACCACCAGTTGCAACCACAGCTCCTGTTATATTGAAAGAGAAAGTATTATCTGGTTCAAGCAATGTTTTTCCTAAATTCCAACCTCAATCATTCATAGAGCCTAAGCCGCAAGTCCCAATTGTTCCCAAGTCGAACGAAACGGGCGAATTAGAATCTTCAGCGCCTATCAAACCGTTTGAAGTGAAGAGTGTTGATAGTAATACCAACAGACTATTTGATACCAAACCAAACATACTAGGATCAACCACGAACGTTCCCGATGTTTTGAAATCGCACAATCAGGAACCAACGAAGGCTGAAATTAAACCGGTTGTTAAAATATCAGAAAAAATACTAGAGAAATCAAAAGAGAATATTCCAGAAAAGGATGTGCCTAAAGAAAAATCAGACAATGGTCCAAAACCCCTAGTCCCTTTGTCGGGAAATGTACCAGCTTCAATATTTTCTAGCACTCCAGCGCCCGTTGCAACAAGTTCTTCTGCACCAAGTACGTACAAATTAAGTATCTAAATAGCTATGTATGTACCAAACCATATATTTTTATGTTTAATTAACTACAAAAATTTTTAGGTGAATCTCAGAAAGCCGAGGTGAAAGATGTTAAACCTGAAGCACCAAAACCCGCCGAAAAGTTAGAATCAAACGTAGCATCAAGTGCTTCTTCTATATTCGCTAGTGCAAATGTTACTATTCCGGCGGGTAAGTATTTACAGTTTAGTTTATTTTATTACGAAAGTTATTAAATAAATACTAATTTTAATAATATTTGTTACAGTCCCCAAACCTCAGCCTGCTATAATTACTCCTGTTCCAATAACACCCCCAGTTACATCAAAATCGGAAACAGTAGAACCTCCGAAATCAGAACCAGTTGAAGTGACTGCAACAAAATCCAAAGAAAGTGAACCAACAACGACTGTTTCAACATCATCAATATTCGGTACCGCAGCGTCCTCACAACCGAAATCGACAGCTCCTACCAGTTCCATATTCAGTACAACAACTCCTTTGACTACTCCCAGTGCGTTTAGTTCTCAAGCTTCGATATTCGGTACATCAACAGCACCGACAGCCGCATTTGGCACTACATCAGCTCAATCTGTATTCAGTGAAGCGTCGAAAACATCAATATTCAGTGCAACAAGCTCAGCACCTTCTTCAGTGTTTGGAACAGCGAAGACGCAATCTGGGTCTATATTCGCACCGGCTGCGTCACAAGCGCCCGCTTTTGGTGCAACAACTACTGCCCCATCAGCATTCAGTACAACGGGATCAGTTTTCGGTACAGCAGCTACTACCCAATCGTCAGTATTTGGGACTACGACTTCGATATTCGGATCAACGGCTACAACTACACAGACTTCATTGTTCGGCACTCCTTCGCCCGCGACATCAGCATTCGCAACGACCTCAACACCGTCAATATTCGGCACCGTAACAACAACAACGCAAAGCATATTTGGGTCCACTCCAGCAGTATCTCAATCTTCAGTATTCGGATCTACAACAGGACAGACATCGATGTTCGGTTCGACTGCGCAGCCTAGTCAAGCGTCTGTGTTTGGGTCATCGGCTCAACCGGCGTCCGTGTTCGGGTCTCCTGCTTCTACGACCCAGCCGTCTGTGTTCGGGACCCCAACTCAGACAAGTCAGACGTCGATATTCGGAAGTCCGACGCAAACGACGCAGGCGTCGGTGTTTGGCGCCCCGGCCGCCACGACGGCGCAGGGTGGGTCACTGTTCGGCGGCGCTGAAGCTAATTTGTTCGCATCGGCTAGTATTTCTACTACTAGCGCGTCGTCGCAGAGTGGAGGCAGCATATTTGGCGGCAGGTGAGAAACAACATTTTGATTTATTTATTACATAGATTCTGCAAGTATCAAAAATGTTTTTATATTTATCTTCAAGAATATACCTTCCTATCGTTAATGGAAGATAATAAACACAAATGTTCTCAATCATCATTTTGTTTCAATTGATTGATTTATTGAATTGATTTCCATCATCTAGAGGCTTAATCTATTTTTTCTGCTTTGCAGCTCAACAGGATCAGTGTTCGGTAGTAGCGGCACTAACGTTTTCGGTGGAAATACTACGTTTGGCCAGTCTAATCCCACCGCGGCTGCCATATTCGGAGGAGCAAACACGTCTAATCAGCCAAAGCCTGCTTCTAATTTCTGGACAGGGGGTAACACATCAGGCGGCAGTGCTTTCGGATCTTCTGCGTTTGGTAAGTATACTTCTGTGGGCTTATAATTCAGGTTCATAACATACTTTCTAGTATGTCAGTTCTTATCTTAAAATTTAATTGATCCTTCGTTCTAAGTGACAGAAATTATTCCAGTTTTTTGGTGAAGAATATGAAGGCAAAAATGACAGTGTTCCCTACTTCATTGATTTTGATTATGATGATTTTATTCCTCATAACATTTGATTCTATTATATTGACTACATTTGAGAATGTGTCTGTTTAATATTGTCACAGGTCAACAAAGCACGACCCAAACGTCGTCCATATTCGGCAGCAGCACTGGAGGTAGTTTCAGTTCGCCGCAGCCCGCGGGAACATCGGCATTCGGCAGCCCGCAACAAGGATCCGCTTTTGGAGCAGGTTATTATTTGTCTGAGAAAGAATAGAGAAAAAAATCAATAAAAAGAATTTAAATTTTGAAATTTTACGTATTTGAAGAAAGTAAATACTGGAAGGAATCTATTTAACCATGAAGTCAAGAATATTAAGATCAAAAAATTAAAAATAACTAAAATAATGTAATATTTGTTACAGCTCCAGCGTTCGGTGGATCACCGGTATTCGGTTCTAAGCCTGTATTTGGACAATCAGCTGGGTAAATATTAGTTAAAATACGCACATATTTAATTCTTTCAGGACGTTTATGACATTAAATTATAGGTATCAATCCCGGTCTCACTGTTAGGTGTAAAACAGACTTCATTGGTCCCGTGACATAAATTTATAGTATGCGAATGAGTCAACAATTTGTTTCCCTAATAGGACAGTGTTAGCGTTTTTCCGTTAAGAAATTTTTATTAGCATGACGAACCTCACAAATTTTCCCGTTTACTAGACATAATAATACATCACCCCTAATACACCCTTGATAATACATCACCCCTAGTCGTGCTATAAGTTAGTATTAAATTACCCCTCTATTTTCCCCCATCGGGGAAACTACCTTGAAAGAATATGTATGTACGTAAAGTTTTAGTTCTCCAACCGCGGGTGGTTTCGGGTCGTTCGGCGGCTTCAACAAGAGTCCGAGTAGCGGCTTCGGAGGCCCGGCTTCGTTCGGCGGCGCGCCGGCTTTCGGAAGCCCGGCTTTCGGCAATACTTCGCCAGGGAAAGTGTTCGGTGGCGGATCTCCTCCAGGTAATATTCCAACCAGAAAGGCTTAAATGATCAATGATAGAAGTGGAAAGGATTCAAAAATGTAAAAAAAAAAACGATTAAGTAAATACAGTATTTTATTGTTAAAATACGTTTATTTTGCCAGCTTAAAACGAGACAAGCACGAAAAAACAAAAAAAAATGTAAACAAGAAAAATTTCAAAAATGTGAAAAATTAAAACACCATTTAAAAATATTTTTTTGTATTGCAGCTTTCGGGTCGCCAACGCAGTCTAACGCAAGATTTGAGAGTTTAGCTTCTCAGAACACCCTTACATTCGGGAACTTAGCGCAACAATCTGGACAGTCGCCACAACAGCCGGCCCCTAGCTTCAACACGTCAGTATACAATACTTTAAAAAGCTCACACTAGCGTGATTAGACTAAAGCCTAAAACATCTCAAGCATTCCTTAAAAGTATTCAGGCCGATCCAGTTCGCAAATATGGTATCGAATATTCAATGCTAATTTTTTTTCGTGATGTAGACAAAAAATCGGTAAAATAAATTTTGTATAAAGAGATGCTTTACAAAACTTCGAATTCCTTTCTTTATTTAACAAAAGCAAGTTGCTATGTAAATGAGAATATCGTGATCCTACAATAAATTAACGGTGAAAAACACATTTTAAAATCAAGCTTTTATTATGCACGAAAAATTAAAAAAATAAACTAAGAAAACATTCATAAAATTCGTATTTTTTTAAACTTTACAAGTAACAATTTACAAAAGTGTTCGGTTTATCAGTAGAAGTATGATACATAAACATATATTATCTATAACTAGTATATTAATATTCTTAAGTGATCTAAAAGCTCGTCGCAGCCGAGGTCTTTGCATTAACGAAATTGCGCGACAAGCTTTTAAATCACTTAAGAATATTAATATACTAGTTATAGATAATATATGTTTATGTATCATACTTCTACTGATAAACCGAACACTTTTGTAAATTGTTACTTGTAAAGTTTAAAAAAATACGAATTTTATGAATGTTTTCTTAGTTTATTTTTTTAATTTTTCGTGCATAATAAAAGCTTGATTTTAAAATGTGTTTTTCACCGTTAATTTATTTTTAACTTTTTAGTTGGAAATATTTCTAAGTCTATCCATTTCGTAGTCATACCGAAATTCAACTCAATCGGTCCATGAAAACTAGTGTTCCTATGGGCACCTTCCAACTTCTCATGACACCAGATCAACGATACCTTGTTATTATGTTGTCACTAAACATACAAAGGCATACCAAATTTTAGCTTACTTGGTCCACAGGAATCGGAGTTCCTATGGGCTTCTTCCAACTCCTCATCAGATCAGCTTCATGATACCATATTTTTGTATTATTACCGAAGTTACGAAGACACACCAAATTTCAGTTCAATTGGACCACAAGAATCGGAGTTCCTATGGGCATCTTCCAACTCTTCGTCAGATCAGCTCTATGATACCTTGTTATTATATTGTCACCGAAATTACATAGGTATACCAAATTTCAGCTCAATCGGTCCAAAGGAATCGGAGTTCCTGTGGGCTTCTTCCAACTCCTCAATAGATCAGCTCCATAATATCATATTTTTGTATTGTTACCGAAGCTACGAAGACATACCAAATTTCAGCTCAATTGGACCACAGAAATCGAAGTTCCTATGGGCATCTTCCAACTCTTCGTCAGATCAGCACCATGATACCATATTTGTGTATTGTTGTCAAAGTTACATAGACATACCAAATTTCAGCTCAATCGGTCCACAAGAACCGATGTTTCTATGGTCATCTTCCAACCTCATCATCAGACCAGCTCCATGGTACCATATTATTGTATTGTCATCCAAGTTACGTAGGTATACCAAGTTTCAGCACAATCGGTCTATTGGAAGTGGTTCAAATCTTCATTGCAAGATTTGTAAACATACAAACATACATACAAAAGTGAAGTTAAATAAAAGCTTGTAAAAAATATAAACTAGACACAATAAAAGTGAAACCTCCTTGGGCTTGGACTGTAGAGTCCACAGACTATAGAGTTAACATGTATAACATTAGTTATGCTTTTTTGTTCATTCCCTATTTTTTTCAGTTCGCCATCGTTCACCGGTTGGCGCGGCTGATTGTACGACTACCCGACCCCGATGCAACACTAAGGACGTCGCTCACATTGTATCATGTTTTATTTGATGTAACTTATATTAGATTGCATGTATAATATTCTATGATAATCGCTTTAATGTAAATCGTGTTATTAATAAACTGACGGTAGACTAGGATGTAAATGTGTTTCATTTGCTTTAACCTAAAATGAAGCTTTATTGGTATTAAGCACCACTAGGGAAAAGCGTAGTAGACCTTCCAATCCACCATCACATTGGCCCAGTACTGTTGGATCTATTTGGTCTGATTTAGTTACGATCAAGACGTTCTGGTTTCAATTTCTACGTTAGAATAAATCCGACGATAAAATATGGTCAGATAAACTACAATAAGGTCACCAGTTATAACGTGATTAAGTAGGTTTTTAAACATAGGTGGCGAAACTGGGGTAAAAATTCATCTATGTTTTCGGGGATATAATTATAATATGTATGTATGTAAAAAATATTTACAGTGTAAAAAAGAGTAATATTGGACTTACAAATTGAAAAAATACAGTAATAATTTAATTATACACCAGAGCTTGAAAGTTTTAAATTACAAAGCTTAATGGGACGCTCTGAAATCCCTCTGTTACCCAAATGGAATTTATAATAACTTCCATAAGTAGATCAAGTTTTTTCATTCAATTACAAAACTGGAGTTTATCAAGTCGGCGAAGTTGATTCGTTAGTGCTAGTGTCCGCGCACTGAGAACCTACGGTTTGTTAGCGAGTTATCTGAATGTATAATGAGTTCGTGCCGAGTTAGAAAACTTTGACCATTGAAAAAGTTCCGTGTTTCCTTCCCAGTTTGCTAATGAGGACGACTGCGCGGAAAACAAAAACAAATCGCACGTAAAATCGGACTGTTTGGACCTCAACTTTACAATACTAATGTTTTTGCTGGTATACATTTTTATTGTAATACAGGACGCGTGAGGCCTTATATAAACATTAGTGACAATCATCATCATCACCATGAACCCAACTACGTTCCACTGCTGGGCACGGGCCTCGTCTACAACTAAGAAGATATAGGCCTAAATCCACCACACTGGCCCAATACGGATTAACGGACCTGAGAAGTTCCAAAGAAACTTTTTTGTGTGCAGATTTCATCCCGGTGTTTTCATTCACCGTTAAAGTACCTACGTTATATAATTCGAAAGTTGGTGTGGGCCTGGGCTTTGATCCCGCATCCGTAGAGATTCTAGACCGTGTATCTATGGCCTCAAGGCCATTACGACTTTTTAGTAACAATGAGTTCAAGTAAAAGTAAATATGTCTTTTTACTGCATAAAACATTTAAACAAATATAATATTGTGATGAATAATATTTTCAATTATGCATGCAAGACACCAAAAGATCTCGTTTGAGGCGTATGTATTCCCGAAAGAATAATCCTTCACACGCTCCCATTGCCGATCTCTGGGCACGTTTATAGAATCCGTGGTGTTACTAAGAATTTCCTAAGTTTTGTATGATAATTTTGCTATTCTTTTTGCGCTCTTTATTAGCATACTTTCACATTGTAAAGAAAGCAATAAACGTAAACCTCGGTTTAGGTTACAGTCTTCTAATTGTTCTACATACATACCTACAATTTACCATACCATTTCCCCGGGGTAGTACCTGCACACCTAAGAGTTCTTAGGAATTTCTTAGGTGTGTAGTCCGCCAACCCGCACTAGGCCAGCGTGGCGGACTATGGCCTAAAACCCTCTCAATGGTAGAGGAGACCCGTGCTCAGCAGTGGGCGTATATGGGTTGATGAAGAAGAAGAAGAAGTAAGCAAATTGGTAAGTCATTTTTCAATCACTGTTCATCTTCTTAAAATGCAAAACAAATCAATAAAAAATTAGATAATAAATTTTCTGCCTCTAAATTAACATTCACAGAACTTTCCGTATTGCCACGTAGATATTCTACTTCGATATGCCTCGGGGCCAATAAGTAATAAGAGAGGCTCATTCTTGAATAGTTTATTATGCTTCACCAGTAGCCCGCAACTTCAATAGCATTTTATAAAACTAAGGAAAAGGAAATTAATGTTTAATTGATTTACATCATAATTTCAAAACAAAGATGAGCGCTAAAACAAAACTTGAGATAAGCATAAGCAAGCAGAACTTAAATTAACTAAAATTATTATCATCATCAGCCCATTCGCGTCCCACTACTGAGAACGGGCATCCTCTACAATTGAGGAAGTAAAATAGAGCTGTAAAAACAAGCAAAAACTGTAACTTCCTATCCATTTCAATAGCGTTAGTGAATGTTCGAGAATTTTAAAAGTTTACCGTAACTTGACAATATAGAAATAGGTAACAGCACTGCCAGTTCAAGGATTAGTTGCAGGTGTTGTTTTACCAAAAGTGTAACGGACGAAATTGAGGACATTTGTCTTCGCTGCAATTAGGCGGCTCGCGTTCTCCGCTCCCGACGTAGATTAAGCTAATTTACCTTCAAATGTCGCAACTGGTTACATTGTTTCTTTGTATTTTTTACCACAATGTTCTAATTTTCTTCTTTGGTGTCTGTTTTGACATTAATCAGCGGTTGTTGGGATTTACATCAAGCAATTTTTTGGGGTGAGAAATTATCCACAAGTTAAAAAAAACGTGTATATAACGTTATATCTTATATATTATGTTATATCTTGCTTTTTAATTCACAACTGCCGAGATGTAGTCTCGATCAGGCATCTAATTTTTCTGAGTAATAAGAACTTTTCCATTTTTTATCGCATATTCCCTGAAATTTGAACTCTCGTAATCTAGAAAGAGATGACCCTTTATTGAGTAACTTGTGATAAAGTCTCATCTTAATGATTTCGAAATTAAGTATTGCTTATCATTCTTCACATTTTATAGCGAAGGACATTAAAGATTAAAAGAAATCACTGCACTGGGCTTAAAATGGAAATAACTTTATCATTTGCTAATAGATTAGGTACTTTTTTCTCATTTAGAGTTTAATAAAACCAATATTTTCATACATACTTAAATATTAATATTGTCCAACTAATAAACTTCGCAATTTAAATTTACGGAACATTGTAAATAAAATAACTCGTTAAGAGCAGTAACAGCTTTGAATCCATTTATAGCTGAACGGACAAAATCCAATTAATTTGAGTGACTGTTACAAAAATGTGGAGTGATGGGGAGAGCACTCTCTTCCAATTTAAAGGGGCGACATTTTACGCGAGTGTCGGTGGATTTTTGAAAAATAAAAATCACAAAAATTATTACGAATTATGCAATATTATATTATCGACTGTTATGATGTACGTTATTATTAATGAATGATGATAAAAGGTAATAGATACAAAACTACCATCATATAGGTATAGCATTGTTGTTACCTTGTATTTGTGATTAAGTATTTTGACCATATTCTAATTATGTAGGTACATCCATTCGCTGTAGATGCCGAATATAAGTCTCTTGTAGTTTCTGATACCCAGACTTGTATCTTAATGTGGGGTCAGGACTATGTGTGTGACTGTTGGATGTATTTATTTATTATATTTATTTTGTTAAATTATAAATCAGTAGTTAATGAGTTTTTCTGTGTAACCAAAATGCCACTAGTAATTTCTGATAAACTTGTTTTTAGTGTACGATTATAACTCTACAAAACTATATTTTTGAGTGTATTTTTATGATATTTA
Source organism: Cephonodes hylas (assembly GCA_030295005.1). Classification (NCBI taxonomy): domain Eukaryota; kingdom Metazoa; phylum Arthropoda; class Insecta; order Lepidoptera; family Sphingidae; genus Cephonodes; species Cephonodes hylas. Next base: position 6,631,573 of record AP025368.1, read on the forward strand.
TATAAGTACACATAAGTACATGAAAATTACATTTTTATTACCACCAGACCCACCTTTGATAATTATTACAACCCTTGTAATAAAAATAAACAAATATTTTAATCGAAGCGAAAATTATTTCTTTACATCAAACACGATTTGTGGAAAGATTTTAAAATGAAAATAAATAATTAGACAACATTCTATTATTCTGAACTGAAAAATATTAAATGGAAAGATATTATTTATTATTTTCTGTCCTCATCGCCAATCATATTTCCTAGCCCGTGACTTTAAACGTCGTCTGGTGCTGCAGTCTAGAAAACGCCGGAAATTAAATCAGAGCTGACCGGACAGAACGTGACGTTACAAAGTGAAACATCCACCCAACATGTCAGCCCAACTTCGGTTAAAATACAGTAATAGAATTTTATTTAATACGAAATTATGATATTTTCTTTTCTCTACAAGGAATTTCAATCCCGCTATCTATATCTAGCAGTCATCTTATAATCAGTACCTAATATTCTTTTGTGATTATTGCTACCGTTTACGCTTGTATCACAGAGAGCAGGCAGAATAAATGAATAAATTTAATATAAATAAATACACCCAATAGGCACCTACATAGTTTTGATCCCACATTGAGATGTAGGTCTTGTGTCCGGGGTACCAGAAACTACGTGAGACTTTACGGTTTCACAAACACCTAGACCCGAAATAAATACTTGAGCATCACACACATATTTGCCTCAGTGCGGGGAACGAACCCGCGGCCCCTCGTTACGTAAACTGGGTTTAGCCAACTGCGCCACGGATGCTGTCAAAAAATATTATGTAGTTTTACATGAAATCAGCTGACCACTACTGCCGCAATATCGATAATTTCCTAAAAAAGGAAAACAAAAAATGTTTGCCTGATGCGAAAAACGAATTCTGGGGCTATCAATCGCACGCATACATCTATGTGAAAAGGTAGGTGACGTAATTGATATTTGAAATCACTCTGAATCTTATTTAAGACCGATACTGGAAATGTAAATCGTTAAGAAAAATCATATTTGATTTGTGTACATACGTAATAATATATTCAATATTGGATATTATACACAGAATCGCGAAACGGGAATCAAACCTGAGACCTCTGGAATACACGGCATATGTTTTGTCGCGAGACCAAAAGACAGTATATATGATTTGTTTTAGTTATAAACGGTTCACTGAATGGAGGAGGACTATTCAATGTGATATGCAGTTTTAATATTTATTTATTTAATATAGAATCTAAGTGATGAATGCGGCTTATGCTTAGTGGTCTGATTTTTTTAGGAATTATTCACTGCGTTTAATTTCATTTTAAAAAATCTGCGTAGATTGAAACGGTAATTTTATCTGTGGCGGACTATCATAAAATATGTTATTGAGCAATTTTCTATCCATCTCTATTGTACTTAATGATAATTGATATAGACATCTCACTTGCATCTCCAAGGTAGTGAAACAAGATGTCGATACTAGGTATTAAAATGTCAAATAGCAATTTGTCATAAGAGTTTAGAAAAAGGATTGTCGTCGAAAATCGTAATTGTTTCATTTAAAGAGGCTAGTGAGTTTAAGGATATGTGTCTAAATTAATTGTGCGGTATTTATGATGTTTCATCGCGTTTGAACTATTTCGTTGAGCGTTTTGTTATCGTCAAACATGGAACGAATGTACTTCATACAAATATGTTTATTGTTTATGTATTCGAGTGTGTGTGCATCCGATGAGGTTAAAGGTGAAAAGACTGTTCAAGTGGACTGTAGTACTTTAAGATTAGGGCAGTACATTTGCCCGCATCCTTCTTTCGATCAAATAGACCCCGATACTCAGCAATTTCGAGGATGTGTCAAAGGAAAAGTGACACCTTCTGAGGGTGAAGCAGAAGGTAACATGACCATCTAGATTGTAGATTTGTAGCCATTTAATTTTTTTAGTATTATAAGCTATATGGTGGGTTAGTCCTATCTACACTATAGACATTGATATAGATTTAATGCATCTAAGACATTAAGTTATTTACCATTCTGCGCTTTTAGAGCTTTTCATTAAGACATACGATAATTCTTGAATTTAACTTACATTGCAATATTCAAATTTAATTCAAATGTAATTTTCTGTTTGACTACTGAGAAATTTAATGGTATAATGTACTTTAGCATGATTGGTTTAATATGTGTGAGGTAATGAATAAATATATCTATGTCCAACTAAATGCAGAGATGTGTCTGTCAAACAGCAGACAATTCATGAATTGTTATCAAAACATCCTTACTTATAAGCACAACTATTATTACAATAAATATTTCTTAACATTTAAGTTTTGTATCAGTCCTTCTGTTGCGATAATAGATTTATGATTATATAAAATAATAAATTTGCCTAATATCTCTATTTTCCCTCAGTGCTATGCCTCGCAGCTGATGGAATAATTTGCAATGAAACAAAAAATTCAACATTCACAGCAAAACTGCCATGTAAATGGACGTAAGTTGTTTTCATATTATGCTTAATTTTTTATTTATTTATGTGATTGATATGAATTGAGTTAATGTAATAATGTTTTGTTACAGGAATGGCTATTCTCTGGAAATAGCTCTACTACTTTCTGTCTTTCTTGGAATGTTTGGTCTTGACCGGTTTTACCTTGGATACCCTGGTATTGGGTTAGCTAAACTATGCACACTGGGCTTTATGTTCCTTGGACAATTGTTGGATATAATTCTAATTGCAGCTCAGGTATGTAACATTGACACTAATAAAAATCAAATTATTAAACACAACATGAGAAGATCTATTTTGTTAGGCAGATATTATGAAGATCACCATTTTATAATGTTTCTGTCATAATAAAAATAAAAGTGACAAATAGCCAGAGTACATAAATCAATTTATTGTATTTTATATTGTTGCAGGTTGTAGGACCTTCTGATGGCTCAGCCTATGTCATACCATATTATGGAGCTGGTGTCACTGTTATCCAGAGTGACAATGAAACCTACCTGCTTCCTCAGGCTGATTGGCACAATATCACCTGACAGTGGGGAACAATCTCCTTCTATGTTGATGAGGACTATGAATGGACTTAATGGACTTCCCACCAAATTTTTAAGTGTTCTAAATGAAAATGTTTGCTGAGACAAATACAAAGTGTGGACAATGTGACATAAACTTTTTCAAGTGAGTTTTATGAGGAAATTATATGGACCATAATATGTAATGTGCAGCACATATGAATCATAAATATTGGTTAAAGTCACTGTACACATTATTATATAATATGTAGGGTACCATTAAGGCATTTTTTTATTTTTTTGTATTGATCATCAATTCAATAAAATTATTAGTCATGCTTTAAGTGTGAAGATAGTGATATAATTTGTAAGGCTATGAAATGAAACTCACACAAACGAAACAAATTAATTTATTATTGTCTAAACTAATTAGATATTGCACATCTTAGATTACCTACATCTGTTTGCTTGACTGAACTTTTTCATTGCTATCATTTTGTGCTGCAGGCTGGGTTTCACTTACTGATAATTCATTTGTTGGTGATGTTAGAGTAAATATAACTGGTATTGTAGATAAAACTGTATTGTCATGTTTTTCTAACAGCCTTATCCATGATAAAAATGAGTCTCTTGATGATGTACCTGTTGGCATTAACATAAAGCAAATTATATTTAATTTAAATTCAAAGTATGTATTGTAGTTCGTAAATTACACCAAGAATATAAAATATTAATTGGTAAATAGTTTCTATTTTCGACATTACAATACATATGTGTATTAATAGATCATGTTATCAAATACAAAAAGGATATTATAATAAATGATGTAGAAATTAAATTAGCTTTGAAAATTATTTACCTGTAGCACACACTGAAACAATGGTTCCATCATCTTGTTCATGTACTGTTGGTTTGACGGCAGGTAATTTAGTTGTACCTATGTACCCAGGTATGCCTGGAGGTTTTGCTATATCTGATACATCTGTAAATAAATATTTATTAAATATTTGCTTTTTATTTATTGAATGAAAAGGTTTCTTTTAAGTTGTCTGATATAACAGGCCTTATAACAATAGTTACTTATGTGCTTTACTAATCATATAACAACTTATTTTATATTTGTCTAAGAGAATAAAAATAAGCAACAAGTTGATTTGTTAATAATATACATGAGAAATTATTAAATTTATGACTGCATTATCAGCTATTTATATCAATATACTTCTATCGTATATAATTACTGTATAATATAGGCAAATTTTAAATATTAAAAACAACTGTATGTACCATCAAGATCTCTGTCATCCTTTGGTTCCACTCTTGTCTTGCCAATTAAAAGAAAATAAGTAACAATTTGGTCTCTTAGATATACTTCAAAGGGTCCTTTTACTACCAATGGCTCGTCAATAGGTTGTTCCAATAGTAAATTCTTTTGAGCTTGACTCTGAGCACTTACAACCCAAGTTTTGTCAAGCGATGCTTCTATTTCTTCTGTCTGACAAAAATTATAAGATTTTTATCCAAACATCTTATTTTTTTGTGGAAGAACAAAATTTATACACATTTAAATATTTGGAACATCAAAGGGGTTTAATTTTATCAAAATTAGAAAATATTTTTGTCTTATTTTTATGCAAACATATTGGTGCAAGTATTTGTTAGCATTTTTACACTGTTCACCCTTTATACATCCCACTGCAGGCCTTACAACTAAGTGGCCTTAGACCACCACCTAGGCGGTACCAATGTTGTGAGGTTGGTGCAGGTTGGTTGACTACATGCCTAAGCCTTTTATTGGGTGTTCAGGTTACCCTACAATGTTTTCCTTCACCTTTAATGTAACGGTTGTTGTTAATGGACTCATAACTTTGAAAAGTCTAAGCTGGCAATGGAGCTTGTAATATATATTACTGTGGCAAATGTTTGCTTTAAGGGAATAAAAAGAAATTTTAAAATAATACAGGTATTTTTATAGGGATTTAAAAATATTTTTTCACCTGCCAAACATTGATCTGAGTATCTGGATCAACAGAAGTTATCCTTTCAATGGCCATTTTGGCAAGTTCCATTGTATCATTTGGTAATTGATCAGGTAAATGCCATGGGCTCAAGTTTTTAAACTTAGGCATCCAGTACATCATTCGCCAGTACTTTCTAAGTGGAATACCACGGTTACCAAAGACATTTAGCAGCATTTGTTCCATTTCAGTATCAGGCATTACTTCTGTAAATTTAAAATATAAATGTATGTTATAAATGGAAGCTAACTAACTAGACATTACATAAAATAACTACAATATACATAAATAAGCATTGAAAGTTACAGCTTTTATTATATATTAAGTTTAAGAAAAATACAATTATTTACATACTATTGTCCTCCATTTGTTCAAGTAAGTCCACAGCACATTGCTGTTGCTTAGGATAATGCATGAATTCTGATTGAAAAATGTTAGTAGGAATAAATTTTCCTTTTGGGAATACGTCAACTAGAGCTTTGTATACTTCTATATCTTTCTGAACCCCGAATTCCTTCATTCTAGCTAAAGCGGCGTACACAAACTCGACATGACCCCGGCGTCTGTTGTCTCTGCCTTCAAACATTTTTATCACTTCCAAATACGTCTTTTTATCCTTTTTTGGTTGTGTCACAAACGGGTCGTAGACTGTTACTCGATTATCTGAACTTTCCCACCGTATAAACTTTATGTTGGATCTCGTTTTCAAAACGTTTCGCACTATTTTCATTGCCATCGTAGGTTATGTTATTTGCAGCGTTTGAGGATAAATGCAATATTAAGAAAATAATCTTAAATGCAAGTTTAGTATTAATCAAAACAACGTGCCTATTTTATTCATAGCAATGATTCTTAGATTTCCTAAAAAATAATGAGATATACACCAATCTATCAATATATGACAGTGACAGCACAGGATGACACATTACAGCTGTCAGCTGTAGGTATTTAACATCATCGAGCAAGGAGCGAGAACGACTGAGAGAATGAATTCGTTTATTAATTTTCATCGTCAACCTATGTAGGACTAGGACCCATAGCAATGGACTTAATACTTACTTAGGACTTAGGTATTAAGTCCATGCCCATAGCTTAACTTGAGACAGCTCAGAATTTTTAGGTGAGCTGGTTTCCTAACAAAAAAATATTTTAAAATAACCTAAATCAGAATTTATTTATACAACGGAATATGATATGAGAAAAGATCTTTCTTAATAATAAAAGTTAGTCTCATTCTATTGAGTGTGCCTGTGAAACAAACGTTTGCTTTAATTAATGGAAATGAGCACCGTTTATAAGCATCTTATAATAGGTTTTTAATCCTCAGTTACGTAATAATCAAAAAGGTTTACACTACAGCGAAACCCACTACGACTTCTTTGTTAATTGTTAACCTTCAAATAATTTTGAAGTATGTTAGTAGTCTACAGTTTATAAATCAGAGTTAGGAAATGTCATTCTTCGATTCATTCATTCGGTCCTCCATATCCATTTTGGCGGTGTAGTAATTTTGTTCATTCAAACAACAGTTGGAATAAGTCCATGTGTATGAAATAACGTGACGCGCGTAGCAAAACATTACGTATTTCATTACGAAAACTATGTAAAATATTATTTTCAGTGTGAAATAGCAGAGTAACATAAACGTAATAGATTTTTACGTTGTGTTAATCTTATAAATTAATATTAGAACTTAAAACATATTATTCATTAAAGTTTATAACTGAAGAAAGTGTATGAAACTTGTTAAAATGTCGAAAAACATAGTTTTTTGGAGTTTGTTTTTACTTCTAACTCCTAATTTTACTGGTAAGTTATTGTTATATTTCTTTATTGGTATAATTGTGATGATGGAACGACATTAGAATATTAATTAAAATGAATTGTAAAATAGAAAACGTGCGATTAAAGCGTACAGGTGATCGCCACACAACTTTCATGTTTGTCAACACGTAGGTTTTGTTTTATACAACTCAAGGTTGATTATTACAATGTTGAAACTTCAATGATATTATTTGTGTAAATTAAAATATAGAGCAAAGTAGATTATAAATATTAGTAAAACACATGGGTTTTAAAAATACTTTTAGCAATATTATTTTCCGTAAATAACTGATGTTCGATAAAACAAACGATTTTTGGAAGAGTTCCAATTTTGAAGGACATTCGCGAGCAAAATGTAAACAAAATCAACGACAATTTGTGTCTATTTAATTTTGAAATTTAGTTCTAATTTCTTTTTTCTTGTCAGTTATATGTGCTAGTTACATACTTAAATATTGATTGTAGAAATATGTTTTATTGTTTTGTTATTAAATGTACCTACTTATGAATATTCTTTATAATTTTTTCTACCTTAGTAGTCTTCTGTGCTCATAATTGAATTTTAGAAACCATAGGTTTAAAATCTTCGGGTGTTTTTTTAAGATCTTTTCAAACATTTTCGTGTTTGTTTTCTTCCGCTTATTTCATATCGTAATAATATCGGGTAGCGTGGATAAAGTTCGCGCACTTTTGGTAGATTTGACAAAATATTTTTGCTATGGTTATCTATCGGGTTTGAAAAAGGAAAATTAATGATAATGTTACAAGTAATACAAACGTAACTAATTTGTATAAGTTTTTATGTAATGAATTAAAATGTTTATTTTAATAATTTTATAGGTACTTATAGCAAAATTGTGAGATGAATATAAATACAACAAATTTGTTTCTTTTTTGTTTAAATTAGAATATTATAATCCAGAAATCTACACATACTTAAAACATTGGATTTTCGATTATTAATATTCTAAAGATGTATCTAAGTAGATTACTCTTTATGCAAAAAGCATATTATTACTATGTTTATAATGAAATCAGTAAATAAGTTCCAGACAAAATGTTTACTATAGTTTATAGAGCCTTAATAATGTAAAAATAGTTTACTACTGTGTATTACATATTTTTCACCGAAATAGGTTTAACCAAAAGGGCTGAAAACCAATATGTTTTTAAATAAAAAAAAAACAAATGATTAATCTTTTATAACGATCATATAGAGTTAAGTAACAGTTGGTATAAACAGCGACTTTCTAATGACACCAGGAAAACATGCTAATCAACTTTGTCCATCATATATCCAACCATCACACTGGGTACTCAAATACAATGTGTATATATATGCAGTTGAGATATTCACTTCCTCAACATACGAGTTGCGATTGTATTTGGCTGCGAGCAAGTTCATTGCAATCGCGTTGTTGAGATTAGATCAAGTTTTTCATCGTTGTTTATAACTAAAGGCGTGGTGTCGTCGGGCGATGTTCCAAACGCCCACGACGTGACGTCACACTTGTTGATATATTTGGGAAACATAGTCTTGCGTATTTAGATCAGTAACTCGTACGTGTAAAAGTATGCTAATGAACGATACGTCACCATTATCAGTATACTCTGATTCAAATGGATATTGTGACGTCAGTGTGATAATTGCTCTTGAAGGTCTTCCCATTGACGGAGTGTTTTGTTTTCTTAGGGTTGCCTGTCTTGTTGGTCCCGCGGTATAAGTGTGCGCAGTGTGATGGCAACGAGCGAATGTGTGCTCGTATGGAACACAATATTTGGTTTTCCATTAGCAAATTCCAGTAGCGACGCGAAGTCTGGAAAAGTGCCCGAATTTCGGCGATAGTTTCATCCTCTATTACTTTGCGTATCTTTTAGCAAAATTGGTGAAAGGTATATGTGAAGGATACACCTCAGTTTACCTATTTTAGGATACAATCTGAGACCAAGATTAAGCTTTGGTTATCGGCACTTTTATTAATTACGTGGGACAATTGCTATACTGCCTTAGTGTTTGTTTCTATAAATAACTCCAAACGGAATCTTTCGGGTTTATTGTTGTACGTACGTTGGTTAAAGTTAGTGATTTTGATACATGAAAATATGAAGCCAATTTTATTACATTTGAGTAGTTTGACATTGATTGCAATTTATAAGATAATTTTTGCGATAGCAGTTTAAAGTGCTGGAGATTAATAAAAATTGTTACTTGAAGAATATTGTCGATAAGATATAATAAGTTAATTGGCAATGTACATATGTTACATTTCGAGGTTTATTCAAGGTAATTTAATTTTATTCCAACTACAGTAATTGTATTAACTCTTGTGTCACATACAAGATACTAAGTGAGACATTATGTAATTTACAATCTTGAAACATGTTTGTTTGGACTTAAAAACTTTTGTGTCTATGCGGGTAACAAATGGCATTTTTTGCTCGAGGGTTGCAGATCAACTTAGCTACAAAGCAGTTTTAAGTTCCTATTACGGATCTTTGACTTTGTTTTTTTATCGTAGCAATATTTTACATTGAGACCGGTTTCATGTTGTATCAAATAAAAAAAAAAAAGTGTGTATATAAAAATACGCAACCCCAGACAAACATTAGTAGATCATCTTTGGTCTGTACAGGGATCTTACTCGCAACCTACTAAATGGAGAATAAAAAAGATATCTTCGTACACTGAAAAACAGTTCGCTCGTCACTTGTTTTACTTGTATCATAGGACGTGAAAATTAGCTTATCAAAAAGTATCCATATATAATATTACTGCAAATCGAATGGAAATGAAAATCGTGCTCTATCATGACGTCGCCGGTTGCGGGAAATAAAATCTGTATATTTACAACTGTCGCAGCATTATGATGTTAATAAATCGTACCGCATATAACGAGGTGGTTTTTTCCGCAGTATACGGAGTCTGTGGCTGTAATTATGCCCTATTCGATTCACTGCCTCCCTGATGCATATCGACGATGACCTATTTGTATGTACTGAATTATGCAAAACATAAACCTTAAATAACCGGGATTATTGGGCTCCGATGGGTTATGCTGGCTGGATGATTTATCATGTAAGGTGACATTTCTCGATGGGAGAACAACAAGAACAAAGTCTTATTGGTGGTCAAATCCAACAATTTATTTACGAAAGGGATCACATACATAAGATTAACTTATAAGTTCAAGCCCAACCAGTGATTTGTGCTAATTAAGCCTAGTCTCTTGTATGTTCGTATTTATACATGAAACTGTCAGGGGTTTAATTCACAACAGCTGAAAGGACACACCTCTCTTTTCGTAATCGTGAGCGCAGTACATTAATAATAATTCATGACGTTTTTACGCTATGAAGGAATATATCGTGAATAAAGCTATATATAGAAGGTTTTCACAAATTAAACTCTTTTACAGTCCACCCACGAAAATAAATTGAAATAAGTAGAACAACTACCTAATCTTTTAGCCCCGCCTACCAGAAATTTAGAAGCGGAGTCTGGGCTCTTTACTAACCGAACCGAAGTCCGAGTTAGGTACTTGTACATTTATATGTACACATATTTAAATGTATTCGGTATGTCATCGTCATATTAGGTCATTTTTAACTTTAAAAACTATGTGATCAAAGTTTTTATTTTACGAGATCCGATTTGTTATTACACAATTTAAATAAATCTTGATTCAATAATGGTGTATAAACGTTGTTATAAGCTGTGCATGAACGAGTAATGTATCAATTATTCTAAGGATGAGATAATCCATAAGCTTCTTTGAAAACGTGAGAGCACGATAAAGTATAATACTTAGATGTAGTATGTTAAATATTTATTATGATCTTTGTAATAAAAATACATTTACAACATAAACTATGCAACGACAACTTTTCTATTTCTAGTCTATAATTATCCTAGTTCGATCCCCAAATTGAGTAAAAAAGAATTATCTTTCTTTTTTGTAAAATACTGCCTCATTGATAAGGGGGAATTTTGTCAATATTTAGTGTAATGAATCATATACTTTCGTACACACATATGAAAAAAGGAAGGAAAATATAGTATATTAAATGAATAACCCATCGTACGATATTAATCAGCGTTAAACTCGCGGTGTGTGACGTCACTCCCAATTAACTTTAAATTGTCGTTAATCAAGGACAATACAAGTATTAAGTAGCCAATAAATAATGGATAACACGGTATATATAATATTTTAAATAAAATTATGAATTCGATATTACCTTTTCAATCAGCCTATGAATGTTTTAGTGACTAATTGGGTCCTTCAAAATTCAGAAGGGGGCTAGTCTGCTGTTCTCGATTTATAAAGCTTATTAAAATATCAAATACGCAGAATTTCTCAAAAAGTTTCCAACTGAGCAATGTTTCATTTATTATACCTACCTGGGTTCGCAAAGTAGTAGACTGAACCCACATTCAACATTACGCAGTCAATTTCTAACTAGTACAACGATAAGTTACGATTTCATATAATAGTAGAATTTTACGATAACGGATAGTTTCATCTAAAGCCAAACAATGTTCTCCAAATATTTGTAACTTCCAATAACAGCCCGTGAAGTAAGGAATCGTTTACATAATTTTATGTAGAAGCGAGTTGGTTTGTTCGGAATTGAGTTGTTTTTCTTTGTAACTGACCCGGCATATAACTTCTATTGTATATACGTAATATGGCATACGGGAAAGGGTTTGGGCTTGATATTTCTAACCCTCCCGCCGAAAAGGTGCATGATTACCTTAGCGACCGAAAAGCTCCCTGCGGGTCGGTTAGGCCGCTGTTGATTTTCAACGGGTTATGCTATATTCTTGACTTTCAGCGGGAATACATTGTTAAACATTTCATTAATTATGTAGAAATTTCAACTGATATTATTTTGGGAAATTTCAGTGGTTTAATATTTATTTATATTTTAACATATAAATTTGTTTCTAGTTGGTGGGTATTTAGTCAAATGATTGTTTGGAAATATAATGGAAAATGCTTTTCCATTCAAATATAAACAGATAACGTATATTTTCCCAAAACGTTGAAAAAATACTTTATTTGTTGAACAAATATTATTGCAGGATAATCTATTGATTCATTCTTTCACCCGGAGCCTAATCGGGATTTATGAGGTAAGCCGCATAGTTTGGGGTGCTATTCCAGTCAGATGAAATTGTTTTATCCAAATTTATTGCCCACAGGAGGCCGGCTTAAACATTTTCCGCGAAAATCAGATACCGTTTGTATAAATAAATGAAATAATGGCTACATACATATGTGCACCATTTAGGGTTTACGTCGCTATAAATTACGCTTAAGCAAGTCGATTTATCTTCCTTTAATTACATAGCAGTCTTGTTAATAGGTACACGGTTTAAGCACATATTCTGATTTAATTTAACATAATATTCAAGCATGTATTCGGAAGCAGAGGTGTATTTCAACACCCAAGTTTTGCTAGCTAAGTTTTAAGTTACTAGGATGCAAGTCTTGTGTTGCCGGTATTAGAAACTGCGAGAGAATTTTAGGTCTCGCGCACACCTAGACTTGAATTTAAAAAATATTGAATCACAGAAATGTTTGTCTCATTCTCGTGTTGAACTTTTTAGTTTCATATTTTGTAAATTTTTTAAAAATTAAAATATTTTCAAAGCTTCTCACTGCATGATTTAATTTTATAGTTTACTATTACAATTATGGAGCAATGAAATTTTCAACTCCATCATCCCGTGGAGAACAAATGGGATGATCAGTGACAACGTTGGAACACATTAGCGCCGCGATAAAACTCGATTTACTTACAAAAGTTGGGATGAAGTCAGCGGTTCGTACAAAAAGCTACCCCATTTTAGCGTGGGATGACAAATGAGCGGCACAAGCGGGAGCGGGAGCGGGCGCTGAAACATCAGCGAAATGGACGATTTGCTTCCCGATCGCTGGAAGCTTTGTCCCGCCGGCGTCGATTCCTCGGGGATGCCTTCATACAGTCATTTGTTGACCTTTCTGCAAGTTTTCGTTCGATCTTTTGAAAACACGTCAATCATCCCCTTTTTCTTTTGGTTCAATCATGTCAGATAGGTTTCGTTGGCTGTTCTGTCAGCCTTTGTTATGACCGTGTTTTCTCGCTTTTTTTGAATTAACGTGTGTTGCACAAGAAATCATAAAAATACATACGAAGACGAATATAGCACCTGATTGTTTGGTTCACTGAAGCAAAGTTTGTTTTCCGATTGACGCAATATGAATATTTAAGTGTTTCGTTTTTGGAATTATATTTTAGCTGTATACAAACCTTGTGACTTATTAATAATTAAACAAATAAAATGGACTCCATGCTTACGAGCATTGAAAATATTTGACTTCGGCTGGTTTAATTTCTTAACAAATTGGTATTGAATAAATAGCGCTGAAACATTCATCGATTTTGAGGTACTCGAGACATCAGTAACAATTGAACAAAACTTGAATAGTTGTTAGAATAAATTAAGTATTGCGACTGTTAGACTTCTTTGACTTTCGAGTTTCAGTAATTAACTTTCTCTATAGCAGTGTAGTCACTTGCTATGGGTGGGGTCAATAAACATAGATATAGAATATCATACAATTATGTATCTATGAAATAATATTATAAACTATAAATGGAATATAAGACACCGTTTAACCAAGAGCTGAATAAAAGATTTCATTTAATCAAACACCGAGTCACATTCAATTATCTATGTAAAAATCGCAATAAAACAAGATAAATACGATACTCTAATCTAGATATGTGTCGTACGTATATTTGCAATGTTTTTATCTCGATCGTATCGTATGCGGAAAATTTTCTCAATCAATTTTATTTCGTAATTGTAGTTGTAGTTCGTTGTGACGGTATTAAATAGTGTTGCCCAAATGCAAGAACAAGACGAGACTTAGCCAGTCTTGGTCTTGGTCTTGCGTCAATACACCTGGTCTTGGTCTTAGTCTTGCGCTCCCAGTCTTGGTCTTGGTCTTGGTCTTGCAGCAAGAGTCTTGCAAGTCTTGCAATTACCTATTAGTCTATTACTATTTATTAAAGTTTACTTTAAATCTTAGAAAAACGTATTAGAATTGGAACATTGTGAGCTTGAATTAACATAGCCATAGTAAAGATCAAGCAGATTAATAAATAACTGAACATTTGATAAGAAATTCGAAAAATCAAATCAACTGACCTACATATATGTCGTTTTCCATGGAATTAACTGTTTCTTAATAAACATTTATGATTCATAAGCTTACATTTGCTAAAACATGTAAAAACATGTAACAAATTAATTACAATAACTTGACTGTATTTTAAAGAACCTAAGAATATTTTAACCTACGCTCTGTGGCGGCAATCAAATAGTGTCAAATGTTATGATTTCGGCGCGGCGGCAACGATTGTTGTATATGATTTCAAAAGAAGCCGCCGGCGCGTGTATCATAACCATGTACTTCCGAAAAGCGGCAAATTACTTTGAGAAGTAAGTACAAAACCTTTGATGCCGCATTATCAAAGTGCCGATGGTTGAAACATAACTATGCATGCATGATGCACTCAGTTTGATTTTAATGGATATTTTTTTATTCGCTATGTAGGTATGTTTATGGTATTAGTCGTAATGCGCATAGGTCCAGTTTTTCATATTCTTTGATACAGTTTTTTGCGTCTCATAGAATTCCTAAGCGTACCTATACACCGAACTGTTATACCTAATTACTCCGTGAAATAGCGCTAAGTCCTAGCTGCAAGACGCAAGAGTCTTGCAGGCTATGTCTTGTTCTTGCTCAAGTCTTGCACGGTCAGTCTTGGTCTTGGTCTTGCTAAAAAATACGCGGTCTTGTTCTTGGTCTTGGTCTTGCAAAAACGCAAGAACAAGACCAAGACTGCAAGACCAAGACTGAATTTGGGCAACACTAGTATTAAATGGGTTAATTTAAATGTAGTATTAATTAATTTATTGTTTTTATGAATGAGGGGGTTTTCATGACTAGCGTATAAGTTTTATTTAAAATGTTATAAGATGGTAATAATGGCAACAGTGTCTCGAGAAATGTTAATCTATTGGCCCTATCCACTCACACCGAACAATTTCTATCTTTAGAGCCGACGGGACCATTGTCGAGCCCTGACCGTCTTTGGTGTATGATGATAATGATGACGATCTGTAAATGAAACCGTACAAATTCGGAATTCAAAATTAAATGAGTATTTAAATTCAAAAGGCGCGATTGGGTTTTGTGGTGTAACAAAATCTTTCTCCCTACCAAGTCGCACCATTCACCCGCTGTGAAATTATACCCAGAAGTCTTTAAAATAATATAAGGAAGCCTTAATACTCTTTATATTATACTTATATGGAGTGATATTTAATATGAATAATATTATGAAGTTGTAATATAATAAGAGTCAATTACCTGTTAAAGAGACTAGACTGGTCAGAGAAGACTCATGAAGAAGGAATGTCGCGGAATCATAATTTAATAATTGCCTCTTTGATATACAGTGTAGTGTGCGGTCGAGAATTCGATCGATCTCGATGTCTGCGATTTCTTTGTACCTTTTATTCGATAGTGACGCATCATTTACTTGAATGTGATTATACGGTAATGCAAATATTGTATTAAAGAATGTAGCCTTCATTCGCGATATAATCTTTAAGATTGATAGCGGTGTGACTGATCTTCAACCAAGCGTTCTAAATTATAAAATTTAATTAATTATGGCCTTCCGAGGTTTTCAGCTTGCGATATTAAAGGAAACGAGGGTATTACTACCAAAATCTTATTTCTTTAATAGCTTATATCAATAAAAAAATCCTTAAGTCGTGTATGGGTGTCGCCGTAATGGACTGACAGTAACACATACTCCCATACACTGGGTGTAATCAGACCGTGATCGAATATAATAAGAAGACAGGCAATAGAGACGTTAAAAAACAATATGAAATAGAAAATTATGTCTTCGTAATCAACTTAGCTATTACCTGCCTTAACTTTCGATCACGGTCTGTTTACATCTGTATCGTGCATAATCAAAATATTTTATTAAATTATACTAGAAAGTACTACTCATGATCACACGCAAAAAGGGTTAAGAAGATTTTTGAAAATTTAGAAGGAAAGTAAGAATTAAGGAGAGAAGACAACACTTATCTCTCTTATTCTTAATCACATTTTCGTTATACGTCACTTACCAAAGAGAATGTTATAAGTTGTTTGTTATATGACTAGGTTGTTGTTTTAAATCAGTTTTCCTTATGGCTGTGGTTCAATCCTCGAGCCATTATGTTTTCATAAATGAAAAAAATTTTTCAATATATTATTAGTCTATACCTACAAAAGTCCAGAGATGGAGATCTCGGTGAGTAAACTTGCAGTGACGACACGAAGTCCGAAATTATTTTATCTTAAATAGGCTTTGTTTCTTATGTGAGAGACTTGAAGAAAGGTCTTTGAGGTAATACACTTCGGCCTACACATTTAGGTGCGAGACTTTAGATAAGGAAATGTGCTTTTGGATACTTATCGGATGTTTATTCGTGTTTAGATTTATTTTAATCAGCGCGATTATTGCGCATCAGCTAAATTAATTTTAAAACGTAAAAGATATGATAAAATGAGTTTTGATAAATGTTATCACATAAATAACTTTACTATGAATTGTTTTGATTAATTTGCAAAATAGAATTGAATCACTCAATATTGGGTGGGGTTATATAAAAAAGATCTGATTGTTTCATTGATAATATAAATCATCCAAGAATAAAAATGGCTTAACTAACTTCTTTGCACTCTTGATTTTGTTTGACATTTATTGTTCATCGTCATTCAGGGTCATTTGGACAAAAACAGTAGTTTTCGAACCCCTTAAAATTGATGAAAGACCCATCGCACAAAAATATTACTTACCAATTATTATAGGGAATATTGTCATCTAAAAAGTTTTTTGAGATTTTTGCGTAAATTTGGATAAATAATAAGATAACGGAGCTAAGATAAATTCACGTTTAGAGTCATTTTCGAGTTTCAAAATTCGAAGTTATTCATAATATAATTAACCAAAATAAAATTTTGTTGAATTGAATATATCCCCAAGCAAATAGTTATTTAAAAAAAAAAAAGATTTAGACTGCTTATAAAAAATAATACAAAAAAAATTAAGCCATTCAAAATACAGTAGACTCCCGGTAATCCGACAACCGTTTTGCAGGGCAGTGTCGGACTATCGAATTTGTCGGATTATAGAGTACTCTGCCTTAGACCCCCTATAGTTCGGATGTTTTTACAAAAAAGTACCTTGTAATCCGACAAATTACAGATCCAATGATAAAATTCTATTCGTTTCTTCATAAAATTAACGTCATTAATTATATTAATAAATATACACAACTTTACATTAGGAAATAATTGTGTACAAACAAAAGTACATACTAAAATAATCAAAAATTATGAATCAATCTTCTTTATTAGGGAAAAAATATTCAAAGGAATTTGGAGAAAAATTTTACCCTTATGTCAATAAACCCCGCCCATCAATTTTAAATTTCGCAAAGTTATCTTACTCATCTCTTTACTGATAGCATGACATCATGTGACGTAAATAAAATCACGCCACAAATTCGCGGTTACGAATAACGCCCAGTAATAACTGACGCTGATAAGAGATAACAGCATGGAAGTCGAACGATCGGACACGTGACAAAGGATTGCAGATGTTTTAATTAGACGTTTGCTTTAATTTTTTAGATTTATGATAAATTGACAGCAATGTGTGAGCTAAATTATTCTTTTTGGATATAAATAAATTTGTTCCTAGGTTTCTAGAAATCTATTTGTCAATATAAATTATACTTTTGCAGGATTAAAATTAATTCAATGTAATATAAACAAAGTATTATAGTTACTGATGTATCAAATATTTGTGAATGTCAACGTAAGCCTCTAATCAGTGAGATGAAACCAGCATGCTCTGATATCAACCGCGTTCCTATCTTACAGAAGTTCTATTTCAATGGAGAAATGGCATTGCTGGTCATTTTGATTCTGTAGCCAGAGAGTTTAGTTCTTTGCTGTCCCTTTGATGAATTCGCTCGAATCATCAGATGACTCAAAAATGATGCAAGTTAGCTAAATAGTTCCTATTTATCTCAGACGATTGACAGAGTGCTGAGATACATTTTAATAGTATCTCGAATATAAGAGACCGCAAGACAGACGTGGAAGGTTTGTGATCCGGATATAACTTTTAATCCTCCCTCGAAAATGGTGCAGGGACCGTAAATAGATTTTATATAAAAACCCTTTGACTTTTGATTTCAATAAAACACCAGATCGATAAATGACCTAGCTTTCCGTATTTAAAATCTTTAATGTCTTGAAATTTCTTTCTTTTACCCTTTCCTTTTGGAATTTTGTATATACCTAAAGCTAAGCTAATGCTCATGCTTTGCTACGATAATTCAATATTTTCATTATCATCTCATCAGCCCATATACGTCCCATGGCTGAGCACGGGCCTACCATTGAGAGGGTTTAGGCCTTAGTCCACCACGCTGGCCTAGGGCAGGTTGGCGAACTACACGCCTAAGAAACTCATAAGGACGTTTTAGGTGTGCAGGTTTCGTCGCGATGTTTTCGAACACCGATAAGCAAGTGATAATTCATTGTGAATGGGGTTGGAAACCGCGAGCGTTGAGATTCTCGACCGTGCGCCCAAACCATCACTGCTTAATTCTATATTAAATAATAATTACTATAACGTATTTCTAATATATGGATGAGGTATATAGACACTTGTGCTCATACGGAGACTAAGTAATATATTTATATGTCGTTCTAACACCACGTGGGATTGCGATTACAAATTTAATTTTCTTTATAACTTATTCATACATTTGACATTTAACGTAGCTATGTTTAAAACCCACGCTTCTTCGCAATAAGAGGACCGTGAATTTTTAAAGTCTGAAGGCCTAAAATACTTGCAAAGTAATCGCGGATACATTAAGGTTTCACAAGACACTTTATGATCTATAAATAAAAAAATATAATAATTAATCATCACTACTGCTGGATCCGCGTCCAGTAGGCCCGTGCCTCCACTAAAATTTTTGAGCTTAAAGATAATTTTGAATCTATAAATTAGTATGTATTTTAATATACCTATCCATACTCGCTACTACAATATTCAATTGACGAGACCACTAATTTATTGAACATTGCCGAAACGCAAATACCATTATACGTCTAGCTCTTGCAAGATGTTACACCAGAATTATTTATGTAGATCGTCTACGGTCTTACTCCAAATTTCTATTAAATACAACGGTGAATTGGATGGAAATATATTATCCAAGGGAAAATTTTATACATTGCAATTTAAAAATATATTAACTGTGTAAATTTTAGTGTTAATCGAATTTTATTATTAATAACGATACTGTATGTGGTTGCGAAGATAAATTTATTTGATAATTATTAAAAATAAATATCAGAAATAATAATGTTACTTAATTAAGTGAAAGTACTTTGAGTGAATTATTGAAGATTGAAAAGAAGATTATTGGATTTATGCGGGAAATATAATCCAAATTAAACATAATCTGAATTAGCAACCTTTAGATGCTGCGCAAGTGCCTGTGTTCCTGGTCCTTTTATTAATACGAGAAAGAGTAACTGTTGCTTATATGTACAGTTATGGTATAGAACTGATCCTTTTGCATAACCGTGCCTTATTATTGCCGTTCTCCACAATCGTACTTCCGCAAAGCAATTTTAAAAACGTAAACATGTTTCAAAGAGTAGTAAACAAGAGCGCACAATTGTTCAATAATGTGAGGTCAGCACTAAAGAACAAATGGCAGCTAGTGTGTCAAGGCAAAAATGACTTCCTAAGGCATCAAAGCAATTCAATCAGTCAATTGACGATTGTACAGAGCGATGCTTCTTAAATTGCTGCTCGATTATTCCACTATTGAGTAGCTGCATGGTGTGCAGCTGTACACGGCACACACACATCTAAAAATATCGTACGATGCCTACCGACCAATCAGGGTCGGCGGCGTGGTGGGCTTGGCGCCCCACCACACCATCGGAATGCAAACTCCTCAGAATGGTGCTGTTAAAAATAACGTTTAAAACGACACACGCTATGACATCGCCGTGTGCTCTTATGTCTCGTACGGCAAATTACGCAGTTTTGGAATATTTACACTATGAAAAACATCACGTTGTAAAAAAAAATGTATTGCGCATTTGTAACACGTAAGACGTTACAAGATCAGGAAACAAAACGTGCTAAGCAAATTACTTCACGTTCAGCATGATACATAGATCGATACATTGCTGTTTGGACTGTATGGTTGTTTATATTAAAACTTTCCAATGACATGTAGTTAGTTGGATGGTTACGCGTGGTGGCCACGTGGAACTGGAATTGTGATTGTGTGACGCGCCGCCGCCAGATAGCGCAACACCGGCAAATAGTGTGACCGAACAGCCTTGATTTACACGAATGTCTCCACATTTAAATATCCAGCGGAACGCTATATCATTCTCAAACCTGTCTTGTATCCAATTTTAGGAGAAAAGCCTGTCGTTTTTTATATATATTTTACCTTGTACGTGAAGTAGTGATTCAGTATGTTATTGGGTATATGTTTGACATGGTTTTAAAATCTATTTTATAAGTCCTACGTAATTTAGAAGTGGTCTAAATAAATGTTTTTTTTTACAAAATTTACACACCGTTTTTTTTTATTAAAAATTACAAAGAATATTTAACAGAAAATCCTTTGATAAGAAATCAGAAAATATTACCACGCTGCAAAGTAACTATTCATATTTTAGGCTAAATAAATATTTTTTAATTATTCAACATACTCGTGTGTTTCTTTAATCAGTTCCATTCCTATTTTAAGCAGATAATTAATACAAAACAAAATTAATTAAATGTTTATTTATTTAATACAATAAGTTGGGGTTTTTGTTACACACGTGAATATTTTTTTATTAAAACCTTGTACTGCCCTTATCATTGACTACCTGTTGCCTGCAATTCGACGCGAAACTTAAGATTTAAAAATACATATTTTTTCTCCACTTTGGGCACATTTTTCATTGCTGCACTATTTTGCTTAGTCATAGCTTAATAAATGGCAGCCGATAAATAGCATATCCAACCAAAAAAGAAAAAAAATCAAGCTACTGGTGTTTCTGAGATTAGACGTTACGAAACAAACTCTTCAAACTTCTGTATTAGTATAGCTAACACCAGTACCGCCCAAGTTTGCTAATATTGCATAATTATAAATAGCAATATCATCATATTTTGTTGTCATCATCACGGGTGGCATGAAGTATCTATCTAAGCTATAAATAAGATAAGAATACCAAGAAAAATAAGTACCTTATTCATTAAAACTCCAGTCGCAATTATGCTTAGTGTCGACGCCTGACTATTTCATACGTTTAAAACGTGTTTACCGAAAATAAAAAGATAAAAAGATTTGTTTTTTTTTAGCCCAGTATGTTTTTATCTCATTTTTTTTCTTTAGATTAGCAATATTAGACGCAGGTATCACGTCAACCGCGGCGTCATTGCGTAAAACAATGTGTCTTGCGTTAAATTAACGACCTTCAAAGTTCAAACATAAGGATGCAAGAATTTTCCATCGCGAATACGCTAAGATGCGAGGATGTATAAAAATATACCTATTCTGTTGCGAAAGTACTTCATTTGGAAAATTATAAAAAAATCTTAATGTTGTTATTAACCGGAGAAAATTTCTGATTAATAAAAAATATGTATTTACGAATGAAAAATGATCAAATGAATACTAAGAATTTCACGTAGTAATTTGTATACATGTGGTGTTTTTCAGCTTTATTATTTGAGACTGTAATTTTTATTTTACATCAGAATTATTAAAAAAATACTATGAGTCCACTATTTCCAAATATTATGTACCTAATAGGAAATATCATTTTTTATTTATGTTTAGACAAAGATTAAAAAACAGCGATTTTTAGTTATAGCCTGATAGTTTTCGGTAACGTAACTCATAAAAAATGCAGGTTAAGGACTTTTGTTTTACTTGTACTACATGTTGCATATAGTTATTTTAGTCTGTCGCCTGAGAGAGTTAGCCGTCTTGTCCAAGAACAGATTGCATCAATAGACTTAAGGTATTTTTTAGTTGCTAAATGCTAACGCAAGTTTTTACAAAACTAGATTTCGCTAGTTAATCCGAGAACGCAGAATATCTTGTATATCACGGTTCCTGTGTAACCAATCTATTATTAAGTTTTTTATTGAATTATTTGGATATTACCAGAGCAAAACATTTCTGATATCTGAACTTCAAGTTACATCAAATAATGCGACCTATTGCGGCCTTGATATTGCACTAGAGACACGCGAAATAGATAACTTATCGTCGACAGTCACTGAGTAAATGTTCAATCTTGTCAAACCAAACACCAGCACATCACGTGGTAAATGTCAATACATCTTTTTATATACACAGAACAAAGAAAAACGTGCACGTGTTTCGATTTATTTAGACTCTTATTGGTCTAAGTTATAACTATTATACTCGTAGGTAGGTACTTTAAATTCTGACTGACTGATTGTGATGATTGCCTTGTGATCTCGTGATACCAATATATGTATGCGTTATGGTCTATAGGTCCTGGGTACTGGTGAATTTAACCTGAAAAAAGGCAAAAGGCCCTCTTATTCGGGGCGTAAAACCAATTATTGCAAAGTGGAGGATGTACATAAAAATGCATTTTTGTCTTCCCTTCCGTGGTAGGTATATTAGGTATACAAGCGTGACTTATTCTTTTTATGCATGCTTTGTCTTCCTTCCTAATACTTTTTGCTATTTTCTTCAAACAATATTAGGTTTGATAAAAAAAACAAACTTTCTAGGATAGTATTAACTATTACTGTGACATGAAGTTTTACAGCGGAAATACTAATTGATTAGTAGATACATATAATTTAAAAAAAATACATATTGTACAGTGTTTGAAAATTCGACCAATATAATGCTTTATAAAAATAAGCCTCCATCAAGGTCAAGTGGCGTACTTGATTTAAGGGCGTACCGGAAGACTTAATTAGAATCCAAGCGCGTTTTATAAATATGTACAAGAAGTGCCGTTGATAAATATGTATATTCGTAAGGTCTTTATAGTCTTTAAATATTAGTGTAAGATATTCATTTTTACCTTATTCGGTATATACCTGCATAGTGCATACATATACAGTCATTCAATTAACAATAAAGAAAGTTTACGTATTCGTGTGTGAATTCTCACTGAACTCTTTCTTACGACTGTAAAGTATTCAGTCTATTTGGGATATCATAAATTTTTGCAATACTATTTCATGATATAAGTTTTTTTAATACTTAATCTATTTAATCTAAATAATAAATAATATAAAATGCTTAAGTAAATGTCTAAACCGCTGAACCGATTTGGGATGAATATAGTTACCAACTTGGGAAAGAATCCTTTTTTTGTAGAATTGCGGTGGGACGAAACATTGCTAAGAAAGTTATGACAGGCGTTTTAATTTATATGATGTACGAATATTACTTGTATACCTTAAGAGGATAGGTTTGTATTTTTGTATTAAGTGTTCCCGTGGGATAAGCACGGAATTCGAAATAGAAGACTTGCGAAGCCGGGCCCGGTACTACAAAACAATAAATGAAAAATAAACTAACAGGGATTCAGCACAAAGACTATGTTAAAAATATTTTCCCTTTAGAAATAATAACGACCAATTCTGCGGAGATAGAAACATTTCAATTTAAAGTATATTTATAAATTGCGCGTGACTTGCACAAGTGAATAAAGTTTGTTGCGATGTTGGCAATTCCGTAGTTCAAGTTGTAGAAATCTGAGCACAAGTTCGCCCTTAGCGTTTAGAGCGGGAAGATAACACTACTCAACAACAATTTTACAGCAGTATATGCCCACATGCAGGATAATTAACACTATAAAGTATTTATAGTACTAGGATACTTCATAATTAGACCTTAATAAACTTGGTATTTTAGTTAAATGTGTGACTCATTTATTATCTCCAGTTTTCTATACGGAGTTGCAAGCAAAAGCTATTTCTCAACAGAATTACTATTTACTAACGACAGTCCCGAGGCGCAGTTGCCTAGAAACCAGCTCTCGAAGCGAGAGGTCGCGGGTTCGGTCCCACACCAAGACTAATGTTTGTGTGATACACAAAAAAATATTGCGGGTTTGAGTGTTTGTGAGTTAGAAATGTCTACCGTAACTTCCGATACCTATGTATGACTCAAGGGTCGTGTCTTAGCTTGGGTCAGGACTATTTATGTTTGTGACTGACTACTTGCTTTTTAAGCACCTTAAGTAGATTACGAAGCGGTAGTAATATTGATATAACTACGATAAATGATATTACTAAATATTGTAAAAAACTTCATGGATATAGAATAGTATGATCGGTTTTGTATTTGCACGGCTCACTGCTTCTCATGTAAAATGAACAGTGTCCCTCGTGACTCGACATTCTATCTAGACGCTACTGCACTTCTGGTGCAGGATAGACAACTTGTGGGATCATTTTACTCACAAAATTTAAGTTAGGTTATCATCGATACGAAACTACGAGTCAGAAAATTCTGCATACATTTTCCGACTTTTCTTCCTGAAATACTATCTTCTAACGTTTCGTTGATGAAGGAATTGGGCAACTATTCGTAACGCACGCTGGTGCGTTGTTCGTTCTAATTGCCCTTCCTTTTATTGATTTCATAGAGAATAATAAGTAGTATAGGTAACAATTTAGACTTGCGCTCGAAGTCAATTTTATACGGTTGTTGATTTTGTTGTATATAAGTTTAATTGAACTTACAGTAAATATTCATTGGTATTAATATCTATTAGTATTTATTATATCTATTAGTATTTGTAAACTATTTTGGTTAACATTATTATTCCCTTATTTTTAGGTTTCATTGTCTTACAGTGTGTTACAACGCTGTCGTCAATTTGTACATATGTTTTCTTGCATATTTTAATTTTAGCCGTGAAAGATATTCATAGAATTGTATGTGCTTACTCTTTGTATGAAGTCGTGTCTTCTCCATAATATCGTTGTTACAAATTGATTCGTCAGGCAATAAATTGTGGTAATTGGTCATATTGTCGGACGTTGTCTTATGTAACGGTACAGCCGACGTGTATATTGATTGTTAAATTTGATGAGCCGTACTGATAAGGGCTTCCAGAATATTCCATAAAGATGTTATATAGTTCATATTTTTATAGCGGAAATAAAAATATACGTATTGAGACGATAACATTGTCTGCAAATAAACAACAAAAATTACTCAAAAATGTTATAATTATCGAAAAATTTGCATTCGTAACACTTACTGTTCAACTCCAGCGAAATTTACTCTTCATATTTCCACTCTACAATTGAGAAATATTTGGTGATAAAGTTTCGTGACTAATTTGGTGTTTATTTTGTCAACAGGTGCTCTCAAAGGCCATTGCAATAGAGAAGAAGATCTTCTTCAAAGATGTGCGATGGCATTACCAGTTTTAAGTTCTCCTGAGATATCATTCGCGTTAACAAGAGAAGAATTAGACAAAAATTGTGTGTAAGTATTAAGTAATTTCTTATGTATGTACTTTTAGTATGCCATAAGAATACTTGAAGTTACCGCACGGATGTGCGTACGTATAAAATATGATATAAGGCAGTAGCGGTACTACCAAAGAAGCCCAGCTTACCTTACAAAATGAAGAATAATAAGCTTTAAACTGTAAATGTTTGTTGTTAAACTATAAATGAAAGCAATTAGTTTATAAAGAATAGGCAGTAAAATATACTTCGTTGCCTCCCGATTATTATAGTGGACTACATTTGGGAATGAACTTAGGCTGATATAGGTAAAATAAATTATAACCTAAATAAACTAATGTATTTCGATAAGATTCTCTTAAAACTTATTAAGTTCCAAGCATAAAATAAAAAACTGATTCATCGGATACACGCCATGTCTTTTATTTCAATACGTCTCCACTGATATATCGTCGAGACTTCTGAATGATTTGTTTTTGCGGTTCTAAGAAAACGTTGTTATTAACTTTACTTTTTTATTTTTATTTGTAGAGATATATCAAGTATAATAAAACACGTATGTTGTTTAATATGAATTAAAAATAAAATCTTTGAATGTGCATAGAAGTAAATATGTTTTTCCATTGGAATGTTTTTAGTAGCAGCGCCTAGTTTTCTGGTCAAAAAAGGCTAATAGGATGCAGAAATAAATATGTTTAACACTTCCTGGTACATGATTTCTCCCGTAGGTATAATAGCCATGAAAATATTGTTCCGTGCGGGATCGCACCCAAAATCTAGTTTGCAAAATTTCTAGTGGTTTCGGAATCAAGTCAAATTTTATAAGTTAAATCGTAGAATTCATCATTAATTCCTAAAGGCTCTTGTAATATTGTTGTATATGCAGACAACTTATTAAAAAAGGTGTAATGAGTAAGAAAGAAAACACATTAAACGAAGGCTAATTTTAAATGTAAAATTTATCCAATAGAAACAAGTTTAAAACTTGTACATATTAGTGCTTCTCTAACCTACAAGTGTTCTTATCGACTGTGATTTGATATCACTACAAAATTTAAAACGATGATTATAGAATTTACGTAGTCATTTAAGGCGATTTCTATCGTGAGCTGCGCTTTATAATTTATTGAATACTATGTAAACGTGTTTGTATAAATGTATTTCTCGTATTTTTGCATATGGGAACACGAGTTCTTGGTAGGCGCATCCAAATTCCAAAGATACTTGAGATGTCGGTAGCCCTGAGTAGACTAATATGACTCGATCACATAGTTTTTTTTATGGCAATGGAGGCAAATGATCAACTGAGTCACTTGAAGTTAAGTTGTGAATACCGCCCATGCACACCCACTATACCAAAATCACCGAGATATTTTTTTGAGCGCGAGAATCTACGGTTTGTTTACTATTTATGTTACAAAGCTCTTTCAGTAAAGCGTCCATATGTCACAATGTGTGTGGTTTGAGGACCAATAATGACCAATAATATTTCAGACACATACAATATATACGTGTCATGCAAGATATACAAAATATATGTGCCGTGAGATTTAGAGGTCCCCGATTTGATTGCCCGGTCAAGCTAAGTATCATCAAGTTTTTCTGTAATTTCTTTTGTGTCCGAGAAACGGCAACGTCCCTTATGTATGTACGTAAATCTATAAAAATATGGAGAATGCGTAAAGTTCTATAAAACTAGGTAGAAGAATAATTTATCAGAACAAATGTTCAGTACTTGCGTACAAAGTTTGTGAATTAACTAAATGAACAACCTAATTTTGCTGAGATTGCGTTGTACAATTATAATTGGATGCTCCTTTCTTGGAGGCCGTTACAACAAAAATATTCCCAATTAATAAGGAACTTCCTTTACATTTTCCATTAAATTGTATTGAATTAGATTATACTTTTAATTACTTTTTTATTTTGTATTTATTTTAGAAGACAAACTTATTTTTGAAACTATGACAAAAATATATATTCTTAAATACAATTTTATTTTACTTAATATTACGCAGAAAATATCAACTTAGGTAGTCAATTTCCTTGAAAATGGTAATTAACAGTCGTGTATTAGTTTTGTAGAAGTAGTGATAGTCTCGAGGTTTAGACGTGCGGTCGAGAATCTAAGCAGTCACAGGTTTACACTTCAGGCACACATCTCTGACTTATCGAAATTAGTTTTGGCAGGAAACCAAGATGATTAAAAATAATATATTTTTAAATTATTAAAAACAAATTGTATTCAAGGCGCTTAAGTGTTTTGCTTATACGTTTTACCTCGTAACTTAAACCAGTTTGTAAAGGTTACTGTTATTTTTTATGATAACATAAGCTTATTTAAACATTCAATTAAAACTTTAATTTGACTTAGTTTAAATTATTTTTTATCCCAGATTAACTGGTTGCAATACCCGCGAATTATACAAAAGCTCTAAGGGAAGAAAACATTTATTAATATTGCTCTAAATCTTGATAAGTTTACTGATTAATTTAAGGATTAAGGATATAAACAAGATATTTTTGCAACAACACACTTAAAATTAACATTCAATTCCTGCAGACAATATTACTTGTTTTTTTTAAATTAATATCGCATAAAACAGTAAAACCTCAAACAAAGCCATTGGCTGTATAGTTCTTCACCTTGGCGCCGAGAATGATCTCCACTTTTTCACTTAAACAGTATTAGGGTAAAGTCATCCGACGCGCCCTAATTTACGTTCCGGCGGGAGCTGCGAAAAGTGGCTAAGTTTCGTTAAAGACTTGGCGAGTCGGGGACGGCTAAGTTCCGACCTTGCGATGGCGCGGTCGGCACGCAGTTAGCTCATCTTAATTTAGTGCTCTTGTTTGCGGTAAATAGCAATTTCAAACTGGTTGTCCGACTCGCTAACTTCACTCAGCCTCATGCTCCGCGAATAACTAATAAATGCATTTTCGTACCGTTTTCGACACTAAACTTGAATTATTCAGTGCTAAATATTGATTTTTCGAATGTCTGATTCGGTGTTTATTTTTACTTTATGCTCAAAATTTCGGGGGTTACGCTTTCGTAACTATGCAAACAATAAGAACGTTATTTACACATTTGTATACATTATATAAAATTTAATAGGGAAAGGAAGTTTGAGGACTTAAGGGAATGACTTTAGTTCGACGTCGAGAATTAATGTATTCGGCAAAGTAAAAAAAAGAGTTCGTGAACTTCGCAAAATAAATTTTAATATTCAAAGTAGCTAACAAAATATTTGGATATAAAAAAATACGTTCCTAAACCGAAGCGCTATCTGCAATTTGTTGTCATTGCGTTCTATTTCGACTGTTGTTTATTTGCAAAGGTTGTTTACAATCCGATTTTGTTTCAGCGAGCTGCGAGCCGGCATAAAATGTATAGAAAACTTCACAAACGTTTGTATGGAGAAGCAGGAACAAGTAGTGTTTCGGAGGATTTACGCTGGGATCATCGATGTGGTCCAGGATTTGTGCACTCGTGGAGATTACCAAGATCAGTATTTGCGCCATGCTGATTGTGTTAAAACGGTGCGCCCTCAATACGAAGTGTGCAGTAAGAAGTACGAAGTGACTCTCACTACTTTAAGCAATAGCCAGCAGACAGAATACCAGACTGATGAGCACATGGTGCCCACGCATGAAGAGTATTTGAGAACTGTTTGTTGGTGAGTATACGCCAAATTCGTCATTCTGTAATAGGAATCTATGGGTACTTTTGTAAATATCTTTACTGTGGTTACTCTCTGTGATATAAGGTTGCGTTCATTCAAATTAAATTCAAAAAGCTTTAAGAATGAAGCGAACAATTTTATATTCTATGTAGAATTTTATTAAATACGTAAAATTCCTTTATCTCTATTCTATTTATGGGACAAGTTCCTGAGAGCATGTGGTTGTTTCAGAAATAAGATAATGAGTATAAGTCTGAGTTGAAACTAAAACAAACTCACCTAAGGCAATGGGCGAAATGATGTCCAATTATTTTAATAATCCCACTTTATTGTAAATGAAATTGCATATGTGATTGTAAAGAATAAGTTAACAAAAATAAATATTTACGTTGTTTTTAATATATACCAATGCTAGTCTACGCGTCAATAATTATTATAGCAATGATGATGGAATGACAGGACGAAACATAATATAAAATGCACATGTAGAATATTTAAAACTTAACTAAGGATGTAATAAAAACCAACACATACTAGTCAGATATTGAAAACCAAACAGGGCGTAATTTATTAGCAACTTTACTTTTTAAGTTCGACGTTCCGATGGTCATTTTATGGAATTGTTGTTCAAAATATTGTCGCGATAAGCCATAAGACGTTGCAAATGAGAAATGGCAAGTCGTTTCGCGAGTCGTAAAACATGTTTGCTCAGTCGATGTTGCTAAGATCGTTTTGGGAGATCCGGACGCCATCGCAGCTGCGGTTGAGCCAGAGATACGCAAATTCTACATATCAGTTGTACTTCGTCGATTAATTAGATAAGTAAGCATAATCATAAGTTTGAGTATTATTCTTTGAACCAAAAATTTTAATTAAGAAAAAATATATTATTAGTTTCCTATCGATGGCTCAGTCATCCGTTAGTTAATCTAAATTTCAATTGTAAGTAATGTAGTAAACATTATATTTTTATTCCTGAATTAAATTTCATTTGACAACACTTAATGCCTAAGACTACGTCGGTGTGTTAATTTTGTCTTACGAACTGCTATAAAGAAATATTATTATAAAAAAAATATACCTTTGAGTTTGGGTATTGAAATTAGTGTAACATATTTTCTTCTTAACTTAATACGGTATAAAAAGCGTTTTCGTTCTCATTCAGCCAATTATTTAGACGGCATACACATATAAAATTTATTCAATAGATTATATTAAAAACTAAAAAGTTGTGTAATCGTCCGACCCCATCGAATGCCTCCTTGGCAATGGCGTCACTGAAACTGAGTTCCGCAAATTAAACTGTCATGGAAGTTATCAAGACAACAGTTGGGAGTACTTCAAAGCGACGGGTAGTCTTGAATATTGAATAGTCCGCGTTAGTAAAATATTCAACAAATCGAACGGGTTTCAGCCAACCGCAACGCTAATTAGCCATTTCTGGTATGATGTGGAGCGGTATTAATATTCAACATTTTATATCTATTCATTTTCAAGGTTCTGTGTTCCACATATTTCTCTTGCTTCAACTTTCTTTGATTAAATAAGATACTAAGAAACTTTTTCGGTATTAATTTTATCTTAAGCAAGTATTTTATTATTTTTTCAAAGATTCCGGAAAACCGTGAACTACGAGATATAAAAATGATTTCATATTAATAAATGTTATAAGTTACCTTTGTTCCTTTAACGTTTCATTTATCAAAACGTTTATTCTCCATGAATGTTACCAAAAACGATGTTTAAACATCAAAATAATGAATGTAAATGATCCGGCCTTCGTTAATTCTATCGGATTTACTTAATATTTCCCCAAATTCTCAACGCTAACTGATAATACCGCTGGCAAGACATTTTTTGTACTCTCAGCGAGGTCATTAAAGTCTGATTAAGATTCGACTCGGATTAACTGGCGCTCTTAAGGTTTTTTTGGGCATGTTAACGACGTCTTTATCCTGCTCATTTTCTCCAATATAATCTATAATTTCACTCTAATTATTATGCGAGTCTTTATTCAGTTGTTTTCAACCGTGCACTTATGTAAGATCTGTATTTGTATCGGTAATGCACTAGTTATTGGCAATTATGAACGTGGCTGGTTGCAAATTGTCTTCAATAAACGACAGTACTTACATTGTATTGGCGTTATGTAGTCATTTTTGTAAAATACATTCGTTCCTATTTGCACTAGAATATTACAAAATGCTGATATGATAATGAGCTGATTTTTAAAGCAAACTTAACAGTTGGAAACAAAAAGCGTGTTCAACGCCACAATTGTATTGTTAACGCTAGTGCGTTCGGTCAGGTTTTTCTAGTTAAAATATTCCTACACTATCACGGGATTCATGCATCGCTGGGCTTGCACTGACACAATGGAAAGATGAACAAAACATTGCTATTTCGTAGCGAAAAAAGGGAAACCATCCCCAAGTGCGAACTGTGATACTTCGATTAAAATTTAAAAATACCTTTTTCTCTTACTGGTTCGTTCTATTTAAATAAATTCAAAATTTCACCTCGCAATCTACACTGTCCTGATTTTATCACGGTAATATGTATTGTGATATTATTATAGATCAGATACCATGACGTCGCTTTTTCGTTTATTAAAAAGTGTCAATGTATAAAGATATGACATAATATTTTTAAATTCCATATTGCGATATACTTAAGTACGTGGTTGTACATTCGCTTATCTCAGGCTTTATCTTGTACATGATTTTCTTCATCAAACAAGAAATGAAAATCAAGAGGCGAACTGTTTATGACGAGCCAAAACGTATTCTAATTTCTATTTCTGCCCTTTGCAGTGGTAACAGCCACCGCACAATTGAAAACATCAAGTATGCTTTCATTAATAATTGATCCGTTCTCTACTCAGAATGCTAAATTATTCTCAGCCGCATGCATGCCGTTAGAACATTATTTAATTTTATCTAAAACAATATGTTTGAATTTCAGCAGCTCCAAAGGGTTATAATTTAAATAAATCTCCGAGAATCTTTTTGAATAATTTGATTTGTATTCATAATGTATGGTTTACTTCTTGAATTTTGTTATAGAGCTGGAATAAGCTATAAAATATAAATATATCGATCATTTTAATATACAATTTTTCGATGGAGGCTACAAAAAGAAGCATAATAACAGTTTCTTAGTTGCCACGTAACAAAGACAT
Organism: Cephonodes hylas; assembly: GCA_030295005.1. Lineage (NCBI taxonomy): Eukaryota > Metazoa > Arthropoda > Insecta > Lepidoptera > Sphingidae > Cephonodes > Cephonodes hylas. The sequence continues at coordinate 6,663,972 of AP025368.1, forward strand.
GTACTGGCATTTGGATCAGTAATATTAGGTTATAGGTTAAAGAAAACTATTTATTACACTATTTTGTATCATAAATACAATAAATCATAGAATCTGACGCGTACTTAATATATAATGTTGCTAATCCACGATATTACTGTACGTTAGCGCGAGTAAACGGTATGAACCGCAGTAAGCCAGCAATTCGGAACTACGGTTACCTGCTGGCGAATCTAATGATCGTATGTTATTTAAGGATGCTCTTTGCGCACCAGTTATTATATTCCAGTCGGAGATCGTCTGTGGCAGTTATTTTCATACTATTTCTCTCCTCCTAGCTTTGACGATAGTTATTTTACCATTCAACATAGTTTTTACTTTCGCAGAAACGTAAATTTTTTGTCAAGTTGACTGTTACCAAAGTTATGAAAAAGTTTGGCCGTAAATATTTTACGTGGCCAATTTTCCTCAGTCATTTCGCTAGAAAAACTTTGTGACTAAAACGGTAAACGTTAATTTAAGGGTTGAGAGTTTTTCACATCTATCTAGAAATTATTATAAAAAACCATGTTAGACGTTGGACATATGTATATCAATCGTCGGGTAGGGCTAAGTAATTGCCAATAATAATTCTGGAAATGACAATAAGCTCGACTTTATTACGTGGTTCAAATAATAACAATTGAATTAATTTCTATCTACCTTTCTAGAGACAGGCGGGTATGATTGTGTATGCAAAATACATGTTAATAATAAAGTAAAGCCTGTTCATAAATTATAACAGTTACCAAACGTTTGAAGTGTGTTGGTTATTTGACCGTGAAGCCACGCAAAGTTAGATTCATCACAACTCGCAAGGCATAACATTGGGAACAAAAATATACGCTAAAAATCTGCCGGAGCGTTGCGTTGCGGTCCAATGGGGACCGCCTCATACAAAATGTATGAAAACCAAGCGAAATTTTCAGCTTGATGTTATGATTTGCGGCCTTCGTTAGTGTGCGTCGGGCTTAACCACCAGAAGAGTCGGAAGGACAATTTGCTTGGGAATAATGAAAATCAATACTTTGTACTTATCATTTGATGCTCATTTCAAGGGTGTTTATATGGTACAACATAATAGGGGAGAAATCTATTGCCGTTTTGTGGACATAATCGTAGTCTCCGTATTAATGAATACACTCAACAGTCACACACATCCTGACACGACATTAACATACGAGTCTTGTATCGTGGGTATCAGAAACTATCAGAGACGTTTTGGTCTCACAACTGGTGGTTTGGTGGTTGTTTGTGAGACCAAAACAAATATTTGTGGATCACACAAACATTCGTCTCGGTGCGTGGATCGAACCCGCGCACTCTTGTTTCGCAAGCAGGTGTCTAGCCAACTGCGCCATGGAGCTGTCAAAATGTATTGCTATCATTATTTTTTAAATACCTAATAACATCTCACCATATCTGGGAGTTCACCCCGAACTCTGTAGAACTAATCTAGCAGGCCAAGAGTAATTAAATTACCAAGCATTTCTACAAATACAACCTTATTTCCAGTTCATTCCAAGAATACCTGACGTGTTCGGAGCGGACAGTTCACGAGTCGTGCGGCGACGAGGCAGCGCTCTTTACCAGCGCATTCCTCAAGCGCATGGCGTCCAACATTATTAAGGTGAGACATGTAAAGGTATTAGCCAAGTCGTGGGCTTCCGTCATTGCGGTCGCGGAGCGGCAGGCGCATTTCAGTGATATTGGTTTGAAAATGGAATTCAATGTGGAAATCGGGTAAAAAATTCAATTGTTTATTAAACTAGTTATATCGCTAGTTGCTTTGCTTGGGATGAAATGTAGGCTACGTGCATACTGCACCAGGGGGTAGCGTAGCATTTTACATATATATGTATTACGGCCTTCAATATATTTGATCGAAGATTATGGCATATAAAATTCGCTCATTTCTTTAGCTTTAGGAAATTCATGTGAATCTAATTTATTTAAAATGTTTTTCTTATAATAATTTAACAATACAATACAATAATATTCGAAAATTTATTAATTCTCAACACATTATTTTCGTGATAATCAATCAATTCCGCTCATCCAATGTTCCACGCATAATTCAGGATTATAAAAAGTTGTGTTAAACAAACCACGAGAAAGAAATTTTTAACTAACACCCAATATTATAATATTTCGGAAATAAAGATGAGGCAAATTATGTTATCGTTATAATCTGCTATACTGGGTATACCAGAAGAGTTTCATTCATGATATAGTCTAATCTGACTGCCGGCTTCAATGTTTTCTGAAAAAATCACTGCTTTTAACATCAGTTTCAATAGGAGATTACAGATCAAAGACGCGTCTCCAGCTTTGAATTTTAGCGGCCAATTAAAAAACTTATACCATTTTAGTTTTTTAAAGAAAATAAAATTGTCGTTTCAAATGGAAGTTTTTTTTACAAGAACTTGATACCTGTCTCTACGGAATCATGGAATCAGTAGCAGATGCCTTTTACTCTTAATTATTTTTTCTAAAACATATTAAAATGAATTCGACTATAAAATAAATTACCAAAAGATGTCACGCTTTTGAGTCATATACTGAACTAAAACATGTTCAGTAAAAATAAAATGTATTTCATTTTTCAACAAAAAAAATCACATTACAATTTAAAAACTATTTTAATTTAAATTTTACTATATCTTTTTAAGCAATTTTAAAAGCTCTTTTTTATAGGACATATTATTGTAGTTTTCTGAGTTCTACGCCGTAAAAAGCCGTGTGAAGATTTGCAACGAAATATCATTGTAATTATCATTCAAGGTTTTGAAGTAAAGTTTAAGACAGGCATAGAGTTTTAATATGATCATGTGAAAATTTACGAACAATTACAAAAGTTAAGGAGTTAATTGTAAAAGTAATGCCTAAATTAGCCAATGTTTCGCTGTACCATTTACAGCTATTTAAAGTTAATTAGGAAGATGATAGTTTAGAATTTCGTAGGATAAAAGTTACTCGTGAGTTACACAAAGAAACATTTGACACAACTAAGGGACAACGCGAACTGAGCTTTTTCAAACTCGACAAAGTTTATTATTTCTTTGATAAGATTACAACTTCGGAATCCAAACAAGAAAGTAAAATGTTCGCAACTTTTCAGTCAAGTTCGTGACTAAAAAACTATTTGTTGTGAGTGTAGTTTTGCCGAAGATTTAATTAAAATATCTTTCCCTTTTTGTTTTCCCTAGGGATAATGGAAGAGATGCGTGCTTATATCAAAGGCAATGTTTAGTGAATTTTGGGTAGCCTCGACTTTATTAGACTTTGTCCATTATGGAATAATGTAGTCGGATAGTCGAATTTAGTTTCTACTGTATGTCTGTGCGTTATGTCTTCAAATTTGATTTTGTTTTCTGTTTTATTTCTATGAAGTATTTTACTTTTAAAATCTTATTACACATATTTAGTATCTTGGATTTTGTGCCGTTGTAATTTAAATCCCAAAGATAAGAGTTTCGTGTCAGGTAAAAGTTAAGATCAGTAGATACATCAGTAGATGGGAGATGAATATCTATTATTTCCTAAAGGCTTAATTTAACTGTAATCCAAACATTTACACATAAAAATAATCCAATATGTTCCTTATAATGCTCACTAAAATTGTAAAAGTGAAGTTTAATTTTATATTTAACATTTTAGGTAAATTAAAAACGTTTAACAACTTTTACCGTATTTTTTAGACTTAACTGGAAGTCTTTTCAGAATTCTGCGCGTGGGTGGACGCAGTAGAGGGTGTTTTTCTGTAATTAAATGCGACAGAAATAGCTTGCAATTTGTTCCGATATATTTATAGGTTTTATTTTTCCATTACAAGAATGATCGAAATGGTTTTATGTTGCAGTTTTATACTTCGGTACTATTTTTGATTGTGTTCTTTTATTTGATGATCAATATTTTGTGTAATAAATTGTGTTTATTCTATTAATTGAACTGCATATTCATTTTGTATCATTCGATGCTTTATGAACATCGCATAGTCGGTAATCTTCTCAAAGCATTGTATAATATGTTAATAAAATGATTTGTTTTGCAGAACTTTTGCTTCGAATATCGCGGCCAAGAGTGTGGATTACCAGGGCGGGGGATTACAGCCAAACACAGCGTGTTTCTAATCAGTGCAGTGTCGGCCGTGCACCTGGCTCTCAGTTCGCCGAGCTTAGTACCGACATAATTATATATATATAGGCTATATGAACGTTTCGCGTGAAGCTTTCTAGTTATTCTGGATTAGCAAGTCGGCAGGGGCTGATTTAGCGACGAAATATCGCCTTTTATACTCGGAGAAGGTAATGGATTTTCTCAGAAATGGCCTTTGACGAGCGATGTTTTACAGCCGTCCAAATGTAAAGTAGAATGGTCAAGTCACTCCAGCATATCTAAATAAGTACTACAGCAAAAAATAAATATAATAGCTCAATTTTAATTACTATAATTTAAAATAAGTTCAAATTAAATAAATATTTTAAGGGTCTGATGAAAACAGTTTAATTTTGATGTAAGGAAAACCTTGATAATAATTTACATACAAATGGCGGGATATCTTGATCGCCTATATCTCCGACTATATGCTAAATCAGACTCTGCCAGCAAGAAAAAAAGGGGGTGTACGTCACAGTTCCTGGGGTGTCGACCAGAAACTAGTTATCTAGTAAACCTATTGAACCAGTGAATATTAGTAATATTAATAGTGAATATTGTGGTTATTATTTGGTATAGTGTGGTAATAAAAAAAGTGTATAATTTACTTGGGAAGGGACAAAACTTGTTATCAATAAAGTGGTCTCATTAACTCAATTTTACATGTGCTAAAATTTGAGAATGTTGAAGTAACTATATATATAAATCAAACTATTAAAAACAAAGAAAGATTTAGCTTTAGTGTTAAAACAAACCATTTTAAGTATTATAATAGACCATCGACTTTTACAATCATGTCAGTGTATTTAATATATATCCCTTTTTTCGACATAAACTATGATTAAAACAGTGTTAACTTGCACAGTAATTAATGCTTTTAAAGAAATTATCAATTAAAAACAGTTGTTTAAAGTAAACGCCTTTGAAATCAATAATACTTTAATATCATTAAATTAATGCAACGTATATTATTCTTATTAAGGTCAATTCTTTGTGGTTAATATCTGAAGTTTTCATATAAGTTTTTTTTGTTATTTAGAAGTAATAGTTGGTTTTAATAATTTAACTACCTATAAGTATGTGGCCATAATCCATGTTTGCTCAAAACTATTCATTTAAGAGACTTTCATTTATTCAATGTTTAAAATATTATTTTTTTACACAATTGATGTATTTTTTATATTCGGAGATCATTGGTTACCATTATTTATTATTTCTATTGAAATAAATTTTAAGAATTCGGTTATGGAATGTTTAGTCCACATCTTTAAAATGTGTATTGTAACGCGCTTATTTTATTATTTCCGCGTTGGTACTGCGTAGGGTCCGAGCGGGGGCACCCTGCGGAGGGCGGGGAAGAGGTGCGCCGGGGCACCGAGCCTGACAGTCGGTCGCGCTCGTCCAACGCAACGAGTGTTCCGGGTAAAATGGGGTGAATAGGGTTCCTGGGGTGATTAGAGTTACTACCGATATTTTTATTTGAACATATAATACAATCTACATACTGTAACGATGAGGCTATAGTTATATTTTTTTAAAGTAAAATATATATTTGTTGTGCTGACAACGAGAAAAAAAACTTCAGCCTTAGAGAACGTTATAAAGGCGTGATTTTTGCCCTTGTAAAACTTTATATTTTTTTGATAAATAAAAACATAAGTGATTGTGTACCTTCCTGCTGTTAATACATTTTAAGAGGAACTTCGTAAAATTAAGGCACGTACGAAACTATTATTTATTAGTAGAGTTATTCATATTTAGCAAAGGGGGAATAATTAGGGTTGTCAAAAATATTTTAACATGGTTTGTTTCATTTCTTGGAGCTTCCAGGTTTTTCTTTTACGACAAATATTATTATCAATATAATTACAATTATATTGTGTATGACTTTTAACGGCCAAACAGATTTAACATCTGAGGCTGAAGAATATATTTTACAGAAGTATTTATAAAGATAATTTTAATCATAGTGTTTAAAATAATACGCACACAAAATTCATTAAAATATAAAAATTTATTGGCTAAAATTTTCCAAGAAATTTTAATATTATTCTATCCTATCCTCATTAAAGCAATAAATTTCGGTTATAGCGTTTTTGTCAACCCTGACAAAAAAACCCGATTGCCAATGGTCAAGAGAATTTTGAAGCATTTCCGGGATTTTCTTGGAAATATTTATAGAAAACTTAATTAGTTCGATATGTATATCGTAAAAATAGACCGCCGGACAGATAATAAGTAACATAAATATTGTTTACTTGATTTTTAAATAGTTGTAATATGGCAACAAAGTAGAAATGTTACCCTATTCACCCATTTTACGGTTGTAAATAGTAAAACCTGTATCAGTGTCATTATGTGGTATTCTGAGTTAATTAATTACTAATATTGTTATCGATTGTCAACTTTATAGAATATACAGTTATTTTATAAAGTTTTGACGAGTGTTATAGTTTAATTTTTAGTGCTTATTCGCAGGATTTTATTGTAAATATTATTGTGACCTTTGAAATTGCTATTAGCTTAGAACAATACTGTGATAGCTTGTGGAGATCAAAGTTAGGACAAAATTATCACCTTATACATGTTTGCATTTCATTAAAAATTGTTGATATATAAAAATAATCTACAAGTGTCTTATAAAGAGAATCTTGTAATGAAATTGTTAAAAAGTCTTTGTATGTTGTTTCCATCAACTAATAATATTAAATGTATGATATTTCGCTAGAGAAATCCCTATTTTTAATGTGAAACCTTGGCGCAACATAGCTGACATGCTGATTCTATATAGAGTTGTTAGCGGTTCATTAGACGCTTTTCTAATTAATCATTTAAACTGCAAAACGAATCTTCGAGCCGTACGCAATCCACCTGTGTTTGCTGTTCCTACTTCAATACTAATTAGCTCATATAATAGCCCTTTGTTGCGAATGGCCAGACTTTATAATGAAGTATCGTGTACTGCAAATAATAGCATCGACATATTTTCTCAGAGCTTTTATGTATACAAGCGTTCTTTATTTCCTAATTCTGAAAATTGATTTATGTAAAATTTTGTAAACACCCCTTGTGATGTTATACATTCAGCTTTACTCGTAGTTATACAAGATTTTTTATTGTTACTCTTTTATTTGTTTTAATTTGGTTTAAATTGTATTAAGTATCTTACCTAATGTAATGTCTTCTTTTTGGATTGCCTGACACATGATATAATGTTCGAAAGTCATGCATGCCCATAATTTGAAGTAATTAGATTGTACTTACTCTATTTTTGAGAATTCCTTTAACTATTTTTTCTGTATGTGATTTGTTGGTATGCTAAATAAATGAGATAAAATAAATTTGATATCGCATAGTAAAATATGGTATGTTTTTAATGTTACGACATTTATGTACATAGTTATTGTTAATAACATTTAGTTTAGTATATGAACGGAAATTTCTTGCTTATGCATACTAGTCCAGTATCAGGGCACTGTATTCAGTTAAACCCTGTTTATTTGGTTGCGATCGCCGCATTTTATTTGCGACTCTGTAGAATTTACATATCATTAACTCCGGCTTTTTTGCATCGTTGCTTATTATTTTACCCTTTTACAGATCATATTTTTGAGTACTTTCTTATATTATTGTTATGAACCACAAACAGCGTCAATAAATAACAATAAATGTTTATTTCAACTTGATGAAACGAAAATCGATGTTTTGGATTGTAACTCTATTCAGGAAGAAATTAATCGATAAAACTTTTTAAAAAAGTCTAAGACTTTAAAAAAATGAATCATATGAATAAACACGATAATAGGGAGTTCAAATCTCAATATGGAATTTTTCCAGAGTTAAATGAGTTAAATGTGTGTTACTGCGTAATATTGATTGAAGCTCTTATTAATTACTCTTACATACTCTAAGCATAAAGTTGTAAATAATGATTCTAATTATAAAGTTATTGTACATGTTATTAATAAAATATATTATTGTTTATAAATTAGATAATTAGGTGCAGTTCCATAATGTCTACATCACTAAACATAGTCAAGACTTAGTCTGTTATATATAACCTAATAAAATATTATTTAAATCGTCTTTTTATTATTTATAGCCTTGACTTTAACTTGGTACATACCTTTTATTTAACAAACATCGTTTTGTCAATATGAAACAGTCATACTTTGCCTCTTTATTAAATTTATAAGTCTTGTTAAAAGAAAACATAGTTATAGAAGTAAAAATGTTACACTAGCTGATTAACGGACTCACGTTAAAGCTAGAACAAAGCAAAACATTACAAAAAATGCAAAAGTGCATGGAACGTACAGCCAGTGTCGTGGAAAACAGAAAGTCGGTCAGATCTGACCAAAAAGTTTCTACTTTAGAGTTCTCTTTAAGAAAAAAAAAGATTCTCCGTTGCGGTGGCTCATACCTTTTTGTCGCCAAGCGTTTATCTTTTGTGAGCTAAACTTCTTTCATCACAAGGATCTTGAAGGAAATGTTTCGTACTTAAGTCGATAAGATTACGTTTTATTAGTATTTCCACATCGTAAGAATCAAAACTTTTGGTGATTTTGAGAGAATAATAATTAAATTTTCGCAATGGGAAATTGGTTGTCATTTTTCTGTACTACTTCTTAAGATTTAACAGATAGTTAGTAGTCCTAGTACTTTTATGTTTTCTTCTTCCTTGGTCCCAGAAATAATGTTGGTGAACAATTAAATGCAATATTCCAATAAAATTACGTCGCTCCCTACGTAAACAGGAAAATTAAGATTATCTGTTATTTATTTTATTTTTCTTATTTTTGCTCACATATTTACTTTAAAAAATTACAAAGTTTATTATAAAAGCCTGCGACGTTTATTACGTATACCGCATTTATTCGACTAAGAATATCTGTAGAGTTATTCGCAACTGTTTAAATTTAAACATCGCGTGATAGTGCTCATAGCAAATTTAAACGATGGTCACAAACGCTGCGATATTTTGAGGTAGCGGTTGGACAATGTTACACCTCAAATATTCCTTCAATTTTAATATGAATTGCAGGAAAAAAAAAATAAACTGGGTTTCGCTGTCTGGGTGGAAAAAAAGATTTATTCCTCACTACACCTTGTTCACGCTTTGCATCAATAAATATAGATTTTTTAAATTTGGAGATGAGTTCCAAAGGACCATCCCGGTTTCCAGGGTTAATAATGTGTCTATAGTCGTGTGCAGTATTATTAATCAAACGTTTATTTAGTATAGGTACTGGGAAACCGTTCCTTTATAGTTGCTCTAAAGGTAAAATGTCATTTCGAGATACTGTTGATAACGTGATCAAAGCACTGAGGCACCTTACCTTAAACACCAGTGGTCGCAATTCAAAAATGATTGTTAATGATGCGGCAGTATACTGCCACTGACATTCCACTGACAGTCTAAAACATTACGAATTTCTTTTTAAAATAAATAGTTACGGAACGCAGCCCTAGTTTACTCGATCATATTCTAGTCCAAGAATACTTTTGCACTTACTATAGGCAAGTATACAAAATAATACAAAGTAAATTAACATTAAAAATTTTTGTACAAATAAACACCAGTTTTACCCAAACACACCACTTTAACGAGGTTGAGATATAATTAAAATAAGCGCCGGACCGTGCTGTCATAATTCCCGCTAAAACTCATATATTGCTTGTTTTTAAAATAACCATGTCGTTAGGGTAAGCTTTTAATATATAAAAGCTTGTATTGCTAATAATGTGTGATTTGTAATAAATAGTTGCTTATTACTACTACTACTACTTAGGTACGACCCCCAAATTAACTCACGCAACAACCACATACCTACGTAGATACCGGGATAAATAATGTGTCTTAAATAAAACCCACTAAAGAGGTGTTGGGCTCAAGAACACTTAGACTCAACTTATTGAATCACGTAAATATTTATTTTGCGGGAATCTTTAAATGACATTTTTTTTAAGTTTTTTCCTTTAGAAAAATTCTGCCTACTCTTTCGGGTGCACAGGTGTGAGTTTATGACGATAAACAATATGAGAAACAGACGTTTTGTGTTTAAGTTAAGTTACATACTTACAAAGCAGTGAAACACATTAAATTTCCAGTACTTTATTAATTAGTTTTTATTTATAACATGAAATACTAACCACAATCCATAAGAAGTTCCTTTTCCCCGTAGTGCACTTCATTGCGATCGAATAAAGAATAATCGTCTTTCATTAGGATTCTGAACTGATTTCTCAGAGGAAGTGATCAACCGGCAGCTTACGACTTGAAATGGAGTTTTCAGTTTTGCCTCGTAAGCAATGTTGAATGAGCCTTTCATCAAACTTACGTAGATCATTTACCCTTTAATAGCTGAGTAAATAGCGTCAGCGGATTATAATGCGATTGCTTTACGACCCTCATTTTAATGGTGAGTTCGCGTGTCGAACATGCGAATTTGGCAACAATTTAGTTGAGAAATTTGACGTACTGAATAATTTTTTTCAAACCGTCAATTGTCTTTGTATAATTTCATTTATCGTATTTCCATATACTATATCCATATACTTCTTAATGGAGAGGAACAGAGATGTAGTTTTATGTTTCTGTACAGGTTTTGCTAATTGTATTTTAAGTCCTACCTGATAGGAGGTGATCTTTTCCTTCTGTATCTCGAGCTCTGCATAAGAGTTTTACTGCATAGGTGATATAATAAATCAATTGCCGAGCCAAGTGGGATAATAGTGAACATATAAATGTATATTATTTCAAATACGGTGTTGAATGAGATCATGACTTCATCAACCCATATACGCCCACTGCTGAGCACGGGTCTCCTCTACCATTGAGAGGGTTTTAGGCCATAGTCCACCACGCTGGCCTAGTGCGGGTTGGCGGACTACACACCTAAGAAATTCCTTAGAACTTTTAGGTGTGCAGGTTTCATCACGATGTTTTCCTTCACCGTTAAAGCAAGTGATAATTCAATTTGAATACACACATAACTTCGAAAAGTCAGAGGTGTGTGCCTGGGGTTCGAACCCGCGACCGCCGAGATTCTCGACCGCGCGCCTAAACCTCGAGGCCATCACTGCTCCTCATCATCATCCTCAGATCATGACTACTGTTTCCTAATTCAAATGCAAATCACAAATGGACTATATCAATTTACCAACAATTTTCACTAACATCTAGAAAATAACCTTCACATAAATGAGGGTTCGGTCACGCTTCGAAATATTGTCTATAACGATCGAAATGTACAAACTTTCTTCACGATACTGACGTCATACTTATAAAGGAAATCTTGAAGGAATATCAGAGGGTACATCCTGCCGCCGCTTTGTCTCGGGAAACAATGAAGGACTAGAATGTAACAAGTATATGAAAGAAAGTTAACAGGCCGTTTATAGGGCGGAGATTGCTTGGTTCATGAGCTGTTTTCATACTGAGAAATTTAGATTGAACTTAAAAACTACACGCTTGTATTTATGAAACAATCTATTATGTATATTTTAATATTTTGTAAGCGAAATTTTATTTATTCTTTATATTAAATCGTTCCAGACTAACTTAATTATAGCTCAATAGATTTGGATCACTATTTTGAAGGCCCGCGAAATTTATTCACATAATAAAATACCTAAGTTAACAAGAACAAGTGATATTTTCGTCAAACTACAATCTTTTGCGCAATGATTGTGAAGTTTAATTAAAGGGAGAACACGTTCATAAAAATCTACGGATTAATTACTGTTAATTGATGTGTCGTTTAAAATTCTTATTCAGAATGCTAGATTACTAGCTGGCTTGTGATTCAATTAAAACAAAAGGTCTGCGAAAAATGACGGCCATTACGAAGACTATATGCGGAGAAATGCTCTGTTCGCTACTCGTTTAGAAGAGTGCCGAGAGCTATATCCTACTTTCGGAGATACTGCTTTTAAAAAATGATTTTCAATCGTCTGCTTTTCAGTAAGGTGTTAAAGAGTAATGGTTTCAGTTTTCCGAGCTGAAATTTTAGAAAAGAAGTAGGTATAGGTTGTTATGTTTTATTTTTCATACAAGCGATAGTCGATTGTTTTTTTAATAAGAGTATTTAATTTTTTTTTATTGAAATGTGGTCTTTACATGTCACTACTTTAATTATTACTAGTGTTTCGCCACTCTCCAGTTAATCTGTATATGTTTAATAAGTGAAAAGATCGAGCCATGATGGCCTGGAAGATTAAGAGGCGTGGTCAACACAGAATCTAGAGTGTTGCGGGTTCAAATTATACCCCTTTATTCAGTGTTATTCTGTTAAATATACATAATATAAACGTACGAAGCACGAACTGCCACGTAGCAACCCGGTGGCAGACATTTTGTTTTTATTGTGCGATTTAACTGGCAACATGAACTCATCGGAAGTGCCATTCATTTTCGGCAACTTTTCAATTTGAACATTGGTTCGGCAATAAGCGCGTTACTGCCGATATGTGACGTGTTTTCTGCGGATGTGCGGTAGGTACTCTTGTCCTTATAATTGAGATTCCTTTGTTATTAAAACCAATTATATAAGTGGAACTTATAGTATTCCCCATAAGAATAATTGAAATAAAAAAGTGGCATAATATATGCTTAGAAAATATAATTTTAGGTCAGGCTCAGGCGTGTGGTTGAGATTCTCGCAGAACGCGAGTGATAACCCCAGGAACACACTTCCGACTTTACAAAATTGTGTGTGTGTTCACAATTACTTGCCTACTTTTATCGTAAAGAAAAACGCCATGAGTAAACGTACACACCTAAAATTCTTAGGTCTGTACCAAACCGTATTAGGCCAGGGTGGTATAACGTAGTCTACGTTCTAAACCCTCTCAGTTGGAGACCTTGCTTACCAGAGAGGCGTATATGAGCATTAAGCTGATGATAATTATAAGAATGGAACTTACAGGGAATAAAGGTTGATACAATTGCAATATGTAAGTTAGTCGTTAATAAAAACGATGATTAAAAAGTGATAAATACATTTATATACTTGTAAAGTCCACTGACTTCAGCTGGCTCAGCTAGCGTGGTCGACTAAAGACTCTGAATGGTACATGAAAAAAGAATTCACAACTGTTTTATTTACAAAACACTGTGCCATTTTAATTGGATCTTATCTTTACATTAAGACATGACAATTTTTTTTAAGTTTTTAGTTTAAATGCACCATTTTGGATTTGAATAACAAAATTCATTTAACGAGGTCACAACACAAAATGTTGTCGCTAGACTAGGGGTAGAATAAATGTAAGTTATATTTGCAAAATAAAATATCAATGTTTTTGCTATAGTTTTTGTGTGAGTCAGGACAGATAGCGAGACCACAAACACATTCCACTTCCATAGTCCATAAATAAACTCAGCAACCGTTTCGTTCTGAAATATGCATAGGAGAATATTTTTGCGATTATTTACGATTTACTTGTTAGTATTATAGCTTAAATAGTTTTTATGAGTGTTTTGAATTTATAAACAATGTAACAGAGAGACCATAAAACCGTTATTAGGTAATATTTAAATATCGAATGATGAAGTTGCTGTACGTAGGGGGCTTCCGACAGAGCGCAAAAAAAGTCTTTCAGGGAGCCTTATGACCAGCAGTGGACTTTTGGTTTATGGGAAGTTCTGGCCCCCCGCAACACATTCCTCTGTGGTGAGTATCAGAAACTATAAGAGACTTTTCGGTTTCACAAACACCTACACCCGAAAGAAATATTTGTAATCTCACAAACATTAGTCTAGGAGCGGGGATTGAACTCGCGGCGTCACTTGTCGTAAGCTGGTATTTAGCTAACTGTTTCACGGGGCTGTCTCTAAAGTAAGGCGTCAGTGTGAGTTTATCAAAGCTGATTGAACCGTTCCAAAATACATATCTTCACTTTTCTTGGCACGCTGTTATGATAATCCTGCAAAATATCCTGAACTAAACAAGCCAGGACAGGCAGATTTATGGGATGTGCTCAATATACGGTGGTGAAATCTAATCTTACCGCGATAGGGTAGTAGGTGGATTGTAAATGGGTAGGGAGGTGTAGCGATTGCCGCAGTGAGGCCCTCGCAATTAATGGGCAAGTTTACACCGAGGTCCCGCCACCTAATCAATTACCGCCACACTGAACATTTTCTATCTCTATGTTAATAATTGAAAAGTGCGCGCGCGAACTTGGCAGTGTGATTGTCTTGCGGGACGTATAGATTTCTAAGGTGGTGTCGTCGCTAAATAAGTACGTGTTATTGAGTCGTTAATTAAATTCTTAAGAAAAGTCTTGAGGCTGTGATTACTAGTATTGTTCTGTGAAATATTATGTCAATTTTCCAAGTGGTAAAAACTTGTTTGTAATTTATAGCTAGTAACCGTGATCGCATCTTAAAAAAAGGTAATATTTAAGGTGACAAATACTATAATACAAAAAATGATTTTCTAATCGCCACAGTAATATCAGTCTCAGTTTTCAATCATGATCTATTTACACCTGTACCAGTTTACAGCGCTTGTTACAATCATTATTGTCACTTTATTGTACTAGCACATTAAAAAAAGACAAGGAAGTGCCAATTGCCAAACTTTTAATAAAAAAAATTTAAAACTTCATTAATCACATATAACAACAAAGTAGTGGTGCTTATTATGACAAAATAGTAGATTCGATGCGTACCCTCGTTTACAAGGCTAACCGACATTAACTCCCATCACAGCTCGATTCAGATAACCTCGATTGTTCTCATGTCAAGCGTGCATGTACGAACCGCCCTTTTAACCTGCAACATTAAACCAAACGAGCCCGGAAAATGGCAATGGCTTGGTGATATTTCCTAATAGCCTATTGACTTACATCATAACCTTAAAGCTATAGGAAACATTATTGGTTGACTACTGTGTGTTTAGAGGAAGTAGTTCTTTTGCGTTCGCGAAGTAAATGATTTATATACTTTCTTATTTCATTTATATACTTACGTACAGAACTGAATAGTTATATACACATAATTTATACCCGTAAGTGTTAAAATGTAATTGTGTAATATCAAGTTTATAATTACAAGTTTATTGTGAGGTTTTAAACGTTTATGCTCCTGGACTTCTATGGAAGTATTGCTTTTGGTTAATACGTCTTGTTAAGGTCTTCAAGTGGATCTCACAAGCTCCGAGTGACTTTGATCCCATAAATTTACGGATTACATAGTTATTTGTATCAGTGTGAAATCGATTACGTACTTTATGTATTCACAATAAGTTATCACGTTTTTTTAATGTCGAATGAAAACATTGTTAAGGAACTAACATATCTAGTAGTTCTTTGGATTTTCTTAGATGTGTAGTCCACCAATCTGTACTGGGCTAGCTTGGTAGACTAAAGCTTTAACCCTCTCATTTTTTAAGGCTTTCGTGCCCAACAAGAATAGCCCCGGTAAGAATTGTATGGGATGGAGATAATAATGTTAAAGAAATGAAGAAGGAAAATATCGTAAGGTTGCTTGCATACTTAAGCGTTCCTTAGAAATTTCTTTGTCCATTAACTAAGATTTTTTCCCCTTTAGCCCGTTGTATTATTGAATCTTCTGAACTCTATCTTTCAGAATATAGTCAGTCAAACAACTTCATTATCGTAAAAATAAAATATGGGCATTAATAGTGGTAGTAAACACGTAAAAATAATGAAATTTTATGGTATACTGCCTGATGGAGAGTTTAAATGAACACATTTCAAATTATACGAAGGATATGGTAGTGGATATAAATATTTTATGGACCAAATGATGGCCGGATATTATTGAAAAATGACTCGTTTATCACTTGTTATATTACCTATATCGTCATCATCAGCCGATATACGTCTCACTGGGCACGAACTTCCTGTACTATTCAGTAGAACGGGTTAGCGACAAGACAAGCAATTCCTAAGAACTTAGGTGTCTATTTTCTCATTATTTTGTTCTCCACCGGTTAAGTACGTGATAATTCATTGTGAATACGAGCACACATAACTCTATAAAGTCGGAGTGTGGAGTTTAAAGTGATCACGGAGATTCACGCACCTTAACCTCGAGGTCATCCCTACTTATATACATTGAGTAAATTGCTCAAACTCATTATTGGAAATTGCATTCATTTCACATAAAAGCTAACTATCTAATCTGGCTATGAAACTGTAATTAAAAAACAAAAAAATACTCATACTAGAATTCAGAACCTGTCTTGCTTTCAAGCCGCCAACCTGCACCAGCGCAGCGAGGAGGACTAAGGCAGAGACCCTCTCAGTTGTGGAGCTACCTTGTGCCAATCAGTGGGACGTAATATATGCCATATGGGGTGATAATGATGCTTACAAGAATATCCAATTATCAAGACGTGTACTTTTCGTGCCTTCAGCTATAAAAATGAAGGCATAAAATAGCCAACAGTAAAGTTACACTATGTTTATGAATACGCCTGTAAACATTTTGTATATATAAGTTACATTTTCGCCTAGTGAAAATGCATGTGCATATTCCGTTTATTGAGTTATTAATGTTTGCAACAAAGTAACAACTGGAGGCAATAAAGTGCGCGGTACGAATGTTTTAAAAACATTTATACGTCATATACGGCCCTCATACGGAATGCCGAATTAAGCGCGCCAGTTTTTACCCTTTTAAACTGGCAAATGAAACGGTCTAGTGAAGTTATTTCTTGATGTTGCAGTCATTTAGAGCTATTTTTAATAGAATGGATCATATTATGGGAATATCAAGTTAATCATTAACATACTACATGGTACGTACATGGTGAGTCCATCTCAGTTTTGATAAGCATAATTCGTATTTTGTGTCCGTTTTAGTACTACTTTCTCTTATTTTTATTAAGTTAAGAATATACCATTATGTGCTGATGAGATGAGATGAAGAATAGACTAAAACATTAAATTCTATACTAAAATATTAAAATAAGTACAGGTCTATTATTTTTATAGGATCAAAGTTGTTGCCACGATATTTTGGAGTCCTTTTTCGTGTTACTTAATACTTCATCCCATTCTATTTTAAAGAAGTTTTCTTGTTTCCACCAAAATTTACAACAGTGATATACACTAGAAGTTTTTTAATCAAAAAGTTAAAAAAAACATCAATCTTAGTAATAGAAAAATCTAATAAAATCATCA
This sequence comes from Cephonodes hylas, assembly GCA_030295005.1. Lineage (NCBI taxonomy): Eukaryota > Metazoa > Arthropoda > Insecta > Lepidoptera > Sphingidae > Cephonodes > Cephonodes hylas. Next base: position 6,681,309 of record AP025368.1, read on the forward strand.
TAAAAATAAATCCATTATAAATTGAATCAGGTTATCAAGTCAAAGCCAATAATTAAAAATAAATATTATTGTATGGGAAGGTCGTGTTTGACGCCTTTATTCCGGAACGGGTGGACAGCAAGCTTCAACAATTGCTTATAAGTTTCTTATTACAAGACACCTATAATAAAAAAATGTATTTAAAATAAAAACATTTAACTTAATGGAACCTAATTACGAAATCAAATATAAAAGCTTCAGAAAAAATCTCTTTCTGAACATTTACGGCTGAATTTGAATATGTAATCGCCTTTTCACTCTAATGGCATACCAATTAAGTGTCAGAAGGTTTTATGTTATAATTTTTATTCATGAATATTCATAAAAAGCCGCGGCAATAGTTCTAAAGGCTCACAACGCCGACATAACTTCAAATTAAAATCTAAATTTTACATCTCGCATGCTGCAATTGCAATTTGCTTTCCCCAGCCTCGGCTTAATATGTTTTCCTTCTTGGTAAGTTTTTCCGCGTATAATGATGAAACCGGCGTAAATACAAGCGTTCTAAGCCGCAGTAATTTGTTGAATTAGACTGTGGCCTGCGAAACTTGCCTCATTTCCTTGAAAAACTCCTTTTGATGCGTGCTGTCCGGCGCGCACGTCGCTTGTTTCCCGGAGCCTGTATATTACTTACATTTCCTCCCTGTAATTAGGTTTGTAAATATTTTTGTTTGTTCAGCGCTAATATATCTTTTATGGCTGTCTTGCCGCGGTTTACCGGTGCATTTGTTATTCGTTTGTGAGTTGTCCGCCGAGTGGATATACGGAGGTTATTTATGAGAAAAAATGTTTGCAAACTAAGCAGGATTAACCGTGGTAATGAAAATGTTTTGTAAATTATTTATACATAGTATTAAATTAAACGTATTAAACAGAGTTAGGAGAAACTGGTGTTATTTCTACCATGCATTACATAAAATATAGGGGGGGGGGGATAATAACCACTTATTGACATAAATAACTTAACTTAGTCAAGCTAATAACGACGTGAGTCTTTTTCTGTCTCTTAAACACCAAACACAAACAAATATATGGTGCGGGGATCGTACCCGACCTCTTGTTTCGCTAGCTAGTATCTAGCAACTGCGTCACAGGACTGTTAGCTGTTGAGTAAGGACTTGATGTAAAATGATTAACATCGTATAGTTTTGCTTCGAAATTTAAATTGATAATTTACAATAGCTGGAAGCGCGTTTGATTAAGTACATCTTTGTGATAAGCCGATGCACCAAGCTTAAGATATTAAAGTAGCCGTAAAGGTACAAATTAATTCTCTTAACAAAGCTGTAAAAATCCAAAACGCAGAAAGTATTTTCTATAGAGCCAATAAAAACGTAACAGCGTAATTAACAAGTTTAAGAACAAACTTTGCCCCTTGAAGTGGCTTTATATTTTTTTAATTCAGATAGAGCGTGGTTGGGATCTTTATGCATTTAATAATGCAGCGAAAGGTCTAGAGAGTGAAATGGTGCCAACATTGGCAACGGGATGACAACGAACTTAACTAACTGCGCCGCGGGGACTCATAATGAAATTTATGTTCAAAAGAAAAGTTTCAAGCACAATTTAATAACAATTGCAGCAAACCATTTCGTTTATTCCTTAACAACAGCACATCGTGACGACTAACTTTTCATTCATGAAGTGAGTGTAACTCCCTTTGTTGCTGTGGGTGTGTTTTATAGCATCGTAAAGTCGCATGAGAATGTAATGAAGAATCTTACTAAAGACAATTTTAGGGGTTAAATACGTTGCATCATCTCTTTAAAACTTGTAACTGATGTTCCTTTGTCCACGTAGCACTTTCTCCTAATTAACAAAATATAGAAAAGCCAACCCCAAGAACGATTTCTGGTATGCGTTATTTTAAGATCGAGGTCTACTTCACACTTATACCCGAGAAACCATTCAGTTTTTAGTCGGTAAAAGTTCGACACATGCTTGCTACACACAGGCAGGAATCCAAGAGGATTATCTTCATGCCAAAAAAGGCCTATATAAAATGACAAGAGAATTTGATGAAATCATTTTAAGCAGCTAGAAACTTGTAAGATAAGTGCTTGGTCTGTGTTAAATATGATTTCTTGCCTCTTTATGCTATTTTTTGCTGTTAAGTACTCAATCTGAGTACTTTACATGGGGCGTAAAAAACAAGACTTATTACAATCTCATGAAATTTATTACAACACATGCTTGCATAATGTAGAGTGGTTGTAATTCCAGCGTAGAGTGTAAGTAACATTTCTTCTAGCAACCACTTTGCTCTACAGTTTTTTATTTTATATTATTGATAAAGTAGCTAACTTTTGCAATGTATGCATAAAAAAAGTTATTAAAAAGTTATTTTATATATGACTAAAACTACGTAACTTAAAGTTCGTCTAGTAATTTTCTTTAAATATGAAATCTGCGAAAACTTAATAATTACTTTTTGTAGACATTTCATTATAAAACTTCTTTTATAGTCTTCTTAAAACTATTTTAATGACTACATCGGATACGATGAATTTAAAAAGGGTTTATTTTATGGAGTTTTCTGAATGTATTTTTTTCTTATGTCTCAAAACAAATTCAACTTACTTTTAATTGACAGATGATAAAATCCAATAATTTAGTTATATTAAATAAGTATAAATGATTCAGAAAATTCTGAGAGAGATGAAAGATAAAGTGCCGTATCTGTGTAGAAATAACACAAATTTGAATAATTAATATTTTAAAGTGAAATTGATAATGATCAAAGCAAAAAAATTAAGAAATCCAGCCATTGTATTTACCTTCGTTTGATCATAAATTAAAAGGAACTATAAGATTAGTTGGGGGGTTTACTAGTCAATTATATTTTTTCTAACAATTCTTCGAGCTGTTTTAAGTATTTGTTACAAAGACGGTCGCATTCTTGGGGTCGCAGACCTTCAGATAAGAGTGGAATGAGTGTGAAGCTTAAGCATCAAGGGCGTACGTTTTTGTCCGTATTCTGTAAAGGTTTCAAGAATTACCTTCCAGTTTTTTATCTACCTTCCCTAAGCTATGAACTATGGATCGTAGCTAAACATTTTTAATCTTGTTAAAATAAATACTGAAGTTTTACTTATTAAGAATTATTAATAATTCATTTTGCATACACAGCCGTGGAAGTATTGAACATTTTAAAATTGTCAATGTCAGTTATTTTTTTGAGAAATTTTCGCGGATTAAATCTTTACCCTTTGCATTTCATTGCAGAATTGGAACACGGGCGTAATAATTGATTGGATTATACCTTTCATCGGAGCGCCGTGCTACGTGATCCCTGTACATGATTGCGCGATGCGAGAGAATTTATTTACTAACTGTGACAATAAAATGCGTTATCTACGTCATACAAATTCATTGGGTCCGAACAGCGGTCGCTGCGATGTGAATAAAGTATATTTTATCCTGGAGTTTTTGGTGCGTAAATTGTGCGATTGTCTCTTTAAGTTGTTGTATCATTCCGACCGGAACTGTGAATATGTATTGATGTTGATTTTTGAGTGTGGACGTTCAGTGTGTGTTATTTATTATTCCTGTTTATTTTATAAGAAATATATACAAGAATTGTATTCTTTTTACTTTTATGAAGTTCAAAACTAAGTTTTGTGGCTGTGTAAATATATAGGGTACTTGTCACTTGATTTCACGGTACGAATATGTACTAGCGGTTTAGAGGCCCTGGGTTCGATACCGAGACCGAATTGATTTATTGTTGATGAATTATACACATTAAAACATTCTCCGGACAAAAATTTGGATTCTGCCTTCATTCCCGAGGAGACTGCATAGTTCCGGGATAAAAACAAGATTAAGTATTTTCCAAAGAATCTATTAATTTCAATCCAAAAAAACATACAAATCGATCCTGGGGTTGGCCGTTTACAATAATAGTATGGACTATTGCGAATAGAATAAAAAAAAAGCGAATCAAAGATACAAGATTTAGAGATATCTCTAATAATTTATAGCACTGCCCTGCTGTTTATCAATCAAATGAATAAAAGATTCAACAGAATACATTTATGATTTATTTCTTTTTAATCCATTAACTGCCATGTCAGATCCTATCAGATAACAAATGAACATGCAATTGGATTTTTCCTTTCAATGCCTCGTTTGCTGCTCAATTATTCGTTTTTCAATTTGTTAAACTAACATACGGGATATTTTTATATTAAAGTTGCTATTAAAGTGTGAAGTCACATTTAGGTAGCGCAATGGGCAAGAAGCCAGCTGTGAAATGAGAGGTCGCAAGTTCGTTTCGAAGCAAATGTTTATGTAACACAAATATAAACTATTAAATGTATAATTTGTGGCGTCGCATAGTGTCGTAGTGTTTGTCAATTCAATATTACTTATATTGAATTAACTTAATATAAAAAGGAAGTATGTAAATTATATTACCAATGCATTAAAGAGCCAGATTATAGAGTAATGTTATGAACGGTTCTTCTTGGTTCTTTCTTGTTTAAAAAGTGAGTCAGACGCGCAAAACTTGTTAAGATTATCTGTGATCTATGAATAAAGGCGTGTTTAAAAATTATGTACGCAATATGTTTTTGTACATAATATGTATTTCTGCCTGATGGCCTCGCGGTATTAGTAAATGTACAACATTTATAGGTACGGGCCAGGCAAAGTATTACTGTGATTTTTAATTAGGAAATTTTCAGTACACGCAAGGAGTATGGATTTGTGCCCGTAAATGACTATAGGGTGCCCCTTATAAGATGGGACGAATGCAATAGACGAAAAATAGTTGCGAAAACTAACCTCGGCTTACCCCATATTTCCGGGTGGATTGGTTCCAGTGCTGGGCTAAGGTCTTAAAAGACAGATGATAGAAACCCGTAAAACCAAAGCCGTTAATTTCCCACGCTTGGCTCATCGTGCTTAATTTAAATTTGTTAAATTTCTAAGAAATACACTATGAAGAACCCTTAAGTGTGCAGGTTTTCCGACGTAGTTTCCTTTCAAAGTTTAACTGCATAATGATTCATTAAGAATATAGATAAAAGTTTGTAAATTCAAAAGTGAATACCTAAAATTGTATGAAGCAATGGCAATGTTTCAATAGACTTTGCGCCTAACTTCTAATCCATTACGCAATTATGTTTATTATTACAAATTACGATTAACTAGCCATGTAGCCATGACGGCCTTAAGGTCTCGGTGCGGGGTCAAGAATCTCGGCGGTCTTGGGTTCAAACCCAAGGCAAACAGATCTGACTTTTCAAAGTTATTTTAGTATTCAAAATGATTCATCACTTACCTTAACTGTGAAGGAAAACAACGTGAGAATACCTGAACACATGAAAGCTCTAATGAATTTCTTAGAAGTGTATTCAACCAACCTGTAGTAGGCCACCGTGATGGACTAAAGATATCCCTCACAATTGTAGAGGGGGATCGTGCCCAATATGCTGATGATGATGATGATGACGTACGTGTAACAACAATAATCTAGAATAATCTCGGAGATTCTAAGCATATAATTTTTTACTACATCATACCGCTCACAGCTGCTGAAAATTTTATAGCAGTAATTTTATTTGAGTCAAAGTTTAAATTAGTGCTCTCAGAATGTCGTTCTGCATAGCATGTGCGAAGTGAGCGCACATCATTGAAACTTTTATACTAGCATGTGAGAGTTATTGCATCTATTTAAAAAATATCGGAAACTATCTGCCGCCTGCAGGTCCGTCTTTGCAATATGAATATAATACCGATGAAGTTTTTCAGATCAGTCTTTAATAATAATAATATTTATATAATCCTCAACTAAATCCGAAAAGTAGGCAAACTAGGAACTGTCTAATAAATATCACGTAACCGCAATCGAAACTCTACTATAAATCTTGAAAGAAAAGAAGCAAATTCCTGAATGAAGATGAGATTTAAAGTAACCGATAACACATTGCTTGACTAAGGAACTCTAGTTCATATATTTCATACTTTTTCCGCGGATACCATCTATGTAGTTTCACTATTCACAAATTGATAGTTTATTTTTTGTGATATTGATACGCTACCTGCAAAGACAAATCCCTTGTATTTTTATTCGACAAGTAGCCCTGCTTCTGTTGCCGCTACACTAATAGAATATCCTAAAAATACCTATACAATTAATTATGTTGATTAGGGTTGACAAGTGTCCTAATCCGATAACAATGTTAGTAATTCATGTAAACAACGTACACAATAGTGCTTGATCGGCTAATGATCCAGTGTTTACCTGAATTAAGCTATCGCAGTAGATTACATTGCAAATGAGGGATTCGATCTGTCGGTAACAGTTTGCGCCTATTTGACTACTGGGTTTATTATTGGATGTTGGTTGAGTAAACTAACTGAATTCTGTTTATCCTTCGAATTCTCGCAGGAAAAGATTCCAACAAGTGATCTTATAATTAACTCTCCATTGGTTCTCGTAAATTGATCTAATTAAATAGATGTTAATAATAAGGGGAGCTCAATGGACAAAAGTGGACTCTCTGACTCTCGGTTTATCTATAAAATTGCAAAGTGAATTTCTAAAAAAAAGAAATAACACAATACATTGATGTGTACCCAAAATCAATTTGTTCCCAAACGTAGCCGTCTAGCTTCGGACTGGCATTTGGAAAAGGGTAAACCTAATAATAGTGGGTTACATAACTGAGATATAGTGAGCAAACATCGTGTTGACACGGGTAGACGTTTGTAGACATGCCTTCTTACAGATTTACCTCGCTGAGTGCTTGTTCAATCTTGTTTTAGACATGTTACTTTGTATTGATTTCGTTGGAATTTGTTTTTAATTATTAATTTAGAACTGAGTTGGCCTTAGGACCGGAAAGCCGGAGTGAATGTAAGTAGGTATTTAGTACTTTATAAAAACGGTTTTTGGCAAAACAATCAAGAATTTTTCCTTAAATTGTAAATACGAATAGGGAAAACCGGTAAAAAAGTTGACGATAGTTCAGGTAAATTATATAATGTCGTGATAATTTTGTAGATTATCTTATATATATTTATATTTAAGTACGACAACACGGCAATAAATTTCAAAGCTGTGTCTTAGATACTTTCAAAATGCCATGCCATAAATTCGGAGTCACTTAGCGTGGTGTCGTGTTAACTTTACGACCTTCTATGACTTAAAGTAGATAAGGAGAACAGCTGTCTTCTTGTTAAAAATACTCATAAATATTATTTACAATTCGTTATGCAGATAGACCATAACAAGGCATGAAAAATTTAATAGTTAAATCATTTTTAACACTATCGATCCTCTTTATGCAGTTAGATCTGATATTAGGTAAATACTTATTTTTATTTCAATTCACACAGAAACAGCTTTACGACCATCTTTATGGGTCTGCTTGTGTGTTTCCAAAATTTCCTAACAATTGACCTTCACTCGATTGCTGAGTACGTGTGGACATTTAGGTTTTAATTCACATCGTTTTCAACGAGAACTATCTGGGCGATAAATCGGTAAATTCTCAAAAATAGGAATTTAATTAAACAGCCCACTCGTATAGTTAAATAACTTTCGTCTCAGCAATCCTTACTCTCACTTCGATTCTTTTTTACTGTATAGGATCGTAAAAGGAACACGTAGTTTATTTTAATGGATGGGAAACAAGGCCGGCCATTAACACCCATAATACACAGGCAGTAAACTGGATGCCGAAAAGTGAGAACAGGACAGACGCGGTCGCACCCTGATAATTTGGAGGGGGTCACTAATAAGAATACAATAAGTCGATTAATTTAGATTGTACTGAACAATACACGATTGCAAATAATGTAACAAAGCAACGTCAGATGTCAAACCAAAAAAAATGCATCTCGTCCAGGAGGAAATAATTGCTTCTTTGTAAATAATTTTGAATATTTTTCAATTTGACTTTTACGACTCGGGGTAAAGGGGGTCATGACTCCTGTCCTCCTGGCTTCGGGCCGCTCTTGGAACAGGGATGGGGGTAGATTATCTTCGGGTCATATCCGCATGCGATCCCGACGTGTAAAGGTGTGCTATTGCCTGCATTAACAGCCAGTATCTCGCACCTCAAATGGGTATTGAAATGATAAAATGAAAAATTAACCGTAATTTTTTTCGCTTATTCATCCCATGGTCAGTCCATACTAATTTTAAAAATGAAAGTAACTCTTCTGTTGTCTGTCTGTCTGTTATACAAAAAAACCTTAGATACGAATAAAGAATAATAAAAATCATATAATAATACGAAAGTATATCATGCATCACCCTAGGTTCGACTGGTAGAGAATGCCTTAGGCATTAAGTCCACCACCTATGCAAACTTTGTATGAAGTGTAAATAAATAAATTAATATATCTGCTTCGCTTTAACTCTAAAACTAGTAGGCTAAATTAGATAAATTATATAATCTGCTAGGATTTTTTTACATAGGTCTTCTAACAAGATTTCTATGCAGACTCAGCAATTGGCAAAAAAGCATACACCTGAAAGGAATTTTAACGACCGCCAGTAAAATTAACGTATTGAATAGAATTTATACATTTAAAGTCAAACCACGTCATTTACGTAATAAGATGAAATGCTTTTCATAGCATTCTGATGAGCCAGTGAATGCGTTTAAATCATAACCAATTTTACGGCGACCCGTAGTGAATTCATTGACTGATGCTTTCGTAGTTACTCCATTTTCAGTTTTGCGTTGACGATCGATTAATAAGTCGTAATGGCTTCGCGATCAAACAGTTAAAAATAATTTAAAAATGAATCTCGATTGACCGCCAACTTTTTGAAGTTGTGTGTCAAAATAAATTATAACTATTTCGGAAGGAAAACTTCGTGACGAAACTTGCAGAACTAAAAAATCTTAGGAACGTCTTAGGTATGTAGTCTGCCAATCGGCACCAAGGCAGCGTGGTTGACTACAGCCTAACTTCTCTAAATTATACAGGAGGCCCTTGAGCGTGATATATAATGGTGATGATGATGGTGATAATTGAACTCCACACATAATGCTTAATGTATGTGTTTTACTGTAAATGTTTATGTTGGTCCATCATTAGTGACTTTCATAGTTAATTGACAATGATGAATTTGTGCATATGATTCTGCAATCTGTACATAACTTTATTTTGCTCATCAATATTCAATATCGATGAAACATTGTCAACTATTGTTTGTGGGTAAATATAATAGCTGCTTTTTATTTAGAATTTAATATACGCGTAATACAGACATAATATGGGCTCATCACTGATTTAAGAGAATCTATTTTGAACTCTTCTTGTCTGTTATTCTTTATTTTAAAATAACTGAGAAAAATATACCTAACATGTAAATAAATTATGCAATATTTTTATTACATGTAATTTATTTTCAATAAAATTAAAATCAACTGAGAAAATTTTTATATAAAAATTTGGCATCAAGCAGCTTTCAACAAGTATCTACCATTGTAAATTAAATTGCAGGACTTTTTTATCATTCTTTTTTTTTTTTTTTTTACCTCTCATCAATCTTATACCTATTTTTAAACCCTTCACATTTACAAGACTGTTACGCGGCCATTTTAAAAACACTATTATGTGTGAGAAGCACGTGGATATAACAATGTTTGGAACGTGCTCGTCGAGTGGTGCGCTGTTATTGGACGCCGTTGTAACAGGGCCTTATAGAAACTCGTAATCGGCTTCAACAGAATGAAACTACTGGTTGCACTATTACCTTTCGTAGCAGATGGCACAAGTCATAGAATTCGGCAAGTGACATTGTCGAATTTGTGCTTTGAGATTTTAGTCATGGATAGCATAACTGTATACTACACTAGCTTTTGCCTGCGACTTCGTCCGCGTAGACCACAGGGTTAGGTTCATAAGGAAAATAAGTTGAAGCCTATTTCACTCCACAGAGTCTCATTTATGTCCATACCAAAAATCATTCTAATCGGTCCAATGATTTAGGCGTGTAAGCGTAAAAGATATACTATAAAGTTATTCTCACGTTTATAACAATTTCCACGGGAAAACGAAAATTTGTCTCGATAGTTTATAAATAATTATATTTCGGTTTTAGAAACGTCCCGTATTACATGTGAAAAGTACCGTAAGTATTTAAAAACTTAGCGGTGATGGATAATTATTAAATTGATTCAAAAATAAATTCTAAAGATTCCTTGTTTATTGAATTTACATGAAAAAGGTCCATAAACATGTAAGGTTTCATATACTACTAAGGTATATGTGATACGGTAAGGTATGGATAAGGTGTAGACTGTAGGTACATATATTTAGTCTAAGTCGTTAACAGGATCCTTTGCATATCTGACGCTAATTGTTATAAGGGCATTGATTAGTCATCGCTCTTATGGATTCCAACAATGATTCCGTTTGTAATATGAGCTATGAATAGTGTGTGATTGCTGAGCATATGTACCTTCCGCTCGCTTGTTTGATGATTAGATAATAATTATGTACTATAATATAATCTCATACTATATATAATCGGAAGGGAAGACAACAGATTACCATTTTACGCATTGTATTAGAAAAAAATATTTTTATTTAAGAATTCATTGCGGCCCAAGATAATAATAACAAAACAGCTCATTTATTTCTAATCGAAAATAAAAAATTCCATGTAAAAGTACAAACATTAAAACTTGTAAACATTCACATAAATTGTCAAACAAAAAAGCAAAAAAAAAATCTAAGTTATGCGAAAAATATTTAATGTTGTTTTTTCATAAAATTTATTATAGTTTCTTGTTACTGCTGACCTATAACAGATTATATAGAATTCACGTTTACGTATTCAACGTGGTGGACTATGGCCTAAACCCTCTCAATGGTAGAGGAGACCCGTGCCCAGCAGTGGGCGTATATGGGTCGATGTCGCATAAGACAACCAAGCATTGGACCCCACAAACATGTATTAGTAGATCATAAGTAGAAAATCACAAAGTTGAGAATGCTAGATGGCGTGCTTCGTCGGTCTGCGTAAACTTACTGGAAAATAGTTCATACTCCAAACTTTGAATGGGGATAAGAGCGAATATTTTTATAACGACAAGTCTCAGTTTTTAATAATAGAGCCTACTGCCTCGTTTACAAAGTTTTGCAAGACTCTAATATTTTGTAACGCAATATTGTAAATGCGAAAGTATGTAACTTTGTCTGTCTCTTATGGCGCCTAGACCGCTGGACTACATAGAAAAAAATATCTGTCTATGCTTTTAGTGATTTATGTAAAGAATACCAATTGTGCGAAGAGTCCCTTTAAATATTAAAAGGTTTTAGTATTACTACTATGGCTATTTATACTTGGGTTTATACTATACTTGGATGGCTTCAAAGGTGAGTAAAGATTTTTTTATACTCAGATTTACCTAAAATATTCTGTTGTACGTGAACAATAGTAACATTTATAGGTAAAATTCTCAACATCTTTTGATTTCTGATAGTACCGATTGGAATAATAATTATTGATATGGAGATATATAGAGAGAGTACTTTTTATGTCGTGAAACTAAGAAATATAAAGAAACTCGTGATTTGTGTCTATGTTGTCATTAGTAATATACATTAAAGTAACCACTAAGTTACATATATTACTAAATCTTTTAATCAATTCTGTGTATAATTTTATACATCTCGTGGCAAGTTATGAGGATTTTTTGTATTTGACAAAAACCTTCTTATTTTATCTGTGAATGAAAATCGTTGTTTCGCGTAATCTTCGACCATTGTTTTTTATAACAATCGGTTTCAATAGCATCCTTCCTTTTGACACAAATCGAAACAAAGCCCGAGGCTAGAGAGAAATCTTCATAAGGGCTAAGTTTTTTGATGTCTAATCACTAAGAAAGTCTATTGTTTATTGATAACTTATAAAGGTATAAACCTGTTATATACTAGCAAATTGTTGAAAGTACTTACTGACATTCTATCATATTAATGCGGATTAATTGTACCAAGATTTAAAAAAATCTCATAAAAAATGACCTTTCAGTTGAAGCGGGAGCTCGTGCCCAACAGTTGAACTTATGAGGGCTTTTACTGCCCTTAAATAACTGTTCAAACTTTAGAGAAATATTGTTGATCACGCAATTAAGTATAGATAAATGAATGTAATGTAGGATAGGTGTAAGTGTGTATATACGAGTCTATTTAATTACAGTATAAATATCAATGCGATACAAACTAAGAGTAAATGTCTTAGCAAACAATATATTCTGTGTATAAATGTGTTTGAATCAACATTTAAAGCGATATAGAACGGAAGCTAGGACTCTTGGGTCTGAGAGATTACCTCGAGCGGAATATATTGACACCGGCAATGTGTGCATTGTGATCCCAAGTTTCATGTTAAACAAGTTAAGTTTTACATAATGCATTGTTTACCTATATTATCTCTAAGGCGTTTATAATTGAAAGCGATAGGAATACGTCTATCACTAATGTTATCTTTTGTAGCTATTAATTTCCACGTAATTATCCGTTTACTGAATATATGTTTAATCTATTTGCTACTACAGAAAATTTTGTTCTAGGGAATTCAAATAAATATTAAGATATATACTTAAGAATAATGATTTAAAATTGGCAATGGGCCGCCCATGTTCCTTTGAAAAATCCTAAAGCGCGGGTAGCTAACTGAGGTTTTGAGTGAAGAACGAGAATCTATCATTCTTGGGCGCCCAGTTCACGCGAGCGAATGTATTGAACGCTCATCATGGAAGGTCTGTGTCAACTATCTATTACACTAATAAGAACTGAAAAGAGTAGATATGAATTCTTTCAGAAAATTTATAGAAGTGTAATAAGACTTAGATGTCTAGGCCCACAGCCCGTCTAATTCTTGAAGTTATCACACACTATTATTCAGTTTAACTGTTGAATTTGAATACAAAAGAACCTTTTAGCTCAAATAGTGTTTGCCGAACTTAATGTGTGCATTGTTCTTTCATTCTCATTCAACTTTCAACAAGTTCTTTTTCATACAATCCAAATGGGAATATTTGCACATTTCAATAGCGATACTCAAATATTTGCATCAAAGGCGATATTATACATTTTTCGTTTCAAAAAGGGTGCACCAGAGTATTTCGTGCCATTGAGCGAAACATTATTGCTGTGTATATTTATACAGTGAAGTACAGTAAACTTAATAAAAATATACCATTTAACAAGTTACTAGTTTTTCTCAATAAGTCTTTGTTGTTCGCTTTATATAAGTCCAGAGAAAAATTTAGAACATATTATTAAAAAAAATACTATATTCGCTCTTGTATGATCCTTTAGGACCCAATCATAAAGTCCAATATATTTTTGCCCGCAAATGCTAATTGACGACATTCATGCCGCGGAATCCATGATGTAATCTTTTTGGTATTAACGTCTATTGAGTTTTATTTATCAAAATTGTATCGAGATTTTGTTAGATTTTATAACATATATATATGTGTCGTGATACATATATAATATATATGTATTAAAAATTACAATACATTGAAGAGCATAGTAAGAGTTTTGAGTTATATCGAATAGCGCCATCAGATATTTGAATTTTTAAATGCTAGAAATGACTAAAGCGACGATAGAATCGACTAAACTTATGGCCAAAATTAAAAATGATGAAAGTAAGAGAGCTCACTTAATGAAAGTAAGAGAAAATAACGGCAGTATTTTTAGATCCTATGTTAAAACTTATTTATTATAATTTTAGGTCTTGGTTCTCGTTAAAAGGGTTTGTGAGTTCAAATAAAAAACTTTCCACCAAGTTAATTAAAGTGACCAATCATTTGAAAAACCCAAAACCCAACTTAAAAAAAGCCTTAAGTGTTGGGAGGAGATTTTAAATTATAGAAACTGTTTTTTAAAGAATACTAATCAACATTAACATATTAATGCTTGTTAAAATCGCGTCTCTGAACAAATCAAGCAATATGATTTTATTCAATTTACTGCCACTAACTGGGATCTCTACGTAATTAAGCGAGCTTATATGCTAAATAATAGTTTGCTATTTTTGTAGGTTTTGCTAGAGCCCATGTCGCTACTTAGACTATTTTCCTTTTCTATTGGTCTCTCGACTTTAAGTCACATACTTCTGATACCCACGACACAGGTCTGGTAATCTAGTGTGGGGTCAGAGCTATGTATATGACTGTTGGGTGTATTTATTTATTTAACTATATGAAATACACAATGATAAAGTGAGTGTCAAAATTCTGTGCCTTGGAGCAAACATCGTTGCGGCTCATAGTAAGTGGGCGGTCGCGTCATACTCTCAAAATAACCAAGGCGACAAGTTTTTCTATAAAACGAATGGAATCTAATTTTCAACTATAAGGACTTCGAGTTTTCAAACACTTCTGGTTTTATTCTTTACTGAGTACTTTCATACACTTTTCTAAGAGATTGTATTGTTTTTTATGTTTACCTGTATAATTGACTAGACAGATAGCTTAAAAATTAAGTCTTTCCTCTGGATAATTATGACTTAATTTGATTGTTTCACTTTTGCTAACATTCCTAAAATATACTAATTATATACAAATGTTAACCATACTGAATTTTTATAGGAAACTTTCTTACGTTTTTCTAATGTTCAAATGAAAATTGCTTAATTTATAAATGAAGCTGGAAATAATTTCATATATTGCACCCAGTTGAAACTGAATTGAGTTGTTGACTTTATTTAATCATATCTTTCAAAAAATTAACAACTTTTCCTACGCAGATGAAGACTCTTGGCCAGTCTTCCATAAAAATCGAAATTATTCAATGATGGCACGTGCTAGTAATCTATTTGCGGAACAAATATTAAATAAATGTCTTTGAAGTGTTCGGTTCATCAACGACCGCCGTTCAGAATACTAACAAGCGTCCATGAGAGATTAGGCGCTCGCCAATCCTCGCTCCCAATACTTGCCACTTGATTAAATTAATGGAACTTGTAATGATAACTTACAATTTCCACGGGACTTACAACTTGAACACGTTCTGCGAAAGTAAATTATTTATTGCTGATATCTTTATTTTGAAAATTTAGCAATAAAAGGACTCATTATTAATTGTTTCACGATTCACGTATTAGACTTGGTTGTATTACTTCAAGTTATAAGTTTATTATGCAGTATGTTAACAGAACGTTTCAAAGAATTTAGACAGATAATATATAAGACGGTTGGAAAACGTCGGAATATTTATTTAGTTTATGGTGTTATTTTGGGGTTAATCTGTTACTATTGGCTGTCTTAGTATTTGATGACGATTTGTTATCATCCAAATGTATCCCGGCGATGAGTGGTTATTTTGATGGTATTTTTGATGGACATTAAAAGTAAGCATTAGACCGGCCCTAATGGCCTAGCGAGTTTTTTGTTTCTTGGCCTAGAAACAATTTGGAACATACGTATACTTACTCGGCACTGCACATACTTGTGTTGATACTTTGGTAGAGAACTAATTATTACTAGCTCGTTTGCATAAAAAAACTAAAAATCAAATAATTTTATTTGTAATATTCTGCACGACATATAATTTAACAGCTTGCGAAATCATGATTAAACTATATAGTAGCCTTAATTATCTTCATTTGAGGGCTCCTCTAGGTGCAAAAATTAAAAAATCCTGAGTAGCAGCGGAGATTCTGGAAATATGCTCCATTTTAAGCTAGTTATAAATATGAAACATTGGAGTGATAATATATGTCATACCTTTTGTGAACTGCTTATTTCACATGAAAAACATCTTTTATAAAGAACATATTGGCTGAATAAAAAGTAAATTGGAACAAGGTAACTGGACATACAAAGAGTACAAAAATATTCGCGGGAGCGTAAAATCAGCAACGGTTTTATTCCCTTATACGAACAGAAGGTGCATTTCATTATTGTTACAAGCGAAACATATTCAAAAAATTACTTTATCCTCAAAAAGCATCTATGAAAGAAAAGAATGAAATATTTTTTTTTAATTGTGACAATGATGACAAAAATTCCCCCGTACATATTTTTATGCGGCTTGCGGTTTCTGCGAAACACAGATATAGCATGTGTACATCGACTTCTAAATAGGCCGACTTAATCATGCCTATAGAATGACTAATTTGAATAAAATTGAAATTCATGACTTGTTGGTCCCACACCACCAACTAATGTCGCGGGACCAACAATTCTATTTAGAATAAAATATTTTTTTCCTTAACGAAGATAACTCGCGTGTACTACTTAAAAATAATCCTTTATTCCCTTCGATAGAGGTGTAAACGCCGTGCTTGAATTAGGCTAATCACACTTCGTTTGTACCGCCACTTGTTTATTTAGGTCGCGTACCCTATGTATTTGTTTCCTATTTGTTTGAATTAACCTCCTAACTCAACATGCCCTGAATAGCTATCGAGTTTATATTACTCTTTAGTTCACCTGTTAATTCATTTAATAAATTGCTCCACTAAATACAGTAGTAAGTAAGAAGTCAAATTTAAGTTAGGTGGGCCGTCACAATCGGGGTAGAACCACACAAAAACAATGAGAATCAACCCAGTTTCAAACTTTCGTTCATTGAGTGATTTTGATTCTCTTACAAAACTTTAAACAAATGTCTAGATAACGTGGAATTTTGAGGATTTTATTTAAAAAGAAAGTTTGGTTCTTTATTGCAGTGCCTCCCTTAACGGCCTAGCATATCAAATACAACAAAAATCTCTTCTAAAAAGTATTTCAGTCAACTTTATCAATACAACAAGCCATTTGAAAACATAACAAAATCTCTCTGCATTTAAATTATTACCATTCATAAAACACATTTCCATATTTTTATTAAATAACAAACAATTGTCGGGATTACGGCCTCATTCATCGGGCCGTGTTTAGTATTCAGTCGCCAATCACAGTGCTTTGCCGAATGGCGCTCAAATACTTCATTAGCTAACTTCACGACCCCCACTCCTCTCAAATGTTCCAGGTTATGTGAATATCTTAAAATCTGCTGATAAACCGATTTACTTTTGCGATTCCTTGGCGTTGAATATTTTTCATGGTATTTTACTTTCATTGCGAAGTTCATGCGAGTTGTGAAGTAATCTTTTTTTCGTAATAAAAAATTAGTCCAGTGAATGAAAAGATAAAATTTTATTTGAATGTAGTTTCTTGCCAGACAACGCAGTAGGTACTTGAAAAAATGTTTACTAGTGTAGTATCTTTATCAATCACACTTGCTAACAAATAAGCGTTTATTGCCGCATCACTCTGAAGCATATAAAAATAATGTACAATTTAAACATCTTTCTTCCACCGAAATCCAAATGTAATCTTATAATTCGGCTTATTCAAAGTAAATACGTATGTCTCAAAGCTCCCAATTGTGCATGCAAAGAATGTTTGTCCCCGCTACAATCGAACGCGGCGTAAAACGCGAGGCTCGGTAATCTTTTTGTTCCAATCATGTACCCTTTATTTGTATTGATCATTGGAAACGCTCCAGCTTTACAATTCACAGTTGAAATTCTTACGCAACGCATGGTTCCGGTTAGTTAATATGTACATTATCGTATTTATATAGACCGTTTTTAACAACAATAGTTATCACATGACAAATAGTTGTGTCATGTAAAATAACTGATACATGACCAAGTGTCTATTTTAATTTGCTGTAGTAAAAGATTTTTGTTTTTCATTATAGTTTAGCCGAACTCATAATAGTTTTGATAATAGTCGATCTATCAGTTAACTTCATTATCATTATCAGCCCATATATACGTGTCATTGCTGGGTACTAGCCTTCTCTATAACTGAGAGCATCACCCCGCTGGCCTAGTGCGGTATAGTGGACTACACGCCAAAAAAATCTAAGAACTTTTAGGTATGCTCATTTACTCAATGTTTTCCCTCACTATTAAGGTACGTGATAATTCATTGTGAATACACACAAAACTTCTAAAAGTCCGAGGTGTGCCTGAGGTTTGAATCAGCGAACGCCGAGATTCTCAACCGCGCGCTTAAGCCTCAAGAAGAAATGATCGAGGACACGAAGATAAGTGTGTACTTCTGTTCTGTTTTAAATTTGTAAAAATAAGTATCCGGCGTTATATATTATATTACATTTATTAGGATAACAATCATGTAAATTTATAATTGGACTACTTTGAATCAATTGGCAACTCACGCCAGCATGCAATAATAACAAAGAATCTAAAAATAATTTTAACGCAATTATATTTAAGCGTCGCCATTTCCAAAGTTGCATACGGATCTTTCATTTGTAAGCTATCTCCCCGCCGTGCGATACACAGCCAAAAAGCGAACTCATGTTTCATCTAGTTCTGAAAATGTGCCAAGTATGGATAAAAATAAACAACAAGCCAGAGCGCTTGTACCAAAACTGGACATTCGTAACTTTAGTATTTGCCGGATTTAATGTGTTTGCTTCATTTTTATCAAAAATACTTCTCGCGTCTGTATCAGGTCCTTGTATGTCTTGTTCAACGTAGGTTTGGAACTTTTTCTACAATCATGTATCGTAATAAAAACATATTGTTTACAGGGTAATTCCCAGAATAAACACCAATACTTACTTTCGGTAATGAGCTAGAGTCTTCTTGATTGTATTGTATTTTAAAGGTTAAGTTTTTGTTAATATTATCAAACTGAAAATAGTTTTCGTGACTCCGTTTGTGAACCCGGATTCCTACTTTTGAAACTAGAGGCCCCAAAATCTACACACAAAAGGAGTAGTGCGGAGTCACAATTCCATTTGATGGAATGTTGGATAATAATTTTTAACACAGACACTTTTTGGATATTTAAAAAAAATGTTTTTAGAAGTTATATGTAAAATTAACTACAAGACCCTTTTTAAGTACTATCAGGTTTTAATTTCTCTCGAGACTCTATTTTCAAGTTGACGCTAATGAAGTTAAAGGGAAAAATCTAAAAATTATGCTTTAAATACCAACACTTTTAATGTTTTTCCTGGCTCTATTTTAACATTTAGGTTGATGAAGTTAAGACAAAAATGTTGTACGAGTAATTATATTTTTAGCCTGTTTTAAAGTTGCCAAGAGCTTTCTATTGAATTATTACTGAGGTCAGCCTGTTGTGTCTTTATTAGTGTATGAAACGATATTGCGCAAATGTTGCCCTACCTAAATAAATAAATAAATACACCCAACAGTCACATACATAGCTCTGACCTCACACTAGGTTACAAGACCTGTGTCGTGGGTATTAGACACTACGAGAGACTTTTTCGGTCTCACAAACACCCAGTCCCGAAACAAATATTTGTGGTTCACACAAACATTTGTCTCGGTGCGGGGATCGAACCCGCGGCCTCTTGTTTCGCAAGCTGGTGTCTAGCCAACTGCGCCACGGGGGCTGTCAAATTATACGTACATACATAATCTCACGCCAGTAATCCTCAAAGGTGTAAGCAGAGTTATATGTCTGAAAAAAAATTAACTCTTAACAAATTTTGCACAGTTTATTATAGTCTTACGTAAAGGGAGGTGAGGCTATTGCCGTTTTTCAAAAACATTTCGGAATACCGTACTGCTCCTGAGAATATGATATTGGAAAACCCTACAAAATTTTTCCCGACCCGGGAATCAGACCCGGAGCCTCTAGATTGCATAACTCATATGTACATATATGTTAGCCGCGAGACTTCAAAATCGAATATATAAAACGAGAAAATGCTGCCGTAATATATACACAGATCTGTCATAATAAATCATGCCTTATAAAATTTGGTTGACTAAACACGTAACCGTGAAAATAGCTTTACGTAGGATGAAGCTGAGATTTAACATTTAAGCAAACTTCAAACTGCCTGTAGTGTCCAATTAGAGCATGGTAAATTACTGATATATATTGCTCTTCACAGTTATAGCCAACTTAATTATTGCTAATAATAATTTGCGTCACTTTCCTTTTTATCGATAAGATATTTCAAACAGAACTTTATTAAGAATGTAGAAAAAGGAATAAAGTGGTTTAAAGATTCCTAGAAATTTTTAGGAAGATTACGTTTAAATTTCAACGAAAAGTGAGCGGCGCTGTGTACTGAAATTTAATCGACATTTTAGTAATCCATTTGAAAAAAAAAACGATAAGAAATTTTAAATTCTTAAAAAATATCGTGAATGGAACTTAACATTAGACTAACGAGGCAGTTACATATAAAATTTAACTTGAAGGAGTTCGGGGAATGCGCCTTAGATTACTATCCATGATTTCTATCTTCATAAGCTATGTATTTACGAGCAGATCAACTAAAATATCAGGCCTTATCGCGCAGTACGTACAAAGAAAACTCTTTGGATTATATAATAATCTACATCATTATTTATTTAAGGGGCTTTTTACATTTTTAAACATAATGTTTGATATTTAAAAAATACGTTTAATAATATAAAAAAAGACTCACCGACAGATGGCGGGGTCTAAAGACCAAGCTACCGGTGGTAAAGATTTATATTATTAATTTTATTATTTCATTACACAAATATGAGTAATGACCAATAAAAACTAACCATCGCACGGTGGAGTTTGTTAATGTACTTTTGCTATAAATATTAAAACACTTTTAATAACGTAATCGGCTTAAGTTTAGAATTGAAGGAGTCGCGTTATACCTTAGAAATAAGACTCTATTTCTTGGCAAATGCTTAAATAAATTATTCTAATTGAAAGTAATACTGAACGCATATAAGTTTTTTTAGGAAAGAGTAAAATGATCATCTTCTCATGTTTTTTGTGACATTTCACAACTTTTAATGACACATAAATGCTGTCTATTAGAAATTAAGTGTGCCTTTAGGCAATAAAATTACAAAATTATAAAATTACAAAAAAATATTTTATATTAAAATATTTGTCTTAATACAAGGGCGGAACTAGCATTTTCTTCTACGCTTTCATGATTTTAAATAGAATCATATTTTAAAAGTTACATCTTTATGACGTCATACCTTCATATATAGCAAAAGTTACCGCGGTCTTGCCGAAGTTGGA
This sequence comes from Cephonodes hylas, assembly GCA_030295005.1. Taxonomy (NCBI): domain Eukaryota; kingdom Metazoa; phylum Arthropoda; class Insecta; order Lepidoptera; family Sphingidae; genus Cephonodes; species Cephonodes hylas. The sequence continues at coordinate 6,702,365 of AP025368.1, forward strand.
CGGTAAATCAACATTCTTTTCCCACAACATACCATGTGTAACGTCGGGTCTGTTATTTTAACTGAGTTACTTTCGTATGAATATTTTCCTATCTGTTAAATACATATTGAGCTAGTGCGAAATCATACGAATGAAAAAATAAGGATAATTTACTAGTAAATTTACTTAGCTACCTTGCAAGAGCACCATATTTCACCGTTAGCTTAAGGGAAACACGGCGACGATATCTGCACATATAAAAGTTCTTAAGAGTGTAGTCTGCCCGCCCTCACTAGGCCAGTATGGTTGACTAAGGCCTAAACACTTTCATAGTATATAGAGGAGGCCCGTGTCCAGCAATGGTACATATCTATGTATATTTATTTATACTTCAATCGCGGAGTCGGCGTTCCGATATCTGTTACAATGATTTATAGAAATAGAAAGGTGAATTGCGATTTTACATACTATCTATACATATACTATTTTTACTACCTAGTTAGCTTTTACAATGTATCGGGCCGGTATAAAACAAAAAAATATTGTATCTGTAACACGGGCGTCGGTTTTATGTGTAGTTAAAATTGGCGGCGTTGTGTGGCAGATAAAACGTTCGGAAGCGGATCGCTTGTGCAAACATACTGTATGTCTCTAAAAGATATTGCCTATTCTGATCCCGATATGCGACTAGGAAAATACGATGACAGAGGACGAGAATTATTTTATTCGATATCTGTCCATACGTTGCTTTGCTGGATACCATTTTGTTGTTACGGAGGTTCTAATCATACTATTACGGATTGGAAGTTCTGATAAATTTCCGAATTCGTAAATTACATAAGTAAATTGAGAATGTTACATTTTTCGGTGAAACGTTTGCTTACTTGTCCCCTATTATGATAGAGATTCGAAATAAATAAAAATACAATTAATACACTTTTGTATTTCCTAATGTAGGAAATACTATGTAGTATGACACCTATAATAAAAAACTTTTCCAATAAGCATAAAGATGCTTTCAAAAGATGACGTCATTAATAATTTAATTAAACATTTAGATCCTTATTGTTTTCAAACTGTATTTCATGAGTATAACAGCACCACACTATAAAAATAAACTTTTAAAAACTCTTATAAGATGTTTAGCGGCTGAGTAAGACTCAACGTTTGCTTTAATTATTCCGGGCTACTTAATTGCTTTCTCACGCTTGGCTTTAAGAACCCAATAACGTAAGAGGGAGGGAACATGTGAACGTGAAGCATTTTCATTTTCACTATTTAGTAGCACAGGTACCCGTAGGTAAGGTTTAAGTTAGTTTGGTGATAGGAAACATTTTTAAGTAAACCTGTAATATAGACATGGTTTCACAGTTCGACAATATGTTATTACAAAAAAGTGATTTAAAAAAAATAGCAATAACATTCCTACATAACAAATAAATAAATACACCCAACTGTCACATACATACATAGTCCTGACCCCACGTTAAGATACGAGTCTTGTGTCGTGGGTATCAGAAATTACGAGAGACTATTCGGTCTCACAAACACCCAGACCCGGAACAAATATTGGATCACACAAACATTTGTCTCGGTACGGAGATCGAACCCGCGGCCGCTCGTTGGGCAAGCTTGTGTCTAGCCAATTAGACCGTGTGGCTGTTATTATACATATCTATTTAAATAATACCTACAGAAAAAAACATTTTCATTTTAACAATAAAAGCTTGTATTAATGCTATCTACCGCTGTATCAAAATTTATTAAATCAATTTAGCGGTCGCGTGACCACCAACCAATCCCACTTTCAAATCGTTTTGAGGTTAAGTGTCACAACAAAATAAACCTATTTTCGCATGCTATTATTAGGGATTATAAATTTTCATGTAAACATTGAATAAACAATGTTTTTTTTTTCAAATAATTAATTTGAAATAATATTTATGTTGGGACTAAGGCCGTGATCTTCTCAGGTGTAGAGCAGGCCCATGCCCAGCAGTGGAACGTATATGAGCTGATGATGATGATGAGTCATATTAGTAGAACCTCTAAAGTATATTTGATCTTAGTCAATCAATCTATCTTAGTGGAATTCTTAGAGTTGTTGTTGTTTACTTCCATCATTGGGTTCCAAAAAAAGCAACTTATAGAGGAATATTTTTGTTAGACCACAAAACAAAAACATAAAATACACAAACTGAGCAATTCATTCCGAGCTATAAACCGAATTCCCTAATTATTTTGCGGTCACTGCAGACAGCCTTATTCCAATGTTATCATGAATAATTATTCAAATGAGCTCAATTGCGAATGCGATAAGTCAAAACACACCACAATGTAATTGAAAACGTTTATTTGTACTGAATTTATTGTTGTTACGCCGAACATACGTACGTGTTAAGCCTCGAAACTACGTTATAAATATCGGCAAGCTTTGATATATGGGTTTAGTTGAACACTCGGTTCAGAGCCGTGTGTTTCCTACACGAAGTTTAACAATACTGCGGCAATCTATCAATGGTGCTTGTCTTATCAAACACGTAAGATGCACTATTTGCATACTTGACATGTTAATGGCTTTGAGGCAATGGGATGGGATTGTAATGAGATTTTGGTAAAGCCATAATGTTCTTGCACGAGGGTTACTCTTTGTGTGGCAGTTGGATAAGCGTCATGTGAAACGAGAGGTCGCGCGTTCGATGTCCAAACTAAGAGAAGTTTTAGAGTGTCAAAAATTTGATTAAGTTCTGAATAAAATATAAGAGTAGTATTTTAGTATGACTTCGTGATGGCTTTGACTTACTGAAATCATATCTGTATTCGCAATAAATTATCACGTAGATTAACGGTGATGGAAAACTCTGTGAAAAACCTCCACGTCTAAAAGTTCTTAGGATTTTTTTAAGCGTGTAGTCCGCCGCACTAAACCTGTGTGTTGGACTAAGGCCTATACCTTCTCATTTATTGATATGGCCCGTGACCAGCAGGAGGACCTATATCGGCTACTGATGATAGTCCTAGTGTGAGGACAGGTTATTTATATCAGAAACAAAGATCAGAAATAATTCTCCAAGTTTTCGAATTCTCAGACTAACTGTGACTACTTCAAATCAATGACAAAAGTTCGTACCAATCTATTTCTAGTCAATTGGTAAACTCAATCAATAACACCCCGTGCTAGAGGTGCTTAGCTCAGATTGGTGTTATTTTCCAATACACAGTGATTTAATTGCGCGCAATAAATCTGAAAACGTCGAAAACAGGGCATTTGAAACAAGTATTTTCAAATGCGCCAGTTTGCTGTGTATTGCGAATGAAAAAGGAACTAGCAACTAGATAAAAGTGACATAAAATATGTTTGATTTAATTTGCATCAATATTGTGAAAGCACATTATTTTTCTTTTTGTATCACCAACTTTTAAAATAATCAAATTCCCACCAAGCAATTATTATGGGCTACCATAATAACATTTTACAAGGTGAGCCGCTTACCAATCTGCCAGTAGCACGTTCTAAAGCAAATTAAGTTATTGGGTTCCCGATGTATCTAAAGGCTTATCCTTTGGTAGTCCTAAAACAAAACACAACAAGCCAAACAGGAAATCGTTAGAGCAACGAAACAAACTTTCGGAATTATCTTTCGGAGTTTTGATTATTTACTTCTAGTTAGATATGATCCTTTGTTAGCCATTCGAAGTTGGGGATATATTGAATTTTCTCTTTTTTGTTTGTTTTACGAGAAAGTGTTCATCAGTTTCGAGTCTGACCGTCTAGTATGTAAAGAGGAAGCTGTCTTGAAACAGTGACTTTGATTCACGGACTGTTTTTAAAATGTATATTATATCTAATTATACCGAAAAAATATTTTTATTTATATTTATTTCCCGCATATTTTAAAAACTTTTTTTATATCTTTAACCACTCATAAAGGGTATATTGTATTCTAATAATGGTTATAAAGGTTTTTTCGTGACTTTAAATCTTATTAGAAATTTTCCTTATCTCGTGTCGAGGAAATATTGACGGCCTGTTCGTCGAATATAAACAGTCTTATCCGAGAATACGACCAGCTTGTTGGTCTGTTCGTGGATAACCATTGTCCTTTAAAAAAAAATCGCATGCCATAAAACAATTTGCTCAACTCATTATATTATTTTGTTTATGTTAATAACATTCCGAAGAATGAACATAAATGAACTGACAATACATATATTTTTATAGAAACTTGTCAAGCATACGGACATGAATAAAGGAGAAAATAATATTTAAAAATACCTGTATAAAGGACATGGCTGACGTTGTAATACAATATTATTTGCGCAAAGGCCTGTTTGCACTGGATGGTCGTAGCTACCATCTATACGGTCTCAATGGAATTATAAGAAATTTGATATATACATAGGTGCACGTTTGCTTTAACTAGTATGTTGATCGAATAAAGAAAAATATTGCGATGCATAACTGGTAGTAGCTGGCAGTGGTTGGATGAGGAGAGCCGAAGATCGAACCCAGTGGCGTGCCATAAGAGAGGCCTATGTCCATCAGTGGACGAATTAGGGGCTGTTCATGATTGCGATGCATAATAGGCATGAAACGCTGAGGCTTGAAACGCAAAATATTGTGCTCTATCATAAAATGTAGGTAGAAATTTAAACTCCAACAAAGAAGTAGTGCAGATTACAATTCCAAGAATTTTAGTATCATCGCAACATTCATCTGGAAACTACATATTCGTATTAAAAATATGGAAACCGTACGTCCGCTACCACAAAATTTTTACTTCATTAAAAAAAAATCTTAAAGTTGTAGTATAAAATAAGGTAGACAGATCCTTAAAACATTTTAAAATTACTCAAATTATAACATATACGAAGTTGTTTAAGAGCTGGAGGAAGAGAGAGAAAAAAGTAATGAAGCAAGTTAATAAAAACCGGTTTAGGCTATTGTATATTTTCAAGAAAAAATGCTCTAGTACATATTTTGAGGATAAAAAAGTTATTGCTATTTCTTAATTAGTCTGAATGTGAATTTTTAAATAATGAAGCTTTGTTTCTAATTTCAGAAAATACTTGGAATGTCCTTACTTAAATAATTGAGCGTAAATGGTACCGTAGGGAATGACTACGACGTAGCACTGCTACGGGCGCCGTACTCGTAGCATCTAAACTACGAAATTGATTTTAATATTACAATTTCTATTTTATGTTGTAGGTTTTTTAATTGTTCTTAAAAAGAAATATGTTTATTATGTGATATTTAATATTTGTGAGTTCCTACTAACTTTTGTGTATTAATACTTAAAAAAATTGACAGATTTATATAAATCGGTATTCGAAAACAGGCCACCGTAGCAGGGTCTAGTTTCTTGTTGTATAAAAATATATAACATAAATATATATAAAAATAAAAAAAATATAAATCATAGCAAAAACCTCATTGGTTACAAAATAAATGAAACACATTTTGTACCAGTAACATAAGCTTTTAAGCCCAACCGCGCTATAAATCAAGCGGAGATTGCCAACGACAGTTCAGCCACAAAATCAAGGCATTATAAATTAATTACACGCGTTATCTGAGCGCCTTTCCACACATCTTGTGCACTCCAATCCGCAATTTAGTTTGCGGTTCACCGCTGACAACCAGGTAGTTTCAACGAGGCCGGAATGTCCCTAATGCAGGGTATCTGTGACCCCCTAGTATACCCCCTAGTACAGAGGAATTATCTACAAACATTTTTAGATCATCCAGGTATATAGAATAACTGTCATCAACAGATATTTGGTAAAGGGGTGTAAAGTTACAATTTCAAAGCGATGAATTTATAGGTGGCGAACTCATCTTTTTTCGAAGTTATGCGTCTTCACAATAAAATATCGCATACTTTAACGGTGAAAGAGGAATTGCCACAAACCAATATACTTTAAAAAAATCTTATAGAATAGGATATTGGCGTTTAGACGGATAGACATAGCCATAATTTACAAAAACAAATTAGGGACTGAATATTCTTTTATGCTCTCAGCTTGTCTTTATGCGATCAATTAAAATACGGTGTTAAAGCTTACTTAGGGTGAAAAATACTATACCATGTTCTTATTTATGATGAGACATAGTAACGTAATAATTGAGTACCTAGTATTGTTATTGTTAAACTGTTTGTTTGCAAATCCACATACCTATGTATATATTTTAAATTATTTTTAAAATATTAAGAAAATAAAGTCAGTGGTATTTTATTTGGCATAAGGAGTGTGGGTCGTGGCCCCCAAAAAAAGATAGTCCTATTTTAACTAACTAGTTCCACCTTGAATTTCTACCGTCTAAATTAGATAATTGAATATTACTATGTTTAAAAAGGACTGACGGAGGTAACTGTTTAGTTAATGTGGAAGGGTTTTTAATAATGACTTAAGTTTCTCTTGGGACTAACTAAATTTGATTTTTAAAATTATTCTTGGATTGTTGTTAAATAAGTAATATATTTAACAACCCCGTTTCGTAATTCGTGAGACATCATCTTGGGAAACGAGAGGCTGCGTTTTGTGTTCGCGAGATCTAAAAGTCTCGTAGATTCTTATACTCACATACACCTATGTATTTTAATTTAGGGTCAGAACTGTAATATTATTACGTCACATCACACAATGCATTTATATTATTTCTTGTTGATGACAATGAAATATATTGAGGAATTCTTTAAACAATAAGGTACATGTTTCTCAATTCATTAGTTAAGATAGTTGCATATAACAGTTTACATATAACAGTTAACATATTACACAGTTTTGTGAACGAACATGAGTAATAAAATAAATAAAAAACAAACGTGTCTTTTACTTTTATAAATGCAAATACATAATATTGCTAATTATTAATATAATTGCCTCATGGCATATTGGTACAAGATTGTGGTGTACGATCTAGAGGTCCCCGGTTCGATTTCAATGTCGGGAGAAATGATATTGCGTTTTTCCATAATTCATTTCCTTGTATTGTTATGGAGTCTGGAAATATTATCTTAATTAAAATTAATCTTATTTATTTTTTTGGAGATAGACGTGTTTATAGTATGTATTAAATCAGTTCCACTATTTTTTTCTGTTTTATCGCCTGTTCGTTAAGCTAACTTCACAACCACATATAATGTAACTTTAGTTTCAAATTCATATTTTCAACGCATTTAAATTTAATTATAACAATGTGAATGTTTGTAATATAGTTAGTTCGCTGGAAACTGGACCGCAGTCCCTTGCGTAATAAATATCAATTGAAATCGTTAGAGGTTCTTAAATACAATTATCGTTCTCCTACGCGCCAAATATTTCGATACATTCAATACTTCTGTGAACACAGCGATAAACAAATGACACCCGTCTTCAAATTTTGAATTGGGAACGGAATTTGATTGAAAATTTAATAATTTACCAACCGCTTTATAAGTCTACAGCTATGTTATTGTGAGATTCTTTTGTGTTCTAGACTTTTAAAGGAATGCTGTAAATGTGAGATATAATTTAAATAAATAAAAACTTATACATATCTAGACTTGTGTAGATTATGGAACAATATTTTAAACTAGACTATGTATGTACGTCATAATACCGAACACTAAATACTGTAATTAAATCTAAATATTTTATAATGGCAAACAAATTGAAGTAAATTTCGTAATATTGTCAATGCTAATGCATCCATTAGTGAAAACCGGACCGAAATATTCTCTGCAATGCCTCGAATTGTTGTATGCCGATGCATGGTGCATACACTTAAGTCAAATTTTAAAACCCACACTAATAGATTAAAAATCCAATTACAAAAGTAATTGAGCCAAATTTGGGCACTAGCTCCGATATTTCCAACTCTCTACAAACGAGATCGTTCCATTCAGCGCAGAGACAATACTGAAAAAACGTAAAGATTTTTTTATCTGTGCTCAAACGGAATTCTTTTCAACGTCATTACACACGATTCTCCACGCTTCGGAATTCTATGAAACGTGTAAAATGGAAAAACATCCGTCTATAATCATCGGCTCAGAGCTGTTTGAGTTCGAAATTCTATTGAGCATAAATAATACCTAACATAAGAACTACAAAGTAGACATTTTCATGTATCGTAATACAAGCTTTTGTTTGTGGGACATTCAATTAATGATCATAAAACCTCGCTTGTAAGGCCACTATCTTTTTACAATAAAGAATTTTGTTACTTGGTACGAACTAAATGTTTTATATCATTGAAATAATTTTGACTTCGCCTGTGAAATCTCCGAAAAATATATCGATGTTTCTAAAAAACCTATCGAGGTTCGCCCTCTAGAAGGAAAGACTTAAAAGACAGTTAACAAAAAGTGGGTACCGGGTAAGAACGGCTACCTAAACTTTTGTGGATAAATGGGCTAGTATGCATGTACAATATGTATGTCCACCGTACTTTTTATACAAAAACTACTTGTTATAAACATTATTTCTACAATGGACAGATTGACAGACATAGAGAGTATTTACGAAAAAAGAAACAATTATAGATTTTTATTCAAGACTACGATATTGTAAATGTAAACAAACCCGGATAGTCAGTTCTTTTAGTTACTGACAGTGGAGCATCGCAACAAAACCTTGTTTGTTGCGGTTTTGTTTACGTTCTAAAAACGACGTCATTTGTAACTGGTTATACAGGCTTCCAATTAAAATGGAATAGTGCGGTTAGGCCTTTGATTTCAATATACATTGAACTCATATTAATAACATCAACCCAGTATGGTCACATATATATGTATACTCGATAGAGTTGGTGCAAATATTTGGAATGAGATTGAAAATGACATAAATAATGTTAACGCTGTTTAGCTTTGTGAGTGAACTTCAATCGGTACTAATACTTTAAACGTAAAAGTAACGCTGTCTGCCGGTTACGCTTTCACGTTTAAATAATTTTTCGTACGGATAGATATTTGATATTCGGAGATTATTTTTTTAGATGTGGATCTTTTAAAGACCAAAACTTTCTATAATACTCATAACAGGGAATTTGTAGTGAGTGGACGAGATTATAATGTGTTACATTAAAAAAAACATGCTTCCTTTTTGTGTATAATGCATATGTTTTGTTATTTATTTATTTATTTATTTATGCTTATTATACAATGTGTATAAAGGCGGACATAATGCCTGAGGCATTCTCTAACTGTCAACCTTAGGGTGATGCAGAGATTAAAGGTAGGTTTTGTTACTGTGTACATTTACGTAGCGGTCAAAAAACTTTGTGTATTTACGGGAAAAAAATTAAAGTAAAAGGTAAGAAAGTAAGACCAATTAATGAAGTATGTGTGTTAAATGAAGTAACATAAGTGATAAGTTATTACGAATGTCCTTCCGTGTATTATAAGTGGACGTTAAGTTGTCGTGTATCGTAGTCAAATAGCCGCAGCTATTAAGTTAATCTTCAACATTAGAGAAGTCTTCGTTAGCGCTGGTTCGTTTCTATACAAACTAGCTATTGTTGGCAGCTGTAATCACGTTAAAGTTACGTTTATAAGAAGAAAAGTAGCCTATACGGGTTAGCATTTTTATATGTCACTAGAAATTAAAGAAATCGAATTATTAACTTGAGCACAAAAACACACAAAACTTACTTGGCATTCATAACACAAATTTTGATGTTAAAAATTTGAAGTTACTGAATATTAAAAACATTTTTTATTAAAATTCCGAGTAAAAGAAGAGTTTCTTTGGAAGTTTGTTTACACATTTAAGCCGTCCCAAGTGTCGAATGTAGCCACTTAGGATAGGGTTAAATATTCTTGGCTCTTAGCAACAAGGGTAGAGGGGTATAAATGTCCCACTGGAGCAAGTCGTCCCATTATCTCCGCTTAATGCAACTTGCACGCAAATTCGAGCCGTCGCGTTGTTTAATAGTCCAAGTTTGTAGAGACTCTAAAGAGAGAAGGGCTACCAATAACGCGTAAGGGCGGACTCTCAGCCTAAGTTTTGTACGAAAATTCAAGTCGACAAAGTTTGTAATAACTTGAGTACATGTTGACATGAACGACATTTGTTGTTAACAATGTCAGTTTTACGCTCGAGTTTGTTAATGCGTCGCAATGTGTTGGCGGATGACGGATGTATCGTCTTAAAACAACCGTCCATTTTGACGTTTTCTTGATATGTTTCAGGAAAACTTTTCATAACAGTTGTGACTGATTAAATTATTTTTTAACTTCTAATGTTACAATTAAATAATTAATCATTATAGGGAATTTTGTTTCTTATATTAATTTGAAGCAGTGATGGCCTCGAGGTTTGGGCGCGCGGTCGAGAATCTCGACGGTCGCGGGTTCAAACCCCAGGAACACACCTCTGACTTTTCGAAGTCATGTGTGTATTCACATTGAATTATCACTTGTTTTAACGGTGAAGGAAAACATCGTGATAAAATCTGCACACCTAAGAGTTCTCAGGAATTTCTTAGGTGTGTAGTCCGCCAACCCGCACTAGGCCAGCGTGGCGGACTATGGCCTAAACCCTCTCAATTGTAGAGGAGACCCGTGCTCAGCAGTGGGCGTATATGGGTTGATAAAGAAGAAGATATTAATTTGCGATGATTTTTAATCACCAGATCACCAGATCTGCGGGTTGTTCAAAACGGAGAAGCGCAAACTTGCTTGATTACGTTCAGTAGGTAATAGCGACAGGCTGAATATAAATAGTAAACAATGATTGTTATTTTCAAATGAATAAAGAAAAAAATGTAAAAACTTAATTATGAAAAAAAAACCAACTCATTTATCTTTTTCGTACTCGCAATGATCCCTTACCGCGTAAACCGGATGCATTTTTTGTTAAATATAAACTCACTTTTATTTCGATATACTACAGTCTGTTTGACAAGAGCGTGTACGGCAAAACTCGGGAATGAATTGGGATAAAAAATAGAAAAAAAATACACTCATTATACATGATATAGACAATGATGCTTTATTATTAATAACTTGTCCAGTCGCCTCCATTATCAATAATTGACTGGAGTCTTCGAGGCATACTTTCTACTAATTTTATTGCATAATCCAGGGACAAAGACCTCCAAATAAGTCTAATTTCACGAACTAATCGTTTTAAAGTCCAGATTTTCTTTCCTCGAAGCTTCAACTTCATGAGTGCCCAAACATTTTCTATTGGATTTGCATCCGGCGACTGTGATGGCCAATCTAGTACTTCAACGTCATTCTCTTGTTTCCACGCTGTACAAAGACGACTCCGATGTTTCGGGTCATTGTCTTCTTGCAATAGCCAATATATGTTTTTCCTTTTAAACCACTTTTGAGCAGATGGTAATAAAGCCATTTGATATATTTTGACCATTTTAGCTGCATTTAAATTACCTGTAAATATGTGCAAGGTACCAAATCCCTGTTTTGAAAAACAACGCCAAACGTGCACCTTCACCGGATGTTTAACGGTCCGCTGGATGAATTTATTGGCGTGGGTACACCAGGTATGAGTGATAGAAGAACGTGCCCAAAAAGAAGCTTCGTCCGAAAAAATTACATTGTCCCAATCCCGGTCCAAATGTTCCTGCGCCCAAGTGAGTCTCTTTTTAACATGATTTTCCGACAGTAGCGGTTTCTTTATTATGCTACGAAATTTTACATCATGAGCCAATAAACGTCTTCTTATAGTATCACATGACACATTAAGGCCTTTTTTAAGCAAAACCGCTTGACCACCACATAACGATAGGCGAGAATTCCTCTCGAATACCCGTAAAATCATTTTGTCCTCCTTTTTCGTTGTTTTTTGCGTAGAGCCACGATTAGGCAGATCGTCGACATTTTTTACTTCAGAATAGCGTTTCACCCACTTACTAACAAATGTCTTTGACTTTTTCATGTATTTTGCAGCGGCTGCGTATGACATTTTGGGTCCTTTTGGATGCAAACACAAGAACACTGCTTCATAACGTGATGCGTACGTAGCACTCATGACGAAATGCGTCCTCCTCTGACAAAGATCGAACGACAACTGAAACTCTATACACAAAGCATCTGAGGGGAAGGGGCTAGCTACCTGCCAAATTTACAACCAAGCTTCTAGCGGTACCTAAAAAAAAGTTTTGCCGTACACGCTCTTGTCAAACAGACTGTAATTAATGTATACTGTGTGATGTCAGATTACCGTAAGTAAATTCTATTAAAATAACAGCCTTTGATCCCAAGGAAAGTACCTAACTCTCGACCTATGTCAAAATGTTTTCAAGTACAACAAGGAGGCATATTGTTGCGAAATAAGTTTGTTATTATCGGTTTTTAACATCGATCCGCCTACAAGAATGGAGTTTTTAAGCCCGACACGATTCTGTGAGCAGTAATTGGGGTTTGAAGTGAACGTATAAAAGCCGTAAGCACTTTATTTTAATGAGATAATTAGTGTGGAGGTGATATAAAACGTAATGAGGAAATGGCGCATCCAGATACGCGGGAAAATGCATGACTGTACGCTGTGAGAGGTTGGGCTGTTAACACGAAAATGTGTCCCAAAATTTGAGATGATGCGTAGTAGGTTACTAAATGTGGCATACATTGAAGTAAGAAGAGTGTGACCATGAAATATACGGAATATAAAATGTTTTTTCGTAATTATTAGGGAAGTCTTAGTAAGTTAAGAATATTAAATTTACATCCTCTGTTCTGCTATTCAGAAAATTGTATTTGAAAAAACCGATATCAATTTACCCAACCTCTAAGTCGAATACGGGACCGATAAATGCACTGCACATATATGTCAAATAAGGAGGCAGCCGTTTAGTTTTAGAATTTAATATCGCTTAATGTTAGCAGTATAATAACGATGTTAGTCGAAATAATTTTATCTTTTACACTACTCAAAATGTTATAAGCCGTTGCTAATTCCTCTACAGAACTTTAACACCTGCAGCATTTATAATACTTTATCACACGTGGGGTTTTCAATGTTCAGCCAGCGAAAGTAGAGCTAGCTGACAATTAGTACGAGAGCTGTAAATTGTACCTTTGATCCATTACTAGCGCCGTGCGAGTGTTGAAGAAAATCCAACGGGAATTATTTTGGCAACCGTGGCGCTTGAATCCAGCGCTTGAGACCTTTGACGAACGTTTAATTAAAAGTGTTGCAGTGAATCACGAAAAATCTGGTTGTATTCCGAGATACATGTTCGGTACATGTGTCGAGTTCGCGTTGTTAGCTTAAATTGTGATAAATGGTGTGAAGCTTTGTATTGTGGGATATATCTACAGAACAGCTGAATAATATTAGATGGGTAATAGTATTTTGCAAAGGACTGTGTAAGAACTGCTTCTACTACAATTACATTCGACCAATGATAAAAAATTAAAACAAAAATGTTAAGCTATTGGCTGCCACAAATTTATAAAATTTTTATTGTTACACGCAACCCGAATTATTCTTCATTTCAAGTTTGATTTAAATTCACACATAATGAAATCAATGAGCCCAAAAGAATTACCAATCACAGTTTCATATTAACCCACCGTCAATTATGCTAATTGAAAACGAATTACAAATTGTTTTCGCACACGTTCAACCGGTCGATTCGGCCGGCCGGTAGTTAGTTACCGTGCGGTTTAGTTATAAATTAACCCAAATTAAGACGACACCTACTGTCCAGGTGACATAATTCAATTAGATTGCGGGCCATTTGTTAGCCGGGCTAGCGTGGCGGTGAGTTATGCTGCGCCTTTCCGTGCCTCTGACGGCAAATGCATCTGATTATTTGGTTTATGTACGAAATAGTCAACCCTTTCGCTGTGATTAGAGCGGAAATGTGGTTGAGCCAAATTATTTAGCTTTTAGTCCGGCTATCTGTGAGAGTGAATGTTCTGATGGGTTTGCTTTGGGCTTAAAAGTAGTTCTATAGGGTATTTGGGAAAATATTCTTTTCATATCTTTATGTTTTGTGATTACGATAGTCTGCTTCGCGGCATAACTATGTAGTCTATGCTGTGAAACATAGTTGATCGTTGGTAATTAGGTAATTGGCTGTATGCCTACTACCTAGGCCACATATGTATATATCTGACGAAATGTAGAGGCAGAAATGGAAACAGTTGGTCGTAACTTATTAATCTATTGGTTTGTGTAAATTTTAGCGATAAATGTTAGATTAATATTTTTGATGTGTTTTAATAAATAAATAAATGTTACTATTTTACTGAAGTGATCAGAAAAAGAATATTTTTGTGAACCATATTATTAATACGACGCCTATTTCAGCTTCGAAGTGTTTGACGTCGGAAGATGTTTTGTTAGTCATCTTTTTCTTACGAAAATGCCTTAAGCGCTTGCCTTAACAACACATTTGAGGTCTAAAGTTGTGTTAATGTTAGCAACAAAACAAACTTGTAGAATACTCGCACAATCTGTGTCTTGAAAGTAGAATATATTAGTAATTTCATGTTCTAGCTGGCGTCTAGTAGCCGTTATAACCAAGATGGTATAAATGTTTCTCTCTAATTCTAAATTTAAAAAAATATTATTTATATTCATGTTAAATCTATATTTGTCTTCTAAATGAAAATGTGAGCAATGTTTATACAGTTTGTCTAGCCCGATAAGCTGAATCCATATTAATAATAATTAAAACAATAGTTAACCTATTAACGATTGTACATAAATTACTTTTTATCTCGCAAGATCTAAAGTCCCTTTGTGATTTTGTAACCATTGGTACAATTCATACATTAAAATTTGATAAAATATCACCCCATATATGACAATATAATCAACCGAAAGTATTGCTTGTCGTTCGATGACAGTAAAGGATATTTCCGAAAGCCCTGTCAGTCTTTCAACGCGGAGTCCATGATTTTTTATGACAGCCTTCACTTGTTTTCGTTTCATTTTTTTTTGTTACACCGCCGTTCTTTCTGTCAAAAATTCTTACCAGATAATTAAAATAAATTATTCGAAATAAAATATATTATACGGAAAATCAAAAAATAAAATTATTACAAAACCGGCATTAACTATTTCTGGTTTCAGTCATTCAGAGGCTTTACATATTTATTCGTAAATGCAAATACTGTGAGAAAAACCAGAGTGTACACGGAATGATAAATTTTAATGTATAATTTATGTCCCATGCACAAAAGTTCCGTCACAATACGAAATGGGGAAGTAACTTGTCACAACAGTGTATGAAGAAGAGTGTTGGTGATATTGATAAATAATACACTAAAGATAATATGATTGAGGATTGGTTGAGTAAATAAATAAAAATACATTTGAAAATGGAACTATTAAATTACCTTACCTTTTGATCATTTTTGATACTTATAATTATCGTTGTAAGAAAAAAAAACAAAAAAATTAGGCTTGGCTGCTGTTTCTGTTAAATATCTTTAAATCCCTATTTGGGCCGAACGCCTATTACCGTTATGTATGTATAACACACTTTGTCTTATAAAGTCAAATCATACTTATTCAAGTGGACTTTCACAAGTTCTTTTGAATCGTCATTCTTAAACTATTTTTCAAAACTATTACTAAAAAATTTATAAAAAAAATGTCTCATGTTTTTTTCATTGCTTTTCAATCGTTGAAACGGGTTTTAAATTTGTGTAACAGTTAATGCCAAGCAATGGCACACAAACCGATGTACAGGGCACATTTGCAAGGATTGCAATTGTCCATAGGTGGCGGCGTATTATTAGGCCGTCAGTTAGCCCGTCTGTTTGTGTGCCTCTCTATTTGATTTGCATAACGATGGTTCGGCGATGTTTGCGCTGACCTGCAGTCATTTTTGGACTTACCGAGATGTAGCTGTTGTAGATATCGTGTCATATATCATATGACGCTTAAAAATAGGACGGGTATGTTTTAAGTTCTGTTTGTTTGAAAGCTATCATGAACTGTATTTTTAAGTGTTGGGTTTAATTTTTATTTTCTTAAATATCTGGTAGTTAAAGTGTTTTGTTTCTCTGCATTTCGTAGTATTGTTAAGTTCATAAATTACAGTAGGTATTAAGTTATAGCTGCTGTCTGAAAGTTTCTTTGTGCGGAGTTACTCAACAAACTATCATATTCTGGACTTCAATTTCATTGAAACAAAACCTATAATCAGCTTCAAGTGAAGTTCTTTCTACAATTAAATCGAAATTTAAATCAATTAAGTAATTTTATAGATGTATATAAATGAAGAAAGAAATGAAATTCTAATTTCTATTTCATACGTATGTAGCTTCAAAGCGGGTTCAACTGTTTCAATTAGTAATAATACCATTTTTGAATAACCTTTATGATATAGGCCCCTTTGATGTAAATAGATTCAGTGAACAGTTATAATGGTTTTCGTGCTGAGAAGCGTATTTAAATGCGATGGATGGTAACGGTATCTTTCATCTGTCAAAATACATTTCAATAGTAAGTCAAACAATGGAATTTCCGGCGCGAAGTTTTCAGCCTAAATAAACCTGTTTCCTTACTGTAATGATTGTAAATTGATGTTATAAGAATGATTTCTAAATGTTCATATTTTGTAAAGGACTCGCTCAAATATTACAAATATATATATATATTATAAGCGATACCCCATCCGACGACACGACTACCCTCACCATCGACATAACTACTAGTTATATAAGGGCGATTATACCGCCGGGCGCTCACTTAGATCTAAGCGCTCTCAAAGTGTACATCGTTTGTATTTTGTTATTACGTTTATTGTTAAGCTGTAAGTAGATTTTGTTCTCCTAGATTTTAATTTTGTTTGGTTGAATAATTTTAAATGATTTGTAAAAATAATCAAATTGATAAAGAATAGCAAACTTGTTTTAAGTTTTTATTTTTTTAAGTTAAACTTTATTTCTAATATCAGAAGTGGGATAAAGAATTCATAAGCCCCCAGTACCGTTAAACTGTCA
Source organism: Cephonodes hylas (assembly GCA_030295005.1). NCBI lineage: Eukaryota > Metazoa > Arthropoda > Insecta > Lepidoptera > Sphingidae > Cephonodes > Cephonodes hylas. The sequence goes on from AP025368.1 coordinate 6,719,263, forward strand.
TAAATCTTGTGAGTTTGCTGTAACATCGTGAACGGTAAGATTTGAATTTGAATTTTTGTTTATGATTACTGCCTTCTTCAATTGTTCATTACTTTAATTGTGTGTTGTGTGTGTTCAATTATAATTTGCGTGCTTCTGTCGTAAACTTAAACGTTAATAATGAGACGTGCCAGAACGCCTAGTTCACGGAGGCTTCTTTTTCGAAGCAATTCGCGTTATAAAATTCTCGAACGTCTTGTGATCACAGCGATGATAGACTGGGTCTCGATTCGAATGATCGACGTCATATTTCACGAGATTGCTTGCGTGTCCGAGATCGGCATAATTCTCGCAATACTGATATACAGTCGTCGTCTTTCGTAGGTCGCATGCCATGTAATAGGGATCGCTTTCATAGTGGCCACAGTGTTAGACCAATATTACGCTCGTAAACGCCTTCGTTGGTCGTGGCGCATCCGTCGAATGATCAAGCGCTCCCTACTGAAAAACCGGTTATGCCACCTGACAGTAGCAACTCCGGCGTCCAAAATTCCGAGAATTCCGTGAATACACCGTGAAACCTGTGAATAGAATTTAGCGTGCCTTGTTTTGAAGCGTCTACCCTCGCTAGTGTGTAAGGCTCACACGCATATATTAGAAGGAACAAAAAACCACATTTTTACTTGTTTCGTTTAACGTGTTCTTGTATTGAGATATATTTCAACCTAATGCTATTTATGCCGTGCCGAACACGTGTTAGTGTTAATATGCCTAAACAACTGAATTATCGACGTCCAAGGAGCGGATCGCGTGGTTGGTCGCGACTCGCGAGATAGATCCATAAGTGACGAGGCCGCGTGTACCTTGCGTTAAGCTTGTGGGTCTCGCCGATGCGGGCGTACTGATACTAAGATAGCTAGTACTATCATCGCGGTAATTCGCATAAACGCCGCCTTTCTAGATTTAAGTCGTAACATTCGAGTAGAACCCCGTCGCGCTGTAAAGAACTATCACTGTAGTGTTCTCTGGAAATAAAATTAATGTTTACCCTTGGTAAAATTTTGACTACATTAAGCGCCGTTAAGCGTACAGATGCGCTCTAGGATTCGTAATAAAGGGCCGAGCGCACAGCTCATACTAAGGGCTATGCACGTGAGGCATTTTCGCGTTCTAGAAACTTGGCGAACTCTGGCGATGTTCCGCGACGATCCTGTGTAGAATACCTCTATGGTCCTTTGTATACCAATCATACTTCCGATCCGGTCGCCATCGTAGTTCGGATGCCATATAGACCGTAACCATGCTTGCAGACGATTTTAAATCTTTTCTACCCTTTCAATCACGTCAATATTATGTTTCGAACGCCCGGTGTTCTTTATTACGAATACGCATGGAGTTCTTATAATTTTGTGCGCGTCCTGCGTCCTCGCTTTGTTGAAACAGATTGTGAATGCTGAATATTTGTGTAAATTAGTTTCGTATCGTAAAAAAAAAAAAGTACATAACAGCCTAGTAAGCAAAATCATAAACGTAAGCGTTCTCCGGGCCATTGCTTAACCAGCAACTGCAGCCGATAATAACCCGTCTGTGTGCTGAATGATAGATACAGGTTAAGCGCAGCGAGTTTCATTGGCGGACGACCACCGATGGAATTATCTAGTACGAATAATGGGGCTGTGGTGCTGTGTGGCCCGCACGCCTTCAAGAATCTCAACTACCCTGTTACGCCTGCCCGGGTGTCAAAAGCTCCGAACGACTTAATCTCTACAAAGGTGGCCATTAAATAAGTAAGACAAGTGCTTTAAACCCGGTAAGGTCCAACATTGTATTTCAACTTTTGATCCGCCTTAAGAGGATATTTATTTGGTGCGATGAGGTTAACCACGTGATCGACAATAAACGCACTTGCTTAAAGACCCAATAGTGTAGTGATGGGAACGGTTATCGGTAATACTCAAAATAGGCCAAGCGTGTATAAAATTAAAGCCATAACAAAGATCCCTAAACCTGGCAATGTGTAACAAGCGAGACAATTTTTGGGAGCGCTACCCATTTGATTAGTAAACTTGTTCTTGATAATTTAAATCACGCTTTATAGCTCCGCGCTCTCGGTCGCATAGCCGTCGCAAAACCAAAAAGAGATCTCGATTACCTTCGCGTCGCGACTCTGTCCCCCTGGTACACACGCTCACGCTGCCGTGAGGGTGCGATAGGACATGCATCAACAGCCATAATGACGCGATTAGATAGTATAGAACGAAGCACGGCCAGCGCGTCGCATATGCCACCACGTGCTGAACATGAGACAAGTATTCGCTGTAATAGTGACATATAATCTGCGGCCAATGCGTTGGCCGATGCCCTTAACGCGGTGTTAACCTAGTGAAACCCCATAAATACTACGTGTAGAATTTTGAACCGGCGTTTCACAAATTCGAGATATGGTGCAACAAAGTTGAGCGGACAAAAATGACATAAATAACTAGGGTGAATCGGAATGTTTATTGCTTATTGTTTGTTGCGTATCGGTCCTAAGAAGTTACCTAAGCCCGACGAGAAATCGAGCCTGGTACCGTGTGCCTTTTTGCAAAAATAATTGACATGCCGAGAATGATGGTTACACAAATCGTGTTTAAGCCTCTAGTAGTGATCAACGAAAGGGGAACTTTTGCAAAGAGGTGCGTAGCTCTTCTGGGGCTTAGTGGCATTACTACCGCCGTAAACCAGTGCATTCCAGTCGACATCCAAATAGACAGTGAAGCTTTTGACGTGTCCTTAAATTCATCGGATGTTGTTAAAAATCCTGTACGCGAAAGCTAAGAAGTTGCGTCTTGAGTACTTTACCGTACCGGTTAAATTAATCAAAAACTTGTTTTCGTTGTTAGCTACCGAAGTATAACTTGGTCACATTATAAGTTATGGTCAGGTAAGACCGAGCGCGAAAAGGGTCTGCTCCTACGTGTTGCGCATTAGTGAATTCACTTGCAAGACCACCGTTACTCTCTAGTCGGAGAAGAGTTGAGACTTTTATATTTCATACCAAAGGGCATAGACTGTCTGTCGCAAATTTTCCATGATAAACACGAACATATAAAGAGCTGACAAAACGTTGAATTTTATTTTCGAAACATTTTTTGATTTCCCGGCTTTAAGTAATTTGTCGAAAAATATACGTCTCACTGCCTAGTGTATTTGTCCAAGAAGCGAGTTCGATCCTTGTCAAACTATCACATGGGAAAATCCTGATGAACCTTTCAACGCTACCCATGCAGACGTATATCACTTTTCGGAGTAGTATCTAATCTATCGATTTATGATTGTGGTCGCTGCTAGTTTTAGAAGCTGAGTACTAGAATTGGGCAGTGACATCCATCATGTAACGCCTGTCATCACCATGTAAACGGCCTAATAGAAAGACTCTTTCGAACCGTTTTAAACCTCATTCGCGTTAAGTGATAATAAAAATACTACTTGGTGTGATGCACTGTGAAAAATTCAATTGGCATTGAACATTACTAAGCAAAAACTACTCAGTTTTCAGCTCTAAAATTATTATTTGAGTTCAACGCAACTACTCCTGTCAACCGTGCATTAGTCCTCGATGTGGCAATTGAAACTCCTCAACCAAATCGTTAAGCATCAACAAGACAAGAGGACAGGACAAGAGGTCTTCTGAAGAAAAATCAGGACAAACACGACTTTTATGTGAATCGTCATAGGCGCCCTTCCAGGACTTTTCAGGTAAACGACTGCGTATTTGTTATGAAATCCACCGGTAAACTTGACTCGGCGATTAGAGGTCCTTATCCGAGTGATCAAGGTGCCTTCAAGTAGCTGACAAGTGACAGGTGCTTAAACTATTGGTGATACTCGTGGAAAGATCATGGAAACAACAGCGCAGTGTATGGTACCTGGGAAAGGCGAGTGGTGTCCCGAGAGTTGTGCGATTTCCTTTGAAAATAAGCACTTAATATGCTTTGTTGTGTGCTTTACACATATCTTATGTTACAGCTTCTAGGTATGTTCTGTGCAATTGTATGGAATGTACAAATATTTGTCCTGGCAGACACGCTATGAGTGTATGGACTCCGATGTAGCAGATACGCGATGCGTGTGTGGACTCCGGTACAGCAGACACGCGATGCATATGTGGACTCTGGAGCAGCAGACACGTGACGCGTATATGGACTTCGGCTCAGCTGAACTACAGGCCACCCTGGCCTTGGCGTTCACTGTTCGGACTTCAGGCTTATGGCCTAGGCGTCTATTATCTGAACTACAGGCCACCCTGGCCTTGGCGTTCACTGTTCGGACTTCAGGCTTATGGCCTAGGCGTCGCATTATCTGAACTTCAGGCGTAAAGCCTTGGCGTTCTATTAACGAACTTCGGGCACATTGCCCAGGCGTTCGGTGAACTACAGACCTCACATGGTCTTGGCGTTCATTAAACTTCAGGTGTTTTTTTTTTTCCTTTGTGTTTTACTTTACTACACAGCCTAGATGGTGACAACGACTGGAGGCTCAGCCAGAATAGCTGCACCAAATCTATGAAGAAAAATGCCTAGGCTTGGTTTGTTGGTCATGAGACGTCTCTGTTTTCATTTATAGATTGATGTATGTTTGCCTGTGTGACTTTAAGGATACCTGATAGATGAACTTTGAATTGATTGTAAGGCGATGTGAAAGATATTTGCGAGGTTGACTCTAGGCCACACTAGAGTATTTTAAAGAAATCTAATTCGCAGATGAAAATACAGACGCACGCGAGCTACAAGCTACGCCTTCCCTAAACGCAGACCAAGATCTTTGAGCTGCTAGTGTTGCTACTGGCGCTGCTGCTGGTGCTCCTACTGGCGCTGCTGTTGGCGCTGCTGCTGGCGTTGCTGCTGGCGCTCCTACTGGCGCTACTGCTGGTACTGCTGCTGGCGCTGCTGCTGGCGCTGCTGCTGGCGCTGCTGCTGGCGCTGCTGCTGGCGCTGCTGCTGGCGCTCCTGCTGGCGCTGCTGCTGGCGCTGCTGTTGGCGCTGCTGCTGGCGTTGCTGCTGGCGCTCCTACTGGCGCTGCTGCTGGTACTGCTGCTGGCGCTGCTGCCGGTACTGCTGGTGGCACTGCTGCTGGTGCACCTGCTGGCGCTGCTGCTGGCGCTGCTGCTGGCGCTGCTGCCGGTACTGCTGGTGGCACTGCTGCTGGTGCTCCTGCTAGCGCTCCTGCTGGCGCTCCTGCTGGCGCTGCTGCTGGTGATGCTGCGGGTGCTACCGCTGGTGTTGGTAGTCTGACGCCAGGCTCAGGAATCGGACTCTCTACGCTAGTACTAGGCGCCGACATGGACATCGATAACAACGACGGGCCAAGCAGCTTCTAATAAGGAGCTCGTGTCGAGGACGACACTTAGTCAGGAGAGGCCGTATAAGCGATACCCCATCCGACGACACGACTACCCTCACCATCGACATAACTACTAGTTATATAAGGGCGATTATACCGCCGGGCGCTCACTTAGATCTAAGCGCTCTCAAAGTGTACATCGTTTGTATTTTGTTATTACGTTTATTGTTAAGCTGTAAGTAGATTTTGTTCTCCTAGATTTTAATTTTGTTTGGTTGAATAATTTTAAATGATTTGTAAAAATAATCAAATTGATAAAGAATAGCAAACTTGTTTTAAGTTTTTATTTTTTTAAGTTAAACTTTATTTCTAATAATATATATATATATATAAAACAGGTAATATCAAAAACGTATGCCTATATCTCAGACCCCACACTAATATTTTAGTCTTGTGTCATAATACTATTTAAATATTTTACGTATCGATTTGTCTATAAAACCTAATATGTATAATGCCAGAGCAAAGTAACTAAAGTAACACTACGTAAGTTTGCTGCTATGGCAATCACGTCGAGCGACAAGATTCGACAGCAACTGCCTTTTACCAGTCAATATAATCCCGCTTGATCGATACCTTCTTACCAGTTGATCCTGGAAAAAGATAATTCATTATAGGCCGGATTTATGCATACATTTTATATCTCATTTCAAGGCAGTTACTACCTACGCGCCTCATAGAGTTTGACAAGCGTGGTTGAAATTGGTAGTACAAATCAAGGATGGTATAAATAGAATGATATTTTGATGAAATATCTGACATGATTACTGTCATAATTATGCATGACGTGTCCATTGCGATATTATTGGTTACAAAATAACATTCACAACGCATTACGAATACTTAATTACGTTATTTATGAGATACGTACCTTGGTGCAAATTTTGTTGTGAACTGCAATCGACATCGTTCCAGGTTCGATTGCTGTGTTGTGTATATTATCATGAGTTATTTTGTCCTCAATAATGGGCGTAGACCTCCTTTAAAACTAAGATGCTTCAGCCCTTACTCCATCACATTGGTTTAAGAAAATACTAACAACTTTTAGGTGTGCAATGTTTTCAGTCATCATTAAAGTAAGTGATGATTAATAGTTAATACAATTTATTGCGAATTATTAATAGCAGCATAAATTAAAGAAATGTGTCCGTGACATTCTAGTAGACTGGTAGACTCGTCGCTTATTACGTGACCCTCATATTGCAAAACGGAGATAAAATATTACATCATTGCTTACTACTTCAGAAAATATACTTAAAGTACCACATTTATGGAGGTTATAATATAATCGTTAGTATTTATTAAATGTATATCCATATTTTCAAACATATTTAGAAAGTATGTAGTAAAGTTAATAGAGACCACTAGCACTCGCCTCTTGTTTGCGATGGAACAAGAGAATTGAAAGTGCCAAATCTTGCATGAAATTGTCCAATCGTCCCAAGCAAGCAAGCCCGCGAGCTCCGTAGATTAATGAAGTAGAATGCCAATTGGGCAGTGTCCCAAGCATACTGACTTCATGTTGCAGGAGAAAACAATTGCCAAACGCAATTTTATGCTCAATTCACTAGTAAATATTTGTATGATTAATTTATAAATATTTGTACTATGAATTTTTATAACGACTGCCTCGTGGTCTTGCGGTATTAGTATATGCCATGCGATCTAAAAGTTCCAAGTTGCCATTGTCTTTTTCCATTTAAAAGCTCCTAGAGGCAGCAGCAGTCTAGAAATGTGCCCGAAAAACGATAAAAGACTTGCTTCTTACGCACCTCTACCGTACCGTTGTGCGCACACGCAACGGTATAAGGTTTAAAAACTATAATAGTTCATATTTGCTCACGAGTGAAGTCACTTTGCTGTGATAATATTGAAAAAACCACGTACATAATTAGTTTAGCTTGCTATAAAGTCATTTTATTTTATATATCAATACAAATAACCAATAAATTGAACCGATGCAGCGTCTTTCGAATCGAACGAACTCCATACAAATATTGATGAAAAAATTTATGATAATGTTTCAATCTTCAGAATCTTCGATTCTCGACAATAGAGTGTGCCGATAAATGATCGGATTGTCGACGACGCGATTCGATTTCAAGGCTTTGCATTTAAATCAGAATCACGGCGGATGCACTTTCCATATTTTCAGATTTCGATTTTCATACAAAGTCTATTTCGTAAATACGCTGCGAATTGGCGCGAAATTACTTATTCTGTAAACTCACATTGCATACAAAATAGTGCACGGAAAATGGCATTTCCAATATTCTTTATAATACACACTATATTGCGACTATAATGACGGGACGTGATGGATAAAACAGAAGAATATGCAATAAGACGGTGTTTTGAAATCGAGATATTTAATAAAAAAAAAGCAATTTGACTGCAAATAAAATTGTGACCATGGCCTGAAAATTACCGTAAATGGCAAATTAAAATTACGTTGGAACTCACTACATAAATTTTATTAAACTTCAAAAATATTATTACATCTTAGGGATAAATATTTGTGTCTAATAAAGCATAAAACTAGTTTTAATTAATATTGTGTTAAAATTGTTCATGGTTTTTATGCATACGTAGACTAGTGTACTTATTGTGTACCCTACCCTGCCCTCCTGAGTACAATTGACATACATACAATACAATACCTGTTAGGGTGCAAAATACAAAAAAATATGTATGGAAAAGCAATAGCTCCTACACGTCAATATTAGCACATTTTCAATGAATAACAATGACATAAGCAGATGCCGTTCAATAACCTCTATAAGTGGCAACAATAACTATTTGCTTTTGTCAATAAATAAAATAAGTTTAAACGAGGCTAGACAGTTGAAAACGTATTCAAACAAACTCCATTTACCATAATGTTCTCGGGAATAATTTAACAAATAGCCAGTCGTCAAATACGTGTATAAAATAAACAGTATCCTTAAAATAAAAGCTTGGAACTAATGCCTCTGCCGAAGCGCTTAATGCGGTCCACATTTCATAGAGCTCAGGTGGTCTGTTTGATGTTCGGCCCATCAACAACTCGCCACTTTTGCGGCAGACTCATAACTCCTCCCTTATTATTTATACATGACTTGCTCCCGTTTATTGAGATGCTTATTGATTGATTTCACTATTGACATAAGGAGCTATTGGGTAGTTGATAAGCTATATTTTTTGAAAAGTCTCAGGTTAAGAAGTCATGTAGTCAACGGGTTGACGTGATCTCTACGAAAAGAGTGCGTTGTGCGATATCTTAAGATCAAGATTGTGCTGTTTACCTAACAAGCGTAAGTGAATGTAAAAATTAACATCATCATGATTAAAAGTCTATAACTTCTCGCTGCTGGGCACAGTCCTCCTCTCCCATTGAGAGGGTTTAGTCCACCACGCTGGTCTATTGCGGGTTGGCGGACTACACATCTAAAAATTCCTAAGAATTCTTTAAGGTGTGCAGCTTTCACCACGATGTTTTCCTTCACCGTTAAACCAAGTGAATTCATTAATAATACACACATAATTTTGAAAAGTTAGAGCTGTGTGCCTGGGGTTTGATCACGCGACCACCATGATTTAAGACCGCTCGCCTAAGCCTCAAAGCCTGCTTAAGTGGCAAAAGTAAAATATTTCATTTATGGTACTTAATGAAACTAAATAAAGCCGTGAAGCTAGTAAGCTTTAAAAAGTAACACTGCTATTTTTGGGGTATCCGTTAATTAAATTTTAAATTAAATATTTGTGTAATTAATTTAATAAGCAGTTGTTCTATTAGATTTCGAAGTCAGGAACCTTTTATTTTAAGCAGTGTTGAAAATAACTGAGTAAGAGTACCGCAAAGGAAGGTGTAGTAAAAAACCAGAGAAGATTTCAATACTCCTCTGAACAATTGCAATAATGCAAACAGTACTGAAAATAACATGGTAGTATTATTATTATATAGTTTTGACAGCCCCTGGCGCAGTTGGCTCGACACCAGCTTGTGAAACGAGTGGCCGCGGGTTCGATCCCAGCACCGAGACAAATGTTTGTGTGATCCACAAATATTTGTTTTAGGTCTGGATGTTTATGAGACCGAAACGTGTCTCGTATTTTCTGACACCCACGACACTAGACTCGTACCTTAATGTGGGGTTAGAACTATGTGTCATTATGTGTTTGACTGTAAGGCGTATTTATTTAGAAATGAAATCCAAAGAACACTCTCCTTATTCTCAAAAAACTCGCCCTTATTGTTGTTTTACTATTGTTCCATATATTCCCGGAATTAAAAAGACAACAGTCCATTCAAAGCCCCGTTAAAGACGACACTGATCGATACTCCCATCCGAAAATACATGAGCCGTTCTAGCCATCTACAAAATACTTCATGTATTATGTATACCGCGGATAATGTATAAGAAACGTGATAAATTATTCTACACATTTTCTAACATGTAATATTTTGTTGTTATTCGTGTTGTTACATATTGTATTTATGGTAATTGTTATAAGCTTGGCTTGTTAATATTGATTACGTCAGACAGAATCAATAGTTAAATACACTACAAAAACAAAAGTTCTTCTCATAATATACTGATTGTATCTGTATTTTTTTTTTTTTGCGACAATGTGACGTCACATTTTGAATGCTACTTGATTCAAAAGTAGTGAAGTCTGTCGAGAAAATAATTTGTGCAAAAGCTTAGGTGCATTTTAGCTACAATGTATCGCTAACTGCATTTCAAGTCCAATGTCACAGGAAATATACCTGATATTGCTGGTTTCAGGGATCATTTTCAAAAATAAAATAAAGCAGTAACACTCTTATTTATCTATGAAACTCAGTTATTTTACCGAATTTCAAAATTAGCATCAGTATAAAAAACGCTTTGCAGGCCATCAACCATGGTATCTATAGGAATGTATTTCCAGCAAATTCTTCTTCCGGTAAGCACATACCCTACGCTGCTCATACATCGTACGAATCAGCATTAATTTATTCCGGCCCATTAATCCCGTAGTTTGACCTTATTACAGCGTGGCGCTACCAGATATGAAGTTAATGTCAGTTTATGATTATTTCCGTAACTTTGTTTGTGCCTGTGATGTCCAGTTGGTCGGCGATTTTGTAAAAGGCAATGGGTATGATTCGCGAATTGAGGCAAATATGTGTTTTATGTGTATTCAGGCTGTTTGTGTTTTCACAAGTCTTATTCTAATACATCGTTCTTTATTTGATATATTAATAAAACTTATAAATATATAATATAAATATTATAAATGCTTAATTTACAATTTGTGTTGCTTAATTTACAATGGCTTTGTTCTAAAACTGTCTGCGACCGAAGAACGTCTAATCCAATTTTCGAGTGGTCAATCCCTTAACATTTCTAATTCATTAGCCAATATCTTAGACGGACTCAATATCTGTGCTATTTTAGCTTTATCATTCAATTCCTTAAGAAAATACTTAAACATCAAAATTCAGACGCGAAGATACTGTACAAGTTTAAAAAAAATTCGTGTATCATTCTCCCGTGTGTATATTTCGAAGTTAGACATAGTTGTTTAATTTTACGTACACAGTTGCGGCACCGAGGGATGTTTCGGTCAAAGTTTGTTACTCTTTGTTTTTTTAGCTGTCGAAGGTGAGTGCGCACCTGCGCCGCGATCCTTCGTCATGCGTCGGTATAAATAAATCAAAAATGTACTCTAGTAGATTAGAACGTTATGTAAACGGGTGCGGTGCGGTTAGATCTTTTTAGGACACGCTAGCACTATTTGTTAGGGCGTATTTTTATAACACTCTGCATAGCTAGGACGCTTGGTGCTTTCTTGAGGAGTTTACGTTTAGTAGTGGAGCGATAAGCTGAGTATATATATATATATATAGATATGTATATAGTTGGACATAGAGAATATAAGGGAGTTTCTTGCCATTTCTTCTCCACAGCGATAACACGTTTCAATTTAAAATTAACTATTCAAAGAAATTTGAAAAGCTATCAAAATCTATCAAAATTCACATCCTATTTTCTATGGCAGCCCTTGGCGAATGGCTAGGCACCAGTTTGCGAGACCGAAACTTATGTTAGTGCGATCTACAAGTATTTGTTTCGGGTTTGGGTATTTCAGATTCGTATCTTAGTGACTGTTGGGTGTATTTACTTATTTATTTTTATGTATATTGATACAGCACACCCACACTACTCACTAGCGTGGTGGACTAAGGCCTAAACCCTCTCAATGGTAGAGGGGGTTCATGCCCACCAGTGGGAGGTATATGGCCTGATGAAGAAGAAGTGACAGTAGCTGACAGTAGGTATAGAGGTTACAAATCTAGTAATGAAAGATTTCTATCTCTCATTCAATTCAGTTACAACTTTTAACAAGGACGTTACTAAGAAGGGGGAACACAAGACATGGTCTGGCATACGAAGAAATGGAGTTCCATTTCTACCACCCAATAAATTTAAAAACCTATTTCGTTGGTAGAAAAATAAACCGCCAACACGTAGTCAAGCATATGTTACAACGTATTTTTCATGCATCCAGTGTTAATTTATGTATGGAAATGAATATGAGAATTTGATTTCACGGTTCACAACACCAAACATGCTTGCAGTGTCTCTAAAATGGGTTTTTAATAAAAACATGATTATGCAAATCGCGTATCCTTTATAATTAAAACGCACAAACATCGTCGGATAAAAAGAGTTTAATTAACATGGTAATAGTTGTGCGCGACCAAAAGCTAAGTTACGAAAATACACAGTTTTATTTTGCCTAAAACGATTACAGTTGTATTACGCAATGAACGGGAAAATGAAACTGCTGACATAATATTGTTAAGCTAACACTTTAACAACGCGTGACTACGACTTTTCAAATAATGTGTATTTATTCTGTACACTTATAATTGTGTAGTATAATATCGTATCGTTTGATATTATTGTCATCTTCGTAGAGTCTATGGGTAGATTATCTTTCTTCTTTAGTAACGTTGTATATTTCTGTATCCTGAAAATCTTGTTCCATAATTTTTTGTCTTAGTTGGGTTTTAGTTTTTATTTCCTTTTTTATTAATTTAATTAAATTTTAATGGCTAGATGTAATAACATATAACGTACGTTTTGACGTTTGATTTTTTACGTTCTAACAGATGAAGGGAAAAATCAGGAGGATCTGCTTTTGGGTGTGGGTAATTCTCTAACTCACAACTAACCGTCTTACACTCATTCAAACAAAGCTCATGCTGACCAGTAGTAGTAATAACAAAAAAAACTTGTATTTGTGACATCGGAAACTACCGAATTTTTTTTGGCAAATATTTGTGGATTATTTAGACATTACGCGGGTATCGAAACCCACGACCTATAATTTCACGAACTTGTATGAAATTCAAATATTCGTCTGTAATTATGATAGTTTGAAAGTAGATTCATTAAACCAATCGTATAATGAACATACTGTTTATGTAAGCTAAACATTGAATTCAATTCCCGGTTATGTGTTTATTATAGTAACCGGGTTAGTATTTTACCGGGTTAGCAAAGCAATTAAAAATCTTGTTAGACCGATGACATAGATTTTTTATAAGCATACTATGGAATAATAAAAGGTTTATAGGTCAAATAGATTGTTGATTGATATGAAAAGGAGACTGCTTAATTGCTATAAAGTTCCGTTAGTTTAGAGGTTGCTGAATACAAAAATATTTATAATATAATCTATATTGAAGGCAAAGAAAAGATTTTAGTCAATGAATTCCAAAATTTTGGTCAAAAAAAGTATGTAAAAAATAAAAAAAAAAATCCGTCTCTATAATATTTGTATAGAAAGGCAACACGAATTTTAGAAAGTGGTAGAGCCACGCTTTTAATAAAAGCATGAATGGGCCGGCTCGCCCGGGGTGGTACCACTGTCTCACGTAATATCAACGTAAAGTAACAGTATACTGTTGCGTTTCGCTTGGTGAGTGAGATTGCCGGAGGCCCAACTCCCCCTCCCCTCCCTCTTAGTTATGGCTGCGGTGTACAAGAGAAATCTACCCCAGGGGGGTACCGGCACCTCTTGTGCAGGAGAATCCCCCCCTGAGCACTCTTGCTCAGGCTGCCCTACGTATTCTGGGGAGGGCAATATTCCGCTCCGTAACTTATCTGCAAGAGGCGTTACTCGTAAGGCACCTACTGCAACCCCTTTGATGTTCCGCATGGACTTTTGCAATATTAGGGGGATTCATTCCAACCTAGATGCCGTTCACTATCACCTTGAAACGAACAAGCCGGCCTTACTGTTTCTAACGGAAACACAAATATCCTCGCCTTCTGACATCTCGTATCTGCGCTACCCGGGATATAACATCGAGCACACTTTCTTGTGTCGAGCCGGTGTATGTGCTTTCGTCAGAGAGGATTTGTGCTACCGTCGCCTCAGCAGCCTTGAAGGTAAGGACCTGTCCATCTTATGACTGCGTGTAGACTGCCAAGATCATCCTCGAGTCTATGCTTGCCTTTATAGGTCCCACAGCGGTAACGCGGAAAGTGACCGACTAATTGAGTGTGTTCAAATGGCAACAGATTTCGTGCTTGAACAGATCCCTTCCGCTGAGATAATCATCCTCGGTGACTTCAACGCTCATCATGCCGAATGGCTGGGTTCTCTTACAACTGACCACACTGGGAGATCTGTTCATGACTTTGCTTTAGCATATGGTTTTACACAATTAGTTGACTCACCTACTAGAGTGCCTGATGTGGAAAATCATACGCCTTCCTTGTTGGACCTTCTGCTGACAACCCATCCCGATGGCTATCAGGTTACCATCGATGCTCCTTTGGGGTCATCAGACCATTCTCTTATCCGGAGTGAGGTGCCACACGAGCGTCCTGCACGTCCACGTACTACCCGGCGACGTGTTTGGCACTTCAGGTCAGCAGATTGGGACGCCATGAGAACTTTTTTCGCTTCCTACCCATGGCGGCGGGTTTGCTTTTCTCTGGGCGATGTTGACTCCATTGCCGACTCGGTTACAGATGTAGTGCTCCAAGGTATGGAATTATTCATCCCTAGCTCTGTATTACCGGTCGGTGGCAAATCTCAGCCTTGGTTTGGCCATACCTGTAAAGAAGCTTCTCGTCTGAAGCAGGAGTCTTACCGGGCCTAGGCAAATTCTAATTTGTCGCAGGAAGTGGAGTCCAAAGCTCTTAAAAAGAAATACAACTTTGCCGCCAGATGTTTCAAGAGGGCGATCGCTGAGGCAAAGTCAAACTACATCGAGAGCATTGGCAAGAGACTAGTTCGTCTTCCTTCAGGAACTCGAGCATACTGGTCTCTTGCCAAAGCAATTCTCGGTAACTTCTGTGTGCCATCACTTCCTTCTCTACGCAGGGAGGATAACACGCTCGCCCACAGCGCAAAGGAGAAAGCTGATCTTTTGGGTGTCCTGTTTGCATCTAACTCGACTTTGGATGACAATGGGAGATTACCACCTATGATCCCACACTGTGAGAGCTTCATGCCGGAAATACGATTCCACCAAAGCTCGGTGCGTAAGGCATTGCTTTCCTTAGACATCCATAAGTCGAGTGGGCCAGACGGAATACCTCCGATTGTGCTAAAAACTTGTGCTGCTGAGTTGGCACCAGTGCTCACGCGCCTTTTTCGGTTTTCTTATACTTCCGGTACAGTCCCGAAACCTTGGAAAACTGGTTTGGTGCACCCGATCCCTAAAAAGGGCGACCGTTCTGATCCCTCAAATTATAGGCCCATAACTATCACCTCCTTGCTTTCCAAAATTATGGAATCCATAATTAACAACCAGCTTTTGTGTTACTTAGAGTCTCATCAGATGATCAACGACCGTCAATACGGTTTTCGACGGGGGCGATCTGCCGGTGATCTTCTGGTGTATCTAACACACAAGTGGGCAGAAGCGGTCGAAAGCAAGGGGGAGGCTTTGGCAGTAGGGTTAGATATAGCAAAAGCCTTTGATCGGGTCTGGCATCGAGCTCTGCTTTCCAAGCTCTCTTCTTTCGGACTTCCCGAGAGACTTTGCGACTGGGTCACCAGTTTTCTCACAGAGCGAAGCTTAAAGGTCGTAGTTGACGGTTCAAGCTCGGACTCCATGCCTGTGAATGCTGGTGTACCACAAGGCTGTGTGCTTTCTCCAACTCTGTTCCTTCTGCATATCAATGACTTGTTACTTAATACTAGCATTCATTGTTATGCAGATGACAGTACGGGGGATGCTTGGTATACTGGCCGCGCAAATCTTTCTCGGGAACAAGTCAATGTTTGCCGGAAAAGGCTTGTGTCGGAAATTGATCATTTATTGGATCAAGCTGCAGATTGGGGTAGACAGAATTTGGTCCAATTCAATCAATTGAAGACACAAGTTTGCGCATTCACCGCAAAAAAGACTCCCTTTTCAATATCACCTCAGTTCATTGGCACTTCTCTTGGTATCTCGTCAAGTCTCGGAATCCTTGGTGTCGATGTTTCGAGTACCGTCCAATTTTGCGGTTACCTGGAAGCTAAAGCCAATCTGGCTTCGAAAAAGCTTGGGGTGCTCAGCAGAGCAAAACGTTATTTCACGCCGGCTCAGCGCCTTCAGCTTTATAAGGCGCAGGTCCGGCCCCACATGGAATATTGTTCTCATCTCTGGGCTGGGGCCCCTCAGTACCAGCTGCTTCCACTCGACCGCATCCAACGACGAGCTGCTCGAATCATCGATGACCGAATTCTTTCCGAGAAAATTGACCCCCTTGCGCTGCGAAGAGACGTTGCGTCGCTTTGCGTGCTGTACCGCATGTACCATGGGGAGTGCTCTAATGAACTTTTTGGGTTGATACCTGCTGCTGACTTTCATTACCGCACCACACGTCAGAAATTGAGGTTCCATCCCTATCATCTGGATGAATGGCGTTCCTCAACAGTGCGGTTCAAACGCTGTTTTCTTCCTCGCACAACATCTTTGTGGAATCAGCTTCCTTCAGCGGTATTCCCAAACAAGTACGATTTAGGGACCTTCAAGAAGAGAGCTTATATCTTCCTCAAAGGCCGGCAACACACCGATGATTCCTCTGGTATTGTGGGTGTTCATGGGCGGTGTTGACCACTTAACATCAGGTGGCTCATTTGCTCGTTTGCCTCCTTTTTCCATAAAAAAAAAAAAAAAAAAAACGAATTTTCCAGTAAAATTTTTAAATTAAAAGCTACAGCAACCAATTCATTCCGATTTCAACGGATTGGCAATAAAATTGGGTGCAGTGCGTAAAATTATGGTAATTATTATCTCTAACTACTCTTTATAACCGTTGTGATGATGATATGGACATTTCAGCAGTTTAATAACATAATATATACGTATATTATTATTTAAACAGTTAACATAATTGGGAATGATTGGCGAGGGTAAATTTATACAATATTATCGGGGCCTCAATGTTTAACCATGTCAATATATTTTTAAATACGATATAAATAGCCTACGAGATAATCTAATATTCCAACTATCTCCATTCCTTATTTCATATAAATACATTCAGTAGTTTTCACGTGAAAGAGTAACAACCATCCATATGTTGACGTTGTATAATTTAGCACTCTTTAGACTCTATAACAGGATTCAAGCTACAAATAGAAGCGTGTCCTGAAATTAAATCGCGGGGTATGCATCTACTACAAAGCTAATTACACATGCTGAGTGCGAAATGATTAAAAGATAGCGTGCAAAGCCTAAACGGAACGTAATAGAGGGACATGAAAAATTAACTTTAAAATAGCCCGCAGTCAAAGGCCTTGTTACACGTACAGATGCGTGGGCGAGTAATTAAATAATTTCGCGTACATAAAACCTCTTTGCTGTGTGCTCTTTTGGCTGAGTTTTTTTAATCTACGACGAAATGACTCGCACATAGTGCTCTTTGTATTCTTCCAATAGACGAATCGGAATATCGTATGTCCATTTACATTTGGACGTCAGCAAAAATAAGTTGGAAAATGATGTTTTTTTTAATGTTAAGGAAATTTTAGTTTAATACCGATTTATAAATTTTTTAATTAATTTAATTAATATTTTTGAACTTGATCGTTGTTTATATTTTTTAATAAGGAACTTCATTGGATTTATTATTATAGTTATTAAATATTACAGTCCATTGTTATCATTGCACGTTAAACACGACATTTCATCATCATCATCATCATCATTGTCAGCCAATTCTGGTCCATTGCTGGACATAGGCCTCCCCCAATGACTTCCGCCAGGATCGGTCGGAAGCCGCCAGCAATCAGCAACATCCCGCGACCTTGACAAGTTCGTCCGACCACCTTGTCGGGGGACGTCCCACGCTACGCTTTCCAGTACGTGGCCTCCACAGGAGAACTTTCTGGCCCCATCCGCGCCATGTGGCCGGCCCATTGCCACTTCATTTATTTGAATGAAATCTTTCCCTGGTCTTTTTTTAGGAAACCAAAAGTAATGTACTCATGAGTCCGCCAACTTTATTAAAACGTAGCAAGGTAAACGTTGTCACTGCTGCAATAAAATCTAAAAAGCAAATTTTCACTCAAAAACTTCTTTGTATATTACTGCGAAAATTTTCAGTTCTAATTCTTTTAATCCTTAAAATATCTTTAGTAAAAAGCTTAATATTTAACAAGCATAACGTTTATCCTTTAAGTGGGCAAAATAATACCTCCAGCGGGTCACTATAAGCTGGAGACTTAGCCACTCGCTCCGACACTTCGCGTTTTATTCAGCTGTTTGTACAAATATAAAACTATCTGTTAATCTGTACACAGGGTTGTATTGTGAAGCTATTGAAGATAGAGAAACCTTCGTTTGTACTGACAAACAAAAGTACTGACTTTCGCTTTTCATTGAACAATGAAAAGCTACGTCCATTAATTGTGCGGCTAGTTTAGATTCTATTGGTGATTGCTGATTGATGTAAAAAATACATTTATGTCCATATGTCTCTTTATCATAAATTGGTACTTACAATCGATAGAGGTTTATGTTTACAGCTCTTACTACATCTTTGGGAATCTGATGTAGATTTTTTTTAATCACTACTCTCTCTGTATCTATCTCTTTCTTACTTAGTGATGTTGCTAGTATGAGAGATCGACTGACGAAAATACGAGTGGCGTCCTTTGGATTCTCTTTTAGAGAATTGTAAAGAATATCATTCCAAATACCATTAAGGAGTGTTGTCACTTCGTCGTGCCAGTTCAAAAAACATTCCGAGATTCTAAGTACAGTCACGAGCATAAATATGTTCCTATGGGCAGGTTGGCAAAAATATCTGACCCATGATCGAGTTCAATAATATGTGCCTACACGTACGCAGCAAAAATATGTGACATTATCCGGCTGCATAATGCAGTACCGTCAAAATGATGTGATACACTCACGAAGCATAAATATGTGACACCACTAGGCGGCAATAATATCTGACATAATTTTATCTTCAATTTAATTTAATTTACAATTTGTATGAAATAATGAAAGAAATAAATTGTATTTTACATTGTTTTAATATGGCTGTAATTTTATACTATTCTAGCTATCCCGGCAAAATTCGTATCGCCCTACCCGTCAATGAATGTTTTGTTACTTATTAAAAGAATTTAATTTTTGATTACTTAGGTATATTATCATCCCCCTGCCCTGGTCCCAATTAATTACTTGGGGTCGGCGCAGTATCTCTTCTTCGTCCACACACGGCATGTCTTCATTCACCCCTTTCTCTTTCATATCTTCAGTCACGCACTCCATCCATCTTTTTTTTGGCCTTCTTCGACTCGCCCATCCATCCACTTTCATATTCATCACCTTTTTTTCCTACATATGATTCATTCCTTCTCTTAATGTGCCCATACCCCGACAGACGGTTTCCTTTCATCTTTTCTATCACAGGAGCTACTTTCAGACTTACCCTAACGTATTCATTTCTCACTCTGTCACTCCATGTTATAATACCACACATCCACCGCAATATTCGCATTATTGCTGCATGCAGTCGTCTTTCGTAAGTCTTCTTCGTTAACCTTATTTTTCCTTTTTCAGCACAGATGCTAGCTCTCTTGACCTACCATTCATCGTACCTACATTCCAACTTGCATACCTCAATCTTATTTCCCGGGCTAGTGTCTTAAGTTGCCCCCGCCTGGGCTGGTGTAACAAACCTTGCCCATTTCTCACAGGAGCCAGGTGCTGCCCCTGCGCGTCGGCTACGGGAGACGCCCTAGGCCCTGTCACCTTTCTTATTATACATTCTGCATAAATGTTTTGGCAAATGGCCGGCCGCCTGTCTGACACCAACTCTCCTTGGGACTTTCATTGTTTTGGTAATGGGGTAGAGATAGCGTGTGTTTGGGTACAGGATATTGCAGGTAAGGATATTTGGCCTGATGGTAAGGATGCTGCAGTCCCGGATAAGGAAGTAGTGGGAGACTCCAACAGCTCGGGGGGCCGAGGTCGCGTACTCGCAGCCCTGTTCCATGACTGGCTAGATCAATGGAAAAGGCCATTTATCAATATTTCTTGAAGGAGATTTAGAGTATTTATAATATTCAAGCATAATAAAAATTTAAAAATTAGGCACTACCAAGGAGATTTGTTACACAAAATAAATTTCTGAAAGCACGCCTTAATATTTGACAGCCAAAAAATGTCAATCCATTGTCATGACAATTCTGCATTTTTAACATCTAAAATACGCAATTATTCGAATGTTATAGATGCATGTTGTCGATTCAAAATGCTTATTTTAATACGTTCTTTTATTTGAGGGGGTCTCTAACTGCATCGACGGGATCAACATTAAATGACAGGAAATTTTGTATGGTGTTAAAGTTCAAAATGACTTAAGTATCATTACGTTCCTTTTGTATGGGAATTTAGAAAAGTATTATTTTTAGACATTTTTAGGCAATTGTTAAAATGTATCTCTCCGTAAGAACAATCCTCGTACTTCAAGGAATATTATAAAAAAAGAATTAGCGAAATCGGTTCAGCTGTTCTCGAGATTTGCGCTTAGAGACACATCGAGCAATTCATTTTTATAATATAGAACTCCTCCACTACGATTTAAACTTTATTGTATTGTATTAAAGTTCAAATTGACTTAATTATTAAAACGAAACTTTTGTATGGATAAAGAAAACAATGAAAAGTCCCATGGGAACGCTGTCGAACGGGATAAAAAGTATCCTATGTTTTATTCCCGGTTCTAAGCTACCTCCCCACCAATTTTCAGCCAAATCGCTTCAGCCGTTCTTGAGTTATAAGTGGTGTAACTAACACGACTTTCTTATATACAAGGTGTATTCAGACCGTTTCCGAAAACTAAGGTAGGTAATAGTCAAGGTGATTACAAAACTCCTGGTGTTAAAGAAAATCCCGACAAAAGATAAAAATTTTGTCGTTTTCCATACAACCATCGGTAGTAAACGTATGCGGTTTGTATGGAAAACGTCAAAAATTTTATTTTTTGTCGGGATTTTCTTTAATGCCAGGGGGTTTGTAATGATCTTATATATCACTTGCCTTCGTTTTCGATCATGGTCTGAATACACCCTGTATATATATAGATTTATGTCTAGATATTATGGTCTAAATCACGACTAAATTTAAATATTTACTTATATTTTTTTGTATTTTAATTTATCAAATCATCTTAATTAATAATTTTAATTCTTTTTTTATAAACATTATAAATTAAAATCTAGTATACCCCCCGTTTGCATTAATAACATCCTGTAGCCTCTCTCGCATGAATGAGACAATATTAGTGCACACTTGAGAGCCCCGGAGTGACTCCCAAATGTCGAAGGTGTGACAACGCAGGGAATTGTAAGTTCTAGCCTGATTTGGATCCCATTGTTGGACTATTAAACCCCACAGGTTCTCAATAGGATTCAAATCAGGGCTTTTAGGAGGGAAATCTATTAATTTTATCGTCTCTCTTTGCGTATTAAACAACTCACGAGTTATTCGTGAGTTGTGGATCGGGCTGTTGTCTTGCACCACATAAAGAGGTGCTAAATCAGGATAACTGATACGCCTTGTACGATAAAAAAAGTAGTGATGGCCTCGAGGTTTAGGCGCGCGGTCGAGAATCTCGGCGGTCGCAGGTTCGAACCCCAGGCACACACCTCTGACTTTTCGAAGTTATGTGTGTATTCAAATTGAATTATCACTTGCTTTAACGGTGAAGGAAAACATCGTGATGAAACCTGCACACCTAAAAAGTTCTTAGGAATTTTTTAGGTGTGTAGTCCGCCAATCCGCACTAGGCCAGCGTGGCGGACTATGGCCTAAACCCTCTCAATAGTAGAGGAGACCCGTGCTCAGCAGTGGGCGTATATGGGTTGATGATGATGATGATGATGATGATACGCCTTGTCGGTATTAAAATGTCTGAAAGAATTCCTGTATATTCAACGCTGTTAAGGCGACCAGTTATCTCGTATTACTTCGATAAAGAAATTTAACTTCAAAACAATATTTCTTTAATTATTTCGTCTTCGTTCGTTAAAATAGTAATTATGATCGTTAAATTGTTCTTCACTAAACAATCTTACCAATATTGTTTTGGGGAATACTACACACACCTTCGATCAAATATACTAGATTGAAGATCGCAAACAAAATCACTTGTCTTAGTGGCACCGGTTGCATATATTTCATGATATATTTACACATTTGTAATTCAGACTTCGATTTGTAAAGTATTAAATTAAAGACGACTCCTGGTTACAATTAACCTTAAATCTTTGCAATTGGATTTTATATAGCTTACAATAAATTTGAATTTAAGACGTTATGACATTAAAATACAGAAAATAAAAATGTCATTTTAAAATAATGTCTTTAATAAATGAGGATAAATATTTTAAAATAAACGTCACGCGCAAGTAATAAGATTGAAAATTATTTGTTCACATTTAGCATTCACGTTGTTTTGGTACTAAATATTTCTTAGTGCGTTCACTTCGAACAGTCATTATGTCATAAAGTGTCTGTTTTTTCATTCTGTTTGGCCTTACTTCGTAAGTGTATACGAGTAATATTCGGTAGCAATAGCAAAAAACCTTATCATTCACGTCACAAGTTATGGTATTGAGAACTAATTATTGAAAAGAAAAATGCAATTGCGTTCAGAGTCAGATAGTCGTTAATACGCTGTTTGAACTATGTATAAGTTAAATCAACTATATCTCTTAAATCTATTAATTTAAGAAACCATAGTTTTTCTTTTGCGCAAAAATCGGCTTTACAGTATTTACAATATTACTCACTACCAAGCCAGCAATTATTATTTGTGGAATTATATCTGAATTTGAATTATGGTCTACTTTTTCACCAAATTCAGTGGTATTCAGTGGTAGTTTGACAGCCCCCGTGGCGCAGTTGGCTAGACACCAGCTTGCGAAACGAGAGGCCGCGGGTTCGATCCCCGCACCGAGACAAATGTTTGTGTGATCCACAAATATTTGTTTCGGGTCTGGGTGTTTGTGAGACCGAAAAAGTCTCTCGTAGTGTCTGATACCCACGACACAGGTCTTGTAACCTAGTGTGGGGTCAGAGCTATGTATGTGACCGTTGGGTGTATTTATTTATTTATTTATTTATTCGTTTTAAATTTATCAAAACTCTGTTAGGGAATCTAAAAAATTAAATTAATTTAAGAAAAATCAATAAACTGTATAAACTGTATAAACTGTATAAATAATAAATAATCGGAGCAATCGTGTTAAAATCCGCTTCCGTTTAACACAACATAATAATTCCTTAATGTCACAGCAGCCGTAGGCAAAATATATCTACGTATTAAATGAATATTTGAATTTGGTCGTGATTTAGATTATATCTAGACAAAAATCTATACAAATAATTTAAAGAGGTAAAGCTTGTGACTTTGTATAAAGTAATCTCTAGATCTACTTAACCGATTTTGAACATTCTTTTAGCAATAGAAAGCTACGTTATTTGTGAGTGTCATAGGGTAAATATTAATCAGAAAATTGATAACAATTTTTCATTGTAGCCGGTTTTACAAAGTAAACCGAAGAAAAAACTGTCGAACGAAAACGTTTTTTATAAACGCTGCTTTTTTACCCATGAGAGATATTTGCTTGAGTCCTAGAGAAAAGTTATAGAGCTTGATCACCATTATCACTATCAGCCCATATACGTCCCACTTCTGGGCACGAGTCTTCTCTATCATTGAGAGGGTTAAGACCTTAATCCACCACGCTGACCTAGTACGGGTTTACGGGCTACAAACCTAAGAAATTTCTAAGAACTTCTAGGTGTGCAAGAGTCATCACGATGTTGTTCTTTACCGTTAATGCAAGTGATATGATAATTCATTGTTAATACAGTTGGGCGTGATGGGGTGTACGCCCGCGACCGGAGAGATTCTCAACCGTGCGCGTAAACCTCGAGCCCAGCACTGTGAAGCTTGATAATGCTTATAAAAAGTCAGCGACAGCATAATATGTCTAACTATAAAAATATTGAAGAATAATTTAAATCATTACTTCATGTTAATTGATCAATATTATCAACAATTATGATTTTTTATTAAAATAAGTGAGTTTATAGATATACTCTCAAGTGTTTAAAACAAAATATTTTTTTCTTTAACTGCATACAATTGGCACGAATGGTTAAAGAGGTAATACTGACCTACTTATGCAACCGCAACTGTGCCGTAATTTATTTAGTGATATTTTCATTAAAAATAGATAAATACAATATTTTTTCGCAATCAGGAAATAAATGATGGCATTCAGTATTAACCGAACTAAAATCACAATTTAATCGCAAGTAAAAATGTTTACCCCCCAACGAAGCGAGCGCGAGCCGGCTAGTATAGTATAAAAGTACAGCCATCTTGAAACAATGTAAAATAAAATTAATTTCGTATAATTATTATATTAAATTGAAGATAAAATTATGTCAGATATTATTGCCGCCTAGTGGTGTCACATATTTATGCTTCGTGAGTGTATCACATCATTTTGACGGTACTGCATTATGCAGCCGGATAATGTCACATATTTTTGCTGCGTACATGTAGGCACATATTATTGAACTCTATCATGGGTCACATATTTTTGGTAACCTTCGCATAGGAACATATTTATGCTCGTGACTGTACGTCCACTCAAATTCAAATTAATTATTCGTAATTAACTTTTCTATATTGTCAACGTGATTGAAGTTCAGTATTGCCGTCATGGCATATTTTGTGGTGGCGTTTGTTTATTAACTGATCTGTCCACGCTCGTGTGGTTGAATGACGTCATATTTTAGTTTGGCTTTATGCGTTTAATTTTCTATGTAATAGGAATTTGCTAATTTTGTACTTTGAAAGTGGCAGTGGCGCGTGGTCGGCTTAGGTAATATACCTATGAAATTCTGAAAATTATTGAACCGGCCTGCTGATACAAGTACAGTCACGAGCATAAATATGTTCCTATGCGAAGGTTACCAAAAATATCTGACCCATGATCGAGTTCAATAATATGTGCCTACACGTACGCAGCAAAAATATGTGACATTATCCGGCTGCATAATGCAGTACCGTCAAAATGATGTGATACACTCACGAAACATAAATATGTGACACCACTAGGCGGCAATAATATATGACATAATTTTATCTTCAATTTAATATAATAATTATAAGAAATAATGAAAGAAATAAATTTTATTTTACATTGTTTCAAGTTGGCTGTACTTTATACTATATTAGCCGGCCCGCGCTCGCTTCGTTGGGGGGTAAACATTTTTACTTGCGATTAAATTGTGATTTTAGTTCGATTAATACTGAATGCCATCATTTATTTCCTGATTGCGAACAAATATCGTATTTATTTTTAATGAAAATATTTTTAATGAAATGTTGCGGTTGCTACGTATAACTAGGTATAACTAGGTCAGTATTATCTCTTTAACCATTCGTGCCAATTGTATGCAGTTAAAGAAAAAAATATTTTGTTTTAAACACTTGAGAGTATATCTATAAACTCACTTATTTTAATAAAAAATCATAATTGTTGATAATATTGATCAATTAACATGAAGTAATGATTTAAATTATTCTTCAATATACAAAATATTTTTTTACAGTTATATTTAAAGTTAGATATATGCTGTCGCTGACTTTTTTATAAGCATTATCAAGCTTCACAGTGCTGGGCTCGAGGTTTACGCGCCCAGTTGAGTATCTCTCCGGTCGCGGGCGTACACCCCAGGCACACACCTCTGACTTTTCGAAGTTATATCTGTATTAACAATGAATTATCACTTGCATTAACGGTAAAGAAAAACATCGTGATGACTCTTGCACACCTAGAAGTTCTTAGAAATTTCTTAGGTTTGTAGTCCGTAAACCCGCACTAGGTCAGCGTGGTTGATTAAGGTCTTAACCCTCTCAATGATAGAGAAGACTGGTGCCCAGAAGTGGGTCGTATATGAGCTGATAGTGATAATGGTGATGAAGCTCTATAACTTTTCTCTAGGACTCAAGCAAATATCTCTCATGGGTAAAGCAGCGTTCATAAAAAAACGTTTTCTTTCGACTGTTTTTTCTTCGGTTTACTTTGTAAAACCGGCTACAATGAAAAATTGTTATCAATTTTCTGATTAATATTTACCCTATGACACTCACAAATAACGTAGCTTTCTATTGCTAAAAGAATGTTCAAAATCGGTTTAGTAGATTCAGAGATTACTTTATACAAAGTCACAAGCTTAAATTATTTGTATAGATTTTTGTCTAGATATAAATAAATAAATAATAAATAAATACACCCAACAGTCACACATATAGTCCTGACCCCACATTAAGATACGAGTCTTGTGTCGTGGGTATCAGAAACTACGAGAGACTTCGGTCTCACAAACACCCAGACCCGAAACAAATATTTGTGGATCACACAAACATTTGTCTCGGTGCGGGAATCGAACCCGCGGCCTCTCGTTTCGCAAGCTGGTGTCTAGCCAACTGCGCCACGGGGCTGTCAAATTCAGAGATATATTCTAAATCACGACCAAATTCAAATATTCATTTAATACGTAGATATATTTTGCCTACGGCTGCTGTGACATTAAGGAATTGTTGTGTTAAAGGGAAGCGGCTTTTAACACGATTCTTCTTCTTCTTCATCAACCCATATACGCCCACTGCTGAGCACGGGTCTCCTCTATTATTGAGAGGGTTTAGGCCATAGTCCACCACGCTGGCCTAGTGCGGGTTGGCGGACTACACACCTAAGAAATTCCTAAGAACTCTTAGGTGTGCAGGTTTCATCACGATGTTTTCCTTCACCGTTAAAGCAAGTGATGATTCAATGTGAATACACACATAACTTCGAAAAGTCAGAGGTGTGTGCCTGGGGTTCGAACCCGCGACCGCCGAGATTCTCGACCGCGCGCCCAAACCTCGAGGCCATCACCGGTTGCTCCGATTAATTTATTATTTATACAGTTAATTGATTTTTCTTAAATTAATTTAATTTTTTAGATTCCCTAGTAGAGTTTTGATAAATTTAAAACGAATACGGTGAAAAACTAGACCATAATTCAAATTCAGATATAATTCCACAAATAATAATTGCTGGCTTGGCAGTGTGTAATATTAAAAAAAAATATTTGTAAATACTGTAAAAGCGATTTTTGCGCAATAGAAAAACTATGGTTTCTTAAATTAATAGATTTTAGAGACATGGCTGATTTAACTTATACATAGTTCAAACGACGTATTAACGACTGCCTGACTCTGAACGCAATTGCATTTTTCTTTTTTGTAATTAGTTCTCAATACCATAACTTGTGACGTGAATGATAGCGATTTTTACTATTGCTACCGAATATTACTCGTATACACTTATGAAGTAAGGCCAAACAGAATGAAAAAACAGACACTTTATGACATAATGACTGTTCGAAGTGAACCCACTAAGAAATATTTAGTACCGAAACAACGTGAATTCCAAATGTGAACAAATAATTTTCAATCTTACTACTTGCGTGTGACGTTTATTTTAAAATATTTGTCCTCATTTATTAAAGACATTATTTTAAAATGACATTTTTATTTTCTGTATTTTAATGTCATTACGTCTTAAATTCAAATTTATTGTAAGCTATATAAAATCCAATTGCAAAGATTTAAGGTTAATTGCAACCAGGAGTTGTCTTTAATTTAATACTTTACAAATTGAAGTCTGAATTACAAATGTGTAAATATAATATCATGAAATATATGCAACCGGTGCCACTAAGACAAGTGATTTTGTTTGCGATCTTCAATCTAGTATAGGTATATTTGATCGAAGGTGTGTGTAGTATTCCCCAAAACAATATTGGTAAGATAGTTTAGTGAAGAACAATTTAACGATCATAATTACTATTTTAACGAACGAAACGAAATAATTAAAGAAATATTGTTTTGAAGTTAAATTTCTTTATCGAAGTAATACGAGATAACTGGTTGCCTTAACAGCGTTGAATATACAGGAATTCTTTCAGACATTTTGATACCGACAAGGCGTATCAGTTATCCTGATTTAGCACCTCTTTATGTGGTGCAAGACAACAGCCCGATCCAGAACTCACGAATAACTCGTGAGTGGTTTAATACGCAAAGAGAGACGATAAAATTAATAGATTTCCCTCCTAAAAGCCCTGATTTGAATCCTATTGAGAACCTGTAGTGTTTAATAGTCCAACAAAGGGATCCAAATCAGGCTAGAACTTACAATTCCCTGCGTTGTCACACCTTCGGCATTTGGGAGTCACTCCGGGGCTTTCAAGTGTGCACTAATATTGTCTCATCCATGCGAGAGAGGCTACAGGATGTTATTAATGCAAACGGGGGGTATACTTGATTTTAATTTATAATGTTTGCATATAAAAAAATAATTAAAATTATTAATTAAGATCATTTGATAAATTAAAATACACAAAAATATAAGTAAATATTTAAATTTAGTCGTGATTTAGACCATAATATCTAGACATAAATCTATATATGTATATAAAAGAAAGTCGTGTTAGTTACACCACTTATGACTCAAGAACGGCTGAAGCGATTTAGCTGAAAATTGGTGAGGAGGTAGCTTAGAACCGGGAATCAAACATAGGATACTTTTTATCCCGTTCGACAGCGTTCCCGTGGGACTTTTCATTGTTTTCTATATCCATACAAAAGTTTCGTTTTAATAATTAAGTCAATTTGAACTTTAATACAATACAATAAAGTTTAAATCGTAGTGGAGGAGTTCTATATTATAAAAATGAATTGCTCGATGTGTCTCTAAGCGCAAATCTCGAGAACAGCTGAACCGATTTCGCTAATTCTTTTTTTATAATATTCCTTGAAGTACGAGGATTGTTCTTACGGAGAGATACATTTTAAAAATTGCCTGAAAAGGTCTAAAAATAATACTTTTCTAAATTCCCATACAAAAGGATCGTAATGATACTTAAGTAATTTTGAACTATAACACCATACAAAATTTCTGTCATTTAATGTTTATCCCGTCGATGCAGTTAGAGGCCCCCTCAAATAAAAGAACGTATTAAAATAAGAATTTTGAATCGACAATATGCATCTATAACATTCGAATAATTGCGTATTTTAGATGTTAAAAATGCAGAATTGTCATGACAATGGATTGACATTTTTTGGCTGTCAAATATTAAGGCGTGCTTTCAGAAATTTATTTTGTGTAACAAATCTCCTTGGTAGTGCCTAATTTTTTAATTTTTATTATGCATGAATATTAAAAATACTCTAAATCTCCTTCAAGAAATATTAATAAATGCCCAGGGGATGCCTCTTCCATTGATCTAGCCAGTCATGGAACAGGGCAGCGATTACGCGACCTCGGCCCCCCGAGCTGTTGGAGTCTCCCACTACTTCCTTATCCGGGACTGCAACATCCTTACCATCAGGCTAAATATCCTTACTTGCAATATCCTGTACCTAAACACACGCTATCTCTACCCCATTACCAAAACAATGAAAGTCCCAAGGAGAGTTGGTGTCAGACAGGCGGCCGGCCGTAAAACATTTGCCAAAACATTTATGCAGAATGTATAATAAGAAAGGTGACAGGGCCTAGGGCGTCTCCCGTAGCCGACGCGCAGGGGCAGCACCTAGCTTCTGTGAGAAATGGGCAAGGTTTGTTACACCAGCCCAGGCGGGGGCAACTTAAGACACTAGCCCGGGAAATAAGATTGAGGTATGCAAGTTGGAATGTAGGTATGATGAATGGTAGGTCAAGAGAGCTAGCATCTGTGCTGAAAAAGGAAAAATAAGGTTAACGAAGAAGACTTACGAAAGACGACTGCATGCAGCAATAATGCGAATATTGCGGTGGATGTGTGGTATTATAACATGGAGTGACAGAGTGAGAAATGAATACGTTAGGGTAAGTCTGAAAGTAGCTCCTGTGATAGAAAAGATGAAAGGAAACCGTCTGTCGTGGTATGGGCACATTAAGAGGAGGAATGAATCATATGTAGGAAAAAAAGGTGATGAATATGAAAGTGGATGGATGGGCGAGTTGAAGAAGGCCAAAAAAGAGATGGATGGAGTGCGTGACTGAAGATATGAAAGAGAAAGGGGTGAATGAAGACATGCCGTGTGTGGAAGAAGAAGAGATACTGCGCCGACCCCAAGTAATTAATTGGGACCAGGGCAGGGGGATGATAATATACCTAAGTAATCAAAAATTAAATTCTTTTAATAAGTAACAAAACATTCATTGGCGGGTAGGGCGATACGAATTTTGCCGGGATAGCTAGAATAGTATAAAATTACAGCCATATTAAAACAATGTAAAATAAAATTTATTTCTTTCATTATTTCATACAAATTGTAAATTAAATTAAATTGAAGATAAAATTATGTCAGATATTATTGCCGCCTAGTGGTGTCACATATTTATGTTTCGTGAGTGTATCACATCATTTTGACGGTACTGCATTATGCAGCCGGATAATGTCACATATTTTTGCTGCGTACGTGTAGGCACATATTATTGAACTCGATCATGGGTCAGATATTTTTGCCAACCTGCCCATAGGAACATATTTATGCTCGTGACTGTACTATTGTTCTATAGTAAATAACTGCGTTTGACAATGTTTCGTTTATTGAGTTAAATTCAACAATTTAACTCAATAAACGAAACATTACATACAATACAACATGAAAGTACTTGAATTTGTCATAACCTAGGACTCACAATGGGCATCGCAGTGTTATAAAAATCGAAATAATAGTTTAGCATATAGTTTTCCGACTGTTTTTAACCTTCTAGGTTTAATTTATTAAGGTATATTTTCATGTGATAAAAAAATAAAATCAAACATTTGAATAAATTATTTTAATTTATTTGTAGTGCTGAGGTACTTATATCTAAGATGAAGTAAATTCGTAGGATTTCTTCAGCACCACTGCCCCGCATCTCTCAAACTTTTTACACTCATTGTCCAATATATCACAGATAGCACTGTAACAAATATTGAGATATTTACTGAACCATTAAAAAGTATTCAGATAAATGTTTGTATGGTCTAAAAAGTTATCTACATATTAAATTTATAGATCTAAATAAGAAGTTTCGGATACCCACGACACACGACGTGTATGTTAGTGTGGGATCAAACCTATGTAGGTATATGAATGTTAAGTGTTTAAATTTTAACCTTACACGTGTATATCTACATTTCCCCACTACTGACCGACCTTGGAATCGAACATTAGACCACTAGATCGCACATACTCTTGTCCCAAGATACCGATCCACTTATTTATTATGTGCCATACAAAAAACAAATAAAAATATAAATGTCAGTACGTAACAATGGGTAACATTGCAGTGTATTTTTACTGCCGGTTTAAAACCACAGATTTGTAAAAGCTTCACATTTTTAAATATGGAACACAGATTAGAATATCGAGCAGTTCTGCTCGGGCACAACGTGGAATCCAATTTTGAGAGGATTTTAAGTTTTTGTTAAAAAAAAATGGATTAATTCATATACGAATCGGCGCACTCTTTATTTTTTGTTCAAATGCAGTGGGGATGTTCCCAATCAAGTTATTCGAAATATATGTATATTCGCATACATTTGCATGGTCGAATGAGCGATTACTCCATTGTTCTTTTCATTTTTAGAATAGTATTTTTTTAATCTCCTTTCTGACACACATACGGTCAAATAAAATTTTTGGTCGTTACCACCGGACAGGAATCGTATCAGTCCCTTATTATTGGAGGCTATCTTTACGACGGATTAGTAGGCATTTAGCTTACCTCTGCTGTTCGTCTTTTGAAATTCTATTATTAAGGACTATTTTGACACCTTGGAAATTGCAGGAATTAAGGTTAAGATGTCTTTGTGATCAAATTGGTGTGATGATTGAAAATTTATCATTATCATCATCATCATCATTATCAGCCCATACGTCCTACTATTAGGCACGGGTCTCCTCTACCATTGGAGGGTTTAGGCGTTAGTCCACCACGCTGGCCTAGTGCGGGTTGGCGGACTACACACCTAAGAAATTCCTAAGAATGTGTGCGTGCTTCCTCACGATGTTTTCCTTCAACGATCAAGTACCTGATAATCCATATGGTGACAAAAAGACATAGCTTTTCAAAACACAACCGCTGAGATTTTTAATCCCGTAACTAAACCCTAAGGCCATCGCCGTTTACTACGGCCCCCTTTATAACATTCAACCAAATCGGCTCAGCGGTTGATATATGAATACGTAATAGACAAAGCAACTTTCTCATTAAAATTTCAAATAACAGTTGTCGTACCCATTATGACAGGTCCGAAAACGAGCAGCACAGTTCCTATAATAATCACGAAAGTGCTATTTTGCACATCATTCTGTTTGTACAGATCCAAACCTTTGACCAAACACGCCACGCCTGAAATTAATCAACGGGATATTAAAAGCGGAACACTGGTTAAACATTCACAATCAGTAATTTGAATACTTCACCTGCTGAAAACATGAATAGTCCGATCAAAAACGATGTCATCATTAGCATGCTGTAATTATAAATAAAAGTTAATTACCGGTGTTATGAATATCGTAATTATGTCAACATACAATCACAGCTGTATTCCCGATGGGATAGGCAGTGATGTGAATAAAACCACGCCACGGAAGCTTTGTAATGTAAGCAGTGGCGGTACTTCCATGGAAGCCCCAAAAACCCAGTTTGCCTTTCAAAATTCCGAATAAGAATCTTTAAGCTATAACTCCTTATTAACAAAGGCAATTTGGCGTATAAATGATGATCCTATTTAGTGTTAGTTTATTATTATCAAAGATAACAGAAAATGTTGTAAGGAAACTTAAAAGCTATTAGTTCTCCACGTTATTTTTTATATTATGAAGTTTAATAACGCGCCCAGGCCTGCGAAAACAGCATATGTGTGTGTATGTACATATATATTTTTTTAAATTTACGAATAGTACAAAACAGCTGTTTTCGACGGTGGCAACCAACTTGATGTTCCCATTAGAATTAATTTTGTAATTAAACACTAGATTAAAACAACCTTGAGTTCCAGTAATAATAATTAATATTCCGAGTTATTCTTAAGTACAACAACGAAACGACTAAACGAATAACTCTCAAAGAAACACAAAATAAAATACAATATTTTGACGCGAAGCTCAGATTAATTTCGCAACTCAGTTACGTAAACAATACATTGTTTCAATAAAATAAGCAAACAGTAAATTCACACCTAAATCTCACCATCATGCCGGGATTTTGTTATATAAACACTCCAAAAGTAAAACAACAATGGCATTAAACGTCACGAATCGTGATGCCGCGTGGAAAGGCTAAAGAGAATATGTTTGTCATATCGCCAAAAGGAGGTATTACTCGGAACTCCTCTGCATGATAAAGATAAATGTAAGTTAATCCAATACTTGGTTTCGGCTTTATTAAATTTGTTCTGAGAGCTTAGGTTTGTTGTAGTTTTGTTTTTGTTACCCATTATACTCAGATCGAGATTTTGAGTTAGACATCAAAAATCGTAACCCATCCACTCATCGTGTATTATCAGTTATAATATACGTGTTCTTTAAATAACTATTTGTTATTTAGTTGTGCTTTTTAAATATATTTTTTTAATTTATCCGTACTTTGTTTTTTGAACAATGAATATGCATTCAAATTGTTTTTTTTTGTATACATTTTGCTGTGAGTGTGGAACCTCACAGACGATATTTCGTCCACCGTTTTCTTTTTCTCCTTAAAGGAAAACAGAAGACTCTGTGTTTCCATCTCCTCTACCTACATATTTTCCTTCTGAATTATCTCGTTGCGGGCAAATATCAACATGTGCTTCGGATGAGACTCGCTTTTCTGACAGTGTCATTTCTCTGCATACCTCTGTCGATCCACGTGTATAAGTTTCAAGGACGGGATTGCGGTAGGATGGTGTCTATAACAAAGCTTTGTATTAAAACTGTTGTGACTTCTGTACATTTACAAAACCCGCGCTATTATAGCACCCAAGTATGTCACATTCCAAGATTAGCGTATGTAAATATACCAGGTTGGCAATATTGTAACATAATTGTGTCAATGATCGTAATCGTTTTTTACCCAACAACCAACTATTACCCTTAACTACTAAATACGGCGAATATTTACAAGAACAGAAATCGATTGCACAATGCAATTCTTAGAATTTAGGTTAATAATAAAAATAAAATATTATTGCACTTGATTTCAAAAGCGAAAAGTAATTTTATCTTGATATAATGAATATTTATTAATCTGAGCTCCAATTAATTTGTTTTCCGGCAGATGCCTTGACCTCGCTATATTAAGTGCGGAATTGCCAGCGAGTAGTAATGAAAGATACAGAGAAATGGAGACACAGACCGGATGATATTAAACGTGGAATGAACTATAGGTGACTTAAATTAATACTTGAGTTGTATATGATCAAATTAGTACACTCACCCGCACAACGCCTGTGTGGTGGATTAAGGCCTAAACCGTCACAGACTTAGTAGAGGAGGCCCATGTCTAGCAGCGGGATGATATGTGGTTATGTTGCAGCAAGCCCACAAAGGGTGACATTCTCGAAGGAGTAGGCGGAGATGCTTTTCTATACAACCGCTTCGGTAGTTCCCTTTAAATTATGAGCCTATTGTTGTTGATTCTGCTAAAAATTACTTAATGAAAAATAACACTTTCCGACCCGTGAAGTAAAAATTGGCATCCTCGGCACCTCTTGCCGTTGTCTGCTGAGACAATAAAGCACTATAGATTATTATATTTTTCATATTAACTTCAGTTATGGCCTATTTAGATTATTTACTACGTGAATAGCGATACGAAAACCCAAAGTGTGCTTTCATATATTCAAATAGTAACCATGTTTGAAAATCAATTTATCATATTAATAAATGTTATTTTATATTTTATTACATTATTATCTCGTATTTCATTAAAAACATTTAAATAAAAATAGTATTTATAAAATCAGTATACAGGCAGTTGAGAGGTTCTTTGTGTGATTCTAGGCTCGGGCAAAGCGTTCTTCCGTTAGAAAATTCCTAGAATCAGCGTAGAGTTCTGGCATGTTCCAGAAATTTTGCTATAGGTTCTCTCCTAGTTTGTTTGAATATTGTTTTATTGTGTACGAAATATGGATATACATACGTCTCAAAGACACACAGGGTTGTATTTATGTACATGTAATAAAACAAATATTTTTTACTTATTTATGCTACATTCAACCAATCGATACAATGAATAAAAGTCGTTACGTGCTTTATGTCGCTCAGAACGCGTCGCGAGCCAAAAAGTTGGGCAATAATAACAGGCGTAAATCTTTTGGTTCTTTCATAAAGCAGTCGTTTGTGGTTCTGGTTGAATAGACTTCAAAGAATTGTTATATAGTTTCCAATTTTAAAGTCACATTACTACAAAGACAATTTACGAATACGTAGAGACGTAATTTCCTTTTAAACACGCTATTTGAAGTAATTCCTATACTTATGAATCGAGTTATAGGGATGAAATTGGTTCATTGTTTCTATAGCATAAGCGTGTGCTATGAAAAGTAAAAGTCTTAAGAGTGCTTG
Source organism: Cephonodes hylas (assembly GCA_030295005.1). Classification (NCBI taxonomy): domain Eukaryota; kingdom Metazoa; phylum Arthropoda; class Insecta; order Lepidoptera; family Sphingidae; genus Cephonodes; species Cephonodes hylas. Next base: position 6,754,791 of record AP025368.1, read on the forward strand.
AGTGCTATGGACTTTTCTTATTTCGAAGCTCTTGGTAGTAGCACGGAGTTTGAAAATGCGCTATTGATGGGTCGAGTTTAGTTTATGTTCGGATAGTTGTATATAGAAGATAATACTGGTCATATTTCATAACATTAGCCTTCTACTCGGTGAATAGGGCGAAAGGCTATTTATAAGTACTTGTATGTTCATTAACAGTATTAGTGATAATGTTAAAAAATTAGAATGTTAGAACTGTACCGAATTTTATTCAGTTGTTGCAATCCTTTCAAAATTTAAATTGATGGCGTCAGAACACAGTTCAACACTGAATTTTATTTATTTTAACAAGTTATTTATTTTTTGTGTTCGAAATATTTAAATCACAAGCGAATAAGGATGTAAATGGAAGTGCGAATTTACATCATCTCACTTTTAATAACATCATTATCACTTTATTACCACTTTAGTAAAGCGTTGTGAATTTTCCTCCCAACGCGATATAGTAATTTCAATTTTAAAAATAGTTAATTCAACGCACAATTCCACTACAATTGAAGAGTATTTTCAAATAAGGAAAATAACTAGCCATCTCTTTATTTTGAGCATTAAAATTGTATGTGATGGTTAGCAAGGTGATTTTCACACAAGGAATCAAGTGATGAGTGGTTAGAATTTCTCACCTTCTTTCACTTGCGATTTGCGCCAATTAAGATGCTTCTTCACATTGCACCTAAATAACCTCAAGATATTGGGAAAGATCGAGCTCACAGGCTTCAAACTACTCCGCAACTCCATTGTACTTTGCGAACCTCCTAATTCTAGCCTGGGCGGTAGTTACTACGAAGTTATTGAAAGGTATTCGGATACATAAATAAATAAATAGACCTAACAGTCACGCACCTAGTCTTAACCCCACATTAAGATACGAGTCTTGTGTCGTGGGTATCAGAAATTACGAGTGACTTTTCGTTCTTACAAACACCCGGCCCCGAAACAAATATTTGTGGATCACACATACATTTGTCTCGGTGCGGGGATCGAACCCGCGGCCGCTCGTTTCGCAAGCTGGTGTCTTGCATACTACACCATGGGGCTGTCACTACATGTCATATCATTCATGTCACTACCTATTTACCCCTTCTAAGACCATTCAAATATACTTAATAAATCTATTATGGCGAAGAAAGGATATGAACTCTACATGAGTAATCTGTGCAACTAAGCCAGGTACAGCATGCACTAAATGTTGTACGCTGTGAAGCGAATAGATCTTTTCTTTGACGACACAGCGGAAGGCCCCATACGTAAATGTTTGCTTATACCTCGTGTATACATTGGTATCATTACTTTCCATAATACATTCTTTTCAGACGTTACGGAAGTTTTTAAATATTTACTTTTATAGCGTTATATTATTTTTACATTGTATGATGTTAACACGAGTTTTTGCAAAGGCAAAACATTTTAAATATATTAAATATTCCTACGGCAAATAAGGGTGGATCATCATTAATAAAATTGTCAATAGCAGGGAAAAATATATTTGAGTTTTAAGTTTCGCATAAGTTGTTGCGAGTAACAAATAGTTCGGATACATATTTTTTTAATTTTATGGTTGTAATTAATTAATTTCAAAATAAAAGGTTATTGACCTACAGCAGCTCTAAACACGTGTTAAATTCAACTCAAAATGTCACCCAAGTGGGCAGCAGTCCCTAAACTTTAGTGTAACAAGAACAATTCAATAAGGGAATCAGTCTTCGAGTCACATACAATCCTTAAACAATTTGATTTAGTAATTCACCCTTCGGATATCTGCCCAAGTGATCTCTCAAGCGTACGGAGTGTAAAGCGTAGTCGATAACAATGTTAGGGTAGTTACTACTAGTTACCCTTCCAGGATGGACACACAAATTAATTCCTTATGACTGCGAGATACTGTGCAAAATTATTACTAAAGAGTACTGATTAAATCATGACGTAAATTTATGAATGATTAATATTGAACTGCATCGTAGTCTCGCGGCGGAATTAGGTGCCATACGGTCCAGAGGTTTCGGGTTAGATTACCTGCGGGTTGTGTAAATGTATTGCATTTTTCTATTAAGAAGTTTTCAGAAGCAGCACGGAGTCTTGGCAATAGGGTCGCACGCTATTACGTGGTACTGATACGTACCTATCGAATATGGTCGCAAAATGCACCTCTGTAGACATAATGGTAGGCCACTTCGAGGAATGCAAGCGTGACGATATATACGAGTATGTGAGTTGATATTATTGGATTCAAGTTAAGTAACATTAAAGGTTTCAAAAGATTCGCAATTTTTTTTTCTTTACTTTACGGCTGGGGAATGTTTTTCTAACATTCATATACAGCATATTACGTCAGTTTTACAAACCTGGTGATGAAGCGTGAAGCGGCCACTCACCAAGACTGTGTCAAGTGACAAGACATTCCTACTCAAAAACGCTCACTTTGCATGAGGATCGTTAGTGCATTATTTTTTACAAAATTAACGCTGTTGGTAAGCTAAAGACAAGTAATAACAACCACTGACTCTTACATAATTAAACGAAAGAAATGTAAAATGTTGTATGTACAATCCAAATATCGATCCAACTATAGTTCACTGGCTATTTATTACACATAAAGTGGTTTGCTGGCACAGAAAAATGCTTACTTTAAAAATATTCAATACTTAAACACGAGTATCTACATTTTTCACGTAAATTATTATTATACAAAGACATTACAAAAGAGACCATCATTTAGCATCAAACGCGACGTGTATCCCGATAAAAGATCTGACTTGTTCGAGTGTAAACTAGATACACTGCAGACATTTTCCTTTACACTGGAAGATTTAGTTCTTTCACGGAGATGTACGATCACCGTGTGTGAGATAAACTTAAGAGAATAGTGATGTTTTGGCCGTTGCTTCGTAGGATTTACCTTAATGGATTACACTGGTTTTAGCAAAATTTAAGTCGAGTTCATTTTGACGAAATGAGGAATCTTATATTATTACTCCTAAGGATTTACACTGAATTGCGGGTACTACGGCTTACGTCAACGAAACTTAAGAATTCTGTTTATGAATAGAAAAACTTTTGCGCATTTTATTATGGGTTCCTTTTCTTGGAGTTTTTGGATCAAACTTATTTTTTTGTCTTCTTAGAACCAAAAACGGGCGTAAGCTGTTTATCCAGGAAATTATCTGAGTCTATAATCGAACGGTCTGACTATTTATTTTATTTTATTGGTGGCCCCCTTTTTATTTTATCAAAGACGTCCTAAAGATTAACTTAGAGGTAGGAAGAGAAATTCAGAGACACAACGTATTTTATTAGACACATGCATCCATATTGGAGTCTAAATAGAGAGAGAAATTCTCTATGCGCCGAAAATAAATCACAATTATCTCCTACCATTGGCAGAGTTATGCAAGCCTATTTGTAGACCGATTCTGGAACGCGCGATACTCGCGTAGTAAATAAAGGCGAGAACGAAAAAGGAGATCGAAATATTGATATTTACACAGCAGTCGAAACCCGAGACTCAGGTCACGACTTGCGTCCGTCCAAGGAAGCGAAACAGTGTCGCCAATGGGAAATTCAATGCCCCCAATGTTCAAGACAAAATATTCTGTTTCGAGTATTCTCGGGTGGGATGAATTGTTTGAAAATTATTATTTCCACGGAACACTGAATGGGTGAATGTTAAGGAAAGTGCTTTTGTTTATTAACTCTGTAATAATGCCAAGTAATGAGACGAAATTCTCTGTAGTTTATATTACAGAATAAAGTAAATATTGTGTAGGATTTAATTTAAAACAACTTTGGTCTATGATTTTTCGCGGGTTTAATAAAATTTGTTAGAAACAGCACATCATTTAAATATATTTTATGCTGGAAATATGTTAAGATTTAGTAAATCTACAGTGTAGACAGCTTGAACTATAGACCGTTTTCCTGGTGCCGTTTTTTGTGAATCCAGTAATTACAAGGCTGGCATAATTTAACAGACTTATGTGGGTTGATTAATTATAATCTTTTCTTTCTAATCAACACTCCCTTCAAACCGAGACTTGTGAACGTAGCTTGATAATATAGTGACAAAAACTATCTAAAAATAGCGAGATTTTTCCATCTAATGGTCCATTCAGTAGTACTAAAATAAAAGCGGCTTGCAATAAAAAATACAAAAGTACTAACATTATAAAACTCAAAGACTAGATTGAAAAACACTAGTTTACAGTTAAAACACCGCTCATGACTTTTCTAGCGAGTGTAAACGAAAAATCCGCTCAATTCAGTTGGTTTGTTGGGCCCCGCAAACTCATTACCGATGCATTTTATGCTTATCTTTTGTAGATATCACACTGGCGGGAGAAGCGGAGATACAATAAAAAAATATTATAAAGAAGTCTTGATTGCTTCGAGGTTGCGCTCGGTCAAGAATCTCGGCATTCGAAGGTTCAGACCTCAGGCACAATTTGCTTTTCTAAGTAATGCGTGTATTGAAAATGAATTGCCACTTGGTTTAACGGTGAAGGCAAACGTCGTGATGACATCTGCACACCTAAAAAGTTCTAAGCATTTTTGTTAGGTGTGTACTCCGCCAATTCGCACTCGGCATACTGCGTAGTGCACTGAAGCTTTTACCTTCTCGGTTGTAGAAGAAGCCCATGCCCAACAGTAGGAAGTATATGGAGTGATGATGATGTCGATGATGATCGTGATGACGATGGACATATGCTGGAAAACCGGTAATATACTCACTCACTTTTACACAACGGGTAGAATATAGGTTTAGAAATACTCTCCTCCCTTCAGGCAGGCATCAATTTATGTGTTTAGATGGGTTCGACGGCAAAAATATAGCAATTAAAACTTCAACCAGTTAGCAAGTTTACGGCTGAGTAACCAGTTTACATTTCGCGTTATACACATCGCGCCGATGCGTTCGTGATTGCACGATTGTAGGTTATTGAGGGTGGCTGGCGTGATCGGTTTAAACGGTTACCCTCTGGTTTGATGGATTTTGAAGTATTGAATATTGTTGCAAAGCGAGCTGTTTGTCTCAAGTAATAAATATCGAATACTTTGACCAAAAATGGAACGTGTTATAATTTGTCTAAAATTACCGTCAGTATTAGATACATATCATACAACTAAACATATAAATGTAGTTCGGCATCAGCCTATATTCGTATATTTTTAGAGCTTGTCGAGAAACTTTAAATAACCCCGGAGTTTTTTGGAGAGATTTCTGATATGCACATTTACTTACAGTGTTTTCCCTGTCATTGGAGTGGTTGCTAAGTCATTAAGACTAAAACGGAAAGTCGAAGTTGTGTGCTTGGACGTCGACCCGCAATATGTTGACTGTTTATTCCTCAATGCGAACATTCACTTAAAATCCACACTACGTACTCGAAATATAGAAAAAAAAACAATAAACATATCATGGAAACATACACTTACAATTTTCATGTAAATATATTAATTAGTGCTACATAGCTGGGCTCTAAACGCATCGCTTGTCGTGAGTGAGCGTTTCATTTTTATTGTAACGTGGGCAAACAACGCTGTTACCTCGCATTCCTCTTTTCCCTCTAAATGCTGTGAAATATGTAGCGGGCCTTAATAATATAACAACGGTTGGTCCATGCTCTGCGCATCTGCAAAGTCGGCATCCGCGCCGAGTTTAATTAGCACCATTCGAATATAAATTTACGGTGCCGTAGTTGTGTGTAATGTTACCGCATAAGATGTTAAAATTTCACAGTTTACGTTTTCAACTTGTGCTTGTGTTTTGTTAAATTGTTTGTGAGAGCGTTCGCGAAGACGGGGCTAGTAGGAACGTTGGGGGTATTAGTACTAATATATATTATATAATTGTTGTAGAAAATGTATAGCGCAGCTATCACGACAAATTAGCTGCCCTACTTACTTTAATACTTTTCATGTCTGTGTCCATTGTGCATACATACGCATATCCATGTACATACGTCACACTATTGGGTACGTCTACGTGGGGTAAGTGAAGGTTGGTGGACTACAAATACATAACATATTCCCCGTATAAAACTCTTAGGTGTGCAAGTTTTCTCACGATGTTGATCTTTAATATTGAATCACAAATACCCGATAGAATTTTAAAGGTTTGCTTTGTAATTATTTATTTATTTATTTAAACTTTATATACACGTATGTATAAATGCGGACTTAATGCCGTAGGCGTTTTCTGCCAGTCTACCTTTGGGCGATGCAGTGATGAAATCTGGTAGGTGTATACTACAGTCGTTTTACACAAGTGAGTGCATAATAATAATTACGTCACGATCAACACTTAATTTTTCACACAAAATATTACACACAGAAGAACACACTTAAAAATGAGATAACAGGACCTTATGGTTCGGACCAAGATGCTAGTGAACTTTAAGTTATTCCAGAAAGTGGTGTCTAAAATTGAAAATAAAAGATGGCATAAAAAAGCTGCTATAAAAATATGTTCATTCTTTATTATAAAAGCATGCAAAATTTTTAATAAAATGGATGAAAAATATGCAAGACTTTTAGCGTACTCTCGGGGTACTTGATAGCGTTTTAAGATGCTTAATTTAAACTTTTTTATAGACTTAGCCACCTTTAGGTTTGAAACTAACATAATATACGTTTGACTAAAGCACTAGGGGCTCATAGAGAGTCAGAGGTAATAAAAAATATGTGTAAGCCCGCGTCCAATGCCCGCTTTTCGGCTTCGCTGGACACGCCGCGTAATTGGCACGTTTTACTTTATAACTGTGTCTTGATGTGAACATGCCTCTATTTTATGTTATACAGCCAGGCGTATTTGCAAATTTTATTTATTCTTGTCCACCGTTTCGTTCGTGTAAGTATTATAGATTTTGTCAGTAAATATTTTTATGTACATAATACCTTTAAATTTGTCCTTTTTGGGAATAAAAAGGAGTCTGCAATCGTGTTTAAGTTAGTTAAATACGTGCTTTGTATTGAAATTGTACATAAGTAAGGGACCTACTCTTGTGTTTCAAGACTTGAAAAATTTCAACGGCGTAATATAAAATGTCATAAGCATAGCCAAGTACACAAATTTTATTCAAAAAGGTTTACTTAAAACAAAAATAAGTGACATCTGTTTACAACGACATGTCGTAAGAAGCCAAGACTCCAATTTTACAAAGTATATTGACAGACCAACAAATTAATCCCAGTTTGTGGGGGCTCATAAATTTTATATTAGTGAATTTGCTTAATTCAAGTGCCTCTGAGGTAGGCGAGTCACTCGACTTGTGTGTACCGAGCGATCAAGTACTTTCATATAAAATAAAATCGCTGGATGCGATTCGTTGATCTCGATTTTGTTTCATTTGTGTCGTCTCTCGAATATGGAAATAATTATTTTTGTTTGTATGTTACTTTTGTTTTTTGTTCGTTAGCATTTCGAAAAAGGAATGCTGTACAAAAGAGCTGTGTTCGTAAAAACAAAAGAAAGCTATAATAAGGTACATTTATTCTTCAAATAAAAATTATTCATTGAAAGTTACTCTATAATGACTGTACCGCTTTTTAAACGATATTGACGGTTTAATTTTAAATCATATATTTTTAAAGCTACAAAGTTTAAGTGATTGAGATTTCCTAGTCATTTTGCTGGTGATGTAATGTTCTTAAGTAATTGTAGTCTCTGGAAATCTATTACGTTCTAGTATTAAACATCGAGCGGGATGTTGTTTGATTATAGTTTCGTATTCTTAGCATTTCTGGTTACAAGGCATTTTCGTTAAACTACGCTGCAAGTGCCATAAAGTTTCAGGGGCTTACAAAAAATACATATCACTGCCAAATAAACTTACTACAGACTGCACTTTTTTTTTGTTTTCAGCATATTTAAAAATAAACCGCGAGCAAATATTTTATTTTACTTGGCTCCACGATGTCTTCCGACTCAGCATCCCGGTCTCACAGCTAATTAATGTACATTTGGATACGGAAATCAATTAGCAAGGGGTTACCGAGCGAAATGTATGTAAAATAAAAATGTTCCCAGCGATGTGACCGGGAAATGCCAGTCGTACGGATCGTTTTTCTATTAACAGCGCGTGTTTTTTTATCTACACATTCGCCATGACTTTTATGCAAATATCAGAGTTCGTGTTAAAAAAAACTTACCAGTGTTGTGACAGTGTAAAAATGTGTGTTTCGTGTATTTGCTAGAATCAAACATTGGTTTTGGTTATTTATAATTTGATTTTGCGATGTTTTTTCCGGCTTCATGTTGCATCTTGGTCTTGCCGAATAGCGCTTTCATTCACATCTTTTCTAATACTCTGTTTATTTATTCTATTATATGTAGTTTCGAAATGAGACCAGCATCATATATGACATACTTTAGGCCTTTTTAACATATTCAATTACATAAACCTATTATTGTATTTTGCTAATCATATAATTTATGTTATTTAAAATTAAAATCTCAACATACCATTGTCTATGTATTACCCAAACGGAACTTAAAAATATAACTCACCAGCGTCTTCTATTTCCTATTAAAAACTATTCGTGTTCCATAAAGGCGAACATATAAATTCTTTTACTTATAGTCGCCTGCTTTATTTTGTTTTCTTCTTAATGAAATAATAAACTCTCCACATCAAGTGTAAATTTTCGACGCAATATTAAAGTTTTATCTGTGACGCGAGGGCGCAGTTAACCCCTTGACGTACACAATGTTTTCTCATAAAACATGTTAGTTCCAGTTGGAAACTAATAACGAGGGTATCTATCGATTCTACTTTAGTCAGTTCAATTTTATTTGTTTGTCTTATTATACAAAGAAGCGGTATTTATGACGGCATATGAAATATTATTTTCGTTTTTTGGTCGTAGAAATTTTTTGTTATAATAAAAAAAAATAACGATTTATAATTTAAAAAATTAACAATAACAGCTCAACGTACATTCAATACGTCGAAACGTCTGGTCGTTGGTTCGGGAAAAGTGATTTTAGAAATATCCAAAAAAGCATTATGTACATGATAAATTTAATTATAAAACTCGTAAAGAGCTTGTACTATTTTACGTGGAACCTTCATACAGATGCAATATTTAAACACTAATGTTTATTAAACATTCAAAAAAGGTAAAGCAAATTTGTGTTAAAACATAAAATAAATAATCTCGTGTCGTTTTTAAATGCTTTTTACCTGATACCAATAATAAATATTGAGTTTTATGACTAGAAAAAATATCTAACCTATTGGACCAATTGGTCCAATAGGTTATCAGTTTGACCGCGTATCGCCGAGTTAGTGTGAACATCCAATTCAGTGATGTGAAAATTCGTGTGATTTATTATTAATGTTTTATTTCCGACTTTGATATGCCATGTTCGTATTTTATTTATAAAGTTTAGTTGCAAATTCGTTTTAATCCGATTGTCGAATATGAATATATATTATTTATATTGTTTATTTCGTGGTAGAGCCAATTTAATCAGACTAAAGCATTATTAATCCTAATGGTCCACCTCGTTAGTGGTAATACCACTGTTTTAAAGAAATCCGTTTAATGAAACAGCTTTAGTGTAGGCTGTCATACAGCAAGTTATATTGCAAGTCTTAGTTTCTTTCTATGTTCATTCGTAAAGTCACTATAAATAGGACTCAGAAAACATGGGAAGTGTTCTTATTATTGAACGAAAGTAATTTATAAGCAGGCTGATCTCTTTATTATCCATAAATTGAATCTAATAAAACACGATGATAACAAGATAGTACTAAACATGGCGAATTGGGAACACAATTCATGCCATTAAATTAATAACTTCTTTATATTAAATACTCTCCAAACGCGGACTTAAGTGCTTAAACACAACGAAGCAAATTCAATTAGCAATAAAATTACACAATTGAAATGTCTAGTATTAAATTTAATGACAACATTCAGCCGTGAAAAAGATTTAGAGTATTTAAACGAGAACAAGTTTAAGTAAAATATTCGTTCGTTCGTGGAGCAAAGTTTATTTGTATTTTACGTACTGAAAACGGATGAGTGATGCATCATACTGCATCACTTTAAATTGCCTCCACCAGGGAGCAAGTAAGAGTTTATTCAATAACGTTCTATCAACTCGATCGAATGGGTAAATTTGGAAACGTATTTTACTACTTTCGCAACATTTTATTGGAGGAAAAGTTGTTTGCATAAATGTAGTTGAAATTACGGATATGTTTGTATAATAGGATTAGGTGACAAGTAAATCATAAAACTACGTCACCCACATAGCTCTCGTATGCCTAATAAGCCTAAGATTCTACAAATGTTAAAATCGTAAATCAAGCATAAACTATTTTCAAATGTCTTAGTGATTTGCAAATTCAAATGATCATTGTTGACAATATTATACATTTTTCATCCTCTTCAGCGACTTCTATTGGAGAACCCTACTTTTTCTACCCTCGCAGTATTGAGAAATAATGTTACTTTTACAATTTCTATGTTTTAGATAATGCTGCATTACTACAACTAGACGTTGTATTACAATATGTGAGACTACATACATACAGGTAGTGAAAAAGTGGGTGAACAAATGCACTTCTATTTACCCCTTCAGGTATAAGGGCTTAAGTGTAATTAATATATGCTGAAGATAAAAACAAATTTGTTAATGTTAAAAAAAATATTGACAAAATAAGTTTTTGTCATGGGTTGTGCATTACTTTACTATCACAGCAACACACTAACTAATATGTTCCGAAAAGCAATTACGTGGCGTGTCCTCACTACAGAAAGTCCACTTTATCTATTACGTTTCTTTCTTCTAAACACAGCTGGCTGTATCCAGTTAATGTACTTTTTGTAAAAAGAAACATGAAATTTATTTGGTCTCTGGTTGTCTTATTCACTTAAAGATATAGGACATACTCGATGTCCGAATTTCCATTGGATTAAAATTTTATCAAAAAAATGCAGCTAGATATGAAGTAATTTAGTTTTTTTTATGTTCACACGCAAATAAGGTTATATATTCAGTAAAGATCGACATAATCGACATTCTGTTTCTGTCTATGTATAGTTTTTTTATTTTTTTATTATTATTATGTGTTGTTGTGTGTGTACAATAAAGTTTTATTCTATTCTAATTATGCCTTAAAATGAGGTAGATGACTTAGTTTACTTTGTCAACACAATCGACTTTTAATTATCTTATCTGGTGTGGCAGACTGTAGCAATATAAGTTCTGTGGTATTGGCGAAATTTTAGGTAAGAGTTGCTAACGAGAAAAAATGTCATGAACATAGAGTCCTAAGCGTTGTTGTCATTTGATATAAGCAGAAGATATTTCAAGCCATTTCACTATCGAATTGATCTCTATTCCAAACAAACAAAACAGTGAAGCTAGGTGTAATGTTAGTAAAAAGTGATCCATCAACCAAATAGATAAAAAAATTAACGGTGAAAAACACATTTTAAAATCAAGCTTTTATTATGCACGAAAAATTAAAAAAATAAACTAAGAAAACATTCATAAAATTCGTATTTTTTTAAACTTTACAAGTAACAATTTACAAAAGTGTTCGGTTTATCAGTAGAAGTATGATACATAAACATATATTATCTATAACTAGTATATTAATATTCTTAAGTGATCTAAAAGCTCGTCGCGGCCGAGGTCTTTGCATTAACGAAATTGCGCGACAAGCTTTTAAATCACTTAAGAATATTAATATACTAGTTATAGATAATAAATGTTTATGTATCATACTTCTACTGATAAACCGAACACTTTTGTAAATTGTTACTTGTAAAGTTTAAAAAAATACGAATTTTATGAATGTTTTCTTAGTTTATTTTTTTAATTTTTCGTGCATAATAAAAGCTTGATTTTAAAATGTGTTTTTCACCGTTAATTTATTTTTAACTTTTTAGTTGGAAATATTTCTAAGTCTATCCATTTCGTAGTCATACCGAAATTCAACTCAATCGGTCCATGAAAACTAGTGTTCCTGTGGGCACCTTCCAACTTCTCATGACACCAGATCAACGATACCTTGTTATTATGTTGTCACTAAAAATACAAAGGCATACCAAATTTTAGCTTACTTGGTCCACAGGAATCGGAGTTCCTATGGGCTTCTTCCAACTCCTCATCAGATCAGCTTCATGATACCATATTTTTGTATTATTACCGAAGTTACGAAGACACACCAAATTTCAGTTCAATTGGACCACAAGAATCGGAGTTCCTATGGGCATCTTCCAACTCTTCGTCAGATCAGTTCTATGATACCTTGTTATTATATTGTCACCGAAATTACATAGGTATACCAAATTTCAGCTCAATCGGTCCAAAGGAATCGGAGTTCCTGTGGGCTTCTTCCAACTCCTCAATTGATCAGCTCCATAATATCATATTTTTGTATTGTTACCGAAGCTACGAAGACATACCAAATTTCAGCTCAATTGGACCACAGAAATCGAAGTTCCTATGGGCATCTTCCAACTCTTCGTCAGATCAGCACCATGATACCATATTTGTGTATTGTTGTCGAATTTACAAAGACATACCAAATTTCAGCTCAATCGGTCCACAAGAACCGATGTTTCTATGGACATCTTCCAACCTCATCATCAGACCAGCTCCATGGTACCATATTATTGTATTGTCATCCAAGTTACGTAGGTATACCAAGTTTCAGCACAATCGGTCTATTGGAAGTGGTTCAAATCTTCATTGCAAGATTTGTAAACATACAAACATACATACATACATACATACATACATACATACATACATACATACATACATACAAAAGTGAAGTTAAATAAAAGCTTGTAACAAACACGTTCGCGCTTGGAACAACAAATATCGTACATATTTCAGTGCAGATAAGCAAAAGTCAATTTATAACGAGTTAAAATCAACAAAAATGTTCGTCGGACCAAACTAAATAACAGTATAGTGATCAAATAACTCGCGCCATTCTCCCGGTTACTATTGAGCATTTCAAAAGCTAAAAGTTGCCGTCGAAAAATGAAACACTGCGGCGTCGATTTAACTATTCGACAAAGCTAAATGTACCTCGGTCCGTGAGTTAACAAATTTACTAAACAAATACATTGTTACCATTTTATTTACCCTACGTTTAATTTAATATTTGCAAAATTTATATACACAACTGAATTTCTGTCATAACTTTTGGTATGACTTTTAGAACATAAAACACGTTGGCATGGCTGTAATTTACAGTTTATAACCTATTTCTAATTCATTTAGCAATATTTGAGCAAATTTTCAAATTTAAATTTTATTTGAAACGTTTTCCCGTTTCAAGGCGTATTACTCGTTTTAATATCCTTTCTTCTTCGTTGATTCTGAATCATAAGAGCGTGAGGTGTGATTATAGTTATTTTCCTAGCTTTAATAATAAATTAACATAAAATCAACTCTTACTTTACTTTACTATCTAGGCTTATCACGCATCATCATCATCACCATCAGCTTGCGAAACGAGCGGCTGCGGGTTCGATCCCCGCACCGTGACAAATGTATGTGTGATCCACAAATATTTGTTTCGGGTCTGGGTGTTTGTGAGACCGAAATGTCTCTCGTAGTTTCTGATACCCACGACACAAGACTGTACATATGAAGTACATATGTGACTGTTGGGTGTATTTATTTATTTATATGTACCCTGGCACCGGGTCTTCTCTACATCTAAAAGGATTTAGACCATAGTCCACCATGCGGGCCTAGTGCGGACTCTGTCCCTAATTCCTAAGAACACCTTCCACAGGAACTTTACCATCATCATCCCCCTGCCCTGGTCCCAATTTAATCCTTGGGGTCGGCGCAGTATGTTTTCTCCTTCCACACATCCCTGTCAGCCGTCATGTCTTCATTCACCCCTTTCTTTTTCATATCTTCAGCCACGCACTCCACTCCACAGGAACTTTACCAACGTGGAAAAATACATCTCTACTAGGGTTGCTAAGTAGCTTCTCTTGAGGTAAAGTATACGAAGTCTTTAAAGGGATCGATGAACTGTATCCAAAAGAAGTGTAACGCTGTCTGCCATGGCAAAGGATAAAGAGGTTGCCCGCTCTTAGAAGGGGAGCACATGTGAATCAGCTTTGTAACAACTAAGCCAAACTCTTTTAATTATTCTCGACTCTCCAAAATTTTCAATGAAACTTTTACGTTCAGTTAATGAACTCCGATGGTTAATGAGCTTTGTGTAAACCTTGCGAGGTATTTAATAAAATTTACTTTAGTGTGCATGCTTGTTGAAGTAGTCAATATTTTGGTAGGCCGTCAATACGGTGAGCGTGATGGCATAATACTTAAAATATAAAATTGTATCAAAAAGGGTAATTTAATAACAATTATAATTCGCCGATGTTTTTGTTAAGGTTGGAAATTTATGTCGTTTTTAGTTATAAATATATTTTTAACCTAAAAAAATATGATCAATTTTTATTAACATATCTTTGAAGAAATGCAGTTAGAAGGTTTGGACGTTTATTTAAAACTTTGGTCTTTTCCCCGAATGGAATCAAACTCAAGACCGCACTCTCACACGGAATACATTTGTAAAGTAGCCACTACCACTTACATCACCACCACGCGTGGTTCTCACTGAACTCACAGCTAAATAAGATTAAATTATGTCTTGAAGCAAAAACACGACAAAACAACTGTTTCGTAGCAGAAAGCTACGCCGTAGACAGTGTGCTACAGGAGATTTATTTCGGCAAAGATAAATTCCTTACAGCTGTTAAATATATTTGGTTTTATTTTTCTTTTTTAAGCGGACGTTTTCAGTCTCCGGCTTAATGTGTTTACTAAATGATAATATTTTATTTCATACTTTTTTTACTGAGGGTCTTTTGAAGAATAAATATTAAACTTGAGTTATAACTCCGACCTTTCGCGATTCAACGTTACGCGTATAGAAAAAATAATAATATACTAGAAAGGAGCGAATATGTAATAATATACATTACCATTATGGCTTGGACTATCCAAAGGGTACTTGATTAGAGATATTCAATATGCTTCCATAAAGCTGAGCTAACGATGTATATGAGGATATAACATGTACATTACAGGCTCCTACAAATAGATTCCTAATTTATTGACAGCCCTGTGGCGCAGTAGGCTAGATACCAGCTTGTGAAACGAGAGGCCGCAAGTTTGCTCTCCGCAACGAGACAAATGTTTGTGTGATCCACAAATATTTGTTTCTCTGGGTATTTGTGAGACCGAAAACTTTCATGTAGATTTTGATACTCACGGCACATATTTTGTACTATGTATGTGGCTATTGTGTTGATTTATTATCTAGTCCTAATAAATTAAGAGTATTTTTTGTCTGTATTTCAATATGACAAATCTTAAGACCCTAAAGACTGGATCAATCCATTCCCCAGTCTAAGTTTAACCGCAATGGTGAGTTATCGCCCTAAGTCCCTGACATAATCGTCCGCTTGGGTATTCGCCATTACTTTGGCGTAATGATGTATTTATTGACTGCCTGCATTTGCCATTGTAACTCCAGTGCTATAAGATCAACAGCGGCACGCATATTGTTGACGCCGAACACTGAAGCTCAGCGAATCTAAGGGAATTTGTTAAGATTCCAAAATGAATATAAATAAAAGGAGTTGGAAACAAAGAGTTGTCCACTTCCTTGCCTGAGTATTCATAAGAAACAGCTAATTGTATGTTATACTTAAAGTACTCTTCGTCGTAGAAAGAAAGAAAATGCAAGCCCTAAGTTATTTTATAACTTAATGGATTTAATGCATTAAGTAAGTTTGCGAACGTTTTGAGTCATAGTAGTATTAAGAATCTGTGGCTTGCTAAATTCTTCTCTTCTTCTTCTTCATCAGCCCATATACGCCCACTGCTGAGCACGGGTCTCCTCTACCATTAAGAGGGTGTTAGGCCATTGTCCACCACGCTGGCCTAGTGCGGGTTGGCGGACTACACACCTAAGAAATTCCTAAGAACTTTTAGGTGTGCAGGTTTTATCACGATGTTTTCCTTCACCGTTAAAGCAAGTGATAATTCAATTTGAATACACACATAACTCCGAAAAGTCAGAGATGTGTGCCTGAGGTTCGAACCCGCGACCGCCGAGATTCTCGATCGCGCGCCCAAACCTCGAGGCCATCACTGCTTTGCTAAATTAAAATAAATAAATAAATACACCCAACAGTCACATATATAGTCCTGACCCCACACTAAGATACGAGTCTTGTGTCGTGGGTATCAGAAATTACGAGAGACTTTTCGGTCTCATAAACAGCCAGACCCGAAACAAATATTTGTGCATCACAGAAACATTTGTCTCGGTGCGGGGATCGAACCCGCGGCCACTCGTTTTGCAAGTTGGTGTCTAGCCAACTGCGCCACGGGCCTGTCAAATTACTGCACGTAGTTATGTAATAGGCACAAAATGTAGCTGGACAGCTCTTCACACCATTTACATTGTTACACTTATGATAGCCGCGTAATGTCAGGGTGCAAGAATGTTCTGTGCAATCTAGAGGCCCTGTGTTCTATTCCCAGGTCTAGGGTCAGTAGCAGCACAAGGTTTGGAATTATGCTCGAAATATGGTAATAGGTTTATCCTTATTACGTGGGACAATAACAACAATGTGGGTGCTGAAATACATCTCTGCCTACCCTTTCGGGAAAAACAGTCGTTAGGTTATTTGTGTATGTACTTTCCTTCTCAGCAATTACGTTGGCAACCTGGGCTTTTACGCTTCTATGGAAATACCTTCACTGATTTATATAGCATCGCTGAATCCTAAATCTATATCACGCTCAACACCATAGGACATGTTCAGTAAGGACGTATTAACTGAGCGAGCATGCGGGTCGATAGCTTAAAGTATTCCCGCGCGACCATCCGCGTAACAACCTCGGTCAGTTTGTTACACAATACATCAGCGGTTAAGCCTTCTGAGGCGTCTGGTGGTTTGTATTGTATATTTATCGCCTTTAACAGCTATAAAAATGTTACGAACACACATTTACCAAGACTAACTGTCGGCACGCGAGACGCATGCCGTGATGAAACACGACTCTTGTGTATAAACGTTTCGATTGTAAATCATTTTTATATTTCAATTGATTGCTTTGGAAAATGGATTGGGTTTTTTGGTATTATAAAGTAGATATTGCACGATGTTGGCATTAATTATTTTCTTCAATTTAATGATATAACCAAGTGCGTTCAAAATATTTTTAACGACTATATTGAGACTATAGATGACGAATTTATGACAACTCATTTCAACAATCAACTGTACACAATCGGTAGATAGATTGTAAGTGATATTTAAAAAAAAACAGAAGTCCTTTATTATTACTGGACCAGCGCGTTAGTACCACTGCTGTCAAGACCTAGGCAACAATATAAAAAGACTGTCCCCAACAACGCTATGGTGTGGCAAAGAAATATACATAAAAAACGCGGTGGCTATCCAGTATACGCCCATAAGGTGTGTTAAAGAAAGTTCGCGAACAATTTTTCCAACGTCATACATTTTTTAAACGTTTTAAGTACACAGGCGCAGCTGGCGAAACAAACAACGTTATTTCCACGTATAAACTTCGAGTACCAAAGTAAGGAACTGGAAATTTAGCCTGCGTAAGTAAAGTGACGGAAATTTCTCTTACGGCAACAGGGTGCGCGAACAAAAAAGTTGCGTACAGACGTAAAAACCAACACGGAAATGTTTTGGTTGCCGAATGAAACTTTCGCATCAGACTATTTGCGAGTGGAAGTAGATGTGAGCTCGGCAAATAATTATTACCGTGTTTGAAATACGTTCTTTTAGACTGTTCGTTTTTCACTACCCTAATGTAATACGAAGAATCTTATATTAGAATGTTCTCATGTTTTTAATCGCAGTTGCATAAAAAGTGATGTAAATCCTGGTAATAAGAATAATTAATAGTTACCTCATTATGTTTGTGTAAGAACACTAAGTGATTACCTACTTATTTTATACATTTAAGGTTTAAGTGGGATTTAAAGGTGTAGACTTAGTTTGTTACGGCCATACTCAAAACTAAGTGTGGATCAGTTATAAATTTTCATTTCATGTTAAATAATATTGGTCAAGTTAGCCTATTTAATTATTTATAAATTATAAAAACATACAAAGTGACTTAGTTGAAAGAGCGGCGGGTAAAAGGGTTACCATATCTCCACGAATTGTCTTGTATGGCCTAGAGATATTTGTCCCATTCTTTGTTTGTGCATACGACAATTATGTATATAAACAAACACACGATAAAGAAGAAATCAGAATGAATTGAATTTTAAAAGAATAGGCAT
This sequence comes from Cephonodes hylas, assembly GCA_030295005.1. NCBI lineage: Eukaryota > Metazoa > Arthropoda > Insecta > Lepidoptera > Sphingidae > Cephonodes > Cephonodes hylas. Next base: position 6,773,165 of record AP025368.1, read on the forward strand.
GCTGACAATTCTTTTCCACTTTTCTTCAACTATTCTGTGCATAACATTTTTTTAACCAAGGACAAAAAATAATATACGTGCAATTGTAATAGATTTCTCGTAATTTTGTGGCACAGACAAAAAAATACATAGAAATGTAAGTACATTTTTTTGCCCAACTGTCAAAATACTCCATTATCATAATACATTATTAATGAAATTTCTACTAAATAAATGTCTTAAAATTACAAAAATAAGTAGGCATCCTTGTTTAATTAAAAAGGTTAATTAGTACTTAAATGAGGCTACAAGCGACACTTATGTTGACACCATTACGTATTCTCTCAGTCCTTTGAATTTTATTTCACGACGAAATACAAAAAACACCTGAATGTTATTGACAAAATAACATCAATTGAGAATTTGACGTATTCCATTTTGTTTTTGAATACTTCTATCCTGCGCTGGAAATACGATGTTAAATTTATACATCTACAATAAACAATTGAAGTCAATGCAAATTGACTGACAGACACGAGTGACTACAATGGCTTCGGTTTTACTTTTTAAGTCGCTCTTAAATTTTGAAATTCGAATGCGTAATCTCAATTATACTCAGATTATCGTCATCCACTGTTCGTGTAGGTCTCTCGAGTCAGCGCCAATCACGCCTAAGGAACTTTTCAAGTCGTCGGACCTTTGTGCTGCAAGACGTCGCTTCAACGGCCGTCCGTCAGGATTTAGACCCCACAATATGATCACTTTGCCAAGTATTATAATCATCAGCCTATATTAAATTACGTAAAAAAAAATTGTTGCACTGCTGAGCACGGGTCCCCTCTAAAACTCTAGAGATCTATTACCTAACCTGTTTTAGTCCATCACGGTACTGTAGAAAAGATTGGCGAAAAAACTAAAATTTCGTAATATTTTTGTAGGTTATTTTGCCAAGCATTAAATCATACATATGCACACAGCACAGAACCATAAAAGTTCCTATGCTACAATCTGATATCCTGTGTCTTCTATATTCAAAATTAACATCGGTTAAAGCTACTATTATAATATCTTCCCAAAGAAAAACACTTATTCATTCGTATTTATTTCTCTCCAGATGAAACCACGTCAATAAAAATGTATGGCAACACCTTTTAAAAGACATTCCTTGTTTAAAACAAATAAAACGGCGCATATATCAAGCTATTATGTTTATTATAGTAGTTAAACGTGCTAAACACACAGTTAGCGCGTCTAAATGATAATTTATAGTGCTGTATATAATTTGAAAAGCTCTGCAGGCAGGTGTATGTTCTGTTCCAGTATTAATGAGATAGTTGGTAGTTTATTACGGTTATAATTGCTATTTTGTTTTCGCAATGTTTCTAATGAATTCAATTTGCTATGATGATTGCAATTAGATAAACAAACTTGTGTTACGTTTTGCATATTAATGTTTAATACAGCTCAATTGGGTATGGCGAGATTTTTAAAGCCGGATTAGTGAAATAAAAAAAGTGTATTTTCTGCTGTCACGAGTCTCTTACAACTGAGATGGTTTAGGCCTTTGTCCACCACGCTGGTCTAGTGCTAGGTTTGTTTTATTTTGTGTCTGTTTAATGAAAGTTATGCTTCAATAAAGCAGATGTCAGAAACAAGCTATTATGTAATTTCACGCAGGCGACGTTGCAGGCAATTGATACACATATATTGGGTAATAGGAAGTATGTAAAGCGATGAGCAATCTGTGGAATGGATGACTGCGTATGTATGTAAATTCTTAGTCCTTGTTCAGATTTTGGAAATTTTCTCGAAAAATGAGTTAAGATTCGCTTATTTAATAGGTTTAAAAACACATCTTGCGATTCATATCTTTAACTCTGCTTACCACTTTAGGCATACGGGCGTGAGTATGTATGTTATTTACCCATATACAAAGTATCCTGCGCGTTAATCCAGCTCATAAATTACCTTCGTGCCAAGTTTAATCCACATTCGTTCCACAATTGTACGTTGTGATCAACAATTAAACTTTTTTATTTATAATATTTTTATTTAAAACTCTTTTTAATTTGGTTAGCTAATTTGTTAGTGATAACTCGCATAGTATTTTTTTTAAAATGAAGTATGTAGTTATAAGAAACGCCTAAAAAGTGAAGTTTAGTTGGTAGGATATTATTGAACCATAAATTGAACATGCATATAGCGATGGCGATCAAGTCTAAGTGAATCATTATATTTACATACAAAAATTACAAATGTTGCTTTTGAGTTCAACTCAGTTTTAGTAATTAGGATTTTGAATTTGCTAATCGTTAAGACCAAATAGTCTCTCGTAATTTCTCATAAACACGACACGAGACTTGTATCTAAATGTGAAAAAAACGACGATAACGAAAAATTATTACGAATGCCTTTTGCCAACCAACCCAAATATAATTGGCAAAAGTACACCGACCTGTTCTACCAAGCACTAAAACAATAGATTAAGTGTTTGTTTAACACACTCGTTCCTAAAATTCAGTTAGGGAATTAGCTTAACTAAACGGTGACACTTCTCGCGCTCCCGAGAGGCTGTAGGCACTTTGAAAACGGGTTGTGTAAACGCAGCCGAGCGTGCTCCACTATGAAAATTCACTTCCCACAAAACGATAGCAATGTGTCCTTTTTTACACACCTTTTACTATTTTTTTCTATTATTCCGTCCAACTCTGTCCGCCTGATGGATCTTGATGTTTTTTTACAGTTCTGTGATAGAATGAATCATACGTTAGTTTGGGAGTCGCTATAAAATTGGTTATATTTATATAGAGTTTTATTTTGTTACAAATTTATGGGTAGAGTGATAAGTTGGAAAGTTGCTGAATAAATGACTGTTATCGGGGTTTTGTGATTTAAATTTGCAATATTAATATTATTTTTAAAGTTTGTTTAGACAGAAGCTTAAATTACAGATTTTTGCTAAAGGTATTACGCAAGATTTTGTCAAGACCACTTTTAAAATGTAAAGTTTTCTGTTTTATTTATTAAAATTCTAGATAAACAAAATTCACATCAAAGCGAACAAAGCTATATGCAATCAATCAATCAATCAGCCTGTCACCGTCCACTGCTGGACGTAGGCCTCCCCAAGAAAGCGCCAACCATCCCGGTCTTGAGCAGCCCTCATATATATATATGATATATATATATATATATATATATATATATATATATATATATATATATATATATATATATATATATATATATATATATATATATATATATATATATATATATATATATTAGGGTGTCCCAGCCTAGTAGGGCGAATTTTTTTTTTCGAATTTAGATACGCATACCCTCTATATTTTTTCTAATTGACCCTATTAACTCAAATACAAAATATTATCAAAATTGGATAGCGGTAACCCGTGCCGACTTGATAGCAAAGGTTTAAGAAAAAAATTGTATGGAAATTGTAGAGCACATATAAAAACTTAATTTTTATTTTCAAAATTATACCCTATTTCACCGGTAATATATATTTATTATTAAAACAAGAATATTTGTGATATTTTAGTCTTAAAGTTTTCTTTTTACTGTTAGGATAAATCACAGGAAAAAATGCTTTAGTTTCCCTTTAAAGGTGACTTTTTCACGAAAATTTTGTATCAATATAACTGCGATTTGCAGTATCACTAGCGACTTTTAGTGTCATTATCTATTTCTCAACTGCTTAAAAAGAAGTATATCTAGGCTGTAATGTAAGCAACTCATTGAGAAAACTGTCAAAAAATTTAAAACGATTAAAGAAAACCAAGACTTGTTTTTGATTGAAATAAAGTCGTTCATTCGTTCGTAAAGGGATATGAATTGATGGATTCTTTTTAGTTAAGCTTTAAAATATTATTATTTTTCGTTCCTGGTCTCCATCATAGTGATATAGAGACAAGACAGCTACTTCATGAACCAAAGACCAAAAATGCTGATAAATATTCTGTATAGTCATTTCTGAGTTAATTTTATTGACAGTTTTCCAGGGTTTCAAAGTATTAAGCAAACATAAGTCGTGGTAAGGTGCCGTCACTGATAATATAAATTGCATCCAAGCCTTAACATGGTATATAGCGATGCAAATCTAGATGTTTAGACATCTAGTGTGACTTTTTATTAGTAATTTACAATTAAAAATAATTTACTTCATTTTTAATCAATTAATTGCTTCGGCCATCATGGTGTCTGGTACATAGAACTTGGAGATCGAATTGTCAATTTTATTTCTGTATCACCACCAAAGAATATGATTATAACTGTTAATTCTTGATAGCCAACCCTTAAATTTCCTTCATAATTCTGTCCGGTAGAACTATGCATATCTATTTATATAACTTTATCTATTATTTACATTTATTTTTATCAATTAAAAGGCACCGGCGTGTGCAATATACAAAAAGTAGTCCAAGCTTGTAACAAACTCTTGACGACACTGTACGAACACATCTTGCGATTTTTCCGCATTATATTTATTGATCTCTTCAGAGTCGGTATAAGGCAACTTGTTTCTTAAAATTAGTTTATTAAGGCTTAAATAGGCATATAAGCCCTTTAACAAAAAATAATTAATCTCGAATAGTTAGATTTGCGCTTGTACAAAATTCAATTTTACTTCACAAATATTATTAAACAGAACTGCCAATATTTTCTCTTTACAGAGAAGTTTTAAGCCGTTATTTTAATGTTTTGCACCCCCCTATTAAAATTTGCCTTTGAAATCTTAATCTGACATATTGATTAAACAAAAAGAGGCGTTTACCTATACAATAAACAAGCAACCACGAAACTTCCATGGGAATATTGCGACGCGCCGAAGTTCATACAAAGTATGTAAGTACTGAAACACATGAATGCAAGTCGGCACGGGTTGCAGTGGTCCTAAGTTCATGAAATTTTATTTATAAGTGTTTTAACACCATTCGAAAATAATTAGGGGGTATGCGTTGACAAAAAAAGACTTTGATTTTTTTGGGACACCCTAATATATATATATGAGCTATATGCAAACTTTCGTCTAATTATAAACCTTGGTTTTATATTTATAGGCTAACCAAATCTGAAGCAGTACAAATTAACACCGAGGTCAAACTTTAGTAGGGTGTTTTAGCTACTACATCGCAAACCACTATCCCACTATGAAATCAGCTTGTTTACAACAATACACGGGAATCTTGCCAACCGCCCCTTGCCATCACACGACAATGGCCGCAAATTTCGTCCTTAGTGTATAGAATAAAGAATGAACATAATTTTGCAAAGTTTGCGAATGACTTTGATGTCGAAACGGCTCATAAAGGAACATATTTTGCATAAATATTTAAGGAACGTTACGGCGTAAACGTCATTTGCGGTTAGAGTGTTTTAATTATGAATAGTATGTAATACGGAATTAACGGTGAAAAACATATTTTAAAATCAAGCTTTTATTATGCACGAAAAATTAAAAAAATAAACTAAGAAAACATTCATAAAATTCGTAGTTTTTTAAACTTTACAAGCAACAATTTACAAAAGTGTTCGGTTTATCAGTAGAAGTATGATACATAAACATATATTATCTATAACTAGTATATTAATATTCTTAAGTGATCTAAAAGCTCGTCGCGGCCGAGGTCTTTGCATTAACGAAATTGCGCGACAAGCTTTTAAATCACTTAAGAATATTAATATACTAGTTATAGATAATATATGTTTATGTATCATACTTCTACTGATAAACCGAACACTTTTGTAAATTGTTGCTTGTAAAGTTTAAAAAACTACGAATTTTATGAATGTTTTCTTAGTTTATTTTTTTAATTTTTCGTGCATAATAAAAGCTTGATTTTAAAATATGTTTTTCACCGTTAATTTATTTTTAACTTTTTAGTTGGAAATATTTCTAAGTCTATCCATTTCGTAGTCATACCGAAATTCAATTCAATCGGTCCATGGAAACGAGTGTTCCTATGGGCACCTTCCAACTTCTCCAACATGTTGTCACTGAAAATACAAAGGCATACCAAATTTTAGCTTAATTGGTCCACAGGAATCGGAGTTCCTATGGGCTTCTTCCAACTCCTCATCAGATCAGCTTCATGATACCATATTTTTGTATTGTTACCGAAGTTACGAAGGCACACCAAATTTCAGTTCAATTGGACCACAAGAATCGGAGTTCCTATGGGCATCTTCCAACTCTTCGTCAGATCAGCTCTATGATACCTTGTTATTATATTGTCACCGAAATTACATAGTTATACCAAAGTTCAGCTCAATCGGTCCAAAGGAATCGGAATTCCTGTGGGCTTCTTCCAACTCCTCAATAGATTAGCTCTATGATACCATTTTTTGTATTGTTACCGAAATTATGAAGAGATACAAAATTTCAGCTCAATTGGACCATAGGAATCGGAGTTCTTATGGGCATCCTTCAACTCCTCATCAGATCAGCTCCATGATACCATATTTTTGTATTGTTACCGAAGTTACGAAGAGATACAAAATTTCAGCTCAATTCGACCATAGGAATCGGAGTTCCTATGGCCATCCTCCAACTCCTGATCAGATCAGCTCCATAATATCATATTTTTGTATTGTTACCAAAGCTACGAAGACATACCAAATTTCAGCTCAATTGGACCACAGAAATCGAAGTTCCTATGGGCATCTTCCAACTCTTCGTCAGATCAGCACCGTGGTACAGTATTTGTGTATTGTTGTCGAAGTTACAAAGACATACCAAATTTCAGCTCAATCGGTCCACAAGAACCGATGTTTCTATGGTCATCTTCCAACCTCATCATCAGACCAGCTCCATGGTACCATATTATTGTATTGTCATCCAAGTTACGTAGGTATACCAAGTTTCAGCACAATCGGTCTATTGGAAGTGGTTCAAATCTTCATTGCAAGATTTGTAAACATACAAACATACATACAAAAGTGAAGTTAAATAAAAGCTTGTAAAAAAGCTTGTAATAAAAGCTTGTAAAAATATCATCAAATGAACGAACATTTATGTGGACTTTCTTTTCAGCTTCCTATAAAGAACAACGTTTATGAAGAATATTTCTGTCCATTTTATTAAATAACGTCAGCAAGAGACGTAATAAATTCTTTTTAATTTAATATTAGAAACGTTAAGTTTTCACCAACACAACATACGAGTATATAATATTGGGATAGCCCCGTGGCGAAGTTGGCTATATACTAGCGTTCGAAACGAAAGGCCACAAGTTCGATCCCCGCAACAAGACAAATATTTGTATGATCCACAGTTATTTGTTACAGGTCTGGGTATTTGTGAGATCGAAAGTCTCTTACAGTTTCTAATACCCACGACACATTCTAGTGTCGGTTTTTTTTTATTTATTACACTTAAAATGCCAGGAAAAGTATGACTTATAATTCTGAGACCACTAAGTAGACCGTGGACTACATTTACTTAAATCAGGATTTATCTAAAATTACTCCTTGTTTTCCATTTAACTTTATAGTATGTATACCACCACATACTTTTTCTCTATCGACCAATCTTTGTTTAAATGCGAACCCACAACTTTAAATGAGGACATCCGTAAGTAAACGACTGAAGTTTCTCACAATACTATATCGAGAGTCTCGCCAAGTTACGCATAATACCTCCGGGCATCCTTGAGATTATAACCGTTACTGGGTCTATGCTATGTTAATATTAGGAAGGGTTATACTGTACCGACCAGAGTAGTGCTAGGGTTTAATGAGGTATCGTAAAGTATCCGAATATTTTATGTATATGGATATTATAATACCGAAATATTTGTTGTGTTAATATAGAATATTTGTATGTAACACATGTACATAGTATCACGCTTTACTATGAAAGGGTAGAGAGAGGTCCATTTCTGAACCCACATTTCGCCAGGTATACATTTGTCCCATTAATAGAGGTACAGCTTAAATTAAAACAGAAGGTACAGAGTTCTAGGAAATGAAATAAATAGCACAGTTTTAAGCCCACATTTAGATGCAAAACTCGTGTCGTGAGTTCTAGTAATTATAGGTCTTTCAGTTACACATGCTGTTAGTGTTGTTATGTAAATAATGCTAGCAATCGTAAGTACACATCGTCACGACTACTTTAATGGCCCTACGGTATAAATATGTAGAGTGTGATCAAGGAGGCCGGGCAGATTTGTTAAGGTTTTCTATTAGGATATGCTCAATAAGAAAGTTTGGAGTCTCGAAACCTATCTTGAATGAAGAAAAATTTCTCTATCCATCCTTTAGGAAAAACAGTCGTTAGTGTATTAACAATGTAGCCCATTTTAATGTTTCTTAACTTTTGGATATAAATTTAGGTGTACGAATTAAAATACATTTTGTTCATTAAATTGTAACATGACATTTAAAAAATTCTCGAGACAGAGTTACATAACTCTTTCAAAACTGTAATTGAAATCAAAATCGCAACTGTCTCGTAATCCAGCTTAACAATTACAAATGTCTCATCCTCTTGTTTCGCCTTTAATCCACGGGGAATTTACTTTGTGCTTAAAGTGATTAGGTGCCAAATTCACAAGGGGTTAATTATCCGCTGCCCTGCTAACGGCTTTTAACCTGCTCGCGTGTTATAACTTACTACGTAACCTACATTATAATTAACGCGAGGTTTTCTTGGTACTTCGCTTTACATTGCGCCGGAAGAACACACCGGGGTAATTAGAGCTTAGATTAAAAGTAAATGCAGGAACGTATGAAATCTTGATGAATAATGTTCTGTTTTTAAATTACGTGGATTCTTTGTGTTGTGTTTGAACAGGCTGCCCAAAATGGACTGGATTGTTATGTGTATGACTTTCATGTATATATTTTTTGTAATATCAGATATTTCACTTTTTGTAAGTCTCTTGTTCAATAAGAAAAACCCATATAGTACAGTGCAAACGTAAAAAAGACACACAATTCATTTAAAGGAAGAGAAGAAAAAATATGAAATGAAAATTAACCTACGAAAAACAATAACCAAGCTATTTATCTCATGTAAAAAAAAATTAAATTAAACATTTTTTATATTTGAGCTATACTCTTCTTCTTCTTCATCAACCCATATACGCCCACTGCTGAGCACGGGTCTCCTCTACCATTGAGAGGGTTTAGGCCATAGTCCACCACGCTGGCCTAGTGCGGGTTGGCGGACTACACACCTAAGAAATTCCTAAGAACTTTTAGGTGTGCAGGTTTCATCACGATGTTTTCCTTCACCGTTAAAGCAAGTGATAATTCAATTTGAATACACACATAACTTCGAAAAGTCAGAGGTGTGTGCCTGGGGTTCGAACCCGCGACCGCCGAGATTCTCGACCGCGCGCCTAAACCTCGAGGCCATCACTGCTTCAGCTTGAGCTATACTCACGTCGTCTTTTCTCCATCACCATACATAGACTATTTTTATTTCGTTTACATGAATTTCCTTCGCAAAATTATGCAACCGGTTGCAGTCGTCGCGAGTTTTCTATCGCCCGAAGTACTTGTAAGTACTTCCAACTTGAACTCATTGCCTCTTCAACTTATTACCGGCTGAGCTATAAGTGTCGGCAACTTTGACGTTACATATTTCAGCGCCTTTACGTAGTAAGTGTAGGAAGATTTTGGCATTCGCAAACTCCTGGATAAGTTTAAAAAAAAATCAATAACTTCGATGTCAGGCAAGTCGACAATCAGTTTTAGTTTTTAGACTCAGTCATTTTGGATTAATGAGAATTTTATGTTGTACTCTGACATCAGTTAAAAAAACTTTTGATGAAAAATAAAGTTCATGTATTTCACATGTGAATTTTTTTGTAAAGATTTTTAAAAAGCGCGCAGCAGATGTATTGCAACCAGTTTCTTCGATTTCTCGGTCGGAGTATGTCTTTCCATCATTAAATTCTTAGTGACGGCAAAGTATGGTTATGTGGATGAGGTTAGGTGGCGGGGAGGGTTCACCGCAGTGATAACACAATGTCCACTAGTATAAGTTTAATAACACAGTCACACAACACAATACGACATACAAAATTCACAAACACAGACCTTAAATCTATCACAAGCGTTTATTTGTGAACGCAAATGCGCGGGAGATATCGTGCGGTTTGGGGAACGGTACGGGCGTGCGCGCTGAGGAAACCAAAGGTTGATTAAGGTCACACGCACGTGGCCGCTAGGGTCCTGCCGATGGTGGGGTCGCTCTGCGATTGGCGCAGGCACGCGATGCGCGTGCGCATGCGCCCGATGATGCACGAGCAACCCCGAAGGCGCGGTAGCGTGGTGTAGTTCAGGCACCGCGCGTCACGGAGCCGAGTGTAATACGCCACAGTTATATGACGGAAAAACGACAATAGGTTCGTTTCCTATTGCGTGGGACTGAGACATACTTATATGCAGATATTTGGACGCAAAGATTTGTTGCCTATTCCTTTGGGTAACACACTACGATAGGCTATGAGTGTGTATTATTTACCTATGTATTTCAAAAAAGGTTTTCAATCTTAGTGTAGCTAGAACTGACCTATAATAATTAAATCACATAGACAGCCTTGGTAAAAGATACAAAAAAGAGACTGCAATACAACATTGAGATATTCAGAGAACATCAATTTAGCGGATCATCCAAGCATGGAACAGTTTACTGAAACGTACCGGCCCCATAATAGTTGTAATCCGATTAGTGAAATTAGTCCGTACAGTTTACCACGCTGACCCTTCGAAGACCTCTTATCGTGTTTTGTTGTGTATCCAATACCCTGTATTATAATATCATAAGCCGATGAAACAAATCCACTCCTAACAAACGTGTACAAATACATACCTAGTGATTTGTGTCTGCAATGATAAAATAAACCCTGTTAACGAAAGTTTTGTACTCTATTAATTAAAACTTTTAGTATTGTTTCATTTTCTTCAGCTACCGCCTACAACTTAATCTGCTAAACTGTGGGATTCTAGAGAGAAATAAAAATATATAATACCCCAACCCGCACTAGGCCAGCGTGGTGGACTATGGCCTAAACCCTCTCAATCGTAGAGGAGACCCGTGCTCAGCAGTGGGCGTATATGGGTTGCTGAAAAAGAAGTGTGTTCTCTACTATCTTGTACAGATTACAGAATTTATAAATAAAATCTCTTGAGGCGATGTGTTTCAATATGTAGACTTATTCGGGGAGTAGTACCTACGTGTAGTTAAAATAGTTTTGAAATACACTTCATTCAATTTAGTCTCTCTGTTCCGTGTTGGTGACGCAAACTGAAACGGTGTGAAAATAGAGTCAACATTTTCACAGTCCAATGACTGGTATATCCACGTATAACATTGTGCCTATATACAATCGAAATATTCGCAGCCTACTTAGTTTTTAGTCGTTATTGGCCCATATATGTATGTATGTCCCACGGTTGGGCACGCGCGTCCAGGCCATAATCTAGGCCTAGTGCGGGTTGGTAGATTTTAAGAAATTCCTTAAAAAGAATTTTCAGGTGCACAGGATTCCTCATGGTGTTATCCTTCACTATTAAAGCACGTAAAAATATTAAAGTAAGATAATTTAGATGTGTAAACCATAAACCCTACTTTTAGCTCAAGCTAAATAACCAAAAGAAAATAAGAGATCTCTTCCAAAAACGTCATTTCAAATTTCCCTCAAGCAGCGGTAATGTATGACTGTATTAACTTAGAATTTAGACAATGAACATGTTAGAATTGCAGCTCGTGGCACATGTCACCCTATCTGTATTCTGTATAGTATAAACCCGTGCATACTGCATGTCTTAGTACTAAAATTGGCCCGCTAAGCGTGGTTTAAAATACGACAGACGTCTGAACTCTGAAACTGTGGGACGTCTGACGTGCAACCGAGCGTTATCTCACAGAAGCAACGTCACGACCGATTGATTATTTGTACTTATACGGAGCTCCAGACGGCGCCGTCGTACCGAGAAATCCTCCTGAGTTTTGTGGATACATTTGTTGCTTTACTACTAAACGACAGTGGTCAGATCGAGGACTTCGTTTAGCTGCACTCTTTATGTCGTTCATTTATTAATGAATAAGTTTTTAGGTTGCAAAGTGTCAAACTGAAATTAATAAAGTAGTTGGGTGTATATTTCATGCCTGTATGGACGAAGTCTTAGGCAAACGTGTATGCAAAAAAAATCAAAACCGGAATTTCGAAATTCTACGTCTGCGTCATTTTACGGACGATTTTACTTTATGCTTGCTAATAAAAGCTCTTAAGTGACGGTCTTAACCAAATATAATTTCATTTCGTATCCGCCGATTGGTGGAAGTATTGATTACTCTGCCTTATCTTAAATTTGACTAGAATGCTAACCGATCCATTAAAGTTATCATAAAAAAGTAAATAGAAAAACAAATAACCATTCGGTAAAATTAACTATATTTACTAAAATACTTCGAACACTTTTAGAATAGGATAAATTTTCATCCACAATTGTATAGGATACAAATATCCAAATATTTACACAATGCACACATTTATCCTTTAATAGTAATCGAAATTTCAGCATCTCAATTAAAATTCCGGATCGCGGTTATCACAACAATGAAGTAGCCATTTGTATTGCATCTATTATTAATTGCGCCAAAATTGGATAGTTAATGTTTTACAATAATTATAACAGTAGTAGAAAATCAGCTGTGTCAGAGTGTCATCATATTTGACCATCATCAAACCGCTCACGTATCACTTCTAAATCAATTGGAATGATATTTGATATGGAGATGGATAGTAAGTTGGAAAATAAGATACTTTTTTTATAAAATTATACTCGGGCGGAGCAGGGACCAATACAACATAAAACGCATTCACGAAGCATATTGCTCAAAGCGTTACGACAGGCGTTTCAAGTTTCTACTCATAAAGAGGAAAAGTTAATATTTTTGTATAAATGTTCCCGGGGGTTTAGTGGTGTTGGTAGAGCCAAACCTCATAGAGTTCTAAATAAATATACTAAGGCTATGCTAAGTCGTAAATTGAGTTGCATTCCTTACCCGAGTTTCGTTTTCAGTACCGTTGATATCGTAAATTTTATTATACAATTCGTTATATATTACATATGGATTCGATAAACTTTGCTTTAAATAAAATATGAGCCTTATTGGACAATTGACGCCGAAACTGCAACTAAAACTTAGCAATTCGCTTTTACAACGCGAGATAGTACCAACTTTAATCGTCGTTTCATCGCTGAACCATGTCTGAATTGCATCAGAATTACATACATATAAATGAATATCAGTGTAAAACCGAAGGTTAAATTGAGCTGCGTATTGTGTTTCTCAGTTATCTACGTATATTAACATAGATTATCCCATAACTTACCTTAGATAGCCATTACAATCTTGTACGTATTAAATTTTTTAGATCCAAATCCTTTTTGGCCCTATACCAATTGACAGACCAAACCAATCCTGCATACATACAACTTCATGGTTACTTGTATTCTGAAAAGATTTTTATTAAGTGTAATGAATTGTTTAAGCATCAAACATAAAAAAATACATGTTTGTTCCAAACACATGTATATTATATAATCGTCAGCAATACATAGGATATGCGCGGGCATCGTCAACAAATGAGGAGGACGTAGGCCGTAGTCTATCACGATTTTTTCCTTTACTCTTAAACTACTTGATTTGTTGTGAAAACACAACTGTAATATATAAGCTAAATTTCAATAGAAAAGAGGCAAATCGCCAACAATTTGTACGAAATATCAATCACTATCGCAGGCTCTTTAATCGCATGACGGCCTCAGAAAGAAGTTTCGCCCGATACCCTTTCGTTCGGATGGGAACGGTTAATTTGCATTTTCCTTTTGTGTCTTCCCTTTAACATGCTCGCTTCGGGTAATCTTTTGTGTGGCGAACATGATATGAAATGCTGCTTAAATTTAGTTGCGGTATTTCGTAGGTAAGTGCTTTAATCGATAGGAAAGTTGCTTCGTTTAGAGAAACGTTAGAGGATGCTAAAACTCTTGCATTATTTCTATGTTGTTCAAGAGTTTGGTTTCGATGAACAATCAAGAGGTCTTGAAGTTTATGCTCGCAGTCGAGATCCGCGACAAAATCTCGGCGATCAAAAGTTCAAACCTAAGGAAAACATCCTGAGGAAACCTACACTCTTAAAAGTTTTTGATAAATTCTTAGGAGTTTAGTTCGTCAACCCAGCCGTAGCAAGCGTGGTGGACTAAGGCTGAACCCTTTCAGTTGTAGAAGTCCGATCATAGCAGCGGGACGTACGTATGTATACCTACGGGTTGATGTAGTAGTAGAAAAATGAAGTGATGAAAATTCATAGACAAATAAATAAATACATAAATACACCCAACAGTAATATACATAGCTCTGACCCCACACTAGGTTCCAAGACCTGTGTCGTGGGTATCAGACACTACGAGAGACTTTTTCGGTCTCACAAACACCCAGACCCGAAACAAATATTTGTGGTTCACACAAACATTTGTCTCGGTGCGAGGTCGAACCCGTGGCCTCTTGTTTCGCAAGCTGATGTCTAGCAAACTGCGCCACGGGGGCTGTCATATGGGATGATAGGTTTTATCCCACGATTTTGTTACAAGGAAAAAATTTGAAAACTTTCACTCAAATTTTATACGACACGAAAAACATGGCTTCGATCCCACTTGACCGATGTTTGTGTGAGCAATATTTATTCCACCTGGATGTTGTGACGCTGAAAACTTTGTGTAGTATTTGATACATACTCTACATGGTTTGAAGACCGTTGTAGAGTCGCAACTATTAGAGAATTTAGAAGACATTTATCTATTTATTTTTATTGTCATATCCTCACCCATAATCAAGATTTTTGGAACGGAAATGCAATCTTAATTATATCTACAAATGCAAAGACACTTAAACTATCAGCAAATATTCCTCCTCATTGGATAAGTCAAATGACTGCTTGCATCTTAATTAAATCAAACACTTGAAAATAAATCTCCGAAGAACTGAAAAGTGAGGCGAAAAATTAAATTGTCCGCCCTTGAGACAAATCAAAAGTCGAATATTAAAGCCTGTAATCCCAGATGAAAAGCGACCACATTCAGTGGATAAATTCTCAAGTACCCCCGTACTTCGGGAGGCACGTTAAGCCGTCGATCCCGGCTATTATCAATAGCGAGGTAGTTCCACACTGGCCTAATGCGGATAAGCGGGATGGATTTCGATTTGTGGCTAATCTAACGTCTGCATTTAGGCCAGCCACAGAGTCTCTAGTTTACCAAACTGGACTACGTTGACTGGGATTAGCTCGGCATTTTGTTAATACACATTTCATTTGGGATATTTATTTAAGACTGTTTCGTTAGTCCCGCGGTGATATATGTATTTGTGCGCTGGAGAGATTTAGAGTTGGATTTCCAGATTGGGCTAGTATTATTGAGTTTTTCTAGTAGGAGTACAAGTTCTGAAATATTGCCGGGAATATGCCAATAGTCTCGTCAACTATGACGTAGAACTGACAGAACAGCTGGTGGAATAATCTTGGCCGTAGAAATGCTCGTCTGGATTCCCTTTAGATATACAGGCGTGAAAGTATGCACGTACCTAGTATTTACTAAAAATCTATATTAGACTGTATAAACCCGCAACTAAAAAACTCTACACTAGAATCGCTAGATCGAGCAGTAAAGGTCAGCGACGCCCTAGGAACTCGCTGGCCATCTGATACAAAACCAACTGGAGACCATCAAATACACATAAAAAAAACAAGGAATATAATGTCATCAAAACCACTGATTATATTATAAACATATTATAGCCTTCCAATAGAAACGCACTAAATACTAACACTTGGAGAGTTGTTCCATTCCACGAAATGCTTCTCTTCACTCGAGTATTTGTTCGGAATATTTGAACTGCATGAAAGTTTGGACCGTGTTGCAAACCACACATTATTTAACAGCAACCCTCATCGCAATCAACGCTGCCTCGCAATGAAAATGCAAACGAAAAAACTATTGTTACTTCTGTCTTTCGTTACTTCGAAATATTTTACAGCGTATTTCGAATCATATTGTAAAACCTGGCACAGTTGCAGCAGAACCATCATAGCAAAGTATTTTTAAGTTATTGTTTTTGTATGCCGCAGAACAAATAATGAATTATTTTAGCTTAATTACCAAGGACTGACCTTGAGTTTGTATGTCATTTCTTTCGGAAAAACATTGAAATGAATCTGAATAAGATAACTATACAGATTAAAATTAAAGAAACAATAGTCGTCCTATCATTGGATAATAAATATTGGGACTTTTATGGACTATAATAGAAATTTTCATACCTAAATTATTTGTAAACTATATGCAAATGGACTATGTCACAAAAATAGGTTTTAAAGTAAATTACGTTAGGTCATAGTGTTATATGATTACAGAATATGCTGCGTTAAACAACACGTCTGCATAACAATAATTGTTAATATGCCACAAATGTGCCGTTTAGTGTACTTTAAAACCCATTTAACAAGAGCTTAGTATAGTTAGGGGCGGGAAACTAAAACAAGACTGTTGGTTTTTAGGTTTTTATTTCAGGCAAAATTCCTAATGAAGATAAGGCTTTGTTATTAAGATAGCCTCCTCAATATGAAAAGTATAGTTTTAGTTTATTTCACCCGTACAAAAATGCATTGGTTTACAATATGGGTTATGTATTTGCGTGCCTGTACCTATTCCATGGAGAGGTACGCAGAGATACAATTTTGAATCTACATTCTGCCAGGTCTGTATTTGCCAGTCCCACGAAAGAGCATGCCAGCCTATTGCCCTTCCAATTGCGGACTTCGTGTTGGTACTGAGAATGTTTATCTGAAATTGTATTTAAAAATGTATATTTCGAAATGAAATAATATTTATTGAATCCATAAAATGTCAAATACATCAATTAGATTCAGTCATTTCAAAATTTACCACCCTGTTCGGAAGGCAGTCATCACTAGAGAAGAACGGGCAAGAAACTCTAGTGTTGCTCTTTTCCAATCAAGAGATAGTTTACAATACAGATACAAAGACTCAATTTCCCGAATTAGAGCAGCTCATTAATACAATATCAGAATTTTGTATATAAGAACAACATAGTCATCTTAAATGGAGACTCTGACATCTAACCAGGTTAAAATTTCATTAATGGAAATAAGCAAATCAGGCAGACCAGTCCCCACAAACAGCACCCGTTCACGAGTATGACGCATGTGCCAGCCATCGGCCTCCTCAACCATTTCATAGGGAAGTGACCGACCCGGCACACGACGCCGCCGTAAGCACAGACATTTCTGCGAGCATGACATACCTGATTGCTTACAAGTTACTAAAATAATAATCAAGTATGTACAGCCATGTCCATTAAAGTAGACCCAGTCAAGCCCGGGATTACAATAACATTTTACTTATACCCAGGCTTCGTTATCTTCCATATATTCTGATATTGTATAGTAGGCTTTGTTACATAGATGTCTCTTAGTAATTTCTTTAAATTTATGATACTTTAAAGCCTTAATATGACTAGGGACTTTATTGTAGAAGTGTATACAGTAAGACGTAAAATTTTCTGACGTAAAATTTTTAAAAAGGGCAAAAGAAGGAATTTTTTAACATAATATTGTAAGTGGCCAGGATGATCATTAGTTTCCAATATTAATATATGAATAACTTAATCGAAGATGAAATAAAATTTACAAAACATACACCCTCGCCAATATCTTTCGTTGAATTGATTCTGTACGCTGGTTTGAATCCTATTAATCTTTAAGCGGTATACGTGGAGTAGTTGCAAAATAGTCTTGGGAATTTATATTTATTGTCTGTGTTATATCTGTGTTAACTGCACAGTCAGTAGGTACTTAATTTTCTTGTAGTATGAGATTGACCTCCATAATACAGTTAACATATATTATACAGAGTGTAAAAAGCTACTAGTTACGTGGTTTATTATGACTGTATTCATCATCATCATCGTCATCAGCCTATATACGTCCCATTGGTAAGCACAAGTCTCCTTTACCATAGGTACGGGTCTTAGTTCACCCCGCTGGCCTAGTGCGGGTTGGCGGACTACACACCTAAGAAATTCCTAAGAACTTTTAGGTGTACAGGTTTCATCACGAAGTTTTCGTTCACTGTTGAAGCAAGTGATAATTCTATTTTAAAAAACACATTACTTCGAAAAATCAGTAGTGTGTGTCTAGGGTTTGAACCAGCGACCGCCGAGATTCTCGACCGCCTGCCTAAGCCTCGAAGCCATCACCGCTTTTACACTTTTATGACTGTATTAGTTACAAACACTGAAAAAATCCAAAAAAAAAAGAAAACGACATTTTCATGCATTAAAATAATAAAGTCCCGTAAAATTTTAAACTATTACCATAATATTAAAAAAGTCGTTCTAAAATAATTAAACTACTAATCAAGATAATTAATTGGTTGTAAATCAACCAAATGTTTACACTAGGATAATTAATTTGACACGTGAGTTTAATTAGCAACTTGATGTAGGAAACGATATAGCTACCTAGTAACAGACTAAGTGCCTAGGTAATAATGGCAAATGCGAGCCCACGCATGTTGCGGTCATTAGGAATGTGTTTCCCGCCACCCATTGTACTCTTGTATACAGAGGTAGACATATACATGAGACCGACCTGTCTACCACAGCTACATAAATTACCCGCAATTGGCAAGCGCCACAAAATACCTTCGCATTGTGATTTCAATTGATCAAGGTGGAAATTAATTACCATAGATTTCCATTGGTTTTAATTGCGCAGTTTTTTTAATTGATTACACATTTGGCCAGTTTTTTTTCGTTCGAATTATTGCTTAAAAATATTTATTTTAAACTATATAAAAAAATATTAAAAATAATTTATAAAACACTAATATAAAATTAATTCATTTCGTAGTGTCCAGCGCATAATGATTAAAGTTTTTAACTAGTACGTGCCATCTCTGGAACAGAAAAATGCTCGCAAACTTTACCGGCTCATGATTTACATGAATATTTGTTACGAAGTATTATTTTCAAGCATTGATATAATATTTTTTCTAATAACCAACACGTACCTACATATTAAAATGTCCATCTTTTTATACAAAACATAAAATTAGAAGTTACGGTTATATGTAAACGAAGATTAAATATTTTACGGAAAACAGCTTAAATGATACACCTTTCTGTTCACAATGTTAATATATGTTTAAGCGATACACATTACTTACCAATTTTTAAAACATATTCGTATTTACCTCTTTCTTCCGACGGTATTAACCCATTAGGTACCAATGTTCCCATTTGGGACATCTCACATTTTGTCGATTCATTCATAACTACCTGCAATGTTTTAATAATTATTCATGTCATTAGTTTCTACACTGTGTGGTGCTAAATATCAAGCCAATTATTCACTTGAAATTATTGTCATTTATGTGTTGTTGATCAAAGAACGTAGTTTTTACGAGTTTCGAAATTTTCAATTGTTTCCATTTTGATTATTCTGTAATTCGATGTAAGTATTTTATAATAATTGTAAAAAAATATCAAATAGTATCTAAATAATAGCTTGTAACTAGTAATTTGATTCAATGGATGGCAGTACTTATTGAAATTATTTATTTAAATATGTTCCCAAATGGGAACATTGGACTGATGGACTAAAAATTTATTTTGTTATTTTTTTTTTATATTTTTTTTATGTGCTCCTTATTATATATACTCTTTGAAAAATATGTCAAACAATACAGAAAAAAGTTGGTACCTAATGGGTTAAATTTGAAAGAGCGAATGATATTACTAGCGCCATCTGTGCATTCAAAGCGAAATGTCTTATGTTTTTTAGTCTGTTGATAGTATTTTTATCTTATGTTCCAGACTCTTATTTTTAATACTTTTAACTTTAAGATTGTATTGTGGAATTTTCTGTTTGACATTTGACAACGACGATTGACGCTTGCTTGCGTTCTCCACCTCCAGTTGTCAAAACACTAA
This sequence comes from Cephonodes hylas, assembly GCA_030295005.1. Classification (NCBI taxonomy): domain Eukaryota; kingdom Metazoa; phylum Arthropoda; class Insecta; order Lepidoptera; family Sphingidae; genus Cephonodes; species Cephonodes hylas. The sequence continues at coordinate 6,793,197 of AP025368.1, forward strand.
TTCAGTGCAATAGCGTGCTCTACGTAATATATGCAATGATTATTGTTTTGGGGGCAGAGTTATGTTTATGATATATATTTTTTAACATATTACTACTCCTTTCACTTATAAAAAATGTGTGATAGTGACGATCCAGGTGATCATAGCCGATCTGGCGGCGATTTGATCGGGTTCCTATTTGGTAATGTTGATGAGAGCGGTCAACTTGAAGACGATGGATTCCTCGATGGGGATTCTAAGCGCATGTTGTCGTCGCTTTCACGTCTAGGTCTTGGGTCTATATTATCCGAAGTATTACAACCCGAAGAAACCAACAAAGAGGACGAAGAAAAAGGTTAGTGATATGAAAATAAAAAAAGTTTTAGACTACTCTCAGGTTACGAAGTTTCACCAATAAAATCATATTTCTATACATTTATTATAACCTTAAACTGAGGATACTTTAACTGCAGTGGCTGTTTATTGTGACAGGGGTCAATGAACTTTTAATCAGACGAGAAAAACAAAAGACCATAAAATAGGCCAACATCTTAGTACACCCACATAACATCGCCTAAAAGATTTTTTTCCAAAGTATTATACTATGAAAGAACTCCACACTTATAGATCATGTACATAAATTCTGTAACAAATACCAGTATATATGGAACTATTTTTCCCTACACCACACATACTATGCCTAAAACAAGTAAGTATATCATGTAAACCAAACACTCAGACTGCCTTATAAATCTTGGAAAATAATGAGGAGGACGAAGTGATTGCAAACCTGATCTTCATGTTGGATTATGTGTTATTGGACTTTTCTTTTTAGATATTCTGAATAGCAGCATAAAGTGTATAAATATGGCTGGAAGATAATATTAAGCTGGCATGCCACTATAATTAGAATTGCATGTTTGTTTAGTGAAACATGGGTATTGATACCTTGATCTGAAATGTAAAAGCGAATGTTTATAAAAAAAAGCACCTCTTTTAATTTTTTCAAAAATGTACATCGAAGTGTCTTGCCTATTTCCAGCAGTGGACGTCCTTTGGCTGATGATGATGATGATGTACATCGAAGGAACTCTAGCTCCATTATTTAGTAATAATAGCTATTTCCCATAAATATATAGTGCATTTACATAATATTTCTTAATGATTCAAACTGTACTCACCTAATATATGTTTTAATATTCCAGATTATTCACAGAAGAGTCCATCGGCAATAGATTTTTTTGATACTGATGATGTTGCTGAAGATATAAAGGTATATAAACAATAATACTAGTATATATTATAGGATCCCTGACAGACTATATATAAAAAATACTAGTGTCATAGTTATTTTGTATTCATATATTTGTGAAAATGACAAGCACAGTTAAACATTTGTGCAATATTTGTATGGCAATTACATTATTTACTTATTTAACCACTTGATGTGTATGCCCAAACCAGGTTCGGGCATGCAACTTTTAAACATTACATAGCAGGTTTTCCCGAATTGAGAATGGTGATGTACCTTGAATATACCTAAGTAATTTTGCAGCAAGGGTGCGCTACTTTATCAATTCAATATTTAAAATGTGAGTGTCAAGTGGTTAACCATTATTATTTCACATCAGCTTGAACAAGAAGATGATAAGGAGAGTGTAAAGACTGAAGTTATTAGGATTGAAGATGACAATTGTATAGAGATTGATGACAACAGTAACACAAATTCTCAAGAGGGGTCAAAAGATGTATTGGATGGCCCGAAAGTAGAAGTTGAAGATGATGATTTTTATAAAGAAGAAGTTCAAACTACCAATGATGAAGGGTATGAAGGCGATATGGAAGGGGATGGTGGGCTCATGCCTCCTCCATCTACAGTTCCGTAAGTTTCCTTTAATTAAACAGCCTGTTACTGTTTGCTGCTGAACACAGGCTTCCCAATGAAAATGTCAAATCTCATTCTAGAGCAGCCCTCGTTCATCCATTACCCATCATCTTTTTCAAGTCTTTGGACCATTGTGTCACACTGGCAGAATGTCCTACACTATTTTCCACTCCAACACATGCCTACTCCATTGGCCCATCTTAAATGCCAATTAAAATTATAAAGTAGATTTATTGCTTTGTAACACTTTGTGATTTAATAAATTCTGTAAAAAAATAGATAGGATCCTAGAGACATTTTTTACTTTAGTGTCTTTGTGATACACAACTATGGTGATGTAGTGAAATATTTTTTTCAATTTCGACATATCATTCAACATTCTATTTTTATGTTTCAGGCATCATAAATCCGAAAAGCCAAAGAAGTTGGAGACACCTTTGGCTGCCATGCTACCTTCTAAATATGCTAATGTTGATGTCACTGAGCTCTTTCCTGACTTTAGACCTGACAAAGTAAGTAAATATAGTGCATTTTCAATAAATATAGATTGAATTAATTTCACAACATAAGAGGTGTTAAGGTTTAGAACCACTTACATCGTTTAATTTTTAATGGTATTTTTTTATTTAACATTTATTTTATACTAATGCAATATTTTTTAATTTTAGGTCCTTTTATTTTCACGTTTGTTCGGCCCTGGCAAATTGTCGAGTTTACCACAAATATGGCGTGGCGTTAAGAAGCGTAGGCGGCGTAAGCGCAGTGGCAGTACCAGCAGTGACACGCCGCCTCAAATGCCAGACAATCAGGAACCACAGTATGCTAGCGATGATGAGGATAAACTACTTAAGTAAATATATTTCTTCATTAAATATGAATAAATAAGTATAGTGACTGACTGTATCACGTGTTTTGGATATAATTTCTTTATTGAATAGATTTATTATAAGATCCATAGTGCTGGAAAATAGCTGGGTAAAAGAAAAGTGGCAATAGGCTCCCCCGTATTACATGTATTTTGACACAGCAAACAAAATTTGTGTGGTAAAACACACTGCCAATCAGTTCGGTGATACAGTGCATAATATTTATTATGGTTAATTTCTATTGGTTCCAGAGCATCAAGAATTTAAACATTAGATGTATCTTTTCATTTATATTTTATTTACTTGAACATAATTTAAAACATCAATAATATAATTTAAAAACTCTACAGGCCTATGGAGGAAACTCAGCAAACTAATTCAGAAGACAAGAACACAGCTTCAGGCGACAAGTCGCAGCGGCCGACGCCCGCGCACTGGCGGTTTGGTCCCGCGCAAGTGTGGTACGACATGCTCAACGTGCCCGAAACTGGAGAGGGATTCGATTATGGGTTTAAATTGAAGGTATATAGTACATAGGTACTTTTTTGTGTCTAAAATAATTAATCTCACTTTGTTGCACTAAAACTGCTTGACCAATTTTGATAAATTTAGGTCGACAATTACTTAAAATGTAACACTGATTATTTAAAGATTTTCTTATAGATTCCTGAACGTTTATTTTTATGGTACTGGCATAGTAGTAATGGCGAGATTTGCGCTTATTAACATTGATTCGTAAGCGATGGTGAGAGAAAAAGGAGTTAATTTATATTTAAATCAACGGCTAATAATTAACTTGCAATAAACCTACTTTCGAATTGATCTTCTAATAATAAAACAAAAAAAGTTTTTCTTTTATAATACATTTCTCTGTAACACAGCCACCATCCCCCGGCAGAGAAGAAAGACTGATGGAAGAGGCTCCAGTTCCCATGGATGATGGAGAGCAGGATGTAGATTCAGAAACTGGATTTCCTGATGATTCGTTCCTGATGGTTTCTCAACTGCAATGGGAGGATGATGTCATATGGGATGGAAGCGAAATTAAACATAAGGTTAGTTTTGTATCACCCTGTTTATGTAATATTTGGTATACTCTCTTCAAAAGGCCTATAAATTACAATGAATATTTAAACTGCGTAAGATTGAAGTGTGGCAATTCGCGATAAATTATTTATTCTGTTATTAAAAAGTGTTGCTATTAAATACAAAGTTATCAGATCCAGTACTTTATTGATGAAATCATTTAACTTATTGATTTCCTAGTTCACATAAATAATAAAACATCATCTTATGTGTCTGCTTTGCCATGAAGGATAGAGGACAAATAAGTTTTATTCATATTAATTTAGTTGCGGGGTAATAGACAAATTAGGTCCCCTATAGATACTCCCTGAGCTTCAATGCTCAGCGTCATTTCAGTAATTGCACTCAGTGGCGGTATTTCTATAGAAGCCCAAAAGCTACAATTTGATTATGCAATGTCTAGTTTATAATGGTTTATTGTGGAGTCAGGATATTGTCATTTATATGTCAAAGTGCTTTTGTTAAGAAAAATCGACTTATTCGAAATTCATACAATGAGAAGCATAAGAACAAACAAGCTTTTCACTAAACTTTTTAAACGTATTTGTTGTACTATTTGAGTGATTAATATTATTTGTGTAATTATATAAAATTGCTTAAATTAAATGTATTAATTTGAATATCGAACGTAAAATTCTAAATTTAAAATACTTGAAAATTTGCGAATAGTATAATACTTTACGGATAACTCGGAATTATACCGAATAATTCGAATTATTTGAGAGCTATCGAATAATATTTTTTTTATTTCCCAGGTGTTGGCCCGACTGAACAGCAAGAGTAACGCGGCGGGCTGGGTGCCCACGTCAGTAAGTCGCACGGCGCAACAGTTCTCACACCCGCGCCCGCAGCCGCCCGCGCCGCTGCAACCTAAACCGCAGACGTATGTTACATATTGTAGTTTAATTTGCAGGAAAATGTGCTTTATTTTGTGGGTGTTAAGGAAGTGTACAGAAGAAATAACCCGTAGATTTCTCCCCGGCTGTTCTAAAACAGGTGTTAAAATACCCATTGATTAATCGAAGACGTTTTGTTAATTAGGTAGTCTATTTAATTTAAAAATGGCGTCTGAAAATCTTTATAAAAAATACTCTGTATCTATATACATAAATAAATACTAATTTCAGTTAAAACATACTGAAAAAAATCAGTGTTGCCTCATTTAAAAACTTATTACATTTATAACAGTGTAAAGAACTATAGATATTTATATAAACAATTGTCCAATTACCCTAAAAGACTAAATCTAAAGACCATCATTATTCTAGATCAAATGCTTCATCATCAAATCAGCCCGGATCATCTCAGGCAGATGGAGAAGATAACACTTGGTACAGTATATTCCCTGTGGAGAATGAGGAATTGGTATACGGCACATGGGAAGATGAAGTCATATGGGACGCGGAGGGAATGAACAAAATACCCAAACCCAAGATACTCACTTTAGATCCAAACGATGAGAATATTATACTCGGAATACCTGATGATGTGGACCCAACGAAAATAAGTAGAGGTTAGTTCAATTAATATAATTTTTTAGTGTTGAGATATTAGAAAATGTTACAGGAGGCTGTTAAATAAAATCAGATTTTTCAGTAATGACTAAACTTTATATAATGTTGGTCTGGGGTGGTTTAGTTCTATACATAAAAATCTTAAAAAATATACAGAGTGTATTCAGACCGTGATCGGAAACCAAGGCAGGTAATAGCCACGATGATAACGAACCCGAAAAAAAAATCTGACAAAAAATGAAAAAAATTGACGCTTTCCAGAGAAACCGTATACATTTGATATCGATGGCTGTATGGAAAGCGTCAAGCTTATATTTTTTTTGTGATTTTTTCAACGTCAATGAGTTTTTGATCACCATAGCTACTACCCTAAGTTTCTGATCATGGTCTGAATACACCTGTATATGTGATATAATACGTCGAACAGAACCAACAAATAAAATAAATACAGGAAATGGAAAATATACAGCAAATTTGTTTGATACCCATATTATTATAAAATTTTATTTGCAGAAAGAGGTCCACAGCCCAAGGTGAAGATTCCGCATCCTCACGTTAAGAAGTCGAAGATATTGCTGGGTAAAGCGGGCGTGATCAACGTCATGCAAGAGGACGCGCCGCCGCCGCCGCCAAAGTCTCCAGACAGGGACCCCTTCAATATATCTAATGACGTGTGAGTATAAATGTAGATTGAGCTACTTAGTACTCACTTCATTCATCATTATTTTTGCGATAGTAATTAGCCTCGATTTACTATAACATAATGGTGAATCTTACGAAATCTAATTTGTTACTTTTTTGTAGCTTTAACTACATATTTTCCAATGAAAATATTGATTGATTATAACAATTGTCTTTGAAGACATAACTTATCTTTCTGAATTTCAAAGGGAGTTAACAATTTGTCACGGCTTTCTGCTTTACCTATCTTCCATAGTACGTTGGTTTGTATTTGTATTTCATCATCTTTATTATTTTAGCCTTTTAAGTTAAAATTATTATTCACTTATTGACCTAAGTTGCAACCTAATTTCCTAAAATGTTCTACACTCAACATCCATCCCAGTGCTGGGTTTGGACCTCCTACACAAGTGACAAGTTTTAGCCCTTAGTTCATCACGCTAGCACGCAGTGCAGGCTGACGGACTATAGATCTAAGGACTTTTTGGTTCTACGTGTTTCCTCATGATATTTTTCTACACCGTTAACTATTAATTAATGTATAATGAATACCCACATACCTTCAAAAAATCATATGTAACACTGGTTTACAAGCTACATATTTCCCCAGTTACTACCAGCCGAAGTCCCAGAACCCCCGGCTGAAGGTGTCGGGCGGGCAGCTGATCCAGCACAGCACGCCCGTGGTGGAGCTGCGCGCGCCCTTCATACAGACGCACATGGGCCCGGCCCGCCTGCGCGCCTTCCACCGACCGCCGCTGCGGGAGTTGAGAAACGCGCCTATATCCGCCCCGGGTTCACATCCCGTGCAGCCGCTGCATAAACATATTCGGAAGAAGGCTAAGGTACGGCTTCATAAATGAATAAGTATACCCGACAGACACATTTCTTTTAGCCTATACCGGATCCCACTATTTGGCAAAGGCCTTCCTCTTTTTCCTCACAGTATTCTGTGCCAATTTACGCCACTCCATGTCAAAGGTCAACAGACACATAGTCCTTTTTAGGGGCTCGAGGGGAAATCTGTATATGGCTTTTCCTCCTGCCAGCCCTGCGGAGGGAGGGGGGGCGTATGTCGGGCACGTCGTCATAATGTCGGGTATGTCGGCTTTTCACCCCGGTGCGGTTAATGCCTGGGTCTATAACATATTCCCTAAACGTAAACGCTATACTGACCTAAACCCCCCCGTTGGCCATCTCCGTGCCAAGTGCGGCGATATGATACCTGACCGAGAAGCGCCTACTGTTATGCCAACACGTCTTGGAATCGATATTTTCTATAAGCGCGAGTAGAGCACCCTGACTTAGTCCTTCACTCTGCTCATCGTGGGCCGCTGTGATCCGTTCCGCATAAACTTCAGACTGTAGTTTAATGAAGTGCAACATCACAAGAGTAGCGCCTATTTAAAATTAACGGCTGTTAATAAGCATCATTTGTCTCGATCACATACAAGAACCCCTTATTCTGTTCAGTATTTTAAAAATACTTTTTTGTCCACAGCAACGTGAAGCAGAGCGTTTGGCGTCTGGTGGTGGCGATGTGTTTTTCATGCGAACTCCTGAAGATCTCAGCGGCAGAGACGGCGATCTCGTGCTGGTGGAATTCTGCGAGGAACACCCGCCGCTCATCAGCCAAGTGGGCATGTGCACCAAGATCAAGAATTATTACAAAAGAACTGCTACTAAGGTATTGTTGTATATTTAGTATAAGTAATTTTTGTCATGTACGCTGCAGTCGGATAGGGAGGTGTATTAGTTATCTCTCAAATATCGATACTCGTATCTACGTCAACACTACCAGGATTTAAGTCTTGGAAAAGCAGACGAATGTTAAGATAAATTTTCGGTCTACAAAATGAAATTTAAAATTCCTATCGATTATGTCAAACGCAATAATCAATTATAAGTAAATTTAAACATGTTCTACATCTCTGTTACTTCCAACTAATACAATTTTTTTTTTCAAACAGGATAACGGTCCAAAGCCGTTGAAGTATGGCGAGGTGGCATATGCGCACACGTCACCGTTCCTGGGCATCCTGCCGCCCGGCGCCACGCAGCCCGTGGTCGAGAACAACATGTACCGCGCGCCCATATACGAACACACCATGTCGCTCACTGACTTCCTTATTATCAGGACTAGGTAAGAATATATCGATCGACGTCGAGATCTGTCTAAAAAAAAACAATATTACTAGTATTATTATGAGGGGTACAGTGTAAACTTTATATAATGACATTTAAGGAACTGTACATTAAATGGCGGAATAGAGAGTTGTCGTCAAATGTAGAAAAGATAATCTTTGTATGGAAGGCAAGGTAAACTAACTAAAGCCAATTTAGACGCTTTAGGGAGTTTGACTTTTAATCGAGTGACATTACATGGAGTTTATACTGTAATTTTTTGGATGGAGATCGTGTCCATGAAAGTATATGATATAAAGGTCGTTAAGAATGAACCTGTATTAAGGGTTTTAGTTTCGAGAGAGAATGCTAAGAGGACGCTAGTAAGATGAATACAATTTTTATAAATAAATACTCATTTATACTTCTTTAAAGTGTAAAACCGTGCCTCAATAGTAACAAAATTGAGTCAAATGTGTTTTACAGCTTTGGAAGAAATTCAAATGATATAAATCTGTTACAGGCAAGCGTTTTACATACGTGAGGTTGATGCAGTTTTTGTTGCTGGCCAAGAATGTCCGCTGTACGAAGTGCCGGGACCTAACTCGAAGAGGGCCAATAATTTTGTACGAGACTTTTTACAAGTGAGTATTTTTAATAGTAGGTAAGCATATTTTTGGACGGACAAAATTCAATATTTATTTATACTCACAATACTCTAGTATCGATAGTTTATTCGAAATACGTACATTGTTGCATAGCCTCAGATAGAGGTAGAAATTACTGTTTTTTACTACATCTGCTACCCATAATTTAACTCAAATTCGAATTTTAATTAACTAATTTGTTAGTATTTTTGTTGAGTCCGTGCAATTCAATAAAGAATATTTCATATTTATTATTTACTATATTTCAGGTGTTCATATACAGATTGTTTTGGAAATCTCACGATAAACCAAGGCGCATAAAAATGGACGTAATTAAAAGAGCATTTCCTTCGCATTCTGAAAGTTCTATAAGGAAACGATTAAAATTGTGTGCCGATTTCAAGCGTACTGGATTAGACTCTAATTGGTATGTAATTTGGTTGAGTTTCGAGGCAAAAGCTTTTCGATAGTTTATTAATTCTACTTTATCATAACCACCTAAATAGAAAAAGATTGTTCGTTAAAACGTGGGACTTTAAATATTATTTGCATGTTGCACTCATGGGCGCCCAAGAATTTATATGTTTATATATGTTTTACTGAATAAAGATTTTAATTATTATAATTGATACTTTGTTGTTGGTCATTAAATATGAGTTTGTGTGAAATTTATTTGTGTTATTATGAGTTTGCCTTTCTAGTAAATTAAACCAGCTCCTCGTTCTGAAAAGTATCTACAACATATCTTTAATTGAAAATGCAATAAACAGGTCATACTTTCTCATTCATCAGGTGGGTGATAAAGCCAGACTTCCGTCTTCCATCCGAGGAGGAGATTCGAGCGATGGTATCGCCGGAGCAGTGCTGCGCGTACTTCAGCATGGCGGCCGCGGAACAGAGGCTCAAGGACGCGGGGTACGGAGAGAAATTCATATTCACACCGCAAGAGGATGATGATGAAGAACTGCAACTCAAAATGGATGATGAGGTTTGTGTAAAATAGTTTGAGATTTTATGCTGTGGTTATTAGGTGGAAGCTTAGGTTGATAAATGTAAGGTCGATATTATTTGTAGTTACATTATTTACGATTGTCCTTAATACATTGACTTGATTGTTTATGTCTAGTAAGTTATTATTGGAATAGTCGTTGCTATTGGTTTTTTATTGTACTTTTAGTAAATATATTTTCTATTAAGTTTTGGGCAGAAAATTAATCTTCGACAAGCTACCGACATAATCTTTATGCGTGGTTTATTGTACAAAGAAAACAACTTTTAACCCCTAAATTGGTCACCTTTATATTGCCACCGGATCTGACGATCACTATCTGATCTCAGTAGATCCTCGGTGTAATGATGGGAGTTATGTTTCTAACGTTATTTTTTAAATTTTCATAGGTAAAAGTGGCCCCATGGAACACAACCCGCGCCTACATCCAAGCGATGCGAGGCAAGTGCCTACTGCAGCTGACGGGTCCCGCTGACCCCACAGGGTGCGGCGAAGGGTTCTCCTACGTACGAGTGCCCAACAAACCAACCCTACAGCCCAACGAAGAACAACAGCCCAAGAGAACTGTCACCGGTACTGACGCCGACTTGAGAAGACTCAGTTTGAATAACGCCAAGGCTTTGTTGAGGAAGTTCGGCGTGCCTGAAGAAGAGGTGAGGTTTATTAAGAATTTATTATGATTATTTTTTACGTAAAGCATTGAAAAGTAATATTTCGATATTTAAGTATCGATAATTAATGAGTACTACGAATGGTGCTTTGTCGATAAAAACTTCTATAGTCGAAATTCTTCACTAATAATAAATTAAATGTGAAATGGATTTGATGTGGAATAAATTACCGTACCTATTTTATTTTAGATCAAAAAATTGTCCCGATGGGAAGTTATCGACGTAGTGAGAACTTTATCGACTGAAAAAGCTAAAGCTGGTGAAGAAGGCATGACTAAATTTTCAAGAGGAAATAGGTTTTCCATCGCTGAACATCAAGAAAGGTACGTATTTGTGTAATATGGGACAGTTTGACTAGTATTTTACGCTAATATTCATCTATTTCATTGTCTGATTAGATTAGGATGGCAGGTATGGCGGATATCTTTATATTTTATAATATATCTTTGCTTATAATATTATAAACATTAATTACATATTTTATCCAGTTTGTGTTTTCCGTCGTTATTTATTTCCAAAATAGTCGCTCATAAATATATTTCTCAACATTCAGATACAAGGAGGAGTGTCAGCGCATATTTGAACTACAGAATCGCGTATTACAAAGTACCGAAGTGCTCAGTACTGACGAAGCCGAGAGTTCTGTCAGCGAGGAATCAGATTTGGAGGAGATGGGTAAAAACCTCGAAAATATGCTGGCTAATAAGAAGACCACAGAACAGGTTATAATCATTTCTAAATGTGTTATTATAATAATTAAGGTTTAGAAATTGAGTTTTAAGATCTATTGAATCACCTAGTGTCGACTATTGAGCTATAGATAAAATTAAGGAAGTATCAAGAAAGAAGGAAAAGTAGTCAGAAATTTAATTGGTTGTAGCAAACACAGTTTATAATTCGCTATCGCAATTGACAAATAATACCGTTGATATCATTATTATATTTGGCTGTCATTTGCTAATTGGATTGTGATATTTTCTGTACAGTTGTCAATGGAAAGAGAAGAAGCCGAGAGAGCGGAGTTGCGCAAAATGATAATGGGACAATCGGAAAAGAAACCTCAAATAAATCAAGCTGATCAACAGCAATCGAATAATCAAGGTACGTAATAGTACTATTCATATTTAAATCGACTTAAAAATGTTATCAACAAAATTTACGTATCCGCACACGATGTGGGATCACATTCACAAAAAATTAAGGCCAAATAGAAGCGTTCTAAACGCGGTGTTTTAAAAGATTTGGTTGTCTAATTTTAATGATCGATAACTTTTATCCTTCCAATTCTTTTCTAAGGTCCTACCTACAGTAATGGAATTGTCAATTTTCCGGCTCTAAACCATCACATTTCTCAAACCAAAATTTAATTCCAGGTCGCGTACTCCGAATAGCGCGTACGTTCCGAAACGCCTCGGGTCAACGTTACACTCGTGTTGAACTCGTTCGTAAAACCGCCGTCATAGAAGCATACGTCAAGATACGATCCACCAAGGACGATATGTTTATTCGACAGTTTGCCTCTATGGACGAGACGCAGAAGGAGGAGATGAAGAGAGAAAAGAGAAGAATTCAGGTACGTTACAAAAAAATAGTAATTGTAAAATTGCACCTGAAAGCGCAATCGAAATTGAGAAATTGTCGATACTAATATTAAAAAGCTGAGGAACGCCGTAGTCTCAGGAACCATTGTTCCGCTTTGATTTATTTTTTATTTTTAGATATTCTAACTATCAAAAACCTTTTGTCTTGTAGGAACAACTAAGGAGGATTAAGAGAAACCAAGAGAGGGAGAGACTGGCCGGAAATGTGTCCGTCCCCGGAACAAGCAACAATGACAGTGAGTGTAATGTATTATTATTTTTCACATACGTAACCCCATTTTGAGATGTTACTAAAACAGAAAATATCCATGTTCTTCAGCTTTAGAGTTACACATATCCATAAAAAAATGTTTAAGTTTTTTCTTTTTTATACCGACGAGAAAGACACAATGATAGTAACAAGATGGAGGAATAGACCATGGAGAACCGACTGTCATCTTTTTCACCAGGCTGAATCGTAAAATTGAGTTGTTTCTATCAACATCATTTAGTACTACCTGAATTAGGGTAATGCTCGATGATGCCCGTTTTAGTGTTTCCATGTGTGAAACTGTCAGTCACATATATCATTTTGACAAATAATTATTAAAAGTTGTTATATAATTATTTTTAATGATCCTTTAGGTATGAATTTGTCTTCATCAAACGATCTGGGATCGCCATCGCCCGGCTTGATTCCACTGGGACAAATTAAACAGGAGCCCGACTTGTACACTCCTAACTCGTCACGCCGCCGAGCTAAATTGAAACCAGATTTGAAACTTAAGGTAATGAGAATTATTTAGGTGCTATGTTAGGTCCAAATATATTTTTAACTAGCTTTTGCGCGCGACTCCGTCCGCGTAGACTACAGGATTGAGTTCAGAAAGAAAATAAGAAATAGTCTATTTACTCCTCAGAGTCCTGCCCTATTTAGGTCCATACCAAAAACCATACAAATTGGTCAAATTGTTGAAACGTGAAACCGTAACGCGTCGATTGGCGCCTTGTGTATCATTATTGCGCGCTTGATCATTATTTTGAAACTGCGATATCTTTTAAGAAACTCAGTGAAATCAAATGATGTAAAGGGCAATTTTATTTAAAATTAAATACTTGTAATGAATAACGTATTTATTTGGATAAGGATTAATATCATATTTATAAAAACACCTTCACAAATAAAACTTTATTTTAAAATAAATTTGGTTAGGATAAAAAACGTTATAGTGAGCCAACCTTAAAAAATAGACATATGCTGTCGCGGACTTTTTTTTAGAACTTTTAAAGAGGAACATTTCTCTCAAACATTATTTTAGCGAAACTTGAACCGTTTTCGCAGCGCACGCAGCGGAAGCTCACAAAAAGGAAAAAATGTCCCCGATTTTGAAACATTCTTTATTGCTGCTCCGCTCCTATTCGTCGTAGCGTGATGATATATAGCCTATAGCCTTCCTCGATAAATGTGCTATCTAACAGTGAAAGAATTTTTTAAATCGGACCAGTAGTTCCTGAGATCCTAGCGTTCAAACAAACAAACAAACAAACAAACTCTTCAGCTTTATAATATTAGTATAGATATATATTTTTCTATTCAGTGTAAAGTTATAAAATACGTCGATTGGCTAGAGGTATGGTTTTACCCTACCCTCTTCACATGGATAAAAATTCTTTAAACGAACCCGTGGAAATATTTGGATTAAAAGGTGGTAGCCCGAGAGCCAGGTGCAAATTTGGTTAATTATTTCTTCTCGTTAGATAATTGGCGATACGCATCAGACAACAGTATCATAAAGCCCTATGACCGTCAGCTGCGGCGCAGTGGGGGCGATGAGCAGTTGTAACCTCCCACGCTTGAAGAAAAAAAAAAAAAATTCACTCATTTCCTCTCGGCTAAAAGTTTATCAAGTTATAGCTAACCCAATACCTCAACAAAAAAAAAAAGTCAGCTGGCTATAACATAGTGCATTGTACGTCAGCTGATGGCTAGATCATGGGAAAAAAATCTTCACTTTCAGTGATATCCTCTCGGCTAAAAATTTACCAGATGATAGCTTATATATAACTATTGATAAATATATACGTCAGCTGGCTGTATCCCGGTGGAAAAATCGTCAGCTGATACTTTGAAGGTCGTTACGTAGAAGTTAGCCAGAAGCATTTACTGACTATTTAAAGGCATCAGCTGACCAGGTTTCCCTCGACTTATTGCTAGCTGATTTTTTTATTTATCACAGTATTATATTTAAAATCAGCTCGCAAATTTTCGTGTGGGAGGAAATGACACCTCTTTAATTATTCTTGTTATTTTTAAAGATTTAAACAACACACGCTAGCATAGCATAAACAGTATTAAGGTATGCTAGGAGGGGGTTAGTTGTGCGCCTGCTCCCGAGCAGTCGCACAACTAACCCCAGTCGATGCCAGTCGATGCCCTCAACAAAAGGGTCTTCATACCCCGGTATGAAGACCCTTTTGTTGAGGGCATCGACCATGTTTTTAGAAGTAGAAAAGAAGAGGACTATTATACGTTTAGAATAGACGAAAAGAATATTCTGGAAACATTGTTGCATCTGTGAAAAATCGATCAAAATGTCGAGTGTAACCCCTTTTTGCGTTTTTTGCAAAAAAACAAAATCTGCTTCTAATTTAAAATCGTTCAGTGAAGAAAATCTTGTTAAGTGTAGAGCTATATTGAGTGTTCGAAAAACTAATAAACTCAGTGGACACGAGGCTGTACTTCCTACGGAGAAAAACAATTTTCAGCTGTATCACAGTGAGTGTTATAGACGATTTACGGCTTTGCCCCAAAAGTATCGCAAAATAATACCAGAAGACGCACCTACTGCAAGATTACAGTATGTATCTAAATTATTATTTTTTTTCCTTTTATTTTTTAGGTTACGATTTTTATAAGCATCATACAATACTGTACATTGCGAAGGCGACTGCATGCAGCAGAAATGCGAATGTTGCGATGGATGTGTGGTGTGACACGAATGGACAGAGTGAGGAATGACTATGTTAGAGGAAGTTTGAAAGTAGCTCCGGTGATAGATAAGTTGAAAGGAAACCGTCTGTCGTGGTATGGTCATATTATGAGGAGGGATGAAACGTATGTTGGAAAAAAAGTGATGAGTATGAGTGTGGAAGGATGGGCTAGCAGAGGAAGGCCAAAGAAAAGATGGATGGAATGCGTGAGAGGGGATATGAAAGAGAAAGGGGTGACTGAAGACATGACGGCTGACAGAGATATTTGGAAGGAAAAAACATGCTGCGTCGACCCCAAATAGACTTGGGAAAAGGGCAAGTGGATGATGATGATGACAATACTGTACATTATTTAGCAGAATATTACGTGCCTAGTGTATAACATGGCCTCGAGGTTTAGGCGCGCGGTCGAGAATCTCGGCGGTCCCGGGTTCGAACCCCAGGCACACACCTCTGACTTTTCGAAGTTATGTGTGTATTCAAATTGAATAATCACTTGCTTTAACGGTGAAGGAAAACATCGTGATGAAACCTGCACACCTAAAAGTTCTTAGGAATTTCTTAGGTGTGTAGTCCGCCAACCCGCACTAGGCCAGCGTGGCGGACTATGGCCTAAACCCTCTCAATGGTAGAGGAGACCCGTGCTCAGCAGTGGGCGTATATGGGTTGATGAAGAAGAAGAAGAAGAAGTGTATAACATTACTATACTTTGAAATTTGGAAATACTATTATTGTAGTTATTGTAATTATTAATGATGATGATTATTATAATAATAATAATTATTTTTTAGACAAGAAGAAAATGTAAATCCAGTGGCGGGGACAAGTGGAATCACCGATACCTGCAATGCTTTATCTGGTGAGAACGTCGACCTAAGTGAGGTTAACTTGGATCTACCCGTTACTGATGACGTAGGCTTCGCTACTGAACCCGAAATAGCTCCTGAAAATAACCATGACATTGTAAGTCCAGATAACTCTGTGGATAAAAGTCCTTGCATATGTTTTTTTTGCGGAAAATCCCGGAAAAAAATTAAAGGCCGTAAAGAAAAATTATCGGTATTTGGGAATGGGCTCGATTCCATTCAAAATTTGGCAATTGAGAGCAACGATATGGATATGGTCGACAAGATTCAAAATTTACCGCCAAATGAAGAGTTATTTTTTCATAAATATTGTAAAAATAATTATATTACTTCGCGAGAATCAATAATACAACAAGGAAAAGAAAAATCAGAATGGCATTCTACAAGAAACATCCGTGCAGAAGCTTACGATGTCGTCGAAAAGTTTGTCACTGAAAATATTATTAATCAAGAGCAATCATTTTTTTTAAATTTTTTAAATGATATGTTCGTTGAACACTTAAAAAAAAATAAGGAAGACGTGTCCAATTACACGTATAAACCATACCACTTGAAAGAAAGATTATTAAAAAAATTTCCCAAAAAAATTAACATAATTTCTTTTAAGGGTCAAAGCTTAGTTAAACCTTTTGAAGGTGTCATGATTCAAAATAAAATCGAAAAACAGCATATTTTAGATACGGCTGCATGTATTTTAAACGAAGAAATACGCAAAATTCAGCCACAAAAATTACCAGATCAAATAAAAACAAAAGATTTAATAGCCGGCGAATGCGAAGTACCTGAGACTTTAATGAATTTTTATACTAAATTAATTTCTGGCGATAATTACCGGCGAAGACAAAATGATAGAACGAAAAGGCTAGCTAAATCATTTTCCGAAGATATGATTTACGCCGTTTTTAATGGCCGGAACAAATTATCAAAACACATTTGCTTAGGCTTGACGTTGAAGAGTTTAACAAACAGTCGAAAAATTATCGATATTGTAAATCGCTACGGTCATTGTTGTAGCTACAGTACATTGGAAGGTCTTGAAACTGAGGCAACATTCACTTCTTGTGAACTTTCCGAAGTTTGTCCAGAAGGTATTGAGCGAACATCTGGCTTACATACTGGTGTTGCATTTGATAATTATGATCGTTTCGTTGAAACGAGAAGCGGTAAGGATACACTTCACGATACCGTGGGTATAATTTTCCAGGTAGAAAAAAATATAATTTGTCAAGAAATATCTGGAATCGAAAATGAACAGCTAAATTTTCAAATTGACAGTTTGACTACCAATGAAGCAGTAAGTAACGAAAATGTACAGCCAAATTTTGAGAATTCTGTCAACATAGAAGAAGCAGCTGAGAACGATAGTTTGCAGTCAAATACCTATGCGGCAAATGTTGGCACTGTGGGAAGTCGTAAACATAGGCGTAGTTTTGATATTATCACTCATGAATCTACAAAATTTATCAAGAAACCAAGACTTCTTGAGTGTATGCTACCACCTGATGCATTATTGGAACTAAACACTGTCAATCTTCAATCAGTAACGCACATCGATTTTGCATGGATTCTTTCACACTATTTAAATTTGACCGGCATACCGATGTGGGTTGGATATAATAGTTTATTACATGAAGATACTTCTCCCAAGCACATTGTTTGTTATTTAACAACAATTAATGATTCACCAACAAATAAAGAAACTGTGTATGAAACCATGATTCAATCAAAAAAAGTGGCTGCCGAATGTGGGCAGAAATACATCGAAGTAACGTACGACCTTGCGATTGCAAAAGTTGCCCTGCAAATCAAGAGTATGGAGTCTGAAACTTTTAAAGATTTATTTGTCCATCTTGGAGCATTTCATGTTATGATGGCGTATTTCAAAGCAGTCGGTAAATTTATTGATAACTGTGGTCTTACAAATATTATGGTAAATGAAGAATTACTCGCCAATGGATCGGTCAATGGTTTTATTAGTGGCAAACATTTTAATAGATGTAAACGGTTACATCCAATGATTGCATTAGCATTGAAAATGTTGCATTTTGAACGCTTCCTTCAACATGAGCGAATAAATGTACCTGATGAATTCAAAAACTATTTGGTCCAGTTTTTAAAAACAAGAACGGTTGAACCGAAAATACAATTAACCGGATTAACGGAACTACTTGAAAGATATGAGCAATTTAAAATACACACTTTGGAAGGCACGCATGGCAAGACAGCGCAGTATTATATGATGTATGTTAGATTCATTGATTATTATTTATTACTCAATACTAGCATCCGTTCCAGTAATTTCGAAATCTATAAACTGGCCTTATTCAAAATAGTTAATTTGTTTTTCGTGTTCAATCAGCAAAATTATGCCCGTTATTTAGTTAAGTATCTTGATAACTTAATAAAAGTTGACGAGACTCATCCAGGATTACGTGAAAACTTTGAAAAAGGCTCATTCGGTATAAAACGCACAAAAAAGCCTTACTCAAGGCAACCAATTGATCTGACTCTTGAGCAAACAATTAACGCTGATGCTGCGAATAAGCTGACGGGAATTTCGCATATAACTAATTCAATCTCAGCTAGGCAACGATGGTGTCGCAGTCATACTATTCGTTCAACTATCATCAGTCATACAATGAATGAATCTGGACTTAGTAAAGCACAAGACGTGACCGCCGATCTGAAAAATAGTCGAATAAAAAAAAATACAGAACATCTTCATGGATTTATTGATGGCATTAAGCGTAATATTAATCCGTTTGATGAAAATTTAAATAAACAAGATTTATATAACATTTCTACTGGAGAAGGAGCACCTCAGCATATTGAAAATTTCTTACTCAATGTTGAAAAAGAAGGTAATACAAAACGAGAAGATTATATTCTCAGTTGTGTAAATGACCCAAACCAATTTGAGAAGGCTATTTCTAGGGTAAAATGCCATACTTTCGTAGATATGATAAAGAAAAAAGAAGTGACAGTTGCTCGAGGAATCGTGGAGCTGCGAATGCAACGTGATTTATTTGGACAATTACTTCAAATCTCTTTAAAAAAGGAACTTGATTTAGATACAGTTCTCACGTATCCTTTAACACCGATACCACTGTCTCTCTTCCACCTCGATGGCACTATGTGTAAAACACAAAAATCCACATTAATGGCTCTGTTAGAAAAGTATGAACATTCTGAGCTACCAGAAAATACAGATGTTATAGTGTATGACGGGTATTTTATGTTACATCAGATGAAAGATGTACCTCTTAGCTTTGGAAATATTTCTAAAAAAGTACTGCAAATGATATGTGCAACCACAGCTAAGATCATATACATTGCCTTCGACAGATACATTTTTCCATCAATAAAAGACACAGAGCACAAACTACGAGGCATGGAGCAAGCAAACTTCCATATCGAAGGCCCTGACCAAGTGCGAAAAAAAGATTTTTCCCTTGAGCTGAAGAACGTTAATTTTAAGGAAGCACTGGTACAGTTTCTTATTGAAAATTGGGAAGAAGATTATATGTGGCCGTATATAAAGGATAAAATAGTTTATGTGAGTGCAAACACTTGTTTTCGATTCATAGTTAATGACTCAAAAGTTATAAAAACTCGTGTTGAAGAATTTTCGTGCCCGGCTCACGAAGAAGCAGACACAAAAATGATTTTTCATGTCTGCAACATTGATTTTAATGCAAACGTGACGATTCGTTGTTCCGACACTGATGTGTTAATAATTATGTTAGCTAACATGGCTAATATATCAGAAAATGTCAACATTTGCATGGAAGTTGGAGTTGGAAAAGCCCGAAGATTTATTAATGTTACTCAATTATACGAATCTTTGGGATCTGATTTGAGCGCAGCACTTCCGGCATTTCACGCATTCACAGGGTGTGATTTTAACCCGGCCTTTTTTCGAAAAGGAAAAAAACGACCATTTTCAATGATGGCTAAATCGAATGATTTCATCGAGTGTTTCATCCAAATGTCAAAATCATTAGAGGATAGAGACAATATTTTTGAGAAAATTCAAGAGTTCGTTTGCCATATGTATGGATTTAATCGCCTGAAAAAGGTCAATGAGGCAAGAGTAGCGTTGTTTGAAAAAACATATAAATTCTTGGATACGGAGACATTCAAGTTACCAAAGAAAGGTATTGATGGCTCTTCTCTACCACCTTGCGAGTCAGAGCTATATCAGCAATTTTTAAGAGCATGCTATATTGCTCAAATTTGGTCAAATGCACACTTGAAAGTTCCAACTTCTGATGATCCTGAAGACTATGGTTGGGAAGAAATTGACAATAAATATGAGTTTACCTGGTTCTTTGGAAGTCAGTTACCAACATCGATTGATGAAATAACTATCCAGCCCGAAAAAGGTAACATTTTATTATCAAATTAATGATATTATGCTAAAATACGCATTCTAATTTTTTTTTTTTTTTTACAGATGATGATGAAGAAAATATAGCAGCAGACAGCTCTGACAGTGACTCGGACAATGAATCAGAGAGAGATGGTTGTGAATCAAGCCAAAGCGAAGCCGAAAATGATTAAATAACATTGTCATTTGAATTGTAATTTGTCATAATTTTTTTATAATAAATATTTTTTATCAAGTAACTAGTTAATTTATACTAAGCAAATTGATTATTGAAATATATCTAAAATTATATGATTATATACTTACAAGTCTTTTTTTTTCCTATCCCACCACACACCCGCCACTGCAACTCCTGTATTCCAGGATCAACAGCGGCACGCACAGTATAGGCGCCGAGCAATGAAGCTCAGCGAATCTAAGGGGACCTAAATTGTCATAATCCCGCAACGAAGTTAATCAGAAAAGCAATGTAAAGGAGGAGTTGGAAAACAAAGAGTTGTCCACTAACTTATTAGTCTAAAAAATAATGATATGGAATAATTGTTTCACCTCAACACTCATATTGGAGTGCTATGCCGAATAATTAAAAAGACGTCATTTCCTCCCACACGAAAATTTGTGAGCTGATTTTAAATATAATACTGTGATAAATAAAAAAATCAGCTAGCAATAAGTCGAGGGAAACCTGGTCAGCTGATACCTTTAAATAGTCAGTAAATGCTTCTGGCTAACTTCTACGTAACGACCTTCAAAGTATCAGCTGACGATTTTTCCACCGAGATACAGCCAGCTGACGTATATATTTATCAATAGTTATATATAAGCTATCATCTGGTAAATTTTTAGCCGAGAGGATATCACTGAAAGTGAAGATTTTTTTCCCATGATCTAGCCATCAGCTGACGTACAATGCACTATGTTATAGCCAGCTGACTTTTTTTTTTTGTTGAGGTATTGGGTTAGCTATAACTTGATAAACTTTTAGCCGAGAGGAAATGAGTGAATTTTTTTTTTTTTCTTCAAGCGTGGGAGGTTACAACTGCTCATCGCCCCCACCGAGCCTCAGCTGACATTCACAAGGCTTTATAGTTCGATTTTCTGATGCGTTTTACTAATTATCACTTGAGAGGAACTTGGTCATATAAATCTGTTACTGGCTCTCGGGCTATGGTTATAGTGTAAAAAAATTACATATTAGGTACTCTTACATTTTCCATGATAAACTTTGTCCGATAACGTCTCAATCGATATTTCTAAAATTGATTCCTTAAATATCTATGATTATTAATCGATTTCAAAAAAGGAGGAGGTTATCAATTAATCAATTTATTATCTCCAAAATGTGTAGCATTGTATGTGTGTGTGCAGTGCGGCGCGTGCGGGCAAGTGGGCCACATGCGCACCAACAAGGCGTGTCCGCTGTACACGGGCGCGGGCGCGGCGTCCCCGCCCGGCGCCGACGAGCCGCCGCCCGAGCCCGACGACGAGGACCTCGGCTTCGTCGACGGAACCAAGCTCACCCTGCCCTCCAAGATCATCAAGGTGGGGATATTATGTATTGGAGGTTTGAAGGGTGTATGTTGTTATTTAGAATTTATTGTCAAGAAATTGAGGTGTTCGGTGTAACGTGTGCTATGTCAGCGAGATTCGTGAATTATGACTAGAAGTGAATCATAAAGTGAACGAGATTATTGTTAAAACATATTGTTATATAAAGGTACGATATATGATTATTCTTTTATGTAATTTTAGCCCATTTTTGTTACACCAAGAAATTATAAAAAAACACTTAATAGATATATAAATATCGTTTTATTCTTAAATTAATGAAGTCAGCTACTGAAACGTTATAGACCCCAAGCAAGTCATAGACATTTCCCGAATTTTATTAACTGACAATAAAATGTATCATGGTTTCAAAGGCCAAAAAACGTAATATTCAAACACTAACATTTGAAACTTCTTGACGAATTCAACTAGTTAACCAACGTAAAAAAAACAATTTCGTTTCGATGCAAAAAACGACCCCTAGTTACCACTAAATGTCCCCCCTCCCAGCAATCAGCAGAAGAGTTGCGCCGGCGCGGCTCCCGTCGCGAGGGTCGCGGGCGCACGCGGCGGCGCTCGGCGTGCGAGTACCTGGTGCGGCGGCCGGCCGAGCGGCGCCGCACCGACCCGCTCGTCACGCTGTCCTCGCTGCTGGAGGACGTGCTCAACCACATGCGCCACCTGCCCGACGTACAGCCCTTCCTCTTCCCCGTCAATGTCAAGGTAACTATCAATCAGGAGATAATACTGGATAACAATACAAGCATGTAAAGCGCCATCTAGAGGTTTTTGGGAAAAAGGGATTTTGCGCTTTTCTGTCTTGAGTCTAGAAATATGCCCCAAAAATATCCCCATACTACGTAGTACTGTAAATGTAAATGTGGGTGCAGAAATGCACCTCTGCCTAACCCTTACAGGAATATTAATGTAGTGTTGTGTATGTAAGTATGTATGTGAGATAATAAAACGGTAAATAGGTACTGGATTAAAGAAATACTAGCCGCAAATGGCCTATGAAATGGAAAATGAAAGAGTAAATAAGTCTAATTAATGATATCTATGATGGACCGTGAAAAATAAGTTACGTACTATAAAGTATATCTTTTAAAGGCGAAATAGAGCTCATCGTGGTGGCTCGATGCTGGCATCCAGCGACCCTCATCAAAATTATATTATCGTATTACATTATTTCAACAGCTGGTGGCTGATTACCATCGAATAGTGTCGCGTCCAATGGATCTGCAGACTATTCGAGACAATCTCCGCCAGAAACACTACCAGAGCCGGGAGGAGTTCCTCGCTGACGTCAACCAGATTGTAGAGAACAGCACGCTGTATAACGGTAAATATTTCGTATTCAAGTATTGGAAGAGTCATAAAGAATATTAATAGTGAAAGAAAATATGGTGAGAAAACTGGGCACCAAAAAGTTTAGTGATTTCTTAGTTGTGTGTGGTCTGTCAATCCGAACCAGGTCAGCGTGTTGGACTGGGCGCAGGCATGCAACATATTGAATATACCAGTTGGCGTACCACAAATACCTACATAAAAAAATATCAGTTGTCGCTGGTTTGAACACCAGGGACACAAAAATCATCGTGAAAAAACTTGTACACCTCAATTTATTTTTATATGTTTCGGGTGTTTTTTGGTAAAAGTATAAAAAAATATACAATAAATTTGCTCTTCATTTTTTCCAGGAGCTACAAGCAGTTTAACTGTAGCGGCTCAGAGAATGCTGCAACGTTGTGTTGAAAAACTAGCGGAGAAAGAAGAACAACTCATGAAACTTGAGAAACAGATTAACCCCTTGCTTGACGACAATGATCAGGTACGTTTAATGAAATTTTATCAATTTTTTTAATTAAACAGAAGTAACAAATCGACTGAATGTATATTTTTCGGTATCGTGCATGTTGCAACAATTTTAATAACTGGTTATATTGCTTCTAGCTATAATTTTATACCTATGGCTATCCATTTATGGTATAAAAGATATTTTCATTTCGACTTTTTTTGCACACTCAACCAATTAGTATGAAATATATACATTTATAATACAACTATATTATTGGTTTAAGTAGGCTAGCATAATTGTTGTGTATCGTACTGTATATGTTTTTGTTTTAAAAAATACCTTTCACCATTAATCTATATAATTTCGACATTTGATACCAGGTGGCGCTGTCGTTTATTTTGGAGAATCTCCTGACGACTAAGTTGAAGGTGATGTCAGAAGCGTGGCCGTTCTTGAAGCCCGTCAATAAGAAACAAGTGAAAGACTATTACAACGTCATCAAGAAGCCCATCGATATGGAGACTATGGGCAAGAAAATACAGGGTAGGTTGATTATAATGTAATTAGCATGTATTATGTTCATTTGATATTCTGTTCAGTAAAATTTTCTAAGCAAAGTTCTGAAATGATAGTGGCGTCGGTTTTCTAGGTATTCATATTTCATATCAAGTCATGTTTCGCTGATCCACATAATCATTTTTTTTTTGTTTGACAACCATACTCACTATTCTGTTTATTATATCACCAGCTCACAAGTATCACAGCCGTGACGAGTTCTTACGAGACATCCAACTGTTGGTCGACAACTGTCGCGCCTACAACGGACCTAATTCCCAATTTACTCGACAAGCTGAGGCGATATTGAAGGTCACTCAAGAGGCACTTGAGCAGGTACATATTATCAATTTTGTTCATAGAAAAAATTCAAGCTAATTTACTCCTAAATATTTGTGTCTACTGGGCTTATAATTTTATATACCCATAATTCTCCTTGTACTCAAATTATACAACAAACAATTTTAAGGATGATAAAATAATCTGATGAGGTTGATTTTTGAGAACTTTTATTGCGCCATTGATCGGAAACCAGCTTTTGAAACGGCGCGATTCACCCACCAAA
This sequence comes from Cephonodes hylas, assembly GCA_030295005.1. NCBI lineage: Eukaryota > Metazoa > Arthropoda > Insecta > Lepidoptera > Sphingidae > Cephonodes > Cephonodes hylas. The sequence continues at coordinate 6,817,952 of AP025368.1, forward strand.
CAAGATAATCGTGTGATACCAAAACATCGTTTCAGTTCTAGATTTTTTGTGAGACTAAATTTTCCTAAAATTTTAACTCCATGACTGTATTACTTATGTATCTATTCACACCCAGTTCGACGAGCACGTGAGCCAGCTGGAGGCGAACATCTCCCGCGTGCAGCAGAAGATGCTGGAGGACGCGGAGCAGTCGGAGGAGGGCGAGGAGGCGCCGCCCGACGAGAAGCGCGGCCGCGGCAGACCGCGCAAGCACAAGCCGCAGACCTCCACCTCGGCGGCTGACGGTAACTTCCTTAGTACTGCTGGTGCCCTGGTACTTTTGTTGTTGCTTTGATGGTACAAGATAGAGTTGGTTTACTTTGAGGTTTTAAGGAAAATTATTTGCTGTTTACTACTTTGATCAAGTGGTATCCGTCGAGGGTTATTGCCATCGGGATTTCTGAAAAATAGCAATACCAGTAGTACCCTGAGACTGATGGTAACCTCCTTAGTACTCCTGGTGCCCTGGTACTTTTGCTGTGTACTGCTTTGGAGTCATTGCCATCGAGATTTCCCAAAAATTTGAATAGCAGTAGTTCCTTGCTGCTAATGGTAACCTCCTTAGTACTTCTGTTGTCCTGGTACTTTTGTTGCTGGTTGTTGATGGTTGGACCAGGAGGAGTGGTTTCTATCGAGGTTTTCGGAAAAATGACAATAGTAGTAGTAGTTCACTGTGGTCTTGGTAACCTCCTTATTACTCCTGTTGCTCTAGTATATTTGTTATTGACTACTTTGATCGAGTCGTATCCATCGAGGGTCATTACCATCGAGATTTCCCAAAAATAAGAATAGCATTAGGGGCCCCATACACCTACAATAATATTGAACAATCTTTTTATTGTTCAATAATATTGAACACCCCCTTTGATTCCAGACGTTCAATAAATTCTGTCAATAAAATTGATAAACCACTCTGATCAATATTTTCGTGCGAGCAACATGTCTGACGACGAAGTTTTGGCGGCAGCCACGCTGGTGATTTTGTTGAAAAGAAAAAAAAAAGAAATATATTGCGCAATATTAACCCTACACAGCGCAATAAAAAAATATTGATCAATAAAAATTAAGCTCCATCAATCTTTTGCTCAATCACGGCGCAATGCTTCAATATTATCCCTACACGTTCAATAATATTGTACAATCAGAATATTGATCAATATTATTGATGGTGTATGGGTCCGGTTAGATCCCTGATGTAACCTTCTTATTACTCTGTAGCGCTGGTGAATTGGTTGCTGACTGTTTTGATTTTCAATATCGATAGAGCCCTATGTGCATGAATTGGTGTGAAAGTGATTGATAAAATCTAATAGTACTTAATATTCAAGATTTTGTGTCTTAATAATTTTGCTTATGAATTATCTATGGATTTAATTATGGAGTTGAATAATGAGGATCGTAAAACACACATTTATATTCCTAATTATTTTACCTTTACAGGAGCCACACCGAGGAAACGTGGAAGACCTCGAAAGGACCAAAACAGTTTGGAGGAAGGTAAGAAACAATATTTTATGGATTATTCAGATGGAAACGACTGTCGATTAAACAAAAATTATTGTTTTTGAACTTTATGTTTTTATTTATACAGATTTACAGTATTCGGACAGCGGCAGCTCGGAATTGGAAGAGGTGGAACAGAAAGATGCCGCTGAAGCCATGGTGCAACTGTCGGTGCGACCTGGTAAAAAAAAAATCTTGCGTTTTTTTTGTAATATGTAAATACATATTATATTTATAAATAAGCAGTGATGGCCTCGAGGTTTGGGCGCGCAGTCGAGAATCTCGGCGGTCGCGGGTTCGAACCCCAGGCACACACCTCTGACTTTTCGGAAGTTATGTGTGTATTCACATTGAATTATCACTTGCTTTAACGGTGAAGGAAAACATCGTGACAAAACCTGCACACCTAAAAGTTCTTAGGAAATTCTTAGGTGTGTAGTCCGCTAACCCGCACTAGGCCAGCGTGGTGGACTATGGCCTAACACCCTCTCAATGGTAGAGGAGACCCGTGCTCAGCAGTGGGCGTATATGGGTTGATGAAGAAGAAGAAGAAATAAATTATCATTTCATCTCATAAAATTTGACATCATATTTGGACCTGACTCTTAAACCATTCTTAACCTTTGAAAATCACCCAGCAAAGTTTTTTGAACTGATGATGATTATGTAACACTCTTAGCCTTTGAAAATCGTGCTTAAATTACTTTTTATTAATAATAATAAATATCTTAATGACATGTTTTAACAATTCCTTTCAGACGACTCGTCAGCCGGCGAGCCGAGCATGAGTTTCGACACATCAGAGTTCCTGATCAAGCGCGAGGTTCCCGATGAGCCGCACTCCTCGCATTCGCAGGAATATGTGGATCTCGACCAACACCACACCGACTTCTCATTCCCGCCTGTTGTTAAGGTAACACTTTTATTTAGTGAGTGTGTGGTGACAGTGGGTATGATGGGTGGTTTAAATGTATCGACTGAAAAGAGTACATTTCGATTGATTATATGCTTGATTGATAGTCGTTTATCTTAGCTTGATGATTTTTCATCTTCATGAACCCATTAACAACAGAAAAGAGCTAGGTTTTAGTCACCCTGCTGGTTTAGTCTAAAAAATATTTAAGAATTTTCAGATGTGTGCATGTTGCCTCAAAATCTCATTATTATTGATAACTCAATGTATTACCCACAGGAGGAGCCTATGGAGACGGACATGAACATGGACGTGCAGATGATGGACACGGACCACTTGGAGCCGCCGCCGCAGTTCAAGGAAGAACCACCAGAAAACTGGCAGGTGAGATGCATTGACGTAATTATTGCGAAATAAATTAAGAAAGTTTCGAAGTAATGAGAAACTCAATAAGTATAATAATAGCACATATAGTATTATGATATTAAATATAGGTGTGTATTTATTTACCAATGGAAAGGAAGTCGTAGTCATAGAGCAATGAACACAGAGTTATCACAGTAACTATGAAATTACGTGAATATTTTCGGAAATACATAGTTTTTTGTGACGCATAAAAATTTAAAATTTTTCTGGTGATTAATTATCTCAGAATTTAGTTTTTTTTTTTTTTTTTTTATTAATCGGTGTAAACGCCTATTATTTATTGTATTCTATAATAGAAATATAGTATTTTAATATATTGTACGTCTTTTTAAATTTATTTGCATCATTGTTATAGCCCGATCCAGCGATTCAAGACGACCTACAGGTTACAGACAGCGAGGAAGAGGCCGAAGACGGACTGTGGTTCTAAGCGATACAGTTTTTTATACAATAGCATAAGGAATTTTATATTTTATTGTTGCAAATATATATGAAATGTACATAAATTAATATTATTTTTAAGAACAATGAAGTGTTAAATATATTGAGTTTATGCCATGTACATATTGCGTTGTTAAATACATACATCGCTCTTCAACACAATCGAATTTTGTTTTACAAGCTATATCGTACATTTTATGTTCCATCGCTTGTCACAGACCACATTAATGCAACCCATAATATATATATTAAAAGATTTTAGAGACCCTCATAAGTCTTGTTGATGTTTTTTTACTTTTATATGAAGTAATAAGTTTTATACGAAAGGATATAAATTTACGATTCCCAAGATATTTTCTGGTTTATAATATTCCAATACAAAACATAACGTCGACTTATTTCGATGCAGGCATCGATTTTGCCCTCTGATTACATTATTTGCCAACAGGGAGATGACATTTGGCTACATTCTCCTTATACATATGATTTCTGTTCGTAAATAAATAATATAATAAATCTGACTAAATTAAAAATTCCAAAAAAAATCTGTATTATATGACACAGGAAATAAAAAAAATCTGGCGTTGCGAATCTTTTCCCTGTGGCGCTATTCGATGAAGAGGAAATGTAAATTTACTGGCATATGGACTTTTTTACCGCAATGAATTTTGATTGTAAATAATTCGTTGTATTTTGGTGTATAGTTTAAGAACTACAGAAAAGGTTGTATTACTTGAACCTCGTGCAACCGGAACGAATTTTAAGTAACACAAACAAAAATCCTCGTTAGACCTAAATCTCATGGCAAATAGTTTTATTTACTTGAAATAATCAAATATCAAACACTTGTCCAATTTAAGTGTACTAACCCCTTTTTTAGCCATTATTTAAGTTAGTCTATTGATTTATAATCGAATAATAAAAAAGGTTTATTACACAGCTAAAGTTGTTTTATTTTTGTCAATGCTTATTATGTTTTAAGTTATTATGCCTTATTCCCTCTTTCACTTTATCCTACTACTATTATAAAGGCGAAAGTTTGTAAGTATGGATGTATGGATGTTTGTTACTCTTTCACGTAAAAACTACTGAATGGATTTTAATGAAACTTTACAATAATATAGCTTATACATCAGGATAAAACATAGGATACTTTTTATCCCGGAAAATGTAGTATTCCCGTGGGAATGAGTATTTCTGGATCTACCAAAGCGATTTGAATGAAATTTGGTATAGAGAGAGGTAGAGCTCACATAATTCACATGGAATAGTTTTTATCCCGGAAAATGAAGTATTCCCGTGGGAATGGGTATTTCTGCATCTACCAAACCGATTTAAATGATTTTTGGTATGTGCATAAATAGAACTGAGATGTAAAATAAGACTATAAATTATTTTCTATCTAAACTCAACCCTGTAGTCTACGCGGATGAAGTCGCGGGCAACAGCTAGTTATTAATACATTTCTTTATCAGTCACGTGATTTCAAAAAGACATGGATAAGCATCGCGACTTTGAAAATTCGACAAAGTAAATGAATCACTGGCCGCTGAGACAATCAGTAATACAGGGAAAAAATCCTGCCTTGATAATCAAGATAATTATTATTGATTGATAAATAAATAAAATGAAATAAATATTACAAGATATGATTCAAACGAGTAATTGATATAGTAATGATACAAAGGATAGTCACGAGATTACTAAGTTGGTTTGTCGGCTAAGAGACAAGATAGCCTCAGACACCCATATAGGTACATAGTATAGTATAGTACTTACAATACTCTTTTGTTAATTAAATGCAAAGTCAAAAGCATATTTATCGTAGAAAATATTTCAATTGCAACGGTTTGTAGTGTGCTGGAGGACTACTTGAAGTGAAAAACCACTTGTACTGTCGTATGTCGAATGTGTATTTTATTGAGAAACATGCACTCCTTATATACAAATTAGACCAGCGAGAGTGGCGCTCTCTGCGGGCAAGCGCGGGCGAAAAAGCGCGGGAAACGAGCGCGTGCCAACGCGCGCCCCGCGTCCGTGCCCCCGCGCGCCCCGCGACCGCGCGACTCTCGCTCACCTATAAATATTAGGCGCGTCGCGGTTTCGCGGTTATTCAGCGCGGCGCGTCGTCGGAAGAATCATCAGGCAGCTACTCGTCGTGTGCGCTGTGCGTCGCTCGTCGTGGGTCTCCAGAACTGTCGCCGGGCCGTGCTGCGTGTGTCGTCGAGCTTCGCTTCGTGATCAGCGGTGATGGCGTTTTCACGCCGCACTTGCTGTGGTTTCACTTGACTTGACGTCAAAAGTATGTGGCATTTTCATGCCGCGCCATTCCATTATCCAAAGTCTATAAAAGACTTATAAACGTATTATTATTCTATTCGCTGTGTTTTATTTATTATGCCCTCTCTGTGTTTTATTTATTGAACTCCTGGTAATCTTTTGTCTGTCTCGGTAAGGTAAGGTAAGGTGGTTGGTCTTGAGAGGTAACAGGTAAGTATGCATGTTCTCTGTATGTGAGCGTGACGCCACAGTACTCCCCCTCAAGTGAAACGCACGGAGGGTTTCACTGAGCGTCCCGATCGTGTGACGTAGGGCTGCTTTGACGGCGGTGCTGCTTCTGACGATCGTGGCTCCGTGACTGTGGTGTCTGCCGGTTTCTTGCTCGAAGTAGGTGTCGAGGTAATCATGGCGCTTTCTTCGTTGAATAAGTAGGCTGGTTTTAGTCTGTCTATTGATATTATTGTAGTGCGTAGTGGTAATTTTATTTTGAATGTTTTGCCACTACGCTCAAGTACTTCAAACGGTCCGTCGTAGGGCGGTGTCAATGAACTGCGTACCGTGTCGTTCCGAATGAACACGTGACTGCAGGTTGCGAGATCTTTATATATAAATGCATTCTTGCTTGAGGCGTATGTTTTATGTACTGGTGATAATGTTGACATAGTTTCTGTTAATCGGCGGACGAATTCGGTGTCTTCTATTTTTGGCTGAGTAGGCACAAAAAAATCAGATGGAACTCGTAGGGTGCATCCGTAGGTCATTAATGCAGGGCTGACATTGTTGTCACGCAGGGCTGTGCGTAGGCCGAGTAACACTGTGGGCAAATCTTCCGTCCAGTGTGTGTTTGCGCCTCTTGCCATGAGCGCGGACTTCAGCGTGCGATGCCACCTTTCAATTTGACCATTAGCTTGCGGGTGAAATGGTGTTGTTCGAATACGTGTAACGCCAAACTTTTTCATGAGTTCGTTGAATAGCGCGGACTCGAATTGACGGCCTTGATCGGTCGTCACTCGCGCGGGGCATCCGAAACGTGCGATCCATCCTTTGTAAAATGCGCGCGCGATTGTTTCAGCTGTAATGTCGCACGTCGGGACTGCTTCGGGCCATTTCGTGCATCGGTCGATCATTTTGACGCAATATTTGTGTTCGTTTGATGTAGGTAACGGGCCGATTATGTCGATGTGCACGTGTTCGAAGCGGCTTGATGGCGGGAATTGACCAAGCGGGCTACTGACGTGTCGATTTATTTTGGCGCGTTGACATCCGATGCATGCTTTAGTCCATAAACCAATATCTTTATTCATTGACGGCCAAAAATATTTTGATGTTATTATCTTCCGCGTCGTACGAATTCCGGGGTGGCTTATTTCGTGTTGCGCTTGGAATGCGGCGTAACGATAAGCGGGCGGGAGGTACGGGCGGGGATGTATAGTTGTGATGTCACAGGTCAATGAGCGATGCATTCCCGGTAGCGTAATTTGAGTGAATTTTAAGTTTGGTTTGATTTTTAATTTTTGTAACTCGGCGTCGGTGTCTTGGTCTTCTGATAATTTATTGTAATCGATGTTTGAAAAATGTTCTATTGCTTCTATGCGTGATAAGGCGTCTGCTGCGTGGTTCCGGTCTCCGTGCACGTACTTGATGGATGAACAGAATTGACTAATGAAGTGTAGTTGTCTCTCTCTTCTGGGCGTGTCACTGCTACTCGGCGGTCTAGTGAGTGCGTGCGAGAGTGGCTTGTGATCGGTCCATATAGTCAAATCGTTGTTTCCTTCTATGAGTCGGCGAAAATGTTTTACAGCTGTGTAGATGGCTAATAATTCGCGATCGTACACACTGTAGCGGCGCTGTGTTTCACTCATTGTTTTTGAGTAAAATGCGAGCGGTCTCCATTTGTTATTAATTTTTTGGTTGTAGGACGGCGCCTATACTCTTGTCGGAGGCGTCGGTCATGAGACATAGTGGTGCACTAGATGTTGGATGTGTTAATGTAGTGGCCTTCAGGATACTTTCGCGGCATAAATCAAAGGCGGCGTCGGCTTCGGGTGTCCAATTAATAATTGTCTTATCGTTCTTCTTTTTGTTGTGGAGATATTTATTTAATTCGTATTGTATTTCGGCTTGATGGGGTAGGCAGTCGCGATAAAAATTTATCATACCGAGAAATCTTCTTAATTCTTGCACCGTCTGTGGTTTCGGGTAACTCGATATAACTTTTGTGCGTTCGTCGGTAGGTTTGATTCCTGACTGGCTAACTTCATATCCCAAAAATTCAATTTTTTCTTTGCCGAATTCGCACTTATTAATATTAAGTGATACGCCGTATTTATTAAGGCGTTCGATCACTTGCTCCAAATGTTTTCTATGTTCTTCGGCGTTGGTGGAGTAAACTAATAAGTCGTCCACAAAACAAAATACGATGTCGTCAAGGCCGCGTAGTACTTCGTGCATGAATCGTTGGAATGTTTGTCCCGAGTTGCGTAGGCCAAACGTCATACAATTAAATTCAAATAGGCCAAATGGTGTGATGATTGCTGTTTTGGCCGCGTCGTCCTTTTCTATAGGTATCCAGAAATATGCCATTTTTAAATCTAATTTTGAGAATATTGTTTTTCCATGTAGCTGGTATGTGAAGTTGAATGCGCGGGATTGGATATCTGTCTGGGACTGTTACTGCGTTGAGGCGTCGATAGTCGCCACATACACGTAGTGACCCATCTTTCTTCTTTACTACGTGTAGTGGACTGGCCCAGGGACTCTTCGATGGCTTGCAAATACCCATGTTGATCATGTTTTCAAATTCTTCTTTCGCGGCTTTGTACTTGTCCGGCGGCAGTGGGCGTGGCCTTGAGTAAATCGGCGCGCCCGTCGTTTCGATGTGGTGAGTGACGTCGTGTTTCGCGGGCGTTTTCAGTGACATCGGGCGTAGTATGTCGGGATATTTAGATAAGATGTCGTGGTATGGATGATCTTGATTTAGAGTGAAAACACTTGGGTCGGTGCTGTTTGTCTTGATGGCGTTTATATGTAGTTCAGTGACGCTGTCTATTAATTTTCTACGATGCAGGTCAATGATCAACTTATGGCTCTTCAAGAAGTCTGCGCCCAAAATTGATGTTTTCACGTCGGCGATGATGAATGTCCACTTGAAGCTGCGACGTAGACCTAGGTTGAGCTCTAATGTACGCTCTCCGTAGGTACGTATCGGCGTGTTGTTGGCCGCGAACAATTGATACGACGTGGATTCTCTTGATCGATCGCTTCTCTTGGCTGCAAGCACGGAGATATCTGCTCCGGTGTCGATCAAGAATTTTTCCCGCGTGCGGACGTCAATGACGCATAGGCGGTGACTGATACTAGGAACATCGATACCCGCCGCTATCGGTGTTGTTTCTAGTTTAAATGCTTCTTATAGCATGGAGATATACACCGGCGAGCTTTATCGCCGAAACGGTGATGGTATCGGCATAACCATTCTCTGTCCCCCGGTTTGATTGTTGAAGCGCTGCGATCAGCTGATGTTATACTTCGCGAGCGCGCGCGGCGGCGTTGATCAAACGGACGGCCGCGGCGTTGTTGAGCGTGGAATGTGTTTCTTTTGGCGCGTAACTCGGCGATTTCGACGGACATGCGCTCGAGTTGTTTTGATATTATGTCCATTTGGCTATCTTGTTTAGTAGTGCAGCTAGGTGAGGTGACGCAGGCGACGGTGGGGCGGAGGTCTGTGTGCTCGCGTATTTTGTCGGCGATTGTGGCGAGCGTGTCGAGACTATTTTCCGTGGTTATGGCTAAAATGCTTCGTATTTGCTCCGGCATTTGTCTCAGCCATATTAATTTTAGCGCGTCGTCTGTGAGCATTTTTCTGTTGAGCTCTTGCATACGGCGTAGGAGTTGGCTGGGTTTATCATCGCCAAGCTCCAAACCGCCGAGAAGCTTCTCCAGCTGGCTATTAGCAGACTCTTGGTAAACGGCTATTAGGCGTTCTTTCGTCCGCTGATATTTATTTTCGCCGTGGACGTCGAGGATAACGTCGCTGATTTCCTGGATATCTCTCACGTCGAGCGCTGGGATGACAAGCTCGAACTTTTGTTGCTCGCTGGGTTTCTGAGCGGCGACGACGGCTTCAAACTGCGCGAACCACAGTAGCGCGTTTTGGCGCCAAAATGGCGGAATGCGGAACTGCAGGGATACGGCGGCGATGTGACGTTCTTCTGGATTTTGCATGGTGGATCTGGATTTCTTGCAGAATGACGTGAAATAATCTTCGGGCAAACGGGCAGAGGTTCTTCTATTCAGATGGCTTCTTTTTTCTTCTTGCTTGCTGTTCTTCTTCGGGGTCACCAATTGTAGTGTGCTGGAGGACTACTTGAAGTGAAAGACCACTTGTACTGTCGTATGTCGAATGTGTATTTTATTGAGAAACATGCACTCCTTATATACAAATTAGACCAGCGAGAGTGGCGCTCTCTGCGGGCAAGCGCGGGCGAAAAAGCGCGGGAAACGAGCGCGTGCCAACGCGCGCCCCGCGTCCGTGCCCCCGCGCGCCCCGCGACCGCGCGACTCTCGCTCACCTATAAATATTAGGCGCGTCGCGGTTTCGCGGTTATTCAGCGCGGCGCGTCGTCGGAAGAATCATCAGGCAGCTACTCGTCGTGTGCGCTGTGCGTCGCTCGTCGTGGGTCTCCAGAACTGTCGCCGGGCCGTGCTGCGTGTGTCGTCGAGCTTCGCTTCGTGATCAGCGGTGATGGCGTTTTCACGCCGCACTTGCTGTGGTTTCACTTGACTTGACGTCAAAAGTATGTGGCATTTTCATGCCGCGCCATTCCATTATCCAAAGTCTATAAAAGACTTATAAACGTATTATTATTCTATTCGCTGTGTTTTATTTATTATGCCCTCTGTGTTTTATTTATTGAACTCCTGGTAATCTTTTGTCTGTCTCGGTAAGGTAAGGTAAGGTGGTTGGTCTTGAGAGGTAACAGGTAAGTATGCATGTTCTCTGTATGTGAGCGTGACGCCACAGGTTCATTCTAACCCAAATGGAAGTTAACAGCTAACGTACTCTCCAGTGGGGCATAGACTCGAGATTAAATGCTTAACAAAGGAAAAATAAACCAATGTGAAGGACAGAACGCAGATATGAAAACGTATTACTTTATACAGCGAAACTTGGTCGTGCAATCCAAAAGAGCTCTAAAGCTCGTTATTCAAATACACACGACGCACATTCACGAGTTCGCTTAATCGAAGCATTATACAGAATAGGCATTTCTATTCAAATGTATTCAAAACAGATGTCTTTGGACGGCCGTTGTGAATAAACAAATACGTGTGCCGAACCGGGCGCGGTGATACAAGCTTCATGTTACGTTTTCAACGGCTGTATTCTGTACTGAAGATGTACTCTAGTTGTGAAATGTTTATGCAAATACACTCTGTGTTTGCAGTTTGTAACGTTTTCGTTTTCATCCAAATAATACTGACGAATTAGTTGTTACAATTTGAAATGTTTTGACAAAAATGCTTAGTTGCATTATGCTGAACCTACTTACATTAATGAAAACCGTTAATGGGACTTCTTTAGAAAGTTAGTATCAGCACGGATTCTAGAAACAAGCAAATCGACAATCTAAACAATATATAAAAATCAATCTAAGTTCTTACAAATACAACTCCAAAGCAGAGAGACACCATAGACACAACGAGAAAAATTATCTACGCAATATTGTATTTACTAGTACATAATTACATCTCGCTTGCTTCGACGTAGGTATTTTCCAACATAATATTTTGTTCATAACAGTCTAAAGTCACATAATTTAAAAAAATAATAAAATGTTTCCAGTTGTTTAGACGTAACAGCGCATCAAACAAAACACCCCTTCTTCTTTATATGTCCTTCATACAGAACGTTCTGGGTACTTACACAAAGCAAAATGTAAATAATATATCTACTGAAAACCCTACAAAGTACAGGTATTTGCCGAGCTAACAAACCGTAATCCCCGTTCAAATTTCCGTTTTCCATAAACCTTTGTTAACATAAGACTTATTTAATAATAACAGTATAATTGGCGCTATCCAATTATACCAAATAATTGTACACAGTAAATGTATTAACTCCAAATTATTTAGCTAGAAATTATTCAATTTGAAACCTTGTAATGTAGGTACGAAATATATGAACAGCCGAAATATATGTAGTAACGCTGAGCCAGAATGGTTCGTATCCAAAACGTTTGTTACTTGCCATAATTCTTTTTTATTGTTTACTGTTTCTAATAAACTTATATCCTTTCAAGTTTCTGGCGCCGACCGGTTCCCTCTCTAAGGCAGTTTCAAGTATCGGCCTCGGCTAGAATTTCAGTGGGTGTTTCCGCGATGGATTGCTCAGTACCAATATTTTATGTTTGTATGTTAAATATGGTCATTAAATAAAGTGATTGGCTAATGATGATGATGATGTTAAATATGATTGATATTAGTATTTTAATGGATAATTTTTATTAAATTTTAATACGTATTCCGAACATCCCACTAGAACCTTCGAAAATAAAAAGGAATTTCCAAAATATCCGATAGCCTAAACGAAAACTGGCAAACGAAAGTGAAAAGTGGACGCACGCTAGTTTACGATATGCATTACAAATTGCCCGTATTGGGAATAGAGATGGATTTTGGGTATATTTGAAATTTGCAATCATCGCAGTCAGAGCCAATCAAATTGGCGCCGTGAACTGAATACAAATGAAGCAAGTTTAAAGTACACTTACTCATAGGTGGCAATTTTGCGAATTCATCCTGTTTGAATATTCATTAAAGGTAGGATGAATATTTTGTTTGTTACTACTAAATTTAAATTGATTTTGAGATTATCTCTTTAGTTTTGCGTAAAACCTTTAATCTTTCGAATATAATGATTTTACCCTGAAACAGAAAGTGGTAATGCTATTTGTGTTCAATGAAATTCTGTCAAATGATTGGGAGCTCGTATCGTAACGTAAATGCGAAACAGTATGCCGTACCTTTTGGTTTACAAGGTAAGTGATTACTTGTTAGATGTCCGTCTAATGATTTTGTCTTGTTATGGAACATTTTCCTGGCCTTAACTTTGTACACACATATACATAATATGTACATAACCTCACGCTTGTATTCCAAACTTAAAACCCTAGCTCAAATATTTCCAGAACAAATTATGAATCATGACTGATGAATGATAAAAATACTTTTTACAACTTTCGTGCGGTCTCGCGGCACAAGTTTGTGCTGTGCGGTTTAGAGGTCCTGGGTTCGATTTCCAGGTTGGGTAGGGTGTTATTAGGGTTTTAATTTAGCATTATTTCAGTAATAAAACGGAGTAGAAAAACGTGCCCAAAAAACAACAATAAGCTCACCCTTTATTTCGAGCAAGTGATACGTATTCGTCGAAATGTAAGTGGCTAAGTGCGTCGCAAAAATATTTTTTTTATTTTGGCTCAACCACCACAACCGTTATTAAGACATTGCCCAAGCTCATAAAAAATATTTAAACAAAAAACAAATGAATATACACGAATGTGTAATTCCCACTAATTTAATTAAGGTTTACAACTAGAAAAGAAAAGAACATTTGCTCTATTTGCTCAATGGAAATATCCAACCCATTTAAGTAATCCTACGTTGGAAAAGGTACAGTTACACTAGACGATTACAGCTACAGGCTTATCTTACAGTTATCTTGTTTATCTTTTATACCCATTCATGCCACATTTCTATAATGAAAGAAGCTTATGTTTGCCCAATGTATTACGCCGTCCCATCTCGTAACCACAAAAACTTGCGCTGTGTACGTCAGCACTACACAATTTTCATTATATTTATACAAAGCACTTTGCAAATTAAAAAGTGCTGGTACAAAACTCTTAGAATAAGTGCACTCTAAAGAATATCGAAATTTTAGATTAAAAATATTTTAGAGAGGGTAGACTTTGTTTGTGTGTTTTTTATATACGAAAGTATGAAGAATATTTATTCTGAGTTACATTTGAATTTCTTTCAGCAACTCAATATCTAGCATTAACGTTTGTGTTACTTCTTTTTTTAACTTCAGTGAAGTATATTCTTTGAGCTGCACTATTATGTGTCTTTATCAGTCTGATGTGATTTTGTTATCATATCTCGCTTGAGTCAATCACTTTTCGCAGTAAAAGAGTTTTTGAAGTTATATGTAGAATTGTAGGTATTTATTAATCGGATCCGTAGAACTTTTCTTTCGTGGGGGTCATTAAAGAGTTTCCTTACTAAGGATCTCTACATAACTGTATCCTTGGTAACTTTTTAAATTAATTTCTTCCGACTATTTTGACGTAGGATTCATATAGATGGTAAATTTTGAATTCGTAAGCTGTTTTACAATAAAAAGTAAACTACAATTTACATAACTAATGAATGTTCAAATATTTTATAAAATTACAAATTAGTTGTTGTACAAACTAACCCGTGCCAACACAACGGACACGCTTATCTATTCCCAGGAGGGATAATTCGGCGGTACAAAAATAACATATATAATATTCCAATTCCTTTTTTACATTGTACAAAGCTTTGCTAGGTTTGTTCCTTTTCTATGAATATCATATTAGGTACAATATATCAACAAGTATGGGGCACTGTTGAACGCATGAATGGTTTCAACGTCGGATTATGGCATTCATCGTAAATTCTTTTGACATGAAATGGTTCATTTTTCTTTAAAATATTTCTTTCATGAATTATAAGGTTTGTGAACGTTGTCATAGATAAATTGGGAATTATATTGGCTAGGATGGGTTTAGTATCTTTTTTACATTCTCCTGACATTTCTTTTTTGATAATACTACTTTATATTTGTCTACATAAAATGGTCCCTTTTTACGAGGGTTTCACTTCCTCGCCCTAGTGTTTGTTTACAGACTTATTTGTTCATGTGCACTGTCTTGTTAAAACACAAATATAGATAGAATAATTAAAAATAACAAAAGTCTTACCCACCATTTTTTTGAAGAGAAGTTTCTGGCATTTATCTTACATCATGTTAAGGTTTAAATTTTTTGAATTGCTACTTTTCGTGTAAGCTCATTTTAAAACACTAATTCGTAAATGATTACGTGAGTAGTGTCTTTGTTAGTCTCCGCTCCAATTCAGCAGCATAGAATGGGAACAAGTATAAATAATTAACCAGTAAATAATTTTTATAGTGCTTTTATAATTTTTTTATTGGACTTAATTAATTAAATTAGGAATAATTACATTTTAACAGTAACAGAGTATAGTAAACTTCCTTTACAACTTTTGCCCGTCAATCTGAAAGTTAGTGTAAAATAGACCCCGATTGGCTCTGAAATGGGAAATGAAATAAAACTATTCTTCAAGCACATTTGCTGACGTGTGATAGAATTTGAAAGAAAATATAATATTACATTTGAGCAAAGCCGGGCAATATTAGGATTCATGTAAATAAAATGTATTAAACAGCCTTTCTATTCATTTTGTTCGTAGAAGTAATAACCTAATGGATTCGGAAAAGTTCTGTATTTTATCATTTCACTGTTACAACTATTAATCTGGGATCGGGAACCGTATATCAAATAGTCGGACATATGAAACCGCAAATCCCTTCCGATTTAATTATTATATCTGATTGCTACCGAAGCGCAATTGTTTAAGACTTGAATTGCAAAGCAAAATGTCCCGGGTTGGATCGCCTTCTGAACTTTTCTCGCCTAGAAAAAACTGATAAAACTAGAAGATTATGATGATTTTGCAGATTCGTTCGCGGGTTCAAATGTGCTTATGTGCGTATTCACAATGAACTATCACATATTTTAACATTGATTTGATTGAAAACATTGTGCGTAAGATAAAGGTTAAATACGGTACGACTCTGACGGTGGCATTAACTGAAATTGATGCACCAAAAAAATTCCACTTTTTAATTTGATCGTTTTACCGAGGATAATTATCAGCTATGTAAATAAATTGCTCTCCAGGCGGTTAAATTAATCGTCTCGCCTCAGACGCGTCCGAAGCCTCGATATAAAATGTTCCTTTTTTAATTCTCGACCGATTTGTCATGAACATGATCGTTGATCAAGTTATCTTTCCGCAGTAAAATTATTCGTCTTGACAAACAAGTTGCGACGAAGGGTTGTGTTTTAGTTCCTATTTTGTTTCGTGAATTAAGGATCTACTTGTTTAACAGAGTTGATATTGTTATCAACTCGGTACGTCGGCAAGTTTTTTTAAACAGCCTCACCTACAGTTAGTTCGTTTATGTATATAATTTCGTAATATAAAAGTATTAAACATACGAATCCACCGTAGGTAACTGGCAAGTGTTAGAAAGATCACAAGTGTTACTTTTGTTGTTGCGTTTCATTTTGTGAGTAAAATTGCTTTTGTTTTAATACCATATCACAGTTTTAAGAAAATAAATAAATCGTTATTAAACGTTTATACTATGGACACCTATTTTTTGCAAAATTGGTTAAAAATGTATACATATAATATTTACAATACATTCCCCAGTACAAATCCAACAATTTATTTTGGTTTTCCAACAACGACGTAGAAGTGTTTCGAAGAACGAAAATCATTTTTCTTTAAGATTAAATGTTCCAATTTATCCATCATATTTGTACCCAAAAAAGAAATTGGATTTTAGAAAAAATTGGACATTTCATTTCTTCTGGCGAAAGGACGATTATGCCGTCCATTAATTTCAATTTGGAATTAATGCTAGGAATGTGAAGGGATTTTAACATTTATGAGTGGGTAAAAGGATTTGTTATTAGATTAAAGTAATTTGGGGCGGGCTGCCCGGCAGATGGGTTTGGTAAGTTGTTACAGCGGACCTTTTGGCTTGCTTCTCATCCTATACAAATGCCTTAACTTTAAGTGATAGCCAACGGTTGTACAATCGAAACATCATTTTCTTTATGCCTTACAGTGGTTCCTTATAGAAATGTTTGACGTAAAGTTGTTTGCGAATCTTTTGGACTTGTTTCCTTTCATAGCTTTAGACTTTAACATTTATTTATCAAATGGTATCATCTATGTAGTATCTGTTGAATAGACGTAGTCTACTAAATATAGATCGCTCTTTTAATTTTAATACTTATTTTATAGCTAAGAATAGGCCCTAGATTTGCTTGAGGGCGATGTATAAAAAAGTGGCCTAAGACAATTATCAAGGTACTCTTTATGTTTATATCAAACCGCATTTAAGAAGAAGAGAAGAGGAAAAAACGAAGTAAGGACTATTTTTCGATTTGTGATATTAGTATAGTTTCGGAAAGACAAAAAGTTACAAAAAATTATATAAGTGTAAGCTGTTACATGTGTATTTAAATTATATTTTATTACATTATCGTATTCAACACGAAAAAAATCCATCAGATAATATGAGTTTAGTACAATTGCAATAAAATAATTTCCTAAATTACAGATGCGGAGTTTAAACAATCGAGGTTGATTTATGTCTAAGTTGACTTTCGATATTGAAACAACTAATTGATAATGTCAATTGTGATAATTAATTTTAGTGAAAATGTCAGCACTTTATTAACAGCGTTGACGTTTATTGCTGTAGTTGGACGAAGGCTGACATTTAGCATTGCGATAAAGCTCTGTATTTTCGTACTAGTGAGTGCTGTTTGCAATAGTAATTCAGATATTTTTAGCGGTCTAGATATACCAGCATTTGTTTTATTAGTCTAAAGGGGAAAGGGTTATTCAATATTAGCCTATATACGCCTAATGTCTTTAAACGGCTGAGAACGGTAAAACTGCGAAAGAACAATAATCTGGCCTTTTAATTCGTGCCAACTGAGACTTAACCACAGGTTCAGGAATACCGTGTAATCCAAGGAATGTATCCACCCTTTTTGGTTTCGGCATGATTGTGAGTGAAAGAGATTTCGATGAAGTTACTAAACAGTGCATTGTTCAGGGTATCCAGATAAATTGGTAATTGTTCATTTCAACATTAACAAAATCTGCATTAAATGAAACGCAGTCGTAGCGTTAACCCCATTACGACTTAAATCCATACGCTTATTTGTTTATTGGAACTTTTAGCGTCCATATTTCTAGTTTAGCTGCTAAAATAGCACTACATATCGGTAAACTGGAAACGAGCTGTACTTGCATTAACACCCGGTGCTGCGATGCCGTTTGTTTTGCGGTTCTTTAACGAGTGCCAGCGACTTTTTATGTGTTTTAGGACCATTATCTGAATGTAGCACGCAGTACACTGGTCATTTCTTTTCATTTTCACGGATTGAAGCTTTGTTTCATTTAACATTCGTTTCTTGTGTTATGTTTAGTATTTAGAAGTGTAAGAGTGTTTTGATTCAAAATATATTTTGTTTACGTATATAACCTCAAGCTTATATTCCCCGAAGAGGTAGGACAGAAGTGCATTTCTGCATCCAGATTTCGGGACGAAATTTCAAAGTCAATTTTTATTAAAAAATCCAGAACCAATTGACACGAAAGAAATTAAACTATTTCACGAACTGATGCATATTAAATTAACCTTTTCAAAAAAGAGACCTTACATCTGTAATGTCTTTACAAATAAACAAATTCAATAGTGCTATTCAGCTCCTTAATCATAGTATCATTAACATATCCTAGAAGTAGTACAAACATGTGCTTTTCTACACCATCATTAATACCAAAATCCCTAGTTGAATTTTATTAATAAAAAGTCAGTTTCTGTTTGTAATTTTATTATTAATAATTTCCAAAGCTTCCGTGGATAGTTCTGTCCTCGTATATCTTGCCATTCCACAATATCCCGTCGATATACCCAATTGCTCGTTCACGCTACTATCTACGGAATTAGTGCATCCAGATTTATTGCCGCGAACACACAACATCTGTACTGGTTCAGCGTACCGTAAAGTTGTGGAATTGTTCGCTAGACAATGCGTTCGTTCGTATTATTCTGGTACTTGAGTTTAGCGTGAAGAATTACCAGCGTGAGTATAGTATGACGAGGGAAGGGGGTCTTGCTACTTGATGTTCGGAATTAATAGCATCTTGATTGCAATTAGAAGAAATTTAATATAAAATTCCTGTTTTTTTATCATCATCATTATATACATCCCACTGCTAGGCAAGATCCTCTAAAGTATTTCTCTGAACTCAGTTAGTTTAGTTCGCGAGTTAGTGGACTGAACACCTAAGAAATTTTGTATGCCTGGGTTTAAGCCCGCGATCGCCGTGATTCTTGACCGCGTGCCTAATCTTGGAGGCCATCATTTTTCAAACCAGAAGATCATCTTGGAAGGTATTTTTAAAGTGTACTTACATTGGAATAATTTAATGTTAGTTTGATTAGAAATAAATAAACCAAGCTTAAATTACTTTTCACTTAGTTTAGAATCTAAACTTTAGATACACAAAATGAGTGTTCTAGAACGACAAAATCAATTACCGTATGTAAAGCAAACAATGCGATGGGATTATAACTTAGATACTAGTCCCGCGGGCGTAGGTATTTTACTTTTGAACGTAATGGATAGGAAATAGTTCGCGAACACGCTAATATGTTTATGGAACTGCGCCCGTCCAAATACGTATTCGTGTAGTAACTATATAACTATACGTATTCGTATAGTAACTATACTATAACTATTGCCGAGACGAAGTACATGCGGGTGAAATAGTTAAATTTACTGCAATGTTCGCTCGCAAACGAGTTATTGTGTTCGGATGTTTAGTCGACGATACATTGTGCGATTCATAGCGTGTGCATTAGAAATAAACGGGTTTATTTGTACTGTGTTTGGAGAGAAAATACATGGGTATATAAACGTACGAAGTGGAATAGGAAGAGAATAGTCTGTGTGTAAATTTATTGGTAACAAGTGAAGGATAACTCGTTTGAAAACGAATTCGACTTTAAGAGTTTATTTGAGTAATTGGTTACGTATCAAGCAGTGACGATAGGGGGCGATAATAAATGTAACATATGGATGATACACACTTTGTGATATATAAGTATCTCGTAGTATTAACGATATTTGTATCTTAATGTGGGATTAGAACTATGACGCTGCTTAATGACTTTAAATTGTTTTCAATGACAATTCCATCCGATATTCAATGGGTATTCAATACGACTATTCCTTTAAATGGAGATATCTGTGTTCGCCAGATTAGTAGCCATCTTACACAAGGCGTTCCCTGTAATGGACTTTGTAAGTCTAATGCGCTTCGAGAATAGCCAGTGAACATGCGGTTTACAACAGGTTGGGATAGTTGTGGCAATCGATGAGAAATAACTTATATAGTTTATTACTATATGACTGTTTTACGCTCTTTATTATTGAGACAAAGTTGCAAAAATAGTGCAATTGCGTTTTATCAACGACTTTTTTTTTAAATAGTGTTAAAATTTACTATTCTTGGTTTCTTCTTTAATCAGTTTATTGTTATTGTGGGTCTACAATTTGATGATTATTCACCATGAACAATACTCGCCGATCTACTTACTTAAAGGTATAAATAGATTTCTTTAAAATGAATAAAAATAATAATTAAAAGTTCGGAAAAAAGTATATTAAGTGTCAAAAATTTTCAAATTACACTTTACTTTCTTCATTAACCCATATTCGCCCACTGCTGAGCACGGGTCTCCTCTACCATTGAACTTTACTTTAGTAAACATTAATTTCGGCTTGGTTTCCGATAACACTTTAGAAAGCACTTCGGCACGCTACGTAAATAAAACACTAAATCATTCGAAAGAACTTAAAGTTAGGCTTTAAGCGCTATAAAAGTCTCTGGAGCCAAAGTAGATAAGTTTGCTAACTGTCACCTCACCGTTGTCAACCGGGAGCCTCGGTCGAGATAAATTATAGACTTTTTGATGGATGCCCCTGCCGAGAATTCCAGTGGGGAAAAAATCACTAATGATCCATGATTGACTCGTTGGTAAAGTGAAGGAGCCATACCCCGTCTTTAAGCACATTCTCTCATTTTGCTAAGTGATGTGTGCCCGCCATTTAGAATGAGTATCGCACGATGCGGCGACGGGTAAATCGCTTTTGTTGCACCGTTCAGTTGATTGAACTAAAGTTTGATATTGCTTGTGTTTACTTTTAACGAAAGAGTTTTGCTTTTAGCAAATTTATAGTGAGTACTCTATGTAAAATATTAAAATATATATTCTTAGTAAAGGTAATATAATTATTTCTAGAGTATGAATGATCCCTGGGAACATAGAAAAATAAACAGTGGAGAGCTATTGCCGTTTCAATGTTCACGCTGCTTCTAAAATAAATTAAGGGAAAACAATCGAATAAACTTTTTTATTATTATTTATGCTGAGTACCATTGATTTTAACAATACAAGCAAACACCTCATTTATGGTCAAAACTAATAATATAATCTCAATTAAAAATCCAAAAAAAAATCATATTCTTCCTCTTAGAAATGCTAGGTTTTAAATGAACGAAGACTAGCGTTTTATGATATGATATGAGGTATTATCATTAACTGTAAGACACGGTTTCTCATGGGTACAATTTTGAATTTCGTCCTTTTCCCACGGGTTTACTGTTTTTTTATGGTAGAAAAACAACATATTGTGCTTTCCTAAGGTCCTATCTATCTCCACAGCATTAGTCAATTTACTTGATTTATAGGCTTAGCATGACGTCGTAATAGATAGACAGAAGTAATTTTACACTTTTAATATTCATGTAGATAATTCGCCGTAATTTTTTTAGCAATAAAAAAATTATGTCAAGTACTAAAGCTAAAATACGCTCGAAACCAAATTAGATTTATGCATAAAAATATTTTTCAGTTTTAGCATACTCGTATATGCTTTAAATTATTTTTAAGGGTAAAATCCGTTGCGTTCATCATAAGTAGGTTATCATAATATTACTAGTTATATTTTTCATTAGGCACAGTTTTTTTTTGTTTATCTGTACTTACTTGGCATCGCATAAACCTGTTTTAATCATCATCAGATTTTTGAAGTTATGTGTGTATTCACAAAATATATCTAGTACGATGATGAGAAGGTTAAACACAGCTTGTTACTCTAAACTATTTTTTATGGACTTCGATCAGTGCTCGCGTCGCGGACGTGTCAGTAAAATAAAATATAAGAAGTGCGGAAACCACTGCAGTGCATTTTATACAGAAATATCTATGAAACGGTCACTTCGTGGAATCAATTTCCTGTGCGGTATTTTCATGCGGATTCGTATCCGCTCTAAAGCAAAGTAAAGCTTTCGTGATAATAGAAGAAATAATAGAATAAAAAACTCTTTAACGCAATAAACATTTACCTGAATTTGTTGATGTAATGAATCCTGATGGGATGATTACAAAAAAATTTAAGAAGCTTAATAAATCTTACTTACTACCGTCTTTTACCTACTATTTTCCGATACTACAGTGCGCTTCTTCGTTCAGCATGTTAATTCAATAAAAGGATTTTCGAATCACACGTTCAAAGTACCCGTTAAACTGCAATAGGAAACATAAAACAGCTTTT
The DNA here is from genome assembly GCA_030295005.1 of Cephonodes hylas. Classification (NCBI taxonomy): domain Eukaryota; kingdom Metazoa; phylum Arthropoda; class Insecta; order Lepidoptera; family Sphingidae; genus Cephonodes; species Cephonodes hylas. The sequence goes on from AP025368.1 coordinate 6,840,101, forward strand.
ACCCCTTCAGCTACACTCGTAAACACATAATCAAATCCTTTCCATCTATGAAATGTTTTAGCCGTGTAAAAGCTAAACGAAACTTGTTCCCAGTGTCACCCTTTATCGAACGCTTCCATACGAGACTGGGGATGAGGCATAAATCCTGAAATCGCATCCGACGCCAACCTTCGAGGACGTTTTACGACCTTTTGAGAGCGACACCCGTCCTCCCTTTGACACTGAAGCGAACCGTGAAATGGGAAAGTCGTACAGAAGGTTTACACCTAAAAATTTCAAATTGCGGTACAAATTTATATAGAACGACGAACATGGACCTCGCTAATCGGCTTACCGTATCCTTTGTTAATTTGCTCGAGTTTTTTTGTGTGCACATTTGTAAGGAATGCTGCTTTGCGTTCTCTGTACGGGTTTTCTTTGAACGAGAAATGTTTGTCTGCATTTTATGCTCGTGATTCCGGATAAGTTATTTGAATAATTTCGCTATTGCGCAGATTGATGTAAATTTCCGCTTAGACGTGAAGGCTTGCAATGGAACATTTCTTTGGTTTCGTAGCAACTGGAATTTATTTGCAATTTGTTGAATTAAATGTAGATCTTTGTAGTTTGTGTTCTGCATCATTCTACGTAAGTAAAAAAAGTAATTGTACCTCATGTGTACGTCACACAGACATTATCAGCATAGACAATTTCGTTAGTCTTGTGGCATAACTAATAATATTCTGGGTTTGAAAATGTATTTGCGATTTTTATGCGTACTGGTTATTTTATGATTAATTAATTTACATCTTAAAACCTTCATGTTCCAACTATTTGATACTCCCAGAGCAATTCTGCTTGAAACTTATAAATTAGTCGATTCCACTATTAGTTTTCAAATGCATTTGTCTAAGTTTTGGCTATTATGGTAGAACTCTCCTGCACTAAAGTTCTGTGCTGAAGTTTTAGTAATATGGGAACATTATGGACGCAGACAATTATAATTTCAGGCGATAAGCATTTTGATTATCTTGCTAACTTTCGAACACTGCGTAATGAATCGTCAGACCACAGGTTCGGTCTCGGCATTAAGTAAATAATTGGTGTCTAGTATTAGCAAGACAAAAGATCATTGTAAGGAAAAATACCATAATCCGAGAAATAATTCGAAAAATAAAAAACATTTTAACACTACCGTTATATACCATTAAAATGTTTTTTTCAGCAATAGCCTAATGTTTCTATAGATATTAGAAATTGGAACAGGGTTTCTGTACATATAAACGTCTGATAGGTTGTAATTTGTAAAAAAAATATATGGTACTTAATCTTTGTAAATAATTAACTAACAATTTAGCCACATAGTAACAAATAACAACCCAATAGATTCCGAAACACGAAATAAGTACCTACACACATCCATTAATCACGTTAGCGTCCAGCCAAAAGTAACTCCAGCAGGTGATGCCTGTTACCAACTGATTTAGAAACCTCCCGCGTATCCTTATAATAGCTTCCACTCATAAATTATTCAAAAAGGCGAGTCAAGGGTAAAAATGCTGTGTAGAAAAAACGTGTCATTAAAGTACGGCGTCATGTTCTCCGAAGCGTGATCACTCCTAACAGGTGTCATATTTCAATGGAATTTTCTGCCGTCCTAATTCGATCTGCGTAATGATTCGGAAACTAGCGATTCGGTGACATTATTTATTGGCGAAGGTTGTCGTTACGGTAACAAACGACGCGAACAAAGAAGGTCCCTTTGTAATGCGATCTAAATGTAGTAGATAGGACATTTGGTAGTGAAAGTTGGTTATTTATTGCAGAACATATTTGTTTTATGATTTTTACGTGTGGTCTTACGTAAAATAGTATATCACAGTCGCAAATGATCGTCAATTTAAACGCGAAGTAAGGCATTGATTTTGAAGTCGAGAAAAAAGTGTTGATTTATGTATAATATGTATGTAGAAGCAAGTTTATTAGTTTGCTTACAATTTTGTGTTGAGAAAACATTATTTTACTTGTCGTAAAAAACATTCCTCACAAAAAATCGATCCAATACTAAAATACCCATCACTATCTGAACTAAAAAGTGTGATCACAGTTTTTTTTTATGCGAATGCCTCGCTCGGTCTCGATACAAATTATACTATAGGAGGCGTAAATCGCATTTTGCATAAAAACTTGCCGCTCGAACATCTGTTTGCTCTTTCCGAACAAAAAGCGTTGTTCAAAATAAGTTTCAATGGTATTGAGCGTACGCGTTGAGTATTGTTTCCGATATTGCGTTCACACCACAACCAATACTTGGCTGGGAGCGCTGGTTAAGGCAATATAGAGAGAAAACGATGTTTACTGAAAAATGTCTCTTTTTATTAAGAGAAACACATGCGGGCGATGTCCTGGTTATCGATTTGCGCGGTGTCTTTCACATTTGTATTGCAACATAGACTAGATTTGGTATTTCATATTGGTTAAAAGCCAACCGTAAATAATCCTTTGACAAGAAAATTACAAACACACACACTATCATAAGTCAACTTTAAAATAGAAATCTGGTGTCCTAGCCATCAGAAACCATGAGAGACTTTCCAGTCGAAACACCCAGACTAGAAAAATATTTGTGGATCAACCAAGCATTTGCCTCGATGCGAGGATCAAACATGCTTTTGTTTCTCGAGTTAGTGTTTCACCAACTTTGCCACGGGGGCTGTTTCCATAAGGAATTAACTTTGTTACTAAAGCCGCGCTGAACTTTTCTATCCAATAAGTAGTAGTGTTAACCTTTAATTTTTTAACGAGCTACTGAGAAGGTATAAGTATTATAAGTCGGCTATCTTGTCCAGTTATCGATAATAGCAATTTTCTTTCACGTCGAAAGACTCATTGCAACCAAATTCATTTCATACATACATTTGTTTATCAATGGAATATTATGAATATTATCAACCACACACACTATTCTGTACCTACATTATATCATGTATGATATCCGAGAGAATTATGATAAATGTTCACTAATAGTCGAAACTGCGAACGTGACACATAGGAAGTCTTGTTCCGGGATCACCCTCGGTATACACACATTCGGTATTCCACATTTCGATAAAAGTGACCATCGTGATTTCGTAGTATTATTTAAACCGCTCTTATACCTTTAACTATAATACAAAACGCGTAATTAAGCTCGTGTACTTTTGCTAACATATTGTGCTGGATTTCGAATAATTTTTGAACTATAAAAATAGAGACCATTCGATATAATAAATTAATAACATACTAGTGAGATTTATAATAAGTATGCACGATGTATTAAAAATATAAGGTACAAGGTATGTTTGGGGTAAAGAGGCAATTTAAAACTCTTAAAGAAAACGAACAAGCCAGAAGTTAATGTTTTTGGACGCAGTCCAATTTAATTACAGCGACATCTACCGTTCGGTGCTTGAATTGATGTTTGCTGCGAGGGCTACTGATCAATTACGGTTTCTTTTTACTTTATTTATTTTTAAATAACTTATGTTTAGAAAAAAAGTAGACAATTCATTTTAGTGGAATTCCTAGGTACAATTTCTTTTTCGCTTCTTTTATAATCAGCTTTTGGGCACATATTTTTCTGGATTTTTATTGAAGGAAATATCTAACGGAGATCGGAGATAAGCATTTTGGTATGCATGAATATTCATCGACTGCTATTACATGGGATTTAAAATAGAACGAAATATTGGCTAGACATCTTTGCCTATCCTCTCAGGGGTACAGACGTGAGTTTGCTAAAAGGGTTACAGTACTGACTGCATAACATACTTTGGTATGCTTTGTATTTGTGATTAAATTCTCGGTTGCGGCCTGAATTGATTAATCGATCACCACCAGAGGTCAAAGGAGTTAATAATATTCGTAATATATCGTACACGTCATCAATTCTAGATTGTATCTTGATTGCCTGTTGTCACACACAAGAGAATACAGAGGTACTTCGAGGTCGTGGGTTAAATTCCTGGGAACTTCATTAAAAAAATTGGCGTATAGCTTTCCTCACTATGTTTTCCTTCACCACTAAAGGATTTATTTATTTTGATTTACAAGAGTCTCCTTATGGTAATAGTTAAGAAATCAGCCTGTGACACTCGAGGCAACATTCGCATATACGTATTATTATATATGTCGTCAGTTTAGATATCTGTGAGACCGTAACGTCTCTCGTAGTTTCTAATATCCATGACACAAGACTTGTCTCTTAGTGTGGGGTCAGAACTATGTATGTGACTGTTGAGTGTATTTATTCATCATTGAGTCAAGTCGCACTGTAAGTGCTTGGTTAAATAATTTGGGATAATCTGTGTGGCAGTGGTAATACGATAGTTTAGAAGGAAATACATTCTATCGTAGAATAAAATATTGAACTTCAGCATAGTTTTTGCTTCTTTTTATTAATAAAAAAAATTACAGCTGGATATATAACCCAAGAGGCTTTTAACTCGGTCAAGCATGCACACGTCAGACCGAATTTATATTTTATCGCCTAGAGACTGCACTACGGAGTCAGTAAAATAAGCATGAGAAATTGTAAGGCTAAAAGGCTTCTCCAGAATTTCAGGGTGAATTCAAAAGAGGTTTGATTGCAGATTCCATTCATATTCGTTAGGTGGGTAGCCTTGTGACGTGCTACGCTGTGATATGTTTATGTTGATGAAACCCATATTGGTTTAAATGAGAATAATAGCAGAGACAGCATGTCCGCCTGTTTGATATTTTAATTAAATCGCACTGCAGTATAGTTGCAGAGACGTTTATTACTGATTCTATAATGTTATAGAGACAAAAACATGATCCCGTGCATTCTATCTGAAATGATTAATGTACTAGTATTTATGCTATAAAACGTTTAACTCGTATACGAAACAGTAACCATTAGAATGTAGCATTAAATTTATGTCTGTATCTTGGATGATTTATATGTTATCATATAAAATGTTTTGAAATTAATTTTAAAATTGATATTGGATACAAAACATACCTAATGCTGTTCAAGTTTTATGATATTTTTTATTAGTGTATATATGGATTATTTTTATTAAAGTTTTTACTCCCTCGTTGTATCGCGGTACAACTTTTTTAGTTTCCGGCTCAGGCAGTGTTTTTGGGTATTTCGACCAGGAAATTTTCAGTAATCTCTTGGACTGGATATCGAAATCTGAATTGAAAATCGAATAATATTTTCTAAATAAAAAATTAGATATCATATAAAGCTAACAATAATTAAACAACTTCCATTAAAAAGGATGTTTCCATGTCATTAATCATTACATCACAGTTTCAATTTGATACCGTCAAGGAAGCTATGAATAAACACAGCTATAAACCCACAGAGCGGAGTTTAGCAGCCCGTTAATGTATGTGGTAATATGTTACAATAACTCCCAACATCACTGCGGCCGATTCAACGTGTTAAATGGCATGGAAATGCGATAGTTGGACTTACCGCGCATTCATAATGTGATGTGACCCGAAGACGCTTCGATATTTATCATACAATTTATGACAATCGCGTCAACAAATGTGAGTGGTTATACGGTTATTTTTTGTTTTAAAGTACATGACTTGTTAAAGTGTGGTAGTGAGATTTTGTATAAAGGGATTGTTGACAGCTGAAAAATAGAATGTACTGCTTAGGCAGTTCATATAATTAAATTGGAATGACAGAAAAATAAGCATGGCCCCTGCGCTTGGATGACACTACTACATACGTTCTGCAATTGGCGATTAGGGTCTTTTTCAAAGAGCTGTACTATGTGTGTGATCGAGGTGATATATGCTTACATTAAATGAGACAGAGGTTATATAAACGTGGTTCGGACTGTCGAGACGCATAAATATAATTGTCATCTTTTTGAACTTACGAGATAACGTCTGGACAGACTTGTTCCACATTTTATGTAATAAACTTGTAATGAATACTTAAAATATAAATTCAAATAGTATTTACTGTTTTATTCTTACAGTAGACAAGTATAAAGCTACCTCCAGTTACGGTTGTATTCAAGATATTACAGAGAATACTGGCCAACCATAATTTCTACAAAGCGATAATATTAAGTAAATAACGTTGCCAGTAACAAAGGGACGCTATAAATAACTAATACAGCCACAGAGTTATCTAACTGTAGTCATTTGTTAATCCTAGAGGATTTCGAAACTGCACAATGGAAATTTATCTATTCAGACGTGCTATGCGACTTAATATTTGATTTATGTTATAATATTAACTGCAATTAATTAAATCACCGAACTCTTACGTACATGTATATATGACACTATAGTCCAACATAAGAGCCCATCCTCTTCAGTGTAGAGTCTACACGATTTGGCATAACGTAAAAAAAGACAAATGAACATCGGGCATATTTTTTCCTTTTTTTATATAATATAATCTTTTCTTATTGAGTAGAACGTCATCTAAATCGTTGATAAATAAATGATGAATAAATACCAGTTACAAATTATGTTAGTATTTATAGTCTTATCCTCGAACGCGAAAAACTTGAAGTCATTAAGGACAAATGCTAAAATAATAATGTAATAATGCCTTTGTATTCCATTTAAATAGAACAGAACTCCAATAACCCGCAGGCGACACAAACTAACCAAGTCTTAATTATAAAACCGTATTTGTCACAATTATTCACGAACCTGTGTTCGGCGGAGGTATTTAAGTTTAAGCACTCATTGGCCCCGCTTGCAGTTCGTTGATGACCCTCAGGATGTACAATTTGTGTAGCTGCGGTTGGAGTTATCACTTGTCCGTTGGCTGTGGCCCAGGGAAAGTTCCTAAAACTATAAATCGTACCAGCTATTCTCAGATAAATTAAATGTTGGCAAGCCAATGTCGCAGGATATCACGATCTATTAATTTTGCTTCATATATCTTATTATAAGTTTGGCAGAGAAAACGGATGCTGGTGCTGCGGTGCCTTTGTGTAAATACTGAAATATTTCGGTATATGTGTGCTAAAATATTTGTTTTGTGGTATTGAAATGTATTTTTATTTTGTCTGATCTGATTTTTTTCTCCTCTTCCCTCTCATCATCATATCATCAACAGCCCATACAGTCCAATTGCTGGGCACGGGCCATCTCTTCCACTGAGGGGTTTTTGCCGTTTGTCCACCACGCTGGCCTACTGCCAGTTCGCGGACTACAGTCCTAAGAAATCCTTAAGAACTTTTATAAGTTTTCTGATTTCATCACGATGTTTTGTTCAAGGTTAAAGCAAGTGACAATTCACCTTGAATGCACACAATACTTCGAAAAGTCTGAGGTTGAGGTGGGGTTTGAACTCGCAACCGACGAAATTTCGAGCAATAACAACTTAATCTCTGTATTATTGTAATTGTAATCTTTATTGTTCAACAAGACAGAAATCGTTCCTGCCCATCGCAGTTAGATCCGATCGCTCCCTAAACCAGACACTTATAGTAACACGCAATGCCCATCAAGATGTTATGTACTTCATTGAGAACGAATCGTTTCTAGGGCAGCGTGCTCAGCGATTCCGATGACCCCTATTAGTCCCGGTTACGACAGGCAGGGGATACTGCGTAATTTATGTACATACTGGAAAGGGCACGAGGGGACGCAAAAATAAAAAGATCTGTTATATGTTATCACCCAATCATACTTATAACAGGCGGCGACAGTTAAGGTGAATAAGGTGTCATTTTCTCTAGCGCCTATAAAGATATTGGATTGAGTCTAAAAATTGTGACCTTAAATATTGAATTAGCATTCAATGGTCGCAGTTTATTTATTTGAACATTGCTTCCAAAGGGCTAAGGTATGTTACAACATTTTGATACTTGGCGATTTTTCTACTTCTAGTAATTCTTAAGCTGACTAATATCTATACACTTTCTTCATCTCACTGAGGTTATGAAATTAAACAAACACATTCACTGCAAATTATAACTCTTTAAGTTAAACAGAATAGTTATTCAGCATTGAAACAACAAAAGCGTACATTGTGATTTATCTTATGACAAGTTTTAATTGTTTGGTCAAATATTTGAAATCAAAGTGCAAACGGTGCAAACCAGCTAGATTTATTAATCTCAGTTCTGCGCTTTAATTAAACTTTTGCAAAATTTACTAGAAACCTCCCGTGGCTTTGCTCGCTTGGGTGCATTCAAATAGTCTCGGGTTTGGTTGGAATTAATAGAAATGTTAAACGGAGATATTTTGCTGGAGGTAAAATGGATCAAGAACGTATTATAACTTCTTTCTACTTAGACTGCCTTGCGGTTTCGCAGCACAGGACTATGCCGTATACTTAAGGATTTAATACGAATCATGCAAAGTTCTTAGTAGCTACGTCAAATCGCAATATGGGCCCTAAAATGACAAAAGATTGAACTCTTCTAAGTAGTATCCATTTTATTATGTATTATGGATTCCGATTCTTAACATAACGAATGATAAAGATAATTCATAGCTTATAATATAGCGTGTTGAAAAAAACGCATTATATCGTTGTAATCAGGCAATATGCACTCTAATGATGTTGGATGCAAGAGCTCAAAGTGGCTGATTTATTTTGAGTCGCGTCGATGCTAATAGTGGATGTATCGACTTTAAGCCGGAGTGGAATAAAGAAGAAAAAATAACACTATAAGCGAAGCTCTGACTAGCAACTACTGTTTATTATAGAATTAAATACTAAACCAATGAATATCGGTTCTGTTTATGTTATGACATATGTATCTTGTCTTTAGAGTTTAGCAACGTTCAATTTACATCGTGTTTGACTGCGTTGTTGACACAATTATAATATCTCGTACGCTGCGTGTGTTTGTCTCCGATCTCTTAGTTTCTGCTCGGCGTAGCGCGGATCTGATAATTTATGTTTTATATTACCTTAACGGCTTGCAGTGTATCTTTTATATTTATTGCCTTCATGTTTTATGTATGGTTTTGTGGTTGTTGTAGCGTTGGTTGCTACTGATGTTTTTGTATGAGCTTTGAAAGCTTAGGTCAGCAATATTTGTCATTTCGCTAAATAATTATGTGAAATTATTAAATAGAGACATGGCTCTGTAATGGTTTATGAGAGATTTTTTGATACCAAATTCTAGTCCATTTTTTCTTCATTTACACAACATGCCACAAAGCAAATAATATCGCCACAAATCTATAGGATTTTTTATACGTTTGCGGGCGGAGTAACAGCTTTGCGTTTGACAAAAATTTATTTACCTAGCCCTCGGTGGAATATTACGTCTATGGTCTTTATTAGGGAAACCTTTTACGGTAGGGAAAGGTCAGAAGAGCACTTTAATAGCCGGCCGATGTTATTATGTAGTCACCTAACGATGCTCAGGGGTTGCCCGGCCCATTAGAATAGCGATGTAGGTTTGAAGCTTAATTTCATCTCCGAAGTGAATTGATTTGCTTTATTTTTTTGTGAGTGAAAATGTTTGGTACTTGAATCATTTTTAAACAAATGTTTTAGAGATCATTGGTAATGTGATTGATTTTTCTATTGTTGGTTGGGAAATTTCTTAAGTTCTATAACTTAGGAATACCATTTGCTAATTAATAATATTAAAATGAAATGTCAGTTAATAAATTACATACGCTAGTAGGTATATTAATTATTTTATTTAATATAAGTTTTTTTTTCATTTAGTGTAAAAATATATGAAGTATAAAAAAATACACGAGGCTTTTTCCTATAACCTCATTGACAGTAACGACTATCAGAATAATAATAGCAACTGCGAGTATTACTATTATTCTATAATATCTATAGTATAGATTGAAACAAACATGAGCCCACTAAAAAGGGTCCGTACATATGGTTTAACATAAAAAGAGTGTTCCAATTGACTACTGAATTTAGTTTAAGTCTAGAAAATGAAATAAATATATTTTACATTTTTTTCAATTATTTCTTTATTTCATTTTACCAAAAAAAAAGAGTTCTATAATAATGGATTACTGCAATTTCAGTCTAATAAATATACACAATTGGATGGTTTTATTTTGTTCTATCAAATCCTGGTATTGGTATAAAATTTGGGTTATATTTGCAAAATCTATTTGCAGTTTTAGCAAATACAAAATGTTAACATTTTATTTACATGTTCAAAGTTTGGTACAATTGGGATATTTTATTGTATTACTGAATGTTAGTTCAAACAAATTTTGTTATTTAGGATTTGAATAAAATATTTTACATACACTATATTATTTATTATTATCTCAGCCTATTGCTGTCCATCACCGAAAGTAGCCATTCACAAGAAAGCTCCAACCATCCCGGTCTTGAGCAGCCCTCATCCATCCCTTTCTCAAGTCGTCGGACCATCGTGTTGCAGGACGTCCTACACTACGTCTGCCTAAGCGCAGTCTCCACTCCACTATAGATATAAACATTTAATAGCTAGCTAGGTATGTCCCTCTAAAAATAATGATATATGTTGACTGCATGTGAGGCTCCCACTGCATAAGTCCACAGGTTCAAAGGTTCCAAGTTCGATTTTTTAAAGTGTTATTGGGTTATCAATTAGGAATTTCTTAACAAGCAACTAAGAGTCTGTATATATATTCTTTAAAAACGGCAAGAATTTCATTTGAAATTCAACACGTGAAATATTATAGTCGAAATTCATTCCTATCCATTCACTGTCCTACTTGACTTCACTTACAAAAATTACCTGAAACAACCAGTTTTTTAATTATTTTCTATCCCTTGAAAAGTATATTTTAACATGACACTACCAACACATCACCTGCTAAGCTATTCATATGTACAACACTGTTGCAAAATATTTTATCATTAAATGAAACGTAACATCGTTATAGACTGCCATAACTTTTACGGTCATACCTCGTCATAATAAACTTGATACTTGTACCATCTGCTACTTAGTTATGTGCGATGAAAATAACATAAATAACTTCGTACATTTTGATTAAAACTTTCAGATAATTACCGTGTTTAGTATTTACGACCCATTTGAGTATGGCAGTTTTGAATTTGCGCGAGCTCAAAGTTTAAGGCTAGGTCTGATTGAGAATGTTTACGCCTGGAGTAAAAGGCGAATGGAATAATTTTTTATTGTTAAAAAGTACATCCGTAACTTTACGCCTGTAGTACCCCTAGGTGTCAATCACGCCAGTAATTAAAGCTACTCTTACGTATTTACTCTACACATAAATATTTAAGCCTTTACTCCTAGGAGGTCAGAAAGAGGTGAATACCAGCACCTGGATATCGCCATTTTTTTATTCCAACATCAGAAAGAACGTCCCTATTAGTACATAAAACGTGTTCTAATTTAACTAACACTTCAATCTGCCACAGACCGTTACAATACCAGGCATGTTGATAAAATATTTAAGTAAATTACGTAGGTGCCAGAAGCGGGAAAAGTAAACAAATTCCCCCAAATCTCAAGGGAACGCGCCGTGGAGAAAGGAAATAAACATTTATTAAATCATGCCATATGTAAGAGGCGGGAATGAGTGTTTTATTACCAACCCTTAAGTTGGGCCTTCGAAACAAGCGGTTGAAACGTCTGTGTATGGACTGCCTCTTGGGATGTATCGTAGTTTAGTAAGTTTATTTTTATATTCTTTATAGTTGTTATATAGTACTATGAACGTTAAAGTTTGTTTTTTTTTTACCCTGATAACGACTTTTGTGGACCGATTTTGATTAACTTTGGTACGGTAAAAAAAGTAAATGTATATTAAATATTTATTTTTAATTTCACGATGTCCATTTACGAATACTTTTTCTTTCTCTTCCTACATCTTTATTCTTACTTGTTTGTAAAAGATTGCCCATAGTATAGTACTCCATAGTTTTTTCTTTATTATAGGATAATATTTGAAAATAAATAAGTACTCGTAAGTTGTTTTGTTAATCACCCGTAATTACGTCCTTAGAAAAACAATTGGTTTTGAAGAAAGCTTTTATGAATATATTCTAAAGAATTGAGAAATGTTAAAAGCATTGTTCCATAACACAAAACAACAGCATGCATACGTCGTTTTATAAATAACAGTTTTATTTGCAAATATTCTAGACTCGGGCAAATATTCCCTCGACTGCTCGTTGGTCTCGCGGCAAAAGTCAGAACCATGCGATTGGATTTCCGGATTGGGATCAGTGATATTGGTGTCTTTTACTGGAACTTAGTAGTAGCTCTTAAATATACTCAAAGATAGAATCAATAATAGAATTAACATTTCAAACCGTAGAAATGTACTTTTGTCTACCTTTATCGAGATATGCGTGAGTTTGTCAATATATGTTATAAGGATATTACACACATCGGTAGAGTCAGGGATCGAACTCGCGACCTCCTCTTTAAAATAGTTAATAATTTAAATACCATTTACTTTCCAACTAATGTCGTGGCCTAGCATGCATTATGAGGTGCGTCTCGTAAAACGCCAAAACAATATTAACGCATAAAACACCTTGCCCCTCTTTTTATAAGCGCATAAATCTTACGGCGGACGGTTATAAAATTTAATATGCCATATAATTAGCATACTTTGCATATATTTTCTTATATATTGCGTGTGTTACGATGTTAGGAAACGGCATTCCTATATTAATTTAGGAAATAATTTGAAGATATTGTTTATTTGTCACGAAGGCAATAACCACGTATGACCGGTCAAAATAAAAAATAAGCTACTAAATTTACTAGTAAATTGTATTTCAGATTGCTACTTATCCTTTTTTAATGTAAGTATTTTAGTTCACTCGATGAATTTGAGACTGACATAAAAAAAAAAACAGTTAGACTAGCGTTTATCTACCCCTGGGATCTTGACGCCAGGGCCCTCTCATCAGTTTACTACTGGCGAGAGGAGGCGTCTCGACGAGGGGAACGACCGGCCCCAAGAGAGTTGGAGGCCACAAGGGCCTCCCTACGCTTGGCCGCCGTGGAGGAGTGGCGTTCTCGGCTGGTCAGTCCGAGTGCTGGGGTGTGGACCGTCGCGGCAGTGCGCCCTGTCCTCAACCAGTGGTTGGACAGGCGCCACGGCGTGATGACGTTCCGCCTGTCACAGGTTCTGTCGGGACATGGTTGTTTTGGCTGGTTCCTGTGGCGGGTGGCCAAAAAAGAAGAGACCGCCAAGTGTCACCACTGTGACAACTGTCCGGAGGATACAGCCCAGCACACTCTATCGGACTGTCCAGCCTGGGACGAAGAACGAAGCGCACTCCGCGCAGCCATTGGAGTGGACCTCTCACTGTCGGCCGTGATTCCCTCCATGGTCGAGAGTCAGAGGTCGTGGCAGGCGATGCTCTCCTTTTGTGAGACCGTAATGTCTCAAAAGGAGAGCGCGGGGCGGGTTCGTGAGCAGAACGATCCCGCCCGCCGCCGCCGCCAGCAAAGAAGGAGACGCCGGGTGACCGAGTTCGGCTGATCCGGCGTCCCCACCCTGTGGATTGGGGGTGTAAGAATTCCGCCACGGTATCCCCTACCTGTCGTAAGAGGCGACTAACAGGGGAAACTGGGGTTGCTGGGCGTACTGCGGGGGCGGTACCCTATGATAGCAACCCCGAGATTGGCGGCAGAGGGCGTGGCCTCTTAACTGTCGCGGACGTTCACAAAAGGTGAACGTCCAAATCGAGTAAGTGGAGGGCATACCAAGCCCTCCCAATTTGGAGGGGTCCATAACTGGACGGTGCGCTGGGCGGCAGCGGATCATTTAGGGCACCTCTGCCCTGAGATGCCGTAAAACCGCCCTAAATGCGCGTGATGGTCACCGAGAGGTTTTAGTCGGTATGCTGGCGTAGCCAGAGACCCCGACATACCCCTCAGGGCCTCCCCCGAGGTACCGAACAGGGGAGCTTAAGGTGCTTTCCTCTCGTAAAAAAAAAAAAAAAAAAAAAAAAAAAAAAGCGTTTATCTACGACTAAGCGAATTAATATAGATTTTTTTCAATTAATTTAAGATCTAGATATTAATTCACACTAAAACTTTTCAAAATTGGTTTAGTGGAAAAGGCGTAAAAGTCACATTTTCGCACTCCCATATTTATAGAAAAATTCTTTAAACTTAAAATACGGCGTTACTCGTTCGACAGCACTATATAATATTTATATGTAAAATTTTATCAACGGCATAAAACCCCATAAAATATTCCATAGCACTCTGTTAGATAAAAAATGTCGTTGAAAATCAATACGGCTGATGTTTACCCGTAGTCATAGCGAAACGGACGAGATTGGATACCGGCCAATAGCAAGCCATGTTTACTGAAAGCCATGACAACGGCGCCGCGCACCTGGACGGCAAATATTACGTCGAAATACCAGTTCAGTACAATACAATGAACCACGAAACGAAGAAAATCGCCAGCACTATGTACGGCCGAGTGAACGCGCCGGTCGTTGAAAGATGCCGCGTAAACTTCTGCACAGACTTGGAAAAGTCAGTTTTGATGAGCAACTTCGAGAGACGCGGGTGGAACCAAGTGGGGCCCGACGAGGAGTGGAATTTCTATTGGGCGTCGACGCAAACTTGCAGAAACCTATTCAGCGTCGAAAGCGGCTACCGGATGAACGACAATCAGATGATTAACCATTTCCCCAACCATTACGAGCTGTCCCGGAAAGATTTGTTGGTGAAGAATATTAAAAGGTACCGAAAGGAGTTGGAACGGGAGGGGAATCCATTAGCCGAGAAAACAGAAGTTATTCTACACGGAGGTCAGGTTGTATCACGCTATGCACATCTAGACTTCATACCCGTCACGTTCGTTTTACCAGCAGATTATAATATGTTCGTCGAAGAGTACCGAAAGTCGCCGCAAAGCACTTGGATCATGAAACCATGTGGAAAATCTCAAGGCACAGGAATATTTCTTATAAATAAACTATCGAAATTGAAGAAATGGTCCCGTGAGGCGAAAACACCTTTTCACCCGCAACTTACTAAAGAAAGTTACGTGATATCTCGCTATATAGACAATCCGCTCCTAATAGGGGGCAAAAAGTTCGATCTAAGACTTTACGTGTTGGTCACTTCTTTTCGACCTCTAAAGGCTTATCTGTTCCAACTTGGTTTTTGTAGATTTTGTACGGTAAAGTACGACACGAGTATGACGGAGTTGGACAACATGTACGTGCATCTTACGAACGTGAGTGTGCAGAAACATGGTGGTGATTACAACAGTATACACGGCGGGAAGATGACTGTTCAGAATCTCAGACTATATTTGGAAGGCACGAGAGGCAGAGCTGTAACAGAAAAGTTATTCGCGGCAATGCAATGGTTAATAGTACATTCCCTGAAGGCGGTATCATCAGTGATGGCAAACGACAGACATTGTTTTGAATGTTACGGTTACGACATAATAATAGATAATCAACTGAAGCCGTGGTTGGTTGAAGTAAATGCGTCTCCGTCGCTTACTTCGACGACCGTCAACGACAGGATATTAAAATACAAACTGATAGATAACATTTTGTCAGTCGTTTTGCCGCCAGACGGCGTGCCAGATGTTCGCTGGAACAAACTGCCCACTGCGGAAGCTTTGGGTAATTTTGATTTGCTCATTGACGAGGAACTTTTGGAAAAAGACGAAGCCACAAGCGGTGCACGATCTAAGAATAAAATAAGATAAATGTATGTAAAAGTAACACAATAAATAACTAACGTAAATCAAAGTCAGCGATACGAAGTTTAAATATGTAAAGTTGGCGCATTTTAAACATAAATACGGTCGGTTTTCACACGCCAGCGAGAGTTTAAAAATTCTGGTGCAACGTCTAAAATTACTTAGTACTTACATAGTAGGTGCATTAAAAAATCCGCTCGTTTGGATGTTGTGCATACGGTACATATTTGCATTTTAATGTTTGTGCCTGTGGAAAAATAACACTACGCTCCCATGCCATTCTATATGCTAAGCAGCAAAGAACTTCCGAGCGGTTAATGTGCTACAAGTTTTATCCGCCGCTGAAACTTGCCTTTGTCCATAGCAAACTTTAAAATTTGGCGCTTGTTACTCTCTGGGCAGTTGGTAATTTTTGAATAGATGACAGGAGAGTCTGGCGCTCTGTTTAGTAGTTTGTTGCTGCTCATGAGATATTAACAAATGCTTATACTCTTGTGTTCACATTAGGGATGTTTAAAAATTATACACATTATTAACTATACCAAAAAAGACAATTTTTACAATGTTTGTATTTGTAACTACGTCATCAACCCATATACGTCCCAGTGCTGGGGTCGGGTCTCCTCTTCCATTGAGAGTATTATTAGTATACTGATGTTGTTACAATATGTGTGTACCTTATCAATAATAATTAAGTTAAAACTAAAGATTCATTTATATGATAAAAATATTTTTTATTGCTTACTCAGTCGTTAAGTGCAGAGCCATACAAGTATTATCGTCAACAATACATTATTATTGCTCGCATATAATATGTATAATAAATTGCTATCTGATAAATACATCCTTTTTATCAAAGGCGAATGCAAAGGCATTTTTTTGGTGTTGTAGTATCGTTGCAAATTTTTCACCCTTTTATAACTAGTCAAAATACTGATAAAACCATTCAGTTTATTTATTTATTTTTATGCCACATACTTTGTTATTTGTGAGTGATGTACATATGTACTATTGCGTGCACCATACATAATTATGTTAATTACGAATTAATTTAATTCACACACATTTTATGTTTCGTATAATTTTAATCACCCGATGTCAATCACATGCTTAAAATACGCACATACATTATAATAATTTCACTGCGAAATTCACAAATACATAAACTCTCCACACATTTTTGCCGCCTGCAAAAACTACCGGCGTTACACTTTTTACAATCCTTTTAACAAAAGCGTTCCACAATCCCCTTAATTTTCCAACGGCTTTCCGCTTTTTAATAAGCTATAATCTTTTCCATTCATAAAAAAATCACAACCTCAGCACGACGGTAGATGGCCTATTCTCTGATCGATCGACTTCGGCCGACTGGTCTCGTGAATATTTTAATGTCACGTTTTTGCTTGGAGCTTAGAAACTTGGTGAAAGTTCGATTGAAAAATCCGAGAAGAGCCGAGTCACCATCGAAGTTATTAATCACGTGGGGTAGTGTATTCTCCGCCCACACTGTCCCATTATATCAACTCGCGCGACTTTACCGCTATAATGAACGCACGCATCACTTTACAGTTTTTGTCCCGTAATAAATCCTTCACTTGTCCCATACTTCAACAACTCACATTATGCAGACGTAATAAAAGGGTAACTTTGTCGCATCTGTGTAGGGCCATTTAGAGAACTTTTTAATGCAAAGCTAGAAAAAATAAGTTTTGCAATTCACAAGTAATATTTCATAATTAACAGTTTGATAGAGATAGCGTAATGTGACTCAAATAAAAATTGTCTGAGGTTAGAAGTCAATGACACGGGTGCTGCTATAGAAATATGTACTCACTACATTACTGGCTTGTTGCATAATATTCAGTTGATGTTATAGTTTTATTGCAATATAATATTATTTTTGTGTATTACCTGATAAAGTACTTACCGTGTTCGATGTTGGCAGAGTATGATTTACTATCTGAATCATCCGTCATTTTTTTAAGTATAAAACTTTCTATACAATAAAAAAATATGACATCATTCTTCAAACCATTGTATATTAAGACAGCCTCGTTAACAATATAAATTGATGTCACATTTTCTGATCACGCTTAAACAAAAGAATTCCGCGAGACGCGCTTAAAATTCAAACTTTGCGTGGCATAACATTACATTAATGTTAAGAAGATTTAAATAATGGTAATTTAAAATGTAGTGTCACGGAAATAGGAAATTGCAAAGGCGTTCTGTCGAGCTGTACATGTCTCTCTAACGGATTATTTCCTTTACGTTTTCGAATTTTCACGAACTTCTTTGCTAGCGTATGCATATTTACAGAACTCGTCATTCCGACGGTGAAAGGTAAAGGCGGAATTGCCGGAAATTGCACTCAATTGGCGACACCGTCCCGTGCCTACACGTCACAAATAGTCATAGGTAACGTCGAATGACGTGTGCCTACATAGAATTTTTATAGTACTTCAACGGTTCTGCGAATTATTTCTAATGCGGTGTTATATGGAACTTCCAGGATTTATGGATAATTCCAGAAACAGTTAAAGTGTTATTAAACGTCGTGTTTGCTATTAAATTCAACGTTTCGTATAACAGTTATGGCTTGAATTACATTCAATTGCTTAGTTACAAAATGTTAAAATATGTTGGAAACAATAGGAAAATACGATATTTATCAAAACAATTCATTGTTTTTATCCTATTGAATTGTATCATTCAAAGGTATTTTCAATGACATGGTCATTTTACAGAAACACTTAATAATTCCGGACTAAAAATTACCTATTATTATTATTCAAAGTTTCCGTTTATGTCAATGCCTAAAATGATTCAAATCGGTTACATAGTTTTCGAGTTTATTCAATACAAACAAATAGAAATAAAAAACCTTACTCTATAGAAAAAAGTACAGATTAAACAAAATATGATTTAGCTATAATGAAATCAACAATAACTGATCCATTAATTAACACCCTCATTTAGGTACAGCGGCATTTGTTGCGTAGCTAAATTTGTATGTGGGCGCACAAAGCGCATGGTAATCGAGCGTAATGACATTCGCCGTGTCAGAGCACGTCCGTAGCACTGCTACGTATGCCGTAGCACCGCTACGTACGTAGCACTAAAGCAGGACGCGTATTCATGTGCTACGCAATATTCGTAGGGGATCTTTTTTATTCATGTGGCATATTAGACTTTTTAGTCTGTGTGACGGTAACAATAAAAATTTCTAAAGGAAAAAACCAATAACTCTTTGCCCGACCCCGGAAATGAACCAGGAACCTCTAGATTCTGCAACACATTCTTGTGCCGAAAGACCATTAGGCAACATCACCATTTTTATGAATCGATGGCATTCAATATCTAAAGGAAAATATACGAAAGCGTACTTGAATGCACTTGCATACAATAAGTTTTCCGAATATGAAAATATGAGACACTTATTGATATTGTTGCTCTAAAAATATAAACTTATACATATATCACTTCAACTCATGCACGTATGTACAACGCTTATGGTATTCGATCGCTCGACAGAGATATTACTTAATATCCGTTTCAATTTTAGTCCCGTAAAATGTTGAATATCGGGACGGATCGTTATGGCTTCGAGTTTAAGCACAGTGAGTCAAAGCTCGATGGCAGCAGGTTCAAATCCCAGACACATACGTCTGACTTTTCGAATGTATATGTCTATATACAACGAATTACCATTTACTTTAACACTAAAGACAATTTGCACACTAATGAAATTCTAAACTTTTTCTTAGCTTATACCTTAACCTCATCAGATCCTGCGGAAGGCTGGGCCCAGAATTATGGACTGGTGATGAAATGGTAATGTTACGTTCGCAATCATATGATTATCGTGAACATTTACACGAGTAAAACTAAACTGTAACTAATGGTAAGTAAATTGCAGTAAAAAATGTTTGCTAACGAGGGGAGTGTGCATCTCTCGATGGTCGCCTTAATTATGCCGGCCGGCTTAATTGCTTCTTCATGCTTCGCTTAAAGGACCCGATATGCGGAGGGTTACGTGCAAACTGTCCGCGTTAACTACGTACGCAGGATTTTTTTTGTAATTTAGATTTTTTTTATCAATCAGTTGGAACTTACTGACGATTTTTCTGGGGCATTAAGGCCTATGCTACTTTATTGCAAATATGGGCGACACAATAATATAATATATTATTTTTGTTAGTTCTAATGATTTTTATTCAATAAGAAGTAGTGATGACCTCGAGGGTAAATCGCGCGGTCGAGTATCTTGGCAGTTGCAGGTTCAGTGTGCTTATGCACACCACTGGCTTTTCGAAAATTTGTGTGCCATTATGCCAATAAATGTTGCCGTCAAGAGAACGTTACCTCATAAAAGAATATACTTAACTACAATATATTTATCTCATAAATTGCTAAATTAATTGAATGCCTAATCGTGATTATTAGATTCATACGTGTATGATATTATTATTTTCCATTTTACGTTTTAGCGACAATTTATCTTTAGTTTCATAGTTTCCATATTTATTGACTAGAATAGAATCAAAACAGCCAATAAAACCGGTATCTGCAGTCAATATCGTAGTTTCAATCGTCATAAAACGGTTTGCAGTCCAATCGTAACTCAAGTAGCACGTGCTCTGCCGTGCCAAATGCAATTTTAGCACTGAATATACTTTCGCACTTGATTGCTATACTCCCGAGTTTTTGTTTTTGTTATTCAGATTAAAAATTTGGACTGAATATATGGCTAATATGTATATTTTCACTTCAGCTTCAACATCCGTTGATTTTCGTTCCACTACTTTAGTCTATCACGTTGGTCTAGTGCTGATTGGCGGACTACGATTCTAATACATTCTAAGAAACTTTAAGTGTGTAGATTTCCAAAACATGCTTTTCTTCACTGTAAACTAGAAGTCTAGCTTATTGATATCATTATATTAAGTGAAGCAGAAGTTTTTATTTAAAGTTAAATTGGAGAAGAGGGGCTATTATATATTGCATGCAGTCAGTAAGAAGAGAGTTTAAGAATTTGACCATAGCATTCTGTGCCTACCCCGAGAGGTCATTGATAAAGGTGAAAAGCGTTCGGCATTCTTCGCCCGTGATATTTACCTACTCTTAGACAAAACGAACGAAATGGGTGGCACACCGATTTCTTCCGATACTAGAGTAAGAAGGAGTGTTCAGAATATAGTCAAGTGATGGGTTAACGCATTTTTACGTGGAAGGCAACGATAACCTATCATGTCTCACGCTTCAGACTAAATTATAGAGTACGTTCAAATGTAATATTCTAGTTTTTGATAAACGACCTGTCGCTGAAATGACAGGGTTTCAATAAATATGTAAATGGACGTCAATTAGTATAAGGCCGTGTTATAATTAATGTGTAAATTTTCGATGATATGTTTGACGTGTTCACTAATGATTTAGGCCAGGAACATGCTGTAGAGTATACATAGAAATTTTGTCATAGGAATTTTTAAGTAATACCATCCATACAAACATTAAATATTGGCCGAATGGGAGAGAATAATTTGAACACCTACATTTCGCCAAGTATAAAAGGACAATCTTAGTGATGTTGATATTGATAATTTCCTAACGGAAAAACTCCATAACACTGCCCGAACTAGGAATTGAACTCGGCGCCTCTAAATATAGATGGATATATAATAGACGTGATGTAATAAGCATGGAAATCATTCATCAAAGGTTTACTCGTCTGCATTCGACATAATCACAAATTATTCACGTATCTGCTTGAGGCTAATTTAATTAGGCACTTACTTACACCCTTTGTTTCTACGATCTGTGAAATACCCTCTGCTCCCGGCATTCAGTAATAACTTCACAAACAGAGTTACGCGTCGCAATCCACGGCTTATACACCCCGTAGACACTGTATTATGAAATTCTCCATTTACCAACATAAAACTCGTCAAGGGGGATATAAAGTTTTATTTTTACTACAGTTCCCCATGTTTGAGCAAATGAGCGCGAAATTTAGTCCATCGACCGGCTGCTGATGAGTTCCACTAATGAAAATTCCTTTGTTTTATTAGAAATGAATTAATTTTCCCCGCGTAATCTGCCTAGGCCGGGAGATAAAAAGTTTCGATAACTTTGTTTGCGTTACAACAACCATTTACTTCACTGTTTACTCCTCTTGTTTTATGGTTTGGATGTTTATTATACATTTCTTTGATCTCCGCTCTTTGTTTGGAATAATTTTCATCCTTTATAATATTCAATGAGGGTGCAGATTAATACAAATACCCTACTTGATAGTGGTAAAATTTTTGTTTTCAAAAAACATATATTAAGCGTAGGAATATACTCTAACGTCTGTATACAGAGATATGAGGTGAATTTATTGTCGAATACTATAAATATTCATGCCGCTTTTATTATCTTTCTTACTACTACCGATATCGAACCCGAGAACTCTTGATTGAATATCTGTCTCACCCTCATGTTGCGATATCAACGACGTAACTGGACCAAATTATAATCATCCGCAATACAATCTAAATTTGCAAACATATTTGAATTTAAAGCATCTATTATTCTATTCTAATTCGTAGTGATTATACTGTGAATATTAATAGTCTATCTGGTAAATACAAATGAAACCCGATAGAGTATTTCCGATTTTGGTAGCGTTCTATTTCAGATGCCGCAGTGACAGCCTCACTACCGTTGAGTTAGGTACAAATTATACCGATTTAGATATTCTTATCACGTATGCAGGCTGTTGATGTTCTCTTTCTTTTAACACGTAAATACGTGAAAAGTACTTACGACTTAAGAAGGTCTTTCATGTTCCAACATCGTTGCAAAACCGGCTTGAAAGGAAAGGGAAATGGAAAACTGTTCAGACCGCTTCACGATATTAAGTTCTCAGATTTTCTAGTACTTTTGATGTTGTCTGGTATTAAAATACGCGAAGTGTTAACACAATTGCGCAATGTATTTTTACAATAATAGAGACTCGGCGTCATCGTTTAAAAGATTCAGTAAATATAGTTATAAAATATTCAAAAGAATAAATAAATAAACTTCAGAAAATTAAACTTGTTTCTCAGTAAGTAAATAACAAAACTAAACTATAATGAATTAGTATCAATTCATCTATTCTTTGAACTATAACAAAGACTGCTAAAGAAGCCTAGGTGTTGTTTTGTTATATAAATAATAAACAATATGTAATAATAACATTTCGATTCCTTTCAAAAGCTAAGATCTTTCAAATTAGTTAACACAAAGCTTTTAAAGGGAATAATAAACCCATTGAAAATTATTTGCGATTTATTCGTACACCTAAGTCCAATGAAATAACCAACATAGCAATTAAAATTCAAATTACTATAAAATTAAATTAGCAAATCTAATTTTCATATCTTAATAATCAAAGTTTCAAATTAATGTTAAATTAAACTTGACTCTAATGTTCATTAACCAAATCCGATCTTTATATCTAAAGTTGGATACGATATGCAAAATAGACGAAGGAATGGTCGCGTATAATTATAATGAAACGTTGGCTTTAGTTCAAATGATTTTGTGTTTTGGAAATATATTTTTAATACAAAACTATATTTTTGTAAAGATTATTTGTTTACATACCTTTGGGAGGGAAAGTATTATATATGACGGTATATGACTATGAATATTTGAAATACCTAAAAAACTTGACATCTCGCAAAACCCTAATTTTTCACGGCATTATTACTATGCTATAGACATCCATAAGGTTAAAAAATTTAAGTGCCTTTTCCTAAGTATCTAATAAAATGTTTATTAGATTTATACTACATATAAGCACAAGAATGCCAGATCCCTCTATAAAAATATAAATTCAAATCTTGCAATTTTTTGCGTTTTCTATTTTTTCTCTTTTCGCATAATGTTTAAGCCTTGTGCAAGCCCATGAATACGGTAATGTGTTATACAATAGGCCTGGCATATGTATTAAACAGGTGGCTTAAAAGACTACTCTACAGCTTAATAGTACTGCGAGAAGATTAAGTAATAATATATGAAAGTAACTGAGTGAAGTTTGTATGGGAATGAAAATATGTTGATTAGTTTATTGAGTTGTTTAGTTATATCTTTTTGGAACTTTTTTTGGAAATTGATAATTACAGTAATATATTATTTAAATAAATAAATACACCCAACAGTTACATACATAGTCCTGACCCCACACTAAGATACGAGTCGTGGGTATCAGAAACTACGAGAGACTTTTCGGTCTCACAAACATCCAGACCCGAAACAAATATTTGTGGATCATACAAACATTTGTCTCGGTGCGGGGATCGAACCCGCGGCCGCTCGTTTCGCAAGCTGGTGTCTAGCCAACTGCTACATTATTTTTTGCATTTAAAGGAAGGTTACCTTTTTACCAATATTTATTTTTCTTTTCACCATCTTAACTTTTAAATTATCTAAGGAAAATCTCTATAAAATTTCACAATTCACACAGTTCAGTTCACAATTTCCACAACAGCTTATTTTATAAAACATCTGAGATGCAAACGCAATCAAATAGGATGTTATTTTATTTAAATAGTTCAATTATTTAATGACCTGTTTTGCCTGTAACAAAATTTTATTGCATTAGAACTCCTAAAATCACTAAATTCAAATACATGTTCCTTGTAAATTCATATTCATTCAGCCAACTCGTCACGGACAGTGTAATGATTATAATTGTTGAGAATGGAGTTGCCAGCGGTTTGCATCTCATTTGAGGTTTTATTAGCGGTTTGTTATACGAATAATGCTAAACATTCAATTTTGAGTCCGGAAATTGTGTTGCAATAAACGGCACGGATTTAGATGCGATAAATTTAATGTATTCAGAACCTCATAAGAAGTTTTACGTTTATTTTTTTATGGGTTATGTTTGAATACGTTGACAGTACCTGGGCTGTAATTATCCAGATTGTAGCTAAGAAACTAGGGGCCTAATTAACACATACACTATATAAATATCTGTATTGATGTGGACGCTGTTGGCGCTCTGTTTTAAAACAATGTCATCGTTTTTGGGTGATTTTATTTTTGTCTTGTTATCATCATACCATTTATCGTGTTCCACAATCAAGATCTAGTGAACTTAATTCATTTTGCTTTACAGCTGTCATCTAATTCTAATGAACTGCAGCATATGGCTCTTTTGTAAGGATTATTAATTTTCTTAAAAATATCCTTAACCGATGAACAGTCAAAAGGTTAACAAACCCTTGTGCAACTTAAAATACTTTTAATAATTTGATACTTATAATGCCAGATTTTTAATTAAATGCTAAATTATCCTAGACTTCTTTGTGCAACATATTTTTTAAATGTCGCTGGTACATTTCGAGAGGGTCTTCAATTACAAAGCGAATATACTCCGAAAATTGACTAAAGTAATTTAAAAAGTATAGGAAAATAAATGACAGGGTTCCAATAAAGCTATTGGCAGTACAACTCTCGCCAGACTTTCAATTTGGTCAGCACATATGGTGCAATCACTAAGTCGCGCGTCAAAAAAAACTGCATGGAATCGACCGCAAAATAAAAAGGGGACTGCCGTCGGTCACGCCAGATGCATTCAGAAAGGTGGGCGAAAATCGTTACGAATCGTATACCGAGTAACGTCACATTCGAGGCGAAAATCTATTGCGTAAACTTGGTTTTTCAAACGTCTTTTTTAAGTAAGAGATACTCGGAGAAATGGAAAAGTTTTTAAATAATATAGTTGTTAGTAAGCGTCAGCCCCATAATCTAAACCTGTACCTTGTAGACAATAATAATTTTGCAACATTTGTCGTTTCGGAAATTGACCTCCAACCTTCCTTTATCAATCCTACATCTACATACAGAATTTGGGTGTACCTTCCAGTATCATAAGATAAAATGTGTGACCCCGTTCACCGGAGTCCTTTAGGATCAATGAGGTCACAAATATTGATTCCATAAACAAAGACATGATTAAAAATACATAAAACGTTCACCTGTTATTTACACGGTTGAAAGTGCTGACAAGCGAATGGAACAACACTCCATTTGCTTCGCAATCACGAGGGTTCTCAACTGTTTCTACGATCCATTAGACAGAACCCCAATTTGCGGAGACTTTCCACTCCGCCGCTAAAAAGATGAAAAATTATTTATATTACCAGGTCAAGGGCCGACATACATATACGAATTTAATGTATAGTAATGAATGGGCTGAAAGCCGAGTGAAAAAAGAAATTGAATACGATTTATACAACCTAACATCATTAGTACGGCGCAAATAATAAGTGCTCGGAGTGTTCATAGTATTTTTATTCGTTTTTCAAAGAAAGCCATACCTTAATAATGCGAGTAGGTTTCGTTTATAATGTTTGCACAGCAATTTACGTTTCGTCTACGCCTTCATATTTAATGTTTACTTCGTTTCCGTATTCGAGAGAAATGTAAGTATTAACTTTGATATTTTATTTCATTCTCACAGTGTTCCTTTAAATTTAATTAAACAAAATTAAATTTTCACTCAGTCTATAGTGGGCTGCACGTTAATCAACCTGATTGTATATTTTCATGTATTCTGAGTGTCCATAGTATTTATGAAAATAATTGTACATTTACGAGGAGCAAATAAATAATTTTATATGTGCATGTAACGCATAAACAATACTCATTATGTAGTCTCACGCCTTTATCTCTGGAGGGGAAAAGTAAGGTGCATTTTATACATACTTTTTTCGCTACTTATTTTTATTTCTGGTAGGTATAGGTAGGGTTAAGCAGGTCCATACCTTTGGAGTCCGTTTTTATTATTAATTGCAGGATGCTGCAGTGAACACCCGAGCGCTTGAAGGCTGCAGTGTAGATAATTCAAAATGCGGGCATTAAGATTTTTTAAGGCGAAAAACAAAATCACTGAATGACGCAGCAGTCGAACCGTTCGCAAGCGTTTATCCCCGCGTAATAAACAAACAACGAATTTAGATAAAATTGTTCGCACAAACAAATTCACTTTTTCGTGTATTCTGTTCACTCTATATTTAACATTCTGTACGTATTGGACAAAAAATGTTTCGCGGGCTTTAAACAAATATTACGTTTCGAATGGCACAAAGAAAATTACACATTCAACGCTGGCCTTCGTCATACAACTGTCATCCTTTTTTGATGCAGATCCTTTGATTACATCTGTGTGATTGAGGTCGGCGTATTGAGACAGAATATTTCAGCGATAAATATTTTATGTCAGTATTATTTGTTTTTGTTTGCAACTGCTCATTACGTCTCCGCAAAGACTCAAGACTTGTGGCTGTGACTTGTGTGTGGCTGTTGTGTGTCTTTATTATAAGGTCCAATAGTTCACGTTTCAGTTCCCTTATAGTTTCGTCATGGTCATCCGTCTTTCTTAGTTTTTAATCGGTTAGTATGCACTAGAAAGGCACTTTCCTCTCGTGAAAAAAAAGTATGTACTGGAAAGATAAAACTTTGCATTGATAAAATGGGTAAAATAAAATCACAAAAAATATATTCTTCGTATATTTGCGCAACACGTAAAGTGGGGATAATATATTTATTATGACTTTTTCCCCACAGTATGTGGGATATTTAAAATTAGAAAGGTCGTTGAAAACAGCGAAGATTTTTAAATTTAGGTATCCATAAGTTATTTCGTATCCATAAGTGGAAAATCTAAAATCGTTCTTGGTGGTAGTTCGTGTGACGAACTTTGAAGGAAAACTATTACATTTTGTGTTGCTCAGGGACTTTCTTTCCGTTTCTTTGCCACAGCGATAACACGTTCCGAATCCGCAATAGTTTAAAATTGACAAATCAGAGATCTTATAAAAGTTTGTTTGAATTAGATAATTGGCTGGCCACGATATTTCTGATACTTTAGAAGATATAGAGGCCTTACTTGAAAAACGCACTTACTTGGAAAAATATGTACCTACATTAACAACAAAATAATAATTACCTAAACATAAAAGTATTCAAACAGATAACTATTAATAAATCCAAATCCACGTGCCATTATTGGTGGATACGTTCTGTATTTCTGCACGTGGCCTTACCTATTTTTTTAATTTATTATTATTACTTTTGCTAAGAGAATGTTTACTCATATTGAATGTTATTTACGAAGAGTTATAACAAATACGTTCCGATTCTAATACGGAGAAGATGATCGCACTGTATTTTTTAAAATAATACAAACAAACAAGAGGAGAAAATATTGAAGGAGATTTCCTCGGGGGATTGAAGTCGCCTCCACTAAAATTGGTTGGTAAAGTCGACACAACGGTTTTATTCTTTTTACCTTAATGTAGAGCGTAGTTGGAGGGCTACGAAAATATCTTTTTCATCGCATGATCATCAATCAAGATTTATTTGTGCAGTTTCGCCTTGGCTTTAAAGTAATAGCTCCGCCGAGTAAAAGTTTATCGGCCTCTGAAGAAACTTTTGGTTTGGGGTAAAACTTTCCGATTAGTTGTGACGTAGATAAAAAATAACTTAACTGGGTTATATTTCTTAGCTTTTTGAGTAGGTTTATTACTTAAGCATAGTGTAATTTACAGTCAACTATGAGGCCAACTCTGTAACTGAGATGGGAAAAGAAAAATTGCTTTAAAATTCTTGCCTAGTACTTACATTTTTAGTAATTTTTTTTGAAATATTTTATTTTGTATCAAAAAGGTTCATTCAACTGCTTTTATATACTTGTATACATCATACTTACTAATGTATAATTTATAGTTTAGGTTTCGTGACATAATTACATCAGTATTTTATTTTGACGTAGCATTTATGTTTCCATTTCAAAAAGAGTTTTGAAGGGAATTTATAGCAATTGCATGCATGTAACGTGTAATTTATTTACCGTCTCAAATGACATGATTATACGCCTTCCTCTATGCATTGTGAACGAAAAATATTCACGTCACACTGACACTTGTAAAACATCTACTCACGTTTATTTGCATTTATTTTTTTAAAATGTTTTTTAAAATATAAAGATGAGTCACGACACCAGAAGGCTATCCCCGCACCCTTTTGGCCGACTATCTCCATCGCCGATGGACAAAGGTAGAGTGACGTACTGCACAGATCTGGAGAAGTCCGTCATTATAAGCAATTTTGAACGCCGAGGATGGATACAAGTCGGTCCCGAAGAAGAATGGAATTTTTACTGGTCTTTCGTTCAAAACTGCCGCTCCATATTCAGCATCGACAGTGGCTACAGAATGAACGACAATCAAATGATAAACCACTTCCCCAATCACTACGAACTGTCGCGCAAAGACTTACTCGTGAAAAATATCAAGAGATATAGAAAGGAACTTGAAAAGGAAGGCAATCCTTTAGCAGAAAAAGTTGAGGTACCTCTTCCCAACGGGCAAGTTGTCACGCGGTACTTGCATTTAGACTTGATACCAGTAACTTACGTACTGCCCGCTGATTACAATATGTTCGTCGAGGAATACAGAAAATCTCCTCAGAGCACGTGGATCATGAAGCCTTGCGGGAAATCACAGGGCGCCGGTATATTCCTGATCAATAAACTTTCTAAACTGAAGAAATGGTCTCGCGAAGCAAAAACCCCTTTTCATCCACAACTCAGCAGTAAAGAAAGTTATGTTATATCACGCTATATAGACAACCCTCTTTTGATTGGGGGCAAAAAATTCGATCTCAGATTGTATGTTTTAGTGACATCGTTTCGACCGCTGAAGGCCTATTTATTTCAACACGGATTCTGTAGATTTTGCACGGTAAAATATGATACTAGCGTTACTGAATTAGATAACATGTACGTGCATTTGACTAATGTGAGCGTACAAAAGCACGGCGGAGATTATAACAGTCTACACGGCGGCAAAATGAGTATACAGAATTTCAGATTATATTTAGAGGGCACTAAAGGACGAGCGGTTACCGAGAAATTGTTCTCTGAAGTGCATTGGCTTATTGTTCATTCACTGAAAGCGGTGGCCCCCGTGATGGCCAACGATCGTCATTGCTTTGAATGTTATGGATATGATATCATCATAGACGATACTCTTAAGCCTTGGTTAGTGGAGGTGAATGCTTCGCCCTCACTGCAGTCGACTACACATAACGATCGAATCCTGAAATACAAATTAATCGATAACATCGTGTCTGTAGTGGTGCCGCCAGACGGTATACCCGATGCTAGATGGAACAAAATCCCCAGCGCCGAAGCGCTTGGAGATTTCGATGTTCTGATAGACGAGGAACTAATGGAAAGAGACGACATAAATTCTCGGTATAACAAATTTCATCGTTCAAATAAATAACCTTTTTGTTTTTATAAAATTATTTATACTTTGATAAAATAATAATTTTGAAATAAAACTACTTTGAAATTCAATACATTAGTATTTATTTTTGAACACAAAGTTAACTGTTACTTCAATTGGGCTTGAAACGAATATATTTACTTTCACGACGTTGCAGATCAAAATTTCCTTTGTAAATCGAGTCTTCGTCGATAAGAGTCTGAAAATCCCCTAAAGCCTCTTCTGTGGGCGATTTATTCCAGCGAGCGTCGGGAACCCCATCGGGTGGCAACACTACCGACAGCATACTATCAACCAGATTATATTTAAGTATCCTATCGTTGACAGTGGTAGCAGTCATCGAAGGAGAGGCGTTCACTTCGATAAGCCACGGTTTTAAATTGTCATCTATTATAATGTCATAGCCGTAGCATTCGAAACAATGCCGATCATTTGACATAACAGGCGCAACTGCCTTCAGAGAATGTACTATTAACCATTGAATCTCCTCAAACAGTCGGTCTGTCACTTTGCGGCCTCGAGTACCTTCTAGGTACAATTTTAAATTTTGCAGTCCGAGCTTCCCTCCGTGCTCGCTGTTGTAATCTTCTCCGTGTTTTTGCACGCTCACATTTGTGAGGTGAATGTACATGTTGTCGAGTTCAGCGACACTCGTGTCGTATTTCATTGTACAAAACCTGCAAAATCCGTTGCGAAACATGTACGCTTTTAAAGGGCGAAATGACGTAACGAGAATGTAAATCCTCAAATCGAATTTTTTCCCCCCGATCAACAGCGGATTATCTATGTACCGCGATATAACATAAGTGTCCTTGCTTGAGATATGATGTTGCAAATATTTTTTTGATTCGCGCGACCATTTTTTCAGTTTTGACAGTTTGTTTATGAGAAAAATGCCGGCCCCCTGAGATTTGCCACACGGTTTCAGAATCCACGTCGTTTGTGGATGTTTACGGTATTCTTCGACGAATATGGTGTAATCTGAAGGTAAAATGTATGTAAGCGGAATAAAATCTAAATATAAATAGCGTGTGATCACTTGTCCGTTTGGGAGTTTCGCTTCTTTTTTTTCTGCGAGGGGATTGCCGTCTTTTTCCAGTTCTTTTCTGTATCGTTTTATGTTTTTTACGAGTAAATCTTTACGCACCAGTTCGTAGTGGTTCGGGAAATGGTTTATGAGCTGATTATCGTTCAGTCTGCACCCGCCGTCCAAGCTGAATAGAGCCCGGCAATTTTGCGTGTTGGCCCAGTATACGTGCCAATTTTCATCGGGGGATACTTGTTTCCAGCCACGTCTCAGGAAACTGTTCACAACTATAGACTTGTCGAAATCCGTGCAAAAGTTTATGTGTTTCGCATTCGGTGGGTTTACGATGCGGCCGTAGATATTGGGTATATTTTTTTTACTGTTTGACGCCATGACTATAATTAATGCAATTTGAATTTATTTTAAATAAATCTGTCATTTTTTTATTTACATCTGACATGTCATGACCGGCTATAGAAAATTCGTTATCTATGTCAAATCTATGGTTAATTTTGAAATAGGTTTAATAAATGAAATTTAAACAGTTATTGTTAGAGTAATTAAATATATTAATGCTTCTTATAATTTCTAAGTACTTATATGAACATCAATCGCATAAAATAAACTTACTTATTTAATAACTAATAATAGGCATTCTATGACCGCCTCATTACTCCCATTGGAGTCATCCGATCCACGTAATCAAAATGACCTGATCTTGATAACTTCGTTCTCTATAACTTGGAACCTAAAATACCTCTACAGAAAAACATGTGCATAAATACACCTCTGCAAACCCCCTGATGACACAGGCGGGTGTTTGTTCTATGCGTTTCGTTCGTCAAAGTTGCAATATGCCTTTCATCGCTTTGAATTGCACCTAACGTGCACCAAATATTCCACACAATACAGTGGCTTAACCAACAGCCATTTGACGTGCCATTATCAACGTTCAATGTTCCCATGCTATGAATAAATTAACCTACTTTAGACGTTGTGAGAATAAGCAACGCCACCTCAAATATTAATGATGTTTCTTTGTCGGATATCCGCGCAGTGGTGTTTGTGTGGCATGAATTTCTATTCGGAACTCGCGTCGCCGCGTCTCTTGTGGGTTACTAATAAAGTACGTTATATTATGGAGTATGCCTTCCCGTTTTTGCTGTGAGTATATGTATGTGAGCTGGAAACGAATGTTGTTTTAATTTTGATTTATGTATTTTTTATTTGTATCATAAAGTATTATCTTTCGTTCTCTGGTTTGAATAATTATTTTTTCCATGTTTCAAATGACCATATCTACTAATAGGTGAAGTATAACAGAATAGAGTGAAGACATGTGTGACAAGAAATGACCACCACTTAACCTGCCTAAAACAGCCTTAAAAAGAGTTATACCGGTTATTTCATCGGGGATAATATTCAAGCATATTATATGGATCGAAATAATTTGTGACATATACATAATTAAGATGTATAGAGCGTGAAGATCAATAAGTATCTTGATAGTGTCAGTGAAATTTGATTCAGATGTAAGAGGTTTTAAAATAATTTAAACTAAACATTCAAACGCTTTTACAACACGTTTCCTGGCACCTCCCCTACTCCAGGGCTAGCGGAAAGTAGGATCACATTAAAATTTCCCCTCGAGGACAAGAAAATTCAGATGATTAATCCATAACGCCTTCAAATTAGATCAGGACCAAATGGCACTTATCATCGCTATCAAATGTCAGTGGGCTTATTTTCCCAAGCAGTGAAGCCGAAATAATAAAAAAATACATTAAATTCCCCGTTTAGCATAGGCACTAGTGCTACTCTCGTGTCACTATAAAAATATTATCACCCATTTCAAGGCATTTTCACACCGTACACTATAAAACAGGACCATTTATTTCACGAGCCACACTCGGGTGTACAAGTTTTAATCGTCTCGCATTCTATATTCCATGTATGTCGCCGGAGACAGAATAAGTGGGAACTCGTGAAATATTGTTTGAATGATAAATGGAGTCTGTTATTAGAGCGTGGCATGTTAACCATCTGCCATAATGTGTTGTGTCACATACCGTCGTCAAAGCCGAATCACTCAGTATTTTCGGTTACGCGCGGTTCATTTAATTAAAGCGCCAAGTGCCGCGGTGAATTTATTCCCCTAGTTGTTTGTAATACTCTTGTATCGAGAATAATGAGTGCTTATTACTTATGTTGTTTTTTATTGAATATTGATAGTCATTTTTTTTTAATATGACGAGATGTTACCTCTATCTCGTTATACTATTGTTTGCTTTGGGAAACATAAATTTCTACCTACGTTCGAACTGTTTTATTGAAACCACATTCTATATTCAACAATAATACAACTTCCCACCTATAAACTTCTTATAGATTTTTTAAATTTTAGCCGGTAATGTTTTGTTAACAGGAAGTTTTCAATAGGATCTTTGTAATGAGCCTGAAAACTGGCAATTGAGTAAATAAGCTCGCGGCTCCTCTGGTATGGGTCTAAAAAACACTGCAAAAAATATAGGTGCAGAAACTTAGGTCCAATGGGCACACCTTTAAAAGTGCGTGTGAAATTGTAAGTAAGCAGATATATACTGGGTGTAATCAGATCGTGAACGGTTACTAAGGCAGTTAATAGGTAAGGTGATCACAAACCCATTGCAATTAAAAAATCCTAACAAAAAATAAAAATATATGACCTTTTTCATACAAACCGCCTACATTTAATAACGATGTGATAACGTTAACTATTACCTGCGTTAGTTTCCGGTCATGGTCTGAATACACCCTGTATGAAAGCTCCAAGTCTGCGAATTTAATTTTGACAGTCTCCTTCCCTTACTTTAATTACGAAATCAGCCGTAAGGCTTTCAGTTTTACGTTTCATCAAATCAAAAGATCAGCTATCGAAGTTATCGAAAATTGTAGCGGTTATGCAAACAAATTTTGTACGAAATTTTCCTATTAATTTTCTATCATAACATCGATCGTATCGGAAATAATATTAATTTGTAGCCTGTTCTAAAGGTCTTTTGGTTTCATTAATATTCCCAATAGTACTAACAATAATTATTTAGAATTGAGCTACCGTCTAAGAGCATGAATATTTGATTAGTTATGGATTGTGACTGTTAGAAGAAAGAAATAGATTGTATCCAGACTATCCCATAATAATTGGTACCGAGCTTTCAAAAGTGATATTCTGAAAGTAGCGAAGATATTTTACTTGGACCTGTTAATGTACACATGTATGGAATACCTTTACTATCCGTATATACCTATGTTGCTAAGAGACGTGCATTGAATGCTTAATTAGACTAGCTTAACAACAGATCGCTAACCACCATACGCTGCGATCACATCTATCGTACATGTGGTCATTGAGCTCCGAGTGTCGAACCTAGAACAGTGCTCATTAGTCACGCTTGGGAGAACAATATAACACCCACTTACACTCATGCTTGAATCCTCAGAGAGGTGGGCAGAAGTGCTTTCCTTCAATCAAGGATCGCTAATTTGTTTTTAAGTTGTAGTGTAAGCGTATTACCATCTTCTGGATATGCATATGCATAAATATCGAGTTCTCAAAGAGTTTCCTAATAAAAAAACACTCGTCTCGCAGAACCAACGATGCAGTCATAAAATAAATATAAGCTGTCAATTTACAAAAATGAATAAAAAAGTCAGTCTCGAGTGTTTGTTTACGTGGCTGAATTGAAATATATTGAATATTTTTTTTTTATTATAAAAAATCAAAGCCCAGCCACGTGTAACTGAAGCAGGCATTCAACGAAATAATCGCAACGCCACTAAAATCGCCATAACGCATACATCGGAATCGGTATCAACGCCGAACTCTTTCGTTGAACAAATATCGGGACAACTATTTTGCCGGTTCCATACAGTTGCGGCACGTAGCTTGGTACGGTTAGCCCGCGCTTGGGCTGAAATAACTTGCAGCTATAAATTCAAACCGTGGATTGTACAGCGGACCTTTGAATACGGGTAACTTCAATTGAAATAAGAACTCGAACATGCGGCGCCATTTTTACACCGATAAACGCGCACTGTTAGAGAACTGAATTCTTTGCTATGTAAAAATATTCGTGACTTGTTTGATTTATTATGCGGGGTGATAAACATTCCTGTTTGTATTTTTAAAGGGTCAGTAATTGTTTTTTCATGCCACGAAATGGCCAGTTTATTGATGATTTCGAGTACATTTCCATGAACTGAGCAAAAACTAATAATTGCCATAATTTAAGAATCCGAAAAGCGAGCCAAGGATCTTCAGTGTGATGAACAAAGTGTAATCTTAACCGGTTTAAATGATTTTTGTTATAGACTTAGATGAAAACCTGGGCAGCTTTATGATATGGTAATTTTTATCTCAATAACTGCGATATCATTCAAATAATTGAAAAAATAAACATATTTTTATTATTCTCCACCCAATTATAAAGTTCACGCTGACGGTGTTGCTAGCAAAAGTTAGCAGAAAATAGGCGGTTACAGTCCGATAGAACAAACCCATAAAACCTAACTAGGTTAAAATATTTCTCTCACAATTTTAAAACTTACCTTGCGTCCCCCAGCTCAAACTATTAACATAAAGTGGATTATTTCGGGAGCTGCAGACTTAGAAAATATTATTTATGGAGGTAAAAAACTGTCGCGACGGTCTGAATTTTAATTTCTTTTGAAACTTAACAAATTAATTAAATGTAGTGCTGTTTAAAATGTACATAATATGTATATGTTAAGAACATTTAAAAGTTGTGGTTAAAACTTGAAAGATTACTTCAGAAATTAAATATTTATAAGCCACCGCCAGCGTTTATGAAGTTGGTGAAAATTAATAATTAAATTCTTAGTCTTAGATCCATTCTCGCCAGTGTCTATGTAACTATGTATGTAGTTCTAACCCTTCATTAATATACAAGTCTTGTGTATTAGAAACTACGGCAGACTTTCGTTCTTACAAACACCCATCCCGAAGAAAATATTTGTGGATTACACTTATGTATCTATGTTTCTATGCGTCTGGGGGTTGTCTATTAATTGAAAGTTATGGGCTTCGACATGCACCTGCTTACCCCTTGGGGATATAAGATTTATACTAAGCGAACGGTTCATTAGATAAAAGCTATTAGTTAATATTTAAGCAAATATTACACATTAGTCACCATTATAAATGTTTTCAGTTACAATACCAACACAATATCGTAATTAAACGCTGCAAAAATAGTTGCAAATGCAAATAATCCAAGGATTAAACACCGGAATGTGCACAATGTTGCAAAGCTACGATAAATCACGCGACTTTTCCCAACAATTTGCATACGAAATCTCACGTATTTACATTACAAAATAAATTTTGTACAACGCTAAGCGAGTGCCAGATGCTACTGTTGGAAAGACGAAAGTTAATATCTCACAAGATAAATACACACGTTGATACGACGTAAATAGTGGAACAGAGCAACGCTGCCGCAACGAAACACTTGGGGCAAATATTTTATGGAGCACATAAAAATTCTATTTGCTCCTAACACTGGCAGGATGTTGTCGGTATGTTGCCTCTTTGGAGGAATAAAATTTGTAAAATATAAAAGCTGTGTTCTGTTGATTTAGTGTTTCTTAGTCCGAATATACTGGTACGTTCGTCTTCAATAAAGTGGGTGTAGTTGTATTAAATGCTATCAGTTTGACCTTACTCCATCCTTCAATTTAATATAAATATTACGCTTATGTTTTTCTCCAAGGTTTCATCTGTGTTCATAAGAAAAATCAATTAAATTGGAAACATACATTTTTAATGAATACGTTACAAATAATTTTACGAGCAATCAAACATCCATTTTCTACCCTAGCTTAATTGAAGTTTCCGTAGGAATGCGGAGGTAAACTCTATGTACCTTGTAGATAGACTAACCACTAGTATGTTAATATTTAAAATCGGTTTAGTGACTTACGATGGTCCAAAACAGAGTAAGATACAAAAAGAATAGAGGACCATTTATTTCAATGACTGCAAATAAATATATGACGCAGATAGACCTATAGACTGCCTCGTTGGCGCCGTAGCATAAGTGTTTACCGTGCATTCCAGAGATCCTTGCTTCGTCAATATATAAAAACGTACTGCACTTATCATTACCCACACTAAGGGTCACATTACTTACCCGTCTATTTATATAAAAGTCGCACATTGAAAGCCTCGTATTGGCTAATCTTGTTGAACGAGATGCTTTAATTTAGATACCGCACCGAGACAAATGTGTGAGTGATACAAAAAAAATTCTTTCAGGTCTGGATGTTTGCGAGACCGAAAACTCTGGTATATTTTTAATACCAACTACACAAAGCTTGCAACTTAGTGTAGGGTAAGAACTACGAATGTGACTGTTCGAAGTATTTATTTAATATTTCGTCATATATATTTAAAAAGTCATTAAATAAATGCGTTCACAGTACAGCAAGTTAAAATCCTCGCTATTCTTATCTCTCGTGAAAGCATCTTTGGCAATCAGAAAACAATTTCCTTCCGCCTTTGTCGGAGGTGTGTGCACACGTAAAAAGCGGGTTTCGGCGCGAAAAACTCATTATGTGCGCCACCTGCTCGCTTTATCTATTACAAAATATTTTTCACCTCATGTATTTACCTTGTAAAACATGATTGTGGGGGATGTTCGGTTATAAGATTCATAAAATACTTCTGTTCGTATAGATCAGTGTGAGGTAATATTGAAAAGAGAGAAAAAATAGTAGTGTATATATATATATATATATATATATATATATATATATATATATATATATATATATTTTAATTATGATAGGTTAGTGCCTAAAATAAGGTGTTGAATTGTGCTGCAGATGACAATAATTTCACACCCCATTGTTTAATGACTATTACGTAATCTGTTTAATAAAATTACGCATAATTTAGAACATTTGCAAACCTTTGAGTAATTATACAAAATATTTTTAAACGTTTTTAGTTGTTCATTTTTCAAGTTTTATATTTCTTTAATAAATTATTTTTATGATATCACAAAATAATCAAGTCAGCCAAGTTTTAATAATAAAACTCTAGTGTCAAAGTCAGTTCAAGCGCGATCAAAAGAACGGTTACGTCTTCACTTCGAGTCCTAACTGGAATTGCCAATATAGATCAAATAACTATTGAGTTTATTTCAATTAAGAACAGTTGGAATTGGGATCCGAATCATAGTAAGAATCCGATTATAACACGCCTCTGTAAGTGACACAATTAGAAGTGAATATTATTAACACCTTCATAAGTTTGTATCCAATTCCTATTTGAACGGGTTCTATTGTAGTTGGCAACTATTTTTGAATCGAGAACGTTGACTTCTCAATTAATGTCTTCGTCATAAGTCTACATCAGCAGGTAGAAATGTCTATTGCTAAATCCAGCTGTTGAAGACGGTTGGGCCGAGTCCGTTTTGTGAGTCTATTGCGAATTGGCACAAATAAATAATACATTAGGATCAGATCTCAGCTTAATCTACCGAGTCAAGTTGTTGACAAACCAATGAAACGAGACAAAGACAAAAACAGAATAAGTAGAAATAACTGCGCTAGATACCTACTTCTCAGCGACACTTTTTACACACGAAACGGCATATAAAACATAAAAGCTATTTAAGTGTGTTTTTTGTGCGACGGATATACTGTGTTTGTTCCATTTTTCCACCACCGCTTTTAAAAATTTATATTGACTGTTGCTTAACTAGTGAATACCCCTTAGATTCAAATGCATGATTCTAACTCTAATATATAAGTAATGCGTAGTGGGTATCAGAAATTACAAGAGACATTTCTCAAAAACACTTAGAACCGAAACAAGTTTTGTATTAAAATTTTTCTAATTCAGACTCAGTTATTCAATAAAAAAATATTCGTATGATACAAAATTTAATAAAATCTCGCGTCAGAATGAGGAGTGACAGACAAAATATTGAGCATTCAAAGTTCTTTTACACGACGTAGTAACAGATGAAGCTTAGACCTCGTCTTTCAATCAATCATTTTATGTCAAGCGCACGCCCTCAGGTGAATGTCAAGAGATACGGAAGACTGACGGCTACAGTTTATACTGACTTGTTTCACCAATCCTCGACAAGGAAAAAAGACTAAAGAGTTTTTCTAACTCGTTCTGCGATTTTATTTAAAAAATTGCTTTTTATTTTTTTTATACCGACCTTTTTGGGTGTTAGTAAATAACGTGTTGAATCGTTGTGACGATAAGGAGTTCTGTAATAAGATGCAGGTTTGATCGTATCGAGTCAAATGATTGTTTAAAATATCGGAAAGTATAAATACATAAATTATTCGTTAGCATAAATTTATTCATTTATGCAACTTTTTTATACATACTTTTTTCAAAATAGTATTTAGAATAGTTGCAAAGAACTTATTGCGATTAATTTCATTATTGAGAGTAATTAATTTTGATACTTTTTGTCTAATAATATAGCAATAAAACGTTAATATCCAATTAAAATATTTTGAGCTTTAAAAATGGTTCTTCATACTTACTTAATCAGAATTTAAACACAAAGGATTCATTTTCATAACGATACAAATAGTAATGTTAAAGCTAGAAACGTCCAGCGTTTATTATACAATTTTATTCTATTATAAGATTCTGAGAAGGTATTATTCGAAGAACTATTCTAGCATACAGTACTTTACGTAGTTTAAAGGCTTTAGATATAAATAAAGACGAAAAACTAATTTTGCAGCTAGCACACTTTGATGAGTATTAACTTTCAAACTTATAAGTTCAATATTTTTTGCATCACGGCTTCATGAAAACAAACTTGGTGTCGGTTATCATGGTAAGATATCCTTAAAAATATGCCTTTATTAATTTAAACTTTACGCCAGGCACCTATACACAGGTACTAATATTTTTTGTGCTATAACACTCTCTCATATCAAAATTATCTTACCTTAGTGTGGGGTTAGGAAATTAGCTCGAAAACTGGCAATAGGTACGTCCCCTATTATGTGGGAAAGAAGTAAATTTGGAAAAATGTAGGTCCAGAAATGCACCTTTGCCAACTTGTTCGGGAATACAGGCGTGAGTGCGTATGTATATATGTATATGTATCTTAACATGTCTAGGATATTACAAATTCTGTTTCTTAAACTTTGCTCATTTTTATCATGCAAAGTAAGTTCTCTTCTGTTTGAGTTTGTCAATGCTTTGATAAAACTATCAACTGTTTCGACTGTAGTGCTTAAATATTCTATTCTATAACAAAATAGTTTAAATTCCAACTGTAATACCCTGCTAGTATTATACTTAAAATATGATCCCCATTCCTTCAATCCGGCGTCTCCAGCTTATTCAATTATGGAAAAGAGGTTTAAACATTGTCTTATCCAAGCGTCGCTACGGTCGCTCCTCAAATTATCGGAAGCTTACACCGACAATATTATAACGTTCTAAAGACAAAGTAAATTGAGTTACACGATTCTGAAGAGTTATTATTTGTTCATGAAGAAAACGGTATTGTGCATCGGTATTTTGTTTATTTAATTAGTTTTATAAAGTATAGTAGATTTTTTTTAATAAGTATCTTACATAAATGTGTTGATAAAGCATTCTACGACCGAAAGTTCTTTAAGAATTGTAAAATCATAAATAATTAAGACTTTATGTATTCGTATTATTGTCAATGTCATATCAATCAAAGCATTGTTTTCTTTATCGATTTTCATTGTACATAATTTGATAGAAAATATATAGATATAATATCTTCTTTATTTTATCCCTATTTTTTTTTGTTAAAGTGATCATTATTTGATCTTCATTAACATGAAATCCCTACTGCTAAGCCGATTAATATCAATTACCCTTTAAATTCAAGGTAATCCTCATTCGAATTTTATTAATATTTTATTAGATTTGAACCGTGAGGTGACTGGTTTCATTGGATATCCCGTGCTTATTATTGGTATAAATTTTGTTAAAACTTTAACAACGAAGATTCGTACATACTTATTTACGTTAGGTCTTGGGTATAAGTATTAGTCGCCGTAATTTTCTTATTAATATCGTTGTCAATGTGAAGACGTTCCATAAACAGATATCTCTTATGTAGTTTATTATTCAAAATTTATTTCATTACGTATTTTGATAATCAATAGAAAATAATTTATATTTATATAGCATTTTGTCCATCTCTATCAGTTTAATAATCATGGCATTTGTGAGACTAAATAGATTCTGGATTAAAAGAATTTACCCTATTTATTTATCGTATTTAACTAAGGCTCTCTGCTATGATAGTCCTCATCAGAATTTTTAATTTTCTGCATTAATATTACACATGGATTAAAATTGGAGAACCTGACTCACGCTGGCTATTTTGTATTTCTTTTTCCAAATGCGTTCATACACTCTAAAATGGTTCACGAGTAATAAAAATACCTATTTTTAAAAATAATAAAATGCGGACGGCGTACAAAAGCGAGTACCTGACAAAAACTCATCATGGCCACTTTCCATTCTCTCACTCCCCAGCCCAGACACCAGAGCACTTGTAACACTGAAAAAACAGCGAGCCCGTCTGTTCGCAAGCTGATTCCGTTTCAAACATTTAGCAACGCAGACATCACTCTAATTGGATGTAGTTTTGATGCGAACTACAAGTGAATTCGTTACACAAAACATTTTCGCGGCTGCCGAATTTGACTGGCTGAATTTTGTTTTTAACGCGAACGAGAATTCGAAAGTTTGTGCAGTTATCTGTTCAATATTAGGGTATTCATGATTGCGATATTTTTCTTAACATCGTGATGAAACCTGCACACCTAAAAAGTTCTTAGGAATTTCTTAGGTGTGTAGTCCGCCAACCCGCACTAGGCCAGCGTGGCGGACTATGGCCTAAACCCTCTCAATGGTAGAGGAGACCCGTGCTCAGCAGTGGGCGTATATGGGTTGATGAAGAAGAAGAAGAAGAAGATATTTTTCTAATCTGAAATCTGCATAGAAACACTGTACTACTAGAATAATGTTTGGTAGGTACTCAAATGGTCAGATAAAAATATTTTGTATAATCGCTTCATAACTTAACCATTTAATAAGAAAAAGTATCATGTCATGAATAAGTATCACGTGAATTCTAGACGGGACGGGGAGGCCTATGCTCATCAGGGGGACATATATAAGTGTATAGAGACATAGCATATATTGACTAGAAATATGTACTACATGTCATTTTACAACTTTCGAAAATATATCTTAACAAACCGCGCTCCATTCCAACTTCTCTAGTATGTATACTTTGTGTTCGAAATCATGTAATAATCACTCATAAGCAGCTCGAGGTTTATGTTAATATTAAGAAAATGTGTGGCGCAGAGTAAGTATTACTCACAGGTTTATTCTAGTTCTGAGAAGTTGGGATCTTTGCTGAAGATGTCGCATTTTAGTTCATGAATACAAAATTCTAACTAATATTGCAAATGGAAATGTGAGGTTTATTTGTTTCATACTATCAAACGTCTTTGATAAAGTTTATCTCAGAAAATGAAGGATAAAATATGGGATGGTTAAACACTGGGTGGTTTGAACACTGCTTATTTATTTATTAACTATGTCTTGAAAAAAATATGTATTTATTATTATGTTGCTATTCACGCCCCACTGCTGGGCACGGGCTACAACAGGGAGAGTTTAGGATTTAGTCCACCAAGCTGGCCTAAGGCGGGGTGGCGGACTAGA
Organism: Cephonodes hylas; assembly: GCA_030295005.1. Taxonomy (NCBI): domain Eukaryota; kingdom Metazoa; phylum Arthropoda; class Insecta; order Lepidoptera; family Sphingidae; genus Cephonodes; species Cephonodes hylas. The sequence goes on from AP025368.1 coordinate 6,882,864, forward strand.
CACCTAAGAAATTAGTGATAATTTACTGTGAATACACACTACTTCGAAAAATCCGAGATGTGTTACTGGGGTTATATCAAGTGCCTAAACCTCGGAGCCATCCCTACATACAATAATATTTACGAGTATTACCAATAAATAAACGGAAATTAACACTTATGTACTTATATGTGACGGACTTTTGCTCTAGGCAATTTCTTACAACAACCTATGGATTGATAATAGGATTGTTCTATAATATTATGTGATAAAATCAACATTAAGGCATGAAAAAAAGTGCCAAGCTACCATATTAGGATAGTATTTCAAGGATGACGTCACAGTACTTATTCCAACATTTTATGTGGTGCGGAAATCACGATTCCGCTTAGGGAGTTTGCAGTAAATTATGTCCCAAAACCATAATGTGACAGGCGACAAGCACTTTGTAGTACGATGAATGTACCGAGCATTTGGAGCGATGAAAAATACAATTTCGTCTTTTTAATATATATAGAATTTTCGAGGATATAAATTTTATCTTAGTCGTAATGTCATTTAACGTAATTAAGTTGTGAAGAAGAAACTGTTACTAAATACGCTCAAAGATATGTAACTTTATCAACATTATCATTCTACGGCATTTTATTTTATTTGTAATTTCATATAGAAGTTTACTTATTATATATATGTAGTTGTACGTAGTAATGCCTCGAGGTTTGGACGCACGGTCGTGAATCTCGTAGGTCGCAAATTAAAACGCCTGGCATACATCTGACTTTTCAAACTTATGTGTGATTTGTTAATGAATAACACTTAATTTAACGGTAAAATAAAACATTGTGAGGAAACCTGTGCACATAGCAAAACGTAAAATTCCTATTCGATTGTACCAGATAAAGAGTTCAGAGAGAGTAAAAATACAAAAATAGATACACTGACAGATATATACAAAATAGATACATACAGACTTTACACATGAGATAGACATGAATCTACATTTCAGTAAAGTTACAATCGTCTCAGATAACACATTGTGCAAACCAATAAATTTGCTCACATTTCTCTATCTAACACAAACATCGCGCAATATATATATATATATATATTTAGTCTAAATTATTAGTATTACTTATATTAGTTGTTTTTCTTTCTTAACTTCTGTCTAACACTTTGTTCTACCCTATTTATGTTCCTTCTATATTATCCATCCAAAGGTTGCCTGTAAGAGATTGCCTTGAGCGATAAGGCCGCCTCTTGTTTTCTTTCTTTTAGTTTTTGTTTCTTTTTTTTTATTTTTGTAAACAAGAAAGTGTTAAATAAATAAATAAATAAATAAACAATATGGCCAACAGACGGCGTCTACTTAAAATTATTTGACGCAACTCAATAACGAGAAAGCTCATTATTTATAAGCGCTCCGCTGACTGTGCATAAGTAACAATACTTTTTCTTCACGCTCGAGACGCGAGGCTCACACTTGGATTTTGTTTATGAAGCGAACTCAGTAATTGCCGCTTTTAGGTGTCACTAGAGAGAATATTGACTTTAGGGTATGATGTTGACAGTTTAATATACATTGTGTAGGGACACACTGTAGTTAATTTAGACTATAGAATCAATAGGCTATAGTTGCGCCACTGTTTAACAAAAGTAATAGCTGGAGTAATAGCTTTACTACTAAGCTTGGTGAGTGAAATATAACCCTTATAAGTATAGGCATTAGTGATCTCCTCAGTTTTAAGAACATACTCTCAGCTCATCATACACCGCCTATCTTATGAGCGTTATAACCGGCACCCTGACGGGTCTTAACAACTATTCGATTTGTAATGTAATGTAAAATACAATCGACGAATGTTTTTAATTGCAGGTTACATTTTGAATAGTGATAATAAGCGTTTTTTCTTTTGTTATACCCATCTATCATCCATTACTGATATTGTTTTCCTAAAAATATGTTTTTACATTGTTGCGTAGCATAAGTTATACAAAGACTTTAAACCAGGTATGGTGAGCTGAATACATTAACTGCAAACCCAATTGACTGATGTCGCTTCAGCACGTTTAGTTGGTGTTAGAACTCGTCCTGTTATTCACCACAAAATCAAGTTACAATAAAAATTAAAAGATAGATATTTATTTATGCCAACAAAGCGTAACAGGCCAACACGGTGGCCCTCTAATGATCCCTAATAATATAATGTTTCCTTTACATTTCAAATATGAAAGTAGATTTTCCACTTATTTACTGTTTTGTCAGCAATACTTTCTTTACCTAATAGAACAAACAAGATAATCCTATTTATTCTAAATTTAAATTTACTAGCTCTTCAAGACATAAACAATGCAATAATGTAAGACACTCGCGGAGTTCCGTTTCTATTCCCCATGCAAATATTTGTACGTTCAAGTGTTTGTCTCCAGTCAGTTGTACGGGATGTGTATAATCCGCCACAGGTACTAGCCTTATTTAGGTGTTCTGAACGTGACAGCTGAGTGTTTTACTGCTACTGAAAGCGAATATCTTAACCCAATTCATATTGAGTACGTCATTGCATGAACGGAATATTATTGCATCTCTGTGTCTGTAGTCAAGAGAACAAATGAGACGTTGTATTCTAGAGGAATTAACTAAACCATTTATTGCGTTTTATTTTCCTAATTTTAAAACCTTTTTTATTTCATGTTGCTGAGGAAATAGCTTGCTTTTTCTTTTCCATAGCGATAATATGTTCCGAACCGCCATCAGCTTAAAATTGACTTGTAAAAGTCTATTTAAATAAAGATTATTTTGACGAGTTCTGTTGAATATCTTATGGAGTTATAGAACGTATATTATTTTTAATGAAAAACCTTTACATTATAATATGTAGTTTCGAATAAATATAATATAATACAAATCATAATAAAATAACTTGGCGAGCCCTGAACACAATGCTCGAAGGCATAATTATCTTCAACTGGCGGAATAATTGGACCGCAGCCCATCATTTGGTTCAGGACATTCAATTAAGCCAATAATTTTACATAATAACTCGCGTCAGAAATTCCAAGCGTACACATCGAGTTATATAAAATCTGGCAGATTGTAGCAGCAATTCATTCGCCGTGGTGCCAACATTATAATACCGCAGCATTGGTACCGTTAAATTTGGTGGCAAGATGGATTAGTTCGCGGATGGCTCTGAGCCGGCAAATAATGGGCTTGCAGACACCTCGACGTGAATTTTAATAGGAATCATTGGAATTATTCCTTTCACAGATGAATCCTTAAACAGACACAAAAGGGTTAACGTTCCGGATCAACGCTATTGTTTCGGATGAGCTGGAGTTGAATTATGGACTAGTATTGCGTTTCACCTCAACATCAGGGAATTAGGGATTGCCGTATTATACTGTTTACGGAAATATGTGAAACTGACTAGGATTGTATTATAGAGAAGCTAATTTCTGAAGGTGAGTAGGTACACTAAGTTTTTGTTTTAGGATTTTTATAAATTTTCCTTAAAACTACAGGAATTTAAACTTTTTTACTTATTATAACAAAATAAATATAGTACAACATACCTAAGTAAGACTATCAATTTCTTTGTACATTTATTTTAATCGGTAAAAAATCGATGGACAAAAACCAACAACTATTTCCAAAGCTTCTTTGTACTAACTGTCGCGTCACATAAAGGAAAGCATTTTTGATGATGCTTAAACAATTGGTGAAAAGTTTAAGTTAAAGTTTAGTAAAATTACTTTTTTGCTTACCTCATACGTATACAGGCGTAAATATACGTTTGAAATTTAATTTTAGTGACTATCTACGAATATCTAGCGCTGGAGATTCGATATCAGATCACGTTGTATTTTATGACTGCGTCTGCTGATAAAGTATTGGACATCATTTTCAACTTGCAATGTAAGCGATTCTATTGTATCATCGTAATTGAATTCTTCCAATTTTACAATACACAATACCAATGATATTGGATAAAGTATTGGTTAAATTTTATGTCTAAGTCAGCCCGAATAAAAGAGTCTACTCAGTCTACCACACTACTGTGGCCTGTGGGCCTTTCACATAAAAAGTTCTTTGTAAATAATTTAATGTGCCGTTTTTCTAAGTTTTCCATCACCGATAAATTGCGTGATAATTCATACAATATACAACTATGAATTCAGAAGTTTGTACTTGGGATTAGACCTCAAGCTCGAGCTCTTAAGCCATCACGAATTATTTGAAATATAAATCAGGTTTTTATTACATTTCGTAAAACTAGCTCTTCTGAGGATTATAATAGGAATCTTAAGCCGTATTATTAACCATTCTCTAAGGACCTTGTTAACAAAGTTTCTCGAGAATCCAGGTACGCAAAAGAATAAACTATGTATAAGACTTAAACTTACAAACTTTATGCAGAAGAGCTCCACTCAGCTAATTCAAAGTTTAGTATTCAATTAGACTTTTCTTATTAATCCTGATTAATGTTTTGTAACTGTTATGCCGTTAGGAGCTCAATATTCTTAAGCGGTCATTAATTTACAATTCAAATGTTAATTTTGAATGTTATTAAGTGCCAAATTCGGATAGGTATTAGAAAATATAAAATAAACTCGTAAAATGTAATGGAATTCTGAGCACCTACCATTTGTTTCAATTATCGTTTGGAAATGTTGAGCAACGTAATGTTCGATACAAATAGTCGTAATCGAAGCACCGGAGAAGAAAGTAAGGATTCGTATGTATTGAGAAAAATATAAAATTTTATGAGCGAATACGTTACCTACCAGCGGTGTTTTACGACCACGTAATAAGAAGTTCTTTTTTAAATATCGACATAATCTTGACCAACAAAGTATCGGGATTCTAAAACTTATTTAATTTGACTGCCTCATTGTTTTCGCGATATAAATTTACGTGTCCAATCGAGAGGTTCTTGATTGAATTTCCGGGTAACGAAAAGTGTTGCTGCGTTTTTACGTCATGATATTCTCAATATTACAAATTGAATCTGTTTTTTGGTGAAATGCAATGGACAAAAGCATAGCTTCCTTGTATGTATAAAAATACAAGGATAAAGTCGTTGAAATATATATTTATATGTGTATGCGTATTTTCATACACAGATAACAATAAAGCAGGAACATGTACAACGTTTTTATTTCAGTGCACGTATGAATTTATTTTACGAGTATAGACACTTAAAGGAAGCGAGTTAGTGTAATAAAACCCAAGAGTCCCTTTTTCATCGTAAAATGTGTAATGTAATACACACTGTAGATTCTGTAGTTCAATACGAAAGTAATAATTGTACTTTATATTCAGTTCTCGTGGAGTCTCTCCGTATTTGTCATGTCAGATAGTTTTTAGCTGTGTTCGTTATAACTTCGAGTTCCTCTGCTGAATGCGGAATCGGGTTTTTAGAGGAAGCGTAAAATTATGTTTTGTTATCCAGTGTTAGTTTTGTGAGTGTCCTAATTGGGCTATAGTCGTCATCGTCGGTCTTGTGATCATAGATCACAAACATGCTTTTAAAATGTTATAAGATTATGATTTATATTAAATGCACTTGTACATTATTAGGCAATCGGCACTTTATTTAGACTGTCTACCTATAACCAGCGTGATTATTTTACTGCTCCCTATATTATTTAAATAGTCCTGAAAAATGAGTTTGTACTCCAATCTTACACGCATTCCGACTTAGGGTCATCTATATCATATGTACAATATAAAAACATAAAATTTACAGGTCCGCAAAAAATCGCAAGGCTATACATTTAAACTTTATTCCTTTTAATTGTAAAAGGAGCGTCTATGATATACACATATTTTGTGATGCTATAGAAAAATGTAATGCTGACTTTTGACAATGTTATTCTCACCACTAGGTGCAGTACAGTTCCTTGTAACAACATAAAAAATAATTGGATGGAATTTCATAAATAACAGTCAGGGTGTGGTAATAGCACTCCTACTAAAGGAATAAAGGACTCATACGTTTGTAAAATAATATTGAAAGCGAGGAAATCTTGCATTTTTTTGAAAAAGTTATTTTTCAATATCACCGCGAGAGAAAATTGTTAAGGTATCAATATTATTTACATGTAATTTTATTAAATAAAATTAGCATAATTTGCTTTTTAAAATACCTGTTACATACCATCAAAAATTATTAATATAGACTCAGTCACTTAAGAGGTTAAGCCATGTAGAATTCTTATTTACATAAATAATTAATTATTACAAAACGTTGTAACTAAAAGTTGTTAGAATACTTCAAAGAAAGATTAACAATTCTCAGTTAATATACTCGTTATACTTTTAATTTCGTTTCTTTATTTTTTAAGCTTGCAAGTTTTATAGCTTTTTCAATAAATGGAAACGGCGTAACCGTTGTCCAATGCGGTGTGATTAAAAGTTGAGAAACGAACAGATATTGTGATAACACCACGACTCAAAATCAAAACCTCTCTAAAATGTAGTTTTATACAAAAAACATTTAAAATATACTTCTTCGTTCGTTTTCGTCATAAATTTGTATCAACTCCACACCATTTTTATTTAGGTGAACTCGTAAAACACTGGTTGTCAGTTTTAATAATTCCTCGGACTGTTTGTCAACATTTTTATGAGCGCTATTACAATAGTAGGGGTGCGCGTTTGAATTTATTTATAGCAGAAATCTAGTTATGTGGCGGCAGGAAGTCATGAAATCCGCGGGTAGAAACGTGCTTAGAATATTTATCATCCTGCATATTTAATTTTTATCTACCTTCATCACATTTGTCGCGAGGCGTTGAAATTTCTAGCTTTGCTCGTGTCTTGGAAACGTCGTATTGATATTAAGGAAAAAAGTTGATGCCTATGTTACAGAGCGTGTCCCATTTACGAGTATATTTTAGATTCTACGCTCTGAATTGGTACATGTTTGAAAATACGTATTTTTGGTTCACGTTTCTTTAGAAAGTTGCTCTAGGGACGGTGAAGTTACGGAGCTGTATTGTAAAAATGTTAACAGAAATACGGAGTGTACGTAACAGTGTGTGTACCTGTAGTAATTTAATAGTACTTTTAGAAAAGAAAACTAAATAAATGTCTTGAAGAAATGTAACTAATGTAAAGGTAAATAAGTAAGAATAAAATTTGTAAAAATTTCTTTTTCAATTGTTATAATTCTTGTAATTTGTTATTGTTTTTTTTCTTCTCAGAAGCAGCGCGGCAACGAAAAGGCAACAACAAAACCGGCAACAGGCTAGCCCTATATTCGCTATGTCGAACTGTCACTTGGCTTAGTGTAGGACGTAGGTGTAGAAATGCACCTTTGCCAATCGCTTCGGGAAAATCAGTCGTAGGGTATGTACATATACAAAAAAAATTTAATTCTTCTACCGCTGTCCTCATTTCTCCCCAGTTTGCTCTTGAATTGAAAAGAGTTAGATCTTTTTCTATCATGGACTGTACCGAAGTCGGATTATAAATAAGCATTACTTAAGTTACATATGATGGAGTTTTCCATTATAATTTTCACTGTGCTAGACTTGCTTCCTCATTTATTTGGGCAATAAAAAGATTATTTCTAGTGTTAAACATCAGTTTCTACATTATAATCATGATATCTGAGTATATAATTGGATTGTACTCAGTATACAGTCTGCTTTAATTAGTTCATTGCTTCGTCTAGGAAGTTGAGTGCGACACTGGTTTCGACACGTGGTCTGCATTTATAAGTCAATTTGCGCCCATAGTGGTTTATGGGCGACTAAGGCCGGGAAAACCATGGCTAGGGAACTTGATTGCAGGGTAATAAAGTTTTATGACGTCTAAGGCATTTTTGTATATTGTTGGAATTTATTGCACAAAAAATTAAAACGTATTTTTAAAATGATATCGTGTTGATAATAAAAAAGTTACTGAAATAATAAAAACTAACAGTGTAAGAAACGCATAAAAAGATTAAGTTCATAATTTTATAATTGTTTATTGTATATTCATGGCCGTTGTAAAATAATTCAAGTGCAATTCTTTGTTTTATAGATAAGTTTTTTTTAAGAGCTCAACTCATTTTGTTATATGTTAAAAAAATAATTTTTTACCTGCTTTCTTCATAGTAACAATTAAATGCAGGTTTTAATAGCACCGATGTCTCATACAAACAAAAATAACATTTATGAAAGTCAACTTCGGAAACTGCAATATAGAACGTCAACGGAGCGTACAAAGCATTCCTCTCCATATGTGAAGTCAACTGTCGGCAGTTAGAATACATTGGCGTGCTCCCACACGATTTTAGCATGCAAAATTGATAGGAAACATCGGTACATGAAGATTGCATTACCACACCGTTGCCTTTCGCATATCGCTCCGTCACACTGGACGCTGAACATTACGTCTGCCTGGATGAAGTCTTGACTCCATACCTCGGTTATTTCAACCGCTATCAGTTCACCGCTGTTGTTCACTTTACTTATGGAGGAGTAGATCTAGATTTTGTTCCTTATATTTCTTGAAAGAAGTTTAAGGTTTAAAATACATTTTTTCACAAACCTGATCACTGGTTTTCACGTGAAGAGGCTATTTTATAAAGTAGGAATTTAGAACTAAATAATAATGCTGCTAAAACAAAATTTAAATAACTCCACTTTTCAGGCCAATAGATAATAGATTTTACTTATGTAATACCCACTAAACTTTGCCTAACATCGGAATAAAACCCTTAATAGAGCGCTTGACTTCTTTCTATTTATTCTTAATAGTGTCAATAGGACAAGTCACTTTGGTGTGGTCACGTTTAAGCAACTTACCCGTGACCTTTATAATTAATTCAGTGGGAATTCTGGGCGTCATGTCCGACTTTTACTTGCGCTCAGTTGAATATAAGATATAATTATTTACTATGAAGACGGGATAATAAAGGGGTAGGAGTTAGGACGTACATAAATTGCTAAAACAAAATTTGTAGATCTAAATGCAAGGTATACAGCTATGATATCGATGGCACCCAAATGCATATTATATAGTATCTATGAAGTGGCATTTAAGGTTGGTGCATTATAATCATTTTGAAATTAGCAAAACAGTTTAGTCTATCAGTCAAGGCAGCCTTTCTAAATTGCTTATTTTTTAAATAGGTGTAGATAAAATAAATAAATTTTGTTTTTTTATGGAATGAATAATAGAAATGTTATCTATTGAAATTAATGAATCTTATGATTAGACTTTAGAAGAGTTTCTTTCTATTCTATTTTTGTTATCGAATCGTCTTAGCTTCAACATCTGATTGAGTTGATAACTGTATCGTTCTGTGCTTGAACTTGTCTTGGAAAGGGAGTTCAAGGCGATTTCTTTTAAAAAAAAGAGTCTTCAAGCTTTCTCACGTAATTGTATCTAATGAAGGCAACGCGACGGATAGTTGTCCTAGTACATTACTTACACGTCACAAAGGGTACTTACAAATGCATGGCAACTTTGGTGTAAAAACCAGCAGAAGATTACACCATAAACACAAGTTTATGTATAAATACTGAAACACAATGTAGGTACGCAAAGTTACTAAGAAACAGCATTACAGTGAATGTAGTCATAATTTAACATTGAACGCGTGGAATATTAGGCTCTTGTGGGAGCGTGCACACTTAGCTTCATTTATCATACCTTTATCGCGCGAGTGTTACGCAAAAAATCCGTACGAACAATTTTTGGCAAGCGTCTCTCCCCTTATTTTCCTTTCGTCACGTTTGCACCGTGTTTACTGTTTTTATGCAAATGTTTTGTATAAACTTTTCTGTGAAGTCGACATGCGCGTGGAATAGAAATGAATGTTCTTGAATTCGGTGAATTGATTTTTATCAATACGAGCGTTGTGTGAATACTTTGCTGTTTATTCAAAATGAATTATCACGTTCTTTGACGGCGTCGAATCGGATCGAACTAAGAGTTACAACGCAAAAATTCCGATCAAAAAGATACACATTCATGCAGATTTTTTTACAATATTCAATAGTTTCGGTGAATCTTATCACTAAAAAACTGAACACTGATTACTCGTACTTTTATTAATAGATTTAAGGATACTAACATCAACTTATTTAGTCGATACAACTTAGTTGTTTTGTTTTTGTTGAAAGACTTTCTGGAATTTATTTTGCCATAGTCAATCAATTTAGCCATGGCTAATAATGGATAATGGATTTTGGACTAAAGCCCAACAGCGTCATGCCCGCTATAATATAATATGGTTTATTTTCTAGAACACCTATAAGATAAAGATATAACCAGCATAAGCATCTATAGAATAAATTCCTTTATTTACCTCGAAGGATGTACGCAAATTCCTTTATACCTTTACATTGAAATCGAACGGCTTTTCCACATATGTCTAAGTAAAATACAAAGGGGATCCTTACAAGCACCTGATACAATAGACCGGTGAACCTTTAGGGCGATCAAAGGACCCGCAGATTATGCTTTAAGGGATTTATTATTTTCCTCGGGACATTGTATGCGCGGATTTATTTGTAGGTGTCGATAGAGGATTCTATTTGTTGTAGTTCTGAATACATGACAAGTTTCGTACCGTGTTTTATTCATGATGTTTCAAACATTGGTATTTAAGTTATGTTTGTTTTGTTTTAAATTGCTCGTAACCATATTAGGGTCTATCTCGTATTGATAGTAAATATACAAACCTAAATTTCACGTTATAATATGTACGTAGATACATTGGATAATTATAATTTGTAACTTACACAAATTTTGTTCCCTGAAGCATATATTTTATAACGTTTCTACATAAAATACCTTACTTTTTAAACTCGAATCCACATTGGAAGTTTAAAAAAAGACCATTGTACCATAATTTAGGGTTGTAACCTTTTTTAAAAGTTAGCGTATTCTTTGGCGTGCTCTTATCATCCTCTGGGAGCCTCATAACATTACAGTGGAAAAATAAGCTCGTATAAGATATTTATAACTTACAAACCATCTTCAACAAAAAAGGAACCCCGTGCGAAAAGTTACTGATTGAAGCTTACATATAAACTATGTTATTACTACTATGAGTAACATACATAAATATCGAGGCATTTCGAAAAATAAAAAATATGTTGCCTAAAACGCATACATTAATGAAGTGTGCACACACCGCACTCGGCACACTCTTGCGTTGCGAACGTGAGAAAAACCTACGTCATTAAAATTTAATTTATAATGTACCTCTAACTAGTAGCGAGGTGGTGTTACATTTTTTCCAACTCCGGTTCGACTTTACGCCGTCGCAGCTGGATTTATCGAGCAACTACTGCGCTTTACCGTGACTGAAGTGAAACGCGCCTTAATTTTCCCAATCGCTTTTTCACTTCTTTGAAATTTAGCCGATGTTTGCAGCTTCATTGGACGCCGGAAAGCGCTCAAATCGCTCCAGGCAAAATCCAATTGTTTTGAGTGACGTTCTCATTTTGAAAAATGTTATTTGTTATAAAAACAAATGAACAAAGGAGGTTTAAGTTTAAAAGTTTTGAAATTAATTAATAACTTTTGACAAAACATTCGTTTCGTTTCCAAAATTCGAGTTACAGAACAGGAATCGTATATTTATTTACTTACCTCATTACATTATTTTTTCCCAAAAAAGGAAACTATATCCTACAAACCAGCAGTAAAATGTCATCAATCCATTTATCACATACATAATAGCATTAATAACAGCAAATCTGATTGAATAATAACGTTGGAGGTTATAAACCATCTGCACGGCAATCAAATTACCAAAATACGCCACTTTGTGTCAACATTTACTTTGTAAATGAATCCGTCAGAACCGTTAGTACTGTGAAAGTCCACTAGCCTAATTGCCAGGCAAGCACTCGGTATGTGCTAGGGCCCATATTATTTTACCCGATCTAACCAACCATTTTTAGGTTGGTAGAAAAGTTTGTTAGTTAAAAATAATCAATTGCTAGTGGTGTATTTATAATATCAACGTACAAGAATAATTGAAAAAAAAAACAAACTTAAAGTTCATTCCAATTCTACTTCTGTTATTTATGAGGTATCTTGTGTTAAATGCTTTACTGATCGTTTTATTTAGTAGGTTCTTTAATGGAAAGACGACGTAGATAAAAAAAATTCAAACGTAGCACACCTAAGCTTTTTATTGCAGAGTATAAGTAAAAGTAAGTAATAAATACAAGTAGGTCATATACTCTCAAGGTCGGCAATAATGTAAACGGCTAGGATGAGCTGACATCGTCAAGTATAAATTAAATACAAAATCGGACAACAGACAATCGTAACAGGAATTACAATCTGCGGGAATACAAAGAAAATGCCATCTAAAATGAAGGATTAACTGGTCTCCAATGTAGGACGTGACGACGTGACGCGGGTGATGTATAAGTTGGACTAAAGAATACGAAGTCTATTTTGTTTTGCTTTAGTAATATATACTATGGTTGCACGATATAGTCTACTTATTTGTAGGAAAATACATACAGATTGGTCATTTCCTGAATTCAATAATTAATCAGACAAAAGTCATGAATCATCATGACAAAAGTCATCAAGAACATGAATGTTGATTGAGGCAACTTCATTGATATTTTAATAATCCTTTTTTTGATTTTCTAAGAGTCTCTACTTAAAGGAGTATTATACTAAGAGTAATTATTTAGGTACTTAAAATCAATTTGATTAAACCCAGGCCAAGTCCTTTTATAAACTTTACTAATAGCGTTTTAACTGCACTGAAATTAACTCTAAATCCATTTAGTAGTCAATAAATTTCAATACTAACGAAATAATTTAAAATAAGGCCAGTATGACTAATTAATCACAATTGGATGGACTATTATTATTCTTTGGAATAGAAAATTTTAATACTGGCCAGAGGCTTAAGAAACTGAAACGACTTACCTAAAAGTAAAGGTATGTCCAAAATAAGTACAGATTGACAGCCCCGTGGCGTAGTTGGCTAGCTTGCTTGCGAAACGGGAGGCCGCGGGTTCGATCCCCGCCCCGAGACAAATGTTAGTTAGATCCACAAATATTTTTTTCGGGTCTGGGTGTTTATGAGACTGAAGAAGTCTCTCGTGCTCCCTGATACCCACGACACAGGTCTGGTAACCTAGTGTGGGGTCAGGGCTATGTATGTGACTGTTGGGTGTATTTATTTATTGTCTAAATGCCCCTTAACTGAGTACTGCCCCACCAATGTATCGCTAACAGGTGAGCTAGAGTTGGTGCAATGCGTACCTAGCTATACGGTATTCCTAGACTTTTTTCAGTTACCTTTAATGGGTAGGAGCCAGACAACCGTATCGTTTACGATGCTTTATTTTCCGTACGTTCTGTTTGAGAAGCCTTAAGTTAGCTGGCGCTTGACATTTGTAATGTATCGACTGGTTTTAAGGAAAAGGTGGGTTTGTTTTTACCTGTAAATACGATTGTTTATTTTAAAGTCATTGTACTTAACTTTCATTTAAGTATTCGTAGCATAGTAATGTTAAATAGCGGTTATATAAGTTATTAAATTAAATATGTTAATTACACATTTCTAAAAAAAGGAAATATTTTATAAATGCAAAACTACTTCTTTCCTTGCCTTTATTTATTTAGGTAATATTTCTTGTATATTTCTCTTTGATAACTATGTGTAACATTAATTCAAAATTGCTATATTCATTAGAAGGTATCTAAATTAATTAACTCCATAACTAAAACGTCGGTTGTGGTTTCTGATGCCTGTGAGACGAGGCTCCTATCTCACTATGAAAACTACGCGTCGGAATTACGTATGCGATGTATAGGCGTTAGATTTAAACTGGTATGTAAAAACCCGTCATAGAAAGATATAACATAGTGTCATATTCCTGGATCCACTTGTCTATACAGGGTGTATTCAGACCGTCACCGGAAACCAAGGCAGGTGATAGTTGCAGTGATCACAAACCTATTGGCGTTAAAAAAATTCTGACATAAAATAAAAAACTTGACGCTTTCCATACAACCATCGGTATTTAATGTATGGGATTTGTATGGAAACATCAACATTTTTATATTTTGCCCGGAATTTTGTAACACCAATGGGTTTGTGATCACCGTAAGTATCTATTAATTTCCTAATCCTGCCTTATCTTCCTTAAATCCTGCCTTAATTTCGGATCACGGTATGAATACACTCTGTATACATAGAATATCAATAACAAAAAGAAGAAATTCTATCTTCATTGCATTTCAACCGCACTGCAGTTGACATCAGGTGAATGTCGTGCGAGAATAAAACAGGTATTTATCATTACGCTTTTGGAGGCGTTCTATTTATATCTTGTATAGGAGTAACATTCTATAGAAAGAGGGGTCAATTGAACCGCTCACGGCTTGTAAAGAAGTCTTTTAAATAAACGGTGGAGCTTCAGAGACGAAACATTTTTCTTCAGCTGACGCTAGCGTAAACTCCCCTTTGTTGTTCTACTAAACCTTTCATAAAATATCCATTCACTGTTCTCTATTATGTTTGTTGAAGATGTTCAAGCGCTGTATGAGAATTCTTCATAATAATTTACAATGTAACTTAGAAATAGTTTGCCTTAGGGATAAACGTTATAATGTACAACTTCATTTAAATTATTAATTATAAGATTGTACACAAATGCAAATTTTACAAATCAAAATATCATATCGACACAGAAATCAAATTTGCGACATTTTATTTAAAAGTCATTTAAATGTAACGTGGAGTCTTTAATAAATTTAATAAGAACGACATAATTCTATTTATTCCATATTTTATTTATTCAAATCAACAAAGCGGGTGGAGGTGATAGGAGATACAATCTAATTTTAGTTTCGATTTGGCCGGCTTAATTACACTAACGCTACACAAATTAAGATTAAGGTCATGTATTTATGTAGCTAAATACATACTTCTTCATATAAATTTTATTTAGGGCCTCAATAATTAGTACAATATAAAATTTGTTGGTATATGGTATTTTTTCAGGGCGTTGTTTATACAAAAATATGGTTAGTGAGCTTCTGGAAGGCCCTACGTGGTTATTAAACATTTTATGTAGTTTGAACAGGCGCCTCAATAATTTCATTTAATTTTGATATTATAATGTAAATATTATTTGTAAAAGTTTTGCAGATGAAAAACGATTTATTCAATTAAAAAAATAAAATAAAGCCATGTGAAAAGGCCCGTATGTGAATAATTAGTAAATGTAAATAAATCGGTGTGACGTGTACAATATGCAGATTGGCCGTACAATAAATGAAATGCTAATTTCAATTTAGGCCGGCGCTGGCTACTCGCTGCCATACGTTTGTTTAAGCCGTCACTGCCTGATTCCGAATCAAAGTTGAGCAATGAGCATATTTTACAACGTAAAAGCTTTGGTTTTTTTTTATCATCTGGTATTTTGACTGCTATAAGTCAGGTTTAGGTATCCATTTCGATACAAACCTACTAATAGCTCTTGAATATCTTTAGGTTATTTGCATGGCTTATATTATTATATTTTGTCAAAGGAAACGTTCTTCGAAGTTCTCTATTGGAAGAGGTACTAATTCCTTTAAGAAAGCTTAATGATAGTGTAGTGAAGATCACATTCTAATCTACATGCTTTTCTCGTCTAACTTATCCAATAAAAGACAGATATTACACTCAGTCGTGAAATATAAAAAATGACGCAAAATCCCCCCTACTGGTGTATCAACACGTACATTTCTAATGCATATGAAACGTGTTTATAGTATTCACTTAACCACACCGATAGCAATCTGGACGACCGCATATGTCGGACGGAGCAATGAAGTTTACGCGGAAATTGCATGTGCACGATACATTAAAACCACCCGCACATTACGAGAGCAATCTCAAGTGAATCAAGTCAAATAATATAATCTTGAAATATACACCATACTAGCGTGCCAGATGAAAAATTACCTAGGAGGTTGGATGGGAATTAGGATATACCGATTATTATAAACAAAAAGTAGAATAAAGTCTTACGTTGTTTAGAGATTATTATCACTTAAGATTCAGATACTTCCAAACAGTAGGTAACATTGAATACTACACAACATCATTTATAGAAACTCTAGCTTCTAGGTTCAAGAGAGATTTGCAGGAGGTTCATGTATATATATATTCATTATGCACACATATACCAAAATTTGTACTACTTTTTTTGTATTCTAAAAATTTTAGTCTTCTATTCTGATCTCATGTTATTCATTTCTAGTCATTTATAATAGAAAACTTAACAAAAACCTGTCGATGTAGAATCAAAAATTGAGAATTGATGATCCGTGCTCCTTTACAGCAATAAATTTGAAAGCTATGTGAGCAATCTTCAGAAGAGGAATGCAAATATTGAAATCGTGGCATGGAAAGGCAAACTTGCAAACGACGATTGTTGAAAAATGCATGCAGAATCTTGGTCATACATTGGAATACGAAACGTCTCATCATTTCCGTTTGAAGAGACATATTATTTAAAACCGATGAAACTTTTATTGTTTACATAAGTGTAAGAAATTTCAGATAGCTCAGCATTAGCTTAAGTTAAATTTTAAGCAAAAATGTAAACGAGATTAAGTAGCAAACAATAAAATTAAGCGTAAAGAATTATTTCCTATATAGTTTAATTTAATCATCAGGTATATGGTAATCACGCGAAACCGGTGATACGAGTTTATATGAAACTTGGTATACAGTTTACGGCCTGGATTAACAGCGGTATTTTGTATCACCATAAATGAGATGGTTTAATGGCTGTCATTATTCATGTAAAATAAACTTATTTTTAATTTTGCGTCTCATAAATTTATTAAGTCTTTATTCATAACTCGGTATCAAGCAAGGGAAGTCGTCTGCAGTAACAAAAAAATATTTATTATTTTTTTTAGCACAGGAAATCGTGAAATTGGATAACCAATGTTACCCGTAAAGAGATGGAGCTATTTTGTTTGTTACGCTTTCTGAAACAACTGAAACAATTGTTGTGTAAAATGGCATAAAGATAAATGAGACCCAAATATATGAGCCATTTAATCGTGGAATAAAATTGTTTTATTCAATAATAATAATTAATCTATTTATTAATATAGATGCGTTAACTCGCAAATAAAGCCGTGGACAAAAACTCTAAAACGAACTAACTCTAGTCTAAAACTATAATAGTTTATAGTTTTAGCTGTTTAACTTTAGCCAAATAAGCAGGTATCACAAATCATCGGCTTACTGTCACATAGTTCCGAACTAAAGTTTCGTCAGATTCCGAAGTTGAAATAGTGGTTTACCTATTTCAGCATGCGAGTAATCTCGCTTTCCCTCGTTTTATTAGAGGATTTTATGAGTATTTTTACATCTATTATAAATTTTGATGGCTAGAGGCCCGAACTTGGTTTACCTGGTTGCAACCATTGTTTCGTTTTCTATTACCATCTGGTAATCTTGAGACACATTTAAAGGGAGGATCTTGTGACATTTTAAAAATATGCTGAAACATATGCCTAAAGGCAAAGACTTCTAAAACCTCAAAAATTTAAGTTACTTAATATGGCAACTGACAGTATTTTTGGCGAGAAGAATTGATTGTAATCGATGGGCAAGCGTTGGTATCGAAAGGTGGTCTCGTGAAGGTTAGGAAATGCGAGAACAGTTTTGAAATGGCATAGGCCATGCAACCGGAAAGCCTTGGATGCGACTAGACAAAGGCCTTGTAAAATAGCAAGCATTGCAAGAAACCTACCAGTCTGAAAAGGAAAAAGGATTACATTCCTCCATTCCCTCTTAAACATTAAAACCGATTTTTTTTTATATCTTATGAAAATAATTGGCTGAAGTGCATATGTGCACATGCGTTTACGGGAGAAGATCATTACTTTGATTTGTGTAAGCTCTACTTGCGTGCACCGACTTAGATCTACTTTAATGGTTATATTTGCTTCAGAAGTAGGTACTCTTGAGAATTTTAACTGCAATAATTTTATATATTAACCTTTTTGATTTATCTATTAATAATATTTTAGTAAGATTATTATCGAAGAGGTAAGTGATAATTAAGAATTAATCACCAACTTAAGCAACAGGTGAAACGAAATATACACGAGGGTAATATTAGCGGAGCTTATCTTAATATCCTTATACGTTTATTAGGCACATTGGGTACATAATAAGTCACTTCCCTTCATTTATGATGCATTACGTGTGGGAATGCATATTTTACAATGTTTGACTACCTGACTAACCCAATTACTATGTTTGCGGTTTAGCGGTTCCAATGAAATGGATATACGGATTAAATTAAAATCTTTATGTATTTTATAAATCGGAATGTTATTCTGGTCTGATACAACCAATGTGATTTGGTAAACCCAAATATATTCCGATTGCCGTACATTTTCGTTGAGCATAATTTAAAAGGCATAATTTTGGCGACCGCTGTTTATTTTAATACTCAATATTGATTTTAAAGCTAACTTTCACCATGGTATATCAAACAACTACGATTGTTAATTATCAACGCCAATTTTAAAAATTCAAAATATTAAAAGGTGCAAGTAACGCACTTAAGTTATTGGCTTTTGAAAATCGAGTTATTTATAGTAATTAAAAAGTAATAATAAAACACTTGGGCAAGACTACCGAAAAGACCGAAAAATAGAAAGCAAAAGTAATACTGTGAACTCAAATGGAATTTTTGTGGTAGAACTGTATTCCTTAGGGGGAGTGGGACAATTTGTACGGCAGCTTACAGACGTAGCGGTTACTTGCCAGATTCTTCTGTTTAAATACATAAATTTTACTATATATACACGTCAATTTATAAGGTACTAGGGCTAGAAATAATATTTATACAATTAAGTAAAAAAAAATTAAATATATATATGTTCAGAATTTTATTAAATTGACTAGTGCTATTAGTTTCCATTCATTCATCAACCCATCTACGCCCACTGCTGAGCACGGGTATCCTCTACCATTGAGAGGGTTTAGGCAATAGTCCACCACGCTGGCCTAGTGCGGGTTGGCGGACTACACACCTAACAAATTCCTAAGAACTCTTAGGTGTGCAGGTTTCATCACGATGTTTTCCTTCACCGTTAAAGCAAGTGATAATTCAATGTGAATACACACATAACTTCGAAAAGTCAGAGGTGTGTGCCTGGGGTTCGAACCCGCGACCGCCGAGATTCTCGACCGCGCGCCCAAACCTCGAGGCCATCACTGCTTAGTTTCCATTGGAGTACATTTATTTGTTAGTAAATCGTATTTATTATTATATTTACACCGAGTAGTTATCTATACAATAATCAGTCCTCAATTGCAATTCAAATGCCTAATAACAATCGCAAATTCAAAAATATTCCACAGAAATCATACATTCCTTGAGCAAGAAAAGCATCAATAAATAACCAAGATTCTTGCGTGAAACGGAATTTATTCGCGGGCTATATAATTCAAAGAGCATCCTTGCGTGCTACGAGCATAATTCAGTAAATCCCTAAACGCCAGTATATCGTGAGTTGATGTCTGCGGGCCGTATTTATAGGCCCACCTGCCGGCTGACTGAGACGGATGGCCGACCTATACACTTGTCTTACATCGCATTTATTAAGAATACGTGTCACTTACGAGACATTAATTGGCTATCTAGGATTTACAAATGACTAATCGGATTCGAAATTATTGCTATATGTAATGCATGAGTGATGTAAGATTTTAATCTGTGTTAAATAACAAAAAGGTAGATAAAATCATATCTGGCTGCAAGTTCTCAATTTAAATGTGACCGTTGGAATTTTAATTAAGAGGGTGTAAAATGTCCATACAAAATTCTTTTAAAATCTTAACAGTAGTTTATATGTAAAAAGAACAAACGTCTATTCAATATAAACTTTGGTTTCATAAATTTGTAAGATTTAGAGCGCAGCGAAATAACGATCACTAATATTGGAGTAATTTATAATCCGCATTTAATTAATAAATGCAACTTAAATCAAACAAATCATTTTAAAAGTACATTGAAAGTTTTCGTCCTGTTGCTTTTTCTTTTACTATATTATGTAGTTGTAGAGGACTCAAAACAACCCTTTCAGTTATAACCCTACCAGTGGGACGTATAATGACTGATGGTTGATGATACTTATATAATTGCTGAACTACGACAAAACCATGCACATACTATCCTTTTTCGGCGATTTCGAATAAAACAAAAAGGTAGCGATATCGACATCAACTTCGGCCTCATTATTTAATTACATCACGCATGGATCTCCCTCAGTTATAATTCAGAAGCCCAGCGGAGATTCGATACACGCCGTACAGATAAGTAATTAATTTAATACATCTGATTGCATTTACAGCGAAAAGGAAACTACGCGTTTAATTTTGCAGAGTGTATTCGTAGGTAGCGGGGATTCCGTGTGATATTTTTGTCATGACCTACTTTTTCACCAAAGCCTCTGAGTATAGATTTTAAAATGCTGAACGTGTGACTTTTACTTTTGCATCCGGTTACAAAAGAACCATTCACCTACGGCTGTCAGTTGGTAGAATATGCATAGTTCCGATGTGTATTTCAAGGTGTTTTTATATCTGTACACCTGTTTGTTCTTATATATTGTAAAGAATATGCATTTTTGTTAAAAAATATACACGAAAAATTGACAATACTGACATATTATAGTCAGAGTGCTTCAAGAGTGTCAACTGGTTATAAACTACAAATTTCAATCATAGCCTGTCCGTTCAACACGATTTGATAGTAATCTTATGTACACAAGATGATCCCGGAATGCAACTCAGAATTCCCAGAATGTAAACCTATTGTGAAATTTAACATTAACGAACGTCATAATGTATAAAAACCTTATATATTATCGTTTCATTTCTGATACGAATTCCTAAGCGTATGATCCGAATACCAACTATTTTTAAATCAATATGGAGCATTTTGTAGATTTTTTACTAACAGCAACGTAAAGGCTAACAGATATGTAGATATCCTTTGTTATGTGCAAGATGGGAAGAACCTCTTAGCGCGGTCATTCTCTTAAAATAAACTGCAGAATACGCGAGAAATTTAATTAAATTGTCTGCTTCAGACACCGACGGCTGAGTAAAAGGCATTTTCACGGAATCACAGATCTTATAAACCATGCAGAGTGAAGAAAATTTAGGAAGTTTAAATGTGGGACGTTGGCATCAACCCTTATTATTCTATTCGGCGATATTATAAACCGAGAGCGTGATATTTCCATTAAAATTAATTTTATACGTGAATTTGTTCTATACATAGTTTCAAGTCGAGTTAAAAACGCAAACTAAATACATTCAATGCTGACATAGTTTAGGTACCTACTTAATGCAACTATTACACGCTCCCTCCTTTTCATTCATAGTTTCCTTTCAAAGTCATTTGCAAGCCATTTCGATTAAAATACATTCAGGTCAACTCGCCACTTTTATTTAACCCGCTAGGCCATTTTTTTTAAATCGTGGCTTCTATTAGCAAATAAAGTAGAGTTCCAGGCTTGGGTCCTGGAATACAAAAACGGTCTTCGGAGATTTATAAGCGTAGGATGAACCCGAGACTATCATTTGCCATGTGATATAATGAAAATGTAACTAACCAAGCCCGATTATAAAAGTTTCTGAGCCACTGGAACTAAATTAGGACATTACAAGCTTAAATTTCGCTCGTCTAAACATTTTAACTAAACTACGCTGAGATGCTACCTGTACTTATATTAAAGGCGTTCCTAAGTAAACAGTTATGTCCCGGTGATCATTTACCGTCTTAATTTACATTTTAGACACAAAGTACTAAGCCTCATCTTTATTGCGATGTGTGCCAACAACTCGTAAATGTGCATAGTACGGCACACTTTGTATTCTAACTCACTTTTGGCACGCGTATATTGCAAATGTTTATCTCTATTGTTTTGTGTGTAACTTTTTGGTTTGCCAGACATATTGTTAGCTTTTGTATCTGGCAGTGTTTTGGTTTTATGGTGCTGAAGGGATGAACGAGCTAGAGAATCACCCAACAAATTATGATTGCTTGTGAAGATCTAAGATATAAGGCATCATCATCACCCTATACGTTAACTTAATAGCAGAACCGGGCGAAGTTTAGCTGGTCACGTGACATGAATTGATTGGTACATTATTTTGTTCTTCTCTTTTGCTTGTGTGCCCAAAAAAGGCAATTGACTCGCTCTGTATTCCATGGATATATCTAGTAAACGTTTACGTCTGTGAAATAATATATTTTCAAAATGCATAACCGTATGGATAAAAGCATGACAAAGTGTGTATAACAAACCAATTGTATTGACTACAGACACATTTTATACGAGAAAGCGTATACAATGCAGATGAAAGATCCACGAGTATCCACATTTCACGCGAACTATTGTCAGGTCAATTGTTGTTATATTTAAAATGATATTTACAGTAGTACGGCAGTTTCAGTCAAATACACAGGATATTTTCGAGAAATAATGTTCGGACATAAACAAAGGCCAGTTGAAACTGATAGTAACGACTCTGTGGGAATTGTAAATGTACGGTTATTACACAGTGTTATTGTTGAACGATTATCCTCCACCATTCTAGCAGTAATTTTGGTACATAATCATTAATATATAATCATTAGTACAACAGCATATTCATGAAAATAGGAATATATTGATGAAAGTTTTCATCCAATGGAAAAAAGTATCATGACTTTTTTTAATTCACTTCAAGTCTCCAAGGTGCGTAAGGTTAGACACGATTCTGTGAAATATGAAGTTGGATATTTATTCTACGTTATGACAGATATTTGTTTTATATTAAAAAAGTATTTAGGTTCAATGAGCGTTACAAAGAGCGAAAATCAATTCGCAACGTTTTAAAAAAACTTACATAAATATATTTACCGAGTATAGGCTCTGAGGAATAATGTTATTAATCTTGGCTATACTTATGATATCTTGCGGTCTGAACTAAATAATACATCTTATTATCTATTCTCCGTGTGTGTATTCTTGTTAAGTTAAAAACATGTTTCATCACAAGCATGTGTCCCCCTTGAAAAATAAAATAAGTATCCAACTTTCAACAGATACAAAGATTTGATCCCACACTAAAATACAAATCTTGCGTCGTGTGTATCACAAATTACGAGGGAGTTATTGGTTTTACACACACCCAGACCCAAAACAAATTTTTGATCACACAAGCATTTGTATCGGTACGGGGATCAAATCGGCAGCCTTTTATTTTACAAGCTGGTACAAACGTGACTCGATGACTATTAAAAAAGTATAAATATTATACAATATTATTGATAGTTTAGGTAAATTATCTTACAGAAATATAGATCTCTATATATTTAAAGATACTACGAACATTAAATAGTTTGGGTTACAGCCAATCCTATATACACTCAATCATCTTGATAAAGCATATTTTAAAGGATTAATTTTAAACAGGAATGAATGGTCAGGTTTTTCTTATGAGGAATTTTTATAGCTAGAAATTCCGAACTTGGCAGCCGTTGAAGCTAATAATAAAGGATTATTCAGTTTTATTACAGTCTTATGAAGTTTTTCACTACGTTTAAAGATATTTACCACCATATAGCTTTCCATAATGGTCAAGAATTATGATCATCAAAGAAGATGTCTCTTATTCTTCATCTTCATCTCGAAATTATGAAATTTTGAATATTTTGCGGCATTGGTCTGACAAATAATTGGACAGGATAGGTAAGTAGTTAATTGGTTTTATTTAAAAATAAAATGAGAACGAATGGCATCTAGACTAAACAATTAATTTCTAACATTTCAAAACGAGACTACGCAAAAAATCTAGAAGGCTTTAATTAAATACAAATAACAAAGATTTATAAAACTTAAAGTCTAGTAACCAACGTATTGGATACGCTCGGCATTTTCTTCAACTCCACATCTCGCGGGAGTTGGAATTTTGATTACATTTCACGCTCATTTCACAGTAAACGTTTATTTAGTTAACTATTGATTATATGTCGTTGCCGCCAGTAAATTATAAATGAGGACGCGTCTGGTGTCGTAATTACAGACAAGGGCGCTGCGGTTGATAAAGGGTTCTTTTAAAAAGACGACACAAGTTAGAAGTTTTATTTTAATTATTGGTTTGTGTATTTACCGTTATTAGTGAGTATTCTCATTTGTTATTTAGTGTTTGGAATGCCCAATAATGATAGTTGTTGGATTAAAGCCGGGTCCCATAGTAGGCACGTACTATATTTTTTGATAATTATAGCTTTGATTATTTAAGAGAGTTACACATACAACCCCCCGTATCCCCGAAAGGGCAGGTAAAGGTGGATCTTTCTGCAGCCGTTTTTTTGTAAATCCAAGGTAATAAAAGCCGAGTTTAGTGTTTCAGCATTATTTTTTGTCTCAGTGCTACTGAGAAACGTCTAATACTCGTAGAATAGGTACTCTATTAACACTTCTTTGGGGGAAATAACGAAAGAATAAGATAAAAAAAGTTACCTACGTTATTTATGTTTACGAACAGAATACATCCGAAGGTGTATAAGATTTAGACTACAGTCTATAAGACAACAACATAACATAATTATCACCATATAAGACAACAGTTTATAAGTAAACAACGTTCTTTTAAATACAATTTTACTGTGCCTGTTGGGTCTATTGAATTACATTGACAGAAAAAAAAAAACATACAAAACAAAACAAACATACCTCACGCCTATATTCCCCGAAGGGGTAGGCAGAGATGCATTTCTGCACCCACATTTCGCCAGGTATGTTTCAGTCCCACGTAATAGGGGGCGAGCCTATTGCCGTTTTTCGGGCACATTTCCAGACTCCGTTCTGCTATTGAGAATTTTCCTTATGGAAAAACCCAATAACACTTTGCCCGACCCGGGAATTGAACCCAAGACCTCTAGATCGCACGGCACATACTTGTACCGCAAGACCAAGAGGCAGTCAAAAAACACATGATGACAATATTTGATATTTTGTATAGTGCCGATACTTTGGATCATCAGTCACTTTTATTAATAGTCTCAGTAAAATTATTTAGGCAATGGCTTAGTTTTGCTCAGCAAATCCAAACAATTTCCATGTATGCCTTCGACTCTTAATTAAAAATCTCAAAAGGCGTACTATGTGGTTTTAAATCACTAGCAATTTTGGCCCAATACGGCTCGGTGAACGCATGAATTTAAAATAAAAGCAAGTCTAGCGTCAAAATGTTTAAGCAGCTAATGGTCTCCTTACATAATTTATTGGCCTTATCCGCTGGGATTCAACACTAACGAAGTCTGACGGCTAAACTTCTCATCGCATCGTGGTCGCCAGATGGCTGGGCAAAAGCTTGTTAATCAATACGGTAATAGTTTTATGTTTTAGAATTTAAATCGCAAAAGATTGAGAAGAGACTTGTTAGTCAAGAGTTATTTAATTTATAAAGACGTTCTAATGAAAATCATAGCCCAACAAAAAATTAATATCCACTTCGATTAACCGTAAAACGATCGGCGGATGCAATAAATACTAAATGACATGTATAGTTTGAGCAGTTATCATCAAACGAAAGTTCTCCCAATTGCTCTCCGAAGCTATAAATATCCTGTCCATGTTTCTATAACCTCTAACCCTTCGAAAGTACGTAGGAGAGAAAACACTTAATTTTAGTTTTAACCTTTCGATCTTGTTTTTGTAACACTTCAGCTAATGGTTTTTGCACACGTAAACCGTCTTCGGGTCGAAGGACAGTTGTGACATGCGAAATAATTCAGTCAGTTTTATCTTAACTACTAAAAGTGCCTTATCTACTACCAAGCAAATCTACTAGGTTTTTACACGTTATTACTGGGTATTATGTTTTTAGAACTAACGATGAGGTTGCTTGTAAATTTATTTATTGAGTTTGTGAACATTTTTCATTATACTTCACTGCACTTATCATTAAAATTGCTTTATGAAAAAATTATGAGATATAAAATAGTACTATTCAGAGGGGTATTTAGTGTGACAGACAGCAGACTTCCAACTCCTCCTTTACATTGCTTTTCTGATTAACTTCGTTGCGGTATTGTAACAATTTAAGTCCCCTTCGATTCGCTTAGCTTCATTGCTCGGCGCCAATACTGTGCGTGCCGCTGTTGATCCTGTAGTACAGGAGTTGCAGTGGCGGGTGTGTGGTGGGATAGGGAGACAGCAGACTTACTTTCATAAGAAATATATTAATTTTAAAATTTCATGTTTTTTATTTATTACAAGTCCCAAAGGCCTAAAAACTAAAATTTAGGAATCATTAATCAATCAATAGCCGATACACTTTAGCGAAAATAAAAACGAATTGATAATAAAGTAACATGAAAAAATATGCGCATATATGCATACAAATGCCAGAATTATTTTGTTTATTTCCTAGTACATTTTTTTGTAAATTGATGAAGCGTTTCAGGATAACAGGATAGAAACTGTATTTGTTGAAAAACTATAGGTTTAGATAGAATCGGTCTATGCCAGTGATTTTTTCACACGAATACATGGAATGAATGGACACAGAATCGTATCAATCAATGTTGTGTTTTGCAAACTATTTTTATACATGCGCGTAAATTAAATTCAGCGAGTAATTTATGCTAGGTTTAAAGTATTATATTTTGGTCACGATTATAATAAGCATTTTGCGGACTAGCAAAATTATATTATCGGAGAGAACAAGCTTCCAAAATTGGCGAAATATTGGCTTGCAAAGTATGATAGACCTTCACAATTTAGGCATATCATTTTCAAAAGGAAAACGTAACTACATAACTTTATTTGTAATGGACTACCTTTGTAACAGTGCTATCTAGTCTTAGCTGGACTAATATAATTCTCGAAGCGAAACTTGAGACGTGGGCCAAAACTATAGATTTTAAACAGATCTTTGAGCATAAAACAGTTTTAGGTTTTATTTCTTGTTATTTTTTCATGATGAAACACGCCTTAGTTCACCATCTTTGTTTTCTCCGTGGTGTGCCGCTTAATACACTTAAAAAACCTCGTGAAAAGGCATTACAATTATGTAAAAATACATTTTGACGTTAAACTGTAACACGACCTAATGTTTACTCGTGTTTTACTATAACAAAGAAAATAATCGCCGAATCGGTTACGTGCAAAACTAGTACTTAGAACTAATTAACTCGGCTTTAAGTTAGGCATTCCGAATACTTGATGGATTCAGCCGATCAGATGGAAAATTAGATATAATGGGCGATGGCTTTTTAGGCCAAAGGGGCAAACGACACAAACAAAACCTTATAAAAGAAAGAATTATTTTTTAGCAAATCTAAGAGATAGATATATTAGTTTTATCGTAAAAGCATGAAACGCAAATATAATAGTATTTTTTAATTAGTAAGGTTGCGAACATAGATATAAAAAAAGTCTGCTTTTCGACATCCATCACATAGTTAAAGTCGATCTGATTACAGATTCAGAGTTTTAAAATAAAAAATAAACAGATGTCAGATAAACGAACGTGAACTCTCAAATACTTTTCACAGAATAAGTAGTTTATTCTGTTTACACTCGAATGCTCTTACCGAATGAAATAATAGATAGCTTTCCATTTAAAGTATAAAATATGGCCGTAATATGTCGCTTGAATAAAATAAGAAACAGCGAAGAACAAGATGAATTCTCTACGAGGGCTCCGTATAACTCAATTTGTAGTTGCGTAGACAAGTTGTCCTTCTGAAGGCTTCCACCATGTTGATTAATTTTTCCTTCCTACTTTAATTTTATAATAGCTCCATTTGTGGTAGAAATGTAATTTTATGTTCATGCAAAGTGCTGCTATTTCACTTTCAAACTTGGTTAGTTTTATTTATTATTTTTGTAATTAGAGCTAAAATATTGCCACTACAGTCGCTAAAGGTTAATTTGTTTAATTTTCATATACATACATCTTAATTCGCAGTAAGGGCAATTAAGGTATGTAATTCCTATTTTATGGGATTTTCTTTTATCTGATAAAACATTGGCCTAACCTGGTCTAAAATTAAAAAGATTTACAACTTACAATATATATTTTTTGAATTACTTAATGTTATGACTAGCCAATTTTTCTTCTACATTATTAAGGGTACGGGACCCTGAAACTTAGTGTTACTAGGAATTTAATTAATTATGAAAGTTCATTATGAATAATTTCATTCATGATGAATTAATTATGACATCGTATCGATACCTTATATTATTGGTGGTATTATATGCATATTCTCTACTAGAATAAATACATATAAAAAAGAACATATAAATAATCCATTTATGTAACTCCAGTAACTCCATTTAGAGTGAGAGAGAGTGAAATTTTTCAAACAATTTCAGTGGCTCCAGAGATTATCTGTCTTGTTTCAACAAACTTTGCTCCTTTATTGAATTACGTGCTGACTGCCGTGCCTTTTCAACGTCTTTTTACTTATTACGTTACATTGATTTCAACAGCAAACAATGAAATTTAAAAGCCAATTGGTTCTATTCAGAATGTGTGTCGAAAAAGTAAATGGTAATTATTTTTTTTGATATTTCTAACTTTTTATTTGAAAGTTCTAATCTAATTTTTTATTAAAAATAAATAACATAAGTTGTTCCTCATATAATCTACAACAAGTAAAAACTTGGAGCATCTACGACTACCAAATCAAAATATGAATGGATAGCTTTAATTTAAAATTAATTTTGCCATCCATCCTCAAACATGGTTAACTTGATAATAATTAAAATGTAATATAATATTGTAAATAAAAAGCAAACTCCTGTCCAATTACTAAAATTCTTTAATCCCTTTCAGTCTTGCTCTTCCTTCCCACTCATTTTTTTGAGAAAGGCAGTTTTGAGAAAGTTAATACTTTGGTAACTGTATAGATTCTTAATCATGGAAAGTCGTGTAGTATTATTATCCACCATAACTTACTGACATACTGGCTCACTAAACAAGCGCTCCGCTTTGGGACTTGTCCAAAACTGTCAGTTTGACATGTACTATACACAATGCATCACTTGACACTGTCATGTTTACCCAACGCCACTTGTGACTAAATGTTCACACTAAATAATTTCTTAGTACAATGAACTTCAATTTAACCCTTACATTTGTGTAAATAAATCATGCATGAACCAGACTGAAAGAGAAATAAAAGACAAAGTAATTACACTGAAAATCGATGTAGTCAAAAAATACAAAACAAAAAGGTATTTACATGGCTGAAGCAAAGGCAAAGGTCTCTCTCACAAGGATGCCGTTCGTTAAACAAGCTCAATTAGAACGAGAAAAAACTATCGATGGAAAAAGGCAAAGGACGAAATCAACAGCAACATCTTTTACTAAACTTACTTCAAATGAAATAAATGCTAACAAAAGTGAAATACCTATCTTAATTACGCCTAAAAACATTAAAAGCATCAAAATGGATCCCAGTGACATCCAAATCATAACAAATACGCGCAATTCCAACTTTTGATAGCTGTTCCCCTGTTTATCTTTCAAATGGTACTTTTGTTGTTAGTTTTAGTAAGGGTTCTGATTACATTGCATTAATTAAAGCACCCCGAGGTTAAGTAGATCCATAGGTCAGCTGCGATAGTGGACTTAAGTTCTTATTTTAAGGCTTTAATTATCCTGCTTTTGTTTTATGTGTTTTAGTTCAATTGTTCGTGACGTTATTACCCTTTTTATACCTTTATATTCATTGTGTTGTTAATTAGATGGTTTTGTGGATGTGTCTTTTTATGTGTCTTATTTAATATAAACAGCTTTTGAAAATTATTAGGTACTATAACTTTTTTATTAGGTTGTTGCGTCAAGTCTAGTTTTGTTTAGCACAGAATAAACGTCAAGCCAACCCTTTGTTCTAATAAATTTCACTAAGTTCAATGAAAAATTAATCAGGCAGAAATTGTTTAACAAATAAAGCTACTGATATTGCACTGGTAAGCAAAAATAATTCCGAAGCATCTGCCTAATGCAAACGGATTTGGGCTGTGGGACTTGTGTATGTGAGCATTGACATTCGAGTAAGCTTCAGTTTTGGGCCGACCGGTAGAACGGCGACGGATGCCAATAGACTCGTCGGATTAATGTGGGTATACATAATTAATGGGTGCACGGGGCTCGTCGTACGTGACGATCCGACGTTTTCGGAACAGGTCACTCGTAAACATATTGTTCTGCCGGGCTTAGTTTCAGTTTTACACTACAGCTTTGGGTTTTAAAGTTGGAAACATTTGGGTTGTTTAACTTTTAAAATTAATTAACAGGTGTAATTAAGCGTCGGTTCCGTTAATTGTTTATCTAATTGATCGTTTTAATTAAGGAATAATCAAAAAATGTTATTGTTTTTTATAATGCTATTTTTTTCTCGTTAATATTAAATTATGCTTCGGATTTGTGTCGTTGACTCTGTGTACTGATTTATCTTATCTCTACAAGGTTGTTGGAAATAGCTACGTTTAGTACGCCTTTATTTCGCCCCACTAGCAATTTTAATGTCTCTTTATTCAAAATTACAATCCAGAATTTTAGATATTTTTTGGTATCTATTTCTATTATGAATGTTCGTAACATAAAACTTCTACTCACCCTCTATCCGCATGCAATAAAATAAAAAATATCTTTTAATAAAAATGTTGAATTCATGAAAATCAAATAATATGAGCAAACAAAGACTAGTCCGTATGTATATTCATAAATTCTAATAACTTTTTATATTAGTAGCGGACTAGCGTTTTGAATATTGAATTATTTTCAGACAGTGAGTTGTAACGTCGGCTGATTTCATATCGAGAAATAAAGACTATTATTACTTTGGTACATTTTCTTTGTAGAAGTATCATTATCGTATGAAATGTATTCAATACGGATTTTTATTGAAAATGGTTTTTATGTGAGACAGTTTTACAAGGCATTTTTGTTACTTAATGATTTATTTGTATTGCGGGAGTATCCTAGCGAAAATTTCAAAAACCGAAATATCCGGGGTATTAGTACCGTTTATTATGTGTCTGTAGAACTCTTGTTTGAATTGTTTTCATCACTTCAATGTATTGCTTAAACTGCTATTTTTACTTAAAGCATCAAAATGTTTAAATGAGATGTTATTTTATTAAACCATTTCAGCTCCGAAAGCCAACCCTTTGCGTCGAGTTCTAACTCCTTTCTGAAGTGGGTCGTCGCCTCTTGTTTCATAATATTAGGTTTCGAAAAAGTAAAAAGATAAATTTGAAAGATTTTTAGTGATTAAGTGATTCAGTGATTTTTAGTAATAAACTTAATATTATTTGTATGTATGTAAGTATGTATATGTATGTGTATGTACGTATGTTTGTTTTTTGAAATATAATAAATATTTCAAAGTTCTCTGTTATCTACTATTATGTCACTTTTGTACACTTATAACTACCTTGTCTGTACCTGCTTTTCCATACCTGGTTGCCTGTAAGAGATCGCCCTAGGCGATAAGGCCGCCTTTTGTACCTATCTATAATACTGTACTTCTTTCCTTTATTATTACGTGTATAAAAAAGCTTTAAATAAATAATAATAAATAAATACATTTACAGTCATCAAGTTAACAAATAGAAAAGCCGATAACATTGAGGCGACTTTTAATAACTAGCAATCATTTAAAAACATCCTAGGACTGCAATGGACCATATTATAATGACAGTCACTTGCCTACTTCAGTATAAAAATACCAGGTGCCTAATGATAAATTTCGACCTACATTTTGTTAATTCCCCTTGATTCACGTCGACGCCTCTACTTCCAACTGGTCTATAAAGTAGGGGATGTCTTGAGGGTCACTCGTGGCCTGACGATTTAAGTGCTATTGACGGCGAGTCAACGAGTTTGCCTTCATATCCCGTATCACTTTTGTTAAGGATGACACACTTTCACTAACGGACACAATAGAATGATCAAGACGATCTTTAACGTTTGTAAGGAATATCTTACTATTTTCATCTCTGAGGTTGTTTTGTAATAGTGTGAATTTATCTGGTCATTTTGCCATGGCATTTCTACGAGTAAATATTTCTATATCAAATTTGTATAAGAAATATTTATTCAAACATTTATTATTCGTAAATATTTATCTATTTGTATGTCACCATCACGTCCAAAGCAGCAATAGCATTAGATAAATTACTTATTTTGTTTATTAGTACACAGCAACAAAATTTAAACAGCCCAATCTAGAGTTTCTATAAAAAGAGACATAAAAAATAACTAGTTCAGAGTACTGAAATTGAAATTGGCACAACTAAAACAATCCACATAGTTTAGTATTTAAATGTTCTAAATGCATATAACGCGGCTGCCTCTCAAATTCAATAACTAGACAAACTTTTACAACATATTGTGAACTTTGAAGTGCAACTGGATTGTTGCTTGAAACTATTTGTCGTTATGCCATTGTAAGGAGCAAGCATTAGTATAGTAATTGTATTGTAGTGCTTATGTAACACGGGTGTTGTATTCCGGAAAATAGTATTTCGAAACGTTTTGTACTAGAAATATCCAAAGCCTTAGGGAAAGTTAAAAATATAAAATTGTATGTATTGTACAATAGATTGTTTACGAATTATGGAATTTATCAATTATACTGTATTAAATATTAATTGTTACACAATTAAGCAAGCTTGTTTAAACGGAATACAATGAATGTGGTAATATTATGAGGAACGACTGAGTGAAAATAATTTTAAGTCACTTGAAATTTCAAAATTAATTGTGGAGATTGTCATCGTCCTGGTACTGAACTTAAGCCTGCAATCTTGAAAAATCATGGATTTACTCGTCAGCTTATCTATTACTAGTATCATCCTAGGCGGTTGTTAAATATTTTATAAATACTAAAACCTTTATAAAACATAGAGCGTTGTTGGCTACGTTTATGATTGCAAATTTCTCAAGTCCTACAACGCTTTGAATCAAACGATCGAAAGCTATTGGACTGTGTCGCTAAGAAATAGGAGCTCAAAGTCAGTCAGTCGATCCTTTGAGCATTTCTGCAATATATTGGAATCAGAATTGTTAAAAATTCGTGGGATTTATATTCTTTTACATACTTCATATTTCTTCTTGGAAACGTCGAGGATTATACATCTTACCTTGAGTTGGAGAAGCCAATGTTCAACATTAAACCACTATAGACGGATGATGATGATATTGCTGTCACCAAAGAGTGAAAACCCGAATTCTGAACTGTACAGTTATCTTTTGATTTTTTTTTATTCATCATCATCATCATCATCATCATCAACAGCCTTTCACGTCCACTGTTGGACATAGGCCTCTCTCATGGCACGCCACTGGGCTCGATTATTAAATTTTTTTTATTAAAGTCCATAAATTGATGATCATGATTACGTAATCATGATCATCAATTTATGGACTTTTGCCATTGATAGACACAAAACATTCTTAGCATGGAAACTACGCTGACAATAGTAACAGTGTGTGTGGTGGAATTTGAATAGACAGCTGTACACAATTGAATTGTACAGAGTGGGTCGAAGTTTGTTCGGCTAAAAAGAATATATCGAATGTTATTGATTCCGCTTTTTGTATTCATATATCGAGTTCGTGTAAACATACCCTAACAGAGAGCACGTCTATTGTATCACTTTTCATAGAAACTCGGTGTAATAACTGTACATATATATAAATTGTTTTTTAAATAGATTCTCGATATTGATACTTCGAATTCAATTAATTAACCATTCCATGTTTTGGGAAGTAATAAATCGTTTACAAAGTATTTTAGAATATTTTAGAAAAATATCGTCCCTGAAGCGCGAATTAATGGGAACGCTTCTTGTCTAATATACCTACTGAAATATTATTTTGATCTGCACAAAAGTTCAAAGTTTTTAGGAATTTCTTAGGTCCGCCAACCCGCACTAGACTAGCGTGGTGCATTAAGACCTAAACCCTCTCGGCTGTATTTGATGATGATAATGGGTTGTTAAGATTTTTAGTGATAGGTACTTTGAAGGCAATCCATAATTTGTATTTATTTATATAGAAAAAAGAGGAAAAAAGCTATAATAAATTATAATCGTTTTTCGGACCAATTTATGAGTCTGGTAGGCAAAAGCTATTAACAAAACCGGTGGTTTCCACGTAAACTTCAAACGATAAATGTTACCAAGCGCTACCGAGACATATATGATATTTACGCAACCAAATATATTTCTTTGTAAATTAATTATTATTTTATGCCACGTGTTGAATATTTAAAACAACTGAATAAAATTACATTTAAAAGCATTATTTTTTAAGAGCAGTATTTTTATGGGTTGCCAATATGGAATAGTCTAAGATAATGCCTAAATTTCTTAATGAAATTTCGCGTCTGCATTAAGTAAAGAGATACTGCGCTTCTTGAAAGATACATTGCTTTGTTTCTTCCAAGTGGATATATGGGGATCTGATTAGGATAGCAAGAAACTGTTTAAAACAGTTGACACACAATCGAAGAACAGTATTGGAAAACGAAGAAAGCACACGTTTTGTGGCGAAATCGAATACAGTGAATAGTATTAAGATAACAATCATGAATAACTAACAATAGAAACCCGAGACGGTGAGGAGAGAACAAAATCTGATAATGCTCTTTAGACTTCAGGATAATGCATCTTTAGTCAAACTAAAAAATAATAATGCATTTAACACTGCTTTCCTCCCTACAGAGGTGTTTAAATATGTATAATACTTCCACATAATAACAGACTTGTTCTAACCAGTTTATGACTTTTACCGACTCTATGCTGCTTCTGTGCATTTAATGATAGAAAATCTGAAAAACACTTTCCTGACGTGGGAATTTTTGTAGCAAACCCTTCTTGAAGTATTTTCCAAAGTGTTATGAACTATCAGTCTATCTAATTATAGCTTATATCTTGTCTGTAAACAAAAAACGGATCAAGAAATTATCTTAGTAAAATACAATATAAAAAAAATCCCATGTGCTCTACAAAATGAGCAATTATATTGTCCATCACAATTAAGGGGGAGAGTTAATTAAATCATTAGTTAAGGCTTACAATAGCCAAATGTCACACCTGAATAGGTATTAAAGGCCATTCAAAACCACATATCCATAACCCACGCATACCGTATTGATACAAATACAAAGCATATCGAAATTAATTCAATCCATTGGTGTCACGATATAATTAGTAGACAGTATTGATGTAGCTGTAGACATATGTATCGTGTATCGTATATCTATAGTATTATAATATACGTTTGTGGGGCTTTGTAATATTTTGTGTAACTTACTGATAGCTTATCGTTTGCCTATTGAGTTGAAATCACTGAGTCCAACATAATCACTTATGTTAATAAAGGTACTCAATGGCAGAGTGAATTTGATGTTTTTTATGTTACACATTGGGATTTTTTTTAAGTAACCTCTACGTATAATATTTTTTTCATTTGTAAATGATTTAAAAAAACACGTTATTTTATATTAAATTAGCTTGCTTAAGTTTATTGTAAACACTTATTTATTTTATGAATCTTGATTCTGGAAAGTAAAACTGTGTATTTTTCTTACTAAAAACTCTGTGCGGGTGAAGACAATAAAATAAGGGTAGACATATAAAAATAATTTAGAGCAGAGTGTCAGTATACGAAGAAAATGGTATGGCAAGAAAACGTGTTTAGTTAAGTGTGGTTTGTGAATATTGGATAGAAGCCAAATCGGATTTAAGCATGTGTCACTTGATGAGGCTGTTTACAAAATTGACTAGACTAAAGTTAGATAATCCTTTGTGGTGCTGGAGTCGTGTGAGACAGATCAATTGATATGTAACTCATTTGTCGTCGAAGGATAGATTGTGATCATCGCCGATTAGATTACACTACTCGCCATAGATACAAATGTTAGTGTGCCTCATTCTTGTAATAGCGTTTATATACATATGTATCTGGTTTGTAAAATAGATCTCAGTTAATATGAACATGTGGTGTTTCTGTGTATCATCATTATCATCATCATTGTCAGCCAATAGTGGTCCACTGCTGGACATAGGCCTCCCCCAATGACTTCCATATATTATTTTATTTGCAAAAATGATCTTCAAAGTATTATCATCTTTCAAATCAATCAAGTAAAAGACTAAAAGCCGATAAATATTTCATGATTAACTTCACACGAAGTCCATTTTAAAAATCCAATCGTGAGAGATTTATCAGAAATTGATTTGCGTGGAACAAAGGAAGTCAGAAATGAAAATGCGATTTGGATCTAACCAGACA
The DNA here is from genome assembly GCA_030295005.1 of Cephonodes hylas. Taxonomy (NCBI): domain Eukaryota; kingdom Metazoa; phylum Arthropoda; class Insecta; order Lepidoptera; family Sphingidae; genus Cephonodes; species Cephonodes hylas. Next base: position 6,919,184 of record AP025368.1, read on the forward strand.
ACAATTTGCTGCGGCGTCAGCTGATCCATTCGAAATTTGAATGGGATCGTGGACGTAATTCTCTGGATCCGATTGTTCTATAAATGGAAATCAAAAAGATTTATTGTGACAAAGGTTTTTGACGCGAGGCCTATTTAAATATTCAACGTTGGCGAGGGGATTCTTTCTGTCTGTTCTAAGAGGGATTTCGGTGGGAGCCTAAGTCGTAATGGATTTTGTGTGTCAAATATAAATGTAGCGAAAATGTGGTGCTGTGGTACCTATAGTAAACATTAGACGGCAACGTCTACTAAAAGGTAGATCAGATTTATGACTTACGTGTTTCAGACGTCTATGTACCTAGAGAAAATTCTTGAAAATATCTTCATATTCCAATTCATTTCAATTTCAGTTTTTAAATTACTTGACTATTTCAGGACATAAATACTCATAGTATGCATAAGTACTTTATTGAAGTATTTTCCGCCATTGATGACATAACGCAGACTAAAATCTACTTGATTTTATTTTTTCAAGCCTATTGTCTTGGTATCAAATATCATTTTTTTGTTCAGGTTTATTTCGTTCATAGTATACGACTAAAATATTTATAAATAATATATGCATAGACACATACTGAATTGGAAATACTGCAGTTGCGTGATTTTTCGTAAAGCGCAGTTTGTTTTAAAATGTGGTAAAAATATGTTTGTCGTATATATTATATAAATACATGATATATTAGGGTATATCTTTCGATTTGATGACGACATAAAATATCAAGTTTAAGACTCCAAAAAAATTGGCGCGGTAATCTTTATGTTTTGTACGGTATGTAAAATTTAGTATGTTTAGTAGGATAGGCGAAAGAAACATGACAAGTATCAATAACTGAAAACGTATTTTTCTATAATATACTCATATAACGGAAATTGTTCTGTGTTCCAAATCATGTGAATGAGGATTGATTTTATCGCAATATTATTACTCCGGCCTTCTCAATTACTCCTTCCAATTTGAACGTTATTTTATTACCTGAATGTTCACTCATGTAGCAATCATAAAAAAGTAAAAAAATATTTAATAAATTGTATTGTGTTGATCGCGTCAATTTATTTGATACATCATTTGCTAAGCAGCTTACATTATTAAATAAATCAAAGGAAATTGGAGAAATAATTAAATTCAGCTAAATTAATTAAAATATAATGTACTCGAATTTGCAACAGTTTGGATAGTGACGGCATTCAAAATATATAAATGAAAATTGTGTCAATGAATTGATGTTTTGACAAAGTTAGAAGCGCAATTCTATTCAAATTTGTCGCTGTTTATTCAAAATTTGCTATAGTAATTGAGTGTTTTGAAAATTTTGATCAGAGATAAACATACCACACAAATGATGATTGAATTGTACAACATTATGCCTTCGATCTGTCCAGTCCATCTAACGGTTGCCTGGAAGAAATCGCTGACAGCGATAAGGCCGCCAATTGTGACACTACGTTATTTAGAATTACTTGTATGAATGTTGTATTATTGTGGTGAACAATAAAGAATATAAATAAATAAATAAATAAACACTCTCCCAACATACATACTCACGCTTGCTTCTCTAAAAGGGTAGACCGAACCGTAATTATTTACTCGCAAAATATGTTATTAGTGACAGTAATCGGTGGCCAACATACTATTGCTTTTCAAAACATTTATAAATTTCGAATTGAATTTATAGGAAATTTCTAATGTTAAATTGTAATAAAGCTGCCTGATTCAAAAATTACCCGAAACGTCTACACTACAAAATCGAATATAAATACGAAAATCACTCAAAGTGCATTAAATTGGCCTAAAATAAAAGGGCAAACTAATAATTTTGCTTTTGAAACATACTAATGTTTGCATCCAATTCCCTCTGTAACGTTCAAAGAGAAAGAAGCAGTAAATTAGCATAATAAAACGTTATTATTGGGCCCCATTGTTGGTTGCCAGATGGAGTAGTTCGGACACACCCACACACTAGCCCCGCATTCAATAGCTTTGTAAATTTGCCAAGACTGACTTGAAGCATGAAGCATGATGGAATGCAAACTCTGGGCAAACGGGGGCTATTACTTAACTCATACACATAGTGTGTATATAAAATACATTGTGGTGAATTCTGATTGGTTTTTATCATATGTATATAACCAGGCGTGAGGTATTAACTAAAGGGGTAGACAACGGTGCATTTCTGCACCCACGAGTACATTTCGCCAATTTCGCGTTATCGTCGCTCACAGGAATAGTATTGATTTTTATCATGCTCTCATTACGTGTGGTACCATGATTGTTGTCGTCTCTATTATTGTTATTTATCAAATATTAGATACTAAGTATCTGGAGAATATAATTTTCATTACATAAAGGTTTAAGACAGTAAAAGTTCATAACACGTTACATTTATGCTCATATTTAAAAAATAAAGCCAACGATGGTAGATTTACGATGGTAGTTTTATTGATTTACTTTACTTATTTTGTTTCAATATCGAATCGTACCAACGGTAATGAAGTTGATTTATATTGTCGATTTTTTAAAAAAGCCTTTATAGATACCACAACGATATTGCAATTAATATTTCGAGAAATGGATGCATTTATTAAAACTGCGGTATCGTACCGAGTAATCCATACGCCTGTGTGAAACACGGGCTATTTTATATTAATTACTTTGCGAACATAATACAATGAGGGTGGTTTATAATCTAGGTAATTTGCTTCCATTCAATACGATTTTAATTTAGTTCACAACAAATACGGCATAAGTCCATATTAATATCGCTAATGTGGGGAGTAAGCCAGTTGTGGCTTTTGTTTTGGGCAGCTTATACTAAAACGTGTTTTTGTTCTAAAAGACAGTAAAATTGATAGTACTGTACAGCTAGGTAAGCAATTTACGCAGCATAGTTTTTTTGGTGTTGATTTTAATATTAATCTATGTTTTGACAGTTAGCTAGATACCAGCTTGCGAAACGACAGGCCGCAGGTTCGATCCCCGAACTGAGACAAATATTTGTGAGACTAGGTTAAAAGCTGTTACAACACGACAGTAAGAATGTTATGTTATTGTTGTTATTAAAGAAAAACTTGTTCGAGATGCGCCCTGTTTTAATATAAGCTGCACAAACGAGGCGGATTTCACTCCGTCAGATAAATGTCCGGGTTAACAGTCTTTTAAAGGGTATACAAGCTTTTAGACTAAAGAATTGCGAGCAATATTTAATATTTTTCTCCCAACAAATTTGTAACATTTAAGGAGAACAATTTTTAAATAAAAAAAAGTTGATTCTGCGAACTTCATGTAGTCAATGAATGTTGTTTTAAAAATTAGCTTAATTTAAATTAAAATAAATATGTATTACATTCAGTACCTTGTTTAATAAAAGGAAGTGACCTAAAATATGATCTGATTTTAGCTTCCATCGAAATCGTGTCACAATTAACCGAAATATAAGTGATTCAACCTCCTTTCTTCTTCGCTATCAGTCTACACAATTTCATGCTATTTGCGGGCGGTTATTATTTCCCTGTATACGGGTAAATCCATACGGGCCTCATGCTTATGTTCTAATTTATAATATTCTTTCATATAATAAATCAGACACTTTCCGATTAAGTCGATTTTGCGATCAAACAATTCCACTACAATTTAACGGTACAAACAACTCATAAAGGAACTATAGAATTTAACGGCACTTGAACTTTTAATGTCCAGCGCCGAGTGGTGAGAGACAAAGCGTCGTATTTCTTTCAAAAACTTCAGCACTACGTCACGTATTCACGAGATGTTGCAAAGGCTTAGATAAAACGCAAGTTGTGTTGCCATGTGACCGACTTACTCGCCCAAGGATATGGAATACGCAGCCCGTATGCAAAGAAGGTTATTCACTTTAAAATGTATTTCCATCCGGGATACCTTTGTCTGATTTTATATTGGCTTTCTTGCTACGTGTTAAATATGCATCGTATGTGGCATAGGAGCGTATGGGTTGCAATACACCTTCCTTCGTGTAATACTTCGTGGATACATATAGATAATTATAAATAGTGGTTTTGGAAATTGTAACGTTTTTGAATAAAATTTTTTTTGCAGGAATTTATTTTTAATTTTTTCAACGTTACAAAAATTGTTGTTTGGTGTGTAGGTTTCATCACGATGTTTTCCTTCTCCGTTAAAGCAAGTGATAGTTGATTCTGAATGTACACATAAATTCGAAAAGTCAGAAGTTTGAACCCGCTACCGCCAAATATCACGACCGTCTGCCTAAACCTCTGCTTTTACATTTATATTTCGACAACACAAACAAAATACAAGCAACCCACGCAAGGATTACTATATCCATAACCCACATGCATTCACGTTAAATTAACCATCATTAAGTTGATAATGTTAGTAAATTTCAACACGAAGATACCAGTCAAAGGGTACAGTCATTAGGCAACCGGAAGAGACGATGTAGCATGCTCTAAGACAAAGAGCAACCCGATATTTCACCTACAAACGAGCTCGCTGCATATTCATGCTACGTACATCGCTTGAGATCAACTCAGTACGGATAAAAATCTGTGTAAGAGAACTTAAGCTTTAGTGAGTAATGCGCTGGATTCCAGTTTAACATTAAGAGGCAACAACGTCTACTTCGATATCGATCTTCCCGTTTAAAGTATATTCCTTGTTTCACTACTGATCCGATTCGAAAAGCAAAAAACAATACCTCGTCTTTTGATACAATAAGGTTGATCGTTTTGGATTACATCAATACATGCTTTTTTTAAAATAGTATATAGTTGTAATAGCGTTGGTACGTCCATTGGCTACTAAGTTTGTGAATATATATCACATATAAGAATCCGACAGCCTCTTGGTCTAGCTGTATAAGTGTACACATTGATGGATGGGGCAAACCATTGGATTTGTCCATTAAGTGTTTTTTACAAACAGCACGGACTCAACAACTCTAAAATTTTACTCATGAAAACGGAAACATGTTCGCATCCAATCACTTTGGACCTGTAATATTATTAGCGAAATATAGTAGCAGAAATGCTTCTCTTCTTCTTGATAACACTAATTTGTGTATCTATGGGTACTTACCCATACTTATGTTTTTTTTTTCGGATGTAATATGTACCAAGCCTTAAAATGAATGTATTAAGCTACTTTTCACGGCTAAATATTTAATTAGCTTATAAATAACTATTATAAAACATGTTTTTTATTTATAAAAATAGAACACTGCAATAAAACTATTAGTTACTCTATCCAACCATGGACGTTTGTTTTGCAATTCTGTTTGACTCCTGAAGCATTAAATTGCTATCCGAGTGAAGTTAAAGATAAAATACTTTACTGTTACAGCGCAAGATAATAAAATCGAATGGAAGTCCTTTGTTTTTTTCTTCGTAACACAATTCTCGGTAGACGGAATGAATAATAAATATAAGCTAACTATACCAACTCTTCGTATTCGGAAAATGTAGTAGAATGAAAACGACGATACTCTTATAATACTAATGTTGCATTCTTCAATACTTAACTTTTTAGTAGTCACCGAGTTCCCAATGAAAAAGTTTTTTGTTAAAAAAGGGTCTTATAGCTTATTTTAAGTTTTTTGGCTTTTCATCCATATTCGGTAAACCGAGTTTTGAGACCAAACCACCGTAATATTTTTTTAGTCTCAATAGGAACACTAATCGGGTAGCTCTGATGAAAAAAAAATAACAAATTTCATCAAAGACTTGTAAGTAATCTGATAAAAACTGTTTAGATTATAAAAAAAATATTGCTTAAAAATTCCGATCAAGCCAATACAGAAAATCAATATAACAGGTATTCAGAACGAGTATGGTTTGACGTACCTATGTCTATATTTATTGTTTTAAGAAAATTATAATTCGCAAAATATCATCATTACCTACTCTATGCACATTTATAGTCACAAACTCAAACAATCTACTTATAAAGGATTTAAATAAATTTTGCCAACGTTCTTACGAATACAAAAAAAGACATTGGCACAAAGTAATGGAACTGCTATAGTTCTCATTTGCTAGTTTCATTTCATTCCCCCTTTACCCCACTCCCTTAGCGGGCCGGAATCATATTAACACAGAACTTGGACAAATTGTCAGTCACCAGACATCAGACAAATGGACACATTATCAGTCACCGGCTGCAGCCAGCTCGCGACATTAATTACATCAATACGTATTTATGTCATATAGAGTCATTACCAACAGATTTCCTTTTTAACAGACATCCATTAGCGAATGAAGAGTAAATAATTACACCGTGTTCGGGCTTAATTGAAAATAACATGGCTTTGTGTGTAAATTTGTTTGAGTAAGTACAGTATTACGCGTGCGGGGCGGCATATTGTCACCGAGAGAAGTATCGAAATGGGCGCCAGAGCTTGTGAACACGTATTGTGCCGGACGCTCAATATAGTTCGTCCGAAATATTGGTAAACATCTTTCACCCCTCAAATTTTGTAGAGTGCGTAAATTGGTGGACAGTACGCCGGGTGGAGTGCGGTGCATTTTAAAGATGTCCTTGTCATATATTAATATCTCTAATAAGCGTAATGCCGTTGGCATTAGTAAACAGTCTTCTATCTATTCCTGTATTCTGTATTCCTGTAATCTATTGCTTTAGTTTTTAGGAGAATAAGCGTAAAAGGAATATACGAATAGACCCAACAAGTACCTACATAGTTCTTACCTCACACTCAGATACTAGTCAGACGGACGATTATTGTTGGGTCTCAGAAACTATGAAAAATGGCCCACAAAAACCAAGAGCCGTAAGAAATATTTGCAGGTAACAAAAACATTTGTCTTGGTGCGGGGATCGGCCACCGGTCACTGATTTCACAAGCTGGTGTCTTGCTAACTACGCCAGGGACTGTGTAAAAAGATGAATGATGATGAAAAAATGATCAAAGAATCTTTTGTCAGAATTACAAATGATAGTAAAAAACAGAAGCGAAAATAAGGTTATAATTAAAACAAAAACAACGTATACAATCTAATTATACGATTAATGTATAATTATATCACATTTCTTACTCTTAATCTATACGTAAGAACAAAACAAGAAGACTAAGAAGAATTCTCCTAATGACATGTTTCTACACAAATTTATTTTATTCTGCCATCTGTGGTTAGTACTTATGAACAAAGCGTGTTACGAATCCATTATTCAAGGGTAAATACGGCTCGTTAACCCATTTTCATAGTAAGACGGCACACCCATCTTATCCATTATAGATAGTCTTATGTTACAAGTTCTGAGATTTGTTACTTTAATACTTTGGATGTCTTTGGGGACATTCGTCCAACAGTGGACGTCTTTTACTATTTCTTGATAAACTTGATGTTTTAGTATTATCTTTTTGTCATACAGTGTCCATTTCTTAGAGGATTTTTTAGAGAGCAACGAGCTGTATTTTCATTTGTATGGTGTTAGCCGGAAGGGAAATGTAGATATCTGCATTATAAACACAAATTAAGGCAGTGATCCTAGTTTAATATTTACGCTACCATATCAACAAAAACCTCACGATAGGCTTCATAGTGGTGTTATGTGACGCAAAAATATATTTAATTTTTCCAGTAAATTAATAAAAAATAAAAAAGAAATACGTTACAGTTCCAATTTAGAAAATAAATTATTCGTTAAAATTTTCTAGGAAAATCAGTCAACAACTTGGAATGGAACATTGACGTTTATTTAGCCTAGCGTACTAATTAACGGAGCCATAGTGGTGTCCTTGTATTTAAAGAGTAAATGAATGAAATTTCTTGTGTTCCTAAAATAATGTCCATTGTTGAATTTACAGAATTTTGTTATTAAAACTGTTTATTTGTGAATGGCGAATGTGTTGTTTAAGAGTTCACAAAGTAAAGGGCTGAGCTCATACAGATATCGCTCAACAGTTTCAATTTAAGCAAGAGCGGGCAGTTTTGTTTGCAAAAATCTGGAGTAACGGTTATTGAAACGGTTATTTCCATTTGACGATGGAAGTAACTGAATACCCGTATTTTTTAATCTTTCTTCACAATCTCTCCTGCATCGGCGGATTTCATCACTAATGTAAGCTATGTTAATATTTTTCTGTGTAGGGTCAAAACGGTAATCATTTTAGCTTAATGCTTTCACTAAATCTAAGCGTCCATTGTAACACAGACATCCCAATAAAAAAATTCAAGCCTTCAATTCTATCAAAGCTAATCGTGTAAAATAAAATATTCAAACACGAAACTCATGGCAACTATCAACAACTGAATAGCGACGTGGAAATAGCAAAATCGATGTCCAACCGATTTTCAGCATCCGCAAAAATGGTCAGCCGTGTATTTATATCATTTATTCTCGGCGCTTCGAAGCCATTGTAATGTGCGATGCCACTGAAAAATATTTTTCCACATCGTCGTGCCGCGCCGATATATCTTGCCTATATATCGGAATGCAGGGGAATAGATGGTATAAATCTTTATTGGAATGTCCATTGTAGTGTTATGAAGCAAGATTTGTGCGACGCGCGGGCTGACTACAATAGTGCCAACTTCCAATAACAACGCCGCAGTGCCACGTAAATATTATATTTTCCATTTAAAATCACACCGGTTTCTCGAAGGTATTTCTGGGTTGTGTTAAAAGCGTATTATGCTGTTGACCGCCCGATGTGGATTCGAAATGGCCATGCTCCCGTTCTGTCAAGATTTAAGTGAAAATACCCTATTTAATGGTGCTTTTCAAGATATACGAGTATGAGTCGATAAGCGCTTTCTTTATGTACACTTTATTGTACGCTTTGATTTAAAAACTGTTATAGATCTCTAGTTCTGGTATTTGATTGTTAAATTTTGCACATTTTTCCAAAGAACTTTATATAAAAATCACTGGATTTTAATCAGGCATGTTAGTAACCACTTTTAATCAATCCCTTTTTATAGATAATTTAGGTCCTAAAATTAGTCATTCATCCACACATTTATTATCTTCTTCTTCTTCAACCCATATACGCCCACTGCTGAGCACGGGTCTCCTCTACCATTGAGAGGGTTTTAGGCCATAGTCCACCACGCTGGCCTAGTGCGGGTTGGCGGACTACACACCTAAGAAATTTCTAAGAACTTTTTTGGTGTGCAGGTTTTATCACGATGTTTTCCTTCACCGTTAAAGCAAGTGATAATTCAATTTGAATACACACATAACTTCGAAAAGTCATAGGTGTGTGCCTGGGGTTCGAACCCGCGACCGCCGAGATTCTCGACCGCGCGCCTAAACCTCGAGGTCATCACTGCTTTACATTTACATTTATTATAAAATCTCTTAATTGTAATAAACTTAATGCGGAATAAATATATTCACATGAAAGTCGTATTTAAGCATTGTGTAAAGTTAAATTAGATGTTTAAAATAACAATCACGGCCCCGGGGCTTGCCAAATAGAGCCCGACAAGAGTTTTTGAGATCGTGAGAGGCGACTTGACTTGCTTGCTATCTTTTAACAAAGCGGGATTCGCGGAAATAGCATTATTTACATAGCTGAGAGGAATATTTGTATCCAAAACGCAATTTGATGTTACGAACAGTAGCGTTGCCAAGTATGCAAACTTATTACTCGCATTCATGGAACTATCACGTAAATATTAATTTATTGGGTCGAGTTATTTAATTTTTGTACTTATTATAGTAAAGTTTGTTGAAACTGTTATTGGTTTTGGTTTTATTTGAGTTAGATGTTCCAGTTTACAAGTGAACTGATTTATTGTCGTAAAAAAGTTTAAGATTCAACAAAACATAATTACTATGAGTTATTTATGTTGTAAGTGAAGTGACGTTGATCCATCGAAAAAATTCCCTTGCATTAAAAACAGTATTCGAAGCTTTAGCAAATATAGTAAAAATAATACATTAATGCATTTTGTTAGTAAAATATTTCACGAGACTATATTTGTATTTAATTTGAAGAGATGTAAAAGCGTAGGGGTTCGTTCCATTCCATCATAATAGGATTCGGATTAAAATAAAGGGAAAAAAAACTGCGCTCAAACAAAGCACGAGTCGGTATCCTAGTTGAAATATTAATTACACTCTCTACATTATGCCGTTCCCACATACCTAGACTCACATTTGTGTCCTCTAAAGGGCAAGCAGAGGTGTATATTTACGTCTACGTTATGATAATTGAGTATTTAGTCCGACATAAATAGTGTTTGACTTTAGTTTTTTTTTAATTTGAAGCCAAAATAATACCTATCTCGGAAATAAACCCAGATAATCATGATTGAAAAACTACGAGAGATTTTCGGGAATCAAACCCACAAGCTCATGTTTCACAAGCTGGTAACTCCTCTTCGGGGCTGTCAACATACAAATAAAGTTGTTGAAGACTTTTTTACAAACATCTTGAACAAAAATAATACAAAACTAAAAACAAAACATCTTAATAGCATTTCATTTAACCAATGAACAACTGTTTACTGTTGATGAAATATAAAAACAAATCTATAAACACGGTGATTCCAGCGTCTGATTTATTCTAGATGTTGTCGCTAATACTCTGAAAATAGAAATAATAAAAACATTCCAGACATTCTCTTTCACGTTGCTTTTGATTACTTCTCAAACAGAAAGAAGAAACAAAAGATATATACTATCCGAGCGTACGTCCAATCACATAGATTGTCCCATAAAGAAGCTTCATAACTTTATTTACCTCCATTTGTTTGTTCTCGCAAAGATCTTTATTCCTAGGTAGATACGTTGTTTTAATACTGTTACATAATACCCAGCCGATATATTGAATCCATGCAGATTGTGGGAGCTTAGCCAAAGGCAAATTTACTTAGCTCTGCGAGAGAGGGAAAAATCCGAATGAGAGGTAAACGAACCGTTGCGTTCGATAATACTACTCACTTCAATTCATAATGTGTAGACAGTGTTTGCTGGAGTTTTGCTGATGGATTGGTTATTATGGCGTTCTCTGGATCCGATATTAAATATTAGCATAGTAATATTACTCATTTTGAGTTTTTTCAATTCTTTTTAAGCGATTCTAATTACATAATCACTAATACCAACTCTTACACCTGTATATTATATGTACAAAGACATATTCACCATCACTTCGCAAAGTAGCTTTAAAGTCTTTCGTAATAATATGCGAATATACGTATGTATAGGCGTATATAATTTATGAATGATATTATCTTCATTCTTCCTGTTTAGTGGAAAGATATCAAACTATTTTGCTACTTGGCGATAGAAATTAAATTTCGGTGTATCCAGTTTTTCAATCCGGCACCCATAAGATTATTCCAGATAGGCTGGAACCCAGCAGAAAATCCTCCGCTTGCATATCGACGGCGACTTACTGCAGTAGTCTGAATTTAATTTTGGTTCAGGGGAATATGTATTTTCTATCCAATATCCGATCCATGGTCACTGCTGTATGATGATCATCATCTTTGTTCTTTAGATGCAATTTAAAGTAAACACTCGTGACGTAATAAAACAAAAACGAAATACTGAATTTGATTACTTCCTTTGTTACCAAACCATTTTGTTAATAAAAAGAACCCCACAAACACTCTCATTTGTTCAGACGCCAAAACGAGCTATCCTTTCTATTCGGCCAATTTCATTAAAGACCAACAAGGCCGTCTTATCGTGGCGTAAATGTGCGTATTTTATAACATGTTTTAGCCACGATCAAAATGTTTTTATCCTTAGCTATTATTAGTACCTTACATATTTACTCGCTTTCATACACTTATCAACAAGCACCTATTATTTAAAATATTTCCTCTAAAATCTAAAACTATTCAGGTATAATAAACAGTTTGTCGTTGTTTCTAAATTCCATCTGTCTTTGCGAAAAATAAAAATTAGTTCGCGGTTCATTTGTAAAAACAACAAACAAAATTCCTTTCTGCCTTTTATGTTTACGATACGTTATTAAGGTCTTATAAAAATTCAAACTTAATATATGCACCCAAACATTTCATTGGGTGAATGTGGATAGCAATTTCGTGGGCGGATAGACTAATATCCAATCTAGCGCTAGAATATATTGACCGCCCACAGAATACGTTAACTTAAATGTAAATCGTACCATCGGGAGAAAAAAATATAGGTTTAGTTTATTAATTACGTTTTTCCATGTGGGAGTACGGTTTGTATGTACAATAGGGTGTCCCAAAAAAATCAAAGTCTTTTTTTTCAACGCATACCCTCTAATTATTTTCGAATGGTGTTAAAACACTTATAAATAAAATTTCATGGACTTAGGACCACTGCAACCCGTGCCGACTTGCATTAATGTATTTCAGTACTTACATACTTTGTATGAACTTCGGCGCGTCGCAATAGTCGCATGGAAGTTTCGTGGTTGCTTGTTTATTGTATTGGTAAACGCCTCTTTTTGTTTAATCAATATGTCAGATTAAGATTTCAAAGGCAAATTTTAGTAGGGGGTGCAAAACATTAAAATAACGGCTTAAAACTCCTCTGTAAAGAACAAATATTGGCAGTTCTGTTTAATAAAATTCGTGAAGTAAAGTTGAATTGTGTAAAGGCGCAAATCTAACTATTCGAAATTAATTATTTTTTGTTAAAGGGCTTATATGTTTATTTAAGGTTTAATAAACTAATTTTAAGAAATAAGTTGCCTTATACCGAGTCTGAAGAGATCAACAAATAATGCGGAAAAATCGCAAGATATGTTCGTATAGTGTCGCCAAGAGTTTGTTACAAGCTTGGACTACTTTTTGTATATTGCACACGCCAGTGCCCTTTAATTGATAAAAATAAATCTAGATAATAGATATAGCTATATAAGTAGATATACATAGTTTTACCGGGCATAATTATGATGGAAATTTAAGGGTTGGCTATCAAGAATTAATAGTTATAGCTATAATCATATTCTTTGGTGGTGATACAGAAAGAAAATTGACAATTCGATCTCCAAGTTCTATGTACCAGACCCCATGATGGCCGAAGCAATTAATTGATTAAAAATGTCGTAACTTATTTTTTAATTGTAAATTACTAATAAAAAGTCGCACTATTACACATCTAGATTTGCATCGCTATATACCATGTTAAGGCTTGGATGCATTGTATATTATCAGTGACGGTACCTTACCACGACTTATGTTTGCCTAATACTTTGAAACCCTGGGAAACTGTCAATAAAATTAACTCAGAAATGACTGTATAGAATATTTACTACCATTTTTGGTCTTTGGTTCATGAAGTAGCTGTCTTGTCTCTATATCACTATGATGGAGACCAGGAACCAAAAATAATAATATTTTAAAGCTTAACTAAAAAGAATCCATCAATTCATATCCCCTCGAAAGCATATCTGCGTGATTTATTTTTTTAAAAAGACATGAACGACTTTATTTCAATCAAAAACAAGTCTTGCTTTTCTGTAATCGTTTTAAATTTTTTGACAGTTTTCTCAATGAGTTGCTTACATTACAGCCTAGTTATACTTCTTTTCAAGCAGTTGAGAAATAGATAATTACACTAAAGTTCGCTAGTAATACTGTAAATGGCAGTTATATTAATACAAAATTTTCGTGAAAAAGTCACCTTTAAAAGGAAACTAAAGCAATTTTTCCTGTGATTTATCCTAACAGTAAAAAGAAAACTTTAAGACAAAAATATCACAAATATTCTTGATTTAATAATAAATACTATAATACCGGTGAAATAGGGTATAATTTTGTAAATAAAAATTAAGATTTTATATGTGCTCTACAATTTCCATACATTTTTTTTCTTAAAACTTTGCCATCAAGTCGGCACGGGTTACCGCTATCCAATTTCGATAATATTTCGTATTTGAGTTATTAGAGTCAATTAGATAAAATATAGAGGGTATGCGTATCTAATTTCGAAGAAAAAAAAATCGCCCTACTAGGCTGGGACACCCTAATGTACAAATATTATTTTTACTAAGTTTATTTGATAAAATATTTGTTGCCTCTAAAATAAATAGGTATATAAGCCTAAAGAAGGTAAAAATTCTCATTAATTTTGTAATCGTGGTTTTACAACAACAAAATTATAATTTTTTACATAAAACTTAACGGGTAACGGATGGATGAGGGCTGCAGAAGACCGGGATGGTTGGCGCTTTCTTGGGGAGGCCTACGTTCAGCAGTGGACGGCGATAGGCTGAGTATATACATAAAACTTACATTCAAATTATTAAAATATACGAAAATAGTTGACTGTGTATCTATTCAAAGTTTAAATTCTATATACATTTATTCTCGATATTATGTTTATCGATATACTCTTTTCTTTCTGTATTCAAAACGATACCAAGTCTTTTTCTTAGTTTAAGATACCAAAAACCAAATAAATGCTTAATAATATATAGAAAACAGCTTTGACATCTTCCAAGTACTACGATAAACACTGGTAGTTATCTAATGTTTGAAAAATTTTCCATAAAACTGTCATATTCTCGTGCACAACGGATGCAAAGTGGCACCAGCGTAGACTTATATCATTTGACAATTTCATGCTAAGGGTAGTAGATGCGCGCGACGTCGTAAGGTAGCTTTTGATCGTAATGCATTTGCCAATAAAATATGCACACAGCAGACCTTATGTTAAAGTAATTTATGGAAGTGGCTTATGTACAACGAAGTATGTGTCTCGGGGAGAAACGGCGGGGAGAATACATCTTATGCGTACTAAAAGTAAAGTTCTGGTATCTTGAAGTACACAGCTGTTTAAGCGACAATAGCTTTTAGGGTTTCTTGAAAATTTTGACTATAGTGGCGGGTTAGTAATACTTATTTTTATAGCATTTATGTGGTAAAGTAGGGTAAAGTTATTTTTACAAGCTGATCACTTATTCTCAAAAACGCGAAAAAAGTAGCAGATGGGCTATCGATCGTGGAAAATGCACGGAAAAATGTAAAAAGCGGTAAGGACCGTTGAGTACGGAATCTCACTCACCTAACAAAACGCTACGGAAGAGCTGTTACTTCACTTTTCGATTTTCTGATGAAACTAGTCGGGCTATCGCAATCTTTCTAAAATGCAAAGATAAAAAAGACATTTGAACATTCGAGAGTATTATTTTTTTTTCTTTTCAATATAAAAGCACGAGTGTAAAATCGTCTTAGTACTCAATTTTAAATTAGTACATAATTCAGTGAAAAGCGAATATAAAAGGGGGAATATTTGGATTATTAGTGTAAAATAGATAAGTCATACAGAAACATCATTAATGTTACACTAAATAATTTAGTATTAATGCACTTCAATGCACAATTTTTACTTTTGTTTTTTTTTTAGAATATAGCGCTACTAGGATATCGACTATTCTATTATGCCAGTGACGGTGAACTATTGCACATGTAAAAGAAAAAAAAAAACCCTCGAATATTTCAATACGTTTTTCGACTAGCAACGCCAATTGTTTCCCAATTTCGTCTGTGATACTGGGACGTAATTAAACTTTCTTTCCATGGAGGCAATTTCACTCCGGTGTATGCAAATTGGGAGCATATATGGAATATTTTTCGTACCCGCATATTCTTTGACAATATCAGGCCCTAACAAGAGTCCATGATGAAATTGAAAACGTTCGACACTGGCAGGTTTGTCGACTGCAGTGCGCTATTAACTAAAGAAGAAAAATACGTTACATGATGTCACGTAACATCTTCATGAAGTATTTATATGGAATAGGGAATATATTTTTAATGCTATTAAAATCTATAGAAAACATTTAACTGATGTTTGTGCCTCTCTTATGGCACGCCAATTCAGCTTCAAACTTCATTATAAAACTGCGATCACATTAAAGCTATCACACGTAATATTTTTGTGATAACGTGTGCAAGGTAAGTGACCTTTACATCAGGGCGGCTATCGTAACACCCAAGGAATTGTGTGAACTCAGCAGGCTATATTTTTTGAGGTCCCTTAATGTCCCCTCGCGCCCTTCATTATGTAGGTCGGATCATTGGGATTATTTAAAACCTTTCAGAGTCCTAGTATGGAGGTAGAGTATAAAAATTCGGGGAAAAAAATTAAATATATGTATGTTTTGTTGCATATAATAAATGGCAAAAGACTGTTGTAACAATAGCTGCCATTTTCGAGGATATATAGCTACGTGTTAATAATCTTAGTCTAAATATTATTATATCTGATACAAACCTTGTCAAAGAAACATATAGAATATGATGGTGATTCATATTATATCACCACTTATTTGATTTCATAAAAGTTTTTAGCTTTGTTTTACTACACTTTTAGGACTCAGCTAATGAGCTGATTTATCATTTAATGTAATAAATATATGATAATAATATTATTACACAATACGCTCGTAAACAATGTTAACCGAAAATAGAATAATTCACAAGCTCTGAATCACTTCCCGCGATTGCATCGTCGAAACTACGAATTTTCCGCTCCCAATTTACTACTGGCCTGTTATTCCACCGAGGATAGATTAACTTAAAGATAGCGTTGAAAAATGATGTCAAATGTAATAGCCAAACGAAAAATGAGGTTAAAATGCAATCTTATTTTTAGACTATATCTTTTACGGAAATATCTCTCATATACAAAACTTACAAAAAGTATTTTAAAGGGCTTACTATATTCTTTAATAATAAACTATTATGGTTTTCAGAATGCTGTAGCTTTTTATCATAATTATCATTTTTTAATTTATGTATTCTTTTTAAATTAAAAGTCACAAATAAATACAGGCGGCAATGTAACAAATTAACTGCTTGCTCCAGTATAACATATTTATATTTGGAAGGAATGTCATAGACGCGTGCGTAACACGCTCTACTCAAGTGGAGGAGCAATGTAAACAGTCCAGTGTGTATTTTCCTCATCCCCGATTTCCTACTAAATATTTGTGTTGCGGGAAGTGCGTGGTACAACGGTTCGGCCGGTGCACGACGCGGGAGTTCGCCGACAGGAAATTAAAGTTTGCGGATTTGTACCGCACGCGGCCGTTACAACTCCACCGGCAAATATTCATACAGTTGGGGAAAAATTCTAACCCACACTTTATGAATAAGTCGGGTTCAGGATGAAACGTATTTTACCGGTAAAAATTGTATGACTTTTGTTTTAGCTTGTGGCCACAATTGGTGGATTTCTTATTTGGGCCAAGCAATATAAGTTAAACAAAATTGGTCTAGAAAATGAATAGTGTTCTACACCTGTGCATGTTTTCTTAATGTTATTAAGTAACAGTTAATAATAATTGCACTTAATAACGCTTCTTAAAATTATTTTAAAAATGCGAGCTTACTCGTTTCTTCTCTATATTTAAGCCGCTGAACCAAATGGTAATAACTTATGATGTAGGGATAGATGCGTTCGCAAATAAGAGCTTACTGTTTGAATATTTGTGACTACCTTGATATCCCGCGAAATAACTGTAGGTACGATCGAGAGGTGTTATTTCGGACAAGACGTTAGTGGATTTTTACATTGGTCAGTTAAAAACGCTAAAGCATTTTAAATATGTTTAGTTCTTATTATCCGGACTAAAGATTTTTTGGTAGTTTAAATAATATATTTTTATTTTTCAATATGCCATATAATATTCGTAGAGCAAGGTTTAATGGTGCACATCTGCATGCGATTCAGTTTTTATAGCATTCTCCGTGTTTTATGGCCCAGCTTACGTTCTATCATACGTTAGATGATTTTTCGACAAGAGCGGTATGTTCCATTAAAGGGTGTTTATTATTTATTATTGTTTATATTGACTTGCACATAATTATCTCGCCAGCCAGTCTAACACCAGGACTAAAAGGTAAGCATCATAATCATCAACCCATATACGTCCCACTGCTGGACACGGGCCTTCTTTACCATTGAGAGGATTTAGGCTATAGTCAAGCACCACGTAACCATGAAACGTCTATAAAAAATGAAAAATTCTTAGCTGTAGACTTAAACACACAAACGTATTTAAAAAAAGTAAAACTTCATGTATTTTATCGTGACTATTCACAGTCCGTTTCGATTTTAGTTAGTTTGGTTTCACTATATTATGGGTAACAGGTAAGCGAGCGACAAAAGCGTCTTAGCTTTCCGACTAGTCACCTGTTTCCCCTTAACGTAGACAAAACGCTTGATTTAGTATTCTACGATAGAGCAGATTTCCCGCTATTCAGGATCGAATCTATAGTACCTGGATTTACACTCATTCTTAAAAGTCAAGAAATACGTAAATGTTACGGCTGTGTCACAACAAAAGGATAGTGACGATTATGTTCCTTATCTCGCTTCAATTAATGAGTTAAGTAGTGAGATGTTCCTAGTAGCTACTTACCAGTTCTGAGGAGAGAAGGAGAAATGGCACAAACGCAATTACAATTCACCGTTATTGTCAACATCATATGACCAATGATGCTTGGATTTTAACCGGATTCCTCCTTTAACCACAACGATCATGCTAATATAATAGGGCATGTAGACTTATGTGTGAAAGAATCATCATCATCATCAGCCAAGGGACGTCCACTGCTGGACATAGGCCTCCCCCAGAGACTTCCAAAGCGTTCTTTTGGAAGCGGCCTGCATCCAGTATTAACAAGTAACAACATTTAGTATTAAGTATTAACAACAGTATTTCCACAAGGTGGACCGACGATTTGGTAAAAATCGCGGGAAGTGTGTAAGAATGATGGAAAAATATTAATCATTTAGTCGTTCATTAGTTCCTTAATGTCGATTACAATATAATACTTACAATTTCTTTGCTAAGTAGTGATGGCCTCGAGGTTTAGGCGCGTGGTCGAGAATCTCGGTGGTCGCGGGTTCGAACCTCAGGCACACACCTCTGACTTTTCGAAGTTATTATGTGTGTATTCAAAATTGAATTATCACTTGCTTTAACGGTGAAGGAAAACATCGTTATGAAACCTGCACACCTAAAAGTTCTTAGGTGTGTAGTCCGCCAACCCGCACTAGGCCAGCGTGGTGGACTATGGCCTAAACCCTCTCAATGGTAGAGGAGACCCGTGCTCAGCAGTGGGCGTCGTATATGGGTTGATGAAGAATTTCTTTGTTACAATAGAATTTACTAGTTGTTATAAGTCTTTTCAACAATTTAATACTTTGAAAATGTCTGTTCCCAGTCGCAACAAGAATGTCTAGACTATAGTCAGATTAACTTCGTCTCCGGGAGGTTTATACCAATAAAAATCTTGAAGGAAATGTGACTTTCCATCGTCTCCGTAATTTATTTAGAAAGCAGCATTACAACAAGAAGGCTGTTTTATTGGCACAGCTAATAACTACGCTTGGCAACGCAGACATCGGAATATTATGACAATGAGGTTTCATCATAGCATCTTTTTGTTATTCCGATTGTCTGTTTATGTAAATGAAAGCGTAAAGATTCACGATGAGGATAGACGTCCATATTTTCTGTGGGGCGGAATGGCGTGAAATGGCATTAAAAAAATGGCAATGATCCAACAGCCCTAATTACTCGCTCGGTGGATGGCTTCATTAATATTGTGTTAGAACGCACGGCCCCTGACAAATTTGCAACGTTTGTGTATGATTAATGTACAATCCGAATTTTGGGATATTGTTGTGGTACAATATGTAGCGGAAATGATAAATGTTACAGTTTTGATCGTTATACAAGTTACAGTGTTGGTCTATAAATTGTGGAAAAATATAAAAATCAAAGTCTTCAAATATGACATGGTAACTACAGAACTAATAGAAAATCCAGGAATAACATGCAAACTATTTAGATGTTTAAAACTAAGTTTAGTAAGTATGAGCCTGTAATATTCTTAAGAACGAATAATAATAAATTAAGAATAATTCGTAGGATCCAATCGGACGTATCTCAGTATGTGATCCAATCATTCAAAAGTCACATTACCAGGTATCGTCGAAACACATCACAGTGACGGGATGATCAGTGTTCCTGACGTCCAATTAGGACTGCAGACTCATTAAGAGATTAAAATTTCATCACGTACAAGCACACGTCAAACAGCAGTCAATGATTGAATGATAGTTGACACTTTATTAAGTGAAGTTAATGGTGTTTGTGCATTTTCCAATAAATTTCTCCGACGGATGAATTAATTATGAACCGAACGAGATACACACATCAATACGTCACTCCGATTGCCAATTAACGCTGTAAACATTTACATCGGCTTGACGAATATTTTTATGGTTAATATTTTAAGTGCTAATTGGTTTTGGTGGATTTTATACGTAATAATGTAATAACGATCGGGCTTATCATGAGCAGCTTATAGTTTTATGAAAGTTTAATATAAAATTAATTTATTTTAAATTGGAAACAAAGTGTATCCGAATAGTTGCTGTAGAGATTATTATCATCCAGTTGGAAAGAGAAAGTGCTTTGACTGATGAAAATAACGATATGATTGAATTCGGTAAGTTTAAACTTTAGATAACGAAAAGACATGCGATGTACATAATCTTGAGAAAAAAAACATCATGGGAAAACTTGAATACCTCATTCTTCCTTACAACATGTTTCATAGGTATTTTAAGTTCCCCTCCCAAATCAGCGTAAGCGTACACATGAGCATACTACGGGGTAGTGAAAGCTTGTTTTTCTTATGTCATTCTCAATATACTACAAAATTTCTAAGAAAAAAATATAATAAGGCAAAGTGCCGTACCCGGAAATCAAATATCGGACCTCTTTACAGCACTGCACGAACGTACGCCGTGGGCCCATATTGAGTCTTTAAAATCATTCGATAAAGTTTTAAATTCCGCAATTCAGATTTGCATTAATTAATTTCATCTGTCGCTGCTGACGCACTTAACAAAGCACATTGAAAGCGTTTAACCGCTGTACAGAAATTAATACGCGTCACCAAAGAGCACTACGAACAGTTCACTCGAGAGTAGGTGGTGCCAGCCAGCCTCCTACTTATTTGTATTATAAACGTGATAATTGATAGCTATCAACGAAGCTTCGTTGATTGCGCCTATTAAGTTAGCAGTGCTCCAGGATAGTCTCCTGGGTGTGAGCTTTGATATTACTGTCATGATATTCTTAGATAATGTTCCGAATGGTAATACATGCAGCATGCGCCAGAGCAGGAAATAAGCAAAAAGCAATTTTAATTTTCAGTTTATCTGTACGGTATGTAGTAAGTCACAGCTTATACAGGACTCGAGAAAAAGTACATACGGGTCAAAATCAGAGAGGTCGTCATTTTGGGTTTCGAAATATCTGAGAAATTAAGTTTTCTTTATAAGAAAATTAACATGTGGAATATGTTGTGTCATTTGTCATGAACCTTTCCTGTAAAGAGGCACGCACACAAATATATATTTAAGGAATTATACCTGTTAATAATAAAAATGACAGGGCCTTAAATCATTTCGGGAACACTTTTAAATATTTTTTAAATAATAATATAACCAATGTTTTTAATAATCACCGTCATGAAATTATAATTAACCTGTCCCTCTACCAGTAAATGCTGTCATTTTGTATATTTTTATAATAAAAAGACTTATTTTTTATATTACTCTCCACAGATTTTCAATTAGTGTAAATTTCGTTTCAAAATTTTAATTTATTGTATACATTTGTGCAATACGTTATCAATTAATGATATAAATACAAATGTTGAAAGGTCATTTTAGGATATGTATGCAAGATTTAACTATAACCCTACTCATTAGTGAAAAATCTGCCATTTTTGCGATGTTCCCGAAAATGACGGGAGTGTTCCCAAAATGACAATGAAGTTCCCTAAATGACGTTTACGTTTCCTAAATGACCGCAATGTTTGGTTTTTGCATTATGTTGTAGATGAAAATAATAAATACCTTTAAGTATTAAACTTTTATTTGTACTTAAAGAATGAACAACATGAGTATCAAAATTTAAACTTAATCTAATAATAAACTTTTAGTTTCAGTTAACAAATATTATATATTAGGAACAAATAGTAATTGCACTCTACAAGTATCATTAAGATTTCTTGCATCAATGCTTAAAATTAAATAAATCAAATGTAGTTTTAAAACAAACAGTCTTATGAATTCGAAACATTATTCAAGCTTATTCATATTAATCACAAAATAATTTGAGTATCAAAGTTTGAACTTAAAGTCTAGCAATAACTTACTTTTCAAAAATATCCATATTCTCATCAACACAATACGACTACCTATTTTCTGCAATTTCGGGGTGGGTAAAATTTTAATAACTTGTTCACAGGGGACATATGCAACATCATTTTGTTCAAGTTTAAACATCTTTGCTGAGTTCCGCTGACAACGAAGAAAGGCGACCTTAATGTCGCCATCTTCATCAACTGAGGTCTCAGCAACTGCGACGTATCTGTATTCATTTTTTTTATTTTCAGTGGGTACATTTACTAGCAAAAATGTCTTTGGACGTATCATGTTGGGGTGGAAGTTCTCTTTATCATTTCCGTACGATGTACCAGCACAATTATCGTCACTCTTTCCATGAAGTCGATCTGAAACCTTTTGAAGATTTTCATCATCTAAACTGTCCGATCCGTATATAGCGTCGTAAATACTCTTCCTACTCATGTGAAGATAATTCAGAAACTTATCATTCTTTTCTATTTCTAAATCTAACATTTCTGGCACTGGACTTTCTTTATCTCTATCTTCGACTGAAAATGCCTGTAGTTTAATTTCTCGCAACTTTTTTGAGAACTGATACAGTAGTATGATGACATCAGAAGTTTTCTGCCAGACAATCTTAGTTACATTCATGATTCCTGGGATTGCATCTATCTTTTCAGGTATTATGGTTTTGATTGCAACTATATCATCATTAGTGACTTCATGGAGTGAAACAGATGTTTTAACCAGTTTTCTTCCTGATCTCTTTCTTGACAAGCGATTATCGCTTTCTATCTCATTTTCAGAATCTGGTGGGCTATTACTTAAAATATTTGCCAACATCTTTTTTTTCCGTCTATACTTTTGAGAATTTTTTTTCCACGACTTTTTTTGTTTCCTCTTCTGTCTTTCAGTCATATCACTAACATTCTTAACTTTATTTTCAGCCTTCTTCCTTTGGTAATATTCCCTATCTTTCAGTCTCTTCATCTCCTTTGTTCAGGTGTCATTTTATCTAAAAACTTGCGTTTCCTTGCATTAGCCTTTTCGCGATGTTTTTTGTAATCTTTACTGTCCTGTTTTAATCATTTTTTTGACTTTTTTTATCTTTTCCATGTTACTATTACTAAGTGGTTATCTAAAAAAAAAAAAATGCATTGTTATATGTATTTAAAAGCAAGAAAGCGTCATTTTGCCCGTTAATCGTCATTTCGAGAACGCCCGTCATATACGAGAACATTCCCGAAATGTCCGTTCCCTGAATGACTAACCGATGAATATTTTCATATCACGCTTCATGCCGCTATGTTAGATATTGGTTTTTGAGATTAGGAACACGTGAACTGTAATATTTATTAGAATTTAGCAAAAAGTATGCAAATTATCGGAAAACTAATCACCAAACAGCGTTCCCGTAGTGATAGGGAATTAAAGTACGCTACCCACATACGAAATTAAAACGTACTTACCAATAAAATCAATTATTTTTTTCCAAAAACACGACACGCGTCTTGTCCTTTGACTAGTGAACTTCACACTGTTGCTCGCTTGCGCCACCTAGCGCGTTTTGTTTGAATTATATCGACCGATATCCATCGCGTTCACTGAATGATTTAATAAACGTCAGACAGCATTTGAATAGTCAAAATATGAAAAATATATATTTTAACTTTTTAATTTATACGTATATTCGTAATTTAATAATTTTCGAAGCTAATATATAAAAAATTACAATTTTAAGTCTTAATTGTAAACATTTTTGACTTGTCTCAACTATGAAACGTGGTATAAGGACGCGTTCCCGGAATGACTATTTAGGCCTTTTGAGTTTAAAATCTAATAAAATATTATCGTAAAAAAATAAATATGGTAAGTGCCTTGTAATTATGCGCAGAAACTTCATTTGGAAACAAGTATTTTAGCCATACCACGTTATTTTATTAAGAAAATCTATGTCAGAAGCATGATTCTCACCTCTCTGATTTTGACCCATACACAGTAAAATCAAGATAGGAGAAATAACAAAAGGCAGTGAATGTGTAACTGATTCTACCCAGTGAGTACGGCCGGCGCGAAAGTTTAACTACCCCTGCGCAGTCGCACGTCTTTATCGCCGTAGACCTTTTTGGGTACCGTGCGCCTACAAAAGACTTCAAACAAATTCTTAATAATATTATATTAATTGGCGTACGTAGCTGTTAAATGATTTTAATATAAATGAGTTAGTCTGAGAGCGTGTGAGAGTATCTGTGAACTACTCACAATATTATAAAATAAATGAAATAAAATCATTTTATAAGTAACTTACATAAAGTTTTACATATATACAGCACTTCACTCCCCTTGAGGCCGTTACTAGTTACTACAGACTATAAACTGTGACTGTATGTTGGGCATGGATTAGAAATTTTACTTTCATAAAAGCCTTTCTTTGTATAATATAATTACTGCATATACACACAAGGTCCTTTGTAGACAGTGGAAAATATAGCAGTTATATTAATTCGAGTACAGCGAGAGTTTTGAAACAAAGCTGAAGGTCGTCTCGCCATTTAGATAATATCCGCAGAAGACAGAACAAGGTTAAACCTTGTTAGATAACGGGATAATTTTTTATAAAGACTTACGGAGTAAGAATTTATTTTTCTCTTGAAATTGTTCATTCTATGTTAAATATTGGAGACTGTTAAAATTGACGCTAAAGGCTTAGTGACTGAATTTATAGTGACTATGTTTATTTATAGTTAGAAATTATCGTCTCAGAATAAATTTATATTATTATCAGTCATCTTTTGTTGTGATTATTACTGATTTTCCTCAATAACGGAGACTTTAAAGACCTTAGTCAGCGACATCGGCTTGGTAGAATTTTACGATTGCAGATTTTTCGACGATGCTTTTATTCGTCGTTAAAGTGCACGATAACTTATAGAAAACACACGTAACTTTAAAGGTCTCGTGGCCACTGCTATTTTAATATCAAAATACACACATATGTACAAATTCACGTTGCTTTGATAAATAATATTTCGATACTTTACTTGTCCTATGTTACTATGAATTTGATTTTTAAAGAAAAAAAATAAAATAAAATTTTATCGGTTCTGTATTAGAATAAGTAGTCTCATATATAACATAAAATATGTAACGTGCGTACTTTGTGAAATATGTTACACTTTGCCGTGGCTTTAATGAATCATTACTTTTAATATTCCAATATCATATCTCGGGACTCAGATACGTTATTGCGTGATTTATTGCGTTATTTATACGTTACTGCGTGAACCTTATTAGGTTCACGCAGTAACGTAATATTCTGCGTATGACTTCATTGCGTATTCCGTACACCCACATATTGGAAATTAGCATAACTTTTGTAAGCATTAAATACTTTTTCGTCAAGACTCTTTTTTATTCGATATTTGTATTCCAATATGTGTAATTGGAAAACCCTAATTATTATATTACAAAAATATTACATTCTAGCCTTTGTATCCGAATTATCTAGAGAGGGCATAAGTACAGGCCAGAGCTGTCCGTATAAGCTCCTTAATATTCCTAGGAACTCCGTTTCACAGTAAATTGTTCCGCCATTGTTTCGGCAACGTACTCTTGAAGGCGCAGTAAATCTGGTAGTAAAGTAGCGTAGTATAATATGAGAATAATTTAAAACACAAACTGAAACTACGCCTGTATTTATGATGGGATGTCGGTATATGCAGAGATTGCTTTGTAGAATGAATGCGACAGTACGAAGTCTCTTAATGTCTATAAAAAAGATGCAAAATATTCCATTCGAAATTTAAAAAAAAAGTTTAATTTGTTTTTCACTTTTGTTTTCTGTATTATTTAATAAATTTAATTAAAATGTTTCACCATGCATATTAAACACTTAAGACCGCATTCAAAGTTAAAACAGGTGAAATGTGACACTTATTTAATCAGATTCACGCAAAAATTTCTTATTCATAATAGACCAAACCATCTGAAAACATAAAGCCCAGGCTTTACTCAAATACCAGTGTTTGTGATGGAGGTATCCCTGGACTTACTTTAAGCTGACAGTGGCATTACGTTGGCCCTACCATTGAGTAAGGGACTGTGTGTAGTTAGCTACGCATACATAATGTGGCGATACAAATTTTTTTTAAACAAATTTTGCACTTTCTAAACACACATACCAGTGATTGATTTGGAAAAGTTGCAATGTTCTTAGAGTGAAAAATGAATATTGATATTTTTTTATATGTGAAGGTAAATTAAATCAAATTCGGGGCTTAGAAGTAAGCGACAAACCAATCATTTGGTCTATTATTATATTCATTTAACTTTATCGTCGAAATCGTAAGTTATTTTTTACAGTGCATTTTGTTAAAAAAAAAAACAAACAAATAACGGCACAGTTACTAGCTAAATATTGTAAGTTAATTTTTATTCGCAAATCCTTGACTTTGAGCCGCATTATACCAGCAATGTAGTTAACTTCAATATTGTGAAGTTGGTAGTAGAGGTTCTTTGTGACATGTCGTACAAAGCTACGTAAGTCGACTCTGTACGAATTAAGTATAATGAAACATGCATTATCAAATCGCTTTAACTTGGATTTAAAATATTCTTTTATATTTTACATAATATACCACTCATAGTATCATCGTCACCTCAAGTACATCGCACTGCTAGGCAAGGGCCTCCTCTAAGTGAGAAAACTTTTCTTAGAATGTTATATAAATACAGAAAAATACAATTTTAAGTTTGTTTAAGTATCTCGTTTGATTCTGTAAAAGTAAGCAATATCTTAGCAGTAAATCAATAATTTCTTTTAAATGTAAATTCTGCACGATGTAATAGAAGCGATGACTCGCTTCACAGGTTTCCAAAATACAAGCTACAAATTTTAAATAAGACACCTCCTATTCGCCTTCAAGCAAGTAATCTCTTGGCAATATTTCCTGGATTGTGGACTGAGCCATAGCCTAATTATAGCCTAATAAGAATTTATTACTCTTCCTTTTTAATAAGTGCACCAGTAACATTTTCCTCATGAATCTACATACCTAATACTTCCTTATAAGAAATTAAAAGGGCGAGCGACACAACCAATGTATCCGGAAGTTAATTGCGTGTTCCCTGTCAAGTTGGGGATTGGTATGATTTACCGGACTCGGCGTTCACGTGAAGGGAATTTAGATGTTTACCTTGTCCAACTTGTTCTAACTAGTCCGCAGAAAAATACCGCCTAGGGTAATATATTCGCCTTATCTGGGAAAAGTTGTTAACTTCTGACAACGCAGCTTAGACACTGACTTGAGATATTTGTTTATTCCACAACTACAAGGACATACGGAATAACAAAGAAGGAAATATAGTGCACAGTTTATATAACATGTTTATTCATGTGAAACTGTAGCGTAATACATTATTTTGCATAAAAATAAAAATATTAACATCGAAACATACACAGTACATTGAAATACATTCTGTCGTTGATATAAAAATACTTTGTGAATAATAGTTTTATTTTTTAATGGTTTTTACATGAGCAGTACAACTTTTTGACATATTTTGTAAAGACAAAATACGGCCAAATTTCCATATTTCACCATGTAAAGGCATTTGCGATCAGAGTTATAAAAGATTTTATTAAATGTTCACAAAAATTTTGGTCAGCGATTAATTAAATATTGCTTTGAACACGATAAAAAATGTGTTCAAAGCAATATTGTATTTATGTATTTGAATACATATTTTCCCACTAACCTACCAGAAAATAAAACAACACTAAATTTTAAAAGACTTTATAAAATCACAAAATTTTTTTCACAACCCAACTACATTTGATCGACTATACATTTTTCCATCTAAAACAAAAAATGATCTAAAAACACGATGATTTCCATCACATAATTAAATATCAAAAGCCTGGAATCCCAAGGGGTAATGTCCTTGTCTATTGACGCGCGTGGGTTGTTGAGCGCGCGGTATGATTGAAATGCGCCTATTGGCCACTGTATGGGGCACGGTGTCCTCCACCCGCGTGCCCGGCATTATCGAGAACCGCCTGTAATGGCACACGTCGAGTTTAATTAAGAGCCGTATCGACGATACATCATTTAACCGGCGCTGCTTAATGGGAAATGTCGAGGAAAAATACGGTAAACAATTTTAATTGTAAAGTGGCTTTTGCTATACGTGATGTATGGGATTTGGAGTATCGTCACTATATGACGATGGTTTGATAGAGAGCCTTTTGCAGATTCGTTGGTTTGTGTTAATACTTAACATCTTCTATTCGTATCTATCTTCGTTATGTTTATTAGCACGAACGACTCTTAACTTATCAGTCTTGGAAGTACCAAATAACCATTATTTAATAACGCCGTAGTAAAAACGTTTTCATCATTAATTTTTCATTGGGTTATTAAGGTTATTAAGAAACTTTTCAATGAAACACATCGTGATTAAGACCTTAATGCGTATTTATGTGTTTTATAGGTAAAATGTTATTCGTAATAACCTGGCAGCCGGAATAACAGACATCCGTCTGAAAAGATGTTCGGCAGCAGATCGCAGGTCATCGTCTTGCATCAAACCGACCATGTCTTTTTCGCGCTTCTCAAGTGGAGCTTCAGTAGATGGTACTTCGCCTTCTAGTGAGACGTTCACGCACTGTCAACATAAAGGTGTATTGCAAATTATGATTTATACATTTACTGTATCATTTATGTTGAATATAATATGAGCCCTGCGATCTAGAAATCTTGGGTTTGTTACCCGGGTTGGTTATTGTTTTATGGGAATTTTCCATTCGAAAATTTTCAGCCGCATGTAGTCTAGAATTCTGTGGCAAAAAGACAATTTGGGTGCAAAAATGCACCACTTCCTATCCTTTAAGCGACGGCTATTTTCTAATAAATAATTTAATACACATCGGCTCCCTATAAAACAGTAGACGACTCCAGTCAAGCCAGACCATACAAAATGTACTACACCGTCAAGTACCACGACAATACAAAAGCGTTTCATGCACCTATTTCAATGGCTTCGCAACAATATTCAACACAACGCACACCTTTGATTATTCAGCTGTATACCTAACAATGAAAGTCGCAATTTACCGTATCAAAGAATGCGGATACGTCATCGAAGCCGTAGGATCTTGCTAAACCGGCCCCTTCTATGAGCACTGCTCGAGCTTCCGGCCGATTGTTCTGCAGCAAATGGCACCGAGCGAGTAGGAATAGAGCGTTAAGTACCCACACACGCTGATTTGAATTCCGAGCCTCTGAAAGAGTTATAGTTGTATGTTCAGTTCACAATATGTTAGTATTCATTGCCTCTTGTGTTATTGTGAACAGTTGAATAAAACTGTAAAGGAAATTTCAGTATCCCAAGCGTGCAGAATCTGCGATAGGACTATTATATGTTTCACACGACCGCTTCTTAGAGATTCGGATTGCTTACACGCAATGAGAGTAGGTACGTGTAGTCTCTAAAGAATCTAGAAAGATCTTGACCGGTATGTAATATTTTCGAATGTACGTAAAAAAAGCATAGAATAAATATATTTATATCACTGGAGTATTATGGAAATAAACCAGGGATCAAAAGAACGAACTTAAGGAAGTGAAGATGAGATTGCAGACGTGATTTTATGGGAGTTTGTAAAAGGTGAAATGACCTAACATGGTTATAGAAAAAATCGATTCGGCAGCGCGAATTAATATAAACTAAACTATCTGAGTACCTATAAAACGTAAATGAATTTTTCGAACTTAAAATGTTTTTAAAGTTTATTTCGCACTTGTAACGAGCAGGTGGATTTTATTAGTATGTTTTCCAGGTAATATTATTTTATGGTACCTATTAAAAGTAGGTAGCATCCTAAGATCGGTTTTATAATATGTTAGCTGTTTAGTGGTCTGCATTAAATCATTATTTATTAATTAGGTAATGTTTTACCAACTGCCTGGTATAAAATTTTTGGTTGACGTTTCCAACATGAAGAAAGTTCAATACTTAAAAAAAACATTATTTTGAAACGTCCGAATTGACCATTATTTTGATGATAAAGCTAAATGTTTTACAAGCAATTGGAATTAAACCACAATCTTGACTACCAACATAGTATGTATGTATAAATGCAGATTATCTTAAAGAAAGTCTTAATCACCCCTCTTGACCTTTCAAAGAACAACAGAAGCATTGATATAACGCATCAAAATCCCTAACTAACCACTTGAAAACAAAAACGTCCTAACTACATAAGAGGGTGCATATATGAACGGCTCTTTGTTCTTTGACTAATACCAGCTTGACATTTGGCAGCGTAAAAGCGCGCCTTTAGACCCTGCTTAGTGTCAACATTAAGTCGTGTCACTTCGTGCAGGAGGTAGCAGCGCTCAGTAGTTCGGGTGCTTAGGGTGAGAGCGCGTTCTAACGCTCGCAAGCGCCGCCTGGTGACAAAAAAAGAAGTTAACAATCCTAGCTATAAGTTAAATACAGAACATTCTTTATTCAGTTAGTCTTTTACGTGATCGTCAGTCAAATAGCATTATGTCTATCGTGAAGAAACCTGACCTAAAACGGCGGTTAATTTCGGCGTTGTGTGGGCTACCAAAGTGTACTAGGCCTGGACCTGAACTGAGACCTAAATCTTACTTCCAGACGAGGCCTGGATCCACGAATGTAACGTACATGGGCTAAAGGCCATTGCTTCTAAATAATGAATTAAAGTTATACGAATTAAAGTTTCCCTTTGGAACATGTTATTGCTGTAAAGAAGAATATTTCTACCAAAAGTATCCTTCTATATCAAAATACTAAAATTTCAAATATAATCTTTTTTAAACTTTACATTGATAAAAAAATGCTGTAAAGTTTTTACTCCAGCCGAATAAAGTCTCATCCTACACCGTGATTATGCTGGTATAATCATCTGGCATAATGAAGAATCTGGATTCTTCGTACATTAAGATGACAATATTTATGCACAGAATGGATGTATAAGTGAGAGGGAAGATATGTTACTCACTGTCATAAATAAGTCGGGAACTCAGTCTCAAGTAAATGTTTACCATGTCATACTGAACTGTGAAGCATTAGGAAAAAGTTCGTCAATAAATCTAAGACGTAACGTCTGTGCCTACGACAATTGTTTTTACATGTATTTGGCTGTATTTGGTGTATAGTATTCTGAAGTGAGTTTGGATATTGAGTCAGTAAAATTGTAAGAAAAGGATATATTTGTACTTATAAATTATACTCGTACATCAACAGTTTCTTTTCTTCCTATTTTCTAACAAAACAATAAATAATTTTATACATACATACATACCTCACGCCTATATTCCCTGAACGGGTAGGCAGAGATGCATTTCTGCACCCACATTTCACCAGGTATGTATCAGTCCCACGTAATAGGAGGCGAGCCTATTGCCGTTTTTCGGGCACATTTCCAGACTCCGTGCTGCTACTGAGAATTTCCTAATGGAAAAACCCAATAACACTTTACCCGACCCGGGAATCGAACCCAGAACCTCTAGATCGCACGGCACATACTTGTACCGCGAGACCACGAGGCATATAATATACATAATTAATTTATCCTACGGACGCAGAATTGATCCATTTTTGTGTCGTTGATAATAACTAAGTATTTTATAAATTCAATAATTATTTCATTTCAAATAAAATAAATATTTTAAAATGTTATTTCATTACATAACTACAAATTTTTAAAAAAATCACTTGTCATTAAATGAGGATTTTAAAATGTTACAAGTGTTCTCTTTTTGTAGATCTGACTACGATGACTATTTTATAAACGTATCGCAGTAAACATTTTCAAAGTATGGAAATTAGGGTATAATATTTCATCGATTAGTCGGAAAGACGACAGCAACCCTACTCCCTATTTCTATGGTTCATAATGAAGTGAGCTCTTATTTAACAATTCCTTAGCAGCGATAATAATTAACAATACTCTATATACCAGTGTGGTTGACTAAAGCTTGTTCACAATAATAGAGGAGTCTAACACTCATTAGTACGTTGTAATGTAAAATAACATTCGTAGAATCCGATTTAAGCATGATAGCACATTTCGCATGTCCTTAAATAAACCACGCTTCGTTATAAATTTAAATGTAGCCATTTAGTTCGACGGAGCGAGCGGCCACTGCGTTTGAGTAACTTTATTCAAATAAGGAAGCAGATGCAACCGGATTACTAGCCAAATTTTGTAGTGCCTTGCCTTTGAAGCCACTTTAAACCACTGGAACTTGCTGATTTTGATGACTTATTAAGCTTGGTAAAATACTCGTCTAATTAAATTAGTTTTTCTACTAATTAGTGTGATTCAAATAGAATTTAACTAGTTGCTGCGACTAAAATATAAATCATGGTTTAGGATAGGTAAGTAGGTAGCCACTTTAATTTTTTTCCAAAAATTGGCACGTTTATTTCATTACAAAATATAGATGAGAAAATTATAACGGGGTTAATCAATATTAACTAAATAACTTAATGGATAAGATCAAACCAAATTAATAATTCTTTAACAATGGTATTACATAAGCCTTGACATCATTTAATTATACGCTCTAAATGGAAATAAATATGCCTTATATCCAGATACCCAACTAGAAAAAAATAGGACAATATAAAATCATCCCGAATTCGTTCATAAACTTCCAAGCGAAGGCGTCGCGTATTTTATTCACACTCGTCATGTCCACAATTTGCGAATACTCAGCTTCAATTGCATTCGCGAGTATTGGTTCCACAAACATCTGTTGCAGATATCGTCACGTCCTTGCGAGACAAGCAAGCGAGAGTTGTTAAATTGGGTAGATTCCAATAGTGTGGAACTTAAAATGGGAATATGCAAATTACTTGGCATCGCGCGGCGGGGCCGGAGGGCGCACCCGCAGCACCGAGTCGCGGCTCGGCTCACGTGACAACGACATGCCGAGAAGAATAAATGCCCGTCTCTCCCGATCTGACTCGCTCATAGTTTCTCGAACTCGTTTCTGAAAATAAAATAGAGAATCCAATCTTTCTTGCACTACGTGACTTGGCAACTTCGCTCCACTGAGTTTCGGAGCATGCTACCGTACTTTAATTTATAGTAAATATGGCAACGAACTTGATCCAAAAACGCGTTGGCAACGATATCATGAAGCTGCTGGAGGAATTTTTCTTTCCCAGGCAGAAGATGGCCTGGTTTTTTCGATATCTGCTCCATGGCAAATTCAGCGTTTTCTAAACATTTTGCTGTGTCGTGTTCTTCATACATTGCTTCTGCTGCTTTTATAAGACGATGGGCATCGGCTGTGTTC
This sequence comes from Cephonodes hylas, assembly GCA_030295005.1. Classification (NCBI taxonomy): domain Eukaryota; kingdom Metazoa; phylum Arthropoda; class Insecta; order Lepidoptera; family Sphingidae; genus Cephonodes; species Cephonodes hylas. The sequence goes on from AP025368.1 coordinate 6,952,699, forward strand.
TGACACTGAGCGTGACTTAACTGTTCCTTTCTAGCTCTTGCCAAACGAGCTCGTGCTTCAACTTCAGAGGCGCGAGCTGCATACATAGGTCTTCGTTCACGCAAAACTACCTAACAGCCAAAAAATAAATTTCAATAAATACCATATTGGAAAATATGGCACATCGATAAACTCCAGTAGACGATTTAAATGGTAATATTCGCTGTATGTCTGATATTAATGGACTTTGTGAAAATACAGACAATATAAAAAAGCATGTGGTGTTACCGGAATACCAAATACTACAGTGAATTAAAATATTTTCTAGATGGCCATGTCTATTTTATATTTTAATGTAGGTACCTATTTTAGAAAAAGGAAACCACACAATTGCCACAATCAGAATCAGAATAATTGCCACAATCAGAATACCTTTCAGCTACAAAAGTTTATTACTTTCATTTTATCTAGATTTATAAGCAAAGTTATCTCCTATGATTCAAAAAAATATTTCTGCTCTATTATGTTGACTGTAATTTAATCAGACTTGATTAACTTCACAAAGATATATAGAAATACAAAGCAAAGTCCGCAGTGCGTGAAGTAATACGATCAAAGGATACACAAAGACAGTTACACAATAAATACAAATTTATTAGCAACATGTTTCTGACGTCTAACAAAGAGAAACGATGTATTATCGTTGGGACATATTAGTACATGCGATATTGAAAACACAAGGAATACTCGTAAATGTACAATAAAGGCAAAAGGATAAAATAGAATACCTGTCGTTTTTCTACATCGGCGAGAGCACTGTTTGCCAATTCCTGTAATATTTTCGATCCGTGTTTATTGGCCGAGACAAGTCGTTCGTCCTTACATAAAGCTGTTAAGAAATATTTGTCATGTGCCATTCGTTCCAAATATTTCGAAGCCATTAAGCGGGAGATTTGTTTGGCTCTCTGTTTTTCCGCGCGAGATGTTTCTTGAACCTAGAATTACGGTTATTGCCTATATATTTTTTGTTAACAATGTAAGTGAAACATGTGGTGCAGATAAATACGTCGCCATTCTTCCGGCACGTTTCACTGCTTCTGTTTGGGTTGTATAATGTTCCGGAACATTCTGGAACATTGTTGACTTTTCGTTAGTCACCTGCCGTGTTTCCTGTGTTTTCATTCGGCTGCGGCGTGCCGGTACTACTGGAGCATCGGCGTCTATTGATTCCCTCTTTAACTCCACTCGTCTCTGAAGTGTAACAACCGATGAGAGCACCTTCCCGGCGCTCTCGCCAACGCATTCTCTCACCTAGATGTATACAAATAAGATTCAATTTACTACTATACATTATTAGTTACAATTAAAACACATTGTAAGGTTGTATACTGAAATGGGGGTGTAGCATCGACTTTCATAATGTAAAATGGATGTTACAAGGTAGTTTACTCTATCATTACTTACGTGCGCTGACGTTTTAGAATGGGCTACTACCGGTCTGTAGCACGTGAGATTGGAATCAAGGCAAATGTGGGAATTGTATGTCTTTTGTTTTCCAAACCTTTCATCAAAACTTCATGCATTCATTTCAAACCATGTTGTAAACTGTGGTCAACATTTATTTAATTTCCACTGCAAATTAATTTATGGAAATGCACTAATAAAAAGAGCTTTTGTTCGCTACTACTTCTATTACCAAAAGTCAGTGACTAGGAAAAATAATATAAAAAAGTTAAAAATACAAGAAAATTGCTACATTATCCATGCACATACCTTTCTACCATAATTTATTATAATCAGTCAATGATTTAAATATAGAAGCGCATTAAACGGCCAAATTAAAAACGGTCTTATCCCTCATTTAATAAGGATATGAAACAAGGTATCTCAAAAGCCTTGTACCTTTTGTATCTTTTAATAAACAGCCATGTGATATAACAAGCCCGCGTAATGTATGTGTCACGCACACAAATTATTCCGAGAAAATGAAATGTTAAGGTTATCCGATCCTTATCAGCAAACAAGTGCGGTAAACATTTGTGCCATCGGGAATACATTTTACGTATTAGTGTAAAATACATAACAAATTTTTATAAGATACTTTATACGAAACGATCTAGATTTAGAGCTATATATCAATAAAATGTCAAGTAAAGATTATAAATAAATAAATAAATACACCCTACAGTCACATACATAATTCTGACCCCACAGTAGGATAAAAGTTCCATGCCATGGGTATCAGAAACTACGAGGGACTTTTCGGTCTCATATGTAAACACCCAGACTTCAAAACAAATTGTTGGATGATACAAACATTTGTCTCGGTGCGGGGATTGAACTCGCGGCTTCTCGTTTCGCAAGCTGCTGTATAGCCAACTATCGAAAATTTTTACTAGGATTTCTAGGTTACTAGATTTTTTCCGTTACGGAGTAATGTAATATCACAGATTTTGAAAAGAAGCATTGCTTCATATCCTTTAATTTCCTAATAATCATTTGATCCAAAACATTTACCGTTTCTTCAGCATGTCGAGCGCATTCAGCGAAATCAGGTGGAAACTTCCTGACGCGGCGACCGCGATGAGCCAAAACCAGAGCTCTTTCAAACGCACACTTTTCATATTCCGTTTGTGCACGAATTTGCTGCGCTGTCAAATTTTCCGGCTCCAATTCTGCATACAATTAATTAAACATTCGTACACTCAATAACAAACTAAGTCGGAATGGAATGGAGCGTGGCAATAAAATTACACACGAATGTACCAGATAAGTGAGGTACATTTACATACACAATTATAGTTTTGCTCGAACTCTTGCTGCTCAAAGAGGTAGAGGAAGTGAGGCTAAATTTTACCAGTTCAATTTCTATCATATGATGTAAACGCTTAATACGATACCTGAACCTAAGTGAAATCAGCCCTTACTGCGTCATCATCAGCCCATATACGATCTGCTGCTAGGCACGGACCTCCTCCACAGCTGAGAGGATTTTGGCTTTAGTCCACCATGCTGGCCTAGTGTGGGTTGGCGGACCACAGTGTAGTGCGGGTCAATTCAGTGATACTTGTAAAAATCAATACTGCATTACTGTGCACGTACCATCTGCGCCATTCTTAAAGAAATCCTAAGAAAAATCGCATTTTTCTTTCTACACCATACATGATAATATATTTAGGAACCCACGACGCTCCTGTGGCGTTAACGTAAGCAAGACTTAGACAGCAACTTACACGGAGTGTTGCATTTTGAAGTTCTCTCCATGTTTAATGACTCGCGTTAAGTTTTACTCAAGTTCAGCGTTGTAATCCATTCTATTTTATTTCCATAATGAGAATAATTAATAGCTTTTATGAATTTACTTTATAAGAAAATCTTAGTTTCATATTTATTTAAAAAAACTTAACCTGCAATTGACAAGAATTGTTATGACGAGAATAAAAATACATGGAAAAAGTTATTATTGTAATCATCGTCACAGCAGTATTTAATCACAAACAATACACTGTTTATTATAAATTAGCTAATAGAAGTTATATAGGCAGTAAATATATCCAATAATATAGTTTAGTAGTAGGAAGACATTACTACAAATCACCGAGCAATCAATTTTATTCGTGCTTTGATAGAAATTTGAATAGGAATAGTTATCGATAGGATGTGAGCCCACAACTATTGTTCCATACAGTATAGTGGTGTTATTGTATAGCACAATCGCATAGCCATTAGCCAAGCAATTTCTCGAGTGACATATGTTATCGATCTACCAGCAATACTCGCGTGCACCAATGCATTGACAAACTAATTAAGTCCGTCAGTCTATTTTGAGCGAACGTAAGCGCGAGTTCGGTTTAGCAATTTGCCGTTTTCCGAATAATGCATAACTATTCTATAACTTTTGATCCGTTCATATTTTTGGTATGTTAATCTCAGGATAATCTCTCAACGATTTTGTTCTCAAAATACGAGTACAAATAGAGGTGTATTTTCAAATCAAGGTCCTTAGTTATATGTTAAGTAAATTAGGAAACCTAGTCTCGAAAATTTATCAGTCATCCAAGTCTAATATATACTATATACGTGTAGTGACTCTATACTACTCGTACATCTTTCTCCGAGAGACTGCTGTATTTAGCCCAGCATTTGAGAAAAACTCCCAAAAAGTATTATATTTTTCACGAAGTTATACATTTCAATTAAATAATTATAATAAGTTCAATTACATCAACTTCACATGGTATTGAAAAGGACACTATTTAAGGATACTCTATTTAATGAAATCTTACTACTCAATAACCATGGTGAATAAGGTAAATAATGAATGAACAAGTAAGTACCAGCGGCGCGCACGGCGTCTGCCAACGCTCCAACATAATATGTCGCCTTCGCCCGCGATACACTCCGACCGAGCAGCGATCTCACATCGGCGCCCTGAGAACAGAAGCCGTAGCCAAACTGACATTCTAAAATTGAAACCTATACTAATTTTAGTATACCTACAAAGGAATATTATTGACTTTATGCTAGGCTTTTTGTAGGCTCAGCTTTAAAAGTACAAAACCGTTTTGAATGATTTTTGGGACACTGATGAAATTTTGGAGCGTAAATAGGCTACTATGCATTTTTTTCTCTGATGGAATGATGGATGGATCACGGTATTCGAAATTTCCTTATCGCTTGTCGTTAATAAAGAATATCAAAATTTATAAAACCGATATGTGATGTAAAAAAATACCCTTGACGTATTTTCAACTCCTTCAAAGGCCATTTCGCCTGTCGAATATTACTTTGTCTATAGCCTCAAGTCATTAGTGTGTGATTTACTCAAACCAATAGCAGTATCGAGGATCAGTGCCAGATCGGTCTCATTGTGGTTTTACCGCATTAGGATTGACTTACGTTTTGCGGTGGCCAATTCTGGCGCGATTAGGTGTTTATGAGGCAAATGATGCTTTAATGTGCGGAATTTGGCTGGCTTTTAGCTTCTATTATCTCTAATTTATGGGAACATAAATATGTATTCGTACAAACATATAGAGGAATTCTCATCAACAGTCCTGAACTATAGAAGATAGATATCTTGTGAGGCTGATGATAATAATGTTGATATTTCTTATCCGAAAAGGAAAATTACCATACATGCGAGCGCTACAAATAGAAAAGCACTTATTATACTAGGTACTGAAATAAATTCAACTGCAATATAATACTCAACATCAAGTGAACGATTATTTTTCTAAGAAGCTTAAATTTAAACCTAATTGTTACTTACAAGTTGAAAGTTCGTAAAGTAATTATTCAAATTGTAATCAATGCTTAATACATTATACAATCTCTTAAGCAACAAACATTATGCAAAAAATATAATCAAAGTTCTTACACAATGAACGTAAAGATTAACAAGATTTACGTACCCTGAGATTATGATCGCAAGTGCAAAATACTCTTAATTTATTAACAAGGAGCACTAAGAGGAAAGTTTAAACATAATATGGACTACCCGTGTAGAAACTTTTGAATTAGTCTTTCCAGCAAGTTCGACGTAACAAACATCTAAATATGTTGTTACAAAATTTAAAAGGATTAAGTATTTTAAAACATAAATTTTCCATAACTTTTGAATCTTTGCCCGATATTGCTTTTAAGAAAAATAACATTTTATGTTCTTTTTAAGGTTATTCATAATTCCTGTATTTAAATGAGTAGTTATGATATTTGCTTACCAACAACACATGTGATGTAATTCGAAGCTCGACGGATACTTTTGCGATTTCCCAAATCAAAAAACTCAATAAGACTTGGCCGGACCCAAAATTCGAACCCGAACCCTATTGATTTTACGGTGCACAATTTATTTTTAATATCAGGGTGTCATTAACTTAAACCACGTATGCAATATGTTACTTTCTAATGAGATGCAAAATTTGAGCAAAACTTAAATATAGTTTTGTCACTAATCGTGATTTAAGACCAAGATTTTGGTTCGGTAGTACCTACACATCTTACTACAAACTGCAGTAACTATACGGATATGTGGATTATGTATTTTGCGCGATGCTGTTGCTTCAAAGTCCTGGAGTTATCTTATTTAGGTCCATTCTTTTTTTTTTTTAACTTAAATTTTCTTTCAAAGAATCTGTATCCGTGCGAATACAAATATTATACTCTACATATCGACGGCGGAAAGCGAAAACGTAGTAAACCACAAAAATGGAAATGTTCACCAGAGCCAAAAAACTTTTACATATTTTTTCAAAAAATCATTACTCGCGTGTTTTTTAACTTAGACTCATGATTTTTGGACACTAGACATGTTATTTTTTTCTAAATATAATTCTAACTCTCAAATCTCATTCTAACAATTATTTGCCAAAAATTTGTTGACTACGACATTTTGAAATATTTTTACAGAATGCTAAAATGCTGTAAATGCACATCGAGTTGTATAGAGATGGGTCAAATACATTTTTTAGGGAAAGCGAAAACGTGGTAAGCAGTTATACTTGAACTAGGGCTGCTCAACTGAACGTTGTAAACGTGGTTATTTAATGAAACCCATCTCTTAGATATGGTGTAAACTACAATAATTACTGACTTGGGGTAATTAACTTGGGGTAACCGTACCAAATGTAGTAATAGGTTCGGTTATTTATACCACTACTCGCTAAAACGTCCTTAATGCAAGATACATAAAAACACGAGCTACGAAAACGTAGTAAACGCAGCACTACTGACCGCATCATCAACATGTACCTTTTTTTACAGAAAGCGAAAATGTTGTAATCAACATAGTATAACTTATTACTATTTTTTCTGTAGCTTACAGCGTTTTTGAATGCAGGCATTTACGTGAAAACCTGTTTTTTAAAAATGTTAATTTCTAATCTATTCATCCTAGATTTATGGGACCGGGACCATTCGAAGCAGTTTTTTTTTTCTGATTCGAACAGTGCAATAAAAAAAATTTTCACATTTTGTGGACTACGACGTTTTTGCTTTCCGCCGTCGATATATAAAACCTAACAAATTTAAACTAATTATTTAACCACATATTATGTCCTTATTAACCGCGATTGGTTTGAATATCTGTTATGGATCAAACATACACCTAAATATATGAGCAATGTTGCTCTTTGATGTAATTTCGTCGTCATATTATCATTGACACGATATTAACATCTTGATTGGAAACCAACAGTCTGGAGCCAAAGGATCTGCCCAGAACGCTTGACTGGTTTCGGTTTTGATATTACGATCTATTTTCTATTAATAGGCTGACTACCTCGTTGATCTAACTACGTGGTACTGAAGCATGCTAACAAGATATCTCGGGTTTGATAATCCGGGTCGGGAAATGTGTTGTACTGTGTTTTAGCTTTAAAAAAGTTTAGCAGCAGCACAGAGATAAGAAAAGTACCCGAAATTGGCAACAGCCTCGTGCCCTATTAGGTGAAACTTAAAACACCGCTACTGAAACGTTGCTGAGACATACTTCTGCGTACCTTTTAGGTTACTCTTGTTAATGCGTATGTTTGGAATATTAATGACAACACGATGACAAGCTGATAATGCTAAATGGAAGCCTCTATAGCATTAGCAAAATTGTTATGCATTATAATAGTATCAATACTAAAAATTATGGAGTATACATGATTTATTACATAACAAGCTACACCAAAACTGCTATTAAAATTATTCCAAGAATTCTTAAAATGGAATACAACTACACTGAAGTTTCAAACAGTGCATTCATTACGAAATGCCCGTGCACCAAAGTCCCTAGCAGCGTATTCTCTTCATTTTATGACGCAACAAGAAAAGCAAGCTCCAATGGAACTTGGATACAAACATTATCAGAGTAGGCTACGTCTAATTGCATGTTTACCGACTGGAAATGGAATCTGAAGCTGTTTGTTTTGCAGTAACTCACATTCCACCGCAGCGCTTCGTTGTACGCTTGTATAGCTTTCTCGAATTGTTCCAAGCGTTGCAAATAATTGCTGGAAGAACATTGTCCAAATTACTGTTGGGCTTTATTAAGTGCTCGTCATTGTTGCGAATGTTTAATGTTCGGTGTTAATGTATTGCCACCTTTATTGTCTCTAAAGTTTGAACATGTTTCATGGTAGCTCAGTATCTCTATTTATTGTTACTAGTACGCGAGTGATTGAGATTTTCGGCTATCGTGGGTTCAAACCCAGGCACACAGCTCTGATTTTTGAAATTATGTGGTATTCACAATGAATTATCTCATTCGGCAACAAAGAAGGAAAACATTGTAAAGAAAGTATTTTTATGCGCATCATTTTCCTTAGTATGTCGTAACTGAATTTTATATTTTGCCTGTATATATTTGACAACCGGTTGATATGATGTCGATTGGTTAAAGGTAATCTTTATCATTCTCCACAATTCAAATTTTATTTGGACCGAATTATTCCTTACTAGGCAAGTTAATACTAAATTTATTCAGTCACGTGATTACTTTGAAAATGTAAGATAAATGTGTGGTTTACTCTCAATACTAAGATAAACTTGCAAATTTGTTTAGCACGTAATATGTAGGTACTGTGCGTCTTATACACTTTTAGTCAATATTAAACAGAAGGAATTTCATTTACGACATCCTCTAAGGATTAAAAATTCTTAAAACTAATTACGGTATCAAGTCAAGAACATTCTGACTGTTACGCTCCGTTGAGGCTGGGGTTGTCTGAAACTTTGTGCTAATTCCAACTTTTTGCAATTTTCACTACTCTAAATATTATATTGTGGGACTATTTAAATTACTATGTGCGGTTATCTTTTAGTGTTTTTCTATTATTTATTCTTTTCTATGTATCCCAAACCTTACAGGTTGGTGTTATTGTTGAGTATACCATTACATTGGTTAGGGTGCATTAAGAGTGTCTTTTATTTCAGCTTAGTACGCGTTGGTTGACTTTACATGACTAAGTTTTCAAAAAGAAAATTATCGGGCGGACACTTTTTCTAATCGGGGTTTCCCTCGCAATTCAAGTGCGTAGGTGCGTCAAAACTTATAACCAATAGTTTCCAGACTTTACCTTCATCACCGTGTTAAAATATTCTTACTCTGTTACAGTTTAAAACGTTACACTACTGATATTCGGAAATTATTTATTTATTTATATCCTTTTTTGTACATTATACATAAATATATTTGAAAAGTAATGAAGTAAATATTCAATGATGCAAATAAATGTAAAATTGCAATAAAATTATAAGTGTACCTATAGCACTGATAGTTCCCTATTCAATGACGAAATTAATATAATTTTCCATTAACCTATAAAATGGCAACTGCTGTGGTAGCCCTATGAGATGTCAGACTCACCCCCTTTCTCGGAACACTGCAACCGCGTTACATATAGGTCTCTCTTCTGGCACTAATTTCTTCCTCATTCTCGTGGGACTGCCTTTGTCTGTCGGCCCGAAGCGGGACAAATGTAAACGTACCTTCGTACTACGTTGCTGCGATTCTCAATTGTTTTTGAACAAAATCTAGGTGGCTTCGGTTGACTTTGCAGACTATAAAGCTTTATATAGTGGTAGGAAAAAATATACTTCTCTTTAATCTTATCAGCCTTTGTATAATTTTACATAAAACCTTTACACTCACGCCTGTATTTACAAAAGGGGCGAGGTACATTACTGAATCCATGTTATGTCAAGTTTTTTATGCTCTTAATAGAGATGAAATCTCAGAGTAATTTTATAAGCAACACTTGATGGCGTCACGATAGTTCATATTAAAGAACAAATATACTTACAATAATGTCAATAAAGTTAAGCATAAAAACATTACATAAAGGAGTAAGCCGAAGCGATTATGTCAAATCCCCAATTATTTTTGTCGCGCTATTTCGATTATCAGCTGCAATGTGGTCGCTTTGCCAATAAAATAAAATTGATATTAATTTAAAGGTTTATTAAAGCCACCAAAATTATTTGATGCAATATTAACTGTAGAATGTATAGCTCAATGTAAATATATTTTGCTCGTAGCGTTTTCCACGTAAAGTAAACAATGCAAGGTGACTTTAAATTTATTAAATGCAAAATAAATCAACATTGTATTAACAAAGTAACGTGTTTTTACGACTTTATTATTCCTCAGTGATAAAGTATCGGACTTAAGCAGTCTTAAGTAAAAGACTTATAGCTAAAAACACAACTTATTGACCATGGCACCAAAAAAAAATCGCTTCACCCGTTCGGTAGCAACAAATGCAAACTGGTAGGCACACACACTCACTCACAGCTTTGTGAGGCTGGTTGTGTCTATGTGTTCACGCGGATACGTAAAACATAGTACAATACCTCCATTTTACATATCGAGATAATTAATAAATCTACAAATGTATAGTACGAGTATATACGCACATTCAGACAAAAAATCGTTACAGTCGCATTTTAAAGTTTTCGCCAAAATTAGGCCAAAATTAATACCCTGCGGTAACCGCTGTTTGTGTATTCTCGCTTCATATTCAGCTTACTTTAGACGCGGAAAATGTAGTAACTAAGGTTTTAATGAGCGGCTGATTCAATTTGTATAATATTTTTAACATACATTTATAGTTTGTATATTTTGTAAAATAGATTTTACACAAAACTAAGATGATGGCAGTCTATTTTTACATATTCGTTAGTAAAGATTGACAGGGCAAAAATTTTGACTCTTGCTCTGTTCCCAAGATTACCCAAAATCCCTATATCGCAACCGAAACTATCCGTCATACAATAATAGGTAACACACCAGGTCCACCTATACGCTCTAGCCCAGAATGGCGGAATATGGCCCAAATCCTCTCTGTAGAAGAGGAGGCACGAGCCCAGCAGTGGGACTTTCATAGACTGATAAAAGATACCAACTAAACAATCTGGAACGTGAATATGACAACATTAATGGAAAGTTACCAACATCTTCATTCTCAAGCGCCACTTAAAATTAATAAACTATTATACCACTACTCGAATCAAGACGGCCAAGTTGCAGAAACACTTGAAGTTGGTTCGCCGTTTGAATATCAACTTGGACACGAGATCACTATGCAGCGCTCTGAGTTAGCCAAAGCTTCTTGAATAGCCGATGTCGATACTGCTTGTCTATACTAATTATATTAACCTTGCGCTCTTCGTTAAAGTACCGGAAAGTTGGTTGTTAGTTATCCCAGTTATATTCATGCATAACTGTCTTTGGGTAGGGATTAATAGTATGCACTCTGCTTAGAACAAAACTCTTTGCCGAAAATTACTTATAATTGACATACTTTTCCGCTGTCTGCCTGAATGTATGATGAGTCTGAAAATTTGGTATATAAACACAACTAGCAAAATAAGGGAGTAGAAATGCACCTCTAGCTATACTTATAGGAATTATGTGCGCGAGTAATATCCATATACATGCATACAATTATGTATATGATACGTCATACGTAACTACATGAAAATACTTTAATGCAATGTACCAATGGGATTTAATATACGTACGTAGTTTTGCATTGAACAATAGTAGTAACTAGTAACCCATATTTCGTTAAAATTGGTTTATCATGTAATTCCTTATTGCCGTTTTACGTTTTTATTTCCAAACCCTGTGTTGCTACTGAGAATTTCCTCAAGGAATATCCCAATAACACTTTGCCTAGTCCGACTATCGAAAATGGGACTATAAGTCGCACGTCACTCGTTTACTAAGATAACTTTTCAACCTATATCACAATGATTTTGACCCACGCATCAGGCGCGAGCTTATAAGTGATTTTAGATATATTTACTTAACAATAGGGTTGTAGGGCCGTAGACGTACGTCGTACATATATAAAAAAACTAATGAAAATCCAAAAAACGATGTTGAAATATAAAGAAAGAAAGTAGAAAAAACATACAGTAAAAAAAATTACTTTCATTAGTTATTTGTTGATGGAAAAAATTGTTGTACAACAAGAAAGAAAAGGTAAACTTGTTAAAGTCTAATTGTCTAACACAGTTATCGAATTTCAACGTAGTTATTAATATTATTATTATAAAATAATTATTCAATAATAACATTGAATAAACATCGAGTAAAATTTTAAGTTGTTCTGTGAAACTTTATTTAATCAACAGACATTGTTCTGTCTCAATGGGAGAGAGTTAAGCAGAATTCTGTTAAAACAGTATAATGATACTTTCATAACGGGAATTCCGGAAACCAATTATAGTAATTGGAGATATATTTTTGTAATCTATTATTTAATGATGAATCCTTCCGAAATGAATAGCAATTTAGTTTGTATATCACAATATCTTTTGGAACCTATCACCTTGGGTCATAAACAAAGCTTCAGAAAATTTAATTTATGCCGTTAAATTAAATTTTCCAGCTCAGAAGCTTCGTCTTTCTATTATCCCGGATCTTTCAAGCGTAATATGATCAACAGGCTGGTAAGATTGTGTCGAGTCACTCGTCACTTGATATCCTATATAGACGGTACTATTCTTGCTATAAAATGCAGTGTTTTTACTATCTCATAATATTTTTTTATGGTAACGGAGGCAAACAAGCAAGTGAGCCACCTGATGTCAAGTGGTCAACACTGCCCATGGACATCCACAATGCCAGAGGGATCATTGGAGCGTTGCCGACCTTTAAGGAATTTATAGGCTCTTTATATAGGTACTAAACGTCTTTCTCTTTATATTTACATACTTAACATGTTCTACTATTGCACAGACTTCTATTGAAAAGGCTCCCAATACGAAAACTTAAATACACGTAGGTATTCCACGCTTGGTTAATGTGGGTGGACAAACTGTGCCTACGTAAGAAATTGTTTAAGAGAACTCTTAAGAATACAGACTACGCATACAAGAGCCAGAGGATATTTAAAGTACATAGTATAGGACTTACAAAAATTATTTTTTTTTAACCGCAGTCGTGACCGTAATACCTATTATTTGTACTTACAAATAACCACCATTGCCATAACTTTATGGTGCTGGGAGCGACAAAAAAAATTAGCTCTTCGGGATTTTACACACTATAGTCACATAATAATTTAGTTTAATCCCACACAGAGATACATGTCTTACCTGCTTATATCCTACTTTTTGGTATCACAAAAACTCAGTCCTTAAAATCAATTATTATTAGTTATCATGGAAAAATTTGTTTCGGTGCGAGGGTGAAAACCGCACCCTCTCGTTTCACAAGCTGGTGTCTAGCCTACTTCGTCAAGGGGTTGTCACCAATCAAAAAAAGACCGGCGAGCCGCATGCAGATTGAGTAGAGCTAAATTAAACGATGCCCCATCTGACTAAGAGCCAAATCCTCAAGGTCATTGTATATTATTTCCCTTTCCTTCTATTCTTATAAAACACGTACTATATAATTTAATAATTTAGATATCATTCTCAATGAGGGGTAGTGGTACTGTTTTGAATATAACCTCCATTGAAGCCTAACTTGTTTGATAAAATTTAGCATTCTGAACACTAACTAAAATATACCGCTTCCTGCTACCTGCCTGCTACGGTTGCTTGAGTTATTGATTTTGTTTCGTGGATGTTATGAGAAATGGTAGTGTAGCCCTGTGTCCAACAGTGAGACGTATATGGACTGACGATGGTGATGATGATGATGGTGTTATGAGAAAAAAAATCACGCCGATACATCATGATTTTCAAAAGTCCAAAAGCGATCCTCAGTCAAATGTTTTTTTATATTTTATGTACATACCTAAGTCAAAAATACGAGTAATAAATTAATATTAATTTTTTCTACAGTGCTATTGGCTAAAACGGCTCGGCAAACGTAGTGTAGGACGCCCTCCGGCTAGGTGGGGTGACGATATTCGCAAGGTAGCTGGCAGCGGTTGGATGAGGAGGGCCGAAGATCGAGCCCAGTGGCGTGCCATGAGAGAGGCCTATGTCCAACAGTGGACGTGAAAGGCTGTTGATGATGATGATGATGATGATGATTGGCTAAAGCGTGATTTACTCCGGAACTCGAAATATTGATAACTACATGACATTGGTGTCGATTTACAGACAAAAATCCTAACAAAAATCCAGAATAAACAACAAAAAAACATGCATTCATCAAAAATAGCCTGTACCCAAAAGTACGAGTAAATTGGGACGTTTTAAAGTTAATGGTAGGTCGGCAAAATTTCCTTGTTGGAAAGAATTAGTAGAAATCCCGGGAGTATGAGAAAGGGTAGACGGACGCACAAGATGGCAGTCCTTGATTGGGGCCACGCACTTCGAAGGCCCTTGATAAAGCCGATGTTACGAGAAGGTGGAATACCGCTAAGTTTATTTACCTAACCTTACATTTAAATGGCTAGCTCGGCAGTGGGTTGCGGATCTTTATAAGGAAAACTGAATAGAAAATTTGCAGAAAAAAATCTAATTTTGAGTAAAGATATGTTGAATCCTTTACTATAAATGGATTTATCTTTAGATTGGCATTTAAATATTAACTGAATTATTTCTTTCGGTTTTCTATTAATTTTATTCTTACGTTTCGAGGCTTCTCAAGAGTTATTTGCGATTACTGAGAATCAGAAATTGAACTTACTTAAGATTGAAATATATTTTATTCAGAATGTCACTTACTGGTATGACCTACAAATGTCATAACGAATAAAAAACTTATCAGATGTGATACTCATCATGGCGAGAGAATCATCGCAGACCAGGCGTCGCCGCCTGTAAAGAGTAACAATAAAAAGATCTTCAAGCATTCGTGCTTTCAAATTAGTCAAACATCTCAACAAAAACATTTGTATAGAAAATTGAGTCAATAATTTCATTGTAAAGTAATTTGCCGCGTGACTTATTTCCCTTCATTCACTATCTTAGTCTTAAAAAAGACATCTGACTTCAAAATTTTCAGTACTTCTTGTTAGAAATTATATTGTTCTTGCAGACTTAATTTCTAATATACCTACTAACAAAATCGAATTGAATATTGTATCTTTATAGCCTCGTTTAAGGATTAAAATAAATCAAATATATTTCTCGATAAAACAACAGATTATTATAAAACCATCTACATTTCAAGAGATAAGGTTTTTGTGCAGGAGCAAAATATTGATTTGTCTATAATCATAATGTGCACGACGGAACAAAAAATTGGCTTGCTTAAAATAAATAATTTCCAAATAAAACAAAGCGAAGTAACACTTCATGTGGTAGTTTTAGAATCAGGTCAGAAAGATCCTTCCGAGAAATAACTTTCTCGGACCAGGAAGACCCTTCCGAGAAAAAACTCTCTCAAAACCGGGAAGATCCTTCCAAGAAAAAGCTCTGAGAGATCCTTCCGAGAAAGGGCCCGGTCAGGCCAGGTAGATCCTTCCGAGAAACGCCACTGACCGTAAGGCCTACTTCCCGGACCTATTACAAGCGCCGCTTCCGTTTAGCGACCAATTAGAACGCTTACTTCCGACCAATCAGGGAAAAACGGGCTTGACCTATGAGAGGGCGGGAAACCCCATAGTTTCAACACAGAGGGCGCCACCGCATCTGACGGCTTAAAAGGCGAGCGCCCCGGCCAGTCGCGGCCAGTCGTCGGGAGGCACAGGAAGAAGGAAGACCTCAAGGGAGACATCAAGGAAAGCAGCCAGAAAGCCTCATCAAGAATAGTCGAGCGGAATAAGAATCGAAAGACGTCGGGACGTCGTTATAGTCCGTACCAACTGGGTACGTCAACGTCACCGTCGCCGCCGCCAGTTGTGATCACGCCGCCGTTAATACTGGACCACCGGTACACGCCGTCGTACACAACATCAGCCGCAATACAAGCTGGACGCCGAGTCATCCCGAGTGCTACCGACATCGCACGCCGTGTGCGCATCACCGAGCCGACGTCAGGAAGATTCGTCCGAAACCCGTAACGTCATCGCGGTGTAGACTGGTCATTTTAAAATCAAGTGTTAAATGTTGCGTGTTAATCCCGCTTTATAGTTCGCGTGTTGATTTTATAGTTCACCGATATAGGGTTCGCGTATTCATTTACAGTTAGCGTGTCGTTTTAGGGTTCACGCGTCGACCATAGTTCATGTGTCGATTTGATAGTTCGCGCGTTGATTTATAGTTTCGCGTGTTGATTGATAGTTCGCGTGTTGATTTATAGTTCACGCGTTGATTTATAGTTTCACGTGTCGATTTGATAGTTCGCGTGTTGATTTATAGCTCACGTGTTGATTTATAGTTTCACGTGTCGATTTGATAGTTCACGTGTCGATTTATAAGGTCGCGTGTTTATTTAGTTTAGGTGGTTATTTTGTATGATTTTATCGGTCTCTTGCGTGTAAAAAAATCCATTATACCAATTGAATTTGTGTTTGACATCTCCACCTCACTCGCAGCCGGTGCCAATTATCGTCAGGGAACACAACCGCCCTTAGGACATATAGAAATAATAATTGTATACAGTCCACTATGTTTTGTTTCCGTTTTGTTGTCATTATCATCCAAACTTTTTATTTGGTGATGCATCCTTCTGGTGCAGGCGGAGCGACCACTTTCGGTGGTCCAGCAAGTTGATTTGTCGAAGTTTCTAGGTAGCGTGCCGTCGACCACTTGAACCATATCTCCAACTCTCATCGTTGGGCCTTCATCATGAGGCTCCCGCCGGTTGCGGAGCACGGGGAGATATTCGCGGAGCCAACGCGATCAGAAGGCGTCCGTCAAGTGTTGCGCGACCCGTATGTTTGCGCACGGTCCGTGTGGAGACTCTGCTGGATAGTGTGGTTCGTCGAAGTCTCGTTGGCTTCCCAACGAGAAATGGTTCGGTGTCATCACATCACACATCATCATCACATCTTCAGGGTCTTCCGGGGGCCAAGTTTTTGGATCGTTTCTAAGGAATTCTGGCCCTCGAAACCACCGATGATGAGGGCCAAAGTCTTCTGGGATGTCTCTGGTGGCGTCGGCAGCGACATTGAGTTTTGATGGCAGCCATCGCCATTGATTCGGTGTACTATATTCTTCAATGGCGACTACTCTACGCGCCACGAAAGGTTTGAAGCTTCTAGCTCCTGCGCGAATCCATGAAAGCACCGTTCTGCTGTCTGTCCAGAACGTTGTGGTGTTTATTTTCCGTGGATGTCCTTCTTTAATGGCAGCTGCCATTCTCGCTCCGAGTACCGCTGCTTGGAGCTCCAGTCTTGGAATCGATAACAACTTCAACGGCGCCACTCTCGCCTTTGCCATAATTAGCGTCACCGACGTGTTGCCTTTTTCTTGTGCGGCCCTCCAATACAGTGACGTGGCATATGCAGTTTCGCTGGCGTTAACAAATACGTCAGGTGGAGCGTCATCTCTTCGATCCCCCCGCCACAAGTACCTTAGGGAGTATCGATCTTCGGGTTTCAACTCCACCTGCATGAACATCTCCTCTATGTCCGCCGTAACTGCCACGGGATGTTCTCTGAACCTCATTAACACGTTTGGTAAAGGTCGGAGTAGATCTGGCCCCGTCAACAGTTCCTCTTTCAAAGATTTTCCCGCAGTTTTGGCAGCTGCGTCATGGACGACTCGTAGCTTTCCCAGTTTAAACGGATTTGTTATTCCGAAGTGCGGCAGGTACCACTTCCTGGGACTGGACGACGGCGGTGCTGGTTCGGCATACCCTTTCTCCAACAGTGCTTCCATCTGTTTTTTATACCTTGCTCTTAATGCCGGGTCCTTTTTTAACTTCCGCTTGATTCCGGGCAAGCGACCTTTTGTGTTTAGGTAATTATTCGGCATGGTAGAGTTCTCGTTTTTCCACAACAGTGAGGTTTGTGTTCTTCCTTCCGGAGCCTGCGATGTCTTCGATTGTAATATTTTGAGCGATTGCCTGGTGGAATCGTTCGCCGGTCGCCTGGCCAGGTTTTCTTCCTGGTTTCTATTTGGTTGCGTCAGCGGTGGATGCGGCGAGGCGGTGCGATCTCGTCCCCAGATAGCGGTGGCGTTATCTGGAGGCATTTGTCCCGCGGTTTCTTCTCGTCGGGTCCGGAGCCATGCTGCGACTAACGGAGGCGGCTGCGAACCACACGCGACTGGCCGCCAGGATGTGGCGTTAGTCTCTGGCGGAGCTGATTCGCGCTCCGTAGTCGGGACATTGTTGTGGCAGCTCGTTGACGGGAGTACGGCTGTGACTCCCGCCTGTGTAGATGCCGGCTCCTCACCGGCCCTAGGTGCATCTTCTATCGGGGTGGCTTCAGTCTGTTGGTGTGCGCGCTGTCCCTCTACAGCTTCGCTTGGGCAGCCTTTGCTTGTAGGTGAGCCAGTTCGAATCTGGCCTGCGCCAATTTAAAGGCTTTCGTCGTCCTCTTGCTTTTCTTTGTCGATGATGATCGACTCTCGCGCGGCGTGTCCTCAGGCGGGCTCGACGTGGTGGCGGCTGGTAGCTCCTCCACTGTGGTGACGGATGGCTCGATAGATTCCTCCGTTGTTCCGGTTACCGTTGATGCCTCCGTCGTTACTATTGTCGAAGTCCCCGTCGTCGCGGACGTCGCCCGTTTCCCAGTCGAACGTGTGACTGGCATCTCTTTCACTCGCTTAATATCCGGCTCGAAGGACCAAAATGAACAGCACCGCCCTCAGTTAGCGACAACAATACAAATACAAAACAAAGTGGACTGTATACAATTATTATTTCTATATGTCCTAAGGGCGGTTGTGTTCCCTGACGATAATGGGCACCGGCTGCGAGTGAGGTGGAGATGTCAAACACAAATTCAATTGGTAAAATGGATTTATTTACACGCAAGAGATCGATAAAATCATACAAAATAACCACCTAAACTAAATAAACACGCGAACTTATAAATCGACACGTGAACTATAAATCGACACACGAACTTTCATGAACACGCAAACTATCAAATTGACACGTGAAACTATATCGACACGTGAAACTATAAATCGACACGTGAAACTATAAATCAACACGTGAGCTATAAATCAACACGCGAACTATCAAATCGACACGTGAAACTATAAATCGACACGTGAAACTATAAATCAACGCGTAAACTATAAATCAACACGCGAACTACGACGTCCCGACGTCGTTATAGTCCGTACCAACTGGGTACGTCAACGTCACCGTCGCCGCCGCCATTTGTGATCACGCCGCCGTTAATACCGGACCACCGGTACACGCCGTCGTACACAACATCAGCCGCAATACAAGCTGGACGCCGAGTCATCCCGAGTGCTACCGACATCGCACGCCGTGTGCGCATCACCGAGCCGACGTCAGGAAGATTCGTCCGAAACCCGTAACGTCATCGCGGTGTAGACTGGTCATTTTAAAATCAAGTGTTAAATGTTACGTGTTAATCCCGCTTTATAGTTCGCGTGTTGATTTTATAGTTCACCGATATAGGGTTCGCGTATTCATTTACAGTTAGCGTGTCGTTTTAGGGTTCACGCGTCGACCATAGTTCATGTGTCGATTTGATAGTTCGCGCGTTGATTTATAGTTTCGCGTGTTGATTGATAGTTCGCGTGTTTATTTAGTTTAGGTGGTTATTTTGTATGATTTTATCGATCTCTTGCGTGTAAATAAATCCATTTTACCAATTGAATTTGTGTTTGACATCTCCACCTCACTCGCAGCCGGTGCCCATTATCGTCAGGGAACACAACCGCCCTTAGGACATATAGAAATAATAATTGTATACAGTCCACTTTGTTTTGTTTTTGTATTGTTGTCGCTAACTGAGGGCGGTGCTGTTCAGTTTTAAATGAGATAATTTGAGTTATGAGATTTTTTAATCAATCTCTCTTTTAGATACGAGTTACAATATCGGGTTACATTATTTTTCGTAAAGCTCTCATTTACGATAGATTATATTAGTCTTATCTTTAGCCTCGTAAACTAAAGATTCTAGGTTCAATTTGTGTGTCTGACAAAGTGTTAATGAGTCTCTGAAGCAGCAAAAATGGGTATAAAATTTCATCACTCCATAAATATATATTTAGTGAAACAGGCGCGAAAGTTTGTATGGTAATTACTAGCTGTTGTCCGCAACTTCGTATGCCTAATATTAGGCTTAAAAATGAATGTTTTCTTCCGTTCTCGCCACATTTTTATTGCTGAACTGACCTTGATCTATAAATCGTCTATCAAACACGAAAAGAATTAAGAAAATCTGTTCCCTTAATCCAGACAACCCCTTAACTTTACAAATTGTTTAATATTACTATATACTCGTAGATATGAAAATGTTAAAAAGTAAGTCATAACAAAAATGTAACTTGTAATGCGGATAAACAAACACGGAGCCACATTTCAAGAGGGCTTGGGTTCCTTGTAGAATTTTGCCGCTTGATTTTGCCATTCTTGTGATACCGAATACTCACAGAACATTTAACAACAATGCTTTTATTCTGCCTGGTAAAGTACGCGTTCATTCACACTAATGTGGCTTTCGCGGTCTGTTGTACCGATAAAATATCACCTTCACTTTAAGCTTTTCAATAAAAGATCCTCCAACGTTATTAACCCAGTGAATCTTAAAAGAAAGTAAGGAGTTGGAATAGAAAGAATTTCAAATGCAATTTGCTTTTCAACGAGAATCTATGTAAGTGCTCGACACTAGCTTTTAATTTATTTGATTGAAAAAAATACTAAAGGATATCTTTAGAAGCTATGCTGATAGGATCGCTATTTAAATAATCGTTTTTTTTAATTGAGAACAACATAGGCAGTGTCATACAAATTTATTTTTATAAGTTATATCAAAAGTTCATCAATACAAAGTTGGTGTTATGAAATAAAATAAAAGGAGAAAGTTAGATAACTTAAATTTACCTTGACGTCATTAAACTCTACACTGAAACACAAAACCTATAATAATTCATTAATGAATCTGAATACTATTTACCACTCTAACGGAAGGAATATTTAGATTAGTTATCATTATTACTGCCAAAACCTAATGTTGTCAATAATATTGTGTTGTAGATTTTTGTGAGACCAAACAAGCTCCTGTACTTTCTGTTACCTTTGAAAAAAATCTTGAATCATAATTTGGAATACTACATATGTTGGGTATATTTATTTATTTGATTAAATAATAATGCATTAGGCAAAAAATATTTACAAATGATGTGGTACAAATATATGGGCTTTACAAAGTTTTAATAAAATTTGCTATGTACCTACTAGGCCCTTAAATAACACATACCCAAAATCTATTGCCTGCATCCACAGATTCCCTGCTTTAATTCCCGCTCCATTCGCAATTTATATACTGTCTATGTGCGTACCATATGGACGTAATACCAGGTTGAAATTATCGTGTGACATTTTCACATGAAAATATTACGCACCTGAGTATTGTTAGCAATGCTCTTATCTCTGTGACAAATGGCATTCGTAACGGCTGTGTAATCAACTTAATAATACGTACATATTAGTTATTGTTTGTGTTTAGAATGAAGTGAAGCATTCACGTGTTTCAATATTCTGTCATCAATAGCATTATTGGTTATAAGTAGTTCAAAAACAACATGGAACATTGGTAGGTAAATTATTTTTTACGAGATTTTACACTGAGTCTTAGTATTACGAGTAATTTTTACCTAATTTTTTTCCAATTCATTCTATAACATAGGAACAAAATTGAAAGCGATATCTTCAACATTCATACAAAATGTGCTAAAGTCTAGTCATTTCAGACACATTTTATACGTTACGAGACTCGCCCGCGGCAAGGACTATTGTGCGCGTGAATTGCTCCAGGACTGAACGATAAATTCACGTCAATGCGTGGTGCCGTAACAAGTGGACGCGTTGACCGAATCGAGACATTTCAATATCATTTTCTTGTAAAACGAACGACGATGTTCCGTTTTCGAATATTCTGCATAAAGGATATTCTTCTGTAGGAAAGGGTAAATTGATGTTCTTTTGATATCGTCACGACTATGGTTGACAGCCCTCTGGCGCATTTGGCTAGACACCAGTTTGCGAAAGGAGAAGAGAAATGTTTGCGTGATCCACTTAATATTTGTTTCCGAGTCTGGGTGTTTGTGGCACCGAAAAGTTTCTCGTAGGTTATGTTATCCACGACACAGAAATTAGGTCAGATTTATGTTTATGATTATTTCGTGGTTTTTTTTTGTTTTGATGGTATAAGACGGCATCGACTAAAATATGTAAAAGTGTCTTCCTAATAGACACATCAATATCGACCTGTTAATGCTTTCAAAGTTCTAAGGCCGTATACCTCAATTTTTCTCAGCTATAAAGGAGGACCGTGTCCAGCAGTGAAATGTATACGATGATAATGAAATGTAATTACATGGTAGATGTATAGAATATAATTCTATTTAAATGAAATTTTACTAGCTATGTATATTAGACTACGTACATATTGAATATTGATCTGACTCCGGCAAAGAAGCCTCCTCTATAACTCCCTCTAAGACCTTAGATTTCAAAAAATGACCCTTTTGATAACCATTGAAGTACCATTTAAATTTCTAAATTGAAATAAAATATAAACTTTGTACACAGTTAAATTAAAAAGTTAAACGCCGAAGTTGGATGCTTTTTAAAGCAACTCAAAGGGAAGTTTCGCGACTTTAATTCGTCCTCAGTTGGTTTAATTTTTAAACTGTACTTTTTTTGTAGTTTAAGTTTTAAAAAATATTTTATGGTGTATCTTAGACGAAAAGTTGAAATATAAGCGACTTTTTGTTTTATTATACTGAGCTATTTAATACACCCAACAGTAAGATAAATAGTTTGAACTTATTTAGAATACAAGATTTGTGTTGTGAGTATCAGTAAACTACGAGAGACCTTTCCCTCTCACAAAAACCTAGACCCAGAACAAATATTTAAGTAGTATATATACAAATATTTATAATGTCGATTTTGGATTCAAACCCGCGGTCTCTCGTTTTACATGCTCTTCTTCAGCCATTGGGACGCGGCTGTCGGACCCAATAAGAATAATGACCCAATTTGTATGTCAATTTGTCACGATAATGGATTTGAGGTGATACTGCTACCCCAAAGGTTCATTTTGCATGTTTCATTATTATAAAATATAGGCGTGCAATATATCATCGATGATAAGATTTCTCAAATGAAGATAATACGTTTATTTCCGGGTTTCTTATGAAAGGATGAAATTAATTTAATTTTTAATTAATATAATAAATGATTTACCTTCCTTATAACGGGTTAGTAAGTTTTTCAATAAACTAAAGACAAAGTGAAAATATTATCCATATTACATCAGGAATATTTGGTGCTTTTTCAACCTTAATCAACTGACAAATTGACAATCTCATAATTCAGTTTTTTTAGACAAAATTCAAATACATCGTTCTAACTTAAGTATCTATTTTTTAAATATTTTTTAATGAAGACATAGCTTTTTCAGGATGACGGAATTTATAAAATCGATCGAATAAGTTTTAAATAAATCTTAGGAAGTAAACAAACGAAAAAATCAATCTTTCCGCTTTATAAGATATATGTCGATTAAACTAACGGTACCAAATCAAAATGTAAAGAAATAGTTTTCATGTTATTTTATGTGTAGAAAAAAGCTGAAGTTTGATCAAAAATAAAATACACTGCCTGCGTGTTGCACTAAACAAATTTGCGCCGAACCATTCGGTTACCCATTCATTCGTTCGTTCGAATGGCAGTTTTTAAAATAATTACGACTCACAAAACGAGATCCGGTCATTTTTCATCCAACACAGCGCGAATAAAAAAGAGACTAATTAGTGTTCCATTGTATCCGCTCGTATTAGAACAATAAAGTTATGATTAAGTGTTTCAGCTATGAACGCGTAACAGATATAGATAAAGCAATGAAAGCAGCTCGCATTTCATTTTTCATCGTTCATTTTTAATGAAAGTTTGCAATTACTCGTAGTATAGAAGCGGGGAATTGACATGGGTTTTATGGAATTGTACGCTGTAAAAAGTTTGTGATGAGTATTTTCTTTAATGGTATGGCTTAATCAAGATTAAAATGGCCTGCCAAGATTATATTTGTTAATCGATGACCGTGGAAATACATGTTGAGATACGTTTTGAGCGTGTCGTGCAATAATCGATTGATTCTGTTTTAGCTTACTTATGGTAAGTAAGCATAACGGTTCGACTAATCCACTAACTCAAAGTCGCAAGTCTATGTTAGGAGTTTCTCTGAAGCATAGGATCAGAAATGATAGAGAACCAAAGTTGTCGACATAACCCAAAGGATTATAAGCTGAAGCTGCATTGGGCAGATCATATCTGTCGCAGAACTGATTACCGCTGGGAGAAACGTGTTATGGAGTGGAGAGCACGCTCGCCCAACGTAGTGTAGGGCGCCGTATGGCTAGGTGGTATGACGATATTCGCAAATGGGTGGCAGCGGTTGGATGAAGAGGGCCGTAAAGTGCCTAGTGCAGTAGACGTGAAAGGCTGGTGAAGTGAAGTGATGTGAAGCAAGCATAAGAAATAAAAAAACAGCAGTAAAGGAACTACTTTATAATTTACTTTTTTTAACTCAATGAGCACTAAGCGTAGAGAGTATAGATAAGTACTAACTTATTGACTATTGCTACAGTGACGTCACCATAATTTTGGCTCTTCCATAATCGAAATTCCAAGGACTGGCTTTAAACCATGATATACTTTGCGGGTCACTACGGATGTTTTTATACTTATAGTGATCGCTATGATAGTTAAAACATCTTACCACTACAAAATTAACTCGAACCGCCGTAAAAATCGACCTAACCATTTCGTTTATTCATTTGAGCTAACTAAGCGTAGAACTACTAGCGGATACATGGTCGAAAATCTTCTCTATTTCCAACTTAAAATTCGACTCCTTATTTATGAAAACATTTCCGTTGCTTTGTAAGCGGTTCTGAGCACTGGCTTTACCCTTACCTTTTACATTACCAATGAAATTTAAAATAATTCCACGGAAGCTATACACTGTGCCACGTATGTGGAAAACAAAACAGCATCTGTCCATTAGTACGAAGATGTTACTTTATTGCCAATACGTAATCGGCTTTATGTTGAGTTCACTCAAGTCGCTATTGAAGTTTAAATGGGTGGGGACTAAATAGGCAGCATTTGTCCGTACGATGTGAAAAGGGCGCCATCGTCCGAACATAAAACGGGACCTTAATGAGCTCTAAAGTAACGGTGACACTGGTTGTTTACCTCGCTATCTTGCGAAGTACCAACCCAATTCAGACTACGCTTCAAATTGTGAATACATTTCTTGGAAATATTTCTGGGCTAGGGCATTTACTACAGTACACGGTCTATTATTGTACAAAAAGGATGTATAAAGTGAATGTTTTAATGAAAATGACTGTTCAAATTAGTGTTGCCCAAATGCAAGAACAAGACGAGACTTAGCCAGTCTTGGTCTTGGTCTTGCGTCAATACACCTGGTCTTGGTCTTGGTCTTGGTCTTGCGCTCCCAGTCTTGGTCTTGGTCTTGGTCTTGCAGCAAGAGTCTTGCAAGTCTTGCAATTACCTATTAGTCTATTACTATTTATTAAAGTTTACTTTAAATCTTAGAAAAACGTATTAGAATTGGAACATTGTGAGCTTGAATTAACATAGCCATAGTAAAGATCAAGCAGATTAATGAATAACTGAAGATTTGATAAGAAATTCGAAAAATCAACTGACCTATATGTCGTTTTCCATGGAAGTAACTGTTTCTTAATAAACAATTATGATTTATAAGCTTACATTTGCTAAAATATGTAAAAAAAAACAAATTAATTACAATAACTTGACTGTATTTTAAAGAACCTAAGAATATTTTAACCTACGCCCTGTGGCGGCAATCAAATAGTGTCAAATGTTGTGATTTCGGCGCGGCGGCAACGATTGTTGTATATGATTTCAAAAGAAGCCGCCGGCGCGTGTATCATAACCATGTACTTCCGAAAAGCGGCAAATTACTTTGAGAAGTAAGTACAAAACCTTTGATGCCGCATTATCAAAGTGCTGATGGTTAAAACAAAACTATGCATGCACTCAGTTTGATTTTAATGGATATTTTTTTATTCGCTATGTAGGTATGTAGGAAGCAGTGATGGCCTCGAGGTTTAGGCGCGCGGTCGAGAATCTCGGCGGTCGCGGGTTCGAACCCCAGGTACACACCTCTGACTTTTCGAAGTTATGTGTGTATTCAAATTGAATTATCACTTGCTTTAACGGTGAAGGAAAACATCGTGATAAAACCTGCACACCTAAAAGTTCTTAGGAATTTCTTAGGTGTGTAGTCCGCCAACCCGCACTAGGCCAGCGTGGTGGACTATGGCCTAAACCCTCTCAATGGTAGAGGAGACCCGTGCTCAGCAGTGGGCGTACATGGGTTGATGAAGAAGAAGAAGGTATGTTTATGGTATTAGTCGTAATGCGCATAGGTCCAGTTTTTCATATTCTTTGATACAGTTTTTTGCGTCTCATAGAATTCCTAAGCGTACCTATACACCGAACTGTTACACCTAACTACTCCGTGAAATAGCGCTAAGTCCTAGCTGCAAGACGCAAGAGTCTTGCAGGCTATGTCTTGTTCTTGCTCAAGTCTTGCACGGTCAGTCTTGGTCTTGGTCTTGCTAAAAATACGCGGTCTTGTTCTTGGTCTTGGTCTTGCAAAAACGCAAGAACAAGACCAAGACTGCAAGACCAAGACTGAATTTGGGCAACACTAGTTCAAATGGATGTTATTCACAGACTTTTGCATTTACTTTACGAAACAACAATTGTTACGTTATATAACTTTGACTGTATAAATTTATCAGAATTGTCAAGATTGGTTAAAAAAAGAATGCCTGGTTTATGTCCGCTGTGCGGGAAATTACATTAAAGATTGAACCGACTTAGGCCGTAGTGGACTAGAGCATCTGAGTATTCTAACGTCATAGTTTATTCACAGCGATTGAATAATAAAGTACCGGTATACCAGTTTAGTCGGCATTAATTGAAAATTTACATGAAAATCACAATGAGTAGATCAATGGTTGTCAAAAGCCCAATAATGAAGATTGTTATCAGCAGGGTTTTTAAGTGGCCTCTTGTCTAGCTTTTTCTTCTTTTTCTGTGGACTTGTTGCGTGAAATCAACGAAACACCCCGTTTTGTTTTTTACTATCTACTACATAACTTTATCATTTGTATTTATTTTTTTATATTTTAATATTATATTCTTACGGTGACAGGGCATATCACGGCCTATTTGTAATAATTTCCAGCCATCATCACACTATAATTTGCTACATAATTCTCGTTTCCAGTCGACCGTAAAGCAAATTGATGAGTGCGATACACCGGCGCTCTAACACCGGTTAAACGAACCATCCGAGTCTTTCAGAACTATCCGTTGAGCATTATTACTCTCCACATTTTCTTGATATCAGGCCAACTTGCCGAGTAAGACGTAATTGCATAAATTAGCGCGAGCACACGATCAAAGGCAGCCAAATGGGGAGCGGAGTGCCTGCTACTTGCCTTATTGAAGCGTTCCATTACAATATTGCGATGTATAATTACATTTATATTTTGTAACGCCGACACTCTGAAGCGGTTTGCTCGCGCGACACGCGATTTCCTTGTTAATGGATTTGTGGTTGCAAATCGCTTTGAATTATAAAAGATTCGTTTGCAGTTTAGCGCTGGTTCTTCTATAGTAAAGATAATGACAAAGCTTGTTTCAACTTATATTAAATGATCGAATTTTCAGATGGGTAGTAGGTTTAGTTCGTATTAATCCAGTGTCATTAGTTACCTATCCTATAGGGCGCTGAAAAGATGAGAGTGATGAATAGGACTTACATGTATAGCTTCTCAAGATATTGGGTTAATGTGATTTGATAATAGTTTGAGATTGATGTGTCTTGTTTAAAAAATTGAAGAAATATGAATAAATAACTCTTTATTCCTATATATAACGTTTACAGCATATGAAAAATAAGTAGGAAAACAGATGACGAAATTTCGGCCTTATCACTAAAAGCGATTCATCTGGGCACCCAACCGACAAAATAAAGAACGGCACCGAAAAACCCATCACTTTATATTCGTTGATATCAAATCTCACTAAACCTAATTACAAACTTAGCGCGAGACATTTACTTTTCAAAACAAGGAAGACATACTGCGAAGATTAATGAAGTACTGGGACAGAGGAGCTCTATTTATATTCATTCTTGTCTCGCTCTACACAAAACCACGCTACTCGCTAATGGCTACAGTAAATGTATGTAAGAAACTAGAGCTGAAACGCCTCGCATTATGTTAAGTAACTAGTCACTTAAAATTTTGCTTAGTAAGCATTCTTCTTTTGGTCTACAAGCGAATCATTAAATTTAAAATGCTGAGTTCTTTGCAGCACAGCATTTCTTTGTGCCAGCCTTTCTTTGGTTTAAACAGATTCTTTACTTAAGATAAGTTTTGCGCAGTCTGAAATCTGTACTAATATATAGAGAGGGAATAGAATTGTATTTTTCTAAGGAATTAATTCAAAAACCGATACCGATTTAAATGGTATGCACGTGGAGCCTTGTGAAAGGACATGGCGTACTTATTATTATATAAATTTGCGGTCATGTAGAGCGGAGCCCAACCATTATTCTATCATACAAAGTTACAAGCATTATTTATTAAATTTTTATTATTTTGATGACAAATGTATGATTAACAGTAAATATTCATTGCCTCCAAGGTGTTGTTAAGAAAATTTTCAATGCATATTTTCATATACCCTTCCGAGATATCAGCGTGTTTGTGCAGTAATGGCAAAACGCTTTAAATAAATTAAAACCAAATCGAAGGCCGAATTGACGTTACCAACATCGCTCCTTTACTTAAATATTGTAAAATTTAATTAATTAATAACGGCAATTTTGTACGAACAAAGGTATATTTTACGTAAACACTAAGAATTAATTAAAAATTATTGTTTCACATATTAAAATTAATCTCCGAAGCTATTAATTTAAACTCGGAGTGTAAACAATATACAATATACCAATATTAAATTCGAATACCAAATTACACCAGCTGAATACCTACATTATAGCAATCCAATACGGGCTGTTTATATTTTTAATGATTAAAAAAGAATAAACAAACGGAAAAAAGACCTTGGGCTTCTTTGAGTTTCGATCTCACTACGTAAAGAGACAACATTTAACGTCCCAAACCTTCCCTTATTTACTATGTAACTACTATCCGTATTTACTGGATTGCGAACACTGCACATAAGACTTTGACCAGCTTCACCACTCAAATTAAATGTATGGCAACTGGGACGAAATGTTTTAATTATTTTCTGACCATTAGACAACTATGTAGAAAAAAAACATCTTAATAACATAACCATGCTGTACCCACCTTATACAATACCAGCATTAATTAACATACTGCAAGAAATTGCCGATAAGAAACACCTTTTAACGCCAAGTTTCTATTATATAAGGTAAATTAAACATTCGTACAGGTTTCGTTTTACAATTTCTTGATTTCGTATGTCTTAATTTTTATCAAAAAAATAACTTGAATGAATGTTTTTAGTACGGGATTCAGGACTTATTTTTTAATATAATTACTTTTTTGTACAGTTAAGACGAAGTTACCAAATGGCATCAGATCATGAGCATATTGTCTAAACAGAAGTACGGATGAACTAGTAAGAAACTCCTACACATCATGCTACCTCATTGAGACGCTTCCATACGCTAACTTTATCTTTGGATCCTTTAAAAAACCTAGGATAAAGAAGAAAACGTGTGGGCTGGAGAGCTTTTGAATAGTTTTTTGGTATGGATAATTAATACGAATAATTTGTTAGGGTTATGTTACATCTAGGCCTTGTATTATGATAATAAAACGCTTGCCTTTTTACTCTATAGTAAAAAAAGGGTAAAAGAATTTCCTCCTTAACTGGTTTATCTATTATTTATCCTGTAACAGGTAGCTTATTACACGCTTCCACAATTTCAACGAAAACATTTGTGTTTGTTATAGCGTATTTGTTTGTATTGCGTTATTAGACCTTTTTCTTGGCCACCGCGGTATGTTATGATGAAAAATTTGGGCCACTTATTTTTTGGGGTTCTATATTTGGATCGTATAATTGGACCTTATAAATAAAAAATCTGAATAGAAGCGTGACATTAAAGAGACTGCTAGAAAAAGACATAAAATTAATAAAATAGACACAGATTTTATAACAAAGAAAAAGTCGGCAATTCGTCTGAATTTGTGAATCTCTTTAAGACGCATTGGAATGACTGGCCGAAATTCTTTATTGAAATTCATGAACTATTAAGTGAACTAGGCTTACAAAGTTGGAATGGTAAGAATACTTTTACAGAAGAGTCGAATTAGACTAGAAAAAAAATGTCAACATGTCCGGCGTGGCGAACCAACGATTAGTCTATCATAAATGTTGATACGGCTGCTTCTTAGTAATTTGGGTAGCGTGTAAAATATAGACTTTCATAAATGTGTGACAACCCATGGCAGCCCTTTAATTTTGTTTGGATATTTTATAATTGATCGTTTAAGAGAATAAATAAGTAACAGAGAAGCGGCGGCACTCGTCCCATGGAAAATACTACCTATTTCCATTGGAATCATATTCAGCTGTTCTTTGAATGCCTTTATATTACATGCGAGAATACTGTACATTCTGTTTGTATGTAAATGTGTTGCATTTTGCTGAGTAGCTTGCACAGTTTATTCCCTTCATATTCACTTTACAAAATGAAGATCTATTTTAGGATGAACTGGAGAACACTATTTGAATAAATCGCATTTAGATTTCAATCTTTACAAAATCGATGCGAATGATTTTACTTACGTTTACTTTTAAAATCAATTGTACTAAGTTTTGGTTTTTAGATTTTTAATTAGGGCTTGGCATTTTAGAAAGTACTCAAAGTACTATATTTGATGTGAATCTTTGTCGCGGATGGCATATAATCAGATAGCGCCAGTAAGCACAGTTTCACAAACAAACCATCGATTTGCACAATTGGCATTACTATACGGTGCAGACAAGCCAATTTCCTAAAGCACAATGCGTTATTGCAGCGCTGTGGTAAAATGATGGAGCTCGAAGTTATTCCCATGGGTCATCGGTTTTTGAACTGCGCTGAACTCCTCGTCAGTTCATTCATCCAGTCAAACTATTGGCCCGGGTAAAAATGAATTTCCTTTGTATTGTGGACTGCATACATTTACTGTAATTTAAAAACTCTCAATGGTCTGTGTCGTGTATGTTAATATAATAATTTAACATGTTGTCAGAATACCGGAATACGAAGAATCAAAACTGATGTGCTTTATTCATTTAAGAATAGTATTTAAAAATTTACATTAATTAAATTTATGACGATCCTTATAAACCAGTTTTTTTTTTCTAAATACGTGCTTTGTCAATAAAAGAAGCCAGAAAATACATTCCTCTTCATTCATTATTTATTTCCAAAAGTAGCCGCGTACTATCATTACTTAATAATGCCAGCAAACATCTTTTTCATAATAAAAACAACATTTTGATACCAAAACAAAAATTATGAACGTAAGAAATTGACGATTTAATAAAACATTTATTGATTAAAACTTTACCAAAGCCGTTGCGATAGAGGAAATATTTGGCCCTCAACTTCGTTTCGTAACCAAATTAACAACTTTGAAATGCTTTCGTACGTCGAAATATTTTCTTACATGAAAAGAACTGGAATTGTTTCGTTGAAACTTATGGGATTACCTTTTCTCACAATAATATTAAGTGTTGATTGAAAGGATTTTTATACCTTCACAAACATTTTTAACCGGAAAGCTAATTCATATTCTAAAAGAAATTTACTAGGTAGCTAACTCTGTGCATCAGGGCGGAGAAGTGGATTTTGGGATAAAGGAAAACTTACACCTTATGTGTTGTATTAATTACACAGATTTTTATATGAATATGTATGGGTACATTCGAGGTTACATTAGTTGGTTATCAATTAGGTTTAACGAAGGTCTTAGTGTACTTGTACGTTTCTTGGCTCGTACTTGTTTTGTCATTGCAATAATGAAATCATCGAACCAATATAATAATAAAGAATGTTAGCGATTTTACGCGAAGAAAAGAAGACGTAAACAAGTCAGTAAAAATTCTTCTTTAGTCACGTACAGTTTTAATTAAAGAATGAAATAGGTAAGCTGTATTAAAATTAATTGCGTTTTCTTAAATAAAAACAAAAACACCTCCTTATTTTACTCTAAATATTAAATTTTCTAAAGCTTAATGAAGACTTTGTTATGCTCGCAGTTAAAATTTAACGATTGCGCATTGCATTACTTCGGCCTCCCGAATACCCTGGCGCAGTACTGGGTTGACGCAATTCTTCCGCAACTATTCTTCTATACTCTAAATCTGCTTCATTAATCAAAGCTTCTTCATCATCAACCGGATTTACTGGGGCCGGCAGTCCCTCATCCTGAGTTTTAAACTTAAGATGTATTTCCTTTACACGATTTTCTAATATTTGTTCTCGGCGAGTTTCACGATCATAAATTTGTGCCATCAATTGCTTATCTCGAACGCCAGCGTCTACTAAACTATCAGACAAAGACAATATAAATAAAGCACCCTTTGAATCTCCAATGGCTATTAATTTTCCCTCGTCGTGTGACTTTATCTTTTGCAAAGGATACTTTGACACTGGAAATGTAAGTATGGGCTCCCGATACTTTCGTAAATAGTCCCAGTATCTAAATTTTCCATCCTCATTGGCTGTCATGTAACAAGAAAACTTTAGAGGAGCCCAAATGACATCTAATATTTGATAGCGGTGGGAAATACCTGATATTATTGGAGAAGAAATAACATCTTCACTCCAAATGTTTACAGTCCAATCTCCACACGTGATAAAGATCTTGGTTGTGCAAGGACTGCGATGAACGGCTCGCACAGGTCCTTTGTGGGCATCATAAGTCGCACAAAATAGTTCTTTAAAGCTTTTACCCTTGCGATTGATATTTATTACAAAGCCGGTTTCAGTACCGCATAAAAATTTGGTCGGTAGTGAACGGTCATATTGAAGAGCGCTGACACCTTCCGAATTAGCCAAGCATGGTGCCTCTCCTTCCGGAGCTCTTATTGACATTATTAAAATATCAGTCGGAATAGTCAATTTTCGTATATCCCACCACTTACAGGCACCATCCGTAGAGCCAGTAAAGAACTCATAATTCAGCCGAGAATGCATGTATTGTAGAACAGATACTGGATCTCTATGTGAGGTGTACGTTGAGCTAAATGAGGTTGGTTCTTTTTGCGCTCTAATATCGAAAATACACACTCTACCATCCTGCAAACCTCCCACAATAATAGCGGGGTGAACAGGAGAGCACGCAATTTGCCAACATGCAGTGGGAGGTAGAAACTCATCGGATGGACTGTACGGATTTTCTATGTTCCAAATGTAACACAAAACATTTGCGTCAACCGGGTCCGAGATCGGAAACTCTTTTTTGCAATATGCCAATGCTATTTTGGAATCGGTTTCGTGAGTCCAACCAATACACGCTATCGGACGATTATCAGGGTCTTTGTACACGCCATTCACACGTACTGATGCTTTCTCGAACTGTTCCATTGGTGGCATTCCTTTGTAAAATATTTCATACATTTCTGTACCATTGTTCTGATCGAGATAATGGACAAATTCCGGATAAAGACCCAATACAGCATCAACATAAGAATCATCTCGTTCATAACGACGCCGGTATCTAGAAGTTGCTTCTTCGTCAGCAAAATTGACATCTTTAGGCCATCCACCTTCAGCGTGGTTAGTACCTTGGTGTTGTCGGGTCGTTACTTTAGTGTTCACCTCATGTTCTATCTGTGGTTCTGTTGCTTGGACAGACTTATGAACCGGATTACGTAAGCAGTACTTTCTCTTCTGTTCAATGTCGGGGAGAACGTTATCTATCAAATCAGGAGCAACCTCACAAAATCTTGGTTG
The DNA here is from genome assembly GCA_030295005.1 of Cephonodes hylas. Taxonomy (NCBI): domain Eukaryota; kingdom Metazoa; phylum Arthropoda; class Insecta; order Lepidoptera; family Sphingidae; genus Cephonodes; species Cephonodes hylas. The sequence goes on from AP025368.1 coordinate 6,986,703, forward strand.
TCTTCCAAAGTTTTTACGGGGCTTCACATAATTATATGTTATATCCATTATTTAGTTTGTGGAATAACTTAATCTTTCTTTTTATATAAAAGGAATATCCTGCGTTATGAACTAAGAAATAGAACTTTTGACTGCGTCAAAAACATAACTTCGTTTCTGTAACAATTGACAAATATATTTTGTTCAAAAAGTCTTATACCTGCTTTAATTTTTTAGTTAATTAGACCTCAAACCATTAAAAATGTTCAGTTTTTTATGATATTTATATAAATGATAATTATAGAAGCTTACTGCCGTTACATATATGTATATCGGAAATTGTCTCGGTATTCTGCGGCCGTAGATCATTGGAATTAATTTAACGTTTCATGTTCACGGATGCTAAGATAAATAAATTCTAAAGAATTCAACCCAAGGGAAATTACTGCGCGTACAAAAAATCAGACCTCTTTACGACTTTGCGAGTAGAATTATTTATTTACCTTCTCATTAAAACTTTATTTTGCACCTTAAAATATATAGTAATTTGAATTGCGTATTTAAGATGATGATGATGATAATATACTGCGTATATACAGGTGTGAACAAATCGTGATCAAAAACTTAGATAAGAAATAGTTACGGGATTATAAACACAATGACGTTAAAAAATCTCAAGAAAAAATTAACGTTTACCTAACCATCATAAGTATACTGGAAGTATGAGTATAAGCCATCTCGGATTTTTTATAACAGCCTGTTTAAAGCAATATTATTTTTATATACCATAATAAAACTAAGACACATACCTCTAATAGTTACAGTGTTAATGTGTTTATAATCTAGATGTACGACACGGAAAAAAACACTCATCTCTTCATCTTGCTACTCTGAAAAAACGGAATAATTGAAGGGAACATTTGAACTGGAACACAATTCCACAGCTACCCATATTAAAAACGAATAGAAAATTTAAAAGGAAACCCGATTGTTCTGGTTCCATTCGTACGATTACATATAAAGCTTCGGAACGAAGAATGTCGTGCAAATTGTGAAGTCTCGTTAGCAAACATTGAACGGGCAACCCTGGAATTTATTCTGCAGCGAAAACTAGATAATTTTAAGCAGCTGCACATACATTGGATTTTCTGAATGTGGTGTAGTGATGGGGAATGCCGCGTAACTATAGGTACCTGTCTACCGTGAAGTCTACACCTTGATGATTTATTTCTCATTACACATCTTAGAGGTAGATATCACGAAGTGTGTTCAGGTTTGAGATTCGATCCGAAACAACATAAAGGCAGACGTTTGTGAGAATATTATGTATTTGATGTACATGTACATTGTACACGTTAATTTTACGCTGAAATGTTCAAATAATTTTTATGAAGGTAAGTGTTAATGATGGTAAATAACTGGAAATCGCTTTGAATGAAGAGAAAACGGAATAGCACAACTAGTATTAAAACGAAGCAGTGTGTTTCGGATAACAACGCGCACTCGAATTATTTCAGTAGAGGGGATCCGGCAATTGTCATATTTGTCCACTCGGCGGCGCTAGTGGTCTAATGAAAATATTTCATTATCCAACTCGGGTCTGTTTGCGGAGCTGTTTCTCTGACGAGGCGATTTTCTTTGTTCCCCAGTTTATTGGAACGCTGTGCATTGGATTAAGTTACAATTTAACATGGCAGCGTCGGGTTTTCAAATGATTAATCTGATAGTTTTAAATAACTGTCAGAGTTTGATATTATTTTTATCACGACACAATACAGTTGTGCTCATAATAAATGCTTATTAGGACTTATAATATTGTGTATAAAAAAACTATACATAGAAAACCCTCAGCATCAATAGTTAATAAAAGCAGAAGTTATTAAAAATAATTTAACACGTTGACGGACAGTAGGAACAAGCGAAGTTCGAAAATTGACACTATATGTTTTTGTGATTTTTAGAATGTTAGAAGTATAGTTTTACTCTTTCTGCTTAAATAAACTTAATTTTGATTAATTTAGTACCTTTAATTAGGTTGCGGCTATAACCGTCATGGCGCCAGCGGACTCTATACACTAAGTGATAGGACGATGGCGGCTATAACAGCAAAAATTTAAAAACGTAAATGACAGGTTTAATGGTTCAAACAATGAATAATAAACAAATACATACCAGTATAGTTATATAAATAATAATAAATATCGTTAAACGTATCAATAAGAACTATAAATTCAATAGAAAACACGATCGCACTACTCCCTTCACAACCACGTGCATACTGAATCTGCAACTCGTATAACAGGTGAAATATGAACTTCAACCTAAAAAGATGTTTTCAAAACACGACACTATGCTTCTACGTATATGCCAGTAAGTGCACATTTGTGCTGCTATAGCCGTAGTGTCTAAAAACGACCGTTTCGTTTTGGACGGCTATAGCAGTCATGTCACATTGTGAACTTCGCTTTGACAATTCGTTCGAATTGGACAATTTCGCAATTGTCCGTCAACGTGTTAAAAAACTTTGTATGAATGCGGGAATCGAACCCGAACTCTCACGATATCACGTGGCATACTCTAACTTTGACCCCTCCGCCCTCATAAATAGTCTTAGCAAGAGGATCAACAAAGTTTCACAACTATATTTAAAAAAGTAGACTACACAGGCAGTAGTTTTCCTGCATGAGGTTATAAGAGGGTTTACGATAGCTATTAAAGCAGTAAGTTTTAATTGAGCACTTCAATTAGTGCACTGCATTGTGTAACTTTATTAGGAAACACATACTCAAATAATAATCTGTGGTGGGTTATACTAATTGGGTTATTACCTGATTTAGAACCAAATAATTAAATTATGTTAGTGTCAACTACTGACATGTTGAACATCACCATGTTGCAAAAAGTCAAAAAGTCTTGTCAACACTATGCGAAATTCTGACAAATCAAATACATGTTACGTAAAATTATCGCAATGCCATTTTTTTATCATTATAATTGATATTAAATGTTAACTAGAATGCAAGGGTTAAATACCAGCTTACATAAATAAACTTGTGTTAATCTTTTCATACATCAAACTTGCTCCAGAATATTATTCAATAAGAAAATACATAATGCTTAATGTAATAAATAATTTTATTTTTATTTATTTCTTGGTGAAATTAACCCTTTTAATATATTGTAGCGAAGGCCCATGCCTACAAACGGGATGTATACAGTATATTGACTTGTGATGATGATGACTATTAATTTTATCATGAACTAGCATGAACATGTTACATAACACGTCAGACATTAAATATTAAATCTAACACTAACAACTCATATATATTTATCAATGGTTCACAGCGACAAATTTCATAAATAATGTATATTAATTTGAGTATGTAATACAATATTTTGAATGTTATTAATATGAACTTGTTATCAATCAATTATGAGATTATTATAGCAGTTGGCTACTAAGTTGAGAGGAAACACTGTACATACCGAAGTTGTACCAAAAAATAAAAATACTCACGTTTCACAAAATTCAACTTCAGAAGCATGAGCCAGTTGGCATTTTTCATAATTATTATTAACAGAAAGACTTTTATTGCTAGACCAATGTCTCCTAGGGTCACTAGGCTATAGCTGGAAGACTGGTAACTCGAAAATAGGCTTAACGCCCCCAACCCCAGTTCTGGCAGCACATAAAGCCATAATTAGCTTTACCTTCGATAATAATAAGACCTATGCTTCGTACAAAAATGTCCACAATATTTGTTGTCATTTAACAAACTTGTCAATAAACACTTTTCGAAGAATGCCACGACACACCAGTCGACAAATAGTACTAATAATTAAATTTTACAATATTTGTTTGACCTTCATTACTAAAAATATATTTGATCTATTTTAAAATAACTTCATTATGTATTCGTAGGCGTGAATTTATCGAACAATTTAACCCACTTAAAATATTCCTTTTCATATTTATTACTTTACAAGAGAAGGATGATATTCGAAGACACTCTCAAAATAGAGTAGAAATATACCCGCCGTATATCAACCGCGGCAAAGTTTTCTGTAAATACTTTTTCCAAGAATACCGACGTTTCTATGCAAGCTGTATTTTTCGCTTCAATATTTCCGTTCAAGCTGCATGAAGACAACGAAATATTTTTGAGAAAGGTCAGAAGAGAAAGAATTTGTGATCGAAAATATTTCTGATAGTGCCAATAAAACAGATAAAAGACGGTCACTGCAATCATAAACTATTAGAAAGAATTCGTGGAAAACCTAATTAGCTTTATTAAAATCTTTGACGTGAAACACATAATATAAATTAGACTTTATCAAGCAGTTAATGAGCCCTGTGTCAAGGTGCATGTACAATGTACATATGTTATAATAGAAAACAGTTAACTTCAACAAACAAAACACAGAAGCTTCATCACGAAAGAATAAGAGGTTTGTTGATTTAGTCCAGTCATAACTTAGTCCAAGCTGATTATTGCGGCTTTATTTATTTATTTATTTATTGATTTATTTATTTATTTATTTGCTTTTACATATAAAGCTCTTACATATAAATCATATACTGGCGGTTTCTGCACTAGGCTCTAGGCCTGTATCGCAATTATACTAGTATTGTAAGAAAAAAAATATTTGCTTGATTGCAAAATTGTTACATTACATATATATGTTACGCATGAATTTAAAACTTACTTATTATATTGATTTGTAGTAAATGGATCTTATCTAAATTTCTGTATCGATTAAGAAGAACCTTTGATTTTAAATTGGGCTCGGGTGAAGCAGGGCCCAACCGCTTTACTTCATACTGTAACCTTCCTTTGCTTCATTAGGTGGGTCATTGAATATAATTTATTTGCAGCCATTATCGTAGGTAATAATTTTTGTTCCTATCTAAGAATCCTTTCTGTCTTCTTTTGCTGAAAGAATCTTTCTTTCTATCGCTAAAACATTCTACAAGACGATTGTTCGAACTAATGATAATTGTAAGTTATCGGCCATAAAGAAAATAGAAACCTTCATTTGCTGTCAGCTTTGATTAATTACAATTATTATCTCAATAACAGATAGAGGAGAACCTGAATGAGACTCAGCAAAATGAAAAACAGAGAAAAGCGTGAACTCCATTTTTCAATCTAGTTTGAAATACTACGTATGAATAAAAATACAAGCGGACTACAATGAAACGTGACCTGACCGCATCCGGTCAAACATTCCGTTGTGTCTGACGTACTGTTAAATCCTGATATTTAAGTAAGAGTATGAATGTGTGCGTAAAATATACGCCATTTTTAATTTCCGAGCATCTTAGAGTTACGATCCAAGATGAAATTTTATGATCATTATGTACCTAGTTTCGTAATGAAGAATAAGGTAGCGAAGAACTACATAAAATGATTGTATTACAGAAAATATCGACCATTACTCACTTCCATTACTTTAGTTTATTATAATACCGTGAAAGACGATTAGCCCAAACAATAAAAACAATTTACAAGAATAGAAATAATACGCCCTAATTGCTTTGTTTATCACACCTTCCTTCTCGAAGCTACGAATACCAGTAATTATTATTGAAATAAACAGCATTACCATAATGAGGGAAACATTTTTCCGAATTGTTTATTTTCGCTCCCAAGACGCAAGCTATTAGCAGCACTATCGCGGATGACTAAGGTCTATTTTCATCCCCAGTTACATCTGTCAATATAACACATGAGTTCCCATATTTCCCCGTTTCATTTCAGGTAAAAGCTTTTCCTAATATACGTGGCTCGCAAATATGTTATTGCCTCAAGCAGGTAGGTAAATGTTTAGCTATCGCTCACGTCAAGGCCTCGACATAATATGGAAACGATTTTAAGTGAGTACACACGAACAAACAACGGTTCAAGTGCAAAGAATGCTGAACGTTGAGGATTCTTTTAATAGTATACACTGAGAGTTACACATTTTATATTAGCCAAATGTTATATTTTTGTTGACATAGAAATAGTGAAGGCCTTGAGGTATACGCGTACGGTCAAGTCGAAAACCCCAAGGTTATTATGCAAATTATGCTTCGATCAAGAATTATGGGTTACTTTACCGATAAAGGAAAAATGCCGCGAGGTTACCTACAGACCTGAAAAGTCCTTAGGAATTTCCTAGAAGTGTAGTCCGCCAACCCGTATTCGACCAGTGTGGTGGACTAAGACCCTCTCAGCTGTAGAAGAGACCTGTGCCCAGCAATGGGACGTTTATGGGTTGACGATGATGAGGTTGGAAAATGACTGTTTTATGTTTATTTTTTGATCCATCATGACACAATCATCAACTGGGCCGTCTTAACTCTGAATAAGTTCACGCCGTTCTTTTTTAGTTCTCGATTATTAATGAAGTCAGTGTCTCTATTAAGGATTTTTATAAATCATTACTAGATCCAGATATAACAACAGCATTTATCTTTCCATTCAAAATAGTAAAAAATAAATCGCGAAATCTTTGCTATAAACTACCCATACTTTTAACTACCCTATTATTATTTTAAGTACAATGAAAAGAAAACGTACATATACCCAGACTCGTAAACAAATGCACACTCAATAGATTTTCCTGCAGGAAACAATAACGACGGGCCGCGACCTTTCCTCGGCTTGTAGTTGACTATTTCGTATTTATTGTAACATCAGCTCTGAATCATTGAATTGCACATAAAAGATGTCGTTCGTTGAATGTAATCTTTCTCTTATTTTCCTAAGAATCTATTAAGGTATTGACTTTCGTAAGAAAGCTTTGGGTTTATTTTAAATATTTTTGTATAGATTAAGCTATGAGGAACAACTATGTACAATATATTTTAAATATATATTTATTTATTGTGTTATGGAAGAAAAAAGTATAGATAAAGCAGAAAAATCTTAGTATCACGACGAAAACTTTAAAAATAAAAATAGCAAAAAATCAACCACAATTGCAAACCAAAATAAATTTCAAGTTATCCAAAAATATTTCATTTGTTTTGTAGCGCGCAGACGTATGTTATTCTATTGTTATCTACGCAGAATCCAATCTGCGGGTGCTCAGTCGAGATTGGAATCGCGTAAACATAAATTGAAACGAATGTACAAAAACAAAACGGGCGACCGCGCCGCGATATAGGTTGACATCTAAACAGGACGATACCCAGACTGATACAGGCAATCCTATCCACAGTTGTATTTGTTTATCTATCCACCGTATGCTTTGTTGGATTTCTGTTGGAAAATATTTTTATTTCAATAATTGAATTCTTTTTTATTATAGTAAATATCCTGCTATAGTTTTTGCAGTGGTTATTAAAGTTATACAATTTGGTATTGTGGCATTTATTGAAATATACACTGAAATATAAACGTATAAACAATGAAACATAATGCTCTAGGTATTCATTTCAAAGTGTAATTACCTCTTCCGCGAAAATATGAAAAAATATTAAATACAACAGGCGATTTACATTTTCGATTATTGTTGTACAAAAAAAACTGTTTCCTGTCTTAGGCTAGTCATGCATTTATATTTTTTTACAAGTCTAAACTTAAGTATTGTTAAATATATCATCGATAGTTCAATCTACTAACAAACGAACTTTCTTATATGATATCAAAGTGTAAAACGTAAAGTAACAAGATGAGATACGTGAAAATGTTGTTAGTTTTCAATAACATTAACTTGTACACTAGTAACCGCAGACCTCTGCTCGTGAAAGCGTTTAGACTTAAGGTCACTAGGCTGGATTAGATCGGGATGTTAAACTTCACACACTTTCGAAACACGGCCGTAAAATTAATTTAAATTTCCAGATTACCAACCTTGTTAAGCAGTGTAAATATTCATCAACTCAAAGTATTGTTTTACGTGCCTAAAGTAGCAAATTGAATTTGCCGTATTAAGGGCCAAAAGTGTCGACTACGAATTAAAATCACTTTACTTGTCGAGTTTGTAAAGGTCCATTCGCAAACAGAAAGGAGGTCGTACAAAAATCATAAACTTCACATTTTTGCCTCGCACCATTCGAGTCACGTACTCGAGCGAGATCACGTTCCTTTGTTTCTTTTTTTCGTAAGGACCTAATCTGTGATTTTTTGTTGAACACCCGCCACATATGGGCTTGATAAATTGCTGAATTTCGCGGCAGTTGTAGAAAAACATGTCCATGAAAAATTGATCTGTGGCTTTTCCTGGCAGTTTTTATATCACGTCGTTATAGATGTCGGTGAAACGAATAATGGCTAGTGAAAATAATTTAATGATAATAGTCGATTTCTAATTTTGAGCCAAAATGTATGCTTTGGTATTCATTTCGTTTGTTAAGGAGGATTTGTAGTATACCTGCCTCTGCCGTATTTTGTTTTCGTAATTTTAGTTCGAGTATTTTTATTTATTCGACTGCCTCGTGATCTCACGGTACAATTATGTGCCGTGCGATCTAGAGGTCCTGGGTTCGATTCCCGGGTCGGGCAAAGTGTTATTGGGTTTTTCCATTAGAAAATTCTCAGTAGCAGCACGGAGTCTGGAAATGTGCCCGAAAAACGGCAATAGGGTCGCCCCCTATTACGTGGGACTGATACATACCTGGCGAAATGTGGGTGCAGAAATGCATCTCTGCCTACCCCTTCAGGGAATATAGGCGTGAGGTATTTTATATTTATTGTTTCTAATATTGTGTATACTATTATGTTGTCGCTCATTTTTCAAACATAAGCCTCATATTATGTGCCGAAGGTCAAAGCCGCAGTCTCCGCCTCAGCCCTTCCATATCAGAAAAAATTGATACATAATTTTTTTTTTATATTTTTTTATCACAAATGTCTTAACATAAACATATGAAATCGAACTACTACGGAATTTAATTTTAACGAAATTGTGTAACTCCTACGTCTACTTTTACTATTTTTAACTCGCATTCTTGCGGTCAAAAGCTCTGGCCTCACAAGTGTCTTGTCTTAAGAGCCTCGGATATTACTGTTTGCACAGGTCTCTGCGGACGAGGAAACGCAAATACGTCTGTTTACGAAAGGTGCTGACGAGTTTACCTGAAGATCAGTCCAACCTACATCAACAGACCCTCGCTTGTTTGAGATCTTTTCAAAAACGCCTCCCACTTAAAGGAAAATAATAATTGCTTGCGAGTAAACAGAGGATTTTTGGTTTAATTGAACCATCAAAATGTTTCAGTGAAAGGAAAATAAACGAAAAAAGTATATGTTTATGAAATATAAATGAGATTATGAACAACTTATCGTTGTCAACGTTTAATTCTACTCCATCAAAGGTACTCTGCTCAGTCCAAGATTCATGCATATAGGCGTATAAAATACTTTGTTTACAAAATAAACTTACGGACGTACAGTAGGTAAAAATGATGTATGTCTGTATATATATCTGGTGATTAGTTCATTTGTAGGCCGAGCAGAATTAACAGGGTAAATACATTGCAGATGTTGCACTATTACCAATTACGTCATTACCAATCGTGCAGTATCAAACCAATCGAGGTTTTGGGAAACGCTGACAGCACTGCTCATGTAACGAGTAGGCCTACATTTACACGCTGACCCGTCGACGGACACATATCGAATATGGCTTATTACTTCAATGATGGAAAATTTGGTTTTGTTTAAAAAAATCTATTATTTTCATAATTAATTACGATGTTTCATTTCTCTTTAGTCATCATCATCCCCCTGCCCTGGTCCCAACTAATTCTTGGGGTCGGCGCAATATGTCTTCTCCTTCCACATATCCCTGTCAAACGTCATTTCTTCATTCACCTCTTTCTCTTTCATATCTTCAGTCACGCACTCTATCCATCTCTTCTTTGGCCTTCGACGGCTCATCTAGCCATCCACTTTCATATTCATCACCTTTTTTCCTACATATGATTCATCCCTTCAAATAGTTTACCCATACCACGACAGTCGGCTTCCTTTCACCTTTTCTATCACAGGAGCTACTTTCAATTATCTTTAAATTGAGTGATAATCCATTGTGTATACTCGTACAACTTCGAAAAGTCTGAGGTGTGTTTCTGGTGTTTGACCCCCGAACGCTAAGAAACTCGATCGCGCGGCTAAACATCAAGACTAAAACCGTTCCATTTAACCTGGACTGAGGCTTAAACCCTCTTAGTTTAATTTTTTATCATCATCAGCTTAATGGCGTTGTGTGCTTATTCGTTCGGTTGCGTATATTTTGTCTCTTCGAACAACAAGCTCGAGCATTTCCAAGAAAATTTTATCAGGTACCTTATTTTAGTTTTACTAATTAAGATAATAAGTGTCAGGCTTAATCAATTAATCATCCTACGCTGACCAGACTTCCACTTGCCGATGTAGGCCTCATTAAAGGATTTTCGAATTTAATCTCAAATATAAATCCTCTTTTCTAGATTATTTTAAGCTTTTTTAATCAGAATAGATTCGCATTAATAAACAATCAGTATAAGGCTGTTCATTTTGCTTCGTAACAAATAAAATATTGTAACTGTTAGTACCCATGGTGCTGTGTTCCGCTACCAATTTGATTTGATTCCGCGAAAGCGGTTCAATTACTTGGACTGATGAAGTATAATCACGATAATAGTTCACCACTGGATACTATACACTATATTTGGATCGCATCGTACTGTGTAGAAACTAGCAATTATAGTACTAAACAAATTCTCGAAATATGTATAGTAGTATACATTTCTAATAATATTGATAGCGTAGTCGGTCCTGCGACCTTAGTAGGTATGTTTCGTGTAAAGAATAAAACTTAGGGTCGATTCCGGGACTGGGCATACCTTTGTCAGATTTTCCATTCGGAAATTTGCAGCACTACTGTTTTCGGGGCATATATGTAAGTATCTGCAGACTAAATAGTTATTTTTAACATGAAGAGGTCAAGAAACTGAATGAGAGTAAGACGTTCTGAGTGAAACCAACAAATTTAATTTTTGTTGTCCGAATTAATTGAATAAAATGCTCAGACGCTCCGCCGCAAGGAAAACAAACAAACAATTTGTTCTCATTCCAAATTGCATTGTCACGTCCGTGAGAGCAGAGGGCTTACATCAATTTAATCTATTAGATTTCGCTTCTATATTTATTTGTGGAATAGTCTCTTCGTGTTTTTATGGAATTGATACAGCGCAGCCAATACGTTTTTATATACGGTATATAAAATCGTATTTACAAACAAATTACTAGAGTGAATTTTATACGGAACAGTATATTTTTTAATCGGGCAATATATGTATATATGCAGTGGGGTTCAGTGTGGATTGGCATGAAACATCTTCAATTATTTGTTTTTATTCTGCCGATATGTATAAATGTATACATTGTCTAATTTTGCTCTAAAATGCCACCACTACAAGTCGGTCTATGTTCATGTTTTTGATACATTTTTAAAGGTCTAAAATGAGTGTTATTTAAAATATTTTTGCGTAACATCAAACCTTTTCATTAGATTGGATTACTTTTTATTACCTTAGCATTGGATTTGTAGAAATACACTAATAAGATGTGACGGCAAAAAGCTCGCCCACTATTACGTGGCGAAATGCGGGGAGCAGAAATACACCTCTGCCTACTCCTTCGGGGAATTATTATAAGTACATAAGTACCTATAAAAAGGTAATAGCATAACCTCAGTAGCGCACAAGTTCAATAATGATATTCTAGCAAATTCTTTCTCCCTTTACTGTAATGGGTGACGTATAAACCAGTTGATTTTCTGCTCCACTTTTCCGTATCGTTATCAAAAAACTCGACCTACACGGAACAAACAAAAAAATGTCCAAATTTCTGAGGAAGAGACACACTTTCAAAATGAGTCTACAGCAAAACTGGGCCGACTGAAAGCGTCGTTGGACAGAAACATTAATGAAGTAGCTTCTTGTTTTTAAGGTTTCGCTCCACTGGATATAGCGACTTTTTCATCGTGAGATTCGGTTGGCCCAAATACCTTCCATTTCTCAATTGTTGAAAAATGAGTATTTATGATAAACATATACTTACAATGCGGTAACTTGGTGACTAGCGTTTATACTAAAGCAGTTACTCTGGAATTTATGGTATTAAAGCTGCTCTGTGCGTGTATGTGTGTGTAACGAAACTCATAAATTATTTAAAAATAGAATATTATGTTTTTTTTTTATTATTATTTTGTATTTAATGATTCTGAACGACATGTTACTCTATTTTTATGTCTATGTCTACTTCTTCACTTACCGTAGTACATAATATTTATGTCCAAATAAAAGAATGCATCATTCGATTATGTATAAATATATATAATATAAATCATTTTACTAAGTATAGACACAGGCCAAATTACATATTTAATAGCTTGCCTATTTTCATGAAGTGATTAATTTTGGCTAAATTTGCACGAAAATCAAAATGTAATTTGATGAGTGGTATTGGATTAAATCTCACAGTAATAACAATACCTATTAATGAAATAGATAAAACTGATCAATCACGGAATTTTCCGCTCCTACACTCAACAATACATTGATTCTTAATTCCAATGGACAATCCATTTCAAGCGACATTCTAGTCAGTTAATTTATCTTTTCTAAGAGGATTGAATTTGAAGGTGTAAATAAAACAACACACAATAATTGATGATCTTTATTTATCAACAATTCCTCTTAACCAGCATGAAAGATGATACTTATAACATTTCCAGTCGTGAAATTTATTTATAGCGGCATTGTTAAATACAATAAGACAAACTTTTCAACTAACAAGGGCTATTGTCTTAACGTTTTAGAACCGGCGATACACTTGAGATTCTTTGAATTCAATGTATTTGATTCGGATTGAATTCATTGTTTATCTTACTGTATTATATTTATTTTGATAAAAATAATTCTATTGAGCTACACAAACATTTAACAGACAGCTGTATATTATAGTTTATTTTTAATGAATTCTACAGGCGCTCTATACAATATACTTGAGGATTAGGCAGAATGTGGGGCAATTAATATTTCAAAAGCATTTCTGCTTACTCCGTAAATGCTTTCAAATCCTCCTCCGCTGCGTAGTACTACAATCGTCGTTTAGTACCCCCGTTGGTCCCGTATCTTACAAAAAATATATTCTTGTTTTCTGTACATTTACCTATCTTACAGCTGATACGGCCACCACGACGCTTCTCCTGTTTTTACTTTTATTTAATTTTACAAATTTATAGTAAAACTTGTGTTTCTCATGAACGACGTTTATTTCATTGTGTTTTATTTGTTCTTTCATTTTTTTAACTTCAAAAGTTTTATTTTTTTCTTTTACTTTTATCCATCTATCGTTCTTCCAATCGTATTTTTTTCCCATCGCAAGTAAGATTTCATCGAATTTTGGCCATTTGATTTCATCACTTGCGGCTTCCGTTGTAACCTTTTCAATATTTGGTTTATCTGAATGTTCCTCATGTTTAGATGTTGGGTCTTTAGTTATATTACCCACTGGTGTAACATTACGTTTATCCGTTTCTGTTTTAGCGCTACTCGTTTCAGCATAACGATGGAATGTTTTTGTCATGTGTTTATAACGTATTGTGTCAACATTATCCCCCTCGAGTTGCTCCTCTGGATACGCGTCGTAAAAAACTTCTATCTCACGCTCAATTTTTTCTGTAAAGGAAATTGAAATACGTCAGCAACACATGTTAGTAGCTATTACGGGAGATAAATTCCTCGCGTACAATAAATGTCGGGGATAACTTAATATGCTATTTATTTTCCTTTGTCTTTATTTGTTTAATGTACCTATCAATCCTGTTCCGTAAATCATAGAAATTCTATAAGAGCATGGTTATCGCACCTTTAATTTGATAAAGTTGAACGAAACCGTGCCTTATTAAAATCTAAAAATTCTTTTTCTTTACGTGCCAGCAGCACACACCTCATTATTTAATAAAATTGTTTTTCCATTGTGCCCCAAACAATTTTCACCTGACCTTCGAATAAAAACTAGAATTTTACAAGAGGCTTGTTCATACCTGGCAGGGTTCCAACGTTTTCTTTCTTTTGAAATTGGCATACCTCTTGCATTATGTAATAGGAAGATTAAAAGTTAATAAACTGGATTGTTATATCATCCCTCTTTGATCTAAATATATTAAGTTTCTATATTTGTCTTTAACGTAATTTGAATCTTTTGTTACTAAAATAAACAAGTATGTATGTATATCATTCAATTAACATTAAACCTATATTAAAGAATATGAAATTTATAATCTCAGGTCAATTTAATATTAGATTTTCATTGAAATCCTTTCAAACAGAACCCCTAAAATTTCGTTTGTGCTATACAAAAGGAATGAAAGGCGACGAAATTTTGAATTAACGAAATAAATGCAGCACAGAGGCTTTGAAAACATTCTAATCGATCTAAAGAAATCCCTTTGCCCTTTTCGTAGTCCCCTAGATATTTCATATCGAAATATTTTTACCTGCCATTCTTCGATACAATTCGATGTCGCGTCGAAGATTTTCTCTGTCATTTTCCTTCCAATGGCCGTCCCCTCGATCTATGCGAAATAAATCAAAGTTGTATTACCCGTTGTCGATACAAGTAATATTATTAAAACTTTGTAAAGAAAAACTATGGATTTGTGGAATGGATGTAAACATAATTGTCCGACTTGACTTTTTCAACGAATCAACTAATAGCCTTAATATTAATAATTTTATTCTTGTATACTTATTTCTTTGATCTATAACAACACACAGGGACATTTGTTCATACGAGTTGCAACGAAGGTTTTTCTCCATTACTAATAAGATTTCTATAATTTACTATTTACTTGACATAAGAAGAAATATTACATAAGCAAACGCGGTAGGCTTCGGTTGGCTCAATGCAATTTTATATTCAGTAAATAAACAAGAGTAACGAGATTAGTTGTCATTTTTTTTTAATATTCTGTGCACTAGGGACCCTTACAAAATAGACTTTACAAAAGTAAAACTCGGTATTAGCTTCAAGCGCTACGTTTACTCACCTACGCACAAAGTAAATATAACAATGTAACATGCGTTCTGTAGCACACTCCTAGCCATTGTGTTTGTGCGTGCTGTAATTGGAATCTGTAACAAAAGAGGGACGTACATTGTTAAGCCTGTACATATTTTGTCATAACGTAAAACCTCATAAAATGAACTAATTAACGTCAACTCAGTAAAACCTCATTTGGAGCAAAACTGCATTCCACATGAAGTATTTTAATGGTTATAGTTTTTTTTACATTACATGACATTTACTATACAATGTATCGTGAAATATTTTTGTGTCGCGACATAGCGTCCGCTCTAGAACCTGATATTGTAAAGTAAAAAATAAGTATTATATGTATGTTAATATCGTGTGTAGTATATATAATTAATTTTACACCTACGCTTTTTATCTCTGCACCACCTAAAGGTTTGACTGGAAGAGAATGCCAAGGGCATTAAGTCCACCTTTACAAAGAATTTGTAAGAAGCGTAAATAAATAAATAAATAAATAAATATTGAAGCGGTATGGTCCAATTACTTTTGGATGAACGACAAACTTTTACTTTTCTTTAGTATCATTTTATGTTATTATAGGGGCCCCAATAATTCATTATACAGTATATCTCGAATGTTCCTATTAAGTACCTATGTCAAATCAAGGTAAAAAAACTCATAAGATTATTTCGCTCACATGCACACGTAGACCAAAATCAATGAAAACTATTGTCTCACAGTGATATTCTATTAGGCAAAGGTACCGAGGTCGAACTGACCCATCCATAGAATATTCATGATCAGACTATAGACATATAGGGTTCAATAGGACGAGAATGATATGTTGTATTAACATACAATGATTTTCTCGGTCGAATGCTTCCCAATGCATACTCTCAAACCCACGCCTGTATTTCTTAGTTGGTTAGTGTGAATTTCTACACTATTAAACAACATACGATGGAAGTGTTTAGCGATATTATACAGGAGATAAAATCGTCCATTAACACACCTTCAATGCGGACCCCACAACTACAACTCAAAATATTATTTGATCCATATGTTTTTTCAAGATCCTGTTCATGATTAAAGTTACAGTATATCCGCCTCACAACGTATTATTGCTGTAAAGAAGAGGCACGAAAAACTTTTGTTAACATCCAATGTCATTATTGGATAGCATGTTTTGATGGATGTAAGGATCTTCCAAAGAGATCCATAATCTGAAATGTTTAAAGTGGCCTACATCCAGTTAAAAATAAAAAAAATACCCTATTTACTAAAATGTTATTCGAGTAGATACTATTATAAGTAGAGATTTTCTTAAATTTTAATTAAACGGAATTGTAACTCGCTTTAACTTAAAATAAGAAAAGAACACGGGACGGTAACCTGCATATAACAGATCCGCACAAGAATTTCAAATTAACGTCAAATGTTCGTACATTTGTGTTCGTACACACGTTGGACTGAGGCCAAACCGGTTTAAATAATACAGCTAACATCCTCAGAGGTGGAATAGTACACAACAGGATAGATATTATTTATGAACTCGGATCTAGTATTTTACCAGACAGCTATTGTTGCCTTTCTGAAAATAGAGGAACAACCCCTTACCCCTTACTTAGTTACCATATTAAATGAGAGTAAACCTCGAACCCTTTTATAATTACGTAATAAACAAGCTGTTGAACGTTTGACCAAAATTACAAGGATTATGAAAATGTAAGTTTATGTTGTATTATGCCCACCGGCTTTTGTTTTCACACAACGATGTTGGTGAAAGAAAACAGACATTTGTTCATCACGCCGAGATGTTGTTATACGGTTTTGGAGCCATTAAAACTTTACGCCCTGTTTGGTTCTGAAATTAAAAACTTAAATACAATTTTATGTTTTGGTATACGCTGCATCGTGGTGAAAGAAAAAGTTATGTGTAACTAAATATATGTAGTATTTTGCTATTTTTAATGTATATGATTATATTATATCTTTCGAGTTTGTCTTGATAATGATTCAGTGTTTGAAGTATATATCATTTAGGACAGCCTTATCGACCCCGCGCCATAGTCTTCATATTTAATTTCGAGCAAATTATAAATTATTATTGTAGGATTTGCACGATTATGAGCGAAAAATATCCTGAATTTAGAAACAAACCTTTTTCTTTGACTGTAATAATTACCAAAATCCAGTCCACATAAACGTAATTGGAACTACAATAACGGACTCTAACTGAACTTTAATTAAGAAATCAATCTACAAATCACAAAAATCTGTAAGGACAGAGTTTGTTAAAGTCATAAATATGCAGCTCAATTTCGGCTTCGAAAAAACCTGTAACATCTTAGTAAAATGAGGCAATACTTTTTTCTAACTTAGCATATTTTCGATGAGAGCGTCATAGGCGGTCTGTTAAAATTGGATTTATGAAAATTCCCCCCGGCAGCGCAGAAAGTTGAGAGATGTGGCGACTTTTTAATTTGTTTCAATCTTTTTTGCGCCCAGTTTGCCTCTTATTAAAATGTGCCCTTGCCATATTTCACACCTGGCGCTTTACTCTTTTTTTAATTATTCGTACATTTTGTTTACGCAAAATGCGAGCGTGATTAACGATCCCGCTTCCCACACGTATAATTAATGTAACAATTTTTATTTGAAATTCTCTATTTATACCACTATGCATTTACCTACAGGTTTATTGGATAGTAGGTGTCATTACGAGTGTGGAAAGTCATAGTTTGATAAAAAATATTTTATTATGTATTTGTCGCGGCACTGAGAGATTTTTTTTGTGTGGTCCACAAATATTTGTCTCGAGTCTGGGTGTTTGTAAAACCGAAAAGTCTCACGTAGTTTCCATAACCAAAACACAAGACTTGTATCTTACTGTGGGAACAGAACTATGTACGTGACGTTGGATATATTTATTTATTATTACAAATATTTTTAATAGACATATTTTATTACCTGTGGTTTGTACACCATATTACCAGGGTATGAGCTTATTGCCGCTAATTTAGCAAAATCCTAGACTAATCCATAATTAGCATTAAAATCAAAGATGACAGAGGTAGCAAATATTACAGACATAAAAAAAACAAACCATCTCATTTAATCCATTTCAGACTGATTTTAATCACGGAGGTTATAAAAGAATACATTATAAGCAAATTATAAATAGATTAATTTGAACAAGTACTTAAATAGTATTGTGCGTGTTTATACCACAGGAGTATAATTTAACGTACATTCATTACTTCTTGCTTGCATTCCCGGAAGGGATAAGCAGAGGTGCACCCAGATTTTGCCATGTAGGTATAATATATTTATCTGTTTTGCGAGTAGATTTCTAGACTGTGCTGCTACTGAAAATTTCCCAAGGGGAAAATCCAATGACATGTTTCTTAACTCTAAAATCCAAACAGAAATCCCTTGATCGCACGACACTTACTTAAGTCCACGAAGCAGTCGTTTTAACGCCAATTAATAAACAAGTTGGTCACACGAAGAACGGCAAAGTTCGCCGCAAAATACGTCCTTGCGGTCAAACACATTGCCAAAGTGAATCTTGATGGCCATTTGACCTAGATACCTACCTAAGAAATAGACTGGACGGAATAGAAATAAATTACACTAGAGCAAAAACGTTTTGTTCAATAGCTCTCTATTGAGGAACGATTTATTGGGTCTAATTAGTATGTCTATTCTTTAAGTATACATAATACACAATATACCAACTTAATAAATAATTGACAATCATAATATGTACAATGCATCTTAAAAGTTTGTATAAAGAGTCTAATGGGGATGAATGTTTTGCTTCGCAAATAACTATTTGTGTGTGAAATGTTTATGTATTCGAGATAGACAAAATACTAGTGCGAAAAGTTTTAAATATTTCATTACTTATTGTAAAGAAGGAAAAGTTGGAATAACACATAACTTTACCCCAAGGGGAAACCGTGAAGGGTGCCCGTGATTGCGGGCGCAAGTGCTATGTCAGTGACTTGTCACCGGTTTTGTTCAGCCGTTGTTTTTCTATTAACAAGCGCAAAGCTGTTATAAGCTTCTTGTTTTAAAAAACTACGGGCGTGTTTAAATGTAGACTGAATATCTGTGATCCTAAATGGAATTACGACAAAGTTGAGAGCTTAGAATCATATGCTTTTGGTGAGATTGGCTGATATCTAAATAGGATTAAGAAAGAAGCTTTTCATTATGAAGTCCATGTTAGGGGTTATTTTGTTATTACCTTGAAAGAGTGAGTGCAGCACGCAGTATCTCGCACTGATGACGTTGGTGCCCGATGCCAGTTCAAATTGCCTATTTCAAAAGCAAAGGTTATACCGTCATCAAATCAGAGGATCCTAACCGACTGCTCTGGAAGTCTTTAGGGGTCTTATGGAGCAGATACAATGAAGTCTAAATGAAGTAGAACAGGGATTCTACATGGTGAAAAAAGATGATTTAATATTTTAACCACTAGACATGCAATACAAATGCTGATGCTCTCTATATTCTTCAAGAAGAATATAGAACGAATTGTCCGCGGCAATCATATTTCACGGTCTGTCGTGAAATGGAATGGCAGAACAATCTAGTCGAAAGGCGTTCCGAAAACTCTTGAGACTTTTTTGCATGACCATCTGATCATCATTTATTCAGAACAAAAAATCTGTATCCGAAAACATATGGCTAAAGAGTTCTTGTCTTTCAAGTTGTTCTATGATATCGGTAAAATATTCTAGGTAATAGGATGTTTATGAGAAAAAATAAAAAAAATAAGAAAGGATAAGGTGATAAAAATAATAAGAAGGAAACATAAGGAGCAAATAATTATTAAATAGAGATTGTAAAAAATGTATACACATTTACGTCTTACATAACCAAATTCAGTTAATTGATTTCGCGGAATAGTTGTAAAAATTATTGAGATGGATATTTTTAACTTATGCGAGTAATCGTTAATTTGGTGCATACAGCGCTGGGCCTAAGGAGGTTTTCTTTAAATCCTTTATTACTATAATTTTTAATAAGCGTTATATTCAACACTTGGCACAACTGGCCACTGTGTTTAATAGGCAAATATAATTGACTAAAAAAAAACAAATAACTTCCATCATTTCATCATTCATCATTTCATCATTGCTTGGAAAAAGCAAATGTTTATTTTGTCATCAGCTACAGTGAATCGACCCCATCTGTCTGCGTTACCGGCTTAGCGTTTATTAGTACCGAATGACCTACTTCGCGAGGCGTAGGCTTAACGTAAGGCGCTTTTAAACTTATGAGTTTATTCAAAAACAGCAGTGTATGCAGCCACTGCACCCGCAGAGAGTTTCGAGTGGGTTTTAATTTGGAATAATGCAAGATCATTTTCACTGTAAGGTTTCAATGGGATTTTTTTTTGTGTTGATACTGCTTTGTCTTTACATGCGAGCTGCTCGTGGCCTCGGGGGTTTTGTAGAAAAGCCTTACAATGTTTTGGTTTAATAAGAAAAAAAAACATACAGCATTTTAGTAAGAGTTTTCTTAGTTGCAATTTTTGTTTAATATTGACTTGGAAGAGTGAGTCGCATGGATGGAGATTGCGGATTAAAAACGGTGTTAGAATTGCTAACTTTGATCTCTAAGAAGTTCCTAATTGATAACTATTTAATGTTTTAAAGCTAAGGTTAAGAAACATTTTATACAACCCGTAAAATTCTGGAGAACGTGCCTACATTATAACAATATTTGTCTTCTAATATAAGAATTAGCACGAGAAAAGAATTCAGCGCTCCCTGCAAAATTTGTTTTAGAGAAAAATGAATTAGATAAACGAGAGGTGTCAGGGTGTTCCTTCTTTGCGATTTATTTGTGCTCCTCCCGAGTGCGGGCTTAAGGGGCTTTTGGGCCATCACGCTGGCTTGTTGTACGTCGGTCTTTAGTGGTAATGTATGCGACAGATTTAAACACGAAATAAAGACATGCATTTTTAAATTATTATCAGAGGGAGACGCTCGGAAAGCTAAATACATAACAGCGAGTTCTATACCGAGACTAGTTTCACCTTACTAAGATTTTCATTATGATTTTTGTTTTTTGTTCCTGGGTCTAGAAATGAGCTTGAAAATAATAAGAACGCTAAAACTCATACTAGAAAAATATGTGTATATTTGCATACACTTTCGAACATACAAAAGTAAACGCATGTTTAAAAATTTAAGTCTATATCTCATTCACGATAACTTGATTCTTTTGGCATATCGACTAATGATGGGAAACAGAAAATATCTAGTAGTTCAAAAATATTGCGTTTTAAAATACTGCATTATTTGTGAAATTCTTTATTACTTTCGACATGTAAAACATTATGTACATAGATAAGCGATAGTGGGTCATAATAAGTACCTATTTAATATAACAGGGTTATTTTTAGACCTCCCGCCAAATTTAAATAGGTGTTTTAGACCACGAAAGTAAACAACTTCTCCAAAGAAACGCGGGTCGAAAAGTGAAAAAAAAATTCAGACCTATTCTACACGAAATCGACCACGTGAGCAGTTTTCTATGGGAGGGTCGAATTATTTATCACTTTTCGACCCATGTTTCTTTGGAAAATTTGTTTAGTTTCATGGTCTAAACCACCTATTTTAAATTGACAGGAGGTCCAAAAATAACGCAGTATGTAAAAATTAAGGTTGAAAAATAAAATAGTTTTATATTTAAAACAATTTTTATTAAGAAAAAGGAGCACAGCCATGATCATCATAGTGTTCAATAAAATTATCGACGTGGATATCGATATGAACGATGTTACGTCCCTTTCCGTCCGACCGATGTAACATTATACAAGCGTCTATTATTTTCAGTATTCCTATTTTAATTTTACTTTGAAGCAATAAAGTCTCAAAATTTTCGGATAACGCTTATATCTTTAGGGACTTATGTGTTGTATGTATTTTTTTATATTTATCAAATCATTAAAATAATAAAATAATACGTTGTTTATTTCAAAGTCATGTCTCAGAAAAATTGACATCTGCCAAAAGAATCAACTTATCGTGAATGAGGTATAAATTCTTAAAATAGTATTTATATTATCTGGACACGATGTAGATTTAGGTATGACCTATTTATCGTTAAGTGTATATTTATTCAAAAATTCTGCCAGGGTTTTAATTACTTTTATTGTTTAACCTTTTGTTGATAAGTCAAGCAAATGTTTTACAAAATGGACGGTGACTCAACTTTGTTAACGCTTGAGGCACAACAGCATTCGGAAGCTCTAAGGAAATTTAAATTAATGGATTCTTAAGGAAATCATGACTGGCAATAATGTTTAGAAGAACCGAGATTTTAAATAACCTCTGACAGTGGCGGTACTTTCATTGAAGCCCAAATGCATTACACGTTGATTGTCTCATGTCTCGTTGATAAATAATTGTTTATTGTGGGAACAAGATATATCCTGTGACACGAACAAATGCATGAGAATACTCATCCACATTTCAAATAGTTTTTTTTTTTAAATAGATGTTAAAACCTTAAAGATTATTATTTAAATTTTTTGACGACATGCTGGGCTTTTAGGCTTCTACGGAAGTACCAGCACTGGTCTCTGAAAACATTAAGTTCAATATACTGAGCTGACTTCTAGCGTCCACCAATTATAAACGCAATACAAGAGGAAAATTAATACAGATGATTGCGAGACCAACGATCAGAAATAATAAGAGTATAGTGACATAAAAAATAGCCATTTAAATAGTTATAATATATTTATGAAATCGTATCACTGAGTCGAACGTGTAATGATTTATACAAGTTGTACATGCAAATAGTTAACAAAAGTCTCGACTCACAGAACACTGCCAAAGAAATTTTCACAAGATCAAACTTTACTGTAAAACTTGTTTCTAAGGTGTGGAGTCAGTATAACATCGTCAGCATTGTCATCGAACCTAATCTAGGTCAGATTTAATATAAATATGAATAAAGATTACTGCACACAATGGGTCACGCAGAGTCACCCATTAGCACGCACCAAGACCAGTCGTTTTATTTACCTCGCTGCTACCTCATCATACCTCACACGTGTACCATAGCTGCACCAGCATCGGTACACAACGTGACGCTGTCCATTTACATTGGCAACCCGACGTGATCACTTACATTGGTGACCCCGACTGAAAGCAACCTTCTAGAGAAGAAAAACCGACGTACTAAAGCAACCCTCACGATGAAGATTACCCGACGTCCGAAGCCCAGCGTGGTCAACAAAATGGTGACACCGAAGAAGAAGAAAAAAGCTCCACGAAATAGTGACTCCAAGAAAACAAACAACATTTAAAAAGCCATCCGAAGAAAACAAGTACTGCCCGTCTGCTCAGAAAATTTTCCGACATCCACTGTAAGAAAAATCCAATACTTCACCGTCGTTTTACAAGAAATCCAAGTCAATAATTCAGCAAGCAAGATTCAAAACACGTGGCAACGCCTAGAAGAGGAATAATTTACAAAGATAACGCACACAAAATACACGCTGCAAACGAAACGTCAATACAAACACATGGTGTAAAAACGCTGACTTCGAATTAGAATATGACACGACCGTGCAGACAGGTGCATGGAATTTCATCGTTGCTGACATTACGCAACCAATTCAAGCCGCCGATTTATTTTTCATAGAAAAACGTAATACTTCGCTGGACCTTCGAAAAAAACGGTTACAAGATGGCAAGACTCGACTTCAGGAAAATGCAAAATTTATGAAGTCAAGCACGCCCTCGCTCAGGACGGTCAAATCAATCGGAAACTATGAAGAAATTTCGATATCTCTCGACGCTTTAGTCCTGCCGAAATACGACGTACACTACACGTCACTGCAAAGGAAACGACTTTCGAGTATGCGGCAATTATAGAAACCTAAATGCAATCACGGTACCCAAACAACGTACAACAAGCAGCGAAACATCAAGCAGCGACACATCAGCTGGTTCACCTCAGAAAAACGACAAACTGAAAAGTGAAATCCAATGGACTCCCGAAGCACTAGAAGAATTCGATCAATGTAAATAAAGTCTAAACAACGCCTTTACATTGACGTCATCAACGACACACTCCCAGCTGTCGCGCATGACACACGCGCCCCAAACATGCGTTGGCGCTGTTCTTCAACAGCATGAATGTCACTTGGATAAAGAATCTTACAATCCAAACCCCAGCACAAATGGAGATCCGACCAGCATAAATCTGGAGCAAATATCCGTTTATCTGGAATGTAAATCGAGCCGAAAAAGCAAAATACATCACCAGAAATATTTACACGGATTCTACAAAGGACAATGGCCAATCAAAGCCCGTAGTAACACGCATTATTGGTCGAAGGTCGAATAATCAAAAATGCGACTTTCGGAAACATGTGCAACTGGGACGGAAAAGGCGAACGAACCTTTAACACAATTACAAGACAGCAGCAGCAGCGACGTCAACAACCGCAAGAGTGCTGAGCTCGCAGACAGCAAGTCCACGCTGACGACAACGCGATCGGGCCGCGTCATACGCCCGCTAGTACGTTTCGCAATAGATGCAAACAAAACAAGAAAATACTTTTGAATGTTATTATGTATACGATATTTAATTATGTATTTATTTATTTATTTTTCAAAAAAAGGGGGAACTAATGTGGAGTCAGTATAACATCGTCAGCATTGTCATCGAACCTAATCTAGGTCAGATTTAATATAAATATGAATAAAGATTACTGCACACAATGGGTCACGCAGAGTCACCCATTAGCACGCACCAAGACCAGTCGTTTTATTTACCTCGCTGCTACCTCATCATACCTCACACGTGTACCATAGCTGCACCAGCATCGGTACACAACGTGACGCTGTCCATTTACATTGGCAACCCGACGTGATCACTTACATTTCTTGAGAGAAATTGAGAGTATCAAGAGTTTAAGACGGAAAAATAGAAAAGAATAGTATGCACATTATTCCATAGAATCAACAATCATTAGTTATCATTTCTTTAAACAAAATTTTAACTATCACCTAATGCTTATGTAGCTTAGCCTGTCTTCTCTTCAAAAGACCCATGACTGTATGTACTGTATGTGTGATGCCGGTTTGACTTCCGGGTCGGGAAAAGCGTTATTGTATTGTTCGATTAAATAATTTTCAGTAATACTACGGAGTCGATAATAGTGCCTGAAACACGTAAAAAAGGTTCGCCTCCTACTAGTTCGTTATCAGCCCATATACGTCCCACTGCTGGGCACGGGTCTCCTCTACCATTGACTAACTAACTATTTAACTTATGTTTTTTCCCGCAATTAACGAAAATTATCTATTTGTGTCGATTTGAAAAATAGTGTCACTTCAAAACAGTTCCATTTTTGGCAATGCATGCAAACCAATATTACTTAGTCGTATGTAGTGATAAATAAAACATTCAAACAATATTTATGTTTCATTTTTTCCGCGTAGAATTCCAATTAATTACGTCATAGATCTTCATATCCATGTCAAAGGCATTTGAATTGAAGTGTTGATAACGAATAAAAAAACCAGCTCAAGTATATTTGAAATGAAATAGAGAACGGAAATTTTATATGTTAATGCAATTTTTTATCGAAATTCTATTAAGTTATGTTAAGTTTCTTATCAATTTTTAAAGTTATTTTGATAAATTCATTATTTTTAAAGTTATTTTGTCAAAAATCTAAAACTGAACACCCACATATTTTTGATTTGAAACGATTTAATAAATAAGATAACTGTCACTTTGATTATTACCAATATTCATCATAAAGAGGAAAATAAAATAAAGGCTTGTTTCACAGAATATTATTGATTTAGCCGCCATTAGCTTTACACCCTTATTTATATGCGGCTTCGGACTTACTTAATTAGAAAGTAACCGGTGAGAAAATATTTAAAATCTAATCATGAAGAGTAAGTAGATACTCAATTCTGACATGAAATATTCCTACATATTAGATTTTTTTGTATTTGCACTGATTTTTTTATTAATACTTTCAATTAATTGCTACATCCATCAATATATTTATTATTTATTCACATCTAATTGAAATTTATTAATAATATCAAGAATAGAACAGACAATGAATAAATACACGAAACTGAAGAGTATTGAATGCTACATAAGAACAGAAATAAGTTGGATAAATAAAATATAAATTACACATCTGAGCTCCACACTAAAAAGCGATACCTAAATTATTTTTAATAAAAGCGGTTTTGTTTTGAAATAAAAGCGGTGAATTTCAAATTAATTAAAATTATTTAGGTTTATGTCAAATAAATATCACAAGCACTATGGGCTTCAATATTTTTTCAAAATAGTCAAGGTTTTCTTAATTCAAGTTATAAAACTCAAATTTTAATAATTTACATTACAACAACACTTAATGAATACTTTAAAAAACATAGCGGCCTCTACATCATAATATTCGAACACACAGAAAATATATTTTGTAACATTATTACAAATATAACAATAAAACTTTAAAATGGCGCCAAAAATTACGTACCTAATTACAACATTCACGCACACCAAACGCAAACAAACAATCTTGAAGCGGGCTGATTGCGAACTCAAAT
This sequence comes from Cephonodes hylas, assembly GCA_030295005.1. Classification (NCBI taxonomy): domain Eukaryota; kingdom Metazoa; phylum Arthropoda; class Insecta; order Lepidoptera; family Sphingidae; genus Cephonodes; species Cephonodes hylas. The sequence goes on from AP025368.1 coordinate 7,013,326, forward strand.
CAAACTGAATATTAGTTTCCGTTCACAAACTTTGTTGTGTACGCTGCGGGTGGAACGCGAAACACGACCTTCCCCTTTGGCTAAACGGAGCCGACTGGCTGAAAGTCTGTAGCTTGCAAACCCGTTGTCCCATAGCCCCTTCTATGCCTTCCCCTTTATTACACACTCTCCTATTCAACGACATACATTGCCGGCTCACATAGAAACAATTCGTAGTCATTGAATACAAGCGTGCAATGTATACTGAATGAAATTTTCTATCGTCTCTACATACAGTTTTTAGAATACAGTAAAAGTTCGCCCCCTAACTCCACCCCGTACTTAAACTTGTATAACGTGTCTGGAAGGCTTTTCAATCAGATGCGCTGACCTTTGCTTTGTATAGTAGCCGATGTTCGTTAATTAACTTGCAGGTGTTCTATGCGGATAACATAACAATACGGATGGCGGTCAATGACCTATGTCGATGAATGGATGCTTAGAATTCTAGTAGTACGTCTTTGGTCATCGATACATCTCGAGTTACGAAAACCGAACGATGAAAAACGATATTTAGTCCTACAGGAGACGTGTTTGTTAAAAAGCCAGAATAATGCAGATACACGCCTGTAGGCAGAGGTACATTTCAGCATTAATATGTGCAATCACGTTATAAAAGCCAAAGCTATAGCCGTTTTCCGCGATTCAGCGATGCAAAATACCAGTAAAAATTGCTTTATGAGGAATAAGGAAGAAATTCTTCACACGAGAAAGTTTTTATTACTTTTAGCCAGTTCTGTGGAAGCAAAGACGACATAGAGCAAGTTTTTCAGCGTTGGCGGATATTTTTTCTTTTTATAACTTGTCGTACTGCAGAAAGTCCCTAAATGCATTAAATTTCGCTGCGGTTAAATACGAGTTCGTGGTGGCAGCATCTATACGAATCTCAATGATTGTTGCTACTTTCTTCAAATTAGTTACACATATGAGGAAATATAATATGGTAAAAATCTGTGAAAATTACTGTTTAATGACGGTTACAGTTTCAGTATGCGATGTCAATTTACTTTGCCCTACCATACAAATTGATCATGATAGTCGCGCTAGAATTAAATAGTATTGTATTGTTGCACATATTTATTTCAAATTGCAATTTTATTAATTTCTTGGAAATACATAATTGTATCCACGCCCACATAAACAGTGGTACGTTTCACATGAAGCCTAATTTGTGAGATTAAGATAGTAATTTACTTTAAAGTATACACGCTCTATCTTGAAATCAATCTCTCTATAAAAAAAAAACTATAAAACACCACAAAAGTGTTAATTTATTTACACAGTAAACCCGCGCATTAAACCCGCAATGACCTCCCCACAATAAAAGAATAAAGTATTTCCACCAAGCGAAATTTCAATAAATTTCCTGGCAACAAACACAGCATTTAAATAAGGTCTCATCAGCTCCATTGTTCTTTATGTAGTTAATCTGAGCTTTTATTATTCATTCCGTCTGCTTTTATTAGGCAGATTAGGTATTTTCGGTTTCAACAGAATGGAATCGTTTAAACGAGGCATTCGTATAAAACGTATATTAGTATAACCCTTTTGAATTTCAAGCATTATTATTTTTTATTGGTTCAATTAAGTAATCCTCTATCATACTGGCCTTAATCAAATAAAACTTTAGAATATTCCATACATAAAGAGAGTATATAAACATTTACCGATAACAATTTCATATTAAAGATTGGTGCGACAAAACCATCAATGTATCACTTTCCATAAGAGCACTAATTTTCGAACCCCTTACGTTAGAAAATCCCCACTGCAGTCAAAATATGTGGTTCGACCTTTGTTAACGTCATAGGGAGTAAGTTAGAAAAATTAATCACTGTTCTTTACTTTCCTCTTATACATACAATAGTACCCGTAATAACAGAAGCCACATATTTTTAACTTTAAAAAAGTTATCGACGAAAATATTTTAAGTTGGAAGAGAACAATGGGAGTTGAAAGTTGATGAATTGAACAAAATTAAGCGTGGGATGCCTAAATGTTTTGGCGACACTGAAAAGTTGAATTATTTTAAAATTAAATTTATTAAAGAATTTTACTGTATAGCAGTTATTGCTGAAGTTGGTCGAAGGTAATTTATCACAAAAGACGATATAAATAGCTCTAGAAAATGAAGTGTGTGCATGAAAAGTTGAGGAAACCAAAGAATTGTTTTGAACCGTGTCATTTTGCGCTCTATACTCTTTGACTATTCCTTCTGCCTGCCCAACAGGAGACTGGCAGATGCTATGTATGTATGTGAGAATGTATTTAAAGTTAAACTCTTTAATTTGCTGAGTTCTAAATGACTACAGCAGAGTTTCTACCAACAGTTTTCGTCACTCTCTTTTCGCAAATGCCTGGCATGAAACCTCTTATTAAAAACAGAAAAAAATGGACTGAACTTATTTGAATGGACTGAAGTATAAGAAAAATGTTGTGGAGAGGCCATAAAGTGTGTGTACCGTAGTAAGAAATATTCCACGCTTCTCGTCCCGAGCCCTTGTTGAGTGCCTCTTAATATACAGGGCAAGGCTGCTACATACAGCTTTTTACATATTATAAAACCCACCTTTATCCGTTCACATCGGTTGAGTTCGGTTTTAAAACCAGCCCTACAGCTGATTTGAAAGTAACATCGAGAGCAATATGCTAATTACTGAATTCATCGATGGCAAAAAGGTTTTTCAATACACGTTGAACATTATCATATCATTTAATAGTCGAGTACAAAAATGTTTCGGCAAATATTTTTTTTTGACCTTACATTTTGAATGAGTTTGTTTATGTTTTTTTTTTTTAGATTTTTTTAGACCACAGTATTTCGATACTTTCTTTAATGTTGTTTCTTTTTTCAGTAATTTATTACTAATTAAAACTAAGCCTTTTGAACTCTGCTCATAATATGCTGTCAAGTACATTACATCAATGTCATTAACAATGTTTTATATTTAGTTTTGTAGGTTTTATGTTATTGTCACGGTGTGTTAAAAATCACAGATACATATAGTGCCGAATAAAACATTTTTTTCATATTGTACGAATATTGTTCCGAACGGGAAAAGCCTATAATAATTGTTCCATCACTCTCACTCGTAACTTCTTCAACCCAATGGCAATGCAGTCACGGCTATTTTTATCCCGTAAGCAATTAATATGCTTTATGCTTTTTAATTAACTCACACTTCAAAAAAGGCCAATTTACGATTTCATGAGTGGATATTTTGTCGTCGGCTGTCAGCATGAAAGCATTAAATATCGCACCGTGCGGGCGTATCCAAAGCTATTTTCGTAAATCGTTAATCAGCTCGAGCGGAAAACTGATAAGGCAGACCTTTCGCCAATTAACTTAATGGCGATTCTTTTTCGTCGACCCTCACGTAAATGGTTTTGTCATGGCTATCGACGGCAAGCCTAATTCATATAGGCTATTTAATACATTAAAATAAATCGGGTGGATGGGTCCTTTTTTGATATTTTACGAGTATATCAGCTTGTCATACATTTCAGTAATATGCCACAAAGGAGGTTCAATGTACTAGTCCAACAAACTGACTTAATAAATTACGATTGCTAAAGCTTACCTTCATTGATTTTGAGGGGTAAGATATACTACTACATGTGGCAGTACCTACAAAAACTCAAAAAGCTACCTAGCTTTACAAAATTACGAATAATCTTTCATTTTATACCCTTACATTATAACAAAAGCAATTTGACATTAATGAGAATCATCATGACATCATCATGACATCATGTTGGGTCAGGCTAATCAATTATAAACTGCATAGACATAGCACAATTAACGTGTAATACTTTTGGGCTTCTATCAAAGTACGGCCACTGATAGTCATTACGTTCAGTTACTCCTTTGAAATAGTTCTGATGTCCGCCTGGGGTTTTAGAAGCAACATCATTAGTATCTTTTATACTGTATTCTTATTGCTGATATATGTATATTCTCCTTCTATCAGTATATTACTCTTATATTTTAATATTGTATTCAAATAGCATGAACGCTAATGCGTATAGTGTACATCACGTATTGAACTAACTAATTGCGATGATTACGTTCGCACAGCTTGGCAATAAAGCGAATGATTCACGAGTGCTACATTAATCATCATTATACAAATCAGTTACGTTGTTTCTCACGCATTATGGAACACTGGAATAGTTCAATTAATCAACACATTTGTATGAAAAAATAGTTTTGTTATATATCCAACGATTAGTTTACGTGATACAAAACAATAAAAAGGTGAAATTTCAACTACGCTAAACGAGTTTTGGCAGGAAACCTGAAATTGAAACTAGGTATTTTTATTTTTAGACTTAAGTTTGGTTGCTGTTTATAATAGCTTAGAGGTAAATAACAATCTAGAATACTTATAGACGGCGTTAAATAAAAAATTGTAGGTCATTTTTACATAAATTATAGTAAAAATGACTAGGAACGGAAAAACGGCCGATTGAGTTTCAAACATGCTATCGTTGTCCACTGCTCAATTTTCTGCTGACATTGTTGGCCAGTTACAAAGTGCGTAAAAGAAAAGGACAAATCGATCGATATGACGCAGTAGGCACTGATTTTACATATAAACGTACGTAGTTTTCAGAGTTGAAAGTATATGAAAATAAGCTTTTGGAAAACAACCGCGACAAAGGATGACAAAATATGCCAGTCACATTCCTATGATAAATTAAGACCTGAAACCCGACAGGTTTTTGAATACATTTACGTCTGTAACAAATCCGCAGCCAGCATCTACGAATATCTATTAAGCAAAAATCTTGGAAATATTTTTTCCCAAAACGTGCTTTGAATCGGCCGTGTCCTCAAATTTTAGATGAAGTTATTATACAGGTCCTTTATATAACAATAGTTGAAATTCTGACGTCAGTTTGATGTGCTGATGGCTTTTCGCTCAACCCAGGGACTCCTGAATTATTCACTCAATTATTTAGATTCACGACCCATACAGTAAATTGCACTTACCGTTTGCTAACAAAGTGCAGTCAAATTGCGATGCTTATGCAATGAAATAAACATATTTCATTTTAAAACAAAAGCGAACTGATAATGACCTAGGTATCATTTCTGATACCGGTAGGTAATATCACAGATTTTTTTTATATTTCAGAATATTTGAATTTAGAATTTTAGTTACACTCATACGTATATTCACACCCAATTTTGTCGAAAAATATCATATAGTGACTATTCCATTATGTTGTACACATTTCCAGAATTTGTTTAGCTACTGATAATAATATAATCACCGATAACGAAACGAATGTAGTCCACGATACTTCATTCTTGTTACTCAAAAGGCAAAGTTTGTTATACGATGAAAAGTAATTTTAATTTTCTGATACTTCATAACATGAAGTAGCTATTAACGGATAAAATAGCAAACTAAATTACGTCACTCAACACCAAACTGAATATAAGGTTAAAAGACCTTTGTATTTTTCCTGACTCGAGTAACAATGGATCCAGTTTTTCAAGCGTAAAATAATAAAAGCAAGCGGCGAAAATTTATTAACTTAATAAAAATCTTACCTGTTGTCGAAAACGAACTTTATTTTATGATAATATTTAAATTTTTTTTGTAGGTATCACCTAGATTATTTTTATCCACAGACTCGTTAAACTATGACGTCCTTTTGTTTCCTTTTTGCCATATTTTCAATTAATAGTTAGTACATTATGATTAATTTCACAATTCATTTCAAATTCTAACAGGCTTGTGAAAAAGCTACTTATTACATTAAGACTTAAAGCACCAATCTGATAAAAATATGTTGTAGCGTCTCTCTGCTTCCATGTTATAAAATCATACAAACAATTACTTTCACCGCGCGTTATTTTCAAACTGGAGTTTACGTAACATTTAGTAAAATTAGCTTATAAAATATACCAATTCCCTTTGAAAAATACATATTCAGGACAATCACAAGGAAGAATGAAGTATGCAATAGTCAGTACACATTATATCGTCATGTCATTGGGTTTGAAATAATTAACTTCGTGTAAAATAGAACGAAAATAATAAAAATACGTCCTGAAAGACTAAAGGGATTTTTAATTACCATTCACTTACCAATACCTACCCTTAGCATTCGTGTTAATGAGTCGTTTAATTGCTACGGAGACACCGGTACTGGCCCACCGTAGGTATCTAGTAAATAAAAGCGTAAATATAAAAATATTAAAGAGGTGGATATTATTTTAAGAAGGCACCAATCAATAAAATATCACCTAGAATCATCGTAATTCCTTTGTACCATTGAGTTAGGCAGTAATTATAGACATGCAAGTGATACGGACCCAATACATCTATTTTGATTTCTCAAATCTCTGTTATTACTTATTTTCTAAGGGATTTTTTTAGTAAAAATATCATTACTATAAAACTGCAAAATATAGAGCATTTTGAATGAGATCAGGAGCGATCTGTTGAAACCCGCTGGTATCAAGGCCATCCTGTGACCAATAGAAAGATTGTAATATTTCTGATTAAAATACAAACGCCGTCGTAAAAATTTAACCTATGAACTTTTTTATACTGCCCTCTGAATTTATGCTTCATTAACTAACTTTGAAATGAACATGAATATAATGTCTCAGACATCAAAGCATAATGCATAGCATAATGTTCCAAAATTAAATAAAACAAAATTAAATAAATAAATTAAATTCTTGTTTTTGGACAGGACTAATCTAAATGTTGTGTTCAAATATAAGAGGAGAGCAGGTGACAATATAAACAGTACATCTGACCTTGTTTGTCGAGAGAAAAATAATCTAAGAAGTTATACACGAAGGAAATATAATTTTATATGTGCAAATTTATTGAGACCCTTTTGCATGATGTTAAAAAACTTGCCAAAATGTGCATTTACTATTTTAGCAAAACGTTTATTAGTTAATACCGAGGTTAAGAATACAGAAGAGAAAGTAACACTATAAATAAATTTGGAGAAGGGCACATCCAGCTTTGACAGGCTCATACTATTTTGATAGGACTATAGTTATCATAATATATCATATTTACAGAGATAGAAGTATATATTGAAATAATGATCATTAAACGAATTACTCTGCAAAATATTTTACGTTTGTAGTTATTAACTTGCCACATTATTTAAACCTACAAATTTATTCTGAACCTAAAACAAGTTTTGTGAGCTGGAGCATTAACGTAGGTTTTGGTAGGCCTACGTTCGCGTAAAGCGGTTTTGAAATAGGGCCATTTAATTTGTCATACCTAAGCACTAAAGTCTTACGAAGTAATAAAATTGCCAATTCCAGCATCTCATCAAAGTCGCCATAAAGCTAAAACTTTATTCATCACTTAAAAAATTGATGAGCTCTCCAACGGAATTGCTTCACTCATTTTAAAATTATAAAGTGCGTGCAGGAGTCGAGAGCCATAAGAGAGGTGGAAGCACTGAGCTAAATTTATTCCATCGACATAACTTCCTACGTAAGCAAATGTCGCCTTCGGTAATTTTTCACGTTCTACATTTATAGACATTTGAACGACGTAGCAATCCTGCAATTTTAATTTCATTAAAAGATATATCTTTTAAATTATTTTTATAAAATACATCTCTTAATTCTTTGTTTAATATCTTTAAACGGGCAAATGCAATGTAGAAATTTTATGAACTAAGTACTTACTTATTTTAACAAAATAGTATATTATGTATAATATAAACTACCAAATCATCCAAAAAAATCGGGACTTCATGGTCTAAGACAATACCAAAATTTTCTTTATTTACTGTAACTGTAACATTATTTCTCAGCTAATCCTCTAATCCTAAACAATAATAAGGCCATTGATAAACAGATGTAGTTAGTGGAAATAGCTTAAATTGTTTTATTTAATATCGAAGTTGTGCAGCAAACCTCAAAAGTCAATCAAGTGGATTGACTGAAGCTAGACGGGCCGTTGTGGTTGGTCTTGAGTTCCGTTTCGCTGGCACACACGAATTTCATACATATTTACTAACGTTGCCGCAGTTCAATGTACATTCATTTGTAGCGTACAAATCGAGGTAGGTATATGAATAAAACAAATAATTGTTATCGAAATAGATTTAGTCAAAGAACTGTTTCATATTCGATACAATATGGAATTTAAGTACCAGATGTTTTAGACTTCGAATGTTTTAATAATATTCCAGCAAGGATGAGTCCCGGTACGCTTATTGATTACTTAGGTCTTGGAGAAATTCTAAGGTGATATTTTGAGTTAGACACTGAACTTATAGAAGATCCGTCACTTTAACTTAGTTTCTAACACGCTTCCAAAGCTTTAGTTAAATCCATCAGATAATGGAAATGAATGACAAACCATCATAGTTTAGAAATTGAATCCAACAATAAAGTCTATTATTTTTTGTACCTACGTCTTCTTGTATGTAGTATGTCAAAAAATAACACATTTTTATCTATTAATATTATTCTCAAATACTATAGGCGATCATTACTGAAATGTCATGAATTGCATAATTATTTTCAAGTATAGGTAATTTAAAGTCTTAATAATCTAAAGTCTATCAAAACTTGTACTAGCGCTAATGCAGTATGTCCTATATCGAAACAGTATAACTTAGCCGTACGCCGCCCCGGATCTACCGAACATGGTGGTTTTTAATTAAAACCGAAGTTACAATGAAAAAGTCAGACTTAAGGGGGGGTAGGGTTTTGAAGGCAGAAAAAAACAGGCTCTTACAGATTTTTTTTTGGGCGTACGGTGAAAGTAAATTTATTTCTGATTATTGTACATTAAAGAGTAGTAATTGAACTTTATTCTGTGAAATATTGGTTGAAAAATATTGAAAATTGACCGAATGGCAGCAATTCTTCGCAGGCGCCTGAGAAAAAATACATTTTGCGGTGCATGTCATACCTCAGCACTGGATCATCTAAAATGAAATAACCAAAGTTTTTTTTTAAATTTTTATGTCCCTCTAGGTATCTCTGTCGAGTTTTTCCATTTTTTTTTATTTTTGAACTTTTTACAAGACTTGAAAGTGAAAATACCGATTTTTGGCCTAAATTCATGACTATTGTTGTTAATAATAAAAAAAATAAAATCAAAAACGAAAAAATCTCAACAGGGTTACCTCATAAATTATGTAAGGAAATACTGTAAAAAAATTGAGAACGATCGGTTGAATAGATTTTGAGATACAGAGTGCACCGACTCAAAAAACATCGATTTGAGAAAAACGCGTTTAAAGTTTTTCGTAGCGAAGAAAGAAGTCGAGACAAGCTTACTTCCAAAGCTATATCTTTGTGAGTTTTGCTCCGATTGACTTCCTATTAACAGACAACATTCTTGAGTTACTATACTTTCATAATATGCAATAAAAAAAAATCACTTTTTTTGAACCCTCAAAACCCTACCCCCCCCTTAACTTCTTGTCGGGGCGTCATTAGACCCGGCCTCGTTCCGATCTGAATCCGATACCAGCCTGTGATACAAGAAACTTTAAAACAAGTACAATTCATTAGGTTCGCAATAAAGGCATCGCCAAATCGGGCGTTAAGGAACGACTGTTTGAAACTCGTGAAACTTATTGAATCTCGCTTGGATTCAATTCAAATGAATGTTTCGCACATTCTATGGTCCCGGAATGAAATAAAAAGGGGTTGGATTTGCCACTTATTCAAATAGGCGTCTGCTATTCTAAAAGGATAAAAACGTAACACGATTCGGTAAATATTCCGACGCGAACTGAATTAGAACAAGTCCCAAAAGGATCTTGGCCAGAAAGTATCGAATTTACTTATGTTAATCTTACGCCACCCGGAGGATAAACTCTGTCTCGCTACTAATTAACTTACAAGATAAAATATTGTATACTTTGTTAAACGCGTCACGCATTTGTTTCTTAAATTAAAAACAAACACGAGCTCCCGATACAAACGATATTTCTGCTTCATCCGTTCCCCTTAATTAATGTTATCGTGCTGCAAGGATCCTCCATCTGTATCAATAGATGATATTCCATTCCATTAATTACACACATACGATATTCCCTTGTTTTGATTGATTGGAAGTAGCGTTGTAAAACACAACAGATCAAAATACTATATCCGATCTGTATAAGTACCATTTAAACATTATTCAGTTTATTATTTTATACTCTTGCTTCGAGGAATATATTGAGATGCCGAGACTGAGACCTTACAAAAAAATAGCTTATAATTTACGTATGTGCAATAAAGAGTAAATACTATATCATAAATAAATATGAACAACATTCGTGTAATTTCCATTCGCCTATGATTCAGCCTCACTGTGGCCAAATGAGCATGTGCTTATCGAACTAGGATTAATAAACCCAATTATTGTAAGTATGGAGCATAATTAAACCGCGATAATCTGAAAATCGGATAATGTTCGGGCGGGCACACTAGTACAGTAATCAACTCCCAGCTCAGATGACATGAAGCCTTAATCTTGAATAATCCTTGTAAATGCCGGCTTTAAATATTGGCTTGTGTTGTATGTATTAAGTAGATTATTTGATGTTTTTTCCGCGTATTTATAGAGTAATGAATAAGGTGTCTAAATATTCAGTTAGACGATTATTTCTACAGACGCATAAAATTACAGTAATCATCTGTAATATTCTGAAGTCATATTTTTATATATTTATATTTCAGGGCACGTAATAACTGTTAAGGGAACTGTTCTGTTTTGAACATTCATGTAGATTTTTTGTTAAATTGTTCCTAGTGTGGAGTTTATTAACCTGATATGAGTAAGCGTAGGAGACGAAACCTGAGGCCTTAGTACCTCTCGACCATAAATACGCAATGACCCCAATTTAATTTTACATAAAAAAATACGTGCTTCTTATTTCGTTACCTAAAATAAAATTAATTTTTCGAAGGGTAGACCATAACAATGGTTTGACCTCTGTACACTACGCTACTAAAATACATTAGAATTCAAAATAAATTTGTCATATAAGTTAGAATGCCTCCTATTCCTGTACAAAGGCGAGTATCGCTGTAAAGTAAACACGTAACACGCTCGTCCCACATGTATTAGCTCGACAAACGTTAACACGGTCCATTTAAACACTTAGGTAGCGAGTAGCGGGTAGTGGGTAGAAGGCGAATATCAATTACCTACTCCAAGTTCCCTCGTGAAACTTAATGTCGAGGTATCAGCCATTTGGCACCATTACACTCATGGCTTAATTGCGAGACACTTTAGTCAACACGTTGAAGATCCATGTTGGTTAATCGATTTTTAATTTGCGGACTGGTGTATTTTTTTAAGAATATTGATCATTTGGTGACGACAATTATTCAGACAGTACTTAATGTACTACGGCGTCTGGAGAGTCGAAGGTGCGTTGACTTTGAGATTGGGTGAAAGTAAAGAAACGTGAAGGTTAAAATTCTCAGATCAGTAAAAAAAATAACTATCATGTACGTCCTCTTGTAGGAAAAAATTAACAATACTCTCCTTACAGATCGTTAAGCCTGCAACCAAGGGCTTTTTGCGGTTCTTATTTGTTGTCAGTTCATCTTGTGTGTATATGACCAAGACCATATCCTCAACTTAAGTTGATAGCCCCAAAATAGACACGAAGATACACCCTAATAGCGATTTACTAATACGCAGTGCTTCAAAGAATATGTATAAAATATTGGAAGATCATAAAGACCACATTATTCTGTTTCTACACGGAAAGAAAATTCAATATGTCCCCTTTATAAAAAGAAACGTGTGAAATATGCGGAAGGAAAGAGGTATTGTATTTTGCCGTAAAAATATAAGGAACGTTGAAGCGCGAACCAAACAAAAAGTGAATGATTACTCCGCCTTATCTATGCAAGGCTCGTTTGCTCGAACAGATGTTACTAATCCATCATAAAAATCATAATAATAAGCTGGATTTTGTAAAATATTTTACAATGCGTGCTATATTTCTGTGTCATAGAATTTTGAGCCTAATTACTATATAGTATAATGGTTTGTTTCTTTTTATGCATAGTGGCATGGAAGAGGTCGATTCTTGCGGTAGGACGATCAATTTGCCTAGTAATTTATAATATTTTTATTTATAAATAATATGACTTTAAAGTATCACCGTAATGAAAAATAATATGCCGTCATTATTTTTCGTAATAAGAGATTTACACATTTGATTTCAAATAAGTAAAATATTTTGACTGGCAATAGAAGAATGAATCGTTGAAATAGAAAAGGTGCTCGTTGCTCTATGATTGGCGTTAAACGGTTGCCTCGTAAAGTGACCTTAGTGTATCTCCCATTTAAAAATTGTAAACAAATTATTAAGTTAATTTGGTTTGCAGGCAAGTCCTTAGTACGTTACAACATGATTACAAAAAAAAGATCCGGGTTTAAAAATATCATACAAGTAAATTAGATATTTAAAACCCTCTATATGGTAGAGGAGACCCAAGCCCAGTAGTGGAACGTATATGGGTTAATGAAAGAAAGAAAAGAAAGAAAATTAAATGTTTGGGACCTCTTTTTTGAAAAATAACAAATTGAGAACATCTTGGAATCGAATCCAAATCCAAAACACGCGACAACTTTGTGGTATCAACGCCACAAAAGATAAATGTATGTATAAACATATGTATGTATCAAACAAATTAAGTGATAGCTGTTCAAAAATTTACCACCCAGAAAAGCGGTTACAAATTTTAAAATATTATTATAGCATCGGGCTATCTCTGGCCACTTAGTCAAGTGAATTTTAATATGCTAACCTAGACACGGGTTTTATTTCCATTTCCAACTGTTTTAGTTTCCGCAACGAGCTCGTTTAATGTTGGAAATGAAGTATTCACATCCTAAGCGGCTTACACATTACAGTGCAATTAAGCTATGAAAAACATTGCTATTTAGTTTTTGCATATATGAATGGAGTTTTAATTTCCAACTGTCTCTATTTCAATGAAACCAAAACTTTGAAATGTTGAACGTTGTACAGAGAGTTAGTAAACTAGTACCCGTAAAGCCGAAAGGAGGTTAAATGGGGCCTTCTAACAAGTCCATTCACAATATTTAAAAACAATAGTAATGTACTAAAAAAAAATTATAAAAAAATTATAGTAAATAAAAAATTATAATATATAAATGTTATAATTTCCACTGATGTCCAAATCCTATTTCTGGAAGATTAAAGAGTAAACTACGTAGAGTGTATGTAATTAGTAGAATGACAATTTACGCATAACATCATATCGTAAAAACCAGTGATGACTTCGAGGTTTATGCGCGCGGTTGAGAATCTCGGCGGTCTCGGGTTCAAACCGGATACACACCTCTGACTTTTCGAAGCTATCTGTATTTTCATATTGAATTATCACTTTCTTTAACGGTGAAGGAAAATATCTTGATGAGACCTGCATACCTATAAATTCTTAGCAATTTCTTAGGTATGTAGTCCGCCAACCCGCACTAGGCCAGCGTAATGGACTATGGCCTACACCCTCTCAAATTGTAGAAGAGGCTTGTGCCTCGCAATGCTATGTGCTGATGATCATATCGTTGTATTCCGAGTTAGAAAATATCGTTATTATGAATATCAAAAAGTGTTGGAAAAAAAACCTTAGAAACAAATGTTATGTAACTATGGTCGTCCCGAAAATTAAATCCGGGATTTCTTGATCCTACACAGTATTCATATAATACGTTATGTGCGGAATTCTGTGAAATTAATGTATTGAGTGCATATTTTTGACATAGTGAATAAAAATATTGTAGTAATAACAACAGAGGCAGTGATGGCCTCGAGGTTTGGACGCGCGGTCGAGAATCTCGACGGTCGCGGGTTCGAACCCCAGGCACACACCTCTGACTTTTCGAAGTTATGTGTGTATTCACATTGAATTATCACTTGCTTTAACGGTGAAGGAAAAACATCGTGATAAAACCTGCACACTTAAGAGTTCTAAGGAGTTTCTTAGGTGTGTAGTCCGCCAACCCGCACTAGGCCAGCGTGGTGGACTATGGCCTAAACCCTCTCAATGGTAGAGGAGACCCGTGCTCAGCAGTGGGCGTATATGGGTTGATGAAGAAGAAGAAGAATAACAACTTATTATCTTAACATATTTTATCTATATAACGAAGATAATTTTAAAAATTGGTAAACATGTTTAAAATCTAAATTTAATACATATTAATCTACATTTATTTCAGAATATTCGTAAATTATTCCCGTGGTTGGATTTTAAGAATACCTTATCTAATATTTTAGTATAAAATACTATAATTTACACAAGAGACCTTTCCATTTTTTCCTTTCCATCAAAATTTCGGGATAAAATTTTTTGGTCGTTATAAAAACAAAATAGTCTCAATGGGCGCAAGATTCGGTAATCATTTCGAGAGCTTTTGCCTTTTAGCCATCGTAAGGAAGCTGGGAAGAATAAATAACACAGCCATTGTTCTCAAACAATGTCTTGACAGGGAAATATTTTGTAAAGCAAGCACAATGGAGTCCCAAACATCAGCTTCTATGAGTTAAAAAAACATAATGTCGCACATGCTACATCGGGATCGCGTTAAGAAAAAACCCACGCTAAGTCGTTAAATTTGTACTGCAATATTCTTACTTATATGTTATGACTTCAGAAATTCTTAAACTGTTGTTTCTTTTCATGTCAAAGGTTATTTGTATAAACAAGACCAAACCTTTTTAAATACATAAATACTTATGTTTGTATGAATATTATAAGTTTATACAAAAAGTTCTAATTAAATAATATCATATGATGATTCAAAGAAGCATTCAAACTGTATTTAGTATCTCAAAATGCCAGTCTCATTTTATCCATTCCTTTTGCCTGCATCGAATGGGCCAACCGTGCTGTCAAAAAGCCTGCCCACAAAACATGCAAGTTTAATCTGACGTGAAAGCGACGTTTTGTCCTGGTAATTTCAGGCACTAATTTTGTAAAAATAAATTTTAAAACAAAAATTGGATTTAACCTACGGCTTTCGGTATTATCGACTTTGGATGGTGTAGCATAAGAAGCATATTGAAATTTCAAGCTAACGTCTTCAACACGAAACTATTGTATTTAAACTGTTTTTTTTAAGGTATTGTGTTATGTAACCCTATTTTGAGACTTATTTAAGAAAAAAATGAACATAATAAATATTCATTTTAAGAATTCGTTTACAATAATGCTTGGATATACCGACAGTTTGTTACATCGAGGACTAATGAGCCGAATGTCTTGGCTCGCCCTTCAAGAGTCTTTCGTAATAAACATTTATGTTGCGAATAATATGTAATAACATGACACACGACTTTTGTCACATACGTCTAGGCTTTGTCATTTATTGTTCAACTTTTCTTTGTATATTAAAATAGTGTTTGAAAGAATATGGATGCTGTCATGATACCATTACGTATTTGTCTCACAAAATTACTCTTCAGAAGTTTATGAGGAATGAAACAATGATGACAATAGAATAAAAACAGTATTAAATTGATGAAATTCGTGGTTAAGAAATCAATATAATATCAAAAAAATCTAAACCACTTACTTCTACATTTATAAACTACCGTAATAAAGAACAACTTACTCGAGGCTCGATGTTTTCTCAGACAAGACCGACCGAGAAATGGGACATATTAATATATCCTTACAATAATATTTGTGTGAATCCCAAATCCCAGTGAGTTTGGCCCAGTTTTCTCGTCCCAAGGAAAGTTACATGATGCAAGTGCTAATTTAAATATGTATCATAAACCAATTATAGGAGTCGCAGGGGAAAGGATTGACGCAACGGTTTCCAATTCTGCGATACTAAAGTTTCAACCTTCGTACAAATTCATACTTTCTGGGTACAAAGTTATTTTTAACAATGTAATATGTAAACCTGGTTAATATATCCATGAAGATGAAGTAGTGTCAATTTCTCACAGGATATCTCTATTAAATAGGGAATTTTAGGTGTAATTGGTTCTATAAGAGTTGTTACTGACTCAATAACCTTCACTTCCTTCCGTTTTTTATTATTTTTTATTTTTATCTTTTATTAAGGGTCAGTCATCACGGAAGTCCAGCAGTAGTAAGTATTCCGAGATATTGTAGTCACTTACCATCCGGTGAATCGCTCGGTCGTTCGTTTAAATAAATAAAAAACCTCTACTCTGCCACTAGACCAATGAATTGGCAAAGTAAATTTATACTTTGAAATAAGTAACTATTGCAGATACGGATCTAGAAAACCGAATATAAAAAAAAATGTTGTAGGTAAAAAATTATCAAAGTTGTTAAATACTTTTATTTATTTGATACATTTATAATTTTTCAGTAGTTAATGTTATAAAATAATAAAATATACTTACATACTGCTTTAAGTTTTTATTTAGCCTAGCCTAGACTGTGTCGAGTTGCATTAAAATAAATCCTCAGCAACTTATTACTTTTCCTACGTAAAATTAGAATATAACTGTCTTCAATTTTCGTCACTTGGTTCATATCAATAAATTTTTATTCCAAATTTTAAATTCTTGTACTGTGCATGTTTTCTCCAGATATAATTTCTCAAATAATCCGAAAATTCTAAATTCACACCTGTACCGTTTCGCAAGCCGAAGTTCGGACGTGTACTCCAGAGGTCACAAACTTTGGAGCTACGACATGGAAGACTCCGCTACTTCCAAACTGTATTCTAAATCAGTATTGGCCTCAATTGATATAACCGAGGTAAATAGAAAGCCATTCTTGAACTACGAATGTCCGTCGTTCTTATGATAGTTATAATGATGGTATAAAACTAAAATAATTTAGAATATCCAACTGTCTCATCACGAAAATCACGGCTTCAATTAGTGGTTCGATCGAATGTTAATATTTTTAACGGTTTTATGTTGAAAAAATGCTCAGAATTAGCAAAAAAAAACAGAAATTACGGCCTTAGCCTCGCTTTCCACTAAGTGTATGTTACAATACACCTGTGCCTTTACCTTCGGGTATACAGACGTGATAATATAAATACACCTCATACTTCTTGGCGGCGGATACTCGCGTTAAACTCGTGGATCGAAGGTGGCCTGCACCTTCACCTTCTGCCCGGGTCATTATAAGACGATATACATACATATACGTGGACAATACAAAATTTAAAGGAGTAGAGATATATTTTCCCCGTCAAAACAAAACTTAATGAAATGAGCATCCGCGACAATCACGAGGTCACACTCCGCCGCTCATCTCGGGATTGCTTACTGAAGGGGATGCTTTCGTAAATAAATAAAAAAAGAGTTTTTATGGGTATTTAAAGTTTTATAATCTCTCGTTAGATGAACTCTTTAGTCGTTTCCGAAAAAAAAACGAACTACTTAAAATGGATTCGTATCCTGAGTAATAAATATTGCTTTGCAATGTTTCTTTTCATTCGAGTGCCCGTAAAAATGCAATTCCACCTGTAAAGACTTCGAAAACGAACCTTCAAAATAGATTGGCATTCGGATTGTGCAGTTATTCTGAAATGATTCGATGCGACGACGCCAGCTAACGAGAAACACCCGGCTTTAGCGCAAAATTCAATTACGACAAGCCCTTTTACTAGGATTTGTTTCCAAAGTACGTTTTATCTGTATCAGTTCTAATCTCGTGATGGAAACGCAAATGCGACTTCGTGCAGTTTTAACTCCTTTAACTCCTGTCAAGATCTATTGGTTTAACTCAATACGAAAGAAACGCTGCCGTAGCATTTTACGAATCAGCTTTCTGACCTATTTCAATCCTAAAACTATGAAAATCAAAATCACTAGAATGAAATTCTTTAAGAAGATTTACTTCCTACTTTTTCCATGACCTAAGCGACGTCATTAATTAAAAGTTAGGTGATTAGCACCAATCACTTATTCAAGACTTTAAGACGGGAAACCTTTTGTCAACTGTCTCGCGAGGAACTTTTCAGTAATTGATTCATTCATTACGCTTTGTACCGGAGTCAAGGCTTTATCGATTATCTCTTCTAATAATTATTTAGAAGGTACAAAGCGGTAGAACTCTTGCGAAACAATACAAGTGTTCGCGGAATAACCTAATCTAAACATTGAACAACATGAATTTGATGTTAAAGAGATTAATGAACTTTAACTTTGGTAAGCTTCGACTAATCTAAAACATGTATAGGCATAAACACAAAACGTCTTAGATAATTATGAAGTATGACTTATTAAGGCAGAGGTAAATTGGATTTACTAAAGTTATCAAGCCAGTGGTTATAAAGTTAGGTATGAAATACGTATATATTACAAATGTATATATGCCTTCCTTTCAAAGTAATTTGGAATTTATTTAATAACCACATACTCCAATTGAAATCGCCGCTATAGTTTTTTATACTCTTAATAAAATTAGTTAATTCATAGTAGGAAAGTTTATTTTATACAAGAACAACAACGTGACGTCATTATCACTTGATGGCTTAAACAGTGATGTTAAAAGAATGTGTCTAACTAAAACAAAACAAAGGAAAGTCTATCAATATCTGTCACCTGTAGATATAATGATACAGGTCTGAAATTAATCAGACATACATATATTGGCAGATTTAAGTACGGTTGTTTTAATACTAGCAAAATGAGCATGAAAAAAGTAAATTCAAAAAACATTTTGCTCCAGTTCAAGAAATGGTAGGCGTAATTGGTCGAAACCGGAGAGCCTATCAATTAGCTGACTTATTGATGCGGAAAAAATGCCGCTCCTTGGAAATACCTCCTTTTGTATTCCTTTACTCAGTTGCATCTTGTCTTCTATTTTTGTTTGTCATTGCCGCGACTATAATTTTTAGTATTTTTTTAGACTATTATCTAGCCTATTGAATTGTAAAATTTTTGAAGATGGTCCTAATTTAAAAAATGAACAACACAGAAACCACTAATGATATTTACGATATTTGTCCAAGTACGCAAATTAAAATTATTCTTAGGCATACGCTTTAAGAAAAGCACATAAAATATTCTGAATTGTATTTTTTAATTCGGTCATAAAATTATTTTTATACAATCTCCCAAGTTATTACCCTGAAGCCCTGGTGCAGGCCTCCATTTTGAAATATAAACTTTGCAAACTATTACTGGGAAAATAACGAGTCAACCCGAGAGAATGTCGAAACAAACTTAGATCGTTTGTGGAGACGAGATAGGGAGACAGATGGTGCCAACCAAGATAGTTTTCGAGAAGCCTTTTAATGTGGCAAAAGTCGTAAGTAATTTCGAAGACGTCGTCTACCCTAATCATTCCCGAACTTCCTTTACTTCCTTTACTTGCATTGAAGACTCGAAAACGTAGTGACAATTTAATTTAATAGTCCGTAGAACTCTACAGACTTAAGATATTATGATCAAGCGTATAATATTCGGCAAAAGTCATAAGAAGGAACTAAATTAGCACTAGCATTGTATGCTTTCGTATTTCTGAATATTGTATAAGTGTTTCATAGGCACTATCTTCAGGTTCATGAAGTTCATTTGATATTGCCCTACTCCAAATATTATGATAGCTATCTATAAATCGACTCTCTTCATACTAAAGTAAGCTGCTTATTTTGTTGTATCAATTAAAAAGTATTATTTTCTTCATAAGAGGGGTTCATGCAGAACAATTGTAAATCTTTATCATAAATAATAGTAACGCATTTAATTTAAAAACTAGGTAATAATATTAGCTAACAACTACAATTTTAAGAAATACACTCATTTACTAACAATAATTTAGCTGTAGTAAACTTAATATTTTGTTTGTATGTATAATCTGCATGAAATAAAAGGCTTTTTTTTTTTCTTCATAGTTTATTACGTGGCTAAATATATATGTAAGTTTCTACTTACATCAACTACATTAATTTGAATTTAATATAACACTCGTTATAACAAATAAAGATTGGAGGCGTGGCGGCATAGACTTGGAAATGTTGGCCTTAAAGTCAGCAGAACAAAAACTCAGTATATGTTCTGGGACTTTGGCGGTCTTGCAAGTTCTGTGTCCGTCACACTTTATTGAATGCCGATACCAGTCTGTTCCGAATTCCGCTACCTTGGGTCACTTATGCAAAGTGACGGGGGTATACATCACGATGTAGGGCAGAGAATCAACTCAGGATGGATGAAATGGCGACAGGTCTCATCCACAATATGCGACCCCAGGATGCCCCTCAAATTGAAGGGCCGAATATACAAGTCCATGATAAGACCTGTCGTTATGTATGGATCGGAGTGTTGGGCTACGAAGAAGACGGACGAAAGACGACTGCATGCAGCAGAAATGCGAATGTTGCAATGGATGTGTGGGGTAACTCTGACTGACAAAGTGAGGAATGAATACGTTAGAGGAAGTTTGAAAGTAGCTCCTGTGATTGATAAGCTGAAAGGACACCGTCTGTCGTGGTATGGGCATATTATGAGGAGGGACGAAACATATGTTGGTAAAAAAGTAATGAGCATGAAAGTTGAAGGATGGACAAGCCGAGGAAGGCCAAAGAAAACATGGATGGAGTGCGTGAGAGGAGATATGAAAGAGAAAGGCGTGACTGAAGACATGACGGCTGATAGGGATGTGTGGAAGGACAAAACATGCTGCGCCGACCCCAAAAAAAATTGGGAGCAGGGCAAGAGAATGATGATGATGATGACTCGTTATAACACTATTTCCAAATTAACAAGGCGTTAACTTAATAAACAAACAACAACTTTACTCAATATTAATTTAGCTAAGATCAGAATTTGATCTAATAAATTACTATAACTCCAGATTCCGAGTCAAGGTGAAAGTATCTTCAAGATAAATAAGTTTGTTTCGACCCAAGAGACAAATATTTGTCAACGTTGTTATTTCTCAAGTTAGTCATATCCCATTTTACGATACACACAAAGCTGGATTACGTAATACTGAGAAAGCAATAAGCCAACTCAAATAATCCATATTTTCAGTAATTTAGGCTTAAAATTGTTATAATATTATTTCTGCTTTTTTGTTGCTATAAATATAAATCACAGTAAAATATTTTTACCATTGTTAATTTGCAAGGTGTGGGCTGAATAATACTGATTACGTGTCGTTAGGTTAGTTTACATTCAATTCTTCAATTAAAAAATAAAACAATGCATGAAATTCATTCATTCGTGTTTATGGGTTTGGATTTTCTCATTACCTGGATTAAATTTGGTATGGAATAGTTAGAGATTTATTTTCTTTACTGTCAATCCGTTACGCATTTTCCACGCTATGTCTACCTGGCTTTAATCGTGGTGAGCTTTCTTGGGGGAAAACACGGCGCAAAGAAAGAAACAACAGCGGACGATCGGAGTGCAAGGGAATTCAATATTATACATATATTATTGCATAAAATCAGGCATTTAACATATTTTTTTCTTATTTTATTGAAAAAATCTGTTTGCTAATCCATCAAAACCAAAAATAAAATTCATCGCAAAATTTAACTCCGTTTATATTCGTTTCAGAATGTCAATCATCCAAAACATTTTTTTATGGCTGGATCAGAAATGTTAGCCGAACAACCATTGAGTTTGATTGATCTATCCGCTGTGACAGATGGGAAAAGACTCAAATCAGTTGAATGGGTTGTGCTCTAAACGTGAACGATATATGTAAGTGTACTTTGATATTTAAAATATTCAAGGATGCAATTTATATACCTCCTTATTTTTTATTTACCACTTAAATATCGCAATTCAAACGTTACACTTTTCCTCATGGTCGAGAGATAGATTTAATAAAATTTCTGTAATAAAAAATATATTCTTTCCAATACTTACAAAAGCCGTAAGAAAAACAAAGACCGTTCACTTCTTATTTAGAATTCAGCCAGCACGTGTATAACAAAAACATAAAGTTTGCAACAGGAAGACATCGACGACCCTCGCAACTTATTTTCCGACTTCACCCCATATGTATTCTAGGACGCGATGCGTTTGAGCACGAAATAGCCTGGCGAGCTAGCCATTGGCTATTTATTACCTCATGAATTAGTAAAGTTGTAAAGTGAGGTAGTCGAGATAGTTCTAAAAAGGTACATGTGCCGTTTTTTCCCCAGTGGATACCGCCCTTGTGACATATGACGGTGCTTATCCCTCGAAACTACACCAATTCTGTGATCCAATTCAGGGATTGAAATAAAGAGGAGTGGATAGCTTCGTACATCGCGCAATCGGATCGCTTTCACGATTCCAATATGTGGAACCATTCACCTGTCCGTTTTCATAGGAACGGACCTTTTTTGTTTGTGTCTGTACGTGATCAGTTCCGTGTGCGGAGCTCTTTATTTTGCTCACAGCTTATTGCCTTGGCATTTACCAAACCAAAATTGGTATTGGTATAGCGAGCATTTAGACGCCGTTGCATTGATTGAACAATCAGAATGGTGGTGCAAAAATATTGCGTGTTTATTAAAGGTAAGTTATCTATTAACCAAAATATAATTCCGGAATTTTATTAAAACATGTGGTAAACTTAGAGAATACGTAAAATTACCGTACAGAAAAATTACTACCCAAAATATGTTAGTCTAAGGGAGATAATCCAAGAAAAATTTCATTACATTAAAAATACGAACTCAATATTTTCGTCTTCAATAACGTTTCGTCATATATTCGCATTACCAGGTGGTAACATATTGAATGTGACAGCCTTATTGAAATGATATTAAACGGAGACGGTACTGGTTCTTTTATTATATTTTTAAGTCTTCTCAAAATGCCTTTGAAATGGAAATGAAAACCTTTTTGTAGCTTCATTCCTTCTTTCTGTATTTGAATATATTATTTGCTTAGGAAATATATTTTGCTTTTGGTATTATGAATACTTTCGCAAAACAAATTTAATTCGTGAACATTTTCTGTAAACGTTCTACATCATTTTTACGGTGTATCAGCCAGAGATACGCTCCTGTTGAATATAGACCTCCTTTAAGGATTTTTCTTGCAATCTAGGTACTAAAAATCCCATAAAGTCGTTGAAGGCAGGCTGCATTGTTTATCCTCTGTCTGAACGAAAGTCAAACACTACGCTTACGGTATGTTGTGCTACGACTATATGTAGGAACCTTATTTAATTAGGTGAAAATTAAATATTACGATGATTTGCCTTTCATAATTTATCTTATTTTCTGAATTATGATGCAGCTTTATTTATTTATCTATGTATGTTATGAAAAATAGAGCATATTTAAAAATAAATTAAGTGAATTTTATACTTTTCAATTGGTTTGAGTCTTAGCAAATTACGAAGCTCATCAATTGTTCTATACACGATTCTATTTCTATTAAACTAGAAGTCGTATATCCTCCGCATCACTTTATTTTTTTAAAAGACCTGTCATGAGTCAGCACAACATGGTCATATCCATCATCCTCCTTATTTATCTACTAGTGAAACGCGGTTTCTTTTCGTTTCTAAACTCCATTGAAAAAGTGAAACAGCTGCCCAAAACGCTTGCTCAGTTCGCGACGTAACGAGCGTTGAATCCATTAATTATCAAAACAAACCGGTTTTTGCTTCAAGAGCCCGTAACTGAAAACCGCAATTAAGTACCGCGGATAAATAAATTTAAAACGACGTCATGTCTAAAAACATAATCTGAGGTTGATTAATTGCCGCCGGAGTAGGGCCGACGTCTTGAGCCATCGCAAGGGTTGTGTTTGATGTATTCATCCCGATCTTTCTGCCTTTAATAGTAAATTTATAAAAAGATTTATTATTCACGGACAAACATTGACATTTTATCTGTAACTTCATTAAATGTAAAATTAACATTATTTATTACACAAAACAGGTTACAGTCAAGTTGACATGAAATATATTTCGGTTCTATTCTTTTATAGAACTAGATGGGTGACAGTTGGGTGTATTTATTAAATATAGACTTCAACATGTACCCTAGTATCTCATAGCTCAGATAATTAATTGCACATGCAAATTTCTTCATAGAGCTTTGCAGACGTCAGTGGCTTCGTCTAAAAATATTGCTGACCTGATGCTAAGAGCAGTCCGATCCATAATTAGCCGATTGGGAGGAAATGAGTATCTCTCATTTCGTGAGTATGTCATATTCGTTGAGTTGTAACTTGTAAGTTTAGCATTTCTCATCAATGAACAAACTTCCCGGAGTTATAGGTGAGATCCGATTGATAGCCCCCTCATTTTCAAGCCATATCCTGCTATCTTATTTTACCTTATTTCTTATTTTGGAATTACTTTTTTCTATTAATTTTGACTGTAAGGATACTTAAGTAAAACTACTTGACGTTCTTGAATTTTTAAATATAATTATTTTATAACGAATCAAAAGATCATATCATGCGTACTGTCTTCAATTCCATGTTGTTACATTAATGAGTTCGACTGAAAAAAACCATAAAATTTTCTGTTCAGTCTAGGCCTTAACAGAAAAAATCTTGTATCGCTGAATAAAAGGCGCAGTAGAATAATAACAAAGTAGCATCTGGCGCTCGTTGTGTGCCACTTAGTTCGCTGATTACAAACAACGCAACATTAATTATGTTTTTGCTTCGGAAGATACCGAAGTAATTTACGTGGCCCCGGTTTTTGGCCAAAATAAATGTTTGTAATAAGTTTGTTGTGGGCGCAAGCTCGCTGGAACGGCGTCATATAACACAATATTTATTGCAAAATTATTGATAATAATTAACGTTGAATACGATGTGATGTAAATGGCCTTTGCATAGTGACCTGATTAAGAGATTTATTCAGGTCGAATTTTTGTTTCTCTGCATTTAAAAAATACTGAAAACAGCTTTTATTAACAAATTAAGTAAAAAGTTTTAATAAATTAAATTTTAAAGCAGCTTTTTTTTCTCTTTTGTGTGTTATCTAAAGATTGTCATATAACAAAGGTTTATAGGTAATCACATAAAGTTATAAGAAACAGTCGCAGTTTTATACAGATGATTACGATTTCTCCTGATTTACTACAATAAATTCTATTTCCTCAACCAATTCGCCACAGTTTCACAGCTTAAAAGTAACCAGGTTTATTCTGTCACATTCCCAAAACACTTCGGGCAAATTGGATCAGATTGTAATTTACGAGAATCAAAAAAGAACTGTGCGGTTGGTTCTAGATAAACGAATGTGTTTGTTGCTTTGGCTCGAGTATAAATTGACGCATTCCCGGGCAACTACGCCTGGTTGGTATGTGCAACTCGGTCCAAATTGAAATGCCAATCATTGTCCCGCCGAAGGAGCGTTTATAAAGATACCTACGGTGTTTTTGATTGCGCGTGCTTGTGCGTGGAGAGGACTGCTTGGTTTTTTGTGTGTATTTCAATTTACAAAGTTTGCTTTAAAATTGGAATCCTTCATTTTTACGGTTCTGTTTCTATTTAGCCGTTAAGGATGTTATCATTAAAAATGTGAATGTTACTGGCTGAACGAACTTTTATGAGTTTCGGTTTTAAAATATGTATATGGAACAATGGATAACAAGAAATATTTTTTGAAAGTGGGCGCATGTTTGACATGATGGTGAAATTCACTAATGCCAAGTAATATAGTATGGGGAAATTAAAAAAGGTTTGATCAATAAACAACCTTCTCTTATACATAGGGTTAAAAAGAAAAGTAATAAGAAAATACAATAAAAAGTTACTAAAATCAAAACACGCATAATAATCCTGTTATACAAGTATCATTAAGAGAGTTTTCCAGAAGTTCTGGTAGTTAGACTGCTCGGGAGGTAATTAACAATTAGCAACATCTGTTAAAAAATGTTGCTCATTTTATGGAGTCTAGCTGAGAGTTCTTATTGTGTTTAAAAACACATTAACTAACAGAAGATCTTAACTGTTTCGTGTTGTTAAGAGAAAAATATATATTTAAGATATTGGTTTTTTTAAGATAAATGTGCTTATTTTGACAGGAAACACCGATTTGTAACCATTTCGTAAAATCAAATTTTTAACGGGTTCTGGTTGAAGAACTCTTACGAAACGCAAACGCGACATCGATTTCTAAGTTCAAGATCCAAAAAGTTTTGAGGAACTCCATGCTCAAGTTCTGTTCACTTAAGATTTATCGCTAACATTACTCATGTAATTAAAAAACTCATTGTGCCGAAGCTGTACGCAAGCAAAAGGAATTCATTAAATATTCTTAAGGCTTTAAATATTGAAACCGGCACGCTGTGGTCAGAATTAAGTTCTGTCTTTGTTTCAATTTGTCTTTCTCAGAAACTAGACAGTTGTAATATTGCCACCGGCTTAAAACTTGCTACGCTTGTGGTGGATACTCGGCCGCTCCGTTTCAAACTTACATTTTTGAATAATTCAATTTTTATCCGACATAGTGTTTCAAATATTGAAACGAAGGATGCAACAAATTAAATTATAATATCTTAGGAGGAATCCGCTTCCATTTGCCCGATTACATTACCAAGGGAACGACTTTTGATACGGCTTTTATTTACAGCGGAGATTATATCGTTTATGCATATTGTAGGTATTTAGGTTTTCCGCCCGAAATTTCTCGACTTACGCAGTTTAGGAATTTTCAACACGGCTGATGAAACGTGATGGTAAAATTATATACATTACGTACATATATGGACTCTATTATTAATAGTGTTGTACTGTAGCTATTACTACTTACCATTATTACTTATACTATTGTAAAAGGCCATGTTCAAAAACGTGGTGATAGCATTTTAATTAACTAATTTCTTGCTGATCATGTTTCACACGTTAACGTTAGACCACATTAATGCGCTAGTTGCTATTTTTAATACCATCACAACGTCTTTTACATAGAAACTCGCCTTATAAACTGATCACTAAAGCTTTATTTCCCAAAATAAAGAAATAGACAAAATGGTTACATAAATTTTCTAAAATGTCAACTCTAAATGGAGCCAAATCACTCAAGATTTAGTTGTTCAAACGTCAGCTGCAGACAATTTTCCGTTGCAAACTACCTCATTTGTAACAGCAGGAAGAAAAGCTTGTGCATGTACCTACATCGTAATGGCACACACGAGGACGAGGTTGCCTTTTGATATCGCCTTCTTTAAAGTCGAACTCTGTCGAACTGAAGTTACTCTTTTGTTGGACATAGGTACGGACTAAATGTTAATTCGTAAATAATTTGTAAAGAAACGATTAAGTAGAAAAAAATATGATTACGCAATCATAAAAATTCAAACTACGGAGTTTGAAATGAAACCTTTAAAATCCAAAATATTTTTTTGCATTTGCTTTAATAATAAGGGCAAAAAAGTATAAAAATATAATTCACCCTTGTTTATTCCACGTTGAAAATAGACGTATAAATTTCCCATTTAATAAAGTTTGAAAAAAGCTTAAGCAGCTCAACCTCACCTAGTTTAATAACCGTTAATTCCTTCACTTACGCCGAAGCTAAAATGCTTAAGGCGACTTAGTTTGTTAATTAACCCCTACAAAGAACTATTTTTAGCGAGGTAATTAAGATTTAAATTTATTACAAAACTCCTTTATTCTGCTTAAATTTGTAAGGGAGATTGAGTCAGCCGGGATCTACGGTGGCTGAATTTTCTTATTAAAGATTTATTCTCACATTGTTAGTCACTAGTCACGAGCCTATAATTCTGTTGACCTTTTTCAAACCTACTTTCCTCTCGCATCTCGTACTTTTAATAGCTTGGTAAATGCTATGAGACTTAATCTTATACCACCTTACCTACAGAAAAACAAATCTTGTCTAGGGCAACCAAAGCTTCGTCGTCACAGCTCACGCCAACAGGATGAAAAATGTATGTTTTTACTCTTCCATGAATTTTGGCTATTGTCTGCCAACCAACGGAATTCTCTCCATCCTAATATCCTCGATCGTTAGTCTCTCCTAATATGCGGAATCACATTTGTTACGTTTAAGTATTCTGGCGTTAGATATTGACCAGCCGTATCGGCTGCACCTTTTCTAGATCTTCCCCCAAATAAAAAACTTTCTTGATTCTCAACGGTAAAGCTGTTAATAAAAAACCATTATGCAGTGGAGTTTTCTCTGAGGAGATCACATTTAAGTTATTAAGACCAATAATATTTCGTTTATATTTTCATAGAAAACACGCGTTAGAAATCGGTCCTCAAATGTTAAATCTTTCATACCTGTAATTATCGTTCTTATTACTGAAAAAAACATTACTCGTAGCATAACTGGCTTTTTTATTTCACAAGCAAGCACGTTAATAAACATATGAAGGTCAACAACGTAATAAAAAGAATTAAAACACCCATAATTCAAAAGGTTACTTTAACAAACTCAAATAAAGAGAATTATATGCTTACAATATTTCATTCAGTGGCTTCTGTTGAAATAAATTGCAGTTTTTACACGATCGCTGGCGTTGGCTGAACCCACTAATTACAAATTTGATGTACAGCGTACAACCATTAAACGTAAATGAACAATTATCTGCATATTTTAGGTAAATTAATGCCACCGTTTGTGACTATGTAATGTTTAAATTTACATCACTTTTACAAAAAAAAAATCCTATTAGTGGTAAGCTAAATAGCTACCTGTTCCGGTATTAGCTTGGAATATAACTCTAGTAGGCAGGCTTAAGTGCGGTGGTACCACGTTTTTTATCGAGAAGTAACTTGAAACAATACTGCTACGTTTCATTTGGTTGGAATAATTATGACCGTCCCAATTTGCTTGTTGTAGAATATTTCTATTTGCTGCCATAAATAAACCATAAAACAAAGTTACGAGTATTCGTAAATCATCATCATCATCATCACCAGCCAATCGTGGTCCACTGCTGGACATAGGCCTCCCCCAATGATTTCGTAAATAGAACAAAATAATTATTTTAACATATTTTTCCATATCACATAGTTTAAAATGTGAGCCATATGTGGCAATAAAATTATATCTATAATAGTAATTTGCTCATAAACCAGTGATAATGATAAATAAAGAATGAAAATGTCACTTGGATTTTATT
The DNA here is from genome assembly GCA_030295005.1 of Cephonodes hylas. NCBI lineage: Eukaryota > Metazoa > Arthropoda > Insecta > Lepidoptera > Sphingidae > Cephonodes > Cephonodes hylas. The sequence continues at coordinate 7,042,374 of AP025368.1, forward strand.
ACGCAAGTTTTCAATCATCCATGTATCCTGAATAACTCGATTATGCTTTCATTGATGGTATCACATAATCTGTATCCCGGTTTAAAGGGTTCGGCCACAATCCAAAATTCAAGCAATTTGGTGTAATTTATTCCGTACAAAATGGAATATTTTCATATTTTCTTCTGTAAAGGTGTTCCGCGCCAATTTTATAGCTCATAAATTTTACAGATAACCCCTTTGTTTTGGGGTGCTTTAGTAGATTACCGAGTGGCTATTGACAATCTATATTACAAAGCTCTTAAGAAAATTGGCCGGCACATGCCTTTGAATGAAGGCTGGAACAATAAAAATGATTTATGGGTCAGGGAAATAAGCAATTAGGGTTGAAGTTTTATTTCTTTATCATATTCCAAATGATATAAAGGGTTATGAAATATAAATTAATTTCGATATTTTGGTATACCAAATGTCAACATAACGTGTCGTTGTTTTCTTTTTTGTGATTTATTACTAAACTATTTTTTTAACCAATACAGTCGACTTAGTTGACTAACCAATAAGACTATATGAGCGTATACGAGCCATTGTAAAAATATTTACGTAAAAAACCAAATAACTCGAATTTGAAACGTTTCGGGTAGAAAATATTTCAGCAATAGTTAAAAAGTGATAACCATACATTTAACTATATAAGGTAATATCCATTAATAATTTTATAGGTAGGACACTCTTTTATCAATTATGTTTATTATTATACTCTTTCAAAAAACACGAGCGAATACTATTTCCAAAAAACACATTACACGTCAACAGAACACCGACGGTTATATTAAAATGAAAAATGTCGCTTCGGTTTCAATTCTGTCAAAAACCGCTGGCACCAGAAGCGGGAAAGGAATTACACAAAGAATACTTATTTCTTACAAGTTTCCACGAATATAACCACGGATTCGGGATATCGTTTTTAAATATTACTTTGACTTACAGTATTTAACCTAAAGAAAACACAAATGTTTAATGTAGGTATATGTACTACAACCACACCATTTATTTTAATAGAAGTACTAGTTGTTAGCAATTAAGATTATGGCTCTACCGCAGGTGTGAGGTAATGTATGTACATATAAACATTTGCGGTTATTAGAGAAAATAAAAATGTATTTATAAACTAAGTACAAGTATTATTAGAAAATAATAGGCTTATCGGAAATTGCTTCGATCTCTACTCATTTTTAAACATAATCTTTTTGGGGTCGACCCTTCTCAAATTTAATGAAACGATGACGTTACAGTAATATATTTTTAAATATCATGTTTTTTCTATATTCATTGACACACTTCTTTCTACGCTCGAGTGAATGTTGTTGTGTATAAAGTTACGAGATAACTGCTAATGTACCGCTTATTAAACGAATAGAATACTTTCCTTAATTTTTTTTTCCGTAACACTTGTATATTTTAAAATTGCAAATAATTTGAATAAAACTAATTCAGCGGCTACTGAGTGCATCAGTATGTTGGAGTAATGTTCCACGACGGACGGTTTCCTTTCTGTTCATCTATATCAATAGCTACTTTAAAACTTCTATCACTTTACCGTTGTACAATTTTATAAAATGCTTCGTAATCTGATTTATTTTTTAACAACGTGCTCCTTCAATTTCAATATACTCAATAGGGTGTCCCAGCCTAGTAGGGCGATTTTTTTTTTCTCGAAATTAGATACGCATACCCTCTATATTTTTTCTAATTGACCCTAATAACTCAAATACGAAATATTATCGAAATTGGATAGCAGTAACCCGTGCCGACTTGATGGCAAAGTTTTAAGAAAAAAATTGTATGGTAATTGTAGAGCACATATAAAAACTTAATTTTTATTTTCAAAATTATATCCTATTTCACCGGTATTATATATTTATTATTAAAACATGAATATTTGTGATATTTTAATCTTAAAGTTTTCTTTTTACTGTTAGAATAAATCACAGGAAAAATTGCTTTAGTTTCCCTTTAAAGGTGACTTTTTCACGAAAATTTTGTATCAGTATAACTGCAATTTGCAGTATCACTAGCGACTTTTAGTGTCATTATTTATTTCTTAACTGCTTGAAAAGAAGTATAACTAGTCTGTGAAGTAAGCAACTCATTGAGAAAAGTGTCAAAATTTTTAAAACGATTGAAGAAGAGCAAGACTAGTTTTTGATCGAAATAAAGTCGTTTATGTCTGTCTAAAAAAGTAAATCACGCAGATATCTTTCCAAGGGATATGAATTGATGGATCCTCTTTAGTTAAGCTTTAAAATATTATCATTTTTGGTTCCTGGTCTCCATCATAGTGATATAGAGACAAGACAGCTACTTCATGAACCAAAGACCAAAAATGCTGAAAAATATTCTGTATAGTCATTTCTGAGTTAATTTTATTGACAGTTTCCCAAGGTTTCAAAGCATTAAGCAAACATAAGTCGTGGTAAGGTGCCGTCACTGATGATATACAATGCATCCAAGCCTTAACATGGTATATAGCGATGCAAATCTAGATGTCTAATAGTGCGACTTTTTATTAGTAATTTACAATTAAAAAATAAGTTACGACATTTTTAATCAATTAATTGCTTCCGCCATCATGGTGTCTGGTACATAGAACTTAGAGATCGAATAGTCAATTTTCTTTCTGTATCACCACTAAAGAATATGATTATAGCTATAACTGTTAATTCTTGATAGCCAACCCTTAAATTTCCTTCATAATTCTGTCCGGTAAAACAATGTATATCTATTTGTATAACTATATCTATTATCTAGATTTATTTTTATCAATAAAAGGGTACTGGCGTGTGCAATATACAAAAAGTAGTCCAAGCTTGTAACAAACTCTTGACGACACTGTACGAACACATCTTGCGATTTTTCCGCATTATTTGTTGATCTCTTCAGAGTCGGTATAAGGCAACTTATTTCTTAAAATTAGTTTATTAAAGCTTAAATAGGCATATAAGCCCTTTAACAAAAAATAATTAATCTCGAATAGTTAGATTTGCGATTTACAAAATTCAATTTTACTTCACGAATTTTACTAAACAGAACTGCCAATATTTGCTCTTTACAGAGAAGTTTTAAGCCGTTATTTTAATGTTTTGCACCCCCCTATTAAAATTTGCCTTTGAAATCTTAATCTGACATATTGATTAAACAAAAAGAGGCGTTTACCAATACAATAAACAAGCAACCACGAAACTTCCATGCGAATGTTGCGACGCGCCGAAGTTCATACAAAGTATGTAAGTACTGAAACACATGAATGCAAGTCGGCACGGGTTGCAGTGGTCCTAAGTTCATGAAATTTGATTTATAAGTGTTTTAACACCATTCGAAAATAATTAGAGGGTATGCGTTGACAAAAAAAGATTTTGATTTTTTTGGGACACCCTAATACTCAAGTACAAAATTCTCATAAATATACAAAATGAATTTCACTATGGAATTCAATGGAAGCAGTGATGGCCTCGAGGTATGGGCGCGCGGTCGAGAATCTCGGCGGTCGCGGGTTCAAACCCCAGGCACACACCTCTGACTTTTCGAAGTTATGTGTGTATTCACATTGAATTATCACTTGCTTTAACGGTGAAGGAAAAACATCGTGATAAAACCTGCACGCCTAAAAAGTTCCTAGAAATTTCTTAGGTGTGTAGTCCACCAACCCGCACTAGGCCAGCGTGGTGGACTATGGCCTAAACCCTCTCAATGGTAGAGGAGACCCGTGCTCAGCAGTGGGCGTATATGGGTTGATGACGACGACGATGGAATTCAAAATTAAAACCGAGAATTAGCGAAAGGATTTGGCAGGATCCTCGTATGGAGTTTAATGTGAAGCCCTTTCTCCGTAATAATGAGACTGAAAACGGTTTAGTGGCGTGCCTATAATCGTACGGAATTGAGAGCCAATGTGCGAGATTAGATTAATGGCCGTAATTCAATTTTATACGTACTTCCAACCGCTGCGGAAGAACGAATTTAATTAACCTTCTTATGAATTATTCGCTCTTGCAACGGCGGCCGGGCTCGGAAATCCAGAGTTTTAATTATATAAAAGTTGGCTGAAATAGATTTTGTACAGAATAATTCAGAAGTTTATTGTCCAGTTGTTTATGAAGCAATACCGCTTAAATTATTTTCCAGAAACTTCTTTGTTTATATCGATTGCATCAATAAGCATAAGAGCACACGAATGCAATTAGTTTTTTAAACAAAAGTGTTGTTAGTCCGTCACAAGGCTAAAGCGTATGTACAGAATTCTGATGCGGCCCATTTGCATTGCAAATGCGTAGGAACAACGTTATCTACTCTCGTCCGTGACACATACGACCTACAGGATTTAGCACTCACAGATTATCGCGCTAAATTAGCATGAGCTAAACAGTCTTGTTAGGAATATAGCTTCGAATCATAAGTCAAATGCAAGAGCGAAGCGCCTGACATAATCGTCTGACTAAATACGATGTCGGAATAAGCATGACTTGCATATTGCCTTTCTTGCCTTATGCAAAACTTTGCTATCGATTTGCAATCAAGTCGCGACTTCGAGGCGCGCTGCGTTCCCAACCGTTGTTCCGTTTCACCTGTACAAGGGGCGTTGTAATATTATTAACAAAGTTGTATATAGTAGGAAATGATCTTAATATAGGTTGAAACAGCCAAGTTATTTGTCTTTTGTTATTAAAAGAAGCGAAATGAAACGCTTTACTGGTATAGTTGTGTCTTATTGCTTCACCTATTAATATTTTGTATCATTTTGTTCTAGAATGACAATAGTCTAGGTCTAGCATATGACTATGCTTCTTTCGATGTTAGGTACGTTTGTTTTGTAGATTTTAAGGTGCCAAATTCATTATAATCCTACCCTCCTGATCAAGAATTAAAATCAATCACGCATTTATAGCGGCGAAAATCAAATGGTGAACTCGAACCTACTTACATTCTATTAGTAACATCGGTCGATTAGCCAATAACCATATAAATTTTTGAGGGTTAAATACAAATTGTGGTTATTTTAAGAGCAGCAGCGAAACTTATACAGAAACCCAAGTTTGCTTTCCAAAATTTCGAATAATTGTTTTTAAAAGCATTTTGACATAAAGATGAGAATATCCTGACCCCACAATAAAGGATTATAAACTAAACATTACACAATTGACGTGTAACACTTTTAAGGTCAAATACTGGAACGCTACTTCATTGATAGACCTATTAAGCTACTATAGAAGTAACGCCACTGGCTAAGTATTTGAATAAAGAACGCGCTTACCAATTGGCTGTTTGGCAAACACGTGCTCAGTTTTATAAGGCTTAACACACAAGTATCTTTCGCCTGCGATGGATATTCTTAAGGAGTTTCCACACGCAACCACTTTGTAACACCTCGTCCCCACTAAGCTGATTAATTGTTGCTAACAAAAAGCTTTGTTTACGTTTCCTTTGCTTGTTTGGGTCCCTTCGCTATAGCGGAGTATTTCCAGCCTACGTGTAAATAATACATTTACTAATCAGCTTATCGCTTCAAATAAGTGAATATTGCGGGGTGAGTACACAGAGAATTTTTATGAGCTGATTCACGTTTTGGATGTGATTTAAAATCGAGACAATAATATACGCTTTGTGTATTGAATATTAGACTGCTTTGTATTATTAGACTCCCTAATTTACCATTAGGAATTTCTCAGTAGCAGAACTGAGTCTGGAAATGTCCCGGAAAACGGCAATAGGCTCGCACCCTGTTACGTGAGACTGGTAGTTACCTGGCGAAATGTGGGTGCAGATGTGCACCTCTACCTTCCCTTTCGGGGGACATAAGCGTGATATTTAACTTATATTTCAACAAATGTTATAAAAATTACATTTTTTATTCATAGTATTAGTATTTCATTTCAGAGAAAGTAATATACGAGTATTTCTATTTTCTCCGTATTTACCCGTGTTTCTATTGGAGCACTAAGCTTTCAATATAAACGAGATGCATATTCAATAATCCAGTACATGATTGGTTCTCAGATCCAATCCTGTAATACTGTATGCAATAAAAGCGTTATTGCATTTCAAATAACCTTTACTGCGAATCCGCAGTGTAATTATGAATGTGAGTGAGGTTTACTTCTGTTTATTAACTTTCCCGATCGAAACTGAGCGTCAATGGAATTCGGAAAACAAGTTTAAAAAAAGAATGCACGGTACTTTTTGGTATTGCCAGAAACAAATTTGATTTAAATAATTTATATTTTTAAATAGTATATAATTCACACACTCAAGCCTGCTTCCCCGAAATAGTAGGTACAGTGGCAAAGCCATCCAATTTTCGCCATGTATTTTTTTTATAATCGAAGCAATAGGGGTGAAACCATTGTCGCTTCTCGGGAACATTACCAGACATCCTGCCATTATTGATAATTTCAAAATGTAAAGATTCCAAAACCTTAAAGCCTACGACGGTATACTAAATAAAACTATTACAGGAATTTAAAATTAAAGTAATTTTTATATAATACCGCAAATTACTAAGCAATAGAGCCAAAATACGAGTACATTACTACAGCAAAAGTTTCACTTATTTTTACTTAACAAGAGCAAAGTAACTTTCGGGCTAGGGCAAGCGTACAATTGCTTCAGTCAAGTATGCACCGCACCTCTAAAGAGCACAGAATAGTAAACTTTAGATGTTCCAAATTTTAAAGTAAGAATATTTACTTACAAATGTTCTGTAGATGTTGATTATTACTTACGTTTATTTAAAGAAATTCCCTTTAGAAAATCTAATGTTTTTATTTCTGCTGTAGACGGGATATATACGTACATATTTCCATCCCATACACTGTTTACTCATAAGCAGTTAGAATATACGAGATGTCTGGTTATACTTCTTATGACAATCAAGTTAACACGACTCATTAACAACATATTTTAAAACAATGATATTACCTTAGAATTTATATTCTTTTGATTAACTATTCAAGTGAGCTAGGAAGGTAAGTTTCTTTCAAATGAATTTTAACTGTGGAGAGTGTTGATCCGTTTCCAATGTTATTCATTGAGCCGACTAACAATTTTGCCTTTCAATATAATATGAGTAATAAATAAAACCTGCTGTTAAAAACGATTGTTAACAAATTGCAAAACATCAGGAATTCTGCAATAATGTTTAAACATTTTACCTTAGTTTAGTATGAAGAATAATTAACATAACAAAATTTATTTATCCGATAAATGAATTAATTCGTGAAATAACTATAATATTCGAATATTTTTGCAGAAATTTCATGCATAAAAGTGAATATTCTGCTACCAATACAGCAGTTTTGCTTTTCACACTGAATATTCTACTATTTACCATAACCTGAATTACCATTAGCATTTCATTAAAAAATTCCTTGCATGCATACTTTTATGTGGTAGTACCAACTGTGTTTTAATTAATTGCTCATTGTATAGTTATAACAATAACTAGGTACTAATTTGTAATTAAACCATTTATACACCTCAAAATAATACACACATTTATGACCTACTCTAAGAATCTAATCTACAATCTACTAAAAAGGATTTGTTCACTTGTTTATAGAAAATACACACACTCAAAAGACCGGGGAACCTTATCTTCTAAGTAATCTGTGGGTAATATAAATCTTGGTGCAAGTGCGTATTGAGCTTAAGATCATTTAAATTTACCATAAAATTAACCATAGAAATCAAAGAAGCATAATAATTTTCTTCAAAATTGCTCCAATCCATTCCCTGATATTCAAACAAATTATGTATATTCGCCCGGACACTTATACGCCGAACTATGTCAAAAGTGTAGTACCGTACGGTTTTTAACTGCCTTTGAATTTATCAACGTAGTACGGACACTTCGATCTAGATGGAGCGCGTCAAGCTAGCGCTGATATAACACAGCACATAACAAAAGACAAACACGGATATGACGCCACATCAGGAATCATACAAATGCCTAATAAAAACAGTTTGCCTCGGCAAGAGAAATTTATTGTCGATCGAAGCGAAAATGAAATTCATTGTATTCAAAAATCGTTTTCTGTACGTACCATAAATCACAGGATTAAAAAGCTGAAAACGGTAAGGGGATCGGGTCAGCAATATATTATCGCGCCGAAGGTTGATCGCCTATCGAAAAACAACAGCGTGCTCGAGAAATTGTCTCACTGCACCATCTGCTGGCGCCATGATCATAATTTATTAAGCTTTAAACGAGAAAAAGTGGATTTTTCCTTACTGATGACTCCATTTCTGGGTTCCTTTATGCTCGCTATTACGTGTGACATGTTTTTTTTTCTTATTCCTTACATTTTTTGCATTAGATGCTGTCTGCGAATTTCTTTGTATTTTAAATTAAGAGCGAGAAACACCTTATCACAATAACCATCAGCCCATGTACGTTCCACTGGGCATGGGCCTCCTCTAACGAGAAGGATTAGACCTTAGTCCACCACGTTGGCCTGGTACAGGTTGGCCGACAATCGTTAAGCAATGATTTCGTGCAAGAACCGCAATACGAGCCATTAACATCTATAATTTCCAACTTCCAACAATCCATAATATGATTCTATTATTATTAGTTCGAGCCGGTCAATTGACACATTCTATCTAGATGCGGTGTGGTTCTACGACTTATAACATTGAAAAGATTTAGGCCTTTGTAGACCATGCTGACCTGTTATATGCCCATAACAACGCCATTCCTATGCCCCTTTACCACTCAAATTCCTACTTAAACCTCAAATTCCCGGAGGGGCAAGCAGAAATGAAAATCAGTCCAATGTCATAGGGGGCAATCCTATTGTCGTTTTTCGGTCACATTTCGAGACTTTAAGCTGCTGCTGACAATGTCCTAATGGTAAGACCCTTTGGCCGATCTGAGAACCGGGGCATTTAGGTCGCAAGGCTCATAGTTTTGTCGCGAGACCAAAAGAGAGTTAACAAATTATATTATCATAATTAACTTTCCACAGCATTAAGATATGGTTGTTATTCCTCTTTATCAGTCATAAATGATGGCATCCCCAAAGACCTATCATTCGTAAAATTATATTACACGCGTGTAATTGCCTGCCCTTGCGATATGATTTTACAGCGGCTCATAATACTGCAATTAAGATAATGGAGTGTAATAAATATATTCACGTTAAATACGTATGAAATTAACGCCAATACATTAATGTCGTTACACTTAATACCTGGATAGTATTACCGATTTAAATAAATTTTGCACAATTTTAATCCAAACCTAAAATGTGCATGATATTTAACGAATCTGACGTAGGCGTCATTATAATCGTCAGACATAGGATGACTGGTGATAAATCAAAAGTCGATAGCGGCTTGTTAAAATTGATAGGCATCTTTTGGATTTCATCCTTGATTATTAACAGTGACAGTAGGCATCTAATTGATTCTATTTATTTCAATTATAATCCTAAAATTTATGAAAATGAACTTCATAATAAAAATATCAAAAAGCGACATTACTACAATCGATTCAACAAAACGAACGATCGCAGACTCCTCATTTGTGTTAACCGCAGTATGGCCAATAGTTTCCTTCGAAGTATAACACGAGACATGAGTACGCACCTAATCATTCGACCCCAGCCTGAGTGTAATTCACTATTGTGTACATCCAGAATAAATAGACCTACTCTGCCCTCTGGACGTAGGGTAGTATATCTAAAGTCACGGGGCACTTGACGTTGATAGACGGGCCACGTGAAAATGGACGTATCGTGCGCCTGTTTCGGAAACGACGAGTGTATGCCAGCCACTTTTTATTACGCGACCGTAAAGTAAAGCAAACAGCTGTGTTGAAATTACCACGATTTCTATGTTGCTATAAAACCCCGCTGTATTATACTCGTATGAAACGAAGCTTATTACTTTCACCGTCAAAGATTTTTTTCTTGTTGATAACTTAGATAAAGTGGCATGGTTTTAATAATATTTATTTTTTTGTAACTTTATGCTAAATAAATGACAATGCGAAAGACCAAAAATATGCTTTATTTACTAGATGTGAGTAGTCTTTAATAGATTCACCCTTTTATTTCTAAAGTACCCATTACATGTGTTTATAAAAAACTGTAAATATATTCGCATACGATCATCTTATATAAAGCTGGTAGGCTGAAGTGCAATTCCTACACCCATGCATAGCCGATGAAGGCTATGTTTCAAATCGAATTTAACTTTTATTTACAGACTTAGTGTCGCTATTGAACACACCTGTCCTATCTCTCAGTTGATGACACAGGTTCAACGAAGGTCGACGAAACAACGAAATACATAATTACGTGTAAACTTTGGACATGCATACAAAATGTTTGAAAGATGTTAAAGGGGAACAATTAAGGCGAAACTCAGTCCCGATTCGCACTTACACAAACTTTTCTTACAAAGGCCCATCTCATAAATATCATGGATATTTCCGCCTATCTCCGAAGCAACAAATGAGCGATCATTCCAAAGTTATAAACTCCTTGTAAAACTCCAAATATTGAGCATTATTCTTTGGCATAACAAGGAGCTGGGGCAGGTATTCTAAAGGAACTTGTAAGAGCAATTTTGCAAATCGCTTGAACGAATACGCAACGCTCGTAACTTGGTGAAAAGTTTACAGGAAATAGCGGTTTAATGCGCTCTTAGGGAAATTGATTGCTAACGTTCGTGTTTAAATGGCATTCCAAAGAAATGTTTTGGGTGTGTAATAAATCGCGCTATTTAGGAGTATTACCAAACAAATGTATAGCAATACACTCAAACTGTGGGATCTTGTGAAAACCCTTTTTATTCTTATTAAATCTAGTTTTTAAGTTATGGGCTCAAAAATATATCAAAAGTAATGTATAGTGTAGTAGTGCATCTTTAGTAGTCTATGTCCAGTTTTAAAAATTAATTTATCTTGAATAATAAAAGTTTACGGTATCTTCCCAAATGCTTAGATAACTTTAATAAGTGCTGTTTAGATAGATAGAAAATGACAAAAATAGTTAGGATTTTCGATTTTCAAGTGTGTGCGTCACTCAGGCGTGTGTGATGTCGTTGTTATCAATCAAGGACTCAAATATCTCAGTCAATCTCGAATATTGAAAGAAATGCCTCAGCGTTTTCATTAGCCAGTTTTCTGAAGGGCCACGACTGAATCTATGTTATCTTTGAGTACGTAATACAATGAATAAACAAAATATGAATATAAATTCAAAGAAACTAGAACGCGAGTATACATACTGATACCCGAATGTTCCAATAAAGTTCTCCGTCTCGCGTATTAAGCGTGTAAACTAACAACGGACAAAGTTAGCAAAATGAGTTACGTAGGTAATCAAACTTTGCACTTTCAAATATGGAAACACGGGACAACATAGCTCCGTTACAAATGTTTACTCGCGTAAGTTAATATAAATATACTCGCGTCTTGAGAAACTTTACATACCATTGTAAGACTACAATATTGCCGGTGACACTCCATTTGGAATACATGTGAGCGTGGTATGTAGGTACTAGATGTGTTTAATTTGTCGTGCTGCTGTTTCAAAACCGGTAAACGCACATTACACTACTTCGATTTTTGAGTCAGCCGAAATGTTCTTTTCTTTCATTAAGAAATTTTTAGAATCCGATATAAATGTTCAAAAGACGGTTAAATGTTCGACATAACATTAAACACAAGTTGCAAAACGTAGGTGCAGAAATGCACATTTGCTTTGTTTGCCTACACCAGAGCGCGTTTTAAAGGCATTTTTCATATAAAACTTTACATAAATAAACGTCTGTTTTTAATTAAGGCGTACAGAAAAGTTTTAATACTGCTTCTTGTTTACAGCTATTGTTATATTTATTGTAAAGTAGGACGTATTATTATTTTTTTTATTTTTCCTCATACCATATTTAAACCAGTGCGTATACCGCCGACGTCTTTTACATTTGGATAGAATTGGAGCTTATAAGACTAAAAAAGTAGATCACGCTGATTTAGTTCGGAAAACTTCGCACAGCCAGGAAATTTTCACGAAAATATCTCAAACTTGCAAGCATCACGATGTTTTTTCATATTCAAACCAGTTTTCACAACGTGTACATACATACATTATTGTAAAGAATGCACCCAGAGTGCCACCCTTTATTTTCACATTTTGTTGTATACCACAAAAATTCACAAAAACTTTATTTAAAAAACTAAATACAGAATAAAAAAAGAAGTACAACAAATGGCGGTCCTATCGCTGTATATTCTTGCAGACAACCGTAGAATGGACTGGAATGTACAAGAATTAAAAGCTTTTATAACATTTAAAGCTATAAATGTTATCTTTTATAAATTCTTATGAGAGCGCTCTGGTCTCAACCCGTGATCACTACTTTTCAGTCATGGGTTCTCACCGCTGAGCCACCGCACGATTAAGTAAATAAAAGTTAATGCAGGCACATTGAGGGAACTGGGGTGGCGAAATTAAATCTGAACGTAAATCCGGTTGGTATCATTTAACGACCGCACGAGGCCGCCACTAGCCTATATTCCGAGAGCCTCTTATTTTACGCCAGCCCAAATCCGCCATTAAAATTACTTCACAAATTAAAGAGACAATTAAAACTGAGCGGAACATTTTCCATCCAAGAATGTCATTGAGAAGATTTAAGATTTGATTCCTTTAATGGGAGGTAAAAATAATAAGGTGTATTACGTATTCTGAAATTATTACAGTTCTTCTTACGGCTAAGATGTATTTTATAAGCAGAAACATGTCTATTTCGTAATATACGCCTAAATCGCTGAAAAAGCTTGATGGGCCTGCTACATCAACTACAGCTAGAACTGATTACAATATATAGTATAAAATCATAATATCTATGTAAAAACTATTTATTATAGTGATGATGCAACTAGGCAAAAGCCATGTACATATGTTAGATCAAAATGTTTTGTGCATTAAAGCGCACACCTAGGAACAACAAGGCGCCATGTTAAAATCAGTTAGTGTTATCGCTTAATCTTAAGTAGATCCAGTAAATCCTTTGCGAGGCGAAATGTATTTCTTAAAACAATTAACATTGCTACACACCAATGTAATGGCGTCGGAAGTTTTCGTAACGGCTTAACATGGCTGTCGTTTCCCTGGCCGATTAGCTTAAACTACTTTGTTAGTGTTGTTCCGACAGTAATATTTGTCGACACAAGCTTTGCAACAACTTAATACGACGGAATGGGGTGGCAGATAAGCACGCGACACAGAGTTACTGGGACATACATTACGTCTTTTGTTTTATTTTCTCTCACTGGTTTACGCCGTAGTCAATAGCAAAATGCTGGCTCGACCGCGGTGAAACCAGTCTTGAAAAACGAAAAGGCCGATATAAATGTATGGACTGCTGACTATCAATCGTCATTATTTTGTTCTTAGACAACCATGCACTCATAATTAAGTTTGGTATTTCAATTTAAAAAGCTTCTGTACCAATATGTAACGTCCGGTCTTGAAAGAGAACTTTCGACGTTTTTGATCTTAGTATAAGTGAAAGAAGCATACTTACACCAAGTTAGAAAATCCAAACAAGCATTTTACAATAGGATGTAAACTTAATTTAATTCCCTTGACATAAACGCTGTTTAACACCTCTTTTTGAAGTACAATAAAACAAACTTGTAGCATAAATCCACAACGACCATTCTCTTTCTGAATAATAATGCGACGAAATTTATTACTCAATGAACACTAGATGTATATATCTCACGGAGTAACCCTCGGAGGAATTTTTAAGTTAGTAAATGATTTGCGGACTACTTTCGCCTTTAGGGAGAACAAAGAATGTTAATATCAATTTTATTTTAATTTACATAATTTATCAACGTTATATACATATACATGATATGTGTCACGATTACACCTGCATCCTCGAAAGGGTAAGCGAAGATGTATTTCAGAGCTCACATTTCGCTAGTGATGGTTCTAATCTACGTTAGTGAGAACGAGTTGATTACGGTTTTTGAGCCACGTGTCTAGACCCCGCGCTGCGTTTGTTATTAGGAAACCCAATAATACATTGCCGGACCTAGAATTTAAACACAGAACTTACACCGAAGGGGCGCATTTATGCCTCGACCGGTCAAAATATTACAGCAGCGATCAATTATAGCCGATTCTTATGCCATTAAGAGTAAATACTTGTTAAACGTTTGTAAAAAATACTTTATTTCGCTACAACTTTGGGTGGACAGGGGCAATTACACGACGACGGACCAACCTATTTGCTTAGCTCTCGGAGACGTCGATTCTGTGTAGGTGTACCATAGAAATAAGAACCGGGACTAGTCTACACCCTCTCAGGAGTTGAGGACACTCGTACTCAGCAGTAAGACTTATATGCGACGATGATAATGATGAAAAAAGAATAGTATCAGTTTTATACTATTAAGGCTGCTTTAGGGAGGGGAAATTGGAGGAATTGGGGAAAAGGGAGCGATTTTGCTGCTAAAGGGAGGCCCCTTTAAGCTATTGGGCTTTATTTTTTTCTCTTTTTTAGTTTTATACGAGTCTATATTATTACACAATAACTTTTCATCTAAAAACGATCTCATATCATTCTCATTATACTCTTTACGAGCCATATCATTGTAGTTCATTGCTTCGCATAATCTGCATAGATAGGAAGAATGTGTACGAAAATATCCATGTTCATTTAAGACTTCGAAGTCGTTTCTCCACATATGGTATGAAAGTAGTTTTTCGTTGTCTTTGCTTATTCTAATTATTTCTTCTGCCATATCACTTGGTGTGAAAAAGTCGTCAACATGTATGTATGAATTTGGAGGGAGGAGTGCTATGCAATCTTGTAATGGTGGCCCTTTAATTATGGGTATTGCACCTTTGCGATAGGCATTATAAAACAACTTCTCTGTAATATATTGACGACACATTGATTTTTCGAGCACTAGATAGAACAAATATCCATTTACCTTAGGACAGTCTACTTTGTACTTTGAACATCTGGAAAAGAATAGAATACAACATCATAAATGAAATTTTACAGAACACTGGAGGGAGTAACGACTGTTTTATAAAGTTTTGTTATATACTACTCCATTTTTAAATTTCTTTAAAATATAATTATTTTAGGAAGTTAAAGGTTCACCATAGTTGAAGACTTGGCACTGTACTTGCTTCACCATACTTACCAAATTGACACAGTCGGCAAATGCGAATGCAAACAGGCTGGATGATTTTCTCTATTCTTTTGGACGTTGAGAATAATCCTTCGTGCCAATTGATGCTATTTATTGCAGTCAATTTGAAAAGGATTCCATAGACCATTAGGTTCCATTGTAATTTTTTTTCGAGTCGGCGCAGCATATCGAAAACTACCCAAGTTACAAGCCATATTTTGAATTAAAATTCAAAAGACTTAGAACACAATAATATGATGCATCCACTTACGCATTTTTTAACTTCTTGTCCGAGCACAAGCCATAAACGTCTACATTAATGTGTTTTTTCAACTCCTTCAAATATCTCATTTGATGCGATAAGCAATCCGACATTTGAATAGTAATTAATACATCCCGTCTTTTGATTTTCCAATTCGGAACTAACTCGGCTAAGTTCTGGTACGATAGATCTATGAAGATTGAATTTGATAGTGGAACAGTACGGCCGTAGGGCACAGGAACATCTGCATCGCTCCTGTAACATAAGTCATGTAAGTTCTGACTTGTTGATCCCACTGCTTAAGTATGGGGCTTTACAATTATTGAACACGCAAATTGTTATTGGATTTTAATAAAAACCTAATAAATAGGTAAATATACCAAACAGTCCGTAGATGGTTCTGACCCTGCACTAAGATATGGGTCTTGTGTCGTCAATATTAGACACTCAAGACTACAAGAACTTTTCGAATCCACAAACATCTAAACCCGCAATAAATATTTGTTAATCACTTAAACATTTCCTAAGGTACTAGGTACGCAACTGCGCTACACTATTGGCTGTTAAACCATAGGAAATTCGCGGTTGAAGCCGATACTATAAACAAAATCTGAAATATGCATTAGCTTCGTGGGAACTGTTGACTGACGAAATGTGTGTTTTTATGTATTTTGTTAATTTTAAATGCAAATTTTTGACTTATGATTTTTTGATGCTTGCTAATTTTTCGTGATGATATAATATACTTCTTGAATAATACTTTCTATTCAAATCAGCAAACACGTGGTCATAAATTAAATTGAAATTCATCGTACCTTGTGCATCTAAAATGTATATTTTCTCATTGTTAATCATCTCATTGGCAGCACAAGATAGACGCTGTTGTAATTAAACATCAATAATTATTAGCATTTAAGACAACTTGAAAGTGTTTGAACAAATAATAAAAAAAACTAATTTTACCTAATTATTTTTTCGTTTTATATACCATTAGTATTAAAAATATATATAGGGATATATCGCGTCTAAAATTATTATTCAATGGATTTAAACAATTTATAAAGTATAATTGACTAAATTATCTTACAAATGGACCATTTTTGTAAAAGAGATTTCCAGAAAAACATTCAAGGAGCAAAATAAATCCTGACTTACAACTTAACGCTCACCAAACATCACAAGCCACTATGAAGAAAAGTTGGCTTTAGGTACGAAAGACAGATATTAATTGTTACAGACTAAGTTCTTGTTGGCTTTTAGGAAGAGTGTTTTTGGTGAAATGGCTTTTGTTTCTCACCTTCGGTCTATGTTAGAAAACGTATGAAGTGGATATATATCTTTACAAAAATGTAAGATCAGTTTTGTTTTTAAAATCCTATAAGGACGAGCCTATTTCCCTTTTTTGACCACACTTCAAGACTCAGTGTTGCCATGAGAATTTCCTGAAGGAAAAATCCAATATCACTATGCTCAACTCGGAAGTTCTATAACGTATGGTTACAATCCAAGGATACGGGTTGTGTAAAGCAGTCTTTTTTATTATGCTAGCCTGGTCTTACCTGTAAGTCATTGACCAGTTAAAAATATTTGCAAGTTTGGATAAATCAAATTTTCCTTTTGCATGAGAGCTGGCATGTACTGGAGATTCGTAGCTGAGGAACACCCATCTTTGATAAAGGAGCCTGTTTGTTGTATTTGGGATCAGGCCTTGTTCCAAGTGTACGACGACAGCATCAGCCTCTTGAAACCGTTTAGTGCTTGTTGTGAACATACAGTTGGTCATGCTGCAGCCGGCGAGTAGGTTGTTTTGCCTGTAATGGGCAGAAAGTTTATTCATTATACTTTTTTTTACACTATATAACTTAATACAACACATATAACATACAACTTTGACGGGACTACAGGCAGTCTTATCGCTAGCTGCAATTTCTTCCAGACAAACCACGGTACCCGAATGAAAAGTTGTACGTTGTAGACGCGTCAGAAATACTTTGTATCGCGTTGGGTTGGTGGATACTACAAAGGTTATTTGGTCACATGAAAACCATGACACAAATATTTAAAAAACATTCTTACATTTCATAGCTGGTCTCTAACTAACTGTATTGAGGAATGTAACCGTGTAGGTACTGTATACATTATTAGCCCTATAAAACAACGTTTGCGCTAATTTTAAAGTTTAAAAAGGTTAGACCCGTGGCCACTACCGCGGTTTATGCTGGTACTTTTTTGAGAACCTAGTTAAGAAGTTTAAGACCTACAAGACATCACAAGTTACCATTTACCGATAAAGTTACAGGCAATGAATGCCTCTTATAGATCGCCCAGAATTCACACTCAATATACATACCTATACGTATTCTACGTTGTAAGTAAAACTACAAAATTTACACATATGTGCGCTATATAATAAATAAAAAAAATATGTATGGTAACACAAACTCCTAAAAACTTTATATATTTTTCTCTTCATTATATTATTATTAGTAAAAACGTACAACAAATATCGTACCTATAAATTGATGAAACGAAAAAGTAAGTTTATTACGAGTTATATAAGATTTTTTTTTACTTTTTAACGCATATTCCTTTGTTTTGGGATAGCTTTTGAAGCGGATTTTTATTAGTTGCGAAGACGATAGTAAAACAGTCCCGTGGCGCAGTTGGCTAGACACCAGCTTGCAAAACGAAAGGCCGCGAGTTCGATCCCCGCACCGCGACAAATGTTTGTGTGCCCCCCAAACAAGTTTGTGTGTTTGTAAGACCAAAAATTTTTCTTGTAGCCTCTAATACCTATTGTTTCTAATACCTACGATACAGGACTAGATTTGGGATCAGAGCAATGTATGTGATTATTGGGTGTATTTATTTATTTTGCATAACATGTAATGTTTTTATATCATACTCACCGTTTGTTTCGTAACGAAGAAAATAGATGACGATTTTTGACCCACGCCCAATATTTCCATATTAGTATGAGAAACTTATATTTATTTGAGGCCGTATAATCTGTTTCGTTTTGGAATAAAATACCTCCCAGTATCGATGTTTTCCATTCCTATAAAATGTATGGACAGCTGATAGTTGTTTCAGTTGCAGTAGTAAAAAGCCGCTCAAAGCTACTCTGTACTTGGCAATTAAACTACATTTCCATTGAACTAAAATAAAACTTTGTTATGCAGGCACTGAGATGTTTAAATTTATAGCTAATCAAATTAGTTTTTAATTTGAGTTGGTACGATGACAGTCCAATCTTTTAACACAATGTGTTAAGGATCTTCTATCTAAATCGAACTGCCGCCTATTCATATTTTCATCATCATCGTCAGTCGCAATACTTCCGCTGCACGAGTGCGGCAGCGAATGTTAAAGAAAGTGTTCCCCCGATTTTTTTTATACCATTGACTTGAATAATAATGTGCACTTATGACAAAAATGTTTCTTATCCTTCGGTCCCGCTCACACAGTGGTAGGTAGAGCTGAAATGATAAGCTTCCTAATTATTACTAACTGGAAGTCCTAAGGGACAGATATCTTACTGAGTATAATTGATGTAACTATAATAAGAATGCAAATTTACCTTTCTTTTATCGAAAAATTCCTTCACAATCGTATCGTGATCTTTAACATTCAGTCGTTCTTGAATTGCATAAATTTTAAAATGCCTGCTGCTCATGACTTCCAACTCGTTGACCTTGCAGTTGTATATCATAAATGCAAGTAAATTTAATAATATTATAATAATAATCCTTAATACACATGAGCCAACTGCAAATTTTAGGATTATTTAGATTGCATTTTATATACCTACACATGGCGATATATGCTTAACCGATAATGATTCAAAATATCAGGTTGTGTATTATCATGAATTTAAATTAGAACAAATAAAAGTATTCCATTTTAAATTACAGAAGAATGTCCACCCGCCTTATACCAGCGTGGTGGACGGTTCACGTAAGGCGTCCACGCCTTATACGTTCTGTAGAACGTATAAGATAATACTCACGAGGACCTAGAAGGGAAATAGAAAATTGTCTGCTTTCCTCCAGCCCAAAGCGTATGCAAATGTTACCTTCAAACTGGGATTCTAAATCACCAAAACAAAATAAAAAATATAAAGGACCTAATACCGATACTTTCAAAGCAAGTAATAACTCATTTTTTTCAGACTACATATTACTATTATTATTCCATTGTTTTGTTTCCTGCTTTGCAATGAAGGGAAGTGGATAACAATGTTCTTAAATCCCCGTGTTAATCTTCTTCTTATTAATAAAAACAGAGAGTATGACAGAGTAACAGACTCGGACGAGCTTCGCTACTCGTCATTTCAGTGAGTGCTACTATCGATCCTGGCATACAGGAGCTACTTTATGATAGTCTCTACTGGAATACATATTATATCATTACAGTAAAAAAATAAAACGCAATTCTTCAGTGTTTTTTTTTTAATATATTGGCACGATCTCTTTCCCTTATTAGCACATAATGGGAATGGAGATCCAGAGTCAGCAGTATGCCCCACATTTTTTCTAATTGCATATTGACAGCCCCGTGGCGCAGTTGGCTAAATACCAGCTTGCAAAGTGAATGGCTGCGGGATTGATCCTCGCACCAGACAAATGTTTGCGTGATCCACAAATATTTGTTTCAGGTCTGGGTGTTTGTGAGACCGAAAAGTCTCTCGTAGTTTTTGATATCCACGACACAAGACTCGTATCTTAATGTGGGTCAGGACTATGTGTATGACTGTTGGGTGTTATTTAGTTATTTATTTATATATACTTACAATTAGCCATTTTATTATTTAATGTTAATTCAAAATGAATATATTGGTTACACAACAATATGAAGTCTCACCGCGCTCACACAACTAATAAAATGGCACTAATTAAATGTAACTACCCATTATTTAACCAATGTCACAGCTATTATAGCATTTCAGTTGCTTATCGGTTTCCTATAACAAACTGTTTTATGGTCTTTAACCGCTAATTATAATATTGTAATTGCTATTTTTATATAGATCTACAGTTCCTTTGTTCATTGTCCAAGTTTGAAAAAATCCTATTCATTATTAATTTTACTTAACGTAATTAAAATTGAACTTTTTATTATGTTGTATATATGTATAGGCTTTACCTCTTGACGTACATGCCGGAACCTAGTTCGAGTGCGGCTTTGTGTCAAATCTGTCCCATACCAGGTTGGGGCATGCAACTTTCAAACGTTACTTAGCAGGTTTTCCCGAATTGAGAATAGTGATGAACCTTGAATATACCCAAGTAATTTCTACGTAACATATTATAGATTTCTGTGGTTGCAGCAAGGGTGCGCTACTTTATCAATTCGATATTTAAAATGTAAGTGTCAAGTGGTTAATATAGGTTATGGAAAAATAAATAAAACTTTTTAAGATTGTGATTTAAATTTAATTCTCATTATAACCTTATGACAACCTTAATTAAGTAAACAAATTTAACCTTGTTTACGTCGTTTCTTTTGTTTAGGTTTAATTTCAGGTGGCATTTCGTAGTCTCCTATACCATTGCACAATATTTTCGGATCTAAAAACAGTCGAATATCATCTTCATCGTAAATGCTTACTTTATTATCATTATAATTCAATGCTTGACACAGCCTGCACATTTGGAAAGACTTCGATTTGAAAAATCCATGTTCGTTAGTCACATTGAAATGGTTTCTCCACGCGTGGTAGGTCAAGAGGAGTTCTTCGTTATCTCCCATAGCTTTAATCAAGGCTACCATGTCAGAAGGCGAATTAAACTGTTCCACGTGTAAAAACGACTTTGGTGGCAGTAACTTCACGCAGTCTTCTAAGGTTGGATGCCTTATAACCGGTATAGCTCCTTTTAGGTATGCGTTGTAGAATATCTTCTCAGTCATGTATTGGCGACACGAAGTGTTTTCCAATACTAAGTAAAACAAGAATTCCGTGGTGACGTCACAGTCGTCGTGAAAATGGCCTGGACATCTGGAAAAACAAAAGCGGATCATGTATTTGTTTGGAGGTTGTACTCAATGGCTGATACATCATAATACAAAATACTTATTTTACATCTCAATACATTAATGATATTAATAGCCGAGTCCTCGAACTCGTGGTAACAATAGTGTAATTGAGCTGGCTCTTACTTACATACATACAAAACCTATATTCCGCGAAGGGGTAGGCAGAGATACATTTCTGCACCCAAATTTCGCCACGTAATGGGGGGCGAGCCTATTGCCGTTGTATGTATGTACTTGTACTAGGCTTAATTATATCACATGACTGCATGACACCGAAAATTCAAACAATATCTTTTACTTGCAAACTTACACGGCAAAGTATTTATAGTGGTCATTCAAGTATAGTACGGTCAGAATAAGTCTTAAAAATCTATGTACACAATAAGCACAGTATACATATTCACAATAAACATATCCCAAAATCCCAATTATTCCGAAATCAGCCAACACAAAACACGGGACACTTGCATGAGTGTCAAGTTTTCATCTAATTCGTAGCGGTCATATCACGGTTGCTTAACGTTGAATATCTGTGAAACAGTGATACTATTCCGGTCTAGCAGTCTATCCGTACCACAATGTAATCTGACTGCGGCGTAACTTTACCTCAACGTAGCATTTCCCTAGTGGCACACAACTATTCGAAGCGTTATTCGTGACCGCGGACGACGATGATCACTTTTGATCATCTATGCCAGTGGTCGGCAACCTTTTAGCAGGCAACGGCCCGAAAATGGCAATATTAAATTAAAACGGGCCGCACTTGTGATACTTAAAGCTGATTCCTAATAAAACTACAAAGGAACTACAAAGATTTCATACAATTTTCTCGAATATTGCCATTTATATTTGTAGTTACCATTCCTAGAACTGCTTTTAATTACTCCTCTGTCAAACGAAAAGCATATACTAGGTATTTTTAACTTATTTTCAAAACATCCCCGGGCCACTAGTAAGACTTCTGCGGGTTGCAAACCACTGATCTATGCTACATCCAAGAATTTCCTATCTAAAATATGAAATGTATGTAGTAACACAAACCGTTTTCTAAATTGGGGAGTTGGAGAACATTTTCCGTAAAAGTTTATATCTATGTATTGCTGCAAATACTTGATGTAATTCATTCTGTGTGATCTGCAGTGGGACATAAGAACGTTGATCAGAACGTCACGCCTCTTCTTATGCCAGTGCGGAACTAGTGATGCAATGTTGCCGTAACTCAACTTCCACTTGTTTGGAAACACGGGGTTTTCCAATGGAACTGTTCGTCCATATGGAATTGGAACATCTGAGTCACTTCTGAAAGAAAAAAAAACTTTTAATGTCTGCCCTTGTGCTCCTCATGATTTCTTGAGAATATATACAGCTGCATACTATCAATTGAAATTATACTTTACAAAATGGTTATTACGAGGAACTTCGTGTCGGTTACAGGCTGGCAAGATTAAACCCAAAAGCGTGCAGACAAAAATATTTAAAAATATCCACGCAATCGCTAATTTTTACCGCGGGCCCAAAAAGGCAGTATCAGTTAGGCAATTAAAAATAGGGTCATTTATACCTGTAAGTCATAGACCAGTTGAACAAGTTAGCCAAACGTGAAAGACTTGGCTTGTCCTTGGCTCCGGCAAAAGTGTTGACCGGGGACTCATCGCTTAGAAAAATCCACCTTTGAGTTGGATTTCTGTGATACTTTCGTGGTAAACGACCTCTGAACAAAAACACGACAACCGCGTCCGCTATATACAGATACTCTTTACTTTGGGCCATCATGCAATTTTGAGCCGGACAGTCCTTAAATGGATCGTACCTGGAAAAACATGTTTGTGCTCACGATTAAACGCCATAGTTGTTGACGAAGCTCATGGTAAGATGAGATGACATGACATAGTAAGGTGTTGTATGTATTTATAAATTAACATATTATGAATAATTTGTTTTGAACGCGCAAACTGCTGGGATAGTCTTATCTAACCTCGTGTTAATTTTATAGCAAAAACTCTCAGGCGCATGATGCCGATATTTTTGCTGCAGGACCATCGGAACAGTCGAAAAAAACTGCTCTTACCTTCCATGAAATATATACTCTCACTTTTTACCAATACAACAAGGATTTTAAAACATTATTGAACAATTTAATTCGACTTTGACATAAGAATCAAAAACAATCTTTAGACTTGTATTATTTATTTAATAGGTAAGATTCTTAAAGCAGTTGCGAAGTTATCGAAATATGTTATTGACATACCAGATAAAAATCTCTGCATTGAAAATAAGCGAAATCAATTAAGTCTTACAAAAAATTAGATTCTCACCGATTTGTTGCATGATCCATTAAATGTCGACTTTTGAAATCATTATGATACTTGTATATGTGTATAGTAAATATTTTCTCTTGCAACATGTCCTGGGTTTCATGTTTGTTTTTGAATAATATCGCTCCCAAATTTGATGTTGTCCAATCCTTTAATAAGCACATGATATGACACGAATGAAACAAAAATTCAATATTATTTCTGACACTGGTTTTATTTTCACAATTCTTGACATAATTTATTGCACTTTGTATTTATTTTACGGTATTCAAATGTCATAACCGATAGTTTTCAACAATAATGTAAAATTTATAATTTAATTTTGGGCAACTGTATTTTACACAATTAATTTAATATGCACTTGGCAGACTTTTAATTTGAAATGAATATTAAGTTACCAAAATGCAGACTTTTTGAAAGAAATACAAAATATTGATAAATAAAATACACAATACTTACGATTCTCGTTAAAAAATATCGATCAACAGTTTTAACATGAGAATTACTAAGGTCACTTATTCTTAGAACTCTTTCTTTGTTTGCTCCGAATAAAAGTTGTACAAGGAACGCAGCTAGCCTTAGTAAATACATATTTGTAAGACAATTTCTGTTCAAATCTTTATTATAGCAGTCAAAATGAAATTAATGGGCTATTTCTTAACATGTAGACTTTAGTTATTATGTTTATACAAACTTGTTAAAACAATAGCTGTTGTTGTAAATAAAAATGCATTGTTCGTTTGTTACAGCAGGATTGACATCAGCTTATTCTTCATTCAAACTTGTCACACCAACACCAGATGGTGGACAGTGAAATATAGTTTAAACGATGGCATCTGCTATAATAGCAATTTGATGATAATCTAATCACAGTCGAGATGGCAGTTCCGAATTTCGAATGGCTTACTGCTCTCAAGTTTCATGGAAAATCTTTAGCTACTTACAGTTCCGAATCGAAGCCTCTTAAGCTTCCGCTTCGTAAGTATTGCAAAAGTATCGTAATTCAAACTGTAACTCAAAGTAGCTGGAAAACTGTTTTCCACTATTTATGTCAATGCCCAACTCTGTTATTGTAAAATAAATCGAAAAGTTTTCCTTAAAATTGCAATGCATTTGGGAATTTATGCTATAGGTTTATATTTTTAACAATGAATTAGGACTAACAACATTACGAAACTTTCAATGTGGATATTAAAAATAAAAATAAATACTCTTAAAGATTAAATACAGATTAATAACACAAAATCGAGTTACATGTACACAATATTGTTATTTTCCTCAAAGGTTCGTCCAATATACAATTAACGAGTCTTCATTTTATAACGCATGTTTCTGTTGCATCAAAAAATGATTTTATTTTGGCTTCATCATACACAGAGATTGTATCGTCGTTATAATTCATAGCTTCGCACAACCTACACAGGTGATATGATTTCGATCCAAAGTAACCATGTTCGTTCACAGCCCTAAAATCATTCCTCCAGACATGGTAGCTGAGAATTTTTTCCTCATTCTTACTTATAGCTATCAGTTCCTCTGCCAGATGTTTTGGCGATTCGAAATTGGCAACGTGAAGAAATGAGCCAGGTGGCAATAGTCTTTCGCAGTCTTCCAATGGCGGGCCCATAATAATGGGTATTGCTCCCTTGTAGTACGCTTGATGGAAGATCTTCTCTGTGATATATTCACGGCACATGGAGTTTTCTAATACTAAATAAAATAAGTATTCGCTTATTATAGTGCAGTCGGCCCTAAAATGCCCAGGGCAGCTGAAACAACACATATTGATATAGTTATATGCACATGAGTCAGATTATGCATAGTCACGAGTCGTGGCACCTTGGCCAACAAAAACATCTTAGGAGCTTTAATCGTGGTCAGTAGATAGAATTTGTGGTATATTATTTTTCGTGAAACATAATTAAATAAATAAATAAATACACCCAACAGTCACACACATGGTCCTGACCCCACACTAAGATACGAGTCTTGTGTCGTGGGTATCAGAAACTACGAGAGACTTTTCGGTCTCACAAACACCCAGACCCGAAACAAATATTTGTGGATCACACAAACATTGGTCTCGGTAAGAGGATCGAACCCGCGGCCACTCGTTTCGCAAGCTGGTGTCAAGCCAACTGCGCCACGGGGCTGTACACGTTCACATCTATAGCTTCACGTCTATTTTCCCTAAAGAAGTAGGCATAAAAATACATTGTATGGAAAATATGTGATTTATTTTACCCAAAAAAAATATTCGTCATACATAAAAGTCTTGGAAATTGCAATGTCACGGGTATTTTTACGCTAAGAATAACAATTAATCATAATATATCTTTAGGTTTAACATTCAATATAGATCTCATAGATATCCACGATATAGAAATCGTGCGCTGCCGTGCATCCGAGGGATAAAAACTATGTGTGTAACCATAGAATCAATTGAAGAATACTAAATAGTAAATTTCAAAATGAAGCAACTTTTCGAGAAAAGGCAACTTTATTGCGTACTTTACCAAACTAACTTCAATTTTACAAAAGGTAAAGCAAGGTTCGACACGAGAAAGTTTTAAACAAAACTAAAGTTTTTCAGTCAAAACCACGAATTTAGAACTTAAACGAACAAATCAAGTACATTTAATCGCCATAGTACTATAAATTCGCATGTTTTTTATAATTTTATAATAATTTTGTGACTGCTCTGAAGAATGCCATAGATTTTTGGAAGTTTAGTGATGAGCAGTGCATGATGTTGTTTCAGGGCATATGGCTATAATTCGGAGTATTGCACTGCACACACGCTAAATAAATTTTAACTTGTTTTAATGGCGTCTAGCATTACTGAAACTAATCACTTACTTAAGCACCACACGTAAATTCAACGGAGCAACCAATAAAACTACGTTACAAATTTTATTATAACTACATATCTTTATCTACATATCCGCCACAAAGGGCGGACTTTTTTTGTTTATTTCTAATTTTAATTCAATTAATTTGTGTACAATAAAGTTTTTGATAAATGAATAATACATTTTCTGAACGCTTGACAATTGAATGCGCAAAAAATACCTAGTTTTCGCTTTGTTTGTTACTTTTGTTTAATTATTTAATAAATGTCTTTGTATTTTACCTATTAACATGATCCTTGTCAGCGCATCTCCCGTGTACATCCACAGTCATGTACTTCTTCAATTCGTTCACGTACTTCATTCGATACGACACGCCACAATTGGATATAAGTATCGTGGCTAAAATATCCCGTCTTTTTCTACCGTAGAACGGCACTAAGTGTCCAATCATTTGAGGTGTTGTGCTTAATAGGATTGATTCTGGTCGCGGTACAGTACGGCCATAAGGGACTGGCACATCTGAATC
Organism: Cephonodes hylas; assembly: GCA_030295005.1. NCBI lineage: Eukaryota > Metazoa > Arthropoda > Insecta > Lepidoptera > Sphingidae > Cephonodes > Cephonodes hylas. The sequence continues at coordinate 7,069,567 of AP025368.1, forward strand.
AGTTCTGCAATAACAAATAGTACGTCGGAATATTTAAAAATAAAATACGTGTACGGTGTACGAGTACATACAAGAAATATACTAGTGAATTTCTACATCATAGTTTCAGCAACTGTGTTTTTAAATGGAGGCATTCAGCTGTTTTTATTTCGCCCATAATAATCTACCTCTCCCGACCAAAATATAAATGCTCTTCGATACAAAACATATTTTATCAAGACAAACGTCTACATAAACGGCCCTCCTCGTAAACCTTAGTGCGAGTTGACGAAACTAACTTACCTAAAATAATCCTTGTTGAATTGGTTCAATTACAAAAAATATTATATTTGGTCAGGCCAAGCAAAAGTACAGTTCTAAAGGACGATAGATTTTTTTTAATTTATCCGTCACTAACAATAATAAATTTCTAATATTAGTATAGATAATTTTATGACAACATACCTGTATGTCATGGACCAGTTGAATACATTATAAAGATCTGATATCTTCGGCGGTTTGGCCGCCAACGAAAACGAATGTAAAGGTGATTCATCATTTAAGAATATCCATCTTTGGCGTGGATTTCTGTTACTCGTGTCGGGGATCAGACCGCGTTGTAAATGCACCACAACAGCGTCCGCCGAGGCCAACAATTTATCATCTCCCGAGAACTTACAATTTCTCACACTGCATCCATCTAGCGGATCCTGTCTGCAAGTGAAGTCGGTTTATTATTAGTAATGATGTTTGCATTGAAGTTTTTGTTAAATTAAAATTATAGTAATTCTGTCTGTCTAGTAATTATAATAATCTTGAGGGACTTGCTTGGGTGGAATTCTATACCCACGTTTTGCCAGTAACGCGGCTATCAAGAGTCAATGTTGATGCTAGAACTGCGTAACAAAAAAAACGTTTGAATTTTACCCCACCCGAGTACTAAACCTGAGATCTGTTCATCCTGCGGGATTTATTAATTTCGCGTCTTTTCTAAATTAAGGGTAATTAATTTTTACAATTATTGTAGATTTCTCATTACAGCCATCATCTCTCAGCCTTTATCTAGATTGCTAGTTCGTTATCTAGTTGAAACAACCATTGTATTGTAAGAGCTATTTCTTGTTTTGATAGGAGCGATAAACCGGTATCGGCTTATTTAGATTATGAACTAAGACTTTTGACACATACTTACTCTTTGGTACCGAAGTTGTAAACGTGACGATTTTTCAACCACTTCCACTGCTTCCATATTAGTATGACGAAGGTCTGATTTCTTATTTCATTCTTTGGTAACTCATTTTTGAATAATATTGCACCTAGATTTGATGTCTGCAAATTCTGAAACAATATCATTTGCTTCTATATGTATACAGATACTAGATCTAGTAGACCCTAGATATAGGCCTTTTTAAGGTATTGATTGAAATGGGTTGAACCAATTGCCAAACATTTAAAGTTTGGAAAGTTAAGTAATATCCTTGATGTGTGTTATTTTTTTCGTAAACTTTTCCTTCATGAGAAAATGTAATGACATATGACGTCAGGGTAATAGTATTAACATACACGTAAAAAGACATAACTCCTTTACAGTCAGAAGTCAGGGTCTTAAATTCCAACCTAAAATGAGTAAGTGGTTTTCCGCTCGTTTTAGTCTCATAGGCCCCAGTTTATTTTCAAAGAAAAAATATGTTTAATTAAGTAGCACCTGAAAAAACAATGTCCACTAATACATCCGACCCTGCGACTACCTGATGAAAATGTGAAAATATAATATGTATAATACAATTAATAATTTTTTTTATAGATTCATATTACAAGGTAATAAATGCCGGTTTAAGCATGAGATTTTCCTTATTCCATACTGTCAATTATACAAACAGAGTTTATACATACAATCAAGCCTACACTCACCGAAGGGTCAGGGAGAGATGCATCTGGATTTCCATACGAACAATAATTAGGGAATAATAAGGAATTCCTAGGTAGTAGGCGGCCTATTGTTTATTTTCTAATAGAAAAACCTATTTACACCTTTCCCGACCCAGTAAAAAAACCCGGCCACAAAATCGCATTAAAATCCAGTTGTTTTCGAGTCCTTTCATAATTTAAAATATTCGCGAAGTTACGTAGTCATAAATCAATATCATTGGCCCAATGCTAGACACGTGTCTTTACTGTAATGGGGATTAATTCACCCCTAATTTATTTATTTTGAATATCGATGCGTGCCACTATTGCATAGGAGCTGCAATGGCGGGTGTGTGGTAGGCCTTACGAATACAAAAAAAATATTCTAAGATTTTTACAAGTCATGACTACCTTTAACTGTTTCACTGCGTGATAATTTTTTACAACACATAAATTCACGCTTTTATCGTTTTACTTATCGTTGTCGTATTCGTAACACGTTTCAAAGGCTGCGTTTAAATCGCACATAACAGGGTTGTTCCCAGTTTTCTGTCATCTTTTATCGAGCACATTCCTGCAATCCATATTGGTACTTTAAATTTCCTTATAAACATCCAATAAAACTTTGTTGCCCCGAGAATTGAACTCAAGACATCTCGATCACTCAATTTAAATCGGCAAATAACGCAACTTTGTCTACGGTCCACGCGCATAATTCTATGATCAACTAATTACTCTAAAAATAATATTAAAGAAAGATATACGAATTGAAAAACGGAGCGCGCTATTCTCGCAGCGAAAGAAATATGTAGATAAATTTCATTTATGATTCAAAACCTCTATTATGTGTCGTGCGTATCTTGAAATGAGGTTATATATGTTACTGTTAAAACCGGTTTTTAAATAGAACGCGATTTTCCTAGTTAGAACTAGTTTTTACTTAATTCCTTCGTTAATACTAGAAATACCCAATTAAAACTAGAATTTTCCACTGATAGGTATATTTGATTTTCAGATAAAACTAGTTGTCACATCGAGCTGTAGTTAAAACTAGCACTTGATAAACTAATTTGAAAATGAAAACAATATGTTTTTAAAAATATTTAATTTAATATTAAAAACACAAAAGGAACATTTTAGAGAACATCGACTTAACTTATTTGCAAAGATGACAATATTAATTATAAGTACGTAAATAAAATAATCAAATAAATCAACAGAACACAACCATAAAATTTCACAAAGAAACATTGTTAAAGAACCTTTATTAACACACCATAAAATCTAATCAGTCAAACTTGAATTTAAAAAAGGATCAGGATCTACTTGTTATTGCAAGAAAAACTATCGTGGCATTTTGAATTACATAGATAACCACTTTTCTTGCAGAGACACCTTTTTGACATACATCCTTTCTTGCAAACGCAGCGCATAAATCCTTGGCCTGTTCCTATGGCTGTTTCCTTAGCAACAGTTCTCAAAGGTAAATTTGTATTCGGTACATATTCTTCACGCAAAAATTTTTCTTTGCACTTGTCAAATTCTGACCTGAAAAGCACATTTAAACGCACAGCGCGCGAACGGCGCTGTTCTCCCGCACTTGTCGAATCAGGTGATGCCTCGCGGGCAATCACAACTAGATATGATGAATTCTAACCTCGGTCGGAACACTTTTAACTGACTCGCTGCGGAAAAACGCGTTTTGTCTAGTTTTAACTGATATTCGATTTGGACATTAGTTAATTCTAGTATCAACGAAGGCATTAAGTAAACACTAATTCTCACTAGGATAATCGCGTTGTATCTAAAAACCTGTTTTAACTGTAACATATATATGTAACACACATACTTATGTGTGAATGGTGTTTGTTGTTCTTAAACATTATTTAAACCTGCAATAAGTTCTACGAAAGTGTGTAAAGTGTTGTACCAAATCGAGTTTTCTCTGTATTACACTACACTACAAACAAACTCAACTAAATAATATAATTAGTACCTTAAAGAAATATTATGTGGCATTCAAACAGAGTCACCCGAATAATTTAAACTAGAGATGGGCCGAGTACTCGGTTGATACTCGGTACTCGGCGTACTCGGCGGGTTTTTTGATACTCGTACTCGGCCGAATAACTCGGTTTGAATGCCGAGTATACTCTGTTTAAGAAATGCAATATATTTCGGTAGATATAATTTAAACAACAGTCATCATCATCATCATTAGCCAATGGAAGTCCACTGCTGGACATAGGCCTCCCCCAATGACTTCCACCGGGTTTGGTCGGAAGCCTCCTGCAGCCAGCGACGTCCCGCGACCTTGACAAGGTCGTGAACAGGGTGGTAAAATTTGAAATAACTGAATTTAAGTGACGTATTAAACATTTTATAGATTCAATAAATATTATTTAATTTCATTTCGTAAACAACTGTGTTAATCAAAATTTATTTAGTAATTTAGGAAATCTTTGAAAATCTCAATTCATAAAATCAAAATTATAGTACGTAATAAAAATAATTATTATTTAAAATTGGATAAAGCTAAGTTATGATGCAGTGATGGCCTCGAGGTTTGGGCGCGCGGTCGAAAATCTCGACGGTCGCGGGTTCGAACACCAGGCACACACCTCTGACTTTTCGAAGTTATGTGTGTATTCACATTGAATTATCACTTGCTTTAACGGTGAAGGAAAACGTGATAAAACCTGCACACCTAAGAGTTCTTAGGAATTTCTTAGGTGTGTAGTCCGCCAACCCGCACTAGGCCAGCGTGGTGGACTATGGCCTAAACCCTCTCAATGGGAGAGGAGACCCGCGCTCAGCAGTGGGCGTATATGGGTTGATGATGAAGTTATGATGCAGGAACACAAGTCTCGCTGCATGTTCTGGTAACAGCCTATTCCTCTATTCTTCGTAGACGTTACCGGCCTCCGAAAACAGGCTATTTAAATTCTAATGTACCACGCGCGAATTGGAAATTTAATTGAACCGAGTTACTCGGCCGAGTACTCGGTTGAAAAAAAATTGAACCGAGTAAAACTCGGTACTCGTTACTCGGCAAAAGTGTAACTCGGCGCATCTCTAATTTAAACACACCATACAGTACTTAAAACAATTTAGAATAATTAACAAGTATATGTACTAGTGATAAAAGCAGTGATGGCCTCGAGGTTTAGCCGCGCGGTCGAGAATCTCGGCGGTCGCGGGTTCGAACCCCAGACACACACCTCTGACTTTTCGAAGTTATGTGTGTATTCACTTTGAATTATCACTTGCTTTAACGGTGAAGGAAAACATCGTGATGAAACCTGCACACCTAAAAGTTCTTAGGAATCTCTTAGGTGTGTAGTCCGCCAACCCGCACTAGGCCAGCGTGGCGGACTATGGCCTAAACCCTCTCAATGGTAGAGGAGACCCGCGCTCAGCAGTGGGCGTGTAGGGGTTGATGAAGAAGAAGAAGATATGTACTAGTTAAATACGCATCCTAAATAAATATGTACCTTGTAAACAATGCGATTCTAAAAACTTATTATGAAGATAAACGAAACAAAAGAATGTATATAAAAATATAATAATATTTTATAAATTACCAGCCCATATATATATATATACATACGAGTATGCACGATACGAGCACTGGCTTCCTCCACTGCTGAGAGGGATTAGGTCTTAGTCCATCACGATAGCTTAGTGCATATTCTGCTAATTATATTCCTCAAAATGTAAATATTTATCTAAAGAATTTACCATGTACAATTACTGTATCATACGAACTTACGAATGATAAAATGAAAATTAGTATGTGTTACCTTCTATGTATGACTATTGTATAAAAAAATATTGTTCAAAACCTTACCTTTCTTTTCTCATAATATTGTTCAACAATATACTTGTGGCTAATTTTTATATCTCCTACCGTGGATGAATCCTGACTTAACTGATGGTTGAATTGTCCATGAAAATCGCTTATTTTATAGCTAAACACAAATAATACAAACATGCACATAAAAATTACAACAACAAATTTAAACTGCTTTTGTTTTATCAAAAATCGACTGCGACACATCATTATCACGTCTTTTCACATACTAGTTTACAGTATTGATTTATTTAACGAAATACATAGATTGGATATCAATATATCTGTATCGATTATCTTTTATCGTGTTAACACAAATATGCTGTTATTTCAGCCGAAAAACTCTAAGAATTGTTATAAACAATAAGATAATTAACTCAAGGTTTCAATTTAAAATGTAAAACAATTTCCTAAGGTTTTCACAGATGGTTCTATGTTGACGAAATAAATTCCACTCGTATGGTAATGTTAGCGTTAAAAATGTTTTGTTCAAGCACGATCCCGGACCGCAATGAGCAGTATCCTCGTTAAATACTCCGGTGAGCAGTTACGACGTATGTTTACCTACACACAGACATCGGTCATTGATAAAATCGTTCATTGTTTTGGAAATTGAAGTCGTCGCGCAACGCCCCAGCGCCGGTGACAACTGAAATCATTTTCCAATTCTCATGCAAGGACACGTATAATCTGATCGCCACGCCATTGTTCTACTTTATTTTAACCCGCGAGCACTCGTGCTATGAAGATTTCTATGATTGTTAATCAAAATTAAAAAAATATTGTTCAAAATGTTTTAAATACTTACATATTTTTTAGAATAAACAAGGTGTATTTTATGTAATAAAACTTAAAATATAATATTACTTTGTTAAACCTGCTTTTAATTACTTTGATAAACGTGAATAAAATACTGCACACGCGGGTGCTCGTGTAATTTTTAAAGGCGCGAGTGCTCGCGGGTTGATGGCACAGTAAATTATACATTTGATGGTATAACCAACCTGTCATTGGAAAGAGCGTAGGTACCTAAACCCAGAGAGAGCGTAGGTACCCAGAGAAAATTTAGAGGTATAGAATTTGGAAATTATTAC